>JAQPPZ010016681.1:5226000-6532500 GCA_028583015.1 Wollemia nobilis | reverse complement strand
AAATACCCAACAAGGGTGAGTGATTCTAAATTGTGACATGCAAAATCAACTTCAGGCAATGGAAGAATTACATCAACAGAACAAGGGTTACCTTGTGGACCATTCTCAGCACAAACCTACACAATCGGTTGAGAGGAGCCATTATCACATGCATTCCCTTCTGTGGTGCCAATGTTGTGCATTGGTCCGCTAGGGTTGGGGACCATAATGATACTCAAAACCCTAGCCCAATATCCATCACTTGTCCCAGTTGAAACCCTTCACCCAAAATTTTAAATTTTTAAAATAGATCATTTTTGCCTATGTTTTTATTTAACATAATTTTTATTTTCTTTGAAATGTTTTTCCAATCATTTTTTTTAAAACCATTTTTATTAAGAGATTTGAAATCTCATTCTATTGTTTATCTTCTAAAATTTAATTTT
This sequence comes from Wollemia nobilis, assembly GCA_028583015.1. NCBI lineage: Eukaryota > Viridiplantae > Streptophyta > Pinopsida > Araucariales > Araucariaceae > Wollemia > Wollemia nobilis. Next base: position 6,532,075 of record JAQPPZ010016681.1, on the reverse strand, counting down.
CACATGGGTAAATATTAACACCATAATTAACAAAATTATTTATTACTTAATTTATTTCTATGTAGATACGATGACATTTTCAAGATACCACCTTCAATAATAGTTGATGGACATAATAAAATAGTGCTATTTTTGATACAATCCCAACATCCACTTTTCTTGATAGTCTTAATAATAATTTGTGAATCTCACTCAATTGAACAACACCTCCATCCTTGTTAAATGACTAATCCCTATAAGAATTGTTCTAGATTTTGCATAGTTGTTAGTTAGAGTTTCATATGATTATTAGGAGAATTTGGCCTTCTTTATTAAAAACAAAAAAACAAAAACACCATTTTTGTCAGCTCTTCTTTGATCTCCTTTGGAAGCACCATTAAAATTAATTTTGAAAAATCCAACTTTTGAATATTTTCATTTTACCATATATTGATACAAATCCTTTATGTTAACTTTGTTGTTGTGAATGACCCTTGCATGTATATTACCAAGAGGGTAATACTTTTTACCCTTGGTGTGGGGGGGGGGGGGTTGGGGATTTTTTTTTGTATGTTTTTATTTTTTTTTTTTTTTTTTTGATTTTTTTTTTTTTTTTTTTTTTTATTTTTTTTTTTTTTTTTTTTTTTTTTTTTTTTTTTTTTATTTTTTTTTTTTTTTTTTTTTTTTTTTTTTTTTTTTTGATTTTTTTTTTTTTTTTTTTTTTTTTTTTTTTTTTTTTTTTGGTGCGGGTTTTTTTTTTTTTTTTTTTTTTATTGTGTGGGGGGGGGGGGGGGGGGAGGGAATTTTTTTTTTTTTTTTTTTTTTTTTTTTTTTTGGGGGTGGTGTTTGTTTTTTTTTTTTTTTTGTTTTTTTTTGGAGGGGGGGGGGGGGGGTGTTTGGGCGGCCTGGTTGTGTGGGGGGTGTGTTTTTCTGGGGGGTCTTTTTTTTTGTGGGGGGGTGTTGGGGAGGTTTGGGGCGCCTTTATTTTTTCTCCTTTGGGGGGTTGGGTTACCCATTTTTTTGGATAACCTTGCTTAAAGGTGTAATTTATTATTATTTTATTGTAAGGCTAACCTCAAGGTTAAGTTTATGTTAGCCTGATATTAACCTTTCACTAAAGATTTTGTATCACTATAAATACCCCATAATGAGGATCCATTTATATCATAAGTGTGAATATGATATATTGGGGTATCCATAGGCACCCATTATATACTTCCTCCTATCATATTCCTTTTTTTCTTTATGTCATTTACTATTGCTATCTTTTAATCACCTTTTCTTCTTTTCGGGATGTGATCATGGTGAATGAATATTTTTGGAATGGTTCTAAAAAATATTACAAATTTGAACATGGTGTGAGAGCGAGATCTAAAGTAGCATCACTCATCAACAAAAGGAGAATTGACTAATCCATAATTTTAGGTTACATTTATTCTTTGTTTGAATAAAAATTTCAAGTTTCAAATTTTAACAATTTAAATTTTTATGTTATTCATGCAGCGTTTGTGCATGTATTCCACACATTTTTGCACAATCTAGCATTGTATGTTCATGCATTTTGACATAGATGTGGCATGTTGAGATGGACATCATGACAATTAGGTCATGCACCTTACAGTCAATAGGATGAGCATTCAAATATTGTCACCTTATTTGTCTATCTATAGTCATAGTTGTTCATGCCAAAGCCTTGTCTCTTCTATTCATTAAGTAGGGAGTGGCACATTAGCAAAGATGGCTCTTAGCCTAGAGGTCATCGTAGTTTTAAATCATTGAAAAAATTTGTAATGCTTCTTGAATAGAACCGAATGAAGGCATTTGACTTCTTCACCTTAGTCACATTTGCATTGACAACACAATGGTTGGGTTTCTTCCTTGTAGCATTGAAGTCTATAGTTTGATTACATACAAAGCTATTTTTTGGAGCACTTTATCACTATGTAGGATTACATACACACCTTAGGGGAAGCTCCCTTTTTTACCTAACTATGTGGTATAGTTGATGGTCCTTGCTTACAAAGGCAAGGTCTCAAGTTTGACTTGGCACAATTGTAGGTATTTTATTCTTAAAAATATTTATAGCTCAAGGCATGCTCAAAGTGATCTAGCTCTAGGTTTGGTCGTAGCACATAAATATGGTGCACTAGTTAGTGCTCTTGCTTGTTTACAAGGGGTCTTGGGTTTGAGCCATGTCAGCTCCAAACCCACTAAAATCAAATAGTTTTTATATACATGAGCATGAATAATCTGCCAATCACATCATTCAAAGTGTCAAAATTGGATTCATTGGTTGATAACACAACATCCAATCCAGTGGTGCCAACCAACAGTTGTTGATTCAACACAAAATTTTCTAAGATTTGACAATTTTATTTATCTCTAATTTGAATGCTAATATACCAAATCTTCTAGAGGCCATAACTTTTGCATAAATAAGTGTTTGGTTCCATTTTTTAGATTACATAATTTTTTGAGCTCTACATAGTGGTGGCATTAGTTTATAGACCTATTATAGATATATTTAGGGTTTTTATGCAAAATAGGTTCCTTAGGGTATGTTACCCATCTAAATGGATGAAATTATAACACCTGGTCAATTCAAATTGTAGGATTACTTAGGAGGAAAAATATCTAGTTCATTTTCATTAATAAATCAGAAGATCTTAGTGATCATGAACTTCATAAGAGAAAGGAGAAAGCTCTTAGACTCTTCTTCAAGTTAGTAGAAATAGATGTACTTTTCCACATCAAAGAGAAAATTGATCCTATTGAGGTATGGTCTACTTTGAAATATATTTATGGAAAATTAAGTGCTAGTGAAGTTAATAGAATAGATATAGAGCTCTCCAATCTTAAAATTTCATATTTCAATAATGTTGAAGACTATATATCTCACTTCAAATCTCTAAAAGCTTAACTAGCTATGGCAAGAGGTAAGGTAAAGGGTGATAAAGAGTATGTCAAATCTATTACTTCTAATATTTCTCCTCCTTTTTATATAGTTGGATTGGTTCTTTATGTGAATGCTATGACTATCAAAGAGCCACAACCCAATCTCTCTTGAAGGGTTTTTCAAGCCTTTAATCCATTATGAAGTGGCAATGAAGAATTTTGAAGCTCTTTCTCATACACAAGCTCATCCAAAAGCCTTCAAGTCAATGGAATCTAATGTTTAAGTACCTAAGGGTAAGTCTAAGGTTTCAAAAAAGTTAATCACTTGTGAATAATTTAAAATGGAAGGACACTCCATCAAGAATTGTATTATAAGGTTGAAGAATATTGAGATAAAATTTACAAGGGCTAGAAAAAAGCTTTCTATTTATGAAGATGAGGACAAAGGAGGAACAACATATAACCACTATAACATCCATCATGGGGGGATGTGTTACCTTTAATGACTTATTTCCTTGGCCCTCTCAACTCATATGATGGGGGGTGTTGAAATTTGTGTAATCCGATCTTGTTTATGCCAAGGCCAAAAGTGTGAAGAAGTTCTTATGAGTACCATTTATGTAGCCTATGGGCATGTGATTATGTAATTATATGAGCATTCATCATTTATGTAAGCCTACGAGCATGTTCATGTAATCCTACCGACTCCTTTCATATTTCACCCTTAGTGGTATTAGCTAATCCACCTTTATAAATAACCTTGCTTAAAAGTGTAATTTATTATTATCTTATTGAAAGGTTAACCTCAAGGTTAAGTTTTTGTTAGGCTAGAGTTAACCTCTCATTGAATATTTGGTATAACTATAAATACCCCTAAATGAGGATCCATTTTTATCATAAGTATCAATAAAATATGATATATTGGGGTACCCATAGGCACCCACCTTATACTTCTCTTTGTCATCTCCCTTCATTCATTGATGTCATTTACTATTGCTATATTTTAATAATATTTTCTTCCTTTTGACATATGATTATGGTTAATGAATATTTTGGAATGGTTTTGGAAAATATTTCAAATTGAATCAATACCCTCTTCTTTGTAAACTCTTATTTATAAGAATTTCTTTTTAGACTACCAACCAAAGGAATGTTCAAGCCTTTGGGAGAATTTCAAGGGATCAAACATTCTTCCAATGGAAATGTTTAGGAGTAAGAAATTTGTATTGCTCCAAACCCTTATATCCCAACTTGATCAAGTATCCCCTATCTTGTTATAGATTCCAAAACAACTCATCCTTTTTGTAAACATAGGAATATAGAACGCTTCATGCATAATTTTAAGCTCATTCACTATTTGTTCAATGGCTTGTCCATCAACCATGTTTTTAATATAAATTAATTATCTAGAATTGTTATTCATATCAATATAATTTTTGACTTTGAACCTCTACAAACTAAGCATACCTCTGCTAGTGGTTGTCATTTTGCTTCAATCAAGTATTAGACTAGAAATTTGTAAAATCATCCTCATTAATGGATCACCTAATATATGTTTCTTGAACAATTGTAGGCTCTTTTATATGAAGTGCTACATTGTCTATCCCCTAGCTAGTGTTCATTTTCATAATAGTCTTATTGCATCCACCAAACCTATGTATTTTTGGAGTATCATTTTTGTCCAACCCTTTCCTTGATCTTACCATAATCTCCAACCAAATTTTATCCATGAAATCCAAAATCATAAATATGCAATTTTGCAAGCTTACCTCTCCAATATTCTTTCCTTTGCAAACACTATCTCATTTATAAAGAGAAAACTTATTTTTTCCTCATATCCTTTCCATTTAAAGTCTCATTGAATTTTGTTAAATTAGTATGTTATGCCTATTAACAATATTAAAAGTCACATCATAGATAAAGAGAGATATATTTCAATGTAGTATTTATGAGATGTATCCTTTCTACCATGTTAAGAACTTACCTTTAAAACTTGCCAAACAAGATTTTATTCTATTCAAAATTGAGTCCCAAAGATCCTTCAAATTTTCCTTTATTAGACAAAGGAATCCCTAGATATATTTTAATGGTAATTTTCCATATTTTATCTTTAAAATCCATAATAATTTAGTATAAATATAGAGTGATGTTAATGAAAATTATCCTAGACTTTACGATATTAACCAACTATATAGCAACCTTCTCAAATAGTGCTAGCCTAATTTACTAAGGAATGACCTATAGGAGAAGTATCATTAATAAATTAGAGATGAAATTTATAGGAATAATTTATTGCAATATGAATGCCTTTGTTTTTGTATTCTATTTTTTTCCTTTTAGAAAGCTATCCCTAGTGCTTCAACATGAATAATAAAGAGATAAGAACATAGTGGGTCACAATGGAAAAGTCTACAAGATGGTTCAAAGTATCCATTCATTAAAATATAATATTTTTGAGTGCTATAACAAAATCTAAAGTATCCAAACCTACCTTTATCAAAGTCAAACTTTCTAAGAATATCAAAAAAATATCTAGGAAACTATATAATATGCTTTGTTTATATCTAATTTTACAAGCATACATGGTTTGAAGAGAATGTTGGCATCTTGTATAATGATTATACCATCAAAAATTTGTTTACCATAAATAAAATGACTTTATTCCTCTAAAATAGCATAATATGGAATACATTTCAAGATATTTACCATAATTGTTGAGTTATCTTATAAGTTGTATTACAAAGGATTATTGGACAAAAATTATTAAAATATTTTCTCATCTTTCTTAGAAATCCATGTAATAAGGTGGAATTGATATCACATATTATATCCTCATTTTTCATAGCCTCTTTAAATATTAAAAACATATTGCTCTTCAACAAGTCCTAAATTTTTTGAATAATAATTATAGGAAATCCATTTGGAGTAAATGCATTATGAGGGTGGAAAGAAAAAACTGCCTCCTATAGGTCCTCCATAGAGATCAATTTCATCAAGATTTATTTGTATTTATGTAATAAATTATGGAATATCTTTGTAAAATCTTACACTGATCTTGTTGGAATATGTGTAATCTCATCCTATCAATGAATGTTGACATTGTATGATGTAATCCTATGAGAAATCATTATACAATGTAGTTTACTATGATTATGCAATTATTACTATGGGCATTGGTCAAACCATTGTTATGGTTATAATTCACTGAACCTCTCTACTCACTAATGTAAAATAAGCAAGGGTTAATTAACTTTTAATTAATTTGTATACCTTATGTTGGCATTGGTTATGTAATTATTATTGAGGATTTGGTATAAATACCCCTTAACCACCCAATCCATTGTATTAATGTGATCTCATATGATATCTTGTGTGGGTAAGCAATGTCACCCATCTAGTTTTTTGTCTATTGCTCTTCCTATGTTGTAACTCCTTATTTTTTCTTGCATAAGACTTGACTAGATGTATTTCTTCTACTCATTTTTAAAAAGTATTATAAAATTTGAAATGGTATCAAGGTGGGTAAAGTTACTCTCGCTCACATTTATTGCATGCAGACTGCCACTTCCACTACAAAAATATTAGTCTCAATTTTTGCTTAGCATTGTGTTTCCCACAAAATGCTTCACAAAAAAGGGTATTTGTAGACACCTAAATCGTGTCATGCTTAGGGGAGCTACTCACATAGACACATTCATAAGATCATAAGACATAATCTTAGACTTTCCAAGCATCAATAGTGGTTCTCACCACTCATTTGGGGCCTTTTCAAGCCATCTAAGCCTAGCCACTCAAACCAAGAGTGGCCAGATCCTAGCCACTCAAGCCTAGAGCAGCCAAATATTAGCCACTGCAAACGACAGTGGCCAGATCTTAGCCACTACAGACGATAGTGGCTAAGCCATAAGAAGCAGTTTTGCCGACAAACAGCCTCCAAGATTTTCCTAAATGCATCGTCCATTTAAAAGGTGCATCCTTTTTCAACAATTCAATTATTGGTTTAACAATTTGAGCAAAATCAACAATGAACTTTCGAACAAAGTTTATTTGTTCAAAGAAAGATTGCAAACCTTTCTTATTCACTGGTAGTGAAAGTTCCAAAAGTGCCTTTACTCTGTCAGGATCAATAGACAACCCAGATTTAGAAATAACATGGCCAAGTAATATACCTTCTTCTACAGCAAATATGGATTTCTTTGGGTTCAAATATATCCCAAATTCTCTATATTTTTCAAATATTTGTTACAGATGAGTGGCATGATCTTGCTTATCATGGGAAAAGACTGTCATGTCATCTAGATAAACGATAATGATCTTATTTGAGAGTTCACCAAATGCTACGTCCATAGCTCTTTGGAACATGGCTCCACCATTTGATAACCCAAAGGGCATTATTTGATAGGTAAACATTCCCCACTTGGTTGTGAATGCAGTCTTATATTGATCTTAATTTTTTACCCAAACGTGGTTATAGCCAAAAAAACCATCTAGTAGAGAAACCCTCTCTGATCTGGCCACTGTATGAAGGATTGGGTCAATCTAAGGCAAAGGATAATGATCCTTTAGTGAAGATCTATTCAAATTTTGGAAATCTACACACAACCTGATTTCCCCATTCTTTTTCCTAACAAGAACCAGGTTTTCCACCTAGGTAGAATGTTTAATGGGATACACTATTTTAACTTGTAAGAGTTTCAATAATTCTTGCTTCATCAAGGCTTCAATTTTAGGATTCACAAGCCTTTGTCTTTGCCTTAAGGGTTTAGCTCCTTCTTTCAATTTGATGGTATGCTGGATCACCTCTTTTCTATACACTTTCAAATCACTATACGTCTAGGCTATAATCTCTGGATAGCTCTTACACAACTCTTTGATTTGACTCAACTCTTCTACTATACAATTGGTACCTACCTTGATCATTTTTCTCGGTTCTAATTCCACCTCCTTATACCGTCGCTTGTAAATTTTAATTCTTTGACCAGTGGCTCTATCATTGTTGTCAAAGAGACTCTCAAGGGTGATCAATCCCTTGGGAATGTGGTTATTTTTTAATTGAATCAGACTCTCATCATCCTCATCTTGCAATGCTCTATCATTAGAAAATTTCATCTCATGGATTATAAAATCCAATATATGTTCGTCATTCTCAGATACTTTCCAAAAAATGTCTTTGTCAGGCACAGAAGGTCGGTATATCAGTCTCACTATTTTGGACTTCTAGATAACATTACTAATTGGACATAAATTTGACCCTACTAATGCTACCATTTTCAAAAACCATACAAGCATCTTCCTTATCATTTTTTGAAGCATCCTCATACATACTAGCAACCAATTCATTATTTGTGCAATCATCCTCAAGGTGCCCAAAATTTCCACATCTAAAACATTTCATGACAATGAATTTATGTTTCGGTTCTTCCTCTTTTCTCGAGATGAACAGCATCTCATTTTCATCATCACTAGAAGAACTTTCACTATCATTGCTAGAACACTTACTTGCTTTGTCTAGGTAGAAGCTCTTCTTATTCTTATGTGAATGCCTCTTTCTGTGCTCATCTTTGTTCTTTCTGTAATACCTGTGCTTTTCAGAATCCTTGCTCTTAACATCCTGTATATCTTCATCACTTTCATTCTTGGAAACAGTACGATCAGTAGCATAATGACCAAACTTTCCATAGTTGAAACATATTATGTTTTTCTTGCTTTTGTGTTTTCTAGAGAACTTGCCTTTCTTGCTTGTAATATGCCTCTTCATCACTAGAAGACTCATCACTCTCTTGAATCTATTTGCCCTTTGATTTCTTGGTAGCTTTGAAAGTCGCCTCTTTCTTGACATCAACTTTCACTTGAGTTCTCAGCTCAAATGCTGCAAGAATACTATGGAGCTCATCCTTTTTCAATTTATCTAAATCTTTAGCTTCCTCAATAGCAGAAATCTTTTCACTAAATATATTAGGAAGAGATCTTAAAATCTTATCACACACATCATTTTTAGCAACCTCAAGACCTAGGTCTTTCATGGAGTTAACAACCTCATCCATACGAAGCATGTAGTCACTAATATTTTCATCATCATTCATTTTGATTTGTTCAAACATACCTTTAAAATGTCTCAATTTGGCCTTTCGAACATTTGCATCACCTGTATGAACCACCTGCAATTGTTTTCATATTTCACTAGTTGTCTTGCAGTGAATAACTTTGGTGAGATCTGCTTTCTGTAAGCCTTCAGGATTGCATTCATGGCTTTTGAATTACTGTGAAGCATGAGCCTATCTTCTTTGGTATAAGTACCATGTTCAAGAATAGTGTATTCATCTTCAATCACTTCCCATACCTCATTACCAAGTGCCATTAGATAAACTCTCATTCTTGCACTCCACAAACCAAAATCTGATCCATCAAGAATAGGTGTTGCATTGCCACCAAAAAAATCCATTGTGTTCTTAACCAGTTCTTCCTTCCAGTTGTTAAACCTTTCCGAAGGAACCTGCTCTGATACCAATTGAAGAATACAAGCTTATACTAAGAGGGAGGGGGTGAACAGTATAAGACCACTTTTTAATTTGCTTTAAAATCAACTTTCAAAAATAGTATAATGTAGTGAATAGACAGTAGTAATAACAGCAGTAATCAAAGCAAAGCACAACACACCATCCACAAAGTGACACAACAATTTACGTGGTTCACCCAATGTAGGCTACTCCACGGATAAAACTTTTCTCTAAAAGTTAGATCATAATTCTTTGGGAAACCTTCCCAATTACAAAGTTTATGGGCACCAACCCAAAGGAGACACCTTCCCCTAGCTCTGCTATTAGTGGTGATCCTCTAGAAGACCTCTACCTCCTCTGCCCTTAGCAAGTGGAACTCTATCCACAGAAGACACCTGTCTTCCCTGCTCTGGCTGGAGATCTCTGTTCTCAACTCTGTCACTGCAAAGTCGTTCCTCAAATTCACACCAAACACAGTCCTTCGGTCTAGCACAAATATTTCCTCTTCCTCTGTTCTTTTTTGTTACAGCCGCACTTGGTCAAAACCAACTTTTCATTGTCTACGCAAACACAGCAGCACTCGATCAACTTATGCACTTCTACCAAAACATAGTAGCGTAGTATTCACACATGCACAAACACAGCAGTCGATCAGACTTCCACTTATGCACCTCTACGATCGAACTTCTCCCCACACTCTATCTGCACAAATCGCACTTTGAATGCACACTTGATCGATTCGACTCAACTCGCTCTCTTACGCACAATAGAATTCACTTGCACAAATTCGACACACACCTTCGATGCTCGAAACTCAAAAATAGTCCTCCTTTTATAGCATTAATTCATGATCAAAAACTTAATCTTTAGTCGACTATTACCCTAAAGATCGTCGACTACAAAACCCTAAACTGTGTTAGCCCAGATTTAACTCTATCGGCTCAAAGTTAACTTTGTCCTTCAACCGCCTCTAGAACTCACCTGTAGCTTCTGTCGGTGAAACTACAACATGTCGTGATATCGCGACATTTTTGCAACCATACACTACCTTATGGCTTTTGTCGCGATATCGCGACACTTTTGCATTTGCCTGCCTTGACAACGTCCTTGTCGCAAAATCGTGACACTTCTGTCTTTTGCTGACGTCATCTTCACTTCTGTCACGAAATCGTGACACTTTAGTCTTCATGGCCTTCCTCTCAGCTTTTGTCGCGAAATCGTGACACTTATGATTTTTGCTAACGTCATCTTCACTGTGTCGTGAAATCATGACGCTTTAGTCTACAATGCCTTCTTTGCTTTTGTCACGAAATCATGACACATCTACTTCTGCTGACGTCATCTGCAACTCTGTCACAAAATCGTGACGCTTTCACTGCCTTAAGCTCTTTTCTGCCATATGCCCGCAAAACTGGAACATGTCGCAAAATCGTGACGCTTTCACCTTCGAGCTCTTCCTTCTTCAATTCGTCACAAAATCGTGACGCTTCTTCTGTTTAAGACTTGCTAACTGTTTCTATCATGAAATCGTGACACTTTCTCCAACTGCAAGCTGCCATCTCAACCTGTCACGAAATCGCGACGCTTCTCCTTTCAGACTCTTCCCTTTTGCTGCATGTCGTGAAATCATGATAGTTCTCACTTCGATCTTTTCAGCATGTCACAAAATCGTGACAGTCCTCACTTGGAACTTTGCATCATGTCATGAAATTGCGACAGTTCCTGAATAACTTTCTCTCTCTCTTTGATCTTGTCATGAAATTGCGACCATTCACACTGTAGACTCTCTTTTCTGCATTATGTCGCGAAATCGCGACACCTTTTCGTCCATACAACTTTCCTGTCAATGTGTCACAAAATCACGACACTTTTCCTTCTCTGCCTTCCTACACTTTTCGAGTCGCGAAAATGCGACATGTCACGAAATCGCGACACTTTCCAACTTGCTCTTATTTTCTGCCAACATGTCGCAAAATCACGACAGTTTTTCCAGTTTTGTCTCTGTCTTCCAGCATGTCGCAAAATCGTGAAACTTTTGCCCAAAATTTCTCTCCCCTCAACCATGTCACGAAATCATGACAGTTTTTCCAGCACTTTCTCTCTCCTCAAACATGTCGCGAAATCGTGACAGTTTTTCCAGTCGCCTGCATACTTTTTCTTACTTGTCTTTTTCTTGATCTTTTGCATTTGGGCTACTCTGATCTACTTGGAAACTCACTGTCCAAACTGAAACCTTCATCAAAACACATCCTTTGACATCAAACCAAAAAGCTTCAAGACCTTCTTGACATCAATGACAACATCTACACTTAGAGCAAAGGCAATGTACCCAAGGTACCCAAAATTGCCAACAATTTTGTAGACTCTAAGCTCAAAGATAAATATAGGAATTGGGATCTCTCACTAATAAATCTTGGTATCCCATGAAGTCACAAAAAATGTAGTATCTTGGTTACTACTTTAGGATTCACGATGTTGAGGATGTTTGCAAGACTAAGGAATTGGCCAACTGGATCCTTTGAGGGATATTTTTGCAAAGTAGAATTCAAAAATGTGATCCATTCTAGAGATATTATTGGCTCACACATGATTGAATTGTTCCCCTCTTAGGAGTAAATCACTCATTGGTAGACAAAGTTAGATAACAATGCATGAATTTTGAGGCAACAACTTGGAAAAATGACTTTTTTGCATTTAGTGATGTCGTAACTCATCTAGAAGGTTTTTATAGTAGAGAGAGGTGTAATTAGAGGAATATACTTTTGGAGATGCATCATTTTCTAAAGATACCCCAATTGGTAGAATTACTAGGATTAGAAATTTCTTACCCTAAGTAACTCCTAGGTGAATATTTTTCTATAATAGAAATCATGGGATCCATTGTAAACATCTTATGGCCTTGAAAAAATTAGAGCTACAATCTATGAGACCTACATTGTAAATTCTCTAAATTCTAAAATTAATAATAATATTGTCCAATACTTTTTACCCTTCAATTATGAAACTCCTCTTTTGGATTGTAGGATATATGGTGATTGTGGCACTTCTCTTTTACCTTCTTGCCATTCCTTATTGTTTCTATTTCATATATGCGAGATAAAATTGTTGCAAATTATTTTTTTGATGTGTTAATTTATCACACACTCTCCTTGCTATGGCTACAATTGTATTTAATTTTATGAAATTTGATTTAGTAGAATCTATTATACCTTTACCTTCAAACATTTTAATTTTCACATTTATTTTCTACAGTTAGATTAGATTAGTTTAGTTTAACAAGGATAGTGGGGTGGTAGCCTAAATCCAAAGGTTGAAATGGGAACGATATCCTTTCTTCCAATACTATTGATGGATTTTTAAGGCCCATAAGAAGTTAGACAATTCACCAATCAACATTACTAAATAAAATATAATATAAAAATAAAATAAAGAATTATAGTAATTAATGAAATATTTACAAAAAATAAATGTTCCTGAATTCATTAAAATTTGGCATAGATATTTATCCCAAGGATAAATAATAATAGTAAAAATAGAAAATCTAATGCAAAAGAAAGGCAATAATATTTTTTTACAACTAGAGTAAGGAAATTAAAAATTGTTAGCAAAACTAATATAGAAATATAATATATAGTTGCAAGCTTACTGCAATTGTAAGGGCTTTGGCCTCTCTTTGAGAGGTCCAAGGTTCAAACCCCACTCAGTTGAGGGGACCACTATCCCTCGTAAAAACCTATGTAAACCCATTGAAGAATCAAATGGCACTAGCTCAACCGGTTATTTTCCTCAACATTTCAAGGGGGAGACCCAAGTTCGAATATTTCCAAATAATACATGGATAATATCCAAGGTTCGTTGTAATACCACTATGTGGTGATGATGTAATACGGGTGGAGCTTGTTTCAATCCCATACAACCCATTGAAAAAATATAGAAATATAATATAATGCAATAAAATAAAAATTCCTATAATAACCAATAAAATATTTACAAATAATAAATTTACAACAAATATTCTTAAATTAAGTTTTTTAAATCAAACAAGGAAACACTTTGAACTAAAACAACTATCTTGTTAAAACATCTAGTTTTGTGGAGAGAAGCTACTATAATCTTGTAGGTTTCTACTCTATAATTATAGTTTCATATTTTCAAATTTTACTAAGCAAGGAATTGGAACTGAATTTGAAGTCAATGTTTTGTTGATTTTCCTAAAGTACCAAGGACTTTACAGCCCAAGTGATTTATAATTTAGTTAAAACAATTAAATCCAAAGTAGCAATTGGAAGAGTACAAACATTTTATTTCTAGACATTGATAGTCTTTAAATTTTGCAATGGATTTTATAGGTTTCTATTCCAAATTTATACTTTCAAAATTTAAAGATATTTACAACTTTAGTGAATCCAAGTAAGATATAGTTTGGGTCCAATGTTACATTAGTTGTCATTTTTTTTGGTAGATAAGATACTATAGCATTAGTATCGGGTTTTACAAGTTGACCCAAAACCTTTTACAAAAATCAGCCTAGGGCTATTGATGAACATGTCCTTACTAAGGATCCTATATATGTAAAATTTACATGCTGCCAAAGCCATTACATCCGGTAAGGCACATAGCCTATTATAAAAAAGAAACTTCCCATACAACATTTTGGTTATACCTCGAGAAAACACAACCTACATCATAATTACAAAAAAATAAACAGACACATATCCCTTCCTTGAAATAGTGGAGAAACAAAAAGTTGCAGACACACATAGCAGAGTGCTGAAAAAACTCCCACAAGCTCTGTATTGACAATTAATCTTAATAATTCTTTGGTAATTGATTTCTTTCGTATATGACATGCTTTGGGACCACATCCTATCTTGGTCAATCAGCCTTAGAGAAGTGAACTTGCTGGCTAGATTTATGGTCGTGGCTATCTGGTGGTCCACGTGGCTATGATTCGAAGTCTTATATTGTCGTTTCTTTCTTGCCCTATGATTATCAACCAACCTCAAATTACTAAGACAACTAGGAGCCATGTTATCTGACATGTGACTATCCCCATTATTCTTTGTGGTATTTCCAAGCAGCATCCACCAAGACTGACAGCTCGAATAATTTTTATTTTGAGTCCATTTCAAAAAGAGACGGGAATACTCATAGCATTCGAACTTACAGTGCCTTCCCTATTGGTAAATTTGACTATAATTCTTGGCATTCTTGTTGAATAAGCTCCTCTACTTCACTCGGGACACCGTGTTTCCATTTGAAAATTTTGTCACCATCGACACCCAAATTGGCCAGCTTATCAGCAACTTTGTTAGCTTCTTGAAAGACATGTTGGGCTTTTATGTCCTGTATTCCCTGGAAAAGGATCCTAGCCTCTTCAACAATTGTTTTAATCCTCCAAGGATGTGTTTTCCAATTAATTGGGAGATTTATAACATGCATAGAGTCTCCTTCTACGATCAAATTGCCTTCTAAGTCTTGAGTCTTTTGAAGGCCTCTCCACATAGCTCTAGCTTCAGCTTCGTTGTTTGTCCTTGTTCCCAAATATTCAGAAAACGTAAGCATCATATTCCCATTATGATCTCACACAATGTTATATTAGTTGTCATTACATGCCTTAGGAAACTTGCATACTAAGGTGGTTTTTATTTGGCTAAAACAATAGATGGTCTTTGAAGCCTAGAAAACTACTTGTGATATTTTTCTTTATTTTAAGAGAAAGATAGTTTTCATAGAAAGAAAAAGATGAAAATGATTATGAAACATTGAATATAGATGATTATTCCAACAATTCTTTAGAACTAAAAGAAGGATTATAATACGATTACACACCTAGTTGTAAATAGTAAGTGATAATTGCAAATGCTATATTTTTTAGATTAATGAAATCTTCCATAAAAGGTAAGATTTTATACTATAATTTTATGGATCTAGTATTAAGAATATAATATAAAATAACATTTATTTGTTGTATTGTTTAATTGTATACAATGTTGAAAGACCCCACTTGTATTATATTATGACTATATCATCATGGTATTTTAACAAATCATATTATCATGGTATTAAAACGAATAATATTGTTATGTGTAGCATCATCAAAAGAGTGTCTATCATAATATAGGGATTTGAACTCAAGTTACTCTTACATAATTGCTTACTATTTAGCATTTGCTCCACAATAACTTAGATTAAAAAATTATTTGTTATATAAATTTAAAATCACATAAGTCCAACCTATATTATGTTTATCCAAATGAACCTTGTATACAAACTTTACATCTTCCAATTTTAAAACATAGATCTCTTTAAAGTGTCCAAGCCTTTGTCACTAATCTTACTCAAGATGTATTTATATCCATTATATTAATTTTTTAAATTTATTATTGTAGACACCTAAAAAGTGTCATATCAGCATTGGTTAAATATTAATATTTAATAAATTTACAATTTTTTAATTAATACATGGAAACCTTATAATATTAATATTGACTATCCTAGCCTCGTTGTCCATCCTAAACACCTTCCTACGCCTAACCCATGGTCATCATGATACCATCCCCCTATTTTCACTCAGGTCCACCTCACTCTAGTTATCATTAACTTCCTTCTCTCCTCCACATTACATGCTCATTAATGCACATGGGTGAGGATTCTCTCCATCCAAGCACATTGATGAGGCATGTCATTTTGGTGGGTGAGGAATCTCTCCACCCAAGGGTATTAATGAAGTGTGTCATAGCCTAAATAGAGAATAGTGCACACTTGTCCATCCAAGCAGTCAAGTGGAGAAACTCAAGATTCTCCCTTTCTCTCACCTATGCCTCTTTTCCATCATGCTACCTCATCCTTGGAAAATTTTATAAATAACTTCCCATTTCTTTTATTTTGAGGGAGGCATGTAGAATATTGTAGGAGAACTCTACTAAAATTTTTCTAGGATCCATTTTACATGTACTTTTATGTTTATCATAAATAGCGTGGTAGGCCTCTCCTTGTGTGTTTTTTTTTGTTTTGTAAATAGTTTGCAGGTTTGAACTCCAATAGCTACAAAATTTGGAGAGTAGCTTCCTAACAGCATAAAGAAGGTTCCCATAAAATTTTATTACATTCTGAGCAACACAAGCTCAACGGCATCCCGATATGTGGTTCATAATATCTCAACTTGTTTTATGTGCAAATCATAGGTTTGGACTCAAGGTTATGCACAGTGGTGAATATTCGTTAATAAGTGAATATTAGCATTTTTGAAAATACAAATTGGTAAAATTTGGGGACCTTGGATGTCGACCCATTCACCCAAAAATTTTGGGCCAAAAAAAATTTAGGGCTCGGTTCGCTACGCATTGATAATAATATTATCAAAAAAACTGAGGACCCTTTTCGCCTTGAAATTATAATTTTTTTAAATTATCCCACCAAATTCGCCTCTTATAGTAGTATATAAACGTAACATGACAACCATACCCATACAACTAAAACATTAGAGTGTGGTTCGCATACAAAAGATTGTAGGTTGAATGCAAAAGTGCACCCAGATCACATTTGGAGCATTTTTTGCACCCAACCTACAATCTGAATGCAAAAGTGTACTATCCAAACCAGTTTCTACACCCGAGCCACATCTGGACCACTTTTTGCACCCAAACCACATCCAACTAGTTTCTGCACCCAAGTCGCATCCGAGACATTTCTTCCACCCGAGCTATATCCAGGGTACTTTTTGCATTTGGTCCGCAATACAAATGTAAAAGTATCTCGAACGTAACCCAAGTGCAAAAACTGGTCCAAATGTGGGTTGGGTTCAGAAACTGATCCGAATGTTGTTTGGGTGTAAAAACAGGTTTGGATGCAGTTCGAGTGCAGAAACTAGTCTATACGTGAGACGGGTGCAAAAACTAGTTTGAATGCAGTCCTGGTGTAGAAACTAGTCCGGATTCGAGTTGGGTGCATAATTTGAACTGAATTCGGATCAGTGCAAAAACTAGTATGAATGCAATTCAGGTGTAAAAATTGGTTCGGATGCAGGTCAGGTGCAAAAACTGGTTCGAATATGGGTTGGATATATGAATTGATCCGGATGTGGGCCAGTTACAGGAATGGGTCCAAACGTGGGTCGAGTGTAGGAAATGGTCTGAATGTGGGTTGAGTGTAGGAACTGACCTTAACGCATGACAGGTGCAAAAGTTGGCCCGAACGCGGGTCGGTGCTAAAATTAGTCTGTACACGAGATGGGTGCAGAAATTTGTCCAGGTGCAAAAAAAAATGGAAAAATAGCGGTTGAAATGTAAGCAACAAAAAATCACTCTCTTTTATTTTTAATACTTCCTCACAACCACAACTAAAAATTCAAAACCCAATATGACTTGATGTTTTCCAACCCATCAAAAACTCCACAATTAAGCATGCTCGACTGGAGTAGTACTTGGATGGGTGACCTCTTGGGAAGTCTCGGTTTTGCACCCTCTAAACTAATTTTTTTTCCTAGGTTATAACCCAAGTTCATTCGGACCCTATTTTGCACCCAATTTAAACGGTCTCTTTTTTGCACCCGATTTTCGATCGGACCATTTTTTGCAACCAGTTTACGATCGGGCCCTTTTTTACCCCCAATATGATCAAAACTATCAAATTCACCATTGTTTTATAGTTTTTTGTGAAAATTAAGGTAATTCGCCATGTATCCTACATGAATTTGACCAGGATTTGCCTAGATTTTGAAACTGATTCACTTTTTTTATAATTACATTTTGGGTCTGATCCCTTATGCATAACCCTATCTAGACTTAAATAGCCAAAATATTTGTAGAGTAGCTTCCTGACATCATAAAGAAGGTTCCCACAAAATTTCATCACATTATGAGCAACATAGGTTGGATTGCACCCTAAACAATTATAAATCCAATGGACAATATGCAAAGGTGAGCAAGATAAATTTTATATGCTTTTAGCTTGTTTTAGTATTATTTCGATGCATTATATTAATGATATTTGTTTGCACTTTCATCCATAGGTGATATTGATTTATTTTTTGGTTTGTGTGTAGGTGTTGGAAGATCTACTCAAACCAGGGTGGTACGCGTGCATAAACCCATCCCTCCTCGAGGTGGTAAAAAAGACTAAGTGCCAAAACTATGCATTGTAAAAAAGGCTTCATTCTTGGAAGACCCTCATTGTATCCCAAGGGAAATTTCAAAATAATATTTTAATTGTAATACCTTTCAAATTAATTAATAACACATTTTATTTGACTACATTTTGGCGATCACGATGGGATATTCTATCAACTTCTAGAAATCTTTGGATATCAGGTAAGTGCTTTTATGTTAAATTTTAGGCTTGATTTCATGAAACATATCTAATTAAGGCTTTGGTATTGATTGCAAATGTACTTTTCTTAATTTTGCATAACATTAAACAAACGTTATCTCCCCATCTATATGCTCCCCTTGTTAGAGTTAGAGTATATTACATCATTTGGGTCATGTAAATGTACCACCTTTGGTACATAGTTAGAGTAGGAGATTACTTTAGGAGGAAGTTAGCTAGTTACTTCAAGCAATGTAATAAATGCACAAGTGGCAATGTGCAAGTTGTAATGTGCAAGGTGTCCCCTTGTACAAATAGGTAGAGTATTGGGCAAGGAATCTATCTTCCTATATAAAGGGCCTCATAGAGACATATCACATATCAAGTGCATTGTAGTAGAGAGTAGTAGATAGTAGTAGAACTCTTGTATGGAGTACAATGTAGCTCTTTAGCTTGTATTGATGGAGTGACCATTACCTCCATACTGCATTGTATTTTCATCATTTCTATTTATAGTATATTTCAATCATATTGCAAAATTACTTTCTTTCATATTTTTTACATCTTATTAGGACCTGTGTTAGATCTCTCCCACTGCATATATCCTCAAAAGCTAATAGTGGTATTAGAGCCACGGTGAATCAAGATAGGAATAGGGAGAGTCACAAGTGAGGACTGAAATAAATCTCAGTTACAAAAATTCTGAGATTACATCTGGCTAGAGTCTTTCCACAGAGTTGTAGGAAAACTCGTGAAGACTAGGACTCAACATTTCATTCCACTAGTTTGATGGATCAACTAGTGAAGATTACTAATCTCAAGAGATCTGGATATTTTCATGCTAACCATTATCTAAAGTTATTTATTGTAGGAAAATAAACATTGCAAAAGAGACTCCAGAAGCAGAGTCTTGGTGAAGTTTAGAGATTGGAGATATCCATTGCTAGATTGAAAAACAAAAAAAAGGCCATAGAACCTTGATCAGAAAAAGGCCATAGAAGCCTTGATCAGAAAAAGTGATCGAAGAAAGGCCATAGAAGCCTTGATCTAGAAAAGGCCATAGAAGCCTTGGTTCAAAATTATAAATTCTTTCATTCTAGTTTCTAACAACTTGTTGGAAAAGGAGATTCAAGAAATTTTTTGGGAAGATTCCTACAAGAGAGCTAGGAAGAATATATTCTTATAATCATTCCAGCACTTGCAACAACAAGGAGAAGACAATATTTCAAAGACCTTAAAAAAGGGGTCCCATTACAAGAGCTACAAATCCTAGATTGTAGAAGTGAAGAAAAGGCCACAGTAGCCTTATAGCAGACTCAAGGAAGAAGAGACTCTAGAAGATGATTCAAGGAGGAGATAGGAGATTGGTGATCTCCATTCAATATCAATACCTATAGAGTGCAGAAGTAGAGAAGGTTGTAGAAGCCTTAATTCTGAAGAAGAAAGAATTCCTTATTCAAAAGAAAGACTCCAAAGAAGAGTTCTTGAAGAAGACTTCAGAGAAGAATTCTTGATTTAGAAGAAGACTCCAAAGAAGAGTTACTAAAGAAGATTCCAGAGAAGAGTCCATGAAATAGGAGATTGATGATCTCCTTTACTAATTAAAGACTTCTTTCAGAAGAAGCTGAAGAGATCCGAAGTAGATCTCATTGGAAAAACTTCCAATATTGGAAGAGATAGAAAGGGACTAACAGAGCCCTGTTCCTGATTAGAGAAGCAACATATTTTAGAGATCCTAGAATAAGATCTCATCACCAACACTTCCAAAAGTAGAAGGTTGAAGAAAAGGTCTCAGTTGGAAGACCAGAGAAGTTGAAAGATAGAAGACCTTGGAGAGGTCTCAAGGAGGAAAAAGAAGAAGGCTTGGAGAGCCTTGTTGCAGAGCTTGTGGAAGCATCATCAAAAGAGTTCCTAGGAGAACTCGTTGGAGAAATCCACTACCAAGGAGAAAGCTCCTGATAGTGAAGGACTTGGGACAATTATCGCCATCCGAAAACAAGCCCAAGAGAAGAAAAATTTGGCAAGGAGTGCCAAATCCTAGAAGAAGAATCCAGTGAAGACCTCAAGATATTCAAAATCTTGAGAAGAATAAGATCCTGTTTGAAGATAAAATTCAACAAGAAGATTGAAGGAGGATTCAGATAGAAGAAGCCTACCAAATATGAGAGATTTGGAGATTACCTCTCACAGCAAGAAGGCACAGTTTAGAGAAAAGAGTTCTCTAAATCTACAGCAGAAAATAGAAGATCACTAGAAGGATCAGGCCACCAAACCCTAGGCTCAAGATAGAAAGTTCAAGACCACAGTTTGGTGAAGCAAGAAGTTGTTCAGGATAGTCAAAAAGAAGCTACGAATTCATCCACTACAAGGCAACAACTTGGTGAATCAAACACCAAGATCTACATCTACTTCAGAAGCCATTAAAAGGTAAGCAACTAGGGTGCAATTAGTTGAACTTCAAATTAAGGTTCATTATCAAATTCTATTAAGCACCATATTTGGATTAAAAGTTGCAAGAAGAAGAACCCATATTATAGTCTTCAAGAAAGTGCAAAAAGGAGAATTCATTTTAGGATATATTTGCACATTTAATAGGAGTTAGATATTTTTGAAAGAAATAAAATTATCATCTACCTGTTATCTATTTAGAAAGCAAGAAGACTACATCCTACAATATTGATTGTAGTGAAAAATTGTAGAATACTCATTAAGGGTTCATTACAGATTACTCTTGAAAAGTTGCAGAAGATTATTAAGTGCATTTAAAAATTATTTTGAGAGTTTATTGGAGCAATAAGGAGATATTATTGTTACCATTAAAGTGCATTATTAATCCATTAGCACTACACTAGTTAATCTTTAACTAGTTACTCTCAAAAGGATTAGTTTGTGTTTGTTGATTGTTAAAGATCAAGGACACAAAAACCAGTAGATTATCAAAGTGTCTAGAGACACTATTTGGTGCACAAAACCTACAACATTTCATGGCCCAAAGAAGCCACCAAAAATCAGATCAGATTCCTCCAAGGAAGTGGAGAAGAAATCCACCATCAAATCAGCAAAAGAAGCTTCAAATCGAGACTTGGTGAGTCTCAGATTCAAAGTGCACTAAAGGCTATTTATAGAGAAAAAAATAGTGCAGAAATTACTTCTACAAAAATCTTCTATCTACGTGGTTATTAGCTTGGGTTTATTACCAAAGTAACCAAGCAAAGGAGAGAGTTGTCTAGTAAAAGAGACAACATCAAATCAGCCCTTGCCTACAAGAAAGCCACCATTAAAACCAGTAGAATAGAGTGCAAAAGGAGGTGCAAAAAGAAGGTATTCTATATACAAGTTTATTTACATTATCTTGCACCAGACTAATCTATCCTACGTAGGAAAAAGGACAAAGTTTAAAGTGCCACAAAGGCACATTCTTCACAAAGTAAAATCAACTCAAAGTGATCGTGTAAAGAGCATTCTCCAAGCAAGGTAGAAGAGCCTCTCAAAAGGCTCATATCTTCTACGATTTGGACAGCCGAACTTGCAAGTAAACAAATCACAATACAAAGAAAGGAGAAGCATTATATTCAAGGGCAATATTATCTACAAAAGGGATTTCATAACAGGTTGAAAAAAATAAGGGAAACAAAGCACAAAATATTACACTAGATGTACATCCAAGGAGCATCATTGGAGTATTTCAAACTCCACCATAGCATTGCTTGAAGCCTTCAATATCATTGCTCAAATCCTAGCTCCAAGTCTCCAAAGGCATTGCTCTCCACTCCAGCTGGAACCAACTCATACCAAGCACCATCGAACAAAGGAAGAGCTGGTTGTGTTGCATTGTTAATAAGGGTATTGCAAAGATACGTTGAAGAGGCATTACGTAGAAAGCTCATGCACAAAGGGAAGGTAACACTTGTCACCTAGAAGGAAATCCTAATGTTTCCCACATGAGCGCCCATCCATTGCAAGTTTGACCAAGAAAATGTTATAGGGAAGAAGGTTGGTGTGTTAGAAGGAAGAAGACACATGTCATCAAAAAGAATGAGCACTCATCCAAGACTGTAACACTCATCCTTTACCTGGAAAAAATTTACAAGTGGCAATAAGCATCTTCTCATCCCTCAAGTGCTCAAAGATAACCATCGTGACACTTGTCACACATTTCAAGATTCCTCTTCTATTAAAAGGTGCCAAAGACCAAGGAGGTCCACATTCATAGCTGAATTCATAATAGCATTCATAGCACATTCGTAGCAACCTGAGTTGCAGCATGGAAGAAAGGTGAAGAGCATTAAAGGCTCTGGTCAAGGGAGGTCAAAGACTCCAGAATTGAGGTGCCACCATCCAAGCATTGAAGCCAAGGAAGAATCAAAGCATTCCATTGGCTATAGCACCCAAATAAAGGACATAAAGCTTGTTGTCATCTACGATCGAATTCAACATCGAATATTTCAGGTTTGCAACATTACAAAGGTAAGAATTTACCTTATTCTAATTTGCTTTCATTAATAGGAGTTATAAGGGTATAATATAAGGTTGAAAACTATAGGAAAATCAACCATATTTGAAAGCAAAAATTAAAGGAAATTTATAGCTTAATATTTGCAAATTAAACTTAGGAGAAATAAGGATTTCTACCTAGAAAATTAAAATTCCATTATTGCAAATATTATTGTTTTCTAATATTCCAAATTAGGGAGTTATAAGGAATACTACACCAAAGTAGGATATTGGAATTTAGAAACATTAAATATCAAATATCAAAAGCTATAAAAAGAGGTTCATTAAGAATTATCAAGAGTTGGAAATTAATTGGTATTCTTGTCTCAAAACTACATTAAAGGGGTAAAAGAAATCCAACCATTAGAACCTCATCAAATTAGAAAGTGCTTAGTTCAATAGGAGAAATAAGGAGTAACAAAAGTTGATTTTGGTATTTACAAAACTTTACAAAATCAACCTAAAATTGAACTACTATTCACAAAAAGCACTTTATCACTCATACAACATATTCAAAATCACTAGGGAGACATAAGGCATTCTACAAAACTTGATAATAATAGCATTCATTCAAAATTTATCAAGTACTCAATCCATTTGGGAATCATAAGGTTTCTACAAATTCTACAAGGATTTTATTAAATCAAATCTCTTGACTAGGGAGATATAAGGAAGCCTACAAAACCTAAGCTCTACAAAGGTTCTATCAAATCAAGTTCATATACTCTAAACTAGGGAGTCATAAGGTAGACTACTACAAATATTCTACAAAGGAATTGCAAGAAATACTATTTCAAGGCACTATCAAGTCACTTTATATTCTAATCCAGGAAGCTATAAGGATGTCCACCTCAAGCAATACACTTAGAAGTGGAATGAGAAAAATACCAATATGGATTAAAAGCATGATTGATAATACAATGGATAGCAATAAGGAAAATGAAAAAGGGAAGGAAGAATCAATAAGATGGGAAATAAGTTCTGAAACAAATAGCTACGAAAAAATAGATTCTTCTAATAAAATTGATGACCACATTCAAAAAGGAGATCAAGAAGACAACATACAAAGAAGTAAAAATGAAATAGCTTCAATTGTGCACATATGGTTTAAGGATCTAGTCAAGGATATAGATAAACATGATATCCCTAAAATAGACTACAAAGTAGCCAGAACATCTCTATTGTGCACCTATTGCAATCAATACGGTCATGAAAAGATCAACTGTTGGAATTACCATCCATGCAAATACTACGAAGGGAAAAATCATTCTTCTTTCTTCTATTACTATAAATACAAGTACTATAAAAGCCATGAAGAAATATTACTACACAGAATAGATTGGTACTTTCAAAATATTATTCCAGAAGCATCTACTAACAATGAACTCAAGCTTGATACTTATGAAGGTCAGAAAGATAGGTCATACAGAGGTGCAAAGGAGAGAAAATGGGTCAACTTTGATCCACTTAAGACATGCAAAATCATGAGATCACTAGTTCATCAAAGACATATGATGCCAAAGAACAGAGGATTGGAAAAGACAAGAAGCTATAACATGAATACTGAAGCAGCCAAAGAAGAACCTGATCAAGACCATTCTCAAGAAGAAGATCCATATTGAAGATTGAAATCTTCAATACCCAAATAATGTAATACAAGGGGGTGTTAGAGTTAGAGTATATTACATCATTTGGGTCATGTAAATGTACCACCTTTGGTACATAGTTAGAGTAGGAGATTACTTTAGGGAGAAGTTAGCTAGTTACTTCAAGCAATGTAATAAATGCACAAGTGGCAATGTGCAAGTTGTAATGTACAAGGTGTCCCCTTGTACAACTAGGTAGAGTGTTGGCCAAGGAATCTATCTTCCTATATAAAGGGCCTCATAGAGACATATCACATATCAAGTGCATTGTAGTAGAGAGTAGTAGATAGTAGTAGAACTCTTGTATGGAGTACAATGTAGCTCTTTAGCTTGTATTGATGGAGTGACCATTACCTCCATACTGCATTGTATTTTCGTCATTTCTATTTATAGTATATTTTAGTCATATTGCAGAATTACTTTCTTTCATATTTTTTGCATCTTATTAGGACCTGTGTTAGATCTCTCCCACTACATATATCCTCAAAAGCTAACACTCCTCTCACGTTTATTGAGGATCAAAAGGGTGGAAGAATCTTTTAAGATAAAAGAGTTTACATTTTCTTTATAGCACCTTCTTTTGTACTTCCATATCCACAATCTACACTAAGAATAAGGATTGGTCCATGTATGCTCTCTCTTCATGCCTTAGGGTGATCTTGAAGATCAAAAGTGGTTCATCTCTTCTAGGTTAACGAATCTATCACCACACATCAATAAAGTGAAGGAATTGACCCTCTTATGATCTCTTCTCATTTTGTAGGACAATCTTGGAGATCAAAAGAGAGTCATTCCTTCTAAATCAAGGAACATCACATCATTGCACAAGCTATCATATTAACTAGTCCCTTACGTCATGTATGCTCTTCCTTTATACATCGTGTGATCTTGGGCATCAAAGGAAGGCACATCACCTAAAGTCAAGGAACATTATCCTTTTTTTTTTTGCTTTCTTATCTTAGCTTTTATTTCTAGAATTTTCTCGTCCGCCTAAATTATATTTTCTTTCATACATTTCCTTATTTTATTAGATTATATTTCATTTCATCCAAATTCAAGTCTAATTCCAAATTCAAATCCAAATCCAAGTCCAAGTCCAAGTCCAAATTCAAATCCAAGTCTAAGTCTGAAATCTAAATCTAAATCATTTACTTGATTTCCTAGATTATATTTCCTTTCATGTATTTAGTTTCTTTCCTAGATTAGATTTCCTTTCATGCATTTACTTGCTTTCCTAGATTATATTTCCTTTCATGCATTTCCTTGTTTTCTTAGATTAGATTTGCTTTCATGCATTTTCTTGTTTTATTAGATTAGTCTTCATTTCATGCAATTGACTTGTTTTCATTAAAGTAGATTTTCTTTCTGGCATTGTTATTTGCTCTCGTTAACATAGATTTCCTTTCTTGTTATGTTCTTTGCTTTCATTAGTGTAGTTTTATTTTTTGCACTTATTTGCTTTCCTTAGAGTAGATTTACTTTTGTGTTTCACAATTTGCTTTCCTTAGCATAGGATTTGTTTTCAAAATGTTATTTGCTTGGTCCATGAAAGGGTCACAGTCAAGTCTTGCATCTTAGGTAGAAAAATATCATTCTTAGATTAGGATTAATTTCATTGCATTTAGTCTAGGAAAATTTGCATTCGCATTCTTATAATAGTGCTTGTTTGCACATCCTAGTTAGACAAAACATCAAAACAAAACAACCAGAACATAGCATAAAATCACATTTGCACAACATATTTTATAAAAACCAATTGATGACATTGGATTTCATCACCTATCATCAATTGCCTCTTTTAGACACCATACTTTGAACACATAGTTTCCTAGACTTCAGCATTGGGAAGTTGACTACCGTTGGGATTAGCTCAGGGTAGTTTTGAGGTTAGATACCCTTACTCACAAGGCTAAATAATTAGTGAGTGTGCAATTGTTGTTCTTGACTGATCCCGCTCGAGGGTGAAGTAAAATCCAACTGGACTATCACATGTTTAGAGAACATCGTCTATTATATACCCTAAAAAGGATATCGGAGGTCTTTTTTCCCTTTAGGTATCTTGAGCCATCCCCACCATAGGTAAATTTTTTGCCATTTATACACTACTTCTCTCCATGTACTCTTGGGTATATTGGAGAGTTTGTGTAGACACACCTTTAGTTATCACATTTTTTCACATGTTTGTAGCTCTTTAGGTATATGGTACATCAAACAAACCAAACCCAAAATTTAAATAAAAAAAAAACTCAAAATCAAAAATAAAAACCTCAAGCAACATCAAACACAAATTACACTTTTAGCACATTTACAACTTTTACCTTTTATTGTTTGTTGTTTGCTTGATTGTTTGTTTGGTATCTAGTTACTTATGGATATCACCAAAATTTTAGCTAAAGAACAAGAGCAAGATTCAATGAATTCATTTGAGATTATTCCTCCCTCTTTCGTGACTCCTTTGACTCATTTAGAGAAGGCACCTATCATCATCCCCTTGTTTTTCCAATGCCTTTCATAAATCATACCCAAGTAATGTGGTGCATTGTATCTCTTCATCCTACAACTATGGACTAATGCATCATGCCACCCACACTTCTCTACCCAGACCCCTAGTGAAGGGACTTCTTCACCCTCCTCCAACTTGAATTCTCTTCATTTCAAGCCTGGCACTTTTTAGTGTTTTGTCGCCCATGTCATCTAACCTTCACCCCCAATTTCACCTCATACTTCTTTGCCACCTCCTCCAGAGGAGGATTCTACCTAAATATCATTGTCCCTGCTTAAATTTCTTGACCAATATTTTCCTCCTTTCCAAGAGTCGATACAATATAATACCTCTCATATCCCATCTATACCTATGCACCTTGTTTTCAACCAAGTTGTGGAAACGGTGTCAATCATCCCTAATTCCTATGGTGCCTCTAAATCCAATCTTGCTTCATCATTGCAAACTCTTACTTCTGAGCCACTCTCTTTGTTCATTTTATTTGATTCCACTTCTTTTCATGATTTGTATATGAATGTGGCTTCGCATCCTTCTTCTATTCCATCAGTAATATTTTATCTTTCCAATCCACATCAAGAGTCCATACCTTCCAATTTCACACCTTCTTTTGCAAATTTTTCCACACTTAATAATCCTCTTTTTGTTGGAATGTATGTTGTTTCTTCTTCTATCACTCAACCTTTCTTCCCTCCTCCTTCTACTACTTTCTTGCAATCTTCTCTTTGTTCTTCTCATTCTCTTCAAGTTCTTAAAATGAATGATGAAAAATATAAAACATCGTACCAAGCCACAAGGATCAAGGGGTTGAAGCAACACCATATTAACCAAAATAGAGATACTGAAAAATAGAAACAAGATAATGGAAGCTAACATAAAAACTGCAATATCATATCATATGTTAGAATTGATTGTGAATACAATGGAGAAGCCTTGCTTAAATAGGCAAGGAAGATCCACCATAGTCGTAGGATTAACAAAGAGATAAGGATCAATATTCATTGTACAAAAAGGGAGGTGCAATATGATCCATGGAGAAAATATCTCAATCCTCCAAATGTAATCAATGAGTGTAACTCCCTAGGAATGTCAAATATTCCCATAATATCTAAATAAAATAAAAATAAATATCCACATATAAAGTGGGTGGGGAAAAATAAACTAAACTAACATAAAAATAAACTACCTATGTGAGCATGAGCTAGAGTATAAACACCTACTCTACCATCCCCCTAAATCAAAACTAGGGATAAAAAAAGTGGCATATCTACAATATGAGTTCCAACAACAAGGCCTGATCAGGTACTCATGTACAATGTGTATCCAAAAGCTCTCAAACCATGATAGAAAACCACATGGGAAAAACCATACAACTACAAAGAGATAAGAAGAAAGGAAGGTGGTCTCGTCCACACCCCCCAAGGGCAACTTCCTTTACCTCAAGCATCTCTCGCAATAAATGAAAATAAGGATATGGGAAGGGTTTAGTGAAGATGTTGGTAATCTATTATTGAGTGGGAATGTAGTTCAATATGATCACTCCATCCTCGATAAGTTGTCGAATGAAATGCATATGAATCTCAATGTGCTTGATCTTATGATAATCAATAGAATTATAATACTCATCATCCATGGCATCATTCCACTTTCAAATTCTATGGGCCTCATCAAACCTTTATGGATAAATAGAAATTTCTTGATAAAGAAGACCCATGTCGAAAGTAGAAGTATGCCTTGAAGGTGGGAGACCTTCAATGAAATATGTTGCCTCCTCAACTATAGTTTGAGCCCATCTAGACATGGTGGTAGCATGTTCAATAACCTTTGCAACTACATCAACAATGTCCTCATCCTCACTATGATCATCATCAAAACAACCATCTTCAAAGTGAAAATTAGACGAGGATGGAGGAGTAGAAAGAGTGGGTTCAATTGGAGAATAATGCTCATAAAACTAGACATGAGTTCAAAAAATAACTTCATATGTATATAGATCCAATAATCTATAAGCCCTCATATCCTCACAATAGCCAAAAAAAATGAGTGGCTTGCTCTTTCTATCCAAAGTTATCCATTTCTTCTTCAAAACATGAGCCCATGCTTGACTTTTAAAAACTCAAACATGAGAATCATTAGGCTTGGTCCCTGTCCAAGCCTCCTCCAGAGTCATGTGCTTAAGATATCGATGAGGTGTACGATTTAGAATGTAATTTGCTTAATTTACTGCCTCGACCTAAAACTTGGGAGGTAAATCCCTTGTGTGCATTGTATAATATAACATTTCCTTGAGTGTTCTATATTTTCTCTCAGCTACACCATTCTATTGTGGTGTATGTGGGATAGAGTGTTGATGTAGAATCTCATGAAGGTCTAGAAACTCTAAAAAATCCCTACTTAAATACTCCCCCTAATTATCTGTGTGAAGCTTCTTGATGCAACTCAAAGATTGATTCTCAACAAAATCCTTAAAGACTTTAAATATGGAAAAAAAATCACTCTTGAATTTGAGAAAATATACCTAAGTTCTCCTTGAGAAATCATCAATAAAGGTGAATACATAATTAGCTCCCAAAAAAGGAGTGGGAAAAACCATCAAGTCACTGTGCACCAACTCAAGATGGGAAGAAGCCCTCTTGGACTTACCTTTGGAAAAACAATCTTGATGTTATTTTCCAAGTACATAACCTAGACAAACTCCATCAATATAGGAAAATTTAGGTAATCCAATGACCATATCATAAGTGCTTAAATCCTTCAAATATTTTTAATTGAGATTGCCAAATCCCTCATGCCAATGGGGCAGAGTGTTGATGTAGAATCCCATAAAGAGCCAAAAAATATGAAAAATCCCTGCTAAAATACTCCCTCATTATCTTCGCAAAGCTTCTTGATGCAACTCAAAGATTTATTCTCAACAAAATCCTTAAAGACTTTGAATGTAGCAAAAACTTCATTCTTGAACTCGATAAAATATACCCAAGTTCTTGAGAAACCATCAATAGAATGGAAAAACACACCATAACATAAAACAAATAATGACTGATATTTTTATTGCACAATAAATAAGAGCACTTTGGTTGCAACAAAACCCTCTTTCAAGGTATTCATGCAATTATGTTTTTTGGATCAAGGGAGATATCCCCTTTTACAAAATTTCCATGGTGTGATCTCTATTTTCCTTTCTAGCACACTGTTTGGTGGGCAAGTTTTCCTGCGACCACCATATCGGATCGAATCTTGATTTGAGTCCTATCGCCTATGCATGAGGGAAAAATCAGCGAATCAATAGCATATGAAGGGTCCACCAAAGTGGAACCCGTATCAAATCAAGTTATGCAAAGCAAAACAAGAAAATATGATGCATGAAATGTAAATAATTAATCTAGAATATAGCAAACATGAAAGATCTAGGCTAAGAATATAGTTAAAAATTGGAAAGTGGTCACCTGACTGTGACTGTTTTGGGTCGGGATGGTTTCTATCTATGAACCATATCGATACAATATGGTCACTGTCATAGGTAGTCTTTTCAACGTGCACTATCCCAAAAGTACATAGTCCAACACAAGGGGGTTTTGGATGGCAATTTCTTAATCGGATGACATCGATATGTGCACCAAGTACAAGCAAAAGAGCAAGGTGAGATTAAATGATGAGGGGAAACAAAATTTTAAATCCTTGGTAGCAACCCAACAACATTTGTTTTGCAGCAAGATGATCTAACATATTCTCGGTAGCACTTCATTGTAGAAGATTTGAATTTTTTTCCCTCCATGTAGAGCGGGGGATGCCAATATATAAGTCTTGGTGAGAGGAAGATGAGGGAATGGAGGAGGAAATTGAGGACTATTGATTTTTTTTAGTAGATTATTGATGTCAGTGCAAAGTTAGGAATAATATTTTGGACTATGTGTGCCCATTGACAAGCAGTTTACCTACCTTTGATTCTGATTTTTTTTTTGTTTTTTTTGCAGGACTGTCTTAGCTCAAGACGGTTACACCAAACATGAAAATTCTTGTAGAATATTACATACTATTGGAGAGATCCATGGATTTATCCCTAAAGCTAATAAAATGGATTGTGTGAGTTTGAAAGGAGGCTTTTTGGGAGTCTCCTCAAGATAACATATTTTAGATGTCTACACTTAACTCCCAAAAAAGGAGTGGTAAAAACCATCAAGTCATTGTGCACCAACTCAATATGGGAAGAAACTATCTTGGACTTAGCTTTGGTAAAATAGTCTTGATGTTGTTTGCCAAGTACACAATCTATACAAACTCCATCAATACAAGATATCTTAGGTAATACAATGACCATATCATGAGTACTTAAATCCTTCAAATATTTTTAATTGATATCGCTAAATCTCTCATGCCAAATATTGCTTTTAGAATCTACATGAACCACCAAAAAAGTACCTCCAAGTGAAGAATAAAAACCCTCAAAGTGATAAAGACGTGATCTATGATCAGCAACTCCTTGTGCAACAATAGACTATGGGTCACTCAAATCTCTAATCTCAGTTCCTTAATGTGTAAACAACATAGTTTTATCCCCTGCAAGAATGACAAATTTTGTACACAAAGAACAAATTGGTGGAAATTTTTAGAACATAAAGAACATTCTTAATGCATCCACCATCAACCTGCATGTCATCTTTTCCCTTAACTATAATTGATGAAGAATCTTCAACCTCAATGCAAGATGTAGAAGTAGAACACAAGGTGTAAAATGAATCCTTGGATGAAGTCATGTGATGAGTCGCTCCAGAATCTAAAATCCAATCCTCAAAAATATCCTTAGATGATTTCCCAAAAGTATTCAAAGCCTTGCCCTTATATTTTGAAGGAGTGAAGGATAATTTTTTATTCCTAAAGGCTTCCTCTAAGTCTTGTAACTTTTTCCAACACTTGTCGTCGGAATGACCATTGACTCCACAATATGAACAAATAACATTTGACCTATTTTTGCTTTTAGACTACTTAGGTTATGATTAGAATCTTTTGAGGATGACTCTTTTTATGTGACTCTTTTGGTATTTTTATGAAACGAAGGAGAAGAGGAAGGATTAGGATGGGACTTAGACTTGGACTTTCTCTTGCCTTTGGAAGTGAAAGTGGATGATTCAACAAATGCCTTATGTGAAGAGGTGTAGTGCTCATAGTTAAGAACTTTGGATTCTTCTCTCAAAAGTAGTTATTTTATGATCAGAACCCATTAAATCCATATTGGAAAAAAATATAGAGGTAAAAATATAGAATGGATCCCTAAGTTTTGATAAGATCATGAAAATATATTCTTCATCCATTTTATTTTTTTCACTGCCCTTTAAAAGTGTGAGCAAGGATTGAAACTTAGTGAGAAAATTACATATAGATGGAAAATCATCTGGATTGAGAGCACTGAGTTGAGCATACAGATGTAAAACTCTCAAAGTGTCCACTTGCCCAAATAGCTTCTCAAGATTCTCCTAAATTTGAAAAGGAGTATCACAATAATTAATATGAAACAACATATTGTCATTCACATGCATACCAATTAATACTTTACATTCATCCATTTTGCAATCACGAACAAACTTATGATACTCTTGTAACTCCAGGTAGCTCTTCTTGCATCAATCTTGATAACCCTTTAGATTGAATAAGTGTCATCATTTGTGGCTTCCATATGTGATAATTATGTGATTTAAGTGGTTTAAAATCCTCTAAATCTATTTTTCAATCACAAGAAATAAAATGCAAGATCCACAAATATGGTGTTCAAATTGACATCAAGACACCCTGCCCAAAAAATTATATTCAATTATTTTATAAATAAGAGCCCTTAAAAAAATCAAATGTCTTTATAATTTAGGTGTTACAAGGGGTATATGATCAGATATGATTTTTATAATCACCAACATTTTACAAATCTGAAAAGAAAAAAAATTGAGTAACAACTTCAAAAAATAATTCTCTTACAAATCTCTTTTCAAATACACAACTCTACTAACAATATATGTTTTTTTTTAAATGTATTTTGTGCAAACCTTATTAGTAACTTAAATTTTGAAATTTAGAAAAAACTTGAGAGTGAAGAAGATAGGTTGTGGATCTCAGAAAACTAGATCTGCAACAAGCAACTTCAGATATTGCAGAAAACTAGATATTTTGCAGACTATGTGCAAGAAAAAACTACATAGAAAAAAATTATATACGATAGTGGTCGTTGGTGGTCGAAAGTGATTGGTGGTGGTTCTAGATCAATAGAGGTCAAGTTAATAGGGTTGCTAGTGGTTTTACAACTACTAAAATAGCCCACAAAAAACTCCAAAAACCTTCCAAAAAATAGAACCTTTCTAATCAATCTATGTGGTCATAGGGATCAACCAAAGATGCAATAAAGGACTAAAAAATATATAGAAGCTCTTCAAAAAATAATAGAAGAGAAAAAAAACAATTTTCACATTCCAGGGCTTAGAAACCTCCAATATCAAACTGTAAAACCTTCAACATGATTCGGTTGCACAAACCTCAACAATGGATGTTTCCAACAATTCTCAAAGCTCTGATACCATGAAAGGAATGATGAAAAATACAAAACGTCAAACCAAGACACAAGTATCAAGGGATTGAAGCAACACCAAATTAACCAAAATAGAGAGACTAAAAAATAGAAACAAGATAATAGAAGCTAACACAAAAACTGTAATATCATATCATATGTTAGAACTGATTGTGAATACAATGGTGGATAAGCCTTGCTTAAATATGCAAGTAAAATCCACCATAGTCTAGTATAAACAAAAATATAAGGATCAATATCCATCGTACAAACAAGGAGATGTGATATGATCCATGGAGAAAAGATCTCAACCCTCCAAATGTAATCAATGAGTGTAACTCCCTAGGAATTCCAACTATCCTTATAATATCTAAATAAGATAAAAATAAATATCCACACATAAAGTGGATGGGAAAAAATAAGCTAAACTAATATAAAAATAAAGTACCTAGGTGAGAATGAGCTAGAGTCTAAACACCTACTCTAATAGTTCCTTCTTCTATTCAACCTTCTTATCCTTATCCTTCTTCATAGTATGCCCAATACAACATTTCTTTGCAATCTTCTATTTTCCTTTTCATATTGCTTATAACCCTTATTCTCAACCATCCCTCACTATCCCACATCTTTCTCCTCCTTCATTCATGTAATCTCCTTATTAGCCTCCTACTCCCCTTACCACACCATTATATCAACAACCCTCACCCACTCCTTACCTATGGCCACATTCACAATGGTATGTTTTCAATTCACCCTCTTCACTCCAAATTCAACCCCCCTTGTTCAACCCCATTCAATGATTATGCCAACACCATATCAACCCCCTCATTTTGCTTATCATAGCTAGTATCCCTATCCTCCATCATCTCAGCCACCACCTTCTCCTCCTTGTGTGACCCACATAGCTTATGCCCCTTAACCTCCTCATTTGTGCTATCCTTATTCCTACCTTTATCCCTATCCTCTTGAGTCTTCTCATTTCGTTGCTACTCCTATTGTTGCCCAATCACCTCAAGCTCCTCCTTCAACTGAGATGCAAGAATTTATGGACTACCTTAAAATATTAGAATTACATTCAACTAGCTATGGGTTTTATAATCCCACCTATAGCCGAATTTGTAATGAACCAATTCATCTGTTGGTTCCCACACATCAATGTCCTTACAAGTTTGAGACGTCCAAATTTGAAAAGTTCAATATGAAAGAAGATTCTAAGAAGCACTTGAGGAACTTTAATTCATTATGCTATCAAATCCAAGGTAGTGATTTCCTTATGTTGCAAGCCTTTTCCCTATTGCTTTGGGTCCAAGCCTCATATTTTTTCAACAACTTACCTCAACATAACATCTTTACTTTTGAATAATTGGCTAATATCTTCCTAGAATATTTCTTGATCAATATTCAACAAAAGACTTCATTATTGAATTTATATAGCCTTCACCAATTTGATGATGAGTCGATTAATGATTATGTTTCTAGGTGGTAAGGGATTATTCATGATTTAACATTCTCCATTACCCTTGCCAAATTAGTAAATATTTTTGCTAGGAGTTGTGCTAAACATATCTTGACTAATTTGCAAATTCAACATGATCGCTCTTTTGAGGAAGTCATTGCCCAAGCAAAAATTATTAAGAAAATCAAGATTCAAGAAGGGAAACTTAAACTTAAAAATAAATAGCATCCCAATAAAACCAACAAGAAAAACAATAATAGCTATCAATTTAAAGCCCCCCAAGTGAAACAAATAATATTGAGTACTCCTACAAACCCCCAACAACATTGTACTCAATTGTTGTAATAGATGTGTCAACCCTGATATACTCTCATGCAAAAAACTATGCTCTCCCCATTAAATCAACTTGTCAACCAACCATCTAATCATCCCCAATGTCCTCTTTGTCCACCTCACAATTGGATTCCCCTCTAAGTCATTATCGAATATATTTCAAAATATTTATGATGCAAAAATTATTTCCTTACCCAAAATTCATCTTGAAGATCCCACTAAAGATAAGCCTCACTGGTATAAGGAACATCAGTACTACATCTACCATCGACAAAGAGGTCATGATATTAATAATTTTCACACTTTACAACATCTAGTTCAAAACATGATTGATCAAGGTCAATTAATAGTTGATAATCCCTTAGCCCTACCCAATTAAAACCTTATTTATCAAAATATCTTACCCCAACATGGGATGCCCCAAAAATAAATCGAGGCCTTAACTTTTTCAATTGTGCCTCAACAAATAAATCATGTAAATGGTATCCATAAAACCAAGGTTTTATGGGTATGATCAAAATTGTGACCAGGAATTAAAGACATCCTAGGTGACCACCTCTACAATGTAACCCTCCAACTATGTTTGTTGCATCAACCACTCCTCATGTGTAGGATGTCCTTCCTCTATAACATGCGGTTACCTTACAAGGTTACTTTACTCACATTTTGAAATTGGCACGGGCTAATTTATTGATCTATGACCTGATCCAATAGCCTCTAGCTCATTGGAATGATTTGAACATCATCTTACAATTTATAGATCTCAAAATGTAGGATCCTAATATCTTTTCTAGCTTTTTGGGTAGTTTGAGGACTTGCATGTCCCCCTCTATAGTTTTTTATGATCATGATATTAAAAATATTGAGGTAATAGGGGTTAATCCCCCTATGCATATCATGGCATGCATCGGTGGTACGACATTTAAACATTTTCTCATAGACATTGGCTCTTCCATCAAACATCATTTCATCCACTATCTTGAGCCACCTTAAGCTTCCCTCTAGCCACCTTGGACCTCTAGAATTACCTTATAGATATTTAAAGACACCGTGTTTTCAATACTTGGTACAATCATCCTTCCTGTTCAGGTAGGTGTGAAGACCATGGCCACTTTGTATCATGTCATTAAAGGAGAGATGAAATATAATCTTCCCCTAAGGTGACTATGGATTAGAGACATGCAATTTGTTCCATCTACCCTCCATCATTTTTTGAAATACATTCATAAAGGATGAGTGTATTGCATACATGTTAATGAGGAGCCTTTCAAGAGCTACAACATGGTCACCCTTCCATAATACCCTACTCTCTCATCTACCCCTTTTGCTCCTACTAGTGTGTAACCTATTCCACCTAGACAACCAACACCCCCACCTTTTGCCTTGTTGATCCTTATGATGGCTAATTATCCTTATCCTACCCATCTATATCATCCTTCACTCTAGTCTACCAATCCTCTATGGCCCATATATTATCCTCCTTTATCTAGATATCATCCTTCTTATCAACTCAACCTCACCTTATCCCTTATCTATAATCTCCTTCCCTATCTACTTCTCTATTTGGTCCTTCTATGGCACATATTTGTGCTTTTATCCATATTCCTCTTCTTCTTCATACTCATCATGTTTTGCCTTGTCCACATTATATACCATCTATGTATAGTCCTAGTATTTACCTTCCTTCTACCTCTTCTTTGTCCCCTTCCACATCTTCTGATCCATCCATTATTTTACCCACTCCTCAAGCGTGTTACTCTTGGAAGTAGTGGGCTACTTGGTATTATTCTCAACTCATGAATCTCTCATATTCCACTTCCTTCCCCACCACTGGATAAGTTACTACATCCTCTTCATCACACCCTACTTCTTCATCTACCATCCCATATTTCCAATTCTCTCCTACGTTTTCCTTGACTGATCCACCCTCTTCATCAAATATTTTAGTCTAGGGTCTTCTCCTCCATCAATAAGTTAATTTGCCCCATATGTCAATTCACTTGTCTTGTTCTGGTCTGGGGGAGTCCTTTATACATAATATCACTTTATTACCCCCTAACATAAAATCCCTTAAGTATTTTGGGCATCCTAGAGATATGCCATTAGTTATTGGTGTTATTATTCCTATTGGCTTCTTGTCCAATCATACTATTTTTTTTGTATGAAGGATTTGATACCTCCTATAACAAACCTACCCCTAAAGAGCGTGAGCCACCATTTTGTTAGAATATCTCATCACATTCAACATCCAAGCCAATCAATCACTTCATCATCATTTGGTTTTCTTTTATTTTTCTTCTTCTCCTAATCCTACTTCTATTTTCTTCAAGTGCCCTACCATTGTTGTACGATCATGCTACGAGTAACTATGTACCTTTGGTTGATTCTTTTTCTCTTTCTTTTCTTTATCCTTTGTTCCTCTATTTCTTCTATTTTTTCTTTCCTTTGTTCCATGTCATTGTTGTACAATCATGCTACAAGCAGCTACGTACCTTTAACTGGTTTTTTTTATCTTCTTTCTTTTTCTCCTTCTTCTTTCCTCTAGTTGGTCTAAAATCTACCTAAGGTAAAATATATGCCCAATACTTGACCAAAAGTGAATGACCTATCAAGCCACAAAGCTCGACAAGATCAATCTCTATAGGAGGCTAGCTCCTATAATGTTC
This sequence comes from Wollemia nobilis, assembly GCA_028583015.1. Classification (NCBI taxonomy): domain Eukaryota; kingdom Viridiplantae; phylum Streptophyta; class Pinopsida; order Araucariales; family Araucariaceae; genus Wollemia; species Wollemia nobilis. Next base: position 6,493,753 of record JAQPPZ010016681.1, on the reverse strand, counting down.
TATCTAGCTAAAATCTACAATAGAGGTAAAAGAGTGTATAAAGGAATAAACATAGTTGAAGCTAGAACTTAAGATGGTACAGATTAAGCAAGATCAATAAGTGCACAAACATCCAAACCTCCTAACAAACCAACCAGTTTTATCAGATGCAAAATAATATTGTTCAATAAATTTCTAGTCCAAAAATGTAAATTCTAGAACCAAAGAACAAGTATATGTAGAAATCCAAGAAGCAAAATTAATGCTCTACACATTCATCTAGCTAAAACAAAAAAAATCATCCACTCATACATACACATTCTACAAAATGGTGAACCAGAGGCTAAACAAAGATCTAAGCTATATTGCTTTCTTCAATAACTCTTCGTACATACAACTTGTAAATGCCTAAGAGTTGACCCCTTCACAAGAGGTCATTGCTCTTATTTATAATATTTCCTATGGTTCAATATTTTCAATTACAAAATATTCTTGGTTTGAAAAACTATTGCAACAAAATGTTAGATGAGCCAGACTGGCAGCACACCATGCAAAAGCCACTCATCTAAACTGAGGTATTATACGTGATTTTTGGTCGTGCATTAACTAATATCTATATGAGTGAGAGTAGTGGGAATGGGTCTCAATCTGGTTTGTTCCTTATTCTTGAAATTATTTTTGGTTATAGATCTACAACTGACATGTCAAGCCAAAATTCCCCTAAATATTCTATTCTTTGTAAGCCATCACAACTGCATCATAAAGACATGTTGTGGTATCACACCTTCATTCTTATCTTTGAGTTCCTCAAGTCTTGGTGATCACAACACAGAGACAAGCATGAATTTTGTGATGCCCTTTGAACTTAGAGCCTTTCAAGCCATTATGAGTACAACATAGATACATACCATGTCGTATCATTCTCCTACTTTCAAACCTCCTTATCACTTATCATCACGATGCAAAGATATGTTGCAATTTTGCAATGTGGAGACATGTTGTGATTTTATAATACCCTGTGCACTTATAGTCTTTCAAGCCATAATTATTGTGATGCATAAATATGTTGCATTTTCATGATACTTCCTCCCCTTTGAGCTGCTTAATCTCCCATGACCATGACATGGATACATGTTGCGATATCATGACTATTTTTTACCTTAAACTTTCCTAGTCTTCTATGACCACGGTACAACGACGTGTCACCATCGCATCATTTATTTGTCTTAAGCTTTCCCAAACCTCTATGATCATGACACAACAATTATCATTATTTTACAACTGGCTTCATCTTTGAAAAAATTAGTCTTTTGGCTTTATTCCTCACACTTATCTACAAATGGACCTATCTGCTTCTTGTCGTTGAAGCGAAACATATCCTGCTACTATTATACCTGATTCTACCATGGATGTGTATATCCATAGATACTCTTGTTATAAAAAGGGGTTGGGTGGGTGAGAAGAACACAAAAAAATCCACATTCTTGGTGACTCACAGGGGGATCTTACTTGCAAAGTTGCAAAACACAAACAACTTTATCTTTAATAAAACATAGATAAACGTAACTAGAATAAAATAGGACAAAAAGATAAGTCGAGCGAAGGAAGGGCTAACAAAGGGGAATCGAATATGATAATGGTCATTGGGTAAATAAGGAGTGTGAAAGCAGGCTACATGCTTACAAAATTGCACTATCGACAAGAAATAAATGATATATAGAGATGAAAAGGATATGGACAAAACAATGTACAAAAATCTACATAATGAAGGCGAAAGGGATGGATGTACAGGTGAAAGCAAAGAAAACAAAAAATGGTACTAGAGATAGAGAAAATATAAGACAAAAAATGAGAATTGAAGGCACACAAACTAAGGGGAAACCCAACAATAATATACCTCAATATGTATATTTCATTGCTGCGTAGAGTTGCTTCCAAAACAGATAGATTGCCATGATATGACACTGTTTTTTTACCATTGTCTATTTTTCTTGCATCTCTCTCACTTTCTCACATAGGCAAGTGAGGATTTATTTAGCTACTTATACTTCATCATAGAAATATCTATTTGCACATTCAAACTCATTATTATACAAAGAGTTTCATCTTTCACCTTTTGTTATATGTTCGTCCTTCTATAGAGTAGGGTGGAGCGAGGTCACTTCGTCAGCTAACATCCGTAAACTTACTCCTCCCTAATCCTATAAATCTCTTAGTACCTCTCATTTTGTCTATTCATGTGTCAACCAATTTTTATACTCGTGCTACCCTACATTCAATTGGTGTCATAACGCATATTGGATGATGTTTTTCCTTGTTTACACAAATGTTTGGGTTTCTACTTATGCTAGATTAGACTTTCACATGTACACAATCTGCCTTTGCCCATTGGGCTACAGAGTCGAGAAAATAGTAATTGGGGGAAGAAAATGAATGAGCCAAGGAAGGAACCTAGTGTAAAAGGAAAAGTTGAATGGTGGAAAATAGTGCTAAGTAATAGGCTTTGATGGCTACGTTAGATAACACGCCTAAATCTTGTTCCTCTGGAAAATGTAATGATTTGTTTGTATTATCTTTTTAACCTCCTCTTATTCATAATAAGCATATGTACATGGTGGTGTAAGACACGCACTCTCACACAAGCTTACCTTACTTACCTTTTTTGGCTATAATTGGATACTTTATTCACTTACCAACTATGTACACCAAAAGGTGACGTGTACACCCACATATAGCTTTCAATTTTTTTGTGGGCTTACCCCATGAACCTACAATGTCCAAACCAAATAACATCAAACTTGAGTTGTTCTTTGTGATCACCTTGCCATGGTTCCCAATTGCCATCAACCCCAATAAGATTTTATTTTGATCTTACCTCTTGCTCTAAAATTCTTGTACTCTAGACTTGGGTGGTACATCAAAAATATGATCTTACCTCTTGCTCTAAAATTCTTGTACTCTAGACTTGGGTGGTACATCAAAAATATGATCTTACCCTGCTAGCTTTGCAGTTAAACAATAGTTGTTCATGTGATGCATTCAGGTAAAAAATCTCCTAGAGTTTCATCTAGTTTGTCACCCATATTTTATTTTCTTCTATTGTCCTTACCTTTTAGATCATTCCCTAAAAGCAATAACAACTACAATCCTCTTACTCCATGGGGTTTGAAGATCAACCATTGGTTTATCATAGAGTCTCTCACCATAGGGTAGACAATCAAAACTAGAATGAGTCAACCATGATTTTGGTTGATTCTAACTCTACTTCATATGTATGCTCCTTAATAGAGCTTATGCTTTGCTCCTTATATCTCTCAACATAGAAATAGTGTAAACTCTGATTTTGTGCCATGATGACCTTCTCAACAAATGAGATTAATATCTGACCCTACTCCTAGATCACACATCCTTCCATCTATTTCAAAAAATCTTGAGATAAACATATCCCAAATAATGGGGGTATTTCAATTACTTCTATATCTTGGATTACAACTAAATATGGATGCTCACATATTAACATTGGGACTTTGTGCAGTGTTCCCATCCTCTTAAATTGCTTCCTTTTAAAATTTATAATCTCTAGCTTCTGTGTATCTGGGCTCAGACTTAAAATTTTGCAAATTTCTATTTGCATGATTGAGACTTGGACCTTTGGATCCATTACATAATTATGTAAAATACCCTTTTCTAAAAAGAGAGAAAAATAGAACAGAGAAAAATGGATTTCTGGGGTAATAGGTAGGGGGTCTCGTGCAAGTGCATCACTGGTCTCTAATAATTTCCAATGGAAATATCAATCGAGTCCACTTTCTCTGATACCAACAACTCTCTCCTTAACCCTGTCGACCCAGGCACAAGTTCTTTGAAAAGAAATAATTCCACCATCTTTGTTCTCTGTTCCATTGTTACAACAGGAAAATACAGTCCCTTATATACCTTCAACCTCTTTTGATTTACTAATTGACTTTGTGGGGAGGGGATTTGAATAAAAATTTGGTCCCTTGCATTGATGCTTTGTTTTGGTAGAGGTAGGATATCAGTATCTTCACATCCCTCAGGCTACAATGTTATGAGACTTGTCTCTTCCTAGTGTTCGTAATCATGTACAACATTACAAGCTATCATGCTATCCATCAAAGGTAACCTTCTCATTTTTCCAAAGTGGCTCCTACCTTCCTCAATCTGAGGTTCATTGTGGAACAAGGGAAAAACTAAAAACAAATTTTGATTCACTTCCTCTAAGAGTTTTCTTTCTATTTTTCTAACTTCCTTGACCAGCTTCTGAATCTTTTCCTTTAATTATTGCTCTGTTTGATGATTTTTTGCATGGGAATTGGTGGGAATATCACCCTCTATTATTTTATAGAAGCATGACCTAGCTTCCTCAAAGAATGAAACATAAAATGAATTTATAGAAGGTTGGAGAGGGTAGGAATTTTTCTTTGAGGGGAATTTTTTCTGCTTGAATTAACATATTTTTAGTGCATATGACCTCCTTGAAATTTTGTGGAAATCTATTTCTCCAAATTGCTGGAGAAGAATGATCATATCGAAGTGAAAAACACGAATATAATACAGGTATGCCTGGGTAGGGGATGGTTGGAAATCATGAGGAATTCTTCTCCACATTCTTTTAAATTGGACATTGAAATCAAAGATATTTTTATGAAGTGCTTGTTTGATAAATGAGATTTGAGTGAGAAACAATAAAGGATCTCCAAAGTCATCAAACGTATCAATAAGAGCTTTCGCCAAATTGGCCCATGTACAAATGCTTCCATATTTCAAAGATCTATACCACAACAACACATTCCCTTTGAGAGAAAGAAAGAGCAACCTAATCATCACATCCTCAAATGCAATATTATGCATAGTAGCTAGGGAAGCCACATCTTGACAATGTTCAAATGCAATTTTTTCAGTGCCATCAAAACTTGAGAAGGTCTTCAGAGTGACCTTGGAAATATCGTATGGATGTGGGATATTAAGGGGGCATGTGTCATCCCATTGAGGATAATGTTGTTGAGCCACAGATCCTCAATGTATCGATGATCATTTCAAATTTTTTGGATGCTTTTCTTGGGTGGGAGTCACTAGATGAGCATAATTTCTCCACTAATGAGGTGAATACTACTCATCAAGTTTTGGGTCCTCTAGGGAAATTAAGCTCTAACTAAGGTTTTAAAGGTGACCTATCATAGATATAGATTATATTAGTAGCAGATTTGCCAAGTGATTGAGAATAAATATCACAAAACAAAGTATCACCAAACTTTGATTCATCCAAAATGTGGGACCTACATCCCACTGGGAGTGCCAAAAATTGTTGGTCCAAAATATACTTAAGGTAAATATGTACCCAAGACTTGGCCAACATTGAATGACTGGTCAAGCCATAGAGCTCGACAAGGTCAATCTCCAGAGGAGGCTAGCTCCTGTAAGGTTATAACTAGCTAAAATCTACAATGGGCGAAAAGGATGCAGAAAGAAATAAACATAGCTGAAGCTAGAACTTAAGATGGTATAAATTGCACAAATGTCATGAAATGAAACAAACATCCAAGCCTTCTAATAAACCAACCAGTTTTATCAAATGCAGAATAATATTCTTCAATAAATTTTTAATCCGGCAGATGTAAATTCCAAAACCAGAGAACAAATATATGTAGAAACCTAGAAAGCATAATTAATGCTCTACACATTCATCTAACTAAAATAGAAAAATCATCCATTTATACATACATATTCTACAAAATGGTGAACCAAAGGCCAATCAGAGATCTAAATTGTCTTGCTTCTTCAAGAACTCTTTGTACATACAACTTGTAACTGCCTAAGAGCCAACCCCTTCACAAGAGGCCATTGCTCTTATTTATAATATTTCCTGTGGTTCAATATTTTGTATTACAAAAGAATCTTGGTTTGAAAAACTGTTACAACAAAATTTTAGACGAGCCAGGTTGACAGCAAACCATGCAAAATATGCTCATCTAAATTGAGGTATTACGTGTGATTTCTTGTCATGGCTGCATACATGAAAGTAGTTGGAATGGGTCTCAATATGGTTTTATCCTAATTCTTAAAATCATTTTTGGTCATAGATCTGCAACTAACATGTCAGGCCAAAATTCCCCTTAAGATTTTATTCTCTAAAAGTCATCGCGACCGTGTTACGGAGACATCACAGCATTGCACCTTTGTTCTTGTCTTTGAATTGTTCAATTCTTTGTGATTGTGGCATAGATACACACATGATTTCATAATACCCTTTACACTTAGAGCCTTTCAAGCCATTGTGACCACGATGCAGATAATTACTGTAATGTTGCACCATTCTCCTGCTTTTAGACCTCCTAATCACTTATCATCGTGATGTGGAGACATGTGATTTTGTGACGTGGAGACATCACAATTTTATTATTTCCTTTGCACTTAGAGCCTTTCAATCCACTACGATCACGATGCAAAAATGTGTCGTAGTTTCACGATAGTCCCTCCACTCTGAGCTGCTCAATCTCTTACAAATGCGACATGGATATATATCATGACTATTTTCTGCCTTAAACATTCCCAATCTTCTATGACTATGATACAACGACATATCATTATTTTATCATTTATTCATCTTAAGATTTTCAAAACCTCTATGACCACGACACAATAATGTGTCATGATTTTGCGACTAGTTTCATCTTTGAAAAATTCAATCTTTTTGGATTTATTCCTCACACTTATCTACAAATGGCCATATCCGCTTCTTTTCGTTAAAGCGAAACATATCTCAATATTTTTGTACCTAATTCTACCATATCTATTTGCATCCATAGATCCTCTTGTTACAAAAAGGAGTTGGTTGGGTGAGGAGAACACAAAAAATACCCACACCTTTTTTTTCTCCCATTATTTTTCTTCCTTTTCTTTTCTTTGCATTTATTCACATTCATTTCTTTCATCTGGGGGATTTTCTTCTCCTTACATAATTTTATGTTTGCAAAAGTTAAATTTTGATCCACCTTCCATTCTCTTATTTCTTCCTCTTCCTACTATTCCTTATTCTCATTATTCTCTCATCTTTGCATTGCATTCCTTCATCACATGCTTACATCAATACTATAAAGCTCCTAATATGTTAATGTAGTCACCTTTTGGATAGGCAGTTGTGCGTCTTTCAATCTTGATTGGTGTAATTAATAAATGACATCCATGTTGTACATATTTGTTTCATATATCTTTGGTGTGTTTTTGTTGATTCATGTTCACTTGTCACCTATCATTATGTATGGTTTTGTATGCCATGTTGCACATACCTATTTTTTGTGAATTTTCTTGTTTGTATGCCCTAGTTTTTCCATAGTCATGACGTTTTGTTTAATCATCTTCTTGGGATGATTAGAAACAAAGGTTATTTATGTTATTCAACCATTCCTAGTGTTTTGTTCATGCTTTGTTTAATGTCATCATGTTCTAAAGGGATGTTAGGCCTTCCCTAGCTAACTTGAGTTCTCTTTTGGACCACAAACATATCATACATTAATCACATTTTGAGTTATGGAAAGATAACACCATGAGTGATCTAGCCATAAAAAGAAAAAATTTACTTGCTCATCCTATCATTCACATAATCCCAACCTAAGGATCCAAAAAGCAAGTTCCAAAAAAAAAATCAAAGAGTTCCATATTTTAATTTTCTCAGGTATTTTAGATGCCTCCATCGAGTCTATAAACACCTAGCTAGCAGTGGAGCTACGTCGAAGGATCATGGGGATAACCTCCATCAAGGCTATAAATACCTATTTGGCAGTGGAGTATACCCTTCAAGTGGTGATGTGTCTGTCACATTAGCAACCTTATTTTGTATAGATTGTTGACCACTTGCGGATGAGCTAGCTTATATTGGCTTTCATCACAATTGGTTAGTCCAAACTTACTCAAGATAGGAAATGAATCGCACTACACACACTTTAGTCCATGATTGACTTGATCTTTTTCAAGATGGTCTAGACTTATATATGATATTGATTGACCATTAGACAAGTTTGATTGTCACACCTGGGGTGTTTGAGTTTCCTAAAATACTTCTTGGATACAAAAAACCTAAGATATGTAACAAACATCTTAGCTAGCCATTATTCATTGTACATATGTTCTCCATCTCACTTTGTGTTCTTGTTCATGTTGGGACTAAAACTGAAGGGATTAATTTTATTGATAAAAATGGTTACAATATATAGGCATAAGCCTATATTCAACACATGACACTTGTCAAGAGAAACTGACAAGTGTCAAGGTGAAGGCATAGTGCACTTTAACTCTAACATTCCCCCTTAAAGTGCACTATCCTAACTAAATAAGAAACAAAACAAGTCAACATTAGGTAACATTCCCCCTTAATGTTGACTTCTCGAAAACAACCTATCATCCTCTCTTATTGCTGATTTGGTCTAGGCTCGTGTTCTTTGCGCTTGGCTCTCCAACTGTGAATAATGCTAGATTCACTATGTATACATCTCGGTCTGTTGCCTCAGGGTCAGCCACTTCCATGGGTCTTTTGCCACTGGGTCAGCCGTCTAAGTGCCTCAAGGTCATCATGGGTGCCTTAGGGTCAGCCACTTCTGGGTTTGTTGCCTCTACAGGTCATCCTCAGAGGATGTTGCCTCTCGTAGGTCACTGACTAGATCCACCATGAATATCAAGTCCCTCCTCATGGTGAACTCAATCTAGAAGGTGTCGGTCTCTACCGAAAATGCACCTTAATACAAAAGAAATACGAGCCATGAAATATAATAAAATTGAGCCTTAGAATCCAAGTGTGGAGGAGAAGAAAGAAGAATAGAAGAGAATCTTCTGAAGTGTCTTCGTCTGTAGTCTTCAGAAGTAGATCCGAAAAAAAACTCGGATAGAGTCTAGGGTGTCTTTGTCTGTAGTCCCTAGTATAAGTGTCCTTATGGTGACCATGTCATCCCATCAAAATGCATGGGTAACCAGCCGTTGCATTCACCAAGTGTATAGAAAAGATCACTAGGTACAAGGATCACATATAAAATTACCTCGGGAGTGTCGGGTACAACCGAGAGTGTACTCCAAGGTATAATAACTTTGAGGCTAAAAAAATCAACTGAAATAGCCTCAAAATTACAATATGATACCATCATTGTGTCCATCACGGAAAAACATTTCCAACGACTATAAATAAGCCTATAGTCGGATACAATTTGATGCTTTAAAGAGGCAAAATAACAATACTAGTTCAAAGATAGTGTAGCTCCGGAACATCCCAAAGTGGTCACCCCTCCGAGTTGTGCTCTGAATTTTGATGCTTAACTTGAGAGTTTTTATAAAACTTTCCACCAATGTTCGCTGCTACACGAATGATGAACACACCACTAATGGTGCTCCAAATCCTCCCATTTAAAATCATTCCCGCATTGGAGTTGGTTTTGCCGATCTCCATGATTCGAATAACATCGATGCACCAGATGGACGTAGACATCCTCCAGTCGACACCACATGGCAGCAAAAGAAGAAACGAAAGGAGCCACGACGATCCACCCGTTGCTGCCATAGAGCGACGCCATGACAACAGCAAGATTTTGCCAATGATGCCGCATTTTTCATGGGGTGCTGGTAGCATTGACAGAAACCATTGATAAAATCAGAAACTGGCATCCAAAGTAAGGGTTTGAAGGCCGAATTCGAGGAAATAAGTGGTATTGGTAAAACTAGTGGTAAGAGCTTGTTGTCTCCTCCACACAAAAGTAGAACCGGGTGTGGTGGAGAAGAAAGGCATGCAGCAAAAGAAGTTTGCAACCGCCATCGAAGGCGAAGCACAGCAAACCGATGGAAAAAATCGACGTCCAAGACAGCCGTCGACGCTATGCCAACCATCAAGATCTCCCAGGACCACCGTGGGATAAACCCCACCTCCCCCTTTTAACTTCACCTCGCCTCAGTAACGTTGTTACCTGCAAAATCCGAAGCCATGAATAGGAATGTGGGCATTGGGTGGCTCTACGGATGTCTAAAGCAGTAGTCCTCTCGAAAGCCATGCTCCTCGACGACGAGCCGAAAAGCCGGTGCACCACCACCACAACAAACAGCACCACCATCGACTTCGGTAATGATGACAATCCATAGGGCGAGGTGGAGGATTTCTTCGACATCGACCCACGAAGCCTGAGCTACAGCTCCTCGATCAACCTCAACAGCAGTCGTAGTAGCAGCTACGACGCCAGTATGGGTGCCTCCACCACCTGCGTCGTCAGCGACGCCTCATGTCTGCGGCTCTCCATTAAAACATGCTCGCACAACTTGTAATTTCTTAGTTTACGGCTCGACGAGTTCGAATCTCCTCCCACTCCCTGGTCAACCACAATCTCCATCAAATCATGATCCTAACCCCTTACTCCGATCCACGGTCCCCGATCTCGATCCTTGTTTTGGTGAGATCTGTAAGTTTCTGTATTTTGATGAGGATATCGTCATAAAAAGAGAGGTCATCAGCCCCAGAAAACAGCACTCCTTGATGAGGATAATGACTTTGGATTTGATGAAAATTCCAACAACAACAATGCCTCTGAAGTGTCGTCAAAGATTAACGTCCATATACGATAACATAAAAAATAGCATATGGTAAAAAAACAACACCATCATCAATCTTCAAAAAAATTTCATAGCTTCAAATATCTTCGTAACGATGACAAATCAGCAATGGGGAATCCGCAGCATGGTGAATCAGGGCCACCTTCCCAGTAATATCATGGCACCATCAAAAATTTCTCTTCTCTCCTTTCCGGCTATGCTCATGAAGAATGGCAGCCATAATTTCTTCAATGTCTGGTTTCTGATCCATCCAGCAAAGGATGGAGAGCATACTCCCTCAATATCCAAAAAAATGGGAAGAAAAAAAATGAGGGGGGAGGGAGGATTTCCATGAGGGAAATCCCCCCTCAAGGGTTTCACAGGGCAGGGAAAGCCTGCTCTGATACCAAATGTTGGGACTGAAACTGAAGGGATTAATTTTATTGATAAAAATGGTTACAATATATAGGCATAAGCCTATATTCAACACATGACACTTTTCAAGAGAAACTGACAAGTGTCAAGGTGAAGGCATAGTGCACTTTAACTCTAACGGTTCATTAATCCTTTTTCATTGTCCATTTACTTAGCACATTGTTCATTACATGTTCTATTATCATTTTTGTCCTAGAACTTGTGTTAATCCTTCTGTCAATTTATTTTATGGTGTGTTAGTGTGTTGGTATCACCATTCACTTGTCACTGATTAATTAAACCATTTTTATTGTGAAATGCCTATGCATGCATCTAGAGAATGATTAACTAAATACATGTGAGTCTCAACCATAAAAATCAATAAAGCAACCATCATTCATCACATAAGCATATCACATCCACATCATCTAATCTATCATGTCTATCTAATCCTCATACATCCACTCATCATCAAACATCAAAAACATCACAAATTCAAAATCCAAAAAGATCCAAAATCCAAAAAGTCCAAAACCTAAGTTATCCAAAATTAAAAATTAAAAATCCAAAAACATATAAAATCCAAAAAATATCCAAAATACAAATATATCAAAAATTAAAAATCACAAAACATCAAAAATCCAAAAAGAAAAAATTACAAACTCAAAAACATCAAAAATCAATCAAATCAAAAGTAAATAAAAAAAAGTATATCCCATTTGCACCTCATCACATCATCCATCTATAACATCCTATAATTGCAACCATCAAATTGTCATCATGTCAACCATTATTGTGCAAAGACCTTTGGTCAAGTGCTTTGTTGTTGTCTTCCATTTATTCATCCCTCAACTCATCGCTTGAGGATGTAGATATTATCCATAAATGTCACCTTGAATAGATCCAATACCCACACACTCAATCTTGGAATCGCATGTGTCTAAGAGCTTTGTCTAAAATTATCATTAACCCTTCTTTTTTAGGGCAAAAAGCAGAATTTATCTTCTCAATCAAACTCTAATTCAATCCCGATTTTATAGGCTCCACACTAATATATGTATGCTTACTCATATGCTCGTTGCATCGAGGTTGCAAAGTAAGTCCACTTATCAAATTGATGCTTGCATCATGAGGATACCTATCCTTGGTTGGTTAGCTTGCTAAGTCAAATGAGCTCATCAATCTATCAAAAACAAAGTTTCAAGGATATTTTTCCCTTCCACAATTTGGGCATCTTGCATTGTTCATGGTTTGAAGCAACCTTGTGTCTCTCCCTCAATTGTCGTTGCAGCATGCCAAAGGTCATGGTCATTCCCCACCATCCATTATCAATTTTCTTCACCTTGGTTAGTCACCCATCCTCGTGTCATGTTTTTTTTGCATTACATCGTGTCTACACACAACACAGTGCCAAAAGAGGTAAATGTAGAAACCAAAAAAGTGTTATATTAACATTGGTTAAATGTTAATATTTAATAGATTTGAAATTATTTTAATGAATACATTTTTTTAAGTAGGATTTTGTTAGGGTTTCCCTTTCCCTTTTACATCAACTTAATCACATTGAGCTATTTTATGCCACCAATATTTGAACCTTGGTGTGGGCTACATCAACTATTTGTCCCACCATTGAACCAAGGACTCATTAGCAAGTTGAGTTTACATGGGTTTTTATGAAGGGTCCCAGCCTTCTCGTACCAGGGTTTGAAATTAGGTTTCCTGGATGAAAATCCAAGGACTTACTACTACGGTATCCCTCATGGGTCTATTTTAATTAATACATTGCAACCTTATTAATATTTAATAAATTTACAATTATTTTAAATTAATACATTGTGACCTTATAAATATTAATATTGACTATCCTAACCCCTTTGACCATCCTAAACACCTTCCTACACCTAACCCATGGTCATCATGAGACCATCCCCTTTATTTTAACTCAGGTCCACCTCACTCTATTTAGCATTAACTTGCTTCTCTCCTCCGCATTCCAAGCACATGGGTGAGGTTTCCCTTCACCCATGCACATTGATGAGACATGTCATTTTGGTGGGTGAGGAAACTGTCCACCCAAGGGTATTCATGAAGCGTATCATACTTGTACGTCCAAGAAACCAAGTGGGGAAACTCAAGATTCCCCCTTTCTCTCACCCATGCCACTTGTCCATCATGCTCCCTCATCCTTGGGAAATTTTATAAATAGCATTCATGTTCCTTTTGTTTTAAGAGAGGTGTATAGAATATTGTAGGAGAACTATACTAAAATTTGTCTAAAATTCATTTGCATGTACTTTTGTGTTTATCATAGATAGCATGGTAGGCCTCTCATGTGTTCTTCCTGAAAACATAAAAAATGTTCCCATAAAATTTCATCGCATTTTGAGCAACACAGGCTCAATGACACCCCGCGAAGCAATTCATATTCTTCCAACTTGTTTTGTGTGAAAATCGCAGGTCCAGACTCCAATAGACACAAAATTTGGAGGGTAGCTTCTTGATAGCATAAAGAAGATTCCCATAAAATTTCATTGTATTCTAAGCAACATAGGTTGAACTACACCCCAAACAATCAGAATTCTAATGGACAGTATGCAAAGGTGAGCAAGATAAATTTTATATGCTTTTAGCTTGTTTTAGTATTATTTTGATGCATTAGATTAATGATATTTGTTTGCACTTTCATCTGCAGGTGCTACTGATTTGTATGTATGTGTTGAAATATCTACTCAAACCAAGGTGGTACGCATGCATAAACCCATCCCTCCTCGAGGTGGTCAAAGAAGACTAAGTGCCAAAACTTTGCATTGTAAAAAGGGCTTCATTCTTGGAAGACCCTCATTGTAGCCCAAGGGGTATTTCAAAAAATATTTTAATTGTAAAAAATAGTACGTTTTGTTTTACTACAATTATATAGGATTTTAATGGGACTTAACTGCATTGCATCAATGATTGTGTTATAACAATAATTCAATGAATGACATAATAGTATTACAATAAACTATAGAATCAAGGCACCCATTGATAATGATTCCTAATAGGTTTTTGAAATTTATTCACTTAGGCTTCAACCCATAGGCTTATATTTTTTATATTAGTATTTATATTATTTTAATTATATACTCAATTATTTTCTAATTGATATAATAAATTGATTTAAAAGCATCATTATCTGGATTATTTTTTAACTTATAATAAAATGACGAACAATAGGATCAAATTTACAAACTTCACAACCCTTCAAATACTAATTTTCCCTTTATAAAAGAATAAAATAAAAATTACCCCTCATGAAAGTTTACATTTTTTTATTACCCTTCAACCTTAAAATTGGAGTAGCATTATTACCCTTCAATGATTGTTTTATAACAATATTTCTGCTAATAACATAATAGTAATATAATAAACTATAAAATAAAGGCACCTATTGATAATGATTCCTAATAGGTTTTTGGAATTCACTCACTTGGTTGGACTTCAACCCCTAGCTTATATTTTTATATTATTATTATAATTAAATACTCAATTATTTTCTAACCAATATAATAATTTTATTTGTAAGTATTGCATTATTTTTTAAATTTTTGTCATGAAGAATGAAATTTACGAACTTCACAATCGTTCAAGTACTCTTTTCCCCTTTAGAAAAGGATAAATAAAAACTACCTTGTTACCCTTCAATTTTTAACTAGAGGGAGTAGCTTAAATTTTCTTTTTTCTTTTTTGGATTTGGTTAGTGTGAGAAACCCCTACAACCAACGTTCAAGACTAGGCATCCCCATCCCACCATGATCTCTCATAAGTGGGAGATTTGAGCTTATTGATAGGGAATTTATCACATAGCCACACACACCACGGTTTGAACTTTGGACCTCTCAAAGAAGAGCCAAAGCCCGAACATTGTGTTGTCCCCCAAACTTTTGGATTTGGTTAGTGTGAGAAACCCCTATAGCCAACGCTTAGGGCTAGGCATCCCCATCCCACCATAACCTCTCATAAGAGGGAGAGTTGATCTTATCAATGGGGAATTCAACACATAGCCACACACGCCATGAATTAAACTTTGAACCTTCCAAAGAAGAGTAGCTTAACTTTTTCTTCAAAGGTAATATAAAATTTTACTAAAAAAAAACTTATATACATGTGTGTATTAATACCATAGTGTGGCTTGTGACATGGGCATTTATATAATATAGGTAAAAACGTTTTCAATACTACATAACTTGATTTCATTAATAAAGTTAAGTAAAGAAAAGAGATGAATTTTAGTAAATTAAAACTTATTGTAGATGGCACTAACTTGATACACGTTTGTTTGTGCTAATATATATTTTTTTTTTAACCTTTATTTGTACAAACAAAACATTAACATAGTTTTATCATTTATAGGTTGATTTTCATTGAATTTTCAATTATTTTAAAGAAATTGCTTTATTTATTATCTTGGATTTTGTTAATATTCTACTAATTAACTCTAAAATTGATGGTTTAGTTTAATAAATCTTCATTCAAGTAATTTTTTTCATATGATTACATTAAACATTTTTATCTACATCAAATAAATAATCCACATAACGACACTCATAACTATTTGTAATATGCAATTAATAATAATCAATAATATGCTAATTGAAATTATAGCTCATCAAGCTAATCTCAAAGGTTGAAATAAGTCATCTTCCATAAAAAAAAAAGGTTATAATAGAAGTCTAATGTACGTGAGCAATAGGTGCTAAGGATACCTAATAGTGTTTGGGTCAACCAATGGGAAGCAAAGAGTTCCACAATAGAAATCAAGATTCCAATTTCATGGACAACATATCATAGAGCTATAGGATACATGGAGGTAGAAATTAAGCTTATGGTAGTGTATGGAGCTAGGGTCTAGTGGCCATAGATGCAAGGTTGAATGTAACCTTTATTACAAACCAAACCCATGTTCATGGTTTTTATAATATTTGTTGTAATATTGAATATATTTTAATAAATTGCTAAAAGATCCTATAGTTCATGATTTTCAACAAATCCAATCATTTTAACAAATGGGTTTAGAACAAATATTGAGTATCATATACAAGGTTATAGTCCCATGGGTGGGGCACCCTATAGAGATATAAGAATACCTTGAAGTGATAATCAAATTTATGATAAGACATGGATTAAGGGAAGTGTAAATGTAGTATGGATTCAAGCCCACCTTCATGTTCTCTAAACTTTACCCTAGTGTTTGCTTAAGATTTGAAAAATTCTAAGAAGCTAAGCTCGTTTGATTGAGATGATTTGACTTCCATAGATAAGGATCAAACTAAGGTTTAACATGCATAGAGGCCTAATATGTATGTGTAATGGGTGTTTGTATCTTAAATGAGTTATCATCTCTTAAATTTATTTTTATTTATCACAATAAGGAGAAAATATTTTCTAATCCTTCATTAATAAAGGGTGTTAAAAATTCCTTTCAAATAAAAAGAATAAGAGCCCTTTAATTTTGATCCATGATTCCTTTTAATTGTGAATTAAGTAAGAGTTAAGAAAATTTATGGCTACTAAACAAGAATGGAATTACTATTATTTTCAAGAATAATTAAATCTGTAGTCAATGAGAAAAGCAAAGATAAGTATGCTTTAATTAACTTGTTAATAATGTAATAAGAGCAATTTGTTGTTTTTTTTTTTTGTAATGGTAGTGGCCATCAATAGAAGCCACACATAGCTTATTAAAAAAAAAAACTTTAGTCAATAGTCAATCCATAAATAATAAAAAAATATAATATTAATTGTTTATCTAAAGTTAATTTAGTTTAAAATATAAAATAGAAAAACATACATCAAGCCAACATAATTTACAAACATAAGTTAAAAGGTTGGCTACTCATAGTCGATAAATAAATAAATTGTAATTACCAAAATAAAATGAAAATAACTATAGTTTCTAAAATAAAGTATAATATGTATCCACACCAGATACCTTATTGGCAAGTTCCCCAATCCTCTAAAAGAGATCCAGGGTTCAAGCCTGGCATCCTGTGCTAGATACAAAAAAAAACCCGACTAGCCTGATGGGTTCACTCGGATGGGACAGGCCCAGTGGAACGGAAGTCTTGAACCCCAAGGGATACGGGGAATAGTTTTTCTTTACATAAGGTTTTGTCCACCTTTGTAGTGCAAGTGGAGAAGGCAAACCTGGCCCTGTTGAACAGGAGGTGTATAATTCGAACCTCTGTGATGCAAAGGGGGACACAAGGTTGTGTGTTAAATTCCTTATTGATAATCATAGCTCTCAAATTTATAAGAGTCATGGTTGGGAGGAGACTGCTCAACCTTGTGTGTTGGTTGTAGGGGTTTCTCACACTAATCAAATAAATAATAATAATAATATCTAACTAATAATAGATACCCCCCAATCATCAATGCCATTAGTTTGAATGATTAGATTCCTCAACTTTCAAAGAAGAAAAAGAAATTCAAATATTTGTCAAGTAATGTGTGCATAAACTACCAAGTTATTGCAATACCACTATGTAATCATGATGTAATTCAAATGAGACTCTTTCAATCCCATAAACCCATTCAAAAAATAATAGATGTCCCCCTCTTATTATCATTTCACAATAGAAAATTAACTTATAAAACTTAAAAAAAAAACATAATTGATTTGTCGATTATTATATAAAAATGTTAGTCTAGTAATATCCTCTCTCCTTGCCCTAGGAGGGACAATGCAACGGTTAATGCTTTGGCTCTTCTTCAAGAGGTCCAAGGTTCAAACCGCAGCGTGCATGAATGTGTGAGAGGATGAGTGTGTGGTGGTTGTGTGTTAAACTCCCTATTGATAAGCATAGCTCTCAACTTTACAAGGATCATGGTTGGGAAGAGACTACTCAATCCTATGCATTGATCGTAAGTGTTTCTCACACTAACTAACCAAAAAAAAAATATATATATATATATATATATATATATATATATATATATATATATATATATATATATATATATATATTTCTTTTTTCTTCGCATTTTATTTCACCCAAATCCGATAGCAAAAGTGATTAAAAACATAATTTAAATATACACATTGCATAGACATAAATTAAATGTACTTTATAAGATTTCTCCATAGCACGTGATTTTTATTTCGAACTGCATTTCATCTTGTACAACATTTGCATGATTCATATGGGCTTCTCATAATCCAAATACATTTTTCAAAAAGTTTTTACTTTATTATTTATATTTAATTTTTATTTATTAATTTTTTTATAATAATTTATTTAATTTAATTACCTTTAAATGCAAATTTGACCTATACAAGGTTTAAGAGTAAAAAATAACACTTACGAAGGAAATTTTAAACTTAGCATTTAATTTTTAGTATCAAATGAAATTAACTTGAACAAGAAGACTCAAATAGGAAATGGTCTTTGCATAGAAATTAGGTTAGTGTGAGAAAACCCTAGGAGCTGGGAATCTGCCTTCGTCCTTTTAATGGTTGTCGCTCAGACGGTAGCTTCAACTTATGTTGAAGCTACCGGAGTAAGGAATGGCGCCAGGGAAGAGACCCCGCAAGTTCATGCCGAAAGTTTTCCACGAGGTAACAATGTCAATCCTGTTGTTGAAATTCTTGTTATTGAGTTTGATAATGCATGTAAGTGGCTAGAAGAGCATACCCTGATAGGATATTTCTTGGGTCGTATCCCGAATGATACTCTGATCCGATCTTGGATTCAACAGTATTGGCAACCTTATGGCATTAAGATAGAGAATATCCAAAATTTGTCAAAAGGGTTTTTTCTTTTTCGCTTTGTTGATGCTCAGCATGCGCAAGAAGTTTTTAGTCGGGGTCCCTGGTATGTCCGAAGCTCTTTGCTTGTCTTTCAACAGTGGTCCAAATATTTCTCTGTCAATGATGAGGCTTCTCTGGAAGTGCCTGTTTGGGCTGAGTTCCCTGGTCTTCCGACGACCTTTTGGCCATTCCTACAAAGTATTGCTTCCACCCTTGGGAAGGTGGTCTGCTTAGAACCAAATAAATTCTATAATGTCCACCCTAACAGGCGTGTGTGTGTCAAAGTCGATCTTTCCAAGGACCTTACTGAGTCTATTGACCTGAATATTGGTGACAAGGTTTTTACGCAACGTGTTGTGTACATTAATCTGCCCAACACCTGCTACCATTGTCAATCCACAGAGCACAAAATTAAATATTGTCCGCTTATGGCTGATAAATTCAAATCATGCAATGTTGTTGTTCCTCCCCCTGCTTCGACAGCTCCAGCTCCAGGAGCCAAAAATCATCCAGATGAATGGACTACCGTGATAAATAGGAAAAATCATCAACCTAAGCAGTCGGTGTTGCAGGGAGGTTCTAGTTCCAACCCGCCGGTGCAACAACCCTCGACACCATGCATGCTAGCCCTTTCGGCTCCCACTGCTCCGGTGCAGCCGTCTCCCTCAACACCAGGAGGGTCCTCTTCTGTACCTGCTTCAGATGGAGTTTCACCACCTCTAGTATCTTCTTCTTTCGATGATTTTGCTACTTCCATTCTTAAGCAAGCGTTACCTGAGGATGTGTCATTCTCCAGGTCCCACCGTTCACGTAGTCCGGCTCGTGATGGGTTACATCAAGAAAAGAGACATCAAACTAACTTTCTTAGGGAAAATCATGAACGATTTCTCATCAATTCGTTCACTTCCCTAGGAGAGTTGGGAGATACTGAAGATGTTCTCGAGGGAATGAACCTCGATCATCCTCAATGATTTTTTTGTCCTGGAATGTAAGAGGACTGATGGACCCAGTCCAAAAATATCAGGTCCGTAGAGAGATTCAGAATGTTGCTCGCTTGCATGGCAGTTTGGATTTTCTGTGTTTGCAAGAAGTTAAAGTTGCTGACTTCATTTTGGATAGTACCTGTACCTTTTTATGGTCGACAAGTAAGTTTTTTTGTTCCCATCATACTCCTGGCAGAGGAGGAGTTGTCACTTTCATTTCTCCTAGGTGGCATTCTCATATTGTCACATGGGGGGTGGACCCCTCAAATCAAGCAGTTTGGATTCTTTTTGAAGTTGGTGGTATCCCTTTTGGTTTGATTAATGTGTATGCTTCTAATAATGCATCGAAAAGGTGTGCTTTATGGTGATGGCTTGCTCTTTCCTTGCCTGAAGTGGTTTGGGTGGTGTGTGGTGACTTCAATATGGTGGAGAAACTGGTTGACAAACTTGGTTTGCTCCCTATGCATTGGAATATTGGAGAGCGGGAAGCATGGTTTTTTTCAAGAATAAGCTTGGGTTGAGTGACCCTAATTCCTGCTTTATACCCTCCGATTTTCCTGAGTCGGTGTGGTATACCTGGTCCAACTTTCAAGCTGGCAATGCCCATATTTTGAAGCGGCTTGATAGAGCTATGCTATCTGAACATTCTCATTTTCATTTCCATCACTTGTCGGCTTCTCTGCCCTTTGTTTCAACTATTCCTGATACCACCCTTTCTGATCATGCTCCCATTGTGTTTTCCATTTCTTGTTCTCCACCTCCACCTCATCAATTCAAGTCTCAGTTCTATCTGAATGTTTCTTTTTTGAAACATCAAACTATGTCTGCTCATATTCATAGGATTTGGAATCTAGTTCCCAGACCAACTAGAATTCATGGTAGAATTTCTTGGTGGAATGCAACTATCTCCAGAACAACTATTCTTCTCAGGAATTTAGGAGTTGAAGTTGCCAAGCGGAGATGAATCTCTAATGCAACCCTTAAAGCTGAACTGGCTCGAGCTTCTATCAGACTAGAAGCGAGCCCTCTAAGCTCTATTCTTCAAGCCCAAGTTGCAAGTCTTAGGCATGAGCTTAAAAAAATTGAGCTTTATGAAGCAAGGGGAGCTCAACTTCGTGCTCGACTTCATTGGCTGAAAATTGGCGATAGGGTTTCAAAAGATTTTTTTCAAAAAATAAAGCCCTTGAGACAAGTCATTCAGTTCAATGCTATTCAGGATGCAGGGGTTCATTGGACATCGCTTCCTGATATTATTAAAGTTTTTGTCAAGCATTATCAAAAAGTTTTTGCTTCTCAAGAGTTAACTCCTGAACGACAGGCTGCAATTCAAGCTTGTTGTGCAGTTGTTCCTGAGAAGCTTTCAGCTCTTCAAAAGGAAGCTTGTGAATGCCCTTTGTCATTGGATGATCTTGTTGAAGCCCTATCCAGGATGGCTAATGATAAAGCTCCAGGATTAGATGGATTTCCTTGTGAATTTTATAAGGAGTATTGGGATATGGTTGGCCCAGATTTATTGTATGTTTATCAGGAAGCAGTGGCTTCTGGCTCTTTAGGTTCTATAATTAATAAGGGCAATATTAAATTCATTCCTAAGCAGGGGGATCCAGAAGTGCTCACCAACTGGAGGCCTATTACTTTACTCAATGTGAGTTACAAAATTATTGCTAAGGCTTTGGCCTTACGCCTTAGACCTCTGTTGCCACTTATTATCCGCCCTGAGCAGACTGGGTTTGTGTAGAGTAGATACATTCTGGATAATGTAATTGTTGTTTGGGAGGGCATGGAATGGGCTAGAGCCACTCAACAAAATACTCTTTTCATCAAGATTGATTTTGAGAAAGCCTATGATAGGATTGAATGGAATTTCATCCTTACCATGCTTCGAGCTCTTGGTTTCGGGCCACATTTTTTGAGCTCGGTTAGTATGCTTTTTGTGGATGCTTCAATTGTGCTTACTTTGAACAATTGTCAGTCTGAATCAATTGGATTGTTCAGATCTATCAGACAGGGTTGTCCTTTGGCTCCTTCTCTTTTCATATTGGCAGCTGAAGCTTTTGGATACCTTCTTGCTAACCAAGTGAGTCAAGGTAATATTAAGGGTATTTCTTTACCTAGAGAATATTCTCAACTCATAAATGGATATTTTGTAGATGATTCTTTTTTGACACTTCATGAGGATGAACACTCTATCAAACAAGCACTAGATTGCTTGGATATTTTTTGCAAAGCATCAGGATCTAGCATTCAATGGAGGAAGACCTCATGCTATAGGCAATCCTCTTTGGACCTTCCAAGCTGGCTTGAAAGCTTCCAGTGGCATTGGATCCAACCAGGGGAGATGTTTAAATTCCTTGGCATCCCATTTGCTTTCCAGAGTTCCCCTATTGTCTTGTGGAATTATGTTTTACAAAAAGTAGAGAAAAAAATTTCCTTTTGGATCACTAAAAAACTTACTCTAGCTGGTAAGTTTCAGGTGTGTTCCAAAATTATTGCTACTACTCATGTGTATTATTCATCATGTTGGGTCCCTTCTCAAGCCTGCTATAAAAATTTGGAAAAGCTTTTAAGGGATTTTCTTTGGGCTAACTCATCACATAAACAAGGGTTTCATCGAGTTGCCTGGGAGATTTGTTGTCTTCCCAAAAAATTAGGAGGTATGGGACTACATGATTGTCAAAGACAAGGTTTTGCTTTATCTTCTAAATGGATTCTTCGAGCCTTAAGTGGTTCTGAAGCTTGGAAAGTTCTAATTCGGCATTGCATTTCCACTGGTTTACCTCTTGGTAGGAAGGCTTGGAAAGGCATGAATTTTCAATCCCTCCTGGTTGCTCCTATCCCAGTTAAAATTCAAGGCTCTTTTGTCATTCAGAGCATATGGAGGGCTTGGGAGAAAATTAAGCCCTGGTTGTGTTGGCAAGGGGATGGGCATCAGAAAGGTGCTTCTATTTCCACTTATAATGTTTGGTGGTCACCTTTTATTACTTTTCAAGGTTCCCCTCTTGCTTCCATGCAATGGATTCATGCTCAACGGTTCTTCAGGAAAGGGATTTCAATAGTGGTAAATTTTTTCAAGATATTCCAGGGATTGGATCCCATGGGATGATTTCAGGAGATTGTTTGGTCTACGACCAGATGATAAGAATACTTATGACACTATTTTGGATTGTATCCCTTTTTCTCTTTGGCCCATGATCTGTAGACATTCTCAAAAGCCTTGGTGGTCTGACTGGGGATGGTTTAAGAAAACCCCACTTCTTACTTACAAACCTAAGTTAGGGTATGCTTGGCTTACTCCCAATGTCCCTATAGTTCAAAGACTCAATGAGCGGTGGGATCTTCTTTCCACTCAGACTCGTTGGAGTCTAAGATTTAAAATGGCTTGGGCAGGATATATTGAACCCAAACAGGCTTTCTTTGCCTGGAGCTTATTATCCTATGGTCTTCCTCTTGGACAAAGATTAAAATATCTTGGAATAGAGAATCCTTCCTACCATTTTTGTGGTGCTCCAGAGGATCCCCTTCATCTTTTTTGGTAGTGCAGGAAAGCTCGAATGGCCTAGGATTGGCTTGAGTCCTTCTTTCGGCCTCATATGGCCAGTTCATTCACCTGGCATCATGCTTTGCTTGGCGACCCACCAGATTTTTCCTTGCCCTTGTTGGAAGTGTGGAACATTCTTCGCATCAGTGTGCTCTTTCATATTTGGAAAACTCGTAACAAAGTTCTCTTTTCTCAATAGCATAGTTTAGATGAATTTTCAATTGTTGATAAGTGCATAATTTATTCTGATTTTTGGCTCCAGATTTTAGTTCAAGTGGAGAAATTTCATATGGAGGTGGAGCATCTTCACGCTCTTATGCAGCACTGGGGTAATGCCCCATGTACGGTCAGTCGAATGCCTTCTACAGAGCCTTCTCGGTCTCACAAAGTTTCTCGATCGTGCTCTCGTCGATGACTTCCCTCTCGATCTGCAGAAAGACATTGGTCTCAATCGTCTCCTGTTCGCCAACCCCAAGGCAACATTGGCAATAATACATCTCATCATGGCAGTGGCTGGGAGGTTTGCCAGGTGGAGCCAGACCCAGTTGTTGGTTGGGGAGATCCCATTCCCACGTGCCCAGTCGCTCCAGCTAATGTGGTGGGTTGGGGTGTATCTGATGGCATTGATGGCTCTGATACAGGTGATAATGTTCGCACGCCTAGGGAGGATGGGTGGCTCATTTCCATTCCTTCTAATACCGGTTGGCAGCATATGGAGGGTGAGGGACATTCACCTCGTGAGCATACCCCCCATGATTGACATGATTTAATGCATGCTTTTTGGTGATGTGGTTGGTGATGGGTTTAACCCTGTTTTTGTTGTTTTGAGTAACCGCTTCCTAACTCAACCTGAGTTAGTGTGACTACCTATTGGGGTGTGCCTATCCACCCATTTTTTTGTTGTAAAGACTTGTATTTTTAAATTAATTAAAAGTTAGGCCTTTACATTCAAAAAAAAAAAAACATAGCAAATTTGATCTCTTATTTCGAATCAACTCCCACAGGTCCCCAACTATCAAAACTTCATGGAACATTTGTATAGAATAGAGATGATCCAAATACACCCTCTTTGTTTGTTGACAGCTAAGGTGCATTGGAAATTAATTTTAAAAGGGCTTGTGCAAGGGTTTCTTGTAAGTTTTGTCGGCTAATTTGACTCCAATCACAATCAATGGAAGCCATCTTCGAAAGTTTTGCATCATGGCCCGTATAGACACGCAAGCATTAATTCTTCCTTTAATATGGCTAGCACAGACAAAAATAGATCCTCACGTCTTCCAGGAAACATTTTTTGCTTTAAGGGTATTGTCATCTTCTTGGAGCTACTATTACGAGTGTAGCATCAGTAATGGACAGAACAATGATGGAATTAGGATGGGGTTATGCTCACTCGCATCTCAGCAAAGTTTGTAACGCGGAACAGGGAAATCGCAATGGCTACTATAGAAATTGAGGCTAAGATTTATTTCTTTTTGTACTGCAATACCATATTTAATCTGGTTGGCAAAATTTAAAACTTTATGGCTTAAGTCTAGAGTGGACTCTCAGCAATCATCTATAGCGTTTGGATATGTCGAGGATTTTGAACAACTAATATGTGCAACTAAAGCTTCAAAACAATATATGATATTGGGGTTAAACTATAGCGAAGGACCTTTTTTTCTTTTGTTATAAAAGACACATCCAAACATCAACACGAAAGTCAAACGCCTACCCTCCCAAATGTTTACACTAAGAACTCATAACCTTGATTAATCCCAAAGGTTAATCGTAAAATACATTTAAAATCAGAACTCGTACCCTTTACTCATATGCCGATGTTTTTTTCTATGGGCAAACACTGTTCTTTTTTGGGAACGTAAGGGTGTAAGAAACCCCAGGAGGTGAAGACCACAAAGAAGTCAACTAGTGGCAAGCTAGACTGGAACCTGGACCAAGGTGGATACATTCAAAAAGTGAATCAAATCGAACACTACTAACACACATATTTTAAATGATTTATTAACAGTCACCCATCCAAGATCTTATTGTCGACACCCAAACTTCATAGAAAACAGAAACCACTAGTAAAAGGAAGATATCATTTTCATGAGAAGATGGTGAAATAATTGTGGCAGCTGCAAAAGGATGCTCATGAATCTTAGATGCCCAATTTCGCCTATCTTCATGTGCAGCTTCAACAGGAGGTTCACAAAGCTCATATGCCTAATTCTTACACATCTTGTTGTCTCGATACAAGTCATTAGTGCTCATGCAACGGACATGGCAAAAGGGCTCATAGTTGAATATTTAGTCCTTTGTCCATTCATGGCCCCACCTTCCTAGTCTAAAAATGGATTCTATTATAAATATTTGGTATAGCACATCACTTTCTCTACCCATTATATTGCTTTTCATAGCCTTTGCCTCTCCAAGGATCTGCTATCCATATACAACGGTTTATAATTCTTCTAGTTGTGTGATACTTAGACCGCTATCCATATACAATGGTTTTTAATTCTTTTGGGCCTCGGTTTAATTCCTTGGGGCTTTGCATCACCAACTACCACAATAATAACCTGTAGTAATTAATAGTTCTTGTGACCACACCATCACACCTCTTTGTATGAGAACCCCTAAATATGAAGGGAAAGTTTTACCTTTGAACTTATACTATTATTAGTTTGGTAGCGTGCCTTCTTAAGTTTCAATTATTTGATCAGGCTCATAGTAGTATGACCTTGTTTGCACTTCTATTCTTTCGAAGTCATTCTGAAAAGCCCAGGTAACATAGGTAAACATGTCAGTGGATGAGTTCAATTTCCTTGAGCAATTGTCTAGTAAGCCTACAAATTTCGTTGTGAGAATGTTGGGATGGTGATTCATCTCCAGCATTATCAATATACAAAATATACATACAGGACAAGTTGATACCTTATCATAATGTATACCATATGTTTCCTGTTTCATATGCCTTGTCTCTGCAACATATTCTTATAATTAGTGGCCAAAAAATTAATAGAAATTTGCACGCATTTCACACTCAACTGTCAAAGGACACCACATTTTTGTATTTGTTTTTAGAAATTATTTCATGTATATAATTTATATAATAGAGTTGCACTTTCTACAGGATATCTGTTGGAAATATTGAGTTGTCATTGATGTCAAAGGGTGTATCGCATTCAAGGCAATGTCAAAAGGTGCATGGTACTCAAGGCATAAATATTCTTCAAGGATGATGAGTTTATAAGGATGGACAAATTATTCAAGGCAAGGTTTATTGCAAAGCAAGGCAAATGTTTTTATGGAAAGGATTATAATATTTAATATCCAATTTAAATATTATAAAGAGAATTTTGAAAGCAAAGGACAAAAAGGTTTAAAAGTGCTTGGGACAAAGGTTTAAAAGAATTAAATATTATAAGCAAAGGACAAGGGTTTAAAAGTGCTTGGGACAAAGGTTTAAAATAATTAAATATTACAAGCAAAGGACAAGGGTTTAAAAGTGCTTGGGACAAAGGTTTAAATATTACAAAGGCCAAAGGTTTTAAAAAGATTAATATTAATATATTTTTTAAAATATTATAATGGGTTTTTAAGTTTTGGACGTTATTGAAGAGCAAAATTAAATCACTTATAAGTCTATGAGCCGACCTCCCAAAGTAAATGATAAAGCATATTTATATGGAAGTAAAATATTGCATTTGTTCAACTAACGCGAATGCTAAATTGAAAATCAAGCGACAGTTGGCAGAGAAGGAAGAAGAGCACGTTGTGGGTGACAGCGAGCAAAAAAGGAAATATATCATTTAAGCTCCGACGTCAATCTCATCCGTGCGGCTAGCCCAGCTAGCGCTAAGGCGTTGTGGGACAAGAGGTGGCAGGATCGAATCCCTACAACAACATTTTTTTATATGGTCAATAGAACGACAGAAAGGTCAAATACTACGAGCTACGACTTATTATTCACACCGTCGAGGTAGCTTGGTTGGTCGCCTAGCCTTTGCTAAGGCATTGTGTTGGCGGAAGTTGGGAGATCGAATCTCCTCCGCGCGCATTGGGTGTTTTTGCTATGCGAAGGTAAGGGCAAACATTTTAATTTGATTTAATTAAGTGGGAGACATAAGGTATGTTAAGATTATATTTTTGCATGCTTAAGTGGGAGACATAAGGTATGTTAAAATTATATGTTTGCATATTTTAAGTGGGAGTTAAAAGGTATAAAGTTGATATATTTAAAATAAATTTGTGCATGTTATAAAAGGAGAGATGAAGGTTTTTTGTTGCTAATTATTGTGAGTCTCAAAAGGAGAAATAAGGAGTGTTTTTTAGCTTTATAGTATATATGTTTTGATAAGAGTGTTAAAAGTGGTTGATTTAATATTTGATCAAAAAGGGAAAAATAAAATTGCTAACCTGATTTTGAAGGGACAAACAAAGAGAAAATTATTTTTGTCAAAAGCAGGTTTGGAAAGCTCATCATCATCATTGAGGTGGATTTAGAGGTATGGTGATTTAATTCCTTTCTCAAGGTGGTTTTGTTTGAAGGAAATATTTTTGTTGTCATGAGATTGGAGGTATAAGGAATTATTGGATGTGCATTGTTTATGTTTGAAATTGGGAACAAATTGATGAAATATTATAGGTTAGTTTCGTGAGTAGAGTTGTGCACTGCTTTGAATGAATTTGGGAATAAAATTGCAAGGGTTTGAGAACAAAGTTGTGCATTGCTTTGAATGAATTTGGGAATAATAGAGCAAGGGTTTGAAAGCAAAATTGTGCATTGGTTTTGATTGATTTTGGGAGTACATAAGAAAGTCAATTATCAAGTGCTATACTAGAGCTATCTTTTTTAATGCAATAAATGTGAGATATGAGAAAGCGACAGACTTAATGAATGTGAAAGAACATATTGGGCATTTGTTATTGCATATCATTCTCTATATGTTCTTGAAGATAAAATAATTATGGGTAGAATATGTCTGAATTACTTTAGTTGAAGAAAGCACTTTTAAAAAATATATGAGTATTGTTTGTGAGCAATATTGAGCAATGTTTAAGTAGGATTTTGAGCAGATTTGAGCAATATTATGAGTAGTATTGTGAGCAGGTTTGAGCAGTGTTATTGAGCATATTTGAGCAGGATTGAGCAGGTTTTGTGAGCAAGATTGAGCAATGTTTAAGTAGGATTGTGAGTAGATTTGAGTAGGATTGTGAGCAAGTTTGAGCAGTGTTATTGAGCAAATTTGAGCATGATTGAGCAGGTTATGTGAGCAGAATTGAGCAGGTATTGTGAGCATATTTGAGCAAGCCTTGTGTGTAGGCTTGGAGCAGATTTGAGCAAGATTATGAGCATATTTGAGCAAGCCTTGTGTGTAGGCTTGGAGCATATTTGAGCAGGATTATGAGCAATATTGGGAGCAGGTTTGAGTAGTGTTATTGAGCAGATTTGAGCAGGATTGAGCAGGTTATGTGAGCAAGAATTGTGAGCAGATTTGAGCAAGCCTTATGTGTAGGCTTGGAGCATGTTTGAGCAGGTTTTCGTGAGCAAGTTTTGGTGAGCAGATTTGAGAAAGCCTTGTGTGTAGTCTTAGAGCAGATTTGAGCAAGATTGTGAGCAGGTGAGCAATGTTATTGAGCATATTTGAGCAAGCCTTGTATGTAGGCTTGGAGCAAATTTGAGCAGAATTTTTTTTTTTTGAATTTACATGGTGGAATCTGTAGCCACCATGATTTCAAGCAGGTTGTCTGGCTTTTATGGCCGCCACAATACTCTGCATTGTCTTCCTCGGAAGCCGCCACACAAATCTTCACGCAGTCCGCCCCTATAACCACCATGTCACAATCATTTTAAACCATTTACACCACTGAAAGCACTAGGAAAGGGACAAGTGTTTAGCCCAACGATGCCAGAGATTTGAACCTTGGACCTCCGCCCCCTTACGAGGTTTGGTTGAACCAATTGGTCTACACCTCGGACTTACAAATTTGAGCAGAGTTGAGAGCAGGTTTGAGCAAGCCTTGTGTGTAGGCTTGGACTGAGCAGTTTTTGGGCATATTTGAGCAAGCCTTGTGTGTAGGCTTGGAGCATATTTGAGCAAGCCTTGTGTGTAGGCTTGGAGCATATTTGAGCAGAATTGAGAGCAGGTCTTGGAGCAGACCAGAGCAGAGGGGATTGAGGTCTCCTGTGGATAGAGGTCCACGAACCAGAGCAAAATGGGATTGGTCTCCTATGGATAGAGGTCCACGAACCAGAGCAAGAGGAGATTGGTGTCTCCAGTGGATAGAGGTCCACGAACCAAAGCAAGAGGGGATTGGTGTCTCCTGTGGATAGAGATCCACGAACCAGTGTAAGAGGAGATCGGTGCCTACTGTGGATAAATATCCACGAACCAGAGCAGAGGGGATTGAGGTCTCCTATGGAGTGGTGTCCACAAAACCAGAAAAGAGTGGAGTGGTGTCCACAGAACCAGAACAAAGTGGAGTGGTGTCCACGGAACCAGAATAACCATAACAGAGTGGAGTGGTGTCCATAGAACCAGAACAAAGTGGAGTGGTGTCCACAGAACCATAACAGAGTGGAGTGGTGTCCACAAAACCAGAATTGAGTGGAGTGGTGTCCACAAAACTTAAGAGGGGATTGGTGTCTCATGTGGATTGGTGTCCACGAACATTGTAATAGGGGATTGGTGTCTCATGTGGGTTGGAGCCCACAAAATTTGTTGAGAAATTTATAAGCAATATTTCTTCGTGGATGTAGCCCACATTAGGTGAACCACGTTAAATATATCCCTTATGTGTGATGATTTGTGCATTGTTTCATTATTGCAATTGATAATATTGGATGATATTGCTTTGGAAAGAAAAGTAAAAATTTGATCTTATACTATTCACCCCCCTCTCAATATAAGTTTGTGTTCTTCAATTGGTATTAGAGCGGGTTCCTTCGTGAAAGCCTAACAGCTTGAAGGAAGATCTTACAAGAACACACATGGACACTGAAGTGATAAAAGTTGCTCCTATGGTTGAAATCAACAAAAGAAAACCCAAATGTGTTAAATGTGGTAATCTTGGTCACTATGCAGCTTATTGTCCACAAGCTGAAAATAGTAGCAGTGAAGAAGAAAAGGAATACAAGAAAAATAAGGAAAGGAAATTCTATCATGAAAAGAAAAACAAGCATGGTCAAGACAAGCATGAGAAGAAGATCTTTCAAAGACACAAGAAGAGCTTTTATGTTGAAGAAGCAAGTAGTGCTTCTAGTAGCAGTGATGAAAGCCTCTCAAATAGTGAAAAAGAAGAAATTCTAATTTCTGCCATAGAAGATGCTCCTATTGTCAAAGACCAAGAAGAGAAAGAAGATGATCCTGTAGTTGAAGACCAAGAAAAAGAGAAATATTTAGAAAAGGAAGAGGAAGCCACAGTCGATATGGAAAAGGAACTTGAGTTAAAAGGGGAGAACTTAAGATTGAAGGCTCAAGTGCAA
The DNA here is from genome assembly GCA_028583015.1 of Wollemia nobilis. Lineage (NCBI taxonomy): Eukaryota > Viridiplantae > Streptophyta > Pinopsida > Araucariales > Araucariaceae > Wollemia > Wollemia nobilis. Next base: position 6,463,007 of record JAQPPZ010016681.1, on the reverse strand, counting down.
GAGGATGAGAAAACAAAGGCAAAGCTTCTACAAGATCTTACTGAGTTAAAAGATAAGGTTGAAGAGGCAAGGAAAGTTGAAGAAAGTATGGTTGAGCAGTTAAAGGCAAGAGAGTTGGAATGTGAAAGACTGGAACATGAGGTTGTTTATCTAAAAGAGGAAGTTGAAAAGCTACAACAAAATATCAAGTTTGAGAAAAGCACAGAAATCCTGAATAATATTATCAAAGCACAAAGATCTCCATTTATAAAAACAGGAATTGGTTTTGAAGGTCGTCAAGAGAAACAAAAAGAGGAGTCAAGCTCAAAAGGGATAAAGGAATCAAAGGAAGAAATTGAAGAAGACTCTAAGACCTACGTTGATGTGTTGAGAGGTGATAGTATCAAAGAGGAAGCAAACAAAGAACCATCAAGGAATAGGGACCATCACAGGAAAAGCAAAGAAAGAACCATGAGATCAAGGCAAGATGAATATTTCTTCCAAGGTTATTGTTACTCATGTAATCATTTTGGTCATAAAGTTGTGCATTGCAAGGTTCATGGTAAGAATGATTATGGCTTCACCAAGAGGAACTTCAATTCATTTGCACCTTTCAAGGACTACAACATCATGTGCTACAATTGCAACAATTTTGGGCATAAAGTTGTACATTGTAGGGTTCATGGTAAGAATTATTATGGCTTCACCAAGAGGAACTTCAATTCATTTACACCTTTCAAGGACTACAACATCAGGTGTTTCAATTGCAATAATATTGGGCATAAAGCTAAGTGGTGTATAACAGAGTTTGTGGAACTTCCAAAGACAAGCAAGAAAAAGGATGCTCAAAATGGTCAAAAGGGTATGACAACAAAGGTGTGGAAAAAGAAAATTGGAAGAGAAGAAGAGCATTGTAAGTTGGGAGTAGTTTTACTCCCATTCCATAATTGATCACCTCAAGAAAAGGAGGTGGTGAGGGGACTACACTAAGTGTCTTATCTTTAGCCCCAAGGAGCCCTTTGCCATTTGATGTCAAAGGAGGAGAATTCAGTGAGGGGGAGCAGCTTGTCAGGGGGAATAGATTTGGAATCCAGTTGCAATAAAAGAAAAAAAAAAATTGTAGGGTTGCCATCAATGACAAAGGGCGAGATTGTTGGAAATATTGAGTTGTCATTGATGTCAAAGGGTGTATGGCACTCAAGGCAATGTCAAAAGGTGCATGGTACTCAAGGCAAAAATATTCTTCAAGGATGATGAGTTTATAAGGATGGACAAATTATTCAAGGCAAGGTTTATTGCAAAGCAAGGCAAATGTTTTTATGGAAAGGATTATAATATTTAATATCCAATTTAAATATTATAAAGAGAAGTTTGAAAGCAAAGGACAGAAAGGTTTAAAAGTGCTTGGGACAAAGGTTTAAAAGAATTAAATATTATAAGCAAAGGACAAGGGTTTAAAAGTGCTTGGGACAAAGGTTTAAAATAATTAAATATTACAAGCAAAGGATAAAGGTTTAAAAATTACAAAGGCCAAAGGTTTTAAAAAGATTAATGGGTTTATAAGTTTTGGCGCCAACGTTATTGAAGAGCAAAATTAAATCACTCATAAGTCTATGAGCCGACCTCCCAAAGTAAATGATAAAGCATATTTATATGGAAGCAAAATATTGCATTTGTTCAACTAACGTGAATGCTAAATTGAAAATCAAGCGATAGTTGGCAGAGAAGGAAGAAGAGCACATTGTGGGCAGCAACGAGCGAAAAAGGAAATATATCATTTAAGCTCTGACATCAATCTCATCTGTGCGGCTAGCCCAACTGGCTGCCCAACTAGCGCTAAGGTGTTGTGGGACAAGAGGTGGCAGGATAGATCGATGGAAAGGTCAAATAATATAGGCTGTGACTTATTATTCACACCGTCGAGGTAGCTTGGTTGGTCGCCTAGCCTTTGCTAAGGCACTGTGTTGGCAAAAGTTGGGAGATCGAATCTCCTCCGCGCGTGTTGGGTGTTTTTGCTATGCGAAGGTAAGGGCAAACATTTTAATTTGATTTAATTAAGTGGGAGACATAAGATATGTTAAGATTATATTTTTGTAAGCTTCAGTGGGAGACATAAGGTATGTTAAATTATATGTTTGCATATTTTAAGTAGGAGTTATAAGGTATAAATTTGATATCTTTAAAATAAATTTTTGTATGTTATAAAAAGAGAGATGAAGGGTTTTTGTTGCTAATTATTATGAATCTCAAAAGGACAAATAAGGAGTGTTTTTGAGCTTTATAGTATATATGTTTTTATAAGAGTGTTAAAAGTGGTTGATTTAATATTTGATCAAAAAGGGAAAAATAAAATTGCTAACCTGATTTTGAAGGGACAAACAAAGAGAAAATTATTTTTGTCAAAAGCAGGTTTGGAAAGCTCATCATCATCATTGAGGCGGATTTAGAGGTATGGTGATTTAATTCCTTTCTCAAGGTGGTTTTGATTTAATTCCTTTCTTAAGGTGGTTTTGTTTGAAGGAAATATTTTTGTTGTCATGACATTGCAGGCATAAGGAATTATTGGATGTGCATTGTTTGTGTTTGAAATTGGGAACAAATTGATGAAATATTATAGGTCAGTTTTGAGTAGAATTGTGCACTGCTTTGAATGAATTTGGAAATAAAATTGCAAGGGTTTGAGAACAAAGTTGTGCATTGCTTTGAATGAATTTGGAAATAAAAGTGCAAGGGTTTGAGAACAAAGTTGTGCATTGCTTTGAATGAATTTGGGAATAATAGAGCAAGGGTTTGAAAGAAAAATTGTGCATTGGTTTTGATTGATTTTGGAAGTACATAAGAAAGTCAATTATCAAGTGCTATACTAGAGTTGTCTTGTTTAATCCAATAAATGTGAGATATAAGAAAGCAACAGACTAAATAAATGTGAAAGAGCATATTGGGCATTTGTTATTGCATATCATTCTTTATATGTTCTTGAAGATAAAAGAATTCTGAGTAGAATATATTTGAATTACTTTAGTTGAAGAAAACACTTTTGGGAAATATGAGTACTGTTTGTAAGCAAGATTGAGCAATGTTTAAGTAGGATTGTGAGCAGATTTGAGCAAGATTGTGAGCAGGATTGTGAGCAGGATTGTTGAGCATATTTGAGCAGGTTTTGTGAGCAAGATTGAGCAATGTTTAAGTAGGATTGTGAGCAGATTTGATCTGGATTATGAGTAAGATTGTGAGCAGGTTTGAGCAGTGTTATTGACCAGATTTGAGCACGTTTGAGCAATGTTATTGACCAGATTTGAGCAGGATTGAGCAGGTTATGTGAGTAGGATTAAGCAGGTATTGTGAGCAGATTTGAACAAGCCTTGTGTGTGGGCTTGGAGCAGATTTGAGCAGGATTATGAGCAAGATTGTGAGCATGTTTGAGCAGTGTTATTGAGTAGATTTGAACAAGATTATGAGCAAGATTGCGAGCATGTTTGAGCAGTGTTATTGAGCAAATTTGAGCAAGATTATGAGCAAGATTGTGAGCATGTTTGAGCAGTGTTATTGAGTAGATTTGAGCAAGATTGATCAGGTATGTGAGCAGGACTGAGCATGTATTGTGAGCTAATTTGAGCAAGCCTTGCGTGTAGGCTTGGATCAGATTTGAACAGGTTTTGGTGAACAGATTTGAGCAAGCCTTATGTGTAGGCTTGGAGCAGATTTGAACAGGTTTTGGTGAACAGATTTGAGCAAGCCTTGTGTGTAGGCTTGGAGCAGATTTGAGCAAGATTATGAGCACGTTTGTGAGCAGGTTTGAGCAGTGTTATTGAGCATATTTGAGCAAGCCTTGTGTGTAGGCTTGGAGCAGATTTGAACAGGTTTTGGTGAGCAGATTTGAGCAAGCCTTGTGTAGGCTTGGAGTAGATTTGAGAGCAGGTTTTGGAGCAGATTTGAGCAAGCCTTGTGTGTAGGCTTGGAGCAGATTTGAGCAGAGTTGAGAGCAGGTTTTGGAGCAGATTTGAGCAAGCCTTATGTGTGGGCTTGGACCATATTTGAGGAGAGTTGAGAGCAGGTCTTGGAGCGGACCAAAGCAAAGGGTATTGAGGTCTCCTGTGGATAAAATTCCATGAACAAAAGCAAAGAGGATTGAGGTCTCCTATGAATAAAGTTCCACGACCCAGAGCAAGAGGGGATTGGTGTCTCCTGTGGATAGAGATCCACAAACCAGTGTAAGAGGAGATTGGTGTCTCCTTTGGATAGAGATCCACGAACCAGAGCAGAGGGGATTGAGGTCTCCTATGGAGTGGTGTCCATAGAACCATAACAGAGTTGAGTGGTGTCCACAAAACTTGAGAGGGGATTGGTGTCTCCTGTGGATTGGTGTCCACGAACATTGTAATAGGGGATTGCTGTCTCCTGTGGGTTGGAGCCCGCGAAATATGTTGAGAAGTTTATAAGCAATATTTCTTCGTAGATGTAGCCCACATTGGGTGAACCACGTTAAACCTCTCTTATGCGTGATGATTTTTGCATTGTTTCATTATTTCAATTGATAATATTGAATAATATTGTTTTGGAAATAAAAGTAAAAATTTGATCTTATATTGTTCACCCCCCTCTCAGTATAAGCTTATGTTCTTCAATATCAGGGACATGCTTGCCAAATGAAAGCTAGCATTCACTGAAATTTACCTTCTAGCATCCTTCCTGCAAATATCTGAACCATAAGAGATTTACAAAAGCTGTTCCACTCCCTCTCATTTTGGTGCATGGCAAGTATCAAGGATAGCAGCTTCTGTTCTAACAAATTCTGAAATGCTTAATAGCAGCTTAACAGTCTTCATTTAATTTATGCTTTAAAATGCAAATGTGACCTTGTAAGTTGCTTTCTTGAATCACATACTTGTCTAACAAGGGGTTTTATGCTGGCAGCAATCATGTCTATTGTTTTGTAATGTCCTATGTTTTAGAAAATCAATTTTGCTTGGATTTAGACCACAATTTTTGCTTTATCCTGAAATAAGATTTTCCCCAGCAGAAATTTTCCCCAGCAGAAATTTTCCCCATTGGCAATAGCATGTCCATCAAAAAAATTTCAAAACGTGCCTCAAGGTAAACCCTCAAACAGACTTGGAATTTCTTCATGCGTGTAGTCTGAGAAACACCTAAACAGAAATTTGAAGAGGAAGAAGTATAGCTCCTTTTGTTGTTTTTTTTTTTCCCACATATCCAATATATAATGCTGCTCTTATATGAGTAATCCGTAGATTTGCCTCTGCTCTTTAGGCAGATATTTGTTTTGCAAGGTTCCTGTAGTCTTTGCATGTCTTAGTATGAAATCAAAGCACTAAATAAATAGTCCAAAAGACATGTACAAACATAAACGAATATTACAGAATCATGAAGTGGGATTCTAGACAAAAGCATCGCAGGTTGCATACTGCAAAACTCATTTGAAAACTCAGTGTCTATCATCAGAAAAGCATGACGCATGCAGCTGACCTTTACAAGATACCTATAATAAAACTCAGCAAGCTCTCCTCCAACCCCTGCCATGATAAAGCATAGAACCAAAGAACACTGCATTCAAGCTGGCCAACAAGTAGGTATTGCAAAAGATGACCACTATACAAGAAATTGAACTTTGGCTACAGCAGCAACAAGAGTGCTGAGTACATGTGTACATGGTAAAATACACTCCGAGGATGGCAGGTCAAAACCTCGAAGGAAGGCAGAATCGATGCCTATAAGTTAAACTAAGAAACTAAAACCTAACCTAAACTCAATTTAATTTACAAGTAAGCCCGTGAAGGGACAACTTCAATTTCTAGCTAGCTTGTGTATCCATAGAGTAAAAATGAATAATATTACATTTACAATGAAACCTTTCTAAAAGAATATAATGGGAAGGAAACAGAGCACACTGACAAGATAGGAATGTACTCCAATGCCATAGCCACCTGCATGTTTCCCATCATCATTACGAAAATTAGAAAACCAGAATACAAATAGAATATACGAAAATTCCTAACAAAATCAGGAAAGGAGAGATGCAATTAGAACAGTTGACTTCTTGAAAGAAGGTAAATACGTTCTCTACTTGCACGCAAAAACAATGAACACACATGAACTATCAAGCACAAACAAATGTGCCATTAACATCTTAAGCAAACTAAAACAAATTCATGAACTAGGAAAACACACAGCCAACATTACTGGCGTACAATTTACAAGACCTGTACAACACATTTCTAAAGTAATAAGATTCACAAGACACTTAAAATGGAAAACTTTGATTGAAACTAACCATCAAAGTTTAAATTAAGTCACTAAAATAACCAAAGATCACTTCTTCTATAGGTAGGTAGTATTTGAAGATTAGTAACAACAGTTTCAAGAAGGCTTACCTAGCATGTAAATTCAACTGTCACAAAGAGAAAAAGGTTCTCACAGCTTCCGACAGACAAATTTGATTAAAAACACTTATCAAAGTTTGAATTAAGTCACTAATATTACTGAATCACTTTTATTTGCAGGTAATATTTGAAGATTTGCAATAGCGGTTTACATGAATATATTTTCAACTGTTGCAAAGATATACAGACTCTCAAGGCTTTTAAAAAGTAACTACAACCTGAAGCAGCTAAAGTGGTTGAAGAGAAAGTACAAAAGGGCAGGCGAATCCTACTATTCTATCTAAGTTATTTGAGCCGATAGCTAGTAATCTCTTAAAGCAGCTAGACGTAATATTTTCAAATAATTAAGAATTTAATATTTCTAGTCAATGAGACAAATTAACAAGGTAACCACCATATAAAAAAATACCCCAATCCAAAAAACATCATATTGGCAGTTGCCTTCATCAGCATTAATAATAGATGTTTAGCAAGCTTGCTGAATATAATGCCTAAATAGTGACAACTGCAATAAGAGCTCGGAGAAGCCACCCTTACAAAAAGAGAGCCCACTGGAACATCCCATTCCTCTACATACCATTTCCAGTGGCATATTCCTATGTTGGAATTTCGTTCCACTTTAATACCTCTTCTTCTACGCAACATTTGAAAAAACAATGCAGATCCAAGCAGGTTTATAAGCTAAGTTGCAGGTTAAAAAGGAGTACCAAATTAAGTAACAATAGGGTCAATTTTCAAAATTAATTTTAAAAAACACACTTCTATAGCATCATATTGTATATATAAAATATATATTGACATATTCTATATCTGGGGGGAGCATGTTTGTACACATAAAATAATATATTTCCATATGGCGATGGTAGTGGCCAGGTAGATCACTTGCCCTAATGATCTCACAGATTCAGACCCAACCGTGCATGCTCCACATGTTATATGCCGTGTTATACAGACCCCAATCACAAAAGATCAGATGCAGGTCCTAGGCAAATTTGCTAGAACACAAATGCCTCAGACATGGCTTCAAACCCTATAGGTGTTTTTAACTTCGACACCGCATTTCCCAGGTGCATAGAATGATAGTGGATGAGTTACAATTTTCCCAAAAATGTATATAACAATTGATTGAACATGTATTGTTATATTTTATATGTTTTATACCAGATATCGGCAACAAATAATTTATGTTATATACATGCAATATATAAATATGCCTGTTAAAGATGTCAACGTAAAACTTTGTCGTGTTAAATATGGTCTTTGGGTGAATTCACAGGAGGTGGAGACTCAAAAAAAGGGCCAAAACCACTCGCTGGACGCAATCCTGGTGGGCACTTTGTATACTCTTTTCATTCTGTACATGTAATAGAATATTTCTGTTCCTATTGTGTAAGCTGTGTGTGGGTGTCATTTCTTTTGTACATAGATAAATAATGGCAAGAAACGACACAAAGCTTACACGATAAATACAAAGATATTTTATTACATGTACAGGATGAGAAGAGTGTACAAAGGTGCTCGCTAGATTGCCTCCAAGTGGATTGTGCTTTACTCTTGAGTCTCCACCTCCTATGGACTTGCACAATGACCATATGCCACTCTCTCGGCAAACAATCCTTCAGACACTCTCTACAATGATCCACTCTTCCTTGGCTAGTTAGACTTTTTAGCCCTCACTCCCTTAACTCTCACTTGTTTGAGCTGTCAAGGGCTCAACTTGCCTTCCACTGGAAAAGGGTTTCTCCCCTATTCATAGGCCCATTAAAGCTATAGATATTCCATGGATGGACTGCCTTGACTCTCACTTGTTTGAGCTGTCAAGGGTTCAACTTGCCCTCCATGGAGGAAGGGTTCTACCTATTTATAGGCTCATGAAAGCTAGATATTCCATGGATGGAGAAATCTAAATGGACAAGATGTCACGATGTTCAAATTGTCTAGTGATATCCTCTTGGACTCTTCTAATAATATTTTATAATCATATGACATAGTCATAATCTCACATGGTTCTTGACATCTCCCCTCTTGGATTCTTCTCATGATAATCTATAATTACATAGGTTACATAAGATAGTCAACCTACCACATGGATCTAGAAATTTCTTCTTGGACTTGCATAATACTTCCAAAAGTACCTTAAGACTTCTACAGACATCTTAGAAATTCTACAGGATATTATCATATTGTTCAGAATATCCCAAGATACCTTGAACTTGTGACTTGTGACACACACATTTTACTATCATATGATCACTTATTCAAAGCACATCCCAAGATACCTTGTTCCATTTGTAACAAAGACATTTTACCAACACACTGACACTTCCACTATTAACTTTTAATATATAATTTTGTCTTTTACTGTCACTCATATTTATCACTATGTTCTTGTTGCACTCCTTCCATTCATACATTCTGTTTGTAGCACTGTTATCCCATAAAGATTGCCAAAAAAATTCAAACAAGCTGTTGCACTGCAATTGTCCTGAATAAGCTACTGCACCACAATCATCCCAATCAGGCTATCCAATATTATACTATAAATACAAATTGCATGACAGAATTTTGTGTTGACATCCTCCCCAATGACACATCCCCAGTGGGGGTGCTGTTTCCATTGCATCCCCTTCCCCCATCCCCACCAACAACATCTACACCTATTAAACAGGAAACCACTAAAATATGTGTCTGCCCTAAAACTAATCAAAATTGTGGAAGACTCCTCTTTGTTTCTCATGATAGCTATAGTGCAAACTTAGGAATTGTGCACAAAATTATCAAACATGGAGAAGCTAGTTATAAATGTATAATATCAATAGTGGTAAGGATAGGGAAGGTTGCTAACCATGGAATTTCAAATGACAATACGAACGTAAGGAAGAAAGTGAAGTGATGTGGTGCCTGACCGTACTATAGAATCTCTACTCAAGGTAGTTTCAATATTTTGCACCTCAGAATGAGGTCACGCCTCCATCAAGCTAAAGATGCTTCTAATATGTCTATTCTATATATTATACATCCATCCCTTTCTGCAGATGTGGGGGTGCCTTCTAGCCATCCCCTTTTGCCCTTAGACATAAACAAATATCATTAATTTATATATGACATTTTATTTTATAATGGATATTATTAGATCCTGTTTTCTTATATTATGCATAAATACATATTTAACACAAATAAATACCTGGAAATACCATGGATTATATGAATATCAGGACCTCAAGCAAACCAAAGAAATATAAGCACCAGCAAAATATCACAACCAACATTACTGATTTCCATATGGCAATACCATGGATTATATGAAAATCAAGAGATCATGCAAACTGAAGAAATACAAGCACCAGGCAAATCACACAACCAATATTAACAATATTACCGATGTACTTCTAGAAGACCGTTAGGAAAAGAGTGCAATGCTGAATGGATAAGTTTAACTAAGTCAACCAGCTTAACTACAGATCATTCTTTTACCAACGGTTAATTTTTTGGAGATTTTAACAGTGGTTTTGGGAAAGACTGATATTATAAATTGAACCGTGACAAAGGCCCACATATTTTCATAAGACGCACACACACATTTCTATGTTTGAATGTGTGCTTCATCCAGTTCACTGTAAACCTTCCTGGATGCAACTATATGTGTAATTGATTGAGGTATCTTAAATGCCCAGTTCTTGAGCACTTAGCCTTATACAAACAATGTTTGCCATTATCCTTGCACATATATTCAACCATAATGTATCACAGCTTGATTTAATTCGCATAGTGCCTCCTCAAATCACAGCCTTGCCTCATTGGTATCTGATTGTTACTGAAGAAAATCACAGCTTGATTTTCAATGCTGCCTAGATCCTTCATAGGAAGCCAATCTCAAATAACACAAACGTTCTCTAGATCCACATCCATGTCTTCCTTTAACAACCCAAGTCTCAAACTGTCTCTAAATCCATGTGCACTTATCTCATCTATAATGTGCCCCTAACTTGAATACTCCACATATCATAGGAACACTCTTTTCAAAGTCCACAAGGGTCAAGAACTTGCCAAACATTCTCCAAATGTTCCTCCCATATTCTATTGTGAATAAGAATGCCATACAAGTAGAAAAACGCTGAGCAATTAATGAACGGCCACACGATATCATCCATCCTTCTCATGAATATTGCAAGCACATTCATCTACTAGCCTACAAGATTGATTGCCTGATGCGTTGATTAGGGTGTCTTTCGCAAGTTCAAACTCCTAACGTTGTCTGTCTAAATTAGTTTCTTCCTCGCTGCCATTGTTGACAATAAAATGCAAGGAAATCTCTTACACCCACCTCTATGAATGGTAGAGACACTCCAACTTGACATCAAAAGGAATACTTATGGCAATTATAGCACAAAAGGGTATGCTTCCATGATCTGTTTTACCTTGTTTGATGCAAATCATGGTTTCATTGTTTCCATAAGGTCTTGTAGTTCAGCCAACACTGTTTTCCTCCAAAGATGTCCTCTGTTTAAGTCATTTTTCTCTTGGGGATATTGCACCAATTACCACTTTCTTTTGGTAGCTTCTTGTAAGTAGAGTCTTCATGTAAGAAGGTTCTGACAAATGATTCTGGCACTGTAAGTCCATCCTTTGACACTTATTGTTAGAATTGGTACCACCCTTCTCCTTCTTGGCTTCCATGCATTACAATGATTTCTTTCTTCGCTTCTCATTCAAACTTTTAATCAATTTTTGATTGCATATTGAAATTCTGATAACCATCTTTCAGTATTTGTTAAAGTGGGTCAAAAATATATATTTTTTCATTACATGACATTACATCAACAGAAGCATTTATACAACTCCAGTGCTGGTTTCAAAAGAGCTCCATAATGCATTCGTAAGGTACATCAATGCACAATTCCCAATCATAAGGAAGATGTAAAGCTGTCATCTTGTCCTTAGCACCTCCATCCAGAATGAGTTAGCAGAATTCAAAAGAGAGTACAAACAAGTAAAAATAAATACAACTCACTGCAAATAGTGACCAACCACCCAGTCTTCCTCCTCCTGCTCCATCATGTAGCTGCCAACCATCCCAGTCAGGAGATATAAGTACAATATGTATGCCATACAACCTGATGACAGATTTTATAAGAGTGCACTCACGCTCAGTCTCATCCAGGCCGCCTCCTTCAATCCGTCAGATGCCAAATGCTTTCCCAAAAGATGGAGAAGCAAATGGGCAAAAGAGCAAGCCTAGACAACCAAGAACCGACACCCTCCAAGCTCCTCAAAAGCTTTACAGCCTTCGCTTAGCCATCTCCTCTGGTTGCACAACGAGGCCACCTATACCATCTTTCTTGGTTGGTCCTTCCTCGAAGCTTTCCTTATTCATCTCACCTACCATTGTCAGCTTATCATCCGAAAGACTCAGTCACAAATCCAAGCTTGCTTCCAATGTTCCTCCTCGTCATAGATGCAACTGCACCTCCTGGTGACACTAAAAACAAATCCAGGCTTCAATAACAAACTTCCATTGATAGCCAAATGCCAAGAATTTGAATTCTTGGCCACATTGTTCATTAGACAAATTACCTCTAGCAATTCTTTCTCAAGAGTTATTCCAAGGCAAAACGCTTGTCATAGGTCGTTCTCAGTTTTCATAACTCATGGTACATTCAATCAATACCCATACAAGGCTTGCACTGATGTACTTAAATGTGAACATTCCCTACTACAAGTTCCCAGGCTTCTATTATCGTCTTATACAAGATCATGTATCTCGTTACCCTGAGGCAGAGGATTTAATACAGAACAAAATAGACACCAATTTTAAAATAGTCGAGTTGCATCAATGTATTTTAATGTATACATTCCCTGATACAAGTTCCCAGGCTTCTATTATTGTCTTCTACAAGATCATGAATCTCATTACCCTGAGGCAGAGGATTTAATAAAGAACAAGATAGACACCAACGCTAAAATAGTCAACCTTCAATGTCAACCAAAATACTTCAAATAGAGGTCTCTTCAGGCTCAACTATGCCAATCCTGTCAAGGTTTTGTTACGAACACCATTCAATATCTATGGTGAGGTTGATTAGCATCCATAATTCAAGCTCATTTGACGGTAAAGTATAGACAAATAGAAACAAAATTTTGTGTCGTAGTTTTCCTTTGAAATTCGAACCCTCGTGCACAATTTTGACAATCAGTACAACAGATATATATGAGAAGAATACACTCACCAAAGTCCTCCAGAGATTCACACTAGTCCTCAATAAAGTCAACAGGTCCATAGTGCCCTCCTACATCAAGTATTGGTTGTGTTCACCTCAATAGGGCTTAATTTAACTCAATACTAGACTGCCCTGCGTATTGACCACAACCTTGACCACATAGCAACAACATTTTGTGACACAGAGTCCTCCTACATCAAGTATCGGTTGTGCTCACGCCAATAAGGCTTAATCCAACTCAATACTAGAATGCCCCACATCCTTGACCACATCGTCACAATATCTTGTGACATAGCCTTCATTCAAAATTCCAAACCCTAGTAAACGTTTTGGCAAACAGGACAATAGATTACTATGAGAAGAATACACTGGTTGGAGTAGTCGAGCAATCCACAAAATCAAGTTATCAGGTCCATATGGTCCTTTTACATTAAGTGTTGGTTGTGTTCACCTCAACAGGGCTTAATTCAACTTAATATAGAATAGCCCCAAGCTTTGATCACATAGCGACAATATTTTGTGACATAACCTTCCTTCAAAATTCCAACCCCTAGGACAAATCTTTTGCAATCATTCCAGACTAATATGAGAAGAATACGCTAGTCAGAGTACTCCTGACATTCACACTAGTCCAAAATCAAGTCATCAGGCACATAGAGCCCTTGTACATCAAGTATTGGTTGTGTTCACCTCAATAGGGCTTAATTTAACTCAATACTAGACTGCTCAAACATTGACCAAAGTCTTGACCATATTACCAATAACTAGGTAACCATTTAAGATCATAGGTCAAGACAATATTGCTCAAAATTAAGATTCTTACTGAATACAGCTAAATTTCACCATACCCCAATCTTATATTAAGAGGGTATAAGAAAAAAATGCCACTTAATGTGACTATCTTACCTGAAAGAAACCAAGTATGCCAGGGTCCAATGCAAGATCAACATATGCCTTGCTATCATGATCATCAATATTGCTCAAGACAATATTGCTCAAGACAATATTGCTCAAAATTAAGATTATTACTGAATACATCTAAATTTCACCATACCCCAATCTTATATTATGAAGGTATAAAAAAAAATGCCACTTAATGTGACTATCTTACCTGAAAGAAACCAAATATGCCAGGGTCCAATGCAAGATCAACATATGCCTTGCTATCATGATCATCAATATTACCAAACATACCATTAAATCAATGAACCTATCTAGAAATAAACACAGTAATACTGGAAAAAATCAATCATCAGAATAACGACAATTGGAGATACACTAGCTCTAATAAACAAATACTCCAAAGCTGAGAATGGAATACTTCTGAACTGAGTTTAAATAGTACTTGCCCCATAACAGAGTAATTAATGTCTTAATCAGAGTTGCTTCAAAAGTGCACCAGACGATCAATACATAGTTTAATAAATTTTTTATAAAAAAAAGGGTATTAACATCATTGAGTTTTGACACTACTGTCTTTTAGTTATCAATCCAACATGTCTGCAATTATCAGCTCCAAACAAATGCCCTTTGATCAAGAAGCTCACAACCCATGCTAAATGTGAAAATACAAAGATTTAAATCAATCCATCATGGACTGGCCAGACCTCACCCTAATAGAAGAATCAAATAACAAAATCCACATACAAGGATATTGAGTGGAATATACTGATAAATAGAGTTCATGTCATAATAGGATACAAGTTTCTGTTGACTGTAGAAAGCCCCATGAAAGTTATTAACTAACCAACTCAGAATCAAATACATTGTCAATTACACTAAAAGATCATGACAGTCCTTATGATGGAGCAAATTTTCCATTGTTGAGGCTTTTCTTCTAGTAAACATATACACCCTAAGCATCACAAGTATTAGATCCCATTACAGCCATATTACTGGGCAGCCTCCATCATTGACTATCAACACAGATACAATTCAAAGATCTAGTACTGAGTGATGGGTCTAATAAAACATGGTAGTTACCAAACAGACTCACTGAGCAGTAGTCTCTATGAATACTATGTGGGTACAGAACAATTGCCATATGGAACTCTCAGTAGCAAATTTAGAAAGCAAGACCCTATTTCACTACTATCTTAATAGACTCCTTTACATGGTAACGTTCAGCAGGTCATTTTGTTACGTATCCAGGCTATTCATACCAGTAAGCAAGTTCTTTAAATGATAAGGCATCTAAATATCATTCTGAAACCTTTCTAGGAAGCTCACAGAAGCAAAGTTTAATCCATTCATTCTTGAGAAAACATTTAGTCCAAACAGTGGCAACCACTCACTAGCAAGGTACTAACTTTTAGACATCCATTGATCAATTCAAGCAATGCATCCAGTTTCTGATGCCATTATATAAAGCATTTACAGAGGTCATTTAGAAACAATTGCACCAAAACAGCATACATGACAGCTACAGCTAAAATAATTCTGAAGCCACAAGTGCACAGAATTAATATATCATAGACTGAAGACATCAATGACAGTCATTATGGCTTCTCTGGCCTCAACAATGATTCTTGGCGGGTCTGAGGCAAGCATTGAATTATATATACGCAAGGCAATCAAGACCAATTCTTCCACCCAATAGGATAAGTGACATTTTGGGTCGGTCTCATCAATTATGACAGTGGGTACAAAATGCTAGCAGGTATCCTTCAAACTATAATGGTGATGCTAAAATGAATTTTGAAAAAAATTCCAGTGGCATTCTCTTTTTCCAGCGGCATATACCTTCAGTATAGAAGCCAATACAACATCTCAAATAAGGCATATACAGCACAAACAAAATCCTACACATACTTTCGAGGCTGGACAACTCCATTCCAGGGTGCACATACTGTTATGGGAAGTCACTTGATAACAATTTCTATGCTCAGGTGTTTCAATCAGACATTTTGTCAAGCAACTAGCAGTCACAGCACCTTCTTGACACATTTTGTCAAGCAACCAGCGGTCACAGCACCTTCTTGACACATTTTGTCAAGCAACTAGCGGTCACAGCACCTTCTTGACACATTTTGTCAACCAATTATAACTATACATGACGAAAAGAGGTGCAAGCTCAGTTTTGGACTGAGGTGTACATAAATCTTCTATGATCTTGGTATTCGACATTAAAGGACCTTACATAATCCCACTGTTATTCATATAGCTTGCAATCCTATCTTGAATTAGAGGGAACAGAATTTCAATTTAATCAAAACTATTATGATGCTTGCATCCATTATCCGGTGGCAACTGATATTCCTGAAGGGACTAAACACTTTGAATCAACAAGACGATCAATTCCAAACTCATGTAATCAAGACAATAAGGGTGTAGAAAATAATCGCAGTACTTTGACTTTTGCAAGTTTGTCGACACTCGTGCCTTCTTTCCCATAAGTACCCTACTTCTGGATCATCTAGAGATATTTTACTCCAGGGTCCTGCTCAAATATTCTTCCCCAGGGCTTTGCCTCCCAAGCAGGACTTCCCTGATAATTCCCCACCTCACCAAATGCTAGACAAAGCCTCTTTCATAGTTTGAGTGAAAGTGGTGGAGGAAACAAAGGAACTACGTAACTCTTAGTCTTTTAAATCATTCATGGGGGATTTCCCTTCAAAATGCTATATTTAATTTTAGAATCATGAAGGAATTCTCTTAGAACATAGGCTTTTTAGTATTTTACAACCATGCTATGTCATAGCTTCAAACAAACATAAGATGACTCAATGTTCCTATATCCAAAAGATGTTCCAACAGAAAATCAGACTTATATTGTTCATTCAACATACTTTACAGAGTTATATGATGCTGGAAACCCTCCCCCTTGCTTACATTCTTGCAAACAAATTTCCCAACCCATCAAAAGGCAATTGTCGGCGCATATCCTCTGTTCCTTCCTTCCAAGAGTATCCTCACATATTGCACTCCGTCCATTTGTGCACTCTTGAATGCATTGAATAACTATGGTGATCACAGTTTTTCCTCCAGCCCAAGAGATTCTTACCATTAAGATTGTCTTCAAAACCTTTGTATCAATAGGATTTGCATATGCCCTCTCAACTTCCCATGCTTTATCCCTGAACAAAGTTCAACTTCTCAACATTCAGATCTTTGAATTTAAACTATGGCTACAGCAAACAGAATTTGGACTTCTACGTCATCCATGCTATCAACAGCATTTCCATTAGCCTAGTTATATCCTACACCTCTTGACCCATGCCCTGATCAATCCTAAGGTGCTTATTAACTAACTCACTATACAATTTTTCACTTCAACACCCATTTCAAAGTTCCAATTGTTAGGTCCAACCCACTGCAGTGCTCCAACTGCTAGTTCCAACACATTGGAAAGCAGCACCATAGTTCATTAGACAACTCAAATGACTCTCTTCCAATGGAGGAGTGGTCACTATTGCCTCCCCAACAATCATTTTACCATTTTTTCTCCCACCCCCTTTTCCACACATAATACCTATATGGCAAAAAGAAAAGCATTTTAATAGTTGTTGGGGCTTCATAGAGTTTTCCAAAAACCCATCAAGACCTGCTAAGGTCTTATTATAAGCTCATTTTCAAATTCTAGAGAAAGTGCCTTCAGCAAAATATAAGTACCTTGCCAACTAATGTAATCAACCTTGGATTATGTGTGGTCCATGCCAACTATCCATAATAACCTTATATAATATAATATCATATCACCATATATCTATTCCTAGGAACCCTAGCAAGCACCCCAAGTCAACATCTTCAAATATGCTAACCTATTACCAACCACCCTGTAGGAGTTGTAGGTGCGCTCCCTTGATGCGGCCTATACAATGCAAAGCCAATTGCCCATCATCACACTTTGTCGTGCTTAAGTTAGATTCTTAGTGCATCCAAGGTTAGTCTCAACCTCATGGTTTGCCTAGACAAACACATCAAAAGTGCTCCTAAAAGGTTCCTTAAACTTTGTGCTTTAATACCAATTGTAATAGACCAACTCCCCTAACCCTAGAAAAGCAGGTCAATTTTTTTTCCACAAAACATCAAACCACCATTCACTACATAGCAGGGGCCTTTAAGCACTCTTTATGATAGTCATCTAATGATTTCCATAGTACAAGGTAGTTCATCATGTGAGGGACACCATGGCCAAGGTACAACAATCAAACTCAATGAAAAGATGCTCTTATCATCTTAGTTCTTTTCACTTGATGCTAGCACATGCAACCATAGACCGATACAAAGGAGGAAACACAAAAGTAACAACCAAGTAACCACAAATGATGACCAACCATGCAATCTTGCCCCTTGTGCTCACCTAACCATCCAAGTCCCCAAGTATAGAGCACAGGATGAACCTCATACTTTATGGCAAAACCATCAACTTCCCATGACATTAAATAACTGATAGATTGTGTAAGAGTGTGTCCATGCTCAATCTCACACAGGTCCTCTCCCTACAATCCTTCAAGTGCCAAATGCATCCCTAGAAGAGAGCTCAAGCAAATGAGAGGGCAAGTGTCATCAGACCTACTATCAACATTATCTTGATTCGGCTTCTTAGCCATTTCATTGCACATAAGGTTTGACTCATGCTCACAAGCTTCAAAAACCTTCCAAGGCGTCCATCAAGCATCGAGCATTTTTACCCATCAACTGGAACCAAGGCAATCCCTCCTCCCTATTTCTTCATGGCTCTCCTTTCTTTGTTATGAATCTTGCAGTGAAATAAAAACACATTCACACAATATTTCAATAATAATAGAAAAGAGCTTGAAATTAACAATATTGCAAAATGAAATGGAAATGTAACCAATTATATTGCAAAAAGCAAGTACACATTATAATCGCCTCTTCAAGGGGGCAAAATCCTTAGAAGAAGAGCTTTGATACAACAAAATATGAGATGCCTTCATCTATGCCCCCTTTCCTTTTAAAGACTCTTCATAACCCTAACTATAACACTCAAGGGTTGGCTTCACATGCAAGTGGCCACCCAAGCTAGAATCTTCTACCAAACAAGCAATTACATTCTTTATAGTGGTTACATTAAATGACACCACTTGTCTAAGCGCCTCAAATGCCACATACACATTACAAATTATTATTAAGATGGGGTCCCCACGTTAGGAAGCGGGAAATTACATAATAAGGTTAGGATGGGGTCCTAACATTCCTACTACTGACTTGTCAAAGAAGTCTCTTGAATTTCTTCAAGTTATGATCACACTTCCTAATCCAAAATGAAGCATAAATACTTTTAAAGTCTTCTCAAGCAAGATTTCTTGATCCAACCACTATTTATACACTTCCCTACCACTACTCCAATCCCTACTTCAAGTATTGCCCCCTATGGTCTTTTTGATCAAATATACAAGGTAGTTCATCATGTGAGGTACACCACTTCCAAAGTACAACAATCAAATACAATAAAGAGATGCTCTTCTCGTCATGGTTCTTCTACCTTGATGCAAGCATGTAAAACCATAGACCGATACAAAGGAGGACATATACCACAAATGACAACCAACCATGCAATCATGCCCCTTCTACTCACCTAACTATCTAGCTCCCTGTATATACACTATAGGATGTAGCTCATCCTTGACTTGATGGCCAAACCATTAACTTCCCACAACATCAAGTAATTGATAGATCATATAAGAGTGTACTCAAGCTCAATCTCACCCAAGTCACCTCCAACGATCCTTCAAGTGTCAAATGCTTACCTAGAAGACAGCTCAAGAAAATGAGAGAAAGACCATGTCTCATTATACCTTAATCAGCACCATCTCAATTGGGCTTGTTGGCCTTTTTAGTGCATGTGATGTTATTAACAATCAAAACCCATCAGTACGTGTCAACTTAACCCCTTGCACCTTCAGTTTGCCTCATGCTTAGAAAATTTTGAAGCCTTCCAAGGTCTCTCTTGTCGAGCCTTAAGCATTTTTACCAATCCACTAAAGCCAAGTCAAAACTTCCTATTTCTTCACAGCTCTTTGTTCTAGCTACTAACTTGTCAAAGAAGTCTCTTGAATTTCTTATAGTTATGGATCACACTTTCTAATCCAAAATGAAAGATAAAAACTTTTTAGAGTCTTAGCAAGCAACATGTCTTGATCCTACCATTGTTGATACACTTCCCCACGACTATTCCAATGACTACTTCAAGCATGGCCCCCAGTGGTCCTTTCATCAAGGACAAGTCAACCTCACATTTTCAAGTTCTTCAGTATCAAGGGCAATTTTGATAGGATATCATCAAGCTCTATGGTACAAGGGTGTTACAAAGGCAACAACTCTTGATCCCACCATTGTTCATACACTTCCCCACCACTCCAATGCCTACTTCAAGCATTGCCCCTGGTGGAACTCCAATGAAGAGAAGTCAACCTCATATTTTCCACTCCTTCAATATCAAGGACAACTTTGTCATGGAAGCACCAAGCTCTAGGGTACAAGGGTTTTACAAAATCTAGCATCCTATTGTAACATATTTTTAAGATTGAAGCATCAAGTAAGATCTAAATCACATTCATCATGCATCGACAATATTTTAAGTGACAAGATGTTATATAGATTCAAATTAGCAGATATTATTTGCAATGATTAAAAGTGGTAACCATTTCAGCTTCAAACTTCTTTTGATCGTTTGGATGCCAATTCTTACTAATATTGTTACAAGTATCATTGTGAATCTCTCCCTACTCGAGCATTACCAAGGATGGATATCACATTGTAAAAGTACACTATCATATAATGTCCTAAATGGAGAACAAGATACTAGAATAAAGAACTAAGAGTTAACAATTGCAACATACGTTATTGAAGAGATCAAAGCACGTCACTCAATGAAATGCTTTAAAACAAGCAACAATTGTAATTAACATTGGCTTAGGATCAAACTTTCCATGCCAAATAATATTGGAGTGTTAGTTGTCAATTCCTAACCAAAGAACGCTTACCATTATGATCATGTTCTTAATAAAGAAGAATGCACAACTGCTATACTTGTGATAGAATGCACAAACTAAGCAGCACTGAGAGAAGATTTTTGCCAAAACTATTGAGATGCATGGAATTGCAAAGGTAAGACTGAAGAAGCATAAAATGCCCTTGTATTGGTCATGCACAAGCAAAAATACATTTCCAAGAATACCTCATTTACTCTAATTTCACAAGGCTCAACAAATGACCCTTCTAATTCCTCACATGCATTACTAAAGCCTTGCACATATGTCAACACAAGGTCCTCATTCTACAATATGACGACCCCCTTTGCTAAACTTTGCATGCATCATCAAGGATTCTATTACATATTAGAGAGTGCTAAATCCTCTCTCATCACAATCTCAAATGAATGTGGTGCTTGAATGGGAAGATGGTTCAAGTTTCTTTTGAGGAATGATGCCAAAGTTGCAATCTCAAGCGATTACTACCCTCCATATATCAAAATTCCTCTTCATAATGTGACTTGGCTCCTTTTCACAAATAAGTCCTTCCCAATGCCTTAACCTCCAATGTAACGACCCGAAAATCCAACCAACTCGAGAGAGAAATTTTTTTTATACACTCGTTAGGGATCTATATCACCCACCTTACATAAGTCATTCTATAAAGGTGTCTATTAACGTGAAGCCTTATTATGATCAAGCTATCTGTCTCATCTCCATGGTGAGCTAACTTATCCCTTTTTTTTGTCAAAGGGTACGCCCATCCCTACACCTTACATATGTCCGTCTATGTAGGTGTACTAAGCATGGCCACATAAGATTTCCTTGCTTCCTTTACCATACATAAGTCCATCTATGTAGGTAAGTTTTAGTTGTCCATCTCATCTAAATGATGAGCCAACCAAAGCATCTATCATTTCGCATGATAGTTCATTCATTGACACAATAACCTAGTTGTTGCCTTTCCACAACCATCTAAGGTTAGGTCATTTAAGGATAAGTTGTGAAACTAGGGTAACCATGGAGAGAAGACCAAGGTTCAAATCTTGCCAAGTGATACATGGATAATATCCAAGCTTTGTTGTAATACCACAATGTGGTGATGATGTAATACAGGTGGGGCCCGTTTCAATCCCATATAACCAACCGGAAAAAAATATATGTAAATATTTTATATTGTAAATGAAAAAATATTTAGAAAAACAAAAGACTACAACTTCCCAATATGATTCATCAGTTTCGAAATCATATATCCCCCTCCCCCAAACCAACCAACCTTAATCATTCTCTTCTTTCATTAATTTCTCATTTTTTTCGATGCCATTGATTTCTTTAGGTCTGATGCCAGAGAAATAAGTTTCAACCATACATAATACAACAAGTACATCATCCAATAGTATCTGAACTTGGGGATGTTACAATACTAATCATATTGGATATGAAAATTTCAAGATACTGATGCCTAGAGGATGGGGACAAGCAGCATCCAGTATCAGCCACTCTAAGATAACATGAAACTAAGCAACTTTAACATGTCATAAGAAGTTATGAACATTCTTTCCAAGGAAATATATAACATACACAGTTCCATCTCACAACCATAGACAAATCAAACTTTTATTTGTGGAACAGAAAGGTAATATAACAAACATATAATGCAGATATATACAATAAAGCTAATTCTGAGAAACACGTTACAATGCAGTCCACACAAGCCCTGATGCCATCAGCAAAAGAAAGAAAATTCAATCCACTGACAAGGGGACCCCATACCAGGGCCACAACAATTATTTACAGCAACAGTATAAATAGCATGCACACGAAGATGAAGAGATATAGGTTGTGGTGATATATAGAAAACAAAAAAGAATAAGAGAATTATTATAAATGTTGAAAAGCTAATTCTGAAATCTCTTACTCCACAATAGAGTTGACATATACAACTTAAAATTACTTACCCACATAACCGGAGGTTTCAGAAGTTGGTAATGCCGGCAACGAAACTGCTGCAAAAATATTAAATAAGAAAATCACCATACTTCTTCTCTTAAAGGCTAGAAATACTTTAAAGGAACTCACGTCATCCATACATACCTGCAGCACATGTAGATAAGGATGACAGAGAAGAAGAGGAGGGCCAAGGAGCCGCAATATTATCACTCAAGTCGCATGTAAAGCTAATCCCAGTGGAAGTATCAAATGTAACATCAGTTGGTAAGCTTCGAAGCAAGCAACCTAGTGTCACAACGGCAAAACCAAGAGATCAGCAAGGGTTTATAAGAAATGTATCCTTCCATTACATCACCCATAGACAGACCATCCCAACTGGATCAGAAAGTTAAAACCATTTTTCATCCATAAACTATATGTTATCATATAATGATGGGAAGTTTATCTTGTGTCGGTATGTTAAAGATAACAGTAACATACCTAGCTGTCCAGTTGCTGCTCTTGATATGACAACATACACCACCAATAAATAGGTATAATGTTAGAACCATTTCAAAATAAAAAAACATACCTGCAAAGCATCTGCCGCAAAAAATACAGTAAAATTTGCAAAAATAAATCCTGAAATTACCTTGAAGACTGAAGTCTTTTAAGTCAACGTCACATAGTTGGTAAATATCTGTAACAACCCCCCTCTTCTGTAGCATTGAACCAAATAGTGTTGCACAGTTCAGGGCTTGCTTATTTGTAATTAACATCTGCTTTTGCATTGTCAAAATGTAGTCATTCACAGCACTACAACATGAAGCATTTGAAGGAGCCAAGCCACTGCAAGCTTTGACTACTGACGATGTATCTTGAAATGACAAGGGACAGACTGTAAAACCAAAAAGCACAAATTATCACATTTTCCTCGGCCAACTAAAGAGATCATTTTCAGAATTTAACACAACGTTCAAAATATATAAAAGCATCTCAAGGCCATCAAGCTCAGTTAATACATCCATAGAATTAATCCAGCAATATAAAGTACAAGTTTATGTGTTTGATTCACTTTACTATCAGCATCGCTGTACCATTGTAAGTCTATTAGCAAGCTGTTTAAATAGCTTGGAAAGTGGGTTCCTTTGCCCTAACCCACGGCTTTGGCTTCTGGTTAAGGACCCAATTCCATGAGTACAAGGTAATGTGTTCGATTCAATATGTGTGTGAAATGCTTCCATCATTTAATGTTGAATTCTTTAATACCACAGACAGCAGTTATCAGAGAAAGGCTCCCCATCATGTATAGTTTCTGAGGAATTGAAGGTGCATGCCCAAGTTTCAAAAATTTCCAAGCATGTCTAAGCATCAAATAGATTAAATCCTAATGTTACTTGCATGTAGACTAGTCACTATAGGATATCACATTATTTAATGAGCATGTTGACTACCATGCCGCATTTGCATGTTTCATTTTCTCAACTTCCAAAAGACAAAACCCTTAAAGCATGTACAAATTACCGCATTAGTTACATTTACAGAAGAAAACCCACATATATAGGCAACATTGTGAGTTGCCAAAGCTTGCATAAAGCCTAAACTTCCCATTTGGTAGAAATGCTACCAAGTACAAATTTTACAAGAGCATTGTTACATAAGCACAAAATAACAGTGCCAGAGTATCTCATTGCTAGTGGAGAAAGCATCAGTTACCATTTTTGCTTATATTAAACCAAAAGATAGACGTATATATTTTAGCTACTCTTACACCAGAATTTTAAGCCAGACCTTGCGCTTGGCATGATAGAATAAAGAATGATATGGTCAATTTTTATCATAAAGTACAAAACAACAATTGGCAAACATAGCAAATGCAAAACACAAATTGGCATGTCATAACTAGTATAAGAAGCTATTAGCACCCAACAATGTAATTTAAAAAAGGCAAGTGTTTTTAACATAGTACGTTAATGAGAATAACTTGTAGATTAAGCAGCCTCTGATCTGAGGCTAGTTTTAGCTTCAGTCACTTTTATCTGTATAAACATTCACATATGGAAATGTCAAATAAGTTTTTAATCATTATGACTACATTTAAATTAAAAAAGCCTTCAAACTCTTGAAACACCTCAACACAAGGGTAATGATAGGTTAGTTACAGCTATTCATGGAATGAAAAGCACATAGCAAATAAATTTCATGCTTGAGAACAATGGTACCAGATATGGTGAATTTGATCAAAATTGTTCAACCATTGGCGATTTCTACCTTGCACAAACGAGAGAGAGAGAGAGAGACTAAAACTTGTGCAATTTCTGTCTTTCATTCGCACGTATACTTGATTCCACACTACAAAAACTAAAGGTTCTCAACAAAGCAAATGATCTTAGGGAGTTCATTCATGAAGGCATTTGCAAGTCAATCTCATTTTTGTATGAAATGTGTTCTTTATACATATCTACATTTATTTTAGACATTTGTACTAGTAAAAACTACTTTCTTATTTTTAATTTTTTAACTTCATGGCGAACTATATAGTTTATATTTTCAATAACATTTTTTTTTCCAATTTTTATCCTTGTAGAACTCGAACCTGATCCTGATCCTGGTAACTTAGGTTCAGAATATGACATGCTCTACAAAAACAAAAACTTCATAAGCCGTCACTTACTAACAGGCACTAATGATGGGATAGAACCTGTGTCACCTAGCACTCTATTCATTAGTCAACTCGTCAAGAAGTATAGGTACAGCAGCCATTGCACAACACAACAAGCAGACCCATGAAGAATCTATTGCCAACAGAGGCAATATGACACTTAATGTCTATCCAATAATATAATTTAAACTAAACATTCAATAACATTTTAAAATTTAAAAAATGAAAAAATAAAAATAAAATACAAGTTTTAAAGCAAATTTAGTGATACCACAAATATCAAAATAAAATTACTAGAACAGGCAGAATTTAAGCTGAGTGAGCTGAAATTAGCATGACAAACCTTTGTTAACTTTGCAACTAAACAAAATCCGAAATGCATTATTTGCAGCATCTGAATCAAGACGCCTCGAAAGCCAAGCAAAGACCACGCCTCTGCAATCATTGACAATGAGTTGCTGTGCTGGGAATGTTAATGCAGTATTTTTTGACAATGAACTTGAATCTCTTGATGCTAAACTAGCTGCAGCCTCAGCAATAACAGGCTCACAAACTGGCCTGCAGCACTCTTTCAAAGGATCGACAGATGTACATGCATCTAACAATTTGCTCGTATTCACTATTTGCTCGAAGTTCAACACATCTTTCACCGGACATGCCCCCCCCGTGAGATTAGAATATTTAACAGAGCAAAGGGTTAAAGTTGTACTATTTGCTCTCCTGCTGGTTAAGACACTGGCAATATCCTTCAAACAATATGTAGCAACTGTTTTGTTCATCACCAATGAACCAGTGGCCAAACTGTGCACTCCTTGAAAAATTCCAAGCATACTATGAACTTGTGGACAGCAAATGACATTCCCCAAGTATGTAGCAAGAGGTGCGGTACAATCGACTGCTGTCTTTTCCATAATTTCTGTCATTGCTGAAATATTCACTGGGCATCTCCCTTGATTTGGAAAACAACCAAAACAGAATTTAAAGAAATAGATCAGAAAAACCATGTATGACTCCCATTTTCTTCAGAAAACTACATTAAGACACACTTCATAGTATTTCATGGTAAGTCATTACTGAAATTTATCCTGACATAACAGCCCAAACGATAACAGAATATCACTTCAAAAGAACCTGCAAAAATCATTGATTAAGATAGACACAACACAAACAACTTACCTGTAAGCACCGGATCGGGTGCAGTGGGAAAGTATGGATACATAGGCGGCATCGGCATTGGCACCACCGGTGGTATGGCCTGGGGGACAACAGAAGGCGAAATCTGTATGGGCCCAAAGAGGTTGCTTGGTATATCAGAAGGTGCAGTTGCATAAACACTAACAGGAAGAGAATTATGAGGTGCTCGTGCAGCTGTTGCTTGCTCAAAGTCAAAACATATTAAGGGTAACACAAACCACAAACAGAATGCACCTGCGCTCCAAGCACATAGCAATTCAGTAAGCACAAGACTCCTCAGAGAGAGAACTTAATCCAAAACAATTCTATAAGTACGGCATAATTAATTAGCAGATCTTTCTATTTGATAAAATTAGGAAAACATATATAAAATAATTATATTCTAATGTATCAAATGGCATTAGCTCAACCAGTTAGATTCCTCAATTTTCAAGGAGGAGACCAAGGTTCAAATCTTGCTAAACGATACATGCATAATTGCCAAACTGTTGTAATACCACTATGTAGTAATGATGTAATACTAGTGGGACCCATTTCAATCCCATATAACCCATTAAAAAATAATAATACGCTAATGTATGTAGGAATCAAAAACTATTCTTAATTTTTATAACACCTAAACAAAATGGTTATTTCCTCAACAGAAGAGCGCTCAAAAAAACTAGAGGTCCCAATTACATATGACTGTCAGCTTATAAAATTACATAATTCAGAGTAACTGCTAATCATATAACTAAAGGATGCATCGTAGTAACCAAGTACGGACTTGGCAAGACCAAGTTGACTTAGACTCAGACTGGACTGGGGAAAAGACTCCGTAAATTACATAAAATCAATGAATATAAAGAGGTTCCCCATAAAATAAAGTTTCACCCTTTTGCCCACCACTGAAAGTTGAACTGAAATCGGCAGCTCAGATATTTTGCCCAGGAAAATTGTTTTAAGAGTTGTCACTTATGGTTTTAAAACAGTTATGATCAGCTGAAAACCCTCATCAGCGCTACATTGATCAGGGTTATAGAGTATTTATCCACATCCTCGTCAGCGCTACATTGATCAGGGTTATAGAGTATTTATCTCACATGTGTGGATTAGTGGTAGTGGTTGAGTATTATATAATGTAGGCAAGAGGCTCAGATGGGAATATAGAGTAGAAGATTATTATGTGTTTAGATCTCATATTGAGATATCATAAAGAGTGGCTTCCTTCCAATAAGAAGCATTGTACGGTGTTGCCCTACCTCAAGGGTTTGATTTATATTTTGAATAAATTGGAGTAATTTGCAGATTTTGTCTTGTACAAATTATTTGTAAATTAATTTATTTGTTTTCCAGCATATCTGTGAATGCTTTTATATTCATTGAGAGTAAAGGTTCTTAATATTTCTGCAAATTGGTACTAATTTCTATGGATGAGAAAAGAGGTTCTTAACAATTGGTATCAAAACACTCTTCAAGGCTGTGTTTCGCTGTAGAAGCTTCAATTATTTCTGAGTACTTTCCAAGGCCATGTTTTGCTACAAAAGCTTCTGTTATATCAGAGCACTTTCCAAGGTTGTGTTTTGTTGTAGAAGCTTCAATATTTCAAAGCCCCTTCCAAGGTTGTGTTTCATTATTCATTGTTCAGATTTTAACTTCAATATTTAATAAGCGTCTGCATTAGGCTAATAACCTCTTGCATGATCGGGTGCAAGTCCCAACCGCTTAACTGGGAGAAGTACTTAGGCTAACATTTGGCCACAAACTCATTTTTATGAGTATCCCAATAACCCCAAAGTAACTAGTTTGAGCGTGTCACTAGTGAAAAGAGTCAACTGCCCCACACCCTGTTAGTAGTATTTTATCCTTAGAGAGTATACAGACAGCTATCATTTAGAGGTGAACCCATGGTTGGTTTCTCAACAATTATTCCCTAGTGGGAATACTATTGGTAATCAGAAAAAGGTACTCGCTTAGACAACCTTCGTGGCCTGTGATTTACCTCAAGCCACTAGAAAGATGCAATCTGAAGCACAGTTCGTTGCCAAAATTTCCACAAAAATCCCATACAACCGTCAACAATATCTTCACCAACAATTTCCACAGCTTTAGCAGAGCAGACAGTTGCAAGTGATTGCAAAATATACACAATTTACAGTCTACCAAACAGTCCATAAGGAAAAAAAAAAAAGGTCTGCAAAGTAGCAATCCACAAAGTAGCAACCCGCAATTTGGTAACAATGCCAAAACAAACAGTTTGGTAGTACCCAGTTCGCAGTTTAGTAGCAGTCTGTTAAAAAAAAAAAAGTATGCAAAACAAACCGTTATCAATTGCTAGAAGTACACAGTCAAGTCAAACTACTAAATGGACTGCTACTAAACTGTTAACGACCTGTTAACAGTTGCTAGTTTGAGTGCAGATTTAATTGTTTATTGAAAGAAATAGTGGGTACTTGAGGAATTTTATTTTCAAAAAATCTAAGTTTTGAAATTTTTGGGGTTGAGGACATGGAGTTTCCAAAATTCATTGGAGAGGATGATAGTGATGTTAGGAAATGGAGGAAAATTTGTAAGTCTTTAAATTTTCCTGAATCGATATGGAAATTTGAAAGGGGAAGCTTTTTCTTTGTTTGAGAACTTTGATCGTTTATCTTAAATACACAGGGAAAGAATTTGAAATTGCATTTTTAAGAAAATGATGATTGGAAAAAAAAAAAAGATAAAAAGATGGCTAGGCTCTAGGATGAACTGAAGAAATTAAAAAGAAAGTCAAAAAATTTTAGGAAATGGGTAGAAGAAAAAGAGGATGATAGTGTGCAGGCTAAAGAAACCACACCTTTTGTGTCCGATAGAACAAATAGTGGTCAGAAATAATTGTTGGAATCTACAAATCCTATTTTGCAGGTTCATGGAGGCATTAGAAGGAAAAGATTATTATTTCTATTGACAATAGCAGCAAATATAATTTTATCAATGTCTTTGGCTAAAAGGTTGCACAAGTTTAGGCAAAGAAAATCAAAGACATACAGCTTGAAGGTACAAATGTCCGAATTTTTGAAGATTTGAAGGTCATCATGGACAAATATATTTCACATTCAGATTTTTATGCTATTGAAATGGATGATGTAGACATAGTTATTGGTTATCCTTGGTTTAATTCTTTGGGTACTATTAATATTAATGGGCAAAAGAAGTTCACAAAGTTCTGGTACAATAAAAAGAAAATAATAGTACAAAATATTTCTCAGTGTTAAAGGCAAGGATCTGAGGAAAAACAAGAAGATGTTGCAGGGAAACAAATTGAGGAATAAGTATTAGAACCTAAAACAGAATCCAAGAAAGTAGCCACAGCAGAGTCCATGGAAGAAACAGTAACAGCAAAGTCCACGGGAAAAACAACAACAAAGTCCAAGAAAGACGAAGCACAAGGACACATCAAATGAAGGGCACAAGAAAGAACAAAATGTGATGGAGCAAAACGTGGAGGACTCAAAGAAGGTAGAACATCAGATCAGGGTTGCAGCAAATCGCCATCCACACCACCACCAGAGGCAACAATCTTGGAGGCATGGCTTAAGGCAACAATATTATGGTTTTACATGGAATTAGAAGAGTGCCAAGTATAGTAGTGTTTGGCAAAAAAAGCGTAGTGAGTCTGGTTTTCAAAGTGTTGCAGCAGCATCAAAATAAACCCATTATTCAAGATACCAGAGTAAAGCAGCAGAAGCGTGGAGCCAACAAAGCAGTCCTGGATACTCAAGTGGCAAAAGCAAACAAGCATGGATGAAAAAAGTGATATTTATTGCTAACATAAAGATGTCTCCAACATATGGAACCAAAGGATTACTTCCAAATATTGAAATGACAAAATGGCATATTGGCATCAACAAAGACCACCACCAATCCTTTCATTAAGATTTATGGATGATCAAGATCGATACCAGTTCACAACAAGGCTCAAAAGATCATATTATTTAGTCTCTTCTTATGTTTCGAGGATGAAACATTTTGTAAGGGGGATGGATTGTTAGGTACCCAAGATAGGAATTTAATATTATAATAAATGTATTTATCCCACATGTGTGGATAAGCGGTAGTGGTAGGTAGTTGAGTATTATATAATGTAGGCAAGAGGCTCATATGGGAATATGAAGAGAAGAATATTGTATGTGTTTGGATCTCATATTGAGATATAGTGAGGAGTGGCTTCCTTCCAATAAGGAGCATTGTACGGTGTTGCCCTACCTCAAGGGTTTGATTTAAATTTTGAATAAATTAGAGTAAAATTTGCATATTTTGTCATGTATGAATTATTTGTAAAATAATTTAATTGTTTCTAGCATACATGTGAATGCTTGTATATTCATTGAGAGTACAGGTTCTTAATATTTCTACACATTGGTACTGAATTTCTGTGGATGTAAAAAAGAGGTTCTTAACAATTGGTATCAAAGCGAAGGAAGTTCATAACATTATGTTGACTATAACAATTACCATCCACCTTTGTGACAAGATTTAACAATTAATTCATAATGTTCAATCCTAACCAAACTTGAAAACCAACAAAATAAAATTCAATTAAAATTACGAAAAAATGTTGATTTGTCAAACTTCTTTAGTCAATGTGAACAGAAAAAATTGTATGCGTATAAATTAGACATGTCTTCACATACGTAACATCTCAAACTTCATGCAGAACCTTGTAAGAAATTTTCCCTGTGCCAAATTTCTTTCAAACTTAAGGGCTGGAATTTGAACACAAACCTTGTGACTAAGTGTATCCTAAGAACTAACTCACCACTAAAAGCCAACTCACACAAACTATACAGTCCAACAGGAACCAACTCACACAACACTACATTTGTGAAATTTGTATATGGACCTGGTCAAAGATACCTTTCAACAAAAAAAACATGAAGGTCATTTTAGGTCATAGCCTCACACCAATTTGGACGTATGAGTATCCCTTTTAGAAACATAGATAAATTTTCACTTTGTAAATATATTTGTCTAGAAGCCCTGCCTCTGCCGTTTCAACCCTCTGACAAAATTGGAGGTAAATAAAACTTTGCCAATCCATCTCAGCCTTATGAACATGCAGCATAAGAACCTTAAGGCTTAAATAAAGCTGACAAGGGAAACACATCTCCTTTGCTCAGATTTC
The DNA here is from genome assembly GCA_028583015.1 of Wollemia nobilis. Lineage (NCBI taxonomy): Eukaryota > Viridiplantae > Streptophyta > Pinopsida > Araucariales > Araucariaceae > Wollemia > Wollemia nobilis. The sequence continues at coordinate 6,431,547 of JAQPPZ010016681.1, read as the reverse complement.
CAATCATAACCAAGCATGTGAAATCTTTAATTGAAATCTTAAACTAAAATCAAAATAATCAAAGAAACCCACAAAATAACCATCTAAACAGTAAAATACACTTAAAAAGGCATTAGAGATCTATTATCTCTTGTATATACTTGAATGAGAATGTTTAAAAAATTAAGATAATGACTCACAACTATGCCAATTGCCTAAGCTAATATTTATGAAGAGATGAATGATTTCATAATTTTATCTAGGTGACAAAGTGAGAGTATTTAGACCGGGTTCATGTTCTTATAAATGCAATCTCATTTCCAACACACCATAACCCTTTGTGAAAGAGGTTGATTAACCCTCATCTAAACTAATACAAGTATAATATATACTAAGAATACTTGAAAAAGGGAGTTCCTTTTTCATATAAGTATCAAGTTTGCAGTTTTCATGGTCATTGAAAGGCCATTTTGCCCATCGGGGAAGGGTAAAACAAGAGTTATGCTTCACTTGAAAAAATGACATTTCACCTTTGACTCATCAAACTTGACTGTTAGTCTTACAATGGCACTGAGAGGGGGGGTGAATCAGTGTGGTACTTTAATCATGAATTTACAGCTCTTAAAACAGCAGCAATTAAAAACTTATAAATAGATACAACAAGTACAGCAAGAGAACATCACACAACACAAGATTTTAATGAGGTTCACCAATTTGGCTACTCCTCAAGAATGACTGCTTGGACTACCATCCAAATCCAGCCTTTGCAAAGCACCAACTTTACAAACAGTTTACCAACACCCACCGGAAGGAGCACCAACCCCTAATTTATCTGTACCAACAGAAAGGAGCACCAACCCCCGATTTACCAACACCTACTGGAAGGAGCACCAACCCCCGATGCCAGACTGCAACCTGGACTTCAATTTTGAATCTATAAGTTTGATGATAAAATACCTTTGCTTTTACAAGACCCTAACTGGTCTGCTTCACCTTTGCGTTCTCTGCGCACTCTGCTCTCTCTGCGCAATCACTTTGCACAATCTGCTACTTCACTATCGAGCTTCACGATCGTCTTCTCCCTTTTGCGCACTCTGCTTCCTTTGCGAATTTCACACTTAGCACGATTCGACTTCTTTCCTCACTTTGTGCACTTCGCCATCATCTCGCCGCTTCTACGCTTTCTGCGCTCTTACGGCCACATTTCCCGCTTCGACACTTATTCGACGATCTCTACAACTACCCTCAATTCTCCAAATAGCCCTCCTTTTATAACAATATTTTCATGATGAAAAACTCTAATCTTAGTCGACTGTAAACCCTAATCTTCGTCGGCTGCAAACCCTAATCTTCTTTGGCTAACATCGGTCTTCGTCGGCTTCAATTGCCTCTGTAACTCTTCTGTTGTGTTGCCACGAAAACACATGTCACGATATCGCGACACTTTCGCCTCCGTACGCTTTCTCTTAGCTTTGGCCCACGAGAATACAACATGTAGCGATATCGCTACACTTTTTCTCTTTGCTCTGTTTCTTAGCTTTGGCCTCGCGAAAACATAACATGTCGCGATATCATGACACTTTTCCTGTCGTACTCCTTTTCTTGGCTTGTACAACACATGTCGCGAAATCGTGACACTTTCGCCTCCTTGTCTCTTTTCTTGGCTTGTATCGTGAAAACACATGTCACGAAATCGTGACACTTTCGCCTCCTTGCCTTCTCTTTCCTCATTGAGTCACGAAAATGCGACATGTCATGATATCGCGACACTTTCTCCTTAGTTTTTTCTTTTGCCTTCGGGTCGTGAAAACCGACATGTCGCGATATCATGACACTTTTTCTCCTTAGCTCTTTCTCTTGCCTTCGGGTCATGAAAACCTGACATGTCACGATATCGTGACACTTTTTCTCCTTAGCTCTTTCTCTTGTCATATGTCACGAAATCGCGACACTTTTTCTCTCTCCTCTTTCTCTTCCGAAACATGTCATGCGAAATCATGACACTTTTTCTCTCTCCTCTTTCTCTCGCATCCAAAAGAAACATGTCATGAAATCGTGACACCTTTTCTCTCTCTTGCAATATGTCATGAAATCGTGACACTTTTTCGTCCGTACAACCTTCCTTGCAATATGTCACGAAATCGTGACACTTTTTCATCCGTACAACCTTCCTTGCAATATGTCACGAAATCGTGACACTTTTCCTTCTCTGCTTCCTCTTCTTTGAAATGTCGCGAAATCGTGACACTTTTATTCTTTCCTTCCTCTTTTCGCAATACATGTCATGAAATCGTGACACTTTTCCAACTTGTTCTCTTTCTTTGAACTTGTCACGAAATCGCGACACTTCTTCCTACTTTCTCATTTTCTTCCAACATGTCACGAAATCACGACAGATTTTCCACTTCCTTTTTTCTCAACATGTCACGAAATCGCGACAATTTTTCTTGTTTTTTTCTCTCTTCCAACATGTCACGAAATCGCGACAGTTTTTCTTCTTCTTCTCTCTCTTCCAACATGTCACGAAATCGTGATAGTTTTTCTCTTTTCTCTCTCTTCCAACATGTCATGAAATCATGACAGTTTTTCTTTCTTCTTCTCTCTCTTCTAACATGTCATGAAATCGCGACAGTTTTTCTTTCTTCTCTCTCTTCTAACATGTCACGAAATCATGACAGTTTTTCTAGTTTTTCTCTCTCCTCTAACATGTCACAAAATCATGACATTTTTCTTGCCTGTATATGTCACGATATCGCGACACTTTTCTTACTTGTCTTTTTCTTTGATCTTTTGCAAATGGGCCACTATGGTCTTCTTGGAAACTCACTGTCCATACTCTGAATAACCTTTGAACTCCTGTCCTCTGCATCTGAATGGCTTTTGAACTGCCTGTCCACTGCATCATTAGATCTAACTGACTGTGTTGACAACAATGACAATACTCTTGCTGCACCTTGCTCAACAATCTCCCCCTTTGGAATTGTTGGCAACACATGTGCAATTTCCTGTAACTCTTCTCCCCCTTTGACAATAATACCAAAGGGCTACTGCAGACTCCCCTTGAGTCCATGCACAACATTTTTAGGAAAAATTGATTACACTTAGCAAAAATCATGATCATGAGCAAAAAGATAATCAAATATTTAAATGCTCCCCCTGAAAATGTGATCCCTATGGCTAGCCAATTCTTGGGAAGTTTAACCACTCGACCAATCTGTCTCCAAGATAGAATGCACCTCCACTGGTACTCTTTCTGTCATCGACACATCCAGCCCAATCTGCATCTGAATATGATATAAGGGTGAAGTCTTTACCTTTCGGATATCATAACCCATACTCCATAGTACCCTTGATATTATAGAAGACTCTGTCTCTCTGTTGCACTGACTGGTGGACCTCTCTCCACTTGAAGAATCCTCACTCAGATCTATCTTCAACTGTGTTGGTTGTTGAATCTCTATCCATTGAGACTCTGTCCTCTGTACTCTGTCACCTCCAAAGCTCTGTTAATGGGCTCACTAAGAACCTGCTCAGTAGGCTCACACAGAACCTGTCCAAATCTGGTCTAACAAGCTCACCAAGAACTTGCCCAAATCTTCTCTAGCAATCTCACCAAGAACTTGCCCAAATCTGCTCTAGAAACCTGTCCCAACACTGTCCTCAAATCTGTCCCAGCATTGTCCTCAAATATTTCCCAAAGGCCTTCTTCAAAGGCTCAATCAATCATGCTCAAGTAGTACTCAAAATGAACTCAACAATGAATGACAGTCTCAAACCAAATCCACTTTATAGAAGCATAAAGAGAATTGTTAGAGACTTAATATCTTCTATTCTCAAATCTCAATCTCAACTCAAATCAAGGAAAGTTTATTTTATGGAACTTGAACAACCACATGCATCCAATCACTTGACTAGGCTCAATCAGCTCTACTCAACCAATCACCTCAATGAACAACTCTTTATCACAAACCCTAGTCGAAGCATGTATCAACCAACTCAAAATGTTTTTCTCTAACTCAAGTTCAAGTTCTTTGCACAACCAATGGGCTTCATCAACAATGCTTATAAAAATAAGGTTTAATAACAATTCTAAAACCAGAAAACCTTGAAGCATTAAACCAATCACTTTCGAAAAAGAAACCACAATCAATCCTTTTTACTCCTGTCACATGAGTCTCCTTGGGATTGGCCTGAAATCGTGCTACCATGCATACTATGCTCGGGGTGCCTGTTTCAAGCCATATATCTTCAACTTACAAACCAAGTGGGGATCATCACCAAGCTGGGAACCATCTGGCTGCTCAATATAAACCTCTTCTTCAAGCTTCCCATTCAAAAATGCTAATTTCACATCTATCAACAAAATTGACAAGTGACTCACACTTGTACCAACTTTTGTCCAATACTGTACCAACACTGCAATTTTACTATCAACTCTGTGCAAGCATCAAACACAGTATCACAACACCAACCAAATCCCTTTTTACATTTTTAGCTTGGTCTATGTTTTCTACAGTCACCGCTGGTCACACCTTACTGTCAACTGTTCGAATCAGAAAACAATATTTTGTTAACCACTTCACGGCCAACTATAGTGCACCTTACTCAAACTCATACTTCTGGACCTCGGATAGGTATGATTCACAAAGCAAAGTTGCTCATCTTGATGAGCTAAACATGAATCAATGATCAAACTTCAATATTTTTCACCATAGCATCAAAATAGATCTAACAATCTTCACATCAATGTGTAGTTCAAATACCCACTGCTTTTATCGAAACACATATATACGGCTAGAGCAACAATCTTTCACTAACCAACTTATCTGAACTGTTATAATCCTTAACTTTGGATAGTGGAGTAAGAACCATCACCAGTACAACAATGACATATAGCAATACTACCAATAATGAGAACTCTCAATTTAATCACCACCCTTTATGGCACTTCCACAAACTACATGAACTGAAAACATACTTCGACAACTATACGACAACTCCCCCTAACTACTTGCCTTTCATCCTCAGAAACCCAAATAAATACATAGGAGCATTAAAATAAAACTTTAAGATTGCTCCCCCTGAGGATGTGCTACCTGGAGTTGCTTAGTGCAATAGAGGAGTAGTCTCCTTCAGTCCAAGGAGACATGATTTCCTTTCTTCTATCTTTCTCCAAACTTTCTTGAACTCGGGCTTGGATTTTTCAACTGCATCCCTGTTTTGCACCTTTTCGTGAACTCGAACATTTCTCTTGTGTGGTTGTCTCTTGTGCATCCTTGATGAATGATTATTTTCCTTTCTTTTATGTACATGATTTATTCCCTGTCTGTGTTGCGTTCTTTGCGTCTGATGAAATCTACTATTTTGCCTTAGATTAGATACAAAAGTGCTTGGACAAAACCTTGCTATGTGCCCATGACCATTGCATTGAAAACATTGTACATAGTGTTCACTCAGAAACGCAGATGTATTTCTACCAGCATAACTCTTTGATTTATTATTCAATCCACAATAAGTTGCCTTGTGACCATATCGGTTGCATCTGAAACAATAGCCATTAAAAGTATTAGTATGAATAGAGTGAGAGTGATAGAACCTCTTTTGTTGTGGCTGCTTTGTTGTAGATCTCCTTTGATATTTTCTTCCTTTTGAAGATTCAGCTTCAAACTTTTCTTGCTTCGATCCTTCAACAGTGAACTTCTTCTTCTCGTAGAGTTGGAAGATGAAGGTTGTTCAACTTCATATCCAAGACCATGCTTATCCGTGGAGCTTCTTTGTTGGTTTATCATTTTATCTAGCAACTCTGTGCTCTTCTCGAATTTGAGATTTGTATTGGCCTCTTCTAGTTGTTTCTTCAATAAAATAATCTCTTCCTCTTGTTTGCAGCAACCAATCTCTTTCTCATTGATCTGTGACCTGAGAGTTTCTTCAATCCTTTTGAATTCTTCTACCTGTACTTTCAACCTGGTTATTATTTCATTTGCATCATCAAGCTTTCTTGAGATTTCCTTATTCCTTTTTCTTTCTATCTTCAATTCATCCAGAGCTGCAATTAGTTCCTCTTTCAAATTTATTTCTGCATCAATTTCTTCTTCATCACATTTCTGTTCTTTTTCTGTTTCTCTTTTAGAATCATCCTCTAGGACTTCATTAACTTTCAGCATATATATCTCTATGTTCTCATCGTTATTCAACTTTAAAGCTTCGACTTGAGCTTGATGTGTTTGTAACTTGACATCCTTGATCTCATCGTCTCCTTCATGAGTACTCCTCAGTTTGTCCCATATTTCTTTTGCCGTTTTACAACTCTTGACCTTTACCAGCTCACTGTCTACTAATCCGCACCTGATAGCATTCCTTGCTTTTGAGTCATTTTCAAATAGATTCTTACCGGCAACATCGGTTGGAGGAGTGATGGGTATTGTGCATTCATTGATTACTGAATCCCAGACGTAGTATCCCAAAGCACAAAGATATGCCTGCATCCTGATTCTCCAGGTCGTGTAATTTGTTCCATCAAACAAAGGTGCTTTGTTTGATAAAAAACCTTCAACCTCTTCTGGTTCAATTTTCTCTTCTACAGGAACTGAAACTGACTGAGATGCCCTTTTGGAGGAAGATCTATTCTTCTTACCCATTGCGTACTAATCCAAGATCAACCCTAGCTGATTTAGCCTTTGAAGGGAACTTGGCTCTGATACCAATTGTTAGTCTTACAATGGCACTGAGAGGGGGGGTGAATCAGTGTGGTACTTTAATCATGAATTTACAGCTCTTAAAACAACAACAATTAAAAACTTATAAATAGATACAACAAGTACAACAAGAGAACATCACACAACACAAGATTTTAATGAGGTTCACCAATTTGGCTACTCCTCAAGAATGACTGCTTGGACTACCATCCAAATCCAGCCTTTGCAAAGCACCAACTTTACAAACAGTTTACCAGCACCCACTGGAAGGAGCACCAACCCCTAATTTATCTGTATCAACAGAAAGGAGCACCAACCCCTGATTTACCAACACCTACTGGAAGGAGCACCAACCCCTGATGCCAACTGCAACCTGGACTTCAATTTTGAATCTATAAGTTTGATGATAAAATACCTTTGCTTTTACAAGACCCTAACTGGTCTACTTCACCTTTGCGTTCTCTCTGCCTCTCTCGCGCAATCACTTCGCATAATCTGCTGCTTCACTATCGAGCTTCACGATCGTCTTCTCCCTTTTGCGCACTCTGCTTCCTTTGCGAATTTCACACTTAGCACGATTTGACTTCTTTCCTCACTTTGTGCACTTCGCCATCATCTCGCCGCTTCTGCGCTTTCTGCGCTCTTACGGCCACATTTTCTGCTTCGACACTTATTCGACGATCTCTACGACTACACTCAATTCTCCAAACAGCCTTCCTTTTATAACAATATTTTCATGATGAAAAACTCTAATCTTAGTCGACTGTAACCCTAATCTTAGTCGGCTGCAAACCCTAATCTTCGTCGGCTGCAAACCCTAATCTTCGTCGGCTTCAACTGCCTCTGTAACTCTTCTGTTGTTGTTGCCACGAAAACACATGTCACGATATCGCGACACTTTCGCCTCCGTACGCTTTCTCTTAGCTTTGGCCCGTGAGAATACAACATGTAGCGATATCGCTACACTTTTTCTCTTTGCTCTGTTTCTTAGCTTTGGCCCCGCGAAAACATAACATGTCGCGATATCGCGACACTTTCGCCGCCGTACTTCTTTTCTTGGCTTGTACCCGCGAAAACATAGCATGTCGCGAAATCGCGACACTTTCGCCTCCTTGCCTCTTTTCTTGGCTTGTACCAGCGAAAACACAGCATGTCGCGAAATCGTGACACTTTCGCCTCCTTGCCTTCTCTCTCCTCATTGAGTCGCGAAAATGCGACATGTCGCGATATCGTGACACTTTCTCTCCTTAGCTTTTTCTTTTGCCTTCGGGTCGCGAAAACCCGACATGTCGCGATATCGCGACACTTTTTCTCCTTGCGCTTCCTCTTTGCCTTCGGGTCATGAAAACCCGACATGTCGCGATATCGCGACACTTTTTCCTGCTCTCAGACTCTCTCTTTTGCACTATGTCACGAAATCACGACACTTTTTCTCGCTTGTACTCTCTCTCCCGCAACATGTCACGAAATCGCGACACTTTTCCTTCGCGACTCTCTCTCCCTCAATATGTCATGAAATCGTGACACTTTTCCTGCTTGCTCTCTCTCTCCTGCAACATGTCACGAAATCGCGACACTTTTTCAACTTGCCTTCTTCTCTTCCAACATGTCACGAAATCGCGACAGTTTTCCCTGCTTGCACCTCTGTTTCGAACATGTCGCGAAATCACGACAGTTTTTCAACTTGCCTTCTTCTCTTCCAACATGTCGCGAAATCGCGACATGTTTTACCTGCTTGTGCCTCTGCTTCGAACATGTCGCGAAATCGCGACAGTTTTCTCTGCTGTGAATATATAACTAAAAAGCTAAAAGGGAGCACGCAAACTTTTAACATAGAAGGCAATATGAAATCATGCCCTCAAAATTTAAAGCTGTGAATATATAACTAACATTTGGCAGTGTAAAAAGAACAAGAACAAGAAATTAATTTCAAGTGAAGGGAGTAGGCAAACTTCTGACATAAAAGGCAACTTGAAATTATGCCTTTAAAAAGCTAAAACAGTGAATATATAATTAACATCTAGCAGTGTGAAAAGAACAAGAAATTAATGACATTATGCATTAATCATACTTAATTGTTAACTTCTAAAAAAAAAAAAAAATAAGAACCAGAAAGAGCAACCAGTCTTTACTCATCGATCTTAAATTGAAGGGAGTAAGAATTGGCTAAATATGGAGCAAATGAACCCATGGGGTAGCATTTCAGGTATTGGTCAAATGAAAGGAAATTTGAATTTTTCAAATTTGAAAATGTTCAGATTTCAATTGAGATTTTGTTGAAATTACAGTTTTTGTTAATTTCATGTGATTTAACAGGTTGAAAATTGAAATTTACCGCTTTAACATTGAAATTTTGAATTTAAAAAATGCCTACCTGAGCACTGCCCAACAAATGCCATTTTCTACAGGTATAGTACTCCAAGGGAGTAGGGGTGAACTTTTTAGATATAAAGGGATACCTGTAATAATGCCACATGTCACCATGACTTAAATTTAATAAATTAATATTATTAGCAATAAACCATACTCAATTTTTTAACTTATTAATAAAGGAAATTAATAAGAAAACGCAGAACCCTGAGAGCAAGTTTAAAGTTTGTGGGAAATTTCTGATCAAAATTTAAAGAAGTGTGGAGTTAAGGACAAGAGGCAACGCAACATAATAGGTAAGTGTAACAAAAGGTGAAATGCAAATTAAGAAGCATAAATCTAAAAGCACGCGTGCAGAAAATTTCTGATCAGTATTTAGACAAGTGGCAAGTTAAATCATTCTTGCCAAAGCATTCATGGTCATAGGAGATTTTAATGCCATAACCAAGTTGGATGAAAAATTTGGTGGAATTAGAAAAATAACCCAAAGTATTAGAGATTTGTCAGTTTTTATTTAAAACAATAATCTATGGGAGATCGAGTTTGAAGAGGACAACTATACATGTACCAACTATAGGACAGGCCAGAACCTGATAGCAGACAAATTAGACAGATGCATACTCTCAGATCATTGGTTACATGAAGCGACTTGTGCTAGAATGAGTACCTTGACAAACATTGGTTCAGATCGCTGGCCAATAAGGGTTAAAATGGTAGTAAGTGAATTAAAAAAAAATCATATTTTAAATATGAGCAGATGTGCAAAGACCATCCTCAATTTGTTGATATGATAGCACAAGCGTAGAATTCTTAAGGAAACGATAGGTTGTATACACTTCCAAAACAAATTAAATCAATGACATCTAGATTGAAATAATGGAACAAGAACAATTTCGGAAACATCTTTGAGACGGAAGAAGAACTAAAAGAGAAACTTTCAAAATTCCAAAAAGATGAGCACAATAATCCAAGCTCAAAGGAAAGGGAGTTGCTTAGTGAATATCATAATATTTTGAGTAAGGAAGAGAAATTTTGGATACTAAGATCAAGACAGACTTAGTTAAAAGAAGGAGATAAAAACACTAAGTTTCTTAATAGGATGGCAATAGTACAGAGATCAGCATCCCAAATTAATAGAATTAAATCAGTAGAAAGGGTTTGGATTGAAGACCAAAGTGAAATCAAACAGGAGGCAAGGCTTTTTTACCAAAATATTCTAAGATTGGAGTAGATTAAAGTTCTTAATAATAAACTACTACAAGAAATACCTTCAATTATAACAAATGAAGACAATAGCAAACTGATGGAACCTATTACTCTAGAGGAAGTTCATTTAGCTCTTTTCTCTTTTGATAAGGATAAATCTCCAAGTCCGGATGGGCTCTCAACAACATTCTATCCGCATAACTGTGAAATAGTGAAGGATTCCTTATTGGTGGCAGTGGAACAGTCTACGGTAAAACAATACATACCTTATAAACTAAATGCAACATATCTTACCCTGGTTCCAAAAAAGAAGGATGCAAACTTGTTTGATTCATTCAGGCCCATAAGCCTATGTAATACGGCATATAAGATAATCTCCAAAATGATGGCAAATCAGTTAAGACCTCTATTAGACAGAATTATTTCATAAGAGCAAGGAAGATTTGTAAAGGGGAGATTAGATTCTAGACAATATCATAGTAGCTCATGAAGTAATGCATTCAGCAGCTTCAAGAAAGGACGAGCAATGATCTTAAAACTTGATATGAATAAAGCCTATGATAGGGTTAAATGGATTTTCTTAATCAAATTAAAAAAGTTTGGATTTAAGAAGAAATGGGTCAGATTGATTAAAGCTTGTGTTTCTACAGTATCATATTCCATTCTGATCAATGGGCTAGTAATAGAATCATTTAAAGCCAAAAGGGGTCTTAGACAAGGAGATCTTCTATCGCCATATTTGTTCATTATGAAGGCAAAAATATTGGGAAGGAACTTCAAGAAGGCATACAAATATTAGCTAGTAATAACATCAACAATGTCACCCATCAACAATTTGTCGATGATGGGTAGGGATAAACGAGGCCAGAGCTTTGAGGGATGGTAGGGATAAACGAGGCCAGAGCTTTGAGGGATGGTAGGGATAAATGAGGCTAGAGCTTTGAATAACTTATTAAAGGAACATGAAATAGGGTCAAGGTAGAAAAATAACAGGACAAAATCCAAAACTTACTTCCTAAACACTCCAGCTAGAATCAAAGCAAGGATATGCAAGTTACTTCAATTGGAGGCGGCAAATTTGCCGGCAACATATCTAGGGATGCCCCTTGTTTAAGAGGAGAATGAGGATAAAATTGTGGAATCAAGTTATAAGTAAAGTTTAGAATAAACTACCAACATGGAAAGGTAGATGGTTATCGTTAGCAAGAAGAGTGCGGCTAATTAAATCAATCTTACAAGCCATTCCAACATATTATATGTCCTTGTATATTATGCCAAAATCGGTAAAAAAAAGTCTAAACTATATTATGTGATCATTTTTGTGGTTTGAATTAAATAATAGAAGGAAACTCCCCTTGGTGAAACGGAGCAAGGTGTATGATGATAAAATTAGGAGAGGTCTCGGTTTAAGAGTTCTTACAAATGCAAACTTAGCTCTAAGGTGAAAAGTAATTTGGAGATTGTACAAAGACAGATAAAGACAATGGGCAAAAATTCTTCTAAGTATGTTGAGCCCAATGACCCAAGCTTAATCTTTACTGCATTCTCACTACCAAATGGTTCTACACTATGAAACGGTTTAAAAAATCAATTGATCTAGTGATTAAATGTCTATGATGGGTGGTTGGAACTGAAGGAAAATTTTCTATTTAGATGGATACTTGGTGTGATAACAAACCACTCAATCTAGATCTAGTTTTGAAACCATGGATGAGATTACTCTGAGACAAACACGGTGATAGGGTTTCAAACATTATGTACAAGGATCGTGAAGGAAGATACAAATGGAAAGAAGATTTTTTACAAGTATATTGGACATTGTTGTTAGGAGACAGTTGAGCAAAAAGATAACATCAATGATTATTCTGAGGGGAGCTGAAGATAAGCTGATTTGGAAGTTGAATAGCTCATGAGAATACATAGCAAGAAGTGGATATAATGTAAAGCACCAACAAAATGGGAATACCACAAAAAATATAGAAATATATTTGGGATAGCCCGAGCATTCCAAAAGTCAAAATGTTTGTATGGCTAGTAGGTCATAGGAAAATTTTATCTTGGGATAACCTAATGAAAAGAGGTTTTCATGGCCCCTCACAATGTATTCTATGTAAAAAGGAGGAGGAGAGTATAGACCATCTCTTGGGACACTATTCAATAGTCTAGGAATTATGGCAATGGATTCTTAATATGTTTGGTAAATGCATGTTGATGAATGGAAGAATTGAAGAATGGTTAAAGCAATGGCAAACCATTTTTAAAAGTGAGGCATTACAGACAATCTGGGATATATCGAAAAATATAATACTTTCGACTGTATGGCTGGAAAGGAACACGCGAATATTTAAAGGAAAAGAAAGCAATTTGAAGGTAATGAAAAGGAAGATTTGTTTAGCCATAGAAGAGTCTAAACCAACCCTATCAACTCACCCAATCCCTAATCTTGAAGCAAAGAGCCTTGATAGATGTTAGCTTTTGATGTAATGAGCACTAGGAGATAGCAATCACAAGATGCAAAATAATATGAAAGAAAGTAAATCTGCTAGATGACTGAAATATGCAATAAATAGAAATGATATAAAAGAATACAATGTAGCTATGGAGGAAATGAACACTCCATTAATAAAGCTACTGAACTACATTGCACCCATCACCAATGGATGGTGATACACATAGAACTACACACTAAGCTACACTATCTGACTATGTCCCCCGACTCTCTATATCTATCTAACAATGAGGCCTTCCTTATATAGGTAAAATAGGTTACTTGGCCAACACTCTACCTAGTTGTGCAAGGGACAACTTGCACATTGACACTTGTGCATTTATTACATTGCATGAAGTAACTAGATAACTTCCCCCTAAAGTAATCTAATGTCCTAAGTATGTATCTTGGAAGATACATTTACATGACCCAAATGATGTAATATACTCTATTTCTAACACCCCCTGTATTACATTATTTGGGTATTGAAGACTTTAGTCTTCAATATGGATCTTCTTCTTCTTCATCCTGAACTTTGTATTCTTCCTCTGCATTCTTTGTGTTCAGGTTCAGCAGGTAATCTGTGTCTTCATATGATGCAGAGTAAGCTAGAGCTGAGGCTTCTTCTTTCAATTGACTTTGCATTGTATTCCTCCTTTATTGGATGATCTTTGGCTTGTTTAGAGCAGTCTTGATCTGGTTCCTCTTCTGCTGCTTCAGTCTTCATGTCATGGCCTCTTTTAGTATGTCTCTTCTTCCTTTTTCTTCTTCTCTTCTTGTGATTCTGCTTTGGTGCTAGTGAAATTTCTACTTTATAACAAGTTAGTCTATCATCACAATAGTATTGTTCTTTATTACCAGCTTGTTTCTTGTGTTGAGTAAGTACAAACACAATTAATGATAGATAAATCATTAGACATTCTTCTGGTGAAAATATAACCAATCTTTGTGAGTTCCACCATGTTGTGAAGAGAATTTCATGAAGATAGTTAATCAATATTGTAAAGCTACCTTCTTTGGCTTCCTTAAGAAATAAGGAGAATTTCTCTTTGTCATTAGAGGGTAGATACTCGTATCCTTCTAGAGTATCTATTAAGTTTTGAGAGTAGAATTCTACTTCATGGAATAGTTCTTCATTATTGAAAGCTTTTCTCAAAATTTCATCCATGATAGAATAGTGATTCTTGAAAATTTGATAGAATTTTGGTAGTCTATCTTATAGCTTTCCTAATTGAAGTATATAAGCTTGATTTGATGAAACCTTTATTAATCCTTAGATTGTAGGCTTCCTTATGTCTCCCTAGGTATGAATACCTAATTTTAGGTTTTTGAAGAAAGCTTATATCTTCCCAACTTGATAATCTTTGATGGATATTATTATTATCAAGTTTTGTAGAATGCCTTATGACTCCCTAATGTTTTGGAGTATGATATAGTGCTTTTGTAAAATATAGTTCAATTTTGGTTGATTTTGTATAAATTTTGTAAAGATCAAAAATCAACTTCTTAACTCCTTATTACTCCTATTGAACTAAGCACTTTTCAATTTTGAAGAGGTTTTAATGTTGGATTTCTTTTGTCCCTTTTGAGAAATTTTTGAGACAAGAATATAAATTTCCAACTTCAATAAAAGATCTTAATAACCTCTTTTTGTAACCCTTAGGATTTTATTCAAGTGTTTCTAATTTCCAATAACCTAGTTTGATGTTGTAACCCTTATCACTCCCAAATTTGGAAAATTAGAACACATTAATATTTGCAAACATTAAATGGATTAATTCCAAGTAGTATCCCTTATTTCTCCTAAGTTGTATTTTGCAAATATTATATCAATTTCCCTAAGTTTTGCTTTCAAGTAAAGATTGATTTCATTTAATATCTCAACCTTAACATATAACCTTATAACTCCCTTTTTAAAATGAAAGCAAATTAGATGAGGAAATTTTGATTAAGGCTTTGTACCTTTATGAAGTCGGATGAATATGGCAGTAGTCTGTCCTTCTTGAGTGTGAATTCCCCAAGGTGTGCTTTGGCTTTAATGCTATCCTTTAATGTTGGTTGATCAAGAGTGCTTCCGAATACTCTCGACTTGCTCGGATCACTGCCGAATCATTGCCAAACTGCTGCCGTGCTTCTACCGAACTGCCATCGATCTGCCAAACTGTCGTCTAGCTGCTGCAGAGTAGCTTTCAAACTACTGTTGTCTTCCTTTTCCAAGGTCCAAGGCACCTTTAATATGTGGTCAGTTGAGTGACAAGTGTCATGGCAGAATTTTTAACGCTCCATGGATGCTTCGATTGTTTGGTGGAGACGTCGAACTCACTCCATTGCTTGTGACAAATGTCACCTTTTGGTTGAGACGTTTTTATTCCCCTTTGAGCGTTGTCCAAGAAACACTTCTTCTTCAACATCTACGAGACTTCCTTGCTGTAACGGACGTATATCAAGCTATTAGTTGTACGTAACTCCTCTTCTGCATTGAGTATGGGCGCCAAGATAGAATTGTAACATCTTCTTTGTGAGCGTTATTTAGAGTTTCTCTTGAAGAATGACAAGTGGTGTCTGCATGCCCTTGTCTTTATCAACACTTTCTTGAAGGCTCTCCAACATGTTTTCCACCTTGTTCTTTGCTATTCTATGTAGATGTTGAAATATCTCCAGCCAAGCAATGCTAATGGTGGAGCTGTGGTGGAGATATGGAGGAGCTTTGGTGGAGCTTTGGTGGCCCTTGAATGGAGTCCGAATGGCAGCGCTTGGATGAAGACTCCTTGATGCTCCACTTATGGTAGAAATGCTCCTTGATTGGACATAGCTTGCTTTGATAGAAATGCTCCTTTGCTTTGATGTATGCTTGCTTTGATAGAGATGCTCCTTTGCTTTATACACTGCTTGATTTTCCCTTGGCTTTGTGCCTTGTCTTCTGTAGGTTCGATCATCCAAGATACGTAGAGGATGAGCCAAAAGAGAGGCTCTTTGATATGCTTGGAAGAGTGATAGTATTCGGCCACCTTTGGCTGATTCAACCTGCTTGTAGTGTGCCTTTGAGGCACTTTCCAATCTGCCCTTTTTCCTGCATAGAATGAGTTAGAGTAGTGCAACTCAATGTATCAATATCTGTAAATAAGATGCCTTTTGCACCTTTTCTTGCACTCCCTTTTTGCAGGTCTAGTATTCTGATTTGTATGGTAGAATTTTGAATGCAATGTAGGGTTTTGAGGTTGTCTTTTTGCTTAGACACCTTCCCCTTTTTGCTTGGATATTATGATGACAAATCCAAGCTTAGATAGAAGTAGATATATGATGCAATTTTTTGCACTTTTATCCTTGCAATTAACCTTGTAATGCTTTGGATTTGAGACTCACCAAGTCTCAATATTTGAAGCTTCTACTTCTATTTTTGGTTAGTTGTATTCTTCTCCAAGTTTTTGGAGGATTCTAACCTGTTTTGGTGGCTTCTCTTGGCCACACTGTGTTGCAGATCTTTGTGCTTTAATAGTGTCTTTAGACACTTGATACAAATCAGATTTTGTGCCCTTCAAGAAACACAAAACTAATTTCTTTTTGAGAGTAGTATAATAGTGCAAGTCTTTCACTTTTAATGCACTAATATTACACCTTATCACTCCAATCAACTCTCAAATTAATGCACTAATAATTTACTACAACTAATCAAGAATAACCTAAAATGAATCTTTAAGAGTTATTCTGCAATTTCACTACAATTAATATTGTAGGACTTAGTCTTCTTTTTATTTTTCCAAAGTAGATGATAGGTAGTTGATAGAAGCAATTTTGAAATCTAATCAACTCCTAATTAATGTGCAAATGAACCTTAAAAAGAACTTTTTCTTTTTGCACTTTTGAAGACTGTAATCCAATTTTCTATTTGCAACTTTAATCCAAATTCAGGTGCTTCTAACAAATCTGATAAGTAAACCAATTAATGAATCTACTTGCACCAAAAAGTTGCATACCTTTTTTTTGTAGCTCTTTTATCGCTTCTATAGAGGATGTAGATCTTGGTGTCTAGGATCACCAAGTTGCTGCTATGAGTATGACCTTGCAGCTCTTTGTAGACTATCCTGAACAACTCCTTCTTCACCAAATGATGGTCTTGAACTTTCTTTCATGAGCCTAGGATTTGGTGGCTTGTTCTCCTCTTGTGTTCTCCTCCTTCTACTATATATTTGGAGAAGTCTTTGTCTCTGAAGCGATGCCTTCTTGCTATGAGAGGTAATCTTCAAATCTCCAAGATTTGGTGAGCTTCTTCTGTCTTCAAGTCTTCTTGTCGAATTCTGACTTCAAGCAGGATCTTCTTCTGATATTTTGCACTCCTTGCCAAATTCTTCTTCATGGATTTGGCACTCCTTGCCAAATTCTTCTTCACTGATTTGGCACTCCTTGCCAAATTCTTCTTCTAATTTGGCACTCCTTGCCAAATTCTTCTTCTCTTGGGCTTGTTGTCGGATGGCGACAATTGTCCCAAGTCCTTCACTATCAGGGGCTTCTCCTTGGTAGTGGATTTCTCCAATGAGTTCTCCTTTGAGAATATCTTCAGTAAGGCTCTCCTAGCCTTTTTTGGATGCTCGATAAGACCTTCCCAAGGTCTCTGATCTTACAACTTCTGATGGTCTTCCTTGAGACCTTCTCTTCAACCTTCTGCTCTTGGAAGTGTTGGTGGTGAGATCTACTTTTGGATCTCTGATTCTGCTACTTCTAGATTCGAGCAGGACTCGCCTAGTCCTTCTTCTTCTCTTCCTTGATTGGAAGTTCTTCAATGAGATCTTCTCCTGATCTCTTCGATTTTGCTTTAAGTGTTGAATTGATTCTGAAGAAGATACCCTTCCTAACTTTCTTGTAGGAAGTTTCCCAACTCACTGAATCTTCTTTCCCTATAACAAAGTATTAGTACTAAAATATTTAGTCTACTTCTGAATCAGATATTCTCTTTAAATTCTTCTTCAGGATCAAGGCTTCTATGGCCTTTTTTAATATCAAGGCTTCTGTGGCCTTTTTCGGTATCAAGGCTTCTATGGCCTTTTTAGTATCAAGACTTCTGTGGCTTCTCCTTCAAGGCTTCTATGGCCTTTTCTTCAAGGTTTCTATGGCTTGTTCTTCAACTTGTGAAGTTCTTCGATTCAACAATGGAGATCTTCAGTCTCCTGACTTCACCACAACTCTTCACTAGAAGTCTTCTTTCATAGTATTCTTCTCTTGCACAAGGAACTAATCTCTACACTATGAAGGCATGCCGACCTTCGGGCAATGAAGTTGGAGTCTCCTAGCTTTCTATTGTAGGAGGAGTCCCAATCCTCTAAGAATTAATTTTTTGCAACAAAAGAAACTTTAGGCAAAAGTTAGCAAATTCTAGATATCTTGGATGATCTTCACTAGATGATTTGTCAATCTAGTGGATTGAATGTTGAGTCCTAGTCTTCACGAGTTTTTCTTGCAACTCTATGGAAAAGACTCTAGTCAAATGCAATCTCAGTATTTCTGGAACTAAGATTTCTTTTAATCCTAACTTTGTGACTCTCCCTAATTCTACCACCTAGATCTTTTGATATATTTTAATAGTGGTTGGTCTAATGGTGCATTAGTTTGATAAAACACTTAGGCTCAATGATAATGGTGGTTTCCCTATTGACCTACATAGACTAGATCTACCGTGGCTCTGATAGCTTTTGATTAATGAGCTGAGATACAATCACAGATGTTTGTCTTTTTTTTTTTTTTTTTTTTTTTTATTCCTAGATTCTTCTGAGATCTTTTAACAGTGGTTGGTCCAACAACGCATCAGTTTGACAAAACACTCAGGCTCAAAGATAATAATGGTTTCCCTATTGACCTACATAGACTAGATCTACCGTAGCTCTGAGCTTAGCTTTTGATGTAATGAGCACTGGGAGATAGCAATCACAAGATGCAGAATAATATGAAAGAAAGTAAATCTGCTAGATGACTGAAATATGCAATAAATAGAAATGATATAAAAGAATACAATGTAGCTATGGAGGAAATGAACACTCCATTAATAAAGCTACTGAACTACATTGCACCCATCACCAATGGATGGTGATACACATAAAACTACACACTAAGCTACACTATCTAACTATGTCCCCGGCTCTCTTTGTGTATCTATATCTAACAATGAGGCCTTATATAGGCAAAATAGGATACTTGGCCAACACTCTATCTAGCTGTGCAAGGGACAAGTTTGCTAGGGTTTGATGAGGAAAAATTGCTCTGCTAGGGTTTGATGAGGAAAAACTGCTCTACGGGGATGGCAACAGTTTCTGGAGGAGGTCTGAACAATTGGAGGAATGTTGTGATGGCATCGGGCCCATCACAGAGCGTGCATGCTAGCGACGTTTTTTCATCTAAAAATGATTGGAAGGAACAGGATTTCCCATTGCATACCGGGAATCACTTGTTAAAGAACAATGGATGTTTGGAACGATGTGAAGCTAGGCCGGTTCTAGTGGTTCAACCAGACTCGGTGGTGGAAGATGTGGAGTATTTAACCAAACATGCACTTATTGGTAAATTTATGGGTATCCAAATTTCTCTTCCCTTTGTGGAGGCTTGGGTTAGGAAGACTTGGAACCCTGAAGGTGATGTGGAGGTGATGTTGAGTGCGAATAGCTATTTTATGGTGGTTTTCTCTTGTCTTGCGGATCGTAACAAAGCATTTGAAGGGGGTCCCTATTTCTGTAACCAAGCGGGACTCTTTCTTAAACCCTGGCATGTGGGTTTCAACCCGTCAGAGGAGCGGTCGTCGCGGGTTCCAGTGTGGGTTCGGCTTCCATGGCTCCCATTGGAATTCTGGAGAAATGACATCTTGCATATGATTGCCCTTCTTCTTGGGAAGCCGGTTGGACCATCACAATAGACGATGGATAAAAAGGTAATCTTTGTTGCTCGTATCTGTGTTGAAATTGATTTAAACAATCCTATTCTAGATTCTGTTGAAATATAGTTTGGATCGACTACATGGGTTCAACAACTTGACTATGAAGCTCTTCCATTTCATTGTCGGATCTGCCATGAATACGACCACCTACAAAGAAAATACCCTAAGTTTGTCCCACCCATGGCTTCAAATCCTGGGCCCTCTCGGTCTGCACAAAATTTGGATAAAGGAAAAGCCTCGATAAAGGAAGGGGATCGGGATAAGGAAGGCTTTGTTCCGGTAAAACCCCGAAACAGAGGAAGAAGGGCAAAAAGAGACCTTAAGGATAGCCAACCAGATGCTCTGCTCAACCATTTTGAAATACTAGATGATCTTGATCAGTGCATGGAGATACCTGAAACATCGCTACCTGATGCAGATATAACAGGGCCGAATCAGATGTCTCTTCTTGAGGTGGAACCTAAGGAATCAGATCTAGGGGGTTTAAATGAAGAACATAGGGCTTTGGTTCTGAGTATAGGTGATATGGTTGGCTCTAGCCCTGGAAGGGAAACTATTTTGGAAAGTGGCACAGATTTAGTTATGCCCTCTCCTACTCAGGCACTGATGCAGTCATCCTTGGACTGCAAAACTCCTACGGTGTTGGGATTGCAGCAGAAAATAATTAAAAAAGGTGCTTCGGATAAGAATATGAAGGTGGGTCGAAAGAAAGACCAGGATAAAATTAAGTTAATGGGGGAGACTTTGGTGGAGTCAGGCTTGGTGAGAACATTGGACTCCCATTTTTCTAACCCCCAAAAATGATTATCCTTTCATGGAATGTAAGGGGGTTGAACAACATCCCCAGACAAAAAGTTGTTCGTGATTTGGTTCGTGTTCATTCTCCGGATGTGGTGTTTATTCAGGAGACTAAATTGGCTACTGATAGTATGTTCAATATTGCTCCCAAGTTGTGGAGAAGGGGTCAATGCCAGTGTATTGGTGCATGTGGATATGTTGGTGGCATTGCTTGTTTATGGGATCCGGTTAAGATCTCTCCTCTTACTTGGATTTCTAGCAGATGGTCTATTTCGATGATCGAGCATGATAATGAATCTGGTGAAACCATCCTACTTACAAATGTGTATGCTCCTATTGATTACAATGGTAAAGTGAATTTGTGGGAGCACATTGGCTTTGTGAGAAGTCTGGCTCCCCTGTACCCATGGATTTTGGCTGGAGACTTCAACTCTATCACTTGTCTGGAGGAGAAACGCGGTGGGGTTGATCATCTCGAGCCTTTTTCTTCTATCTTCAGTGCTCATATCCGGGCCTTGAACTTGGTTGACATCAAGCCGGATAATGGGATATTTACCTAGCACAATAGAAGATGTGGGGAAGATTCCATCTCAGAGAGACTGGATAGGTTTCTGATCTCTAGTTTTTGGATTGGTAATAACAGAAGCGCTAGTTCTATGATTCTGGAGGGTAGGGGATCTGATCATTGGCCTATCAAACTCTCTGCTCTGGAGTTAGGGCTAAAGAAGAATCCTTCCTTTAAGTTTCAACTTATGTGGCTTCGGGATCCTAAGCTTCATGATTTCATGCGAGGTTGGTGGACCAATGGCAAACCTCCTCATGGCACCGCTATGTATTCCTTTATGAAGCGACTACAATTTGTTAAGCATAAATTGAAGAGATGGAATAGACTAAATTTTGGGAACCTTTCCTTGGCTAAGTTGGTGGCTCTTAGGAGGGTGGAAGAAGCTTCAAGGAAGATTAGAGATCAGGGACTCACGGAGGAGCTTCTCATTGAGGAATCTGAGGCTGCGAAAGACCTTGCTGAATGGGAACTGAGGGAAGAAATTTTTTGGAAATAAAAAGCTCGAGTAGATTGGCTTCAGGAAGGGGATAGGAACACGACCTTCTTTTATAACTCAGTTAAGGCTCACCGTAATGGTAACCTGATTACCTCTCTTGTGAATTCTCAGGGTGCCCTGCTCTCTTCTTTCAAGGATATTTTAGAAGAGACTAGGAGGTATTTTTCCTCTCTCTTCAAGGAGGACTCCCTCTCAGATGATGAGGATGAAAAGCTTATTCTAAATTGTATTCCCTCGATTATTTCTAGAGATATGAATGAGCACTTGATGGGTCCAATTTCCCTTGAGGAGTTGGAAAATGTTGTATTCAAGATGAAAAAGGGAAAGCCCCGGGCCTAGATGGATTCCCGATTGAGTTTTATCAGGAGTTTTGGGAGTTAATCAAATTTGATCTTCTGGAGGTGGTCCATGAGTCCCAAAAGAACAAACAGATGCTAAGGGCCCTAAATGCTACCTTTGTGGTGCTTATTCCCAAAAAAGAGGGAGCGAATTCCCTGGATATGTTCAGGCCTATCGCTCTCTGCAATGTTGTGTATAAGATCATCACAAAAATTATTGCTGAGAGGTTGAAGATATGGTTGAGCAAAATCATCTTTGAGGAGCAAGGTGGGTTTGTTGTTGGCCGACAAATCCTGGATGGGGTTGTTATTGCTACAGAAGCTATTCACTCGATGGAAACTTCTAAGGAGAAAACTATGTTCATTAAGTTGGACATGGCCAAAGCCTATGACCGGGTCAGATGGTCCTTTCTTCAAAAAGTTCTTGCTGCTTTTGGCTTTGAGGAGGAATGGATTAGATGGGTGATGAGTTGTGTTTCTTCTTCCTCGTTCTCCGTTCTTGTTAATAATGAGTCATCGAAGTTGTTTGAGGCCTCAAGGGGTTTGAGGCAAGGAGATCCTTTATCTCCTTATTTGTTTATCATTATGGTGGAAGGGTTGGGAAGATTGCTCAAGTCTCAGGTTAGGCAGGGTCTCATTCAGGGGTGGAAGTGGGATAGTAGTTTGCCACCTCTTTCCCACCTTCAATTTGTTGATGATACTACTTTGTTGGGAGTTGCCACTATCAGGGAAGTTGGCAACATTAGATGGTCTCTTGACATATATCTTGGTGCTTCTGGATAGTTGATTAATGAGGACAAGTCTTCTATTTTCTTCTTCAATACCCCTCCTCTTATTCAAGCCAGGATTGCTCGCATTCTAAGATTCCAGGTCGGGACTCCCCCTTCATTTATCTTGGTATTCCGATTTCATCTCATCCTCTGCCTAGATCTTCTTGGCAGTCTATGCTTGATAAGTTTAGAAGGAAGGTGAATCATTGGACCGTCATATGGCTATCCTCTGCAGGTAGAGTGTTGCTTTTAAAATTTGTTGTTCAAGCTTTACCCATTTACAGGTGTTTTGTGCAAACAACTCCCTCTCGTTTCATCAAGGACATGGATGCTTTGTCAAGATAGTTTTTGTGGTCTAGAAAACTTGATCAATCTAAATGGAGTTTGGTTAGGTGGGATTCTATTTGTAGGTCGGTTCAAGAGGGAGGCCTTGGGTTGCGACAGGCGGCTCTTTCTGGGCAGGCTTTGGCTGCGAAACTTTATTGGAGATGGTGTACCTCTCAAGATCAGATTTGGGCTAAAATATTATCTTGTAAATACTTGAGAGGTATTTCTGAGGTTGAGATCCCTAGAGTCAGCTTGGTTGGGAAAGGTTCAGTTATCTGGGACACTCTGAAAAGAGGAGCTAATTTAATTAAGCAGGGTTTGTTCTGGATTTGCAATCGAGGATCAGATGCTCTTTTCTGGGAGGATTCTTGGGATGGCCACCCTCCTATCTTGACTCAATATCCCAGGTTACGTTCCCTAAGTGTTTGTTTCTTGGAAGCGGGCTGGTCTCGTGTGGAGGACTTTAAAAAAATCTAGTCTTTTGGAAATATGGAGATGTACAGGTGGAAAGATCCACAGGAATGGCCCTAGGGGGATTGGTCGAGGACAGAGATGTGCTTGCTCTTATTCTTGCGGGGAGACCCTGTTCTTCATTGAGGGGTAAAGACATTCTGGCTTGGAACCCTGATCCCAAGGGAACCTACTCTGTAGCCTATGGTTATCAGGTTCTTGATAAGCAAAAGTTTGGGAGTCTCCCTATCACATGGTGGAAAAAGGTGTGGAACAGATTTGCTTGGCCGAAATGTAACTTCTTTCTCTGGTTGGTAGCTCGTAATAAATGCCTCACTTGGGATAACGTGAGGAAGAGGGGATTTCAGGGTCCCTCTTTTTGTGTCCTTTGCGGTAAGAATGAGGATGACTCTTCTCATTTATTTTTCCAATGCTCCCTTGCCAGAGACATTTGGCACCATTGGTGGAGTGCCTGGAACCATCCTTGTTTTCATGTGCTCTCCCTGGTGGAGTTTTGGAGTAGTCTGGGTAGACCTCCGGCCAAGGCCCCCTTCCTCCGGGTGGCTTGGAATTTGGGCCCTTCTTGCATCATCTGGCAGATTTGGCTCGAACGGAACCATCACATCTTTTAGGGTAATCATTTGGTTGTTCAACAGATCTGGCAAAGGATCCTGTGTATGGTTCAAGAAACTATCCATAGCAAATGTGATGTGGACCCTCTTTTGGACTCTAGGGAGGAGAAGGTACGATAGGCCCTTGGTCTCTTTGGGGTTGGTGCGAACTCTTCTAGCCCTAGCAAGGTTCCTCAACTCAGCAAGAAGGTTAGGAGAGATGGTAGGTGGAGGCCGCCCCCTAGAGGAGTTTTAAAAATTAATATTGATGGGTCATCCAGGGGCAATCCTGGACATGTTGGAATTGGCGGTGTTGGGAGAGATTCTGCTGGCGTGGTCAGTTTTTTCTTTTCCATTTATAAAGGTGTTCACTCCAACAATTTTATGGAAGCTCTTGCGATTCTCGAGGCCTTGCAGAGGGGGTTTTCTCTTGGCTGGCGCAGGATTATCTACGAGTCCGACTCTCAAATTTTGGTTAATATTTTAAACAACAAAAGGGTGGAGGATGTTAATTGGCAGTTGGCCTCTGTGGCCGTTCAGATTCTCAGAATGAGTGAAGAGTTCGAATTTATATCCTTTGTGCACATTCCAAGGGAATGGAATGGGGTTGTTGATTACCTGGCCAAAAGGGCTTCTGAGTTGTTGGATCCTTGGATTATCGATAACTGGGAGAGTCTCCCGTCTGGGGACTCTCAACGCCTCTGGGAGTTGATCCACAAGGATGTTCAGACTTAATGTGGTTTGTTCTTGTTGTCTTCTTCGGGTTTCGACCTTGTCTGGTGGTTTTAGCCTATTTTGTTGCTTATTTGAGTCCTGGTTGGGAGCTCAGTTGTACTCTGTAATCCAGACTTTTTATCAATAAATTTTTACCCCTTTATTTTTTTTTTTTTTTTTTAAATTATGATTTACTTTATTGGTTTCCATTGGTTATATTTGTTGTTTTTTATAACACTAATGTGTTTTCATATAAACTATTTAATATAGTTGCAAGCTTACTGCAGTGATAAGGGTTGTGGCCTCTCTTTTGGAGGTCCAAGATTCAAACCCCACTCAATATGAGGGGACCAGGACCCCCTCATAAAAACCTGTGTAAACTCATTGAAAAAAAAAACTATTTAATAAAATTCTTGTGGTTGCACTTATGCTTCAGGAAGGAAACTAGCAGTCCCGGTAAAGTGGACTATGATAGCATGAAGTTTTGGACATATTACTCTATTAAGATGCAAATAATAATATTACTCTACTAAGATGCAATGAGTAGATAGCAGAGGTGAAGTTTTGGTATTGTGAAGGCTGTTGCAGGAAAACATCAAGAACAAGAATGCTGAATTTTGGAATATTTGTATTAGCAAAGAAAATTGAAGATTTTATAAAAAAAAAATCAAAAATTCAAACTTTTTTACAAGAAAAGATGTAGGTATCTAGCTATAGTAACTCAATTGAACAAGCTCTAAATGAGAGAGTTGTGATTTTTCAAGGGTGGGGAACCGAGTACAAACCGTTTTTCTCCTTAAAAAAAAAAGTGGGGGAGTTAAGGCCAAGAGGTCATAAGAGATAATATATAAGTAAAAGAAGTTGTCAAATGCAAACTAAGAAGCATTAATGATTTTGAATCCTGTGCAAGTTTCAATTGTGAGGGAAATTTCTGCCCATTATTTACCCAAGTGTGAATTTAAGCCAAAAGCAAGTGCGGAATAACAGGTGACAACAGGTCATATGCAAGCTATGAAGTACTGATGGTTTCCATGGAACAGCAAATCATCAAGCTGAGAACCATCAAGATGCTACACCTCCAGATCAGGAATTTTATAGAATAGAGCTTGTGGGATCCTTGTTTCTGTTTCTCTATTTAATCTAACAATAAAAATTACATTTTGCTGAATATTCCTTTTTTTTTTAATTCTCTGTCATTTAGGTCCTCGTTTTGGCTCCGAATGAAGTAAAATGTAAAAAAGCCAAAAAAAAACGACAACCTTCGAATAGCTTTTCTATGTACTGGAGTAAAATATGAAATAGCAGCAACCTTCTAATAGCTTTGCTATATGCTTCCAAAAATTTTCATAAAGTGGTAAGAGTTAGTAACTATGTTTTGCATCCAAGTGCTTTAAGCAAATGGTATAAACAGAAAAAACAAATCGTGTTTACAATATTAGTTGTGTTAGACAACAATAAAACTATACGAAAACCTACGATGATGATTCCATGAGCTCCTAACCAAATTCCGTAGAAGTTAATTTTTTATTTTCTTGTTAAGGGTAAAATATGTTGTTCAAAGGCCTAGGCCCTTATGAATATTCATATTCAGAAATACAAAAGGGTAGAGAAGCCCTCCAATTCTGTTCACCGTTTCCAAGGCCTTGGTTTAAGCTTGCGATTACGCACAAACACCCAAAGGCGCTTGGTTTATGGACCCTGAATCCATAAACACGATTTGTTTTAGTAGGATTCCAACTAAGAATTATCATTCACTGATCAGAATACTGACCACAACTATCCCTTCCCATAAAAACAAACCCAAAAACGAAAAATAAAATTGTAACAATTACGGTAACGATTTTCCAAATTGGTTGCACTTTGCACCTTAATTATCGGCATTATTCCCCAGGATAAAATATCCACACCAATTAATTTAAAAACAAAAGAAAGGAAAAAACGAGAAGCGTCTCATCCAGCACATCTAACTCCCAAAATTTAGTCCGTTATTCACAAGTAAAAGTCCCTACCACAATCCACAACAACACGTTAAAACCACCCAATCAGCACAAATTTCCTCCAAAAACACAAAAAACGTAAATTCCACCAAACGTTCCTAAATTCTCACTTCCAACGCCAACTACCCCAAAACCCTTCTTTGTTTTCTTTTTTTTTGATACACAGGGGTCAGATTTTCACCTCACTCTTTTCTCTAAATTCAATGCACCCTACGCAACTACCAAAACCCTTGGAGTTCTTTCCAGGCAATTAAAACTTAGAACATGAAATTTCCCTTAACAAATGCGATTCCCCGCGCGCTAAAATAGTCAAAACTGCCGCTGATTTTGCAAAATTTAAGCTCGCGAAAGCACGATTCCTACACTTCAGGAGGCCAAAGCATTAAATGTATATAAATCACCAAATAAAAAAGCATATAAATAACAATCAATTACTTACCCGGGGGATTTAACTCTCTTCCTCGACATCGAGTCCCGCGGGCGCCAAGGTCGCGAAACCGCCGCAATCTCGCCATGATTTCTCACCAGTCCGAACGGCGTTCCAACACCACCACCACTTTCACTTCCTCACAACATCCACAGCACAACAATAAGCTCCCAGCCCTCAACATTTGCTTGTGTATAATCGTCTCACGCGACAACACTACGCCCCTGCGGGGCGGCGCGATTCGAACACCTGACGGAGCGGAGGACGGTCCGTAACACGAAGACGCGGCAAACGTCGCGGGTTCGATTCCCCACAAACCAGCGCATTATGGAATCCCCCAAAGATCTGAAAGTCGGTTGCGGGTAAAATCTTTTGACAGGATTAAGGACATGAGGATCTACGTCCCCAGGGGAGGCTCTGATCTCTAGATGGACGGCTCTCCCTCGTCTTCCACGCGACGTGTCGGGGCTGGAGCCCTCCGATCGCCTGCCACCGCTGCCGCTGCTCCACCTATCCTTTCCCTTCTCGCGCAGCGGACTCCAACCCCCGCTTCACTTTAGTTAAGAGATCAGGAAATTGTTTGGTTGGCTCGTTATTATTGCGGCCTGCATGTGGACATATACACAATGTGTATACTGCAATGCTAGGTGTATATTCTCCACTGGTTGGGTTGCTGCCGTATCATTTCTGGTGATGAGGCTTTGTCCAAAGCGCACACCACACCTGCTCTGTCGTTTCCACGTCACGTCGTCCTTTTGCGTTTTCGGTCTTTTGGACATGAATTTCCGCCGTGGGCCTTTAGGGATTTTTGGATAGGGGTCTATTATTGATGATAGAATATATGTTGCTCAGGAATGTTGAGCTCAAATGTCGTCTTTTGTTACATGCGTGACATTATAAAATTTTATTTTTTTAATCGTGTTGAATTTTTTTAAGTCTGTTAAATAAAAATGAAGTTTGAGAAATCTTAATCATTTAGAAAATAGAACCAAAACAATTTATGTCGTCTTTTGTTACATGCGTGACTTTATAAAATTTTATTTTTTTATTTTTTTAATTGTGTTGAAATTTTTTTAAGTATGTTAAATAAAAATGAAGTTTGAGAAATCTTAATCATTTAGAAAATAGAACCAAAACAATTTATTATTGACAAAGACTTACCACCAACCTAAAAAAATTCTTGTTTTTCTACTTGGTAGACCATGGTGTAATTGCATGAGTCAAATTAGCATGCGCATTATCTTACGTTTATTTCCGTTCTGGAATTGGAGACGTGCTTTGGCTCGCTGGAGTTCAATGTAAATTTTGATAAATTGTAGAGTACTTTAAATGTGACAACTTCAAGACAGTTGTGAAAAATCATTTCATTTACTAGTAAGTCCAAGGTCCAAGTGAGATCGTTTATCAACCAAAGGTACAAGAATCTACGAGGTATGATAAGCACAAAGGAAAGATTGAATCGGAGGGTTAGGAATTGACCTCTCTCACCTAACGACAAGAAAATTGAGGGAGCATAATATTAATAATATAATGGTTTTTTTTATAATTTAGACTTCATTTAATCCTGATTTAAACCGAATATCCAAAACTCTAAAAGATCATTAATATTCCATACTAATTAGTTATTATGGCTTTAAAAATGGCATTACGACATTAATTATCTTGCTCTTGGTGGGATGGTTCCTCTTGGTGGGATGGTCACAGCGTTAAACCGTTAAGACTTTAATGATCGTAGTTGAGGTAAGTGAGGACGGATATCGTGCCAAAAAAAAATGGGGCACTTTTTATTTTAATAGTTTGCAATGAAAGATAGCATTATGTCGGATTATGTGGTGTTGGGATCAATAATTTTTTTTCAATGTTTTTGAGGGTTAGGTGGATTGGAAGTGCTTGTCGTTCATGTATCTATTAAGAAGATACTCAGGTTTTAACTTTGGGGGCAACCCAGGTTCAAACCTCGGGGAAGGTAGTAGTCTGATTTGAATTCTAAGCTATGGGTGGTCCCTTTCACGTCGGATCAACAATAACGAAGCGAAATAGGTTTAGTGGAAGCAGCCCTGTTTACTAAAAATAGTGTGGTTAAAAAAATAGTTTTTTTTTTTTACAATGAATAAATTAATCAAATTACATCAAACATTAATATGAAAGTTAAAAATCAAAAAAATATTAAATAAATATATATTATAAATCTTTTAAGTTTAAAAGGATATTTGTTTTTTTTCACATCGGTTGGTTACATCCTCAATTCTTTTCTCAATTTTTTTCTACTATCAAGCAAGGTTCAAATCTTGGGGTTACCCCTAACAGCCAACAGTCGCTCGAGATTAATACCATCATCAGCTAAGCAAATTCAAGTCAAACTACTATCCTTGCAAACAGGCATGCGTAAGGTTTAAACCTAGGTCTCTTTTGGGCTTAGAAAGTACATAAGGACATTTGTTTTTGTAGTGGTTATTTTTATTCATTTAAATATATAATAATGTTTTTGCTTTATAATTGATTCCCCTATGTATTTAAAAAAAAATGTTTTGCTTTACTTAAAATTGAAATTAAAAAATATAAAAGGAAAAGTGTAATATTTGTATATTTAATTAAGTTTAAACTTGGGATTATAATGGTTATAGTATTTATGCTAAATAAAAATAATGTTAAAATAGGTTAATTATAGTTGTCGTATGTGATTAGAAGTTTTATTATAAGTTGTTCCAAAACGAAAGTTAATATTAAATAGATAACATAACTATGTCTTAAATATTTATATTTAAGTTTACCAAATTATTATTAGTTATTCTAATCCAAAGGTTTAGTATGGTTTTATTTTTACATTCCTATCATTCAACGAGCTATTATTTATCATGTTGCTAGCACTACATTTTGCTTCAACTTTGGAGTGTTTAATATGAAACAAGATGCAAGGGATCATAATGTTGATTCTAGACTAATAAGGAAACATGCACTACATTTTGCTTCAACTTTGGAGTGTTTAATATGAAACAAGATGCAAGGGATCATAATGTTGATTCTAGACTAATAAGGAAACATGCAAAGGAGCATTAATGCATCAATAATAACTTATACATTCATGACTATGAAACTTATTTATTGGTTGCTTGTTAGTGTGAAGGTCGTTTCCTTCTAATGTTAAAATAGTTTGAAGTCTTTTCCTCGACACTATGATTGTTAAAAGTCATAAAAGACAAAAAAAATGTTCACATCAATAAAACAAAATGTGAAGAAGCAAAATAATGCAAACATTAAAAGTAAGAATATATCTTTATGTGAAATTTAGTATTCTTCAAGAAATTTATACAAGTAGAGGAGGAAAGTAAGAACATATCATTTATGTGAAATTTAGTATTCTTCAAGAAATTTATACAAGTAGAGTAGGATGCGCATGAACTTAAAGTTTACATAGATCTACTTCCAAGGCATTTTATAAAATTTGTTGTTTCAAAAATAGTCATAGTTAAAAGAAATTGTATGTAAAGTGTGACAATTGATGGTATTTGGTGGAGTGTGTGATTGTTATCTTCATGCACCCTTATATAAATGGTAAAATATTTCTAAATTCACAATCTTTGTAGAATAAAATTAACATTGTGTGTATTTGTCATAGTCCAACAAATTACCAATATTTTAAAATCAAATATATCTACTTCTGGTAGGTATAGTAAAAACTTTATAGTTCAAATTCCTTGTGCCTAGTCACTCCATCTTTTTTTTTTTTGGAAAAGGTTGCAGGCCACATCTAAAGCCCATGGTCATTGATGCATGACAAGATATTAAAATGAAATAAAATCATTTATTTTTCTTCTTCTTATTATTTGCTATGATTATAAAAATCTGAGCAAACATTTGATCTAAATTATAATAGTGTTTTTCTTAGTCTATTTTATGTATTGTATTTTAATAATGTTGAAACATTTTCATTTTACTATAATGTGCCCTTGTATAAATGTTAAAATGTTTATAAATTCACAATTTTGTAGAATAAAATTACCATTATGTGTATTTGTCATAGTCTAACAAATTCAATCATATCTACTTCTCATAGGTATAGTAAAAACTTTATGATTCAAAATTCATCAATTCACCTTTTTTTTTGGAAAAGGTTGTAGGCCACATCTAAAGTCCATGGTCATTGATGCATGACAAGATATTAAAATGAAATAACATCATTTTTTTTCTTCTTTCTATTATTTGCTATGATTATGAATATTTGAACAAAACATTTGATCTAAACTATAATAGTATTTTTTCTTATAGTCTATTTTATGTATTGTATTTTAATAATGTTGAAATATTTTCATTTTACTATAATACACCCTTGTATAAATGGTTAAATGTTTCTAAATTCACAATCTTTGTAGAATAAAATTGTCATTATGTGTATTTGTCACAGTCTAACAAATTACCAATACTTTAAAATCAACCATATCTACTTCTCATAAGTATAGTAAAAACTTTATGATTCAAATTTCACATGCCTAGTCACTTCACCCTTTTTTGGAAAAGGTTGTAGGCCACATCTAAAGTTCATGGTCATTGATGCATGAAAAGATATTAAAACAAAATAACATCATTTATTTTTATTTTTTTTCTATTATTTTCTATGATTGTGAAAATTTGAACAAACATTTGATCTAAATTACAATATTTTTTTTTATAGTCTATTTTATGTATTGTATTTTAAAAATGTTGAAACATTTTAATTTTACTATATGTTTAACTTATAAATAACATTAATTAATTCAAATAAACTTTATAAAAAGCAATAATTGACCTAAATAAAATTAGTTGTTATCTATAAAAATTACTTTGTATAAAATATAAGGTATTCTTCATTGTTCAATAATAAATAATTGTGGGCTATAGTTTTCATGAAACGGGTGTAAACCCTAGGTGCAGTCAAGCAATGGAACAAAATGATAAATTTGGCTACAATCTTTGCGAAAGGGATGCAAACCGTAGGTGCAGTCAAGCGTTGAAGGAAGAGGGTTTTTTGCATACCATCTCTTCAGTCTATGAGAAAGCCTCTTCGGTTAGAAGAAATATCTCTCAGAGATCTTTGGGTTTGCAAGTGGATGAACCTCTATCCTCTATCAAGATTTCGGAGGATGAATTTGGGTTGGATTTGATTGATCATGAAGCCCGAACAATTATCTGCAAACTCAAGGGCAAAAGACCAAGCTTGGAGGAGCTCAAAGGATACATTAAAGATTGTTGGACTAGTAAAAAATTCCAAGTAACTCTCCTACCCAAAAAATTATTTTTTATTTCCTTTTCTAATTTAACAGATAAAGATAAGGTAATGGATTATAAATATAATTGGTTTTTCGGAAAAATAGGTGTCTATATAAGACCTTGGACTCCTAGTTTCAACCCCTTTACAGAAGAAGTTAATGGCTTCCCAGTTTGGGTGAATCTTTATGCTCTCCTTGTGGAGTTTTGGGGAGAGAAGATATTCACCAAAATTTAGTAATGCCATTAGTGTATTCCAGTCTATGGATGCTATGGATGCCCAAACAAAGAAATATTTATAGTAAAATTAATATTGAGTAAAGCAATATTGGTTGTTTGGATGGATGTTTCAGTTCCTGGGCCTCAATCCATTACTATCTCCTCAAGCAAAGGGGAATGGATCCAAAATATTGAATATGAAATATTCTCCCTAAGATGTTATGGTTGTTAGCAATATGGCCACCTGAAGAAGAGATGCTCGGTCATCCGATCATGCTCCAATTCCTCCTTGGTGGTGGAGAAGGCATGTTGTGGTCATTTCACAACTAGCCCCAAATTTGGGGACCCACTTTAAATTTCAGTTTTGGAAAATTTTGGTTGTGTTTAAGTAATAGTTTGGATGATTTACCCTTGATATTTCTTGTAAAGTGTTTTGTGTTTTTTTGGTGTATTTGTTGGTTAGATCTATATATTTTTGTTTTCATTGGTTTTAAGGTTTTAAATTATATCGATTTGAACCTTTAAAACTAATTTAATTAAATTTAAATAAAGATAAAATGTTCTAATCTTTGATTAAAAAAAAAGTAAATAAATAATTATATATATAATAATAAAAAAATAAAAATAAAAAATAAAATCTTTAGGTATGTTGACCTTATATTAGCTTATATCTCATGCTTTATATAACCTTTAATATATTGTTGCTCCCTACGTTATTGTCAAACGATATGACTCATTTGGTTTTATTCGTGCAGAATGGTGACACATCGGACTTGAATGATGTGGCATGTTCGTACGCAGATCGAATACGATCGGATTGCCGACGAAAGTAAACCTAGAAGACTATCGCTCACACAGAGATAACCCGATAGCATCCTACTTGGCAACAACTCGAACTTAGACCTACGCACCTATGTGGTAGCGTGCGAATGGGAACAAACCACTTGGAATGGTACATGGTGAGAAAACAGACCTGGCAGCTATGTGGCTTAGACCAAGCTACAGAGGATAATGACTATTTCGAACATGTGGTATTTTGCAACTGATGTGGTACAAATTCGATGGATGTGACCAAACCATTTGACCCATAGGGTAGTATGGACAAAATATCAAGGGTGGCCTAGGTTGCTTTGTACAGTCAACAGACCAAACCACAAAGTGAAGGATGTGGCTAGCATCTGATGACATGACATCGAATAAATTTTAACACTTGTGGACTCCATGGGCTATATTGACATCTGAAGTATGGGGAAATGGTGATGTAGAGGCGCTAGTGACAATGTGGACTTGTTGATTGGGTTGACAAAGACTTACGGGCATTGAGACAGAGAGTATGGGTGGAAATGCAGGCAACAACGATGATGTAATGGTGGATAGATACTAGAGAAACACGGTAGATATCGTGTTGATAAGTAGATGATGCAGGCACTGACCCCAATGATGTGTGTAAATAGCAGATCGAGCAGGGAAAATAGTAATGTTTTAGGTTGTCAACATGGCAAACCAATAATTTCAAACACGTTCATGCTACGAAGTGATGTCAGGGAGAAGGGTGACTGGGCTCGAGGTATCCATGAGCTGACATTTCAATGAAGAATGTGACCTAATTGCTACAACTGGTGGATTGTATTGCTGAAGAAGAACCTATACATCGTAGATTGCACGTAACGCCCGACAAGGTCTGAAGTATTGTGACCTTCATGGCAAAGGCACGTAAAAATGAAAGTAAAAATGTTATGGTCTAAGTGATGGCATAGGAGGATAATTTGGGTTGATTTAAAACCTAGGTTGGGTCTTATAAGGAGATGGTGGTTCATACACCCCCTTGACCAGAGAAGTAGATGGACCAAATAACACTTGTCGCAAACTATTACAACATTTTGAAGTGCTTCGTTGGTGCCCTAAAAAGGGACTATAATAGTTTTATCATAGATTGGCCACCTAGTGTGTAAAAGAAAATGCTTAAAGGACAATTTCATGCCAAATGGAGGAAAATGGAAATAAACAGAGAAAGCCAAGAATTGAAAGAGGAAAACGAAAAGCGAAAGGCAAAACGAAGGGAAATGAAAAGTTTTTGGAAGGTTTTCAAATATGGCGTTGAAGCACTGAAACAAAGTTGGATATTTTTGGAGGCCAAGGCTGGAAACCTCTTGGAAGATGATGGAAATTTGTTGGAAGAACAAAAACATTATCTTTCTATTGTAAATGCAAATATTGCAGAAATTTGCACCTTGTTGATAAAATATGAGGAGAAATCACTTTCTGGATGTTTGTGTTAATTTCTTATATTTTGTTTCATGCTTTTTAGGCTTATAAATGGTGTTTAATGCATTCTAATGGTTACACTATTGAATGTTTAGAAGCATGAATTTTATTTTTTTCCTTAGAAGATTGCACCTAGTTTATTTTGGACTGTGCAAAATGCAACTTTGGATAAACTAGGTTACATTCAAAAATTCTCACGTCTCTATTTTGTAGGATAGGGTAGCATCACACTGGCAATAGTTTACCCTTTTAGTAGTTTCAGCATTCTGGTCCATATTCTAGACTTTTTATTTTATTTTTTCTAACCCTTCCCTTTTGCAAGTATTTTTTAAAACTTCGACGATTAAAATAAAAATAAAAAAAAATAAAACTCCAAAAATAAATGCATGGATGTGAAGAATAAGCTTTAACGCTTCATTTAGAACAAGTTTCGATTTCATTTTGAAGCCATTTCGAAATTATAAAAATTATTCAAAGTTGTTTTTACAGGCATTTTATAATTTTGGATTTTACATAATTTCGCATTTTGAAGGTAAATCAGATTTCAAGCTTTGCATGTTTGTTTTGCAAGCAATAAATTAACTTTCCTTTATGAAAATCACAATTTCATTAAAGGGGAGTGATTTATATGGCATTTCAAAGGCCATTGTTTTTAGAGCAATAAATTGACGTCTCTTTATGAAAATTAATTTCATCAAAGAGGGGTAATTTATTTATTATATCAAAGGCTATTTTTACTTTCATATTCAAAGCAACATTAAATGAATCCAATCATCATTTAAGGTTCACATTTAGAGATAGATTTTAATCTTCTATTTTATGCTCAAAGCAGGGTTTAATAATGCAAGATAAAACTTGTCTAAAATTTGCTTAATCAAAGGAAGATAAAATCTACCTAAAATACTCCAAGATAAAATGAACTAAGGCTTTACATCGTGGTCATATGAGGGCCAATCACATTTTCTTTTTCTTTTAAGTTTCATGAACAATCAATAGCATAGCATAATAAAATAAACCAACACAGACCCCTTGTTAACAGTTACTTGCAAATCACTAAGGTATTCCTAGCACTTATTTGATACATCTTCACAAGATTACAAGCACACATTAAGTAAAAGGAACCTTGGAGAAATTTCTATTTCTTTGCAAGAGAGGGTTTTCTAATCAAAATCCTGATTGTGATGGTGATTTTGCAATTGGGCAAAATTTCCACTCAACGAAATGGCGCTAGAAGGAGGGCATGAATTGGTTTTTTTTTCTATGCCTTTTGAATTGTTCATGCAGTGAATAATGTGATTTTGGTTAACCTTGAGAGCTTTGAATTGCTAAATTTTCATGTCCTATTGATTGTATCTTTAGGTCTCCTTTAGCACTCAACATAATTGGTGCTAGAAGGAGGGCTTGAATTGGTTTACTTTATTGCTATTTAGATGCTATATTGTTCATGTTTACTTGAAATGTTTATTTGAAGGCATTGGTCTTGGCTAATGAGGTTTTGTTGATCACTTTCATTGATTTGAAAATTCTTTAATTGATGATGCATTAATGCTAACCTTTTTGCAAATTGGAGGATGTTCTTTGATGTCATGGTTTAATTGATGTATATATTTTGGGTGATGCTAACATGATGATTTATATGTTAGACATTTGAGATTTGTTAGTCATTTCATGCTTCTTTGTAAGATATATTTATTTGACTAACAAAATTGGTATTAAAGTTGTGTTCTTTAAGGTTCACTAATGGCATTGGTTATTCCAACCAGGGCAAGAATTGCATCTTGGATAGGTGACTATTATAGCCAGTTAAACATGCCTACTCATCAAATTCCTGAAGGTGTAGAAAATTGTTTACCCATGTTTAAGCATGATGTGGCCTCGGCTGAGGAACATATTCAGAGATACAAGGATATTTTAATTCATTTGCAAATATGGCATGGAGATGTTCCTTGTAGATTGTTTTCATACACATTGGATGAGGTTGCGTTTGAGTGGTACCTATACCTACCTGTAAGTTCCATCACTTCTTGGGCTCAACTAGAAGCAATGTTTATTAGCCATTTTGGAAAACTAGTTGACCTAGTTATGATGCTAAATCAATTTGTCTCTATCTATAAGGAACCTAATGAATCCATGAGTCAATTCAATGATAGGTTCCATAAGTTGTATACCGAAGTGGTACCCCATTTCATCATTTCATAAGAGAGAGCCATTCAAATATACATGGGAGCCTTAGACCCCTTTACTTATACTATTATAGGTAGAGTTCTTAAAGATTCATCCTTACCTAGAGCCTACAATGAGGCAATAAAAGTAGAACAATGGTGGATTTTGAAAGGGGTTGATGTGGGTAGATTATCATTACTTAATCCTAAGGCTCAAAATCAGATACCACCCATGAGTCAGGGTGAGACACAACCTTCTCCCATGATGAACTATTTTTTAGGAGCTATGGATTCCAACCAACACCAACCATCCAATATAGCACCCTTGAATCAAATGAGGTCTAATGTGAGCAATCAATGGGACAAATTTGAATGTCCAAATATTACAACCACCTTAGATTTCATCCAAGAGGAGGTGCAAGTATCTAAGCCAATGTCCATTAATGAGGATTGTGGTAAACAAACCCATCAAGATGTAGAGATTGGTTCATTTTTATTCACAAAGGAAGATTGGGACAATCATAGGAAGCTCAATGCAAGAATTGATCCCCTTGTAGAAACTCTTGAGCCATCAAAAGTGGTTAAAAGTGAATTTGAGGGGGAATCAATAGATGAATCTAAGGAGCATCAAAGGACACGATGGGATTCCATCACATGTATTTGGAAGACAATTATTGTAATGATCAAGAAAGCCAATGTAATTCAAGTTATGACAAGCTAGAAATAAGAGGCTTGGAGTTATCATTCACAAAGGAGGATTGGGATAATCTTAGAAAGCAAAATACAAGAGTTGATCTTATTGAAGAAACCCTTGACTCACCAAAGGTGGTTGAAAGTGAATTTGAGGAGTCAAGAGATGAATCTGAAGATTGGCCAGAAGGTAGGATAGAATCTCATCATTTTTTTTCAGAGGATAATTATTATGATGATCAAGAAAGCCAACATGAGTCAAGTTGTGACAAGCTAGAAGGCTTAGAGTCCCTATTTACAAGTGAGGATTGGGATAATCATAGAAAACCAAACGATCCACTCTTAGAAATGATTGATCCCTCAAAGGTGGATGAAGGTGAGTTTGAAAAGCAACCTATGGTTGAATTTAAAGAATGTGAAGAAGTGGTTGAACATCACACCCTAGTTTTAGAAGATGATTATTGTTGGTGGAATAGATGGGAGGACTTTACTGCTCTTTCTAATGAAGCACTCGCTTCACCTGATATGCAGGACAAGTTGCAAAGGCTAGTTCTACAGCTTAAAGGAAACATCGCTCAATTATAGGAACAAATGCCTCAAGATGCATATCTTGATGATGCTCCAAATCATCCTCATGAGACAAAGGTCGAAGATACTAAAAGTGATACTCTTTTAGATAGTGGAGGGGTCCTAGAGTGGACTAATTTTGAAACACATGACAAATCAGGACCTTCCATAAATTTGGATGAGATGATTAAAATTGATGATCAAAGCCTTCAACATCCTCGAGATAATGACCAAGAAGAATTTGAAGAAGAGTTTCTTGAAGAGCTTGAAAGTTACGAGGAGGATGCAATAGAGTTTCATCCCATGGGTTTAGATGACCATTATTATAATTGTAGGAAAAGGTATGAGGAATCATTGTTTTCTCATGCTCCTATTGATGAAATTTCTATTTCACTTGATAGGCAGGATGTTGAAAACTCTATCTCGCATGAAGATTTGGCAATTCTTGTACAATCAGAAGATGACAAGTCATTTGCGAAAATAGAGAAGGTTCCAAGATCCAATCATTTTGAAGATGAGTTTATTGAACATCTTGCTAAAAGAGAAAAGGATGATAATGACTCTACTATTCTAGGCAAAGAAGGAGACTCACTCACTTTGTTCCCATTTGAGATGCAAGAAATGGAAAGCATTGTTTCACCTAAGGATCCTATAATATCTATGTTACCTCAAATAGAGGAAATTCTAGAACCTGAATGGTTTGGGTTTGATGTCATTGATGATCCAAATGAAAATGTTGCTTTATTTGAAACAACTCAAGTGGTTGATCAGGGAGATGTGTTATTTGACACATCCCTAGATAGACAAGACTTATGGTTTGAAAAGGATGGATATATTTTTAATTGGGTGCCTAATTTTGGTGTTTTTGATAAACAGGTCATGGATGAAGAAGTGCTACATGATGATGATGATGAAGACCATGAAGAAAAGGAAGAAATCACGATGACTCACCAAGTATTGGTAAATGAAAGTGTATCAAAGGTAAAATCTCACCTTTTGTGTTCCACCATTCGAACTCTAGGTGAAGGTTTACCTAATTGGTTGTTGGATTCAAATGCTATCAATGATGAAATGCCATGTGTGGTTGATAAAGAATTTGAGTTAACTAATCCTCACACCACTAATAAAATCATTTTGATGAATGAAATGGAAGCAAATGCCTTTAAATTACTAAATCAAATTCATCAACAATTGATAATGGAATCTAGGATAAAAACTTATAATGATCCTCATTTAGTAGATATCCTAGATGCTTGTAAATTGTTGCATAAGTTTGATTGGCCTACAAACATGGAAAATGAATTGGCTTTAAAATTTATAGAAATAGGCTCCTACTTGCAAGATCTCATATTTGAAAAGGAAAGCCTAATTCTAAATCATGAATCGAATTGTGAAATCTACATGTTAAGGAATAGACAAGAAGCAATTGAAAATCAATTATTGTCTTATCAATTTGATGATTTGAAACTCCACTATGGGATTGCTAATGGAACTAGATCAAATTGGTGGGGTGAGAGAGGCAAAATAATGATTGTTGCACTTTATGGCTTAGTCTTGTTTTGGCTAGATTCCTATAAAGTTTGGCATGCATATTATGATATATATCTTTTAAAGTGTGCTAATCGTGTTTGGGATCCAGGGAAGTGATAGCCCAAATTTTACATCCTCTTGTACATTATTGTATATTTTTGTATATAGTTTTGGTTTTCATGTTTTTGTTTAGCTTTGTTATTTTTGTGCTTTGTCCTTAATTTTTTATTTTGTTTTGCTTTCTTGTTAGTTTGCATTAGGTTAGGATTTGGTTTGTGTTTTTAGTTTTGTGTTTTGGGTTGTTCCCTTGTTTTGAGGTGATGTTTCGTGGTCGCTAATTTATGGCCTCTTGTCTATTTTTTGTGTTCCTTTGTTAAGTAGGTTGGAATACCTAATATGAAAGCAGGTGAACCTAAGAAAAGGGGGATGAGTTATTTTGTGATCATGCTCAGATTTTGGGACTAAAATGGTGGAGAGTGGAACAATGAAGCATTTTTCCAAAGCTCCACATGTAACTCACATAATTAAAGGGTATTTCTGGAAGTCTTGAGGGATGAAGTCATCTTGGTTTGCAAATTAAGGCAAAAATTCAACACGCTCCATCTCTATGCTTCCTAACCCTCGTGATACATAAATTATTGCAAAGCTATAAAAAAAGCAAGAAACAAGCAAAGGAAAACACGCTAAAATTAGTCACCAAGTCTAGATAAACTCTACCGGGGCTATAGACGCCTAGTAGGGCTCTGTCTAGACACAACTTGTTTATAAGGAAAGGCTTTGCAAAGTATCAAGTAAACACAAGGGTGAGTTAGATAAACTCTACCGGGGCTATAGACGCCTGATTGGTAGTAGGGCTCTATCTGTAAAAGCTTTCTTTTTATGAGTCATGCTTCATAGCCTAAATGCAAACCAGATGATGGAATCTGAAAGGTTTTCAGAGGTGCAAAAATGAATCACTTCTCACACACTGAGCAAAGGCAGATGGATTAGTTGTTGTTTATTCGAAGTTGTCTACCCCCACCTTCTCGGGACATCGCTAAATAATTTGTATTTCGCTGATATTTTTATGTTCTCATTTCAGATTGGGTTCTTCACCCAAAATGCTCAAGAGCATTTCCCAGCAGAGTCACCATTTGTTGTGGCCATTGCACAACTAGCCCCAAAATTGGGGACCCACCTTATAAATTTGTGGTTTTGGAAAATTTTGGTTGTGTTTGAGTAATAGTTTGGATGATTTACCCTTGATATTTCTTGTAGAGTGTTTTGTATTTTCCTTGGCATATTTGTGGGTTAGATCTATTTATTTTTGTTTTGATTGGTTTTAAGGTTTTGAATTATATCGATTCGAACCTTTAAAACTAATTTAATTAAATTTAAATAGAGATAAAATCTTGTAATATTTAATTTAAAAAAAAAATAATAATAATAAAATAAATATATATATATATATATATATATAAAATAAAAAATAAAAATGAAAAATAAAACCTTCGGGCATGTTGACCTTATATTAGCTTATATCCCATGCTTTATATAACCTTTAATATCTTGCTACTCCTTACATTATTGTCATGTGATATGACTCATTTGGTTTCGTTCATGCAGATTGGTGACACATCAAACTTGGATGATGTGTCATGTTGGTACACAGATTGAATACGGTCGGACTATCAATGAAAGTAAACCCGAAAGACTGCCGCTCATATAGATATAGCCTGATAGCATCGTATGTGGCAATAACTCAGATTTAGATATGCACCTATGTGGCAACGCGTAAGTGGGAACAAACCACTTGGATTAGTACATGGTGAGAATGCAGATCTAGTAGCTATGTGGCTCGGATCGAGCTATAGAAGACAGCGATCGATTTAGACATGTGGTATTTTACAACTGATGTGGTACATATCCGGTGGATATGGCCAACCTATTTGACCCATAGGGTAGTATGGACAAAACATCGAGGGCGGTCGGGATTGCTTTGCACAGTCAACAGACCAAACCACGAAGTGACGGATGTGAGGCGACGTGGCTAGCATCTAATGATGCAACATCAAATAAATTTTAACAGCAATGGATTCTGTGGGTCATATCGATATCCGAAGGATGGGTACATGGTGATGTAGAGGCATTAGTGACAATGTGGACTTGTTGATTGGGCCGAAAAAGACCTACAAACATTAAGATAAAGTATGGGTAGAAATGTAGGAAACAACGACGATGTAACGATAGATAAATACTAGAGGAACACGGTGGATATCATGTTGATAAGTAGATGACATGGATGCCAGCCCCAATGAT
This sequence comes from Wollemia nobilis, assembly GCA_028583015.1. NCBI lineage: Eukaryota > Viridiplantae > Streptophyta > Pinopsida > Araucariales > Araucariaceae > Wollemia > Wollemia nobilis. The sequence goes on along the minus strand of JAQPPZ010016681.1, from coordinate 6,389,428 downwards.
GTGTATAAATAGCAGATCGAGCAGGAAAAACAATAATATTTCAGGCTGTCAACATGGCGAGCCAATAATTTCGAACGTGTTCATGCTGCGAAGCAATGTCAAGGAGCAGGGTGACTGTGCTTGAGGTATCCATGAGTTGAAATTTCAATTAATAATGTGACTAATTGCTACGACTGGTGGATTGTATTGCTAAAGAAGACCTTGTACATCATAGACTATGCGTAACGCCCGACAAGGTTCGAAGTATTGTGACCCGCATGACAAAGGCACGTAAAAGTGGAAGTAAAAATGCTATGGTCTAAGTGATGGCATAGGAGGATAATTTGGGTTGATTTAAAATCTAGGTCAGGTCTTATAAGGAGATGGTGGTTCATACACCCCCTTGATTGGAGAAGTAGATGGACCTCATGACACTTGTCGTGAACTATTACAACATTCTGAAGTGCTTCGCGGGTGCCCTAAAAAGGGGACTATAACAGTTTTATCATAGATTGTCCACTTACTATGTAAAATAAAATGTTTAAAGGACAGTTTCATGCCAAATGGAGGAAAATAGAAATAAATAGAGAAAGACAATAATTGAAAGAGGAAAATGAAAAGCGAAAGGCAAAACGAAGGGAAATGAAAAGTTTTTGGAAGGTTTTCAAATATGGTATTGAAGGGAAAAAACAGGGTTGGATCTTTTTGGAAGCCAAGACTGGAAACCTCTTGGAAGATGCTGGAAATTTGTTGGAAGAATGAAAATATTATCTTTCTGTTGTAAATGCAAATATTGCAAAAATTTGCACCTTGTTGACAAAATGTAAGGAGAAATCATTTTTTGAATGTTGTGTTAATTGTCGATCTTTCGTTTCATGCTTTTTAGGCTTATAAATGGTGTTTAATGCATTCTAATGGTTACACTATTGAATGTTTAGAAGCATGAATTTTATTTTTTCCCCTTAAAAGATTGCACCTAGTTTATTTTGAATTGTGTAAAATGCAACTTCTGATAAACTAGGTTATATTAAAAAATTCTCACATCTTTGTTTTGCAAGATAGGGTAGCATCACACTAGTAATATTTTACCCTTTTAGCAGTTTCAATATTCTGGTCGATATTCCAGACTTTTTATTTTATTTTTTCTAACCCCTCCTTTTTGCAGTTTTTTTTAAACTTCAGCGATTAAAATAAAAATAAAAAAAATTAAAACTCCAAAAATAAATGCATGGATGCGAAGATTAAGATTTAACGCTTCATTTAGACTAGTTGCTATTTCATTTCGAAGCCATTTTGAAATTATAAAAATTATTCAAAGTTGTTATTTTTACAGGTATTTTGTAATTTTGAATTTTACATAATTTTGCATTTCGAAGGTAAATCAGATTTCAAGCTTTGCATGTTTGTTTTGCAAGCAATCAATTTACTTTCCATTATAAAAATCACAATTTCATTAAAGGGGAGTGATTTATATGGCATTTCAATGTCTATTATTTTTAGAGCAATAAATTGATGTCTCTTTATGAAAATTAATTTCATCAAAGAGGGGTAATTTATTTATTATATCAAAGGCTATTTTTACTTTCATATTCAAAGCAACATTAAATGAATCCAATCATCATTAAAATTTTGCATTTCAAAAGATAGATTTTAGTCTTCTCTTTTATGCTCAAAGCAGGGTTTAATAATGCAAGATAAAACTTGTCTAAAATCTACTTAATCAAAGGAAGATAAAATCTACCTAAAATACTCCAAGATAAACTGAACTAAGATGTTACATTGTGGTCATATGAGGGCCAATCACATTTTATTTTTTCTTTTAAGTTTCATGAACAATCAATAGCATAGCATAATAAAATAAACCAACACAAGCCCCTTGTTAACAATTACTTGCAAACCACTAAGGTATTTCTAGCACTTATTTGATACATCTTCACAAGATTACAAGCACACATTAAGTAAAAGGAACCTTGGAGAAATTTCTATTTCTTTGCAAGAGAGGGTTTTCTAATCAAAATCTTGACTGTGATGGTGATTTTTCAATTGGATAAAATTTCCACTCAACAAGGCCCTGCATGCAAATGATTTGAAACCTTCAAATATCCTAATTCAAAAGAAAGAAGCTCATCCTCCAGATGCACCAATTATCTAGCAAGAATCATGCGAGCAACAAAAGACTCAACCCCAAAAGGATAATTTGAATCAGATCATTGATAAAAGTCAAATGGTTACTAAAGACCATCTAGACGGTTCTATGGAAAATAGTAGCACCTTAGATGGTCTTCTTGAAGCTAATTATGAAATAATCGATGATGGTATCGGCATATTTTTTGAAAATGAAGATCCTACAAAATGTGTTACAACTAGATATTACCTTAGGAGCTTGAAGTGCAAAAATGCATTCTTAGATCTTACCACTCTAAAGGAGGAATAAAAACCTATGCTATAGAAGTAAAATAATTGAATTGATTTCCTCTTTTATGGATGATTGTTATGTTTGTTTTCCTTATATTTGTTGGAGTTATGTGTCATGTAAGGGTTCTTGTTGTTAGTTCTTTAAAAAAAAGTTGAGTATAAAAACTTAGTAGTTTGAGGAAGATGAAGAATATCTTTGATAGAAAGGCAAATATGGATATGCTTTAATTAACTTGTTAGAAATGTAATGAAAGCAATGTAATATTTTGTTTTTGTAATGGGAGTGGCCCATAATAGAAGCCACACATAGCTTATTAAATAATAATAATAATAATAAATAATTATGACCACCCACTTAATGTGGACTTTTTTTAAAGTAATGTGAAGTACAATGTGTGGCACAATTGGGGCCACACTCCTCGGGGGCACAATAGAGGTCTCCCTCCTCATGATATGAACTTGGGTAGCCTGGATAATAGTCCAATGACATACCACTAGGGTGTCCCTACGTACAATGTGGACTTTCTTATTTATTCAACCTTTAATTTTTTGGTCATCTTTCTAAAAGAGTGTTTTCTCTCAATACGATCTTTAAATTTTTGCTATCTTTCTTACAACAACACTCGTACTTTTTTTTTGAAAAAAATGAAAAATATGTTATATTTATAGAAGCTGTATTACAAGGTAAAATGAACTGGACAAGCATCAAGGGAGACAGAAAATCCTCCTCCAATCCCTCCTAGCTCAAAAATTACCCATAAAACATTACCTTACATAATGCAGATATCCATACCCTCAGCACTACCATAGCTGAATTCCAGTTTATCCAATTTATCTGAATTCCGTAAACTATCCATTTATCTTCATGTTGTGTTGCTCTATGGCCTAACTGTGATAGATTCATTAGACTCACTGTCTACTCTTCTTGTTCTACTATCTGCTTGTATCCCCTCCTGCATCCCTTGGATTCTTTGGCATAAGCTTATCTAATTTTCCATCTGAGAGTCCACATATTGCCCTTTCTCCAGATCTTTTCCCGATTTTTCTAAATAGTCTACCACCCTATTTCCCTCTCGCTTTATATGTGTAATAAAAACATCTTGAAAAACTTGCCAGATCTTCTGGACCGCTTCCACCTTCCTTCTCTCTCCAATTCCTAGCACCTGAAAGGGCCTTATCGGATCTAATATTCCAGCCCATACCTGAGAGTCTGTCTCTATCCACAACTTATGTAACTGTAGATTTGCAGCTATCACTAATGTTGACAAGATCGCATGTCCTTCCGCTTCATTATTAGTTGCCTCCCCCATGCCTTCTGCTCTCCAATACACATGTTCTCCTTTCCAATTTCGCATGATAATACCAAAACCAGCTTTCCCAGGATTTTTAGTAGAAGCCCAATCTGTGTTTGCCTTCACCCACTCTTTAGGAGGTGGCCTCCACTCTATGTTATTCAAGGGTATCACACCTGTGTACCCATCCTTAAGTTGTTTCTCTGTTACAGTTATTCCAAGGCTCCGTAGAATAATCACTTCCACCATTTTTATATTTGTTTCCTCCTGTAATCTGATAAATAATGTTTCTGTTACCTTTCTCATAATACTCTCCCATACTTGCTCCCTTGTTCTGTGCTCTGATCTAAATATGTGTGCATTTCGTTCTAGCCATAACTACCACCATATGAAGCTAGGTCCTAGTTTCCATGCAATTTTCATTGTTTTAGTCTTAAAGCTGCACTGTTTCCATTTCTCATAAAAGCTTTCCTGGCTCTCAAAAACTTCCCAATGTTGTCTCATTTGTCTCCACCAATTGATCCATATGTCTTTAGCAAAAGAACACCCAAAAAAGAGGTGATTCAAGGTCTCCTCTACCTTTCCACACAAAACACATTTAGAGGGCCCAAAGAAACCTCTTTTTATCAAATTATCAAAAGTCAAGCACTTTTTGTGGTTAATCAACCATGAGAAAATGTTAATTTTTGGCCATCCTTCCTTTTGCCAGACAAATGTCCATGGAAAGGGTGATGGGGTAATCTCGTATCCACAAACTACCTTGTATCCCTCCTTTGCCTTATAAATTCCCAACTTACTTCCTCCCCATCCAAGTATATCCCTCTTAGACCCATCCTGAATTGGGTGTCTTTGAAGATATCTCCACAGTTTTTCCATTAGTTCCTCTGTACCCCTCACCGGCCATTCTTGGGGATGTTTCCACTATAATAAATCTGGCACATGTTGATTCCATGATTTCATATAGTAAGAGGCTTTCCACCACCCTGCTTTTTGGAGCTCTGATTTCCAGCTCTCCATCTTTGGGAATGTCTGAATAATTGGTTGTGATTGATTCCATGAATCCTCCCAAAATAAAGCATCCTTTCCATCCCCTAACCGCCAATATAGGTATGGCTTTATTAACTCTTGGCCTACTAACATTGTCCTCCATATGGTAGATCCCTCTCCTTCCACTTTGTATCTTGGAATGTTTTTCTCATCCACTCCTCGGGTAATATTTAGCTTGTAAGAGTCTACTCCATAAACCCCCGATGAGTTGTAATCCATCTCCAATATAGCTTCCCGGCTAGTACCTTGCTCGCTCCTGGAATGCTGATCTTATCCCCAATCCTCCTTGTTTTTTTGGTTGGCATATCTTCTCCCAACCCACTAGTGCTATTTTTTATTCTTCCCTTACACTAGACCACAAAAACTTTCTTGTGTGTTTGTCAATATCTTTTAGAATTCTCTTTGGAGCCTAAAGTACAGAAAATTTATAAACTAGAAGAGCTTGTAGCACAACTTTAATCATTGTCAACCTTCCTCCTAAGCTTAGCCATTTATGAGTCCAGTTGCTCAGCTTAGCTTGAAGTCTATCCATCAACCCTTTCCACTCTTTAATTTTTGTTTTCTTTGCAGATAAAGGTACTCCTAAATATTGTATGGGTAAAGGAGTTTCCATGAATTTCAACAATTGTATAATTTTATCTCTCACCCTCTTCGTTGTATTAAAAAAAACAATTTGAGATTTTTTTTCATTAAAAGTTTGCCCAGTAGCTTGAGTATACCCATCTAAAACTTCTTTTATGTTTCTTGCTACTATGAGATTGGCTTGACTAATAAGAGCAGTATCATCCACAAACTGGAGGTGATTTATCTCAATTTGAGAACTTATTTTCAAGCCCTTTAACCTCCCCTCTTGTCTCCCTTTTTTAACGAGTCTCCCGAGACCCTCTGCATAAAGGATAAAAAGGTAAGGGGAGAGAGGGTCCCCTTGCCTCAGCCCCCTTCCTGCTATGAACATGGGAGAGGGACTGCCATTTACCAGAACTAAGAATGATGTAGTTTGTGTATAGGCTCTTATCCAATCTCTCCACCCCTCTGCAAAGCCCATTTTTTCTAAAATATTTTGCATAAAGGACCAGTCTACTCTGTCATAGGCTTTAGAAAGATCTAATTTAATAAACATACCTGGGTCCTTTTGTTTTGACATTGTGTGTATCACCTCCTGGGCCACTACTATTCCATCTAGAATTTGTCTGCCTTCAACAAAACCACCTTGCTCACTTGAAATCAGATTTGGTAAAAACTGTTTCAACCTTTCTGCCATAAGCTTTGTTAATATCTTGTATACTACATTACATAGTGAAATAGGCCTATAATTATCAATTATCTCACTAGATGGGCCCTTAGGAACCAAAGTGATAAAAGTATGATTCAAGGCTTTTAACATTTGCTTACTCTGTCTGATTTCCTCCAGTGCCTCCACCACTGCTTGGCCCACAATTTCCCAAAATTTTTGATAAAATTCAATGGGGAATCCGTCCGGTCCTGGAGTCTTTCCTGTTTGCATTTTTTGTATGATCTGCGAGGTTTCTTCCAAAGAAATTTCCTCCATTAATAATTTATTGTGTTCAGGTTTAACTAATTGTGGAATTGCCTCTAGTATCTTCTCCTGCCATATTGCATTCAAATTTTCATTACTGCTAAAAAGTGTATGGAAGTACTGATTTGCTATACTTTTCATTTCACTTCCACTGGTTTTTACCTGACCCATCATATCTGTAAGACCCATAATTCTATTTTGTTGTCTCCTGGCTGTTGCTGTCTTATGGAAGAAAGCTGTATTTTGGTCCCCCTCCTTTAACCATGTGATTCTGGCTCTTTACCTCCAATAGATTTCTTCTTGTTCCTCCAAAGCTTCCACTTTTCTAATAATTTCTGCCTCACGTTGTAACAGTTCTTCTGTGATAGTTCCTTGTCTTATCTCTTGAGCAATCTTCTCCTTTTGATCCTTGATTTCATTCTTTTGGATTCTAGTTATTTCCTTCTTCTGTTTACTCCACTCCTTTAGTTGGGTCCTTACATATTTTAGTTGTTTGTGGAGTTTGAATTGGGCTGTCCCAAATCTTGGTTTCCCTGATTTCCACCATTCCTTTATACGGTCCCCTAGCTCCTCATCTTTCAGCCACCATAGCTCAAATTTAAAAGTTCCCACAACTTTATGATTATCTTCTTCTATGGTTAAACTTACTGGAAAATGATCTAAAGAAAGCCTATCCATGACCCTTGCTTGATGCTTGGTATGCAAATATAATTCCTCCCCCATGAAGAAACGATCCAAGCAAGATTTGACCATCTCACCTTCCTTTCTTCTGTTAGTCCAAGTCATGGAGCTATCCACAGTTGGGATATCTATTAGATTCATTTTACATGTTATTGCTGAAAAAAACCTATCCTTTTCCTCAAGCATGGCTCTGCCTCCTTGTTGTTCCTCTATTCTCAGCTTTGCATTGAAGTCTCCTCCCATAATCCATTGGTCCTTCGGGTAGTTTTCTTTGAAAGTCTGGATGGCTACCCATTGATCCCTCTGTAATCTAACTGTTTGTGCTCCATAAAAATTCACTAGTCCAAATTTTTCCAGTTTCCCTATTTTGTAACCGGACCATCAACACCCCTCTCGTAGAGGCCCCCCCTATCTCTAGGAACAGTTGGTGATTCCACATAGTGGCCAGTCCACCTGATTTCCCTTGTGACGATTGAGTAAGGATCTCTCCTTTTTGCCATATCCTCCTATTTATTTTTTGTAAGTCTTCTCCTTGCATTTTGGTTTCCTGTAACAAAATTATATCCGGACTCATATCTATGATAATATTTTTGATCGCCTTTTGTCCGGGGCGATCGCCTAAACCCTCACATTCCAAGTGATTAATATCATTGAGAATTAGGAGAGAAAAAAATCAGCCATCGATTTTACCTTTCCGTTCCGGCTCAAATCTCTTCCCCTGTTCCTCCATCTTTTCCTTGTTTGACTTCCTCCCTGCATATTGGTTTGGTTTTTGTTTCTTCTCCACTTGATGAATTCCTAGAGTAGGGCTTTCTTTGTTCTTATTTCCTTCTTTCATCTCTATTTCTGTGTCAAAAACATCCTCTGCTCTATTTCCCCTCCTATGGTCTCTCTTGTGGGTTGAATCTCCTCTTCCATGAGAGAGGTTGTGTCTGGTCTTTCTCCTTGCTTGTTCCCTAACACTAGATTGGAATATTGTTCCTAATCAACTTTTGTGACTTGCTGAGTATCCTCCTCTAACCCTTCCATTTGAAAATCTCCTTCGGTTTCCAAGTTTCCCAGTTGTTTGAATATCTCATATCTATTGGTTTTTCTTACAACTCTTTCTCCTTGTCTCTGGTTACTGTGCTGATTTTTTTTGTTTGGCCTTCTCATTACTTTTTGAAAACCCTCAGAATCTATTAGGCATTTCCCTTCCTTTTGATTTCCCTTTTGTTGAAGAGATTGACCTGCCATATTAAAATTTTCTTTTGTCCCCTCTTGTTCAGATTGATGATCCTTAACTGTTGGGCACATTCTAGCTAGATGTCCAAGAGCGTGGCACACCCGACATCTGAATGGAATAGCCTCATAATCCAGTTATTGGCGCCAGACAAATCCCCTATTTTTAGGTCTATCTCTGTTGGAAGAGGTTTGCTGAGGTCCATTTCTACACAAACCCTAGCAAACATTGCCGATCCTCCTAAAACTGTTTCTCTTGATCTACCTTTGATAATGCCCTAATAAGTTGCCTATTGCCTCAAGTATCTCCTCTTTCCAAAATTCAAGGGGAAGGGCAAATAATCTTACCCATATTGGTACCGCAGTCGGTTCCACCCTCGGGTCAAATCCCATCTTCCATGGTTGCAAGAATAGTCCCGCCGGCCCATGATGATATGGTCCTCCCTCAAATACTTTTTGTCGATCCGCCACCGATGTGAACTCCACAGAAAAATACCCATTTGCGAGAGTTAGAATTTCGTATTCTCCTTCCAGATGCCATTGTTTCCTTATCCATGTGTGGAGGAAGTGCACAGATGGTTTGAAACCCACAAATTTACCTATCAGGTTGTGTTTTGACTTATAAACAATATCCTCAGCTACCCAGTCCTCAGCTATTTCCAACATCGGTATTTCTTTTGCTTGTGGTAGACATCCGTTCACCCTCCCAGGCAGAGAATCCTCCTTTTGTCGCTTCCCCATGGTGTTTATGATTTTCTTTGCTTGTGTTTGACAGTCATTGAAACTATCTTGGGTTCCACATAGCTTATCCCGAAATGAAATTCCTTCGTTTGGAGGATTTGGTACCGAAGTACCTATGTCCCCCATTCTTGGCCGTGATCCTTACTATTGACAGCCCTCTACCTCAGCTTCTGAAACCCCAGTTTGATTCCTCAGATCTCCTCTGAAGCACCTCCAAACTTCTGAAACCCTAGCTCTCCTTCTCTCCCTTATCGTTAGTTGAGTTCCACCCCCATGTTAAAATTAACAACACTCGTACTTAGGTGCACTTGTTATCTACAATACCCACATCTTAGTTAATTGTATTTCTTTTCTACAATACACATGGAAAAAATAAGGGAACACATTGAGATGTCATTGCTACTTTGGAAAAATATAATGAAGCATTTAAAAGTATTCATTCACCCAACATATAAAAACTTCATCCCTTACGATACCCTCTCTTGGTATGTAACCAAATTATCCCATGTCACTTCAAGTTGGTTTTCAACAAAAAAAAATAACACACACATACACTTGTTCTTATTTTGTTTAGAGTGATGAAACAGGGTATTTCAAAGTCGTTCACAAGCTCTATTTACAAAAAGAACAATTTTTAAGAATAAATAATAAATTATTTGTCTCGATGCTCTTTCATATGAGCACAACACTTATTAAATGTATAATTGTCAAATTCAACAATCTAACTAAGGATAATTATAGAGAGCAAGTTATTAGGTAGCTTAATGTGTCCTATATTAGAATCCCTGCTACTCTTGGAATCGATCCCAAGTGGTTTCGATGGCCACATAATTTTTAGAATTGATCTCATAGGCTAGGAAGTTTTCATGGCAATATCACAAGCCCTTCTTGTGACGTCATTGTCTTGCTACATCTAAATGTATCCATTTTCTAAGTGGTTTCCCCTTGAGTTCCTCATAATATAATAATCCATTTTAAAGTTTGTACCATATCGACCACTACCACTCCATGTTAGAACTTTATGCTATATTTTCCAATAAATATACCCTGCATAACATAATATAATATAATAGAGAGCAATAAAGGAAGTAAGCATTTGTTAATAATTTGAATAATGTAAAGTGTATAAGAAATATGATTTGCTTGTCTCCCTATGAAATGTAAATTTGTAACCACTTGCTTTGATTGCCACACATATGGGTTGGTAAGCCACTCCTTCTGAGCTTCCTGGTCATTAGCAAACATGCTTTCATAGTCATCAATGATTAGTGTAGGAGATCTCACATAAAAAATAAAACAACAAATGATGGGGAGGTCCAATTTAATGATTGAGGTACACATAATAAAGGGATGTGTAATTAATTAATTGATTACTTGCCTCAACTTGGCTTTGTTCTACTTCATAAGGATAATTGTCTTCTATGTCGAGGCCCTTGTTTTATCCTATGAATTGGAAAGCATCTTGTATGAGTCTTCCGATGCAACCAAGGATTATGCTATCAAAGTACATTGATTGGTACTCTAATAGAATTACTAGTTTTCATGTTTAGATCTAATTGATGCCCTCCACTATTCTCATTATTGAAAATGCCTAATAAGTCTTTACAAAATTTCATGCCTGACATAAAATATTCAATTATTTCTTGAAGAAGCAAAGATATTATTATTACACAAACAAATAGAGGTTAATATAAATCAAATCCTATGTATAAGAAAAACCCACATTATACTTGTATTTGTTGCAATCCTACTAACCCATTTATAAAGCAGGAGCATTATTACATTCACTCAATTTTTTGTAAAGAGTTTAAAGAGTCTAAGAATCTTAGAAAAAATGTATAAAATTGTAATCCATATCTTTGTTCATATCCTTGCCTCTATGAGAGCCTTTGAAATGAAAAATGATGAACGAATATGCATGTAAAATATTTACAAACATTTTAAAATAAGGACAACCATTATTTATAAAATAATCACATTGGTGTCATGTAGATTCAAAGTTTTATTATTCAGAAAATTATCGCACTAGCCTTGGTTTTTTACAAGTGTGACTACACCATTTTCTCTCTAGTTTAAGGAGGTTGACAGGTGCCTTGTGCTTTCTTATATAAATAACAAGGGTGTAACATTAATCTCTATTCTAGTTTTAAATCTCTCTCTCTCTCTCTCTATATATATATATATATAAACAAATCAAATCACTCTAATTAATTTTTATAGATTATTTTCTAAGTTGAATGATTTCGGTCATACCTTAAATTACTATGTTTAATAGAATTTAAAGAAATATGACCTTCACTAGTCCTAGAGATTTACTCTCTTCATAGATTTGATGAGGTATTTCTATGTTTTCTACAATCATACTTAGCCCTTGGAGATCTATTTAATTTATCCTAAAGCATAAATAATATAGGGGATATTTACCCATAAAACTAGTGTAAGCTAAGTTTAACGAATTTCATAGTTTAAGCTTTGGTGTGAAAGGTTGTGTAAACTAACATAAGTTCTCAAGTTCAAAAGAGGGTATTCCAGTTCTAGATTTAAATGTGGTCACAAGGGACCACTTTAAAATAAAATTGGCTGTAATAACTTAGAAATGTAGAAATAGTCTCAGATATCTAAGTATGAACAAGTGATCATTATTTAGACTCTATGCAATGAGTGAAGTTTGGAATAACCTAGGGATCAATTGAAATCATTTCATAATTTCAACAAGATCTTAGATCTGTAACTTCTACAAGTGAATAACAAAAGTATAGTAAAATCAACATATTTTAGTTTTCTATGGACAAGATAATAGTAAATTTATTAAAGATAATCAAAGGTTACATCGTAAAAATCTAAAGTAGACCATATTTTCTATTATGGATACAAGTCTTATAACATTTCCATTCCATATTTGAAGTAGCAACAACTCTTCATTTACATTGAACAATGTATTTATACACGTTGTAGGAAACTAAAGGAATAATGGATATTCATCAATGTGATAATTATTACTTTCATGAAATTGTAGCCACAACTATTATATAAATGTTTGTCTTACAATATTTATAAAAATTTTCATTGCATTCATGCATCCATCATAAAATAGTTTCTTTTTCTATAATTATTCTTCCATACTTGAGCGAGTGCTTGGAGAAGGGAATGCATCATCTAGGCACTTTATTGACCAACCAAGTAGCTTTTCATGAATATCCCCATCTCAACTTCATAGTGTCAAGTCCAACCCTTTCTGAAGGTGTAGATACACACGATCAATCTAGCTAGAGAGATCATATATGTGCAATGCTCTATGCATACTTCCATGAAATTAATGAGCATATACTCATATTAGTACTATATTTAGTGCAACAATCAACTTGCATTATAGGGATGCAACTACTGTGCATAGTATAATAGCCTTACATTATACATTCAATCTAGCATATTATCTTTTTCATGGTGCACTAGTTTATTTGTTAACCATTTTTCTCTATCTATCCAAAATATTTTGATTTAGCAATCAACTTGTATGTTCTAATTTTGATACAATTATACACAAAGAAAATTGGTAATGGAAAAAACAAAAGGGGTTTTGGAGGGCCCCCAACCCTTTTACAAAAATATCCAATATGGAACATAATATCTTGGTCAAGATGGAGCAACCAGACCTAAAAACTAAAGAACGAAAAGAGCTAGAGGTTAAAAACATTATAAAAAAAGAAGGTAAATGAAATAGTAGCCGAGGCAAATCCAAGAGAATTAGTCAGCTTCAACACCAGTAGGGGAACCTGAAAACTTTGTTGAATTCTATTAGCAACTGTTAGAAGCAAGAAGCATGCCTTATGTTTTCCTGCCTCGTCTTAAGTTTTTCTTCATGGAGGCAAGAAGCTTATAATCTAAGGAGGTATCATAGGCATGGTTTGAGGCCTTGATATCTTTGCTAGGAGAGAAATACCTATTACTAGAATTTTCAATCTTCTAGGATTTCACATTATCATCTTTTGAATCCTACATCTTGCACCTTGGCTCTTATTTTGAATCTTGCATCCTGCATCTTGGGCATTTGTATCCTAACTCCAGCCATCTTTTGAAAAGATTTTGCCACTTAAATTTTTTAGTATTATTTCTACCAACAACTTGGTTTGAGACTCTACTCTCTTTTTTACAATGTCAACCTTCACCTTTCCTTCTTCAACCTTGAGCAAAGATTGAGATCCATTTGCAATTTACAATATTTTTCCTTCTTCTCAGAGTTTTAATTAGGGGCTTCCTCACATTTTTTTTTGAACCCTACATCAATAGGACCCTTTATCTAAGTACGATTTTTAGAACCTGGAGATCATTTTTCCATGTAGGAATTTGAGGAACCAATCGAGGACTCATTCGCATGGGCCACCATTTGGAAAACAAGCTCCTCTAGAGCATAATTCAACCCTAAGCAACCAAAGGAATTTTGAAGGTCATCTAAAACTAGAATATCAGTTAGAAGATTCAACGAACTTACCTCTTTCATAAGAATCAAAGGGGATTCACAACTCATCGAAGCCTTAAAATCCTTTGAATTCTCCTTAATTTGTGTTAAATTATTTGACATGTTGAAAGACTTCTCTAGTACCAAAGGGTTTTCCAACTGAAGTCAGTCACCAATCTTCCTGGACTTTGACGACTCTCTACCAAACTCCTTTTGAGCATCTAGGGCAATATCACATTTCTTTTGAATAATTTCAATTACCATTTTATGCCTTTTATTACCCTATTGATTTTTCCTTAACAGACACTGATCCAAGTTATGGCTAGTTTTTTTGCACCTAGAGCAAACTGAGGGTCTATTTTCGTAGACAATGGGCTGGATCCAAGATCCCAAATACGAAGTAAGCTTAATTGAAGAGGGAATATACAAATCTGGATCTACCAAGATGCACATCCTTGCAAAAACCATTATAAAATTTGATCTAGTAGCCAAATCAATATGAATAAGATCCCCCACCGCCTCCACCACCCCTCTTAGAATATTGTCATACCACAAATGAAATGAGAGGACAAGGAGCCGAATCTAAAGAGGTACCGAGTTCACCTTTTGAGTATGTGGGTTAAAGTAGGGCTCCCATTTTTAAAGGAACATACCCCTTTTTCCATAAAACCAGGAGCCTCCCCCTAAGATGCAGTTCAAATCTTCCACACAATTCAAATTGAATAAAAAGAAATATTTGGGAACTGCTTAAATTTTCATAGATCCTAGAGGTTTCCATTTTTCCAGGGCCCACCTTCTAATTGAATCCAGATCTAGCCTTCCACCCTAGAATCTCCCCACAAGATTATAGTTGCCTTCATCCATAGTGATTTGGATAAGATCTCTTGAAATGCAAATCTCATTATTTACTGGAGAGAGGTCAAACAAAACTTTGGAGCCAAGAGAACAAACACCATTAGATGCCACAACAATAAATGAGTTACCAAGATCAAGAGGTCTAATAATAATCTGATGGCCTTGGTTAGGGATCCTACACTCATATTTACCTTTCGACAACCCGTGATCCCCCAAAGAAATCGAGGAACCAACATAGGGAACACTGCCAGAATTGGAATCCTTTAGACCAACGCATACCTCTTTTGATCTCAATCCATTTATCTCCACCATATTATTTTCCTACTCTTGCAGCTTCTCCACACTCTAATGCACACTCAGTTGAATATCCATAAAAATTTCCAGCTCCACTAAGTGGAGATAGGGTTATCGTCGTCGCTGCTTCGCTCAGAAACCAAAACCCTAACAATCAAAATTTGAAAAACATATAGTTATACAAAATGAATGCTCATTTTATTCTTTGTTTTCATCTATTGGTTTTCCAAGCATGACATCTATGTATTATTTCTATATAAGTAATGCAACAAATATTACGGTCCCAATTAAAGATGGCAACGATTGATATATATTCCATGCAAGCATTAAAATAGAAAAATTGTAGTCAAAATAGTTGTTAAAACATTTTCCATTATTTGCACCTAAGAATTAACATCCATTTATATTATGCCTTTCAACAACTTGAAATATATAAGTTATTCAACTCAACATCATTTATTTTTCTTTTTCCTATTATTTTCTATGATTATGAAAATCTCAACAAAGATTTGATCTAAATTATAACATTATATTTTCTCATAATGTATTATATGAATGAAATTTTAATTTGACAAAACATTTTCATTTTACTATATGTTTAACTTGAGCTTATAAATAACATTAATTAATTAATATAAAATTATATATATATATATATATATATATATATAGAATTAAATAAAATTAATCATTGTTTATTAAAATGACTTTGTATAACATATATGGTATTCTTTGTCATTCGATAATAAATAGTTGTGACCACCTACATAAAATGAATTTTTCTTATTTATTCAACCTTTAATTTTCTCATTGTCTTTCTTAAAGAGTGTTTCCTCTTACTGCAATCTTTAGATTTTTGTTGTCTTTCTTACAATGACACTTATACTTAATTGTACTTGTTATCTGCAATACATGCATCTTAGTTAATCATCTATATTATCTATAGTACACACATGCGAAAAACAAGGGAGCACACAAATATGTCATTGCTACTTTGGAAAGAAATACAATGAAATATTTAAAAGCAACCACTCACCCCATACGTTACCTTCTCTTGGTACGTAACCCATTTCATCCCATGTTGCTTCAACTTGGTTTTCATCGAAAAAGAAAGGCACACACACACTTGTTCTTGTTTTGTTTGGAGTCATGAAACATGGCATATCAAAGTCATTTGTAAGCTCTATTTACAAAGGGAACAAATTTTGAGAATAAATAATGAATAATTAGTCTGTATGGTCTTTCATAGGAGCACAACCACTTATTAAATGTGTAACTACCAAATTTAATAGTCTAACTAAGGATAATTATAGATAATACAGGTTATTAGGTAGCATAATTTGTACTATATTATAAGTCCTATGACTCTTGGAATCGATCCCAAGTGGTTTCCATGGCCACAACATTTTTAGAATTGGTCTTATAGGCTAGGAAGTTTTCATGGCAATGTCACATAACCTTTCTTGCAACATCTCGTTGTATTGCTATATTTGAATGTATCCATTATCTCCCCACTCATTTCTCCTTGAGTTCCTCACAATTACCCATTCTTAATTTCATATTATATCGACCACTACCACTCCATGTTAGAACTCTATGCCATATTTTCTAGTAAATACACCCTACATAATATCATATAATACGAAAAAATATAAAGAGTAAGTAATTTTATTGATCATTTTAATAACGTAAAGTGTATAAGGAGCATGATTTGCTTGTGTCCCTATGAAATTCAAAGTCCTAACCACTTGCTTTAATTGCCACACATATGAGTTGGTAAGAAACTTCTTTAGAGCTTCTTTGTCATTGGCAAACATATTTTTATAATTGTCGATGACTAGTGCAAGGGAGCTAACCTAAAAAATAAAACAACAAATGACAAGATTGTCTAATTTAATGACTAAAATACACATAATAAAGGGATGTGTATTAATTAGTAATTAATTAATTAATTGCCTTGCATTTACTTTGTTCTAATTCATAGGGATAATTTTCTTCTATGTTGAGGCCCCTATTTTGTCCTATGAATTGGAAAGCATCTTGTAAGAGCCTTCCATTTGTTTATGCTATCATAGTCCACAAACTATTACTTTAATAGAAATACTAGTTTTCATGTTTTGATCTAGTTGATGCCCTCCACTATTCACACTATTGAAAATACCTAATAACTCTTTGCAAAATTTCAATCCTAGAAATTGAACACAAAATATTAAATTATTTCTTGAAGAAGCAAATATATTATAATTACCCAAACAAATAGAGGTTACTATAAATTAAATCATACACAAAAAAAAACCATATTATACTTGTTTGTATCATAATACTTTTAATCCAACTATTAGGTAGGAGCATTATAGAAGAACACAAGCTTATACTGAGAGGGGGGTGAACAGTATAAAACCACTTTTTACTTTTCTTTCCCAATAAATATTATGCAATGTAAAGATAGCAATATCAACAACAATAATCAAAGCAATGCACAAATCACCACACACAATAGAGACATCATAATTTATGTGGTTCACCCAATGTGGGCTACTCCACGGAGAAAATATTTCACTAAAATTTTCTCAATCAATCTCTTGGGAATCCTTTCCCTATTACAATGTTTATGGACCTCTTTCCAATGGAGACACCAATCCCCTAAATCAAGTTTATGGATATTTATCCACAAGAGACACCAATATCCTAATATTTGCTCTAGTTGGTGATCCTCTAGAAGACCTCTACCTCCACTACCCTTAGCAAGTGGAACTCTATCCACAAAAGACACCTATCTTCCATGATCTGGTTGGAGATATTTGTCCTCAACTCTGTCACCTCCAAAGTTCTATCTAAAATTTATATTAAACATAGTCCGTCGGTCTAGCATAAATCTATCCTCAATCTCTATCTTTGGTCTAGCACAAACCTATCCTCTGATATGCACCAAACTCTGTCCTTGAATATGTACTAAACACAGTCCTTCGATCTAGCACAAATCTATCCTCAATCTCTGTCCTCAAGCCTTAACTCAAGGCTTGACTCAATCTCAAGTCAACTTTGCTAGATCTACCCCAAACCTTAACTCAAGGTTTGAAAAAATCAATCAATCAACTCTGCTCTCAAGTCTTCTCAAAGACTTATCTCAAATTTGCCTTGTAAGCTTCCACAAAAGTTCACACTAATCTGTCCACAAGTCCTCTCAAGAACTTGTCCAATTTGCTCAATAAGTTCCCACAAGAACTTATCCAAATTTGCTCAATAATATGTATTGTAAGCTTCCATAAAATCTTACCCAAATCTGTCCATAAGTCTTCTCAAAGACTTACCTCAAATCTGTTCAAAAAGTCCACAAAATAACTTGTCCAATCTCGTAAAAACATAAGAGAATTGTTAGAGACTCAATATGCTCTATAATCATCACAATGCTCAATCACTTTCAATCACTCTTTTAGAAACATACAAAGAATTGTTAGAGACTCAATATGCTTCACATTCACCTCAATTACTTTCTCAAATCAATTCAGAATATAGAATAGTTTGTTTTATGAAACTTGAACAATCACTTCACACACTCACTTGACTAGGCTCAACCAACTCTACTCAATCAATCACTCAATGAAATAATCCTTGCTTACAAACCCTAGTCCAAGCATATGAACACTCACTCAAAATATTTCCAACAATACTTATCAACCAATATCACATAACAATGATACTCATGTTCTTTCCAAACCCTAGTTCAAATTCTTCACTCAACAACTCACTTCAACAACAATGCTTATAAAACAACTCTCACATAACAATGATACTCATGTTCTTTTCAAACCCTAGTTCAAGTTCTTCATACAATTAATGGCTTCAACAAAAATGCTTATAAGACAAGGTTTTAACAACAACTCTTTATTCCAGAAAACCTTGAAGCATTAACTCAACACTCTACATAAGGAAACCCTAATCAATTCCTTTTCACTCCAAACTTATTTTTTAGAAAACCAACCAATCAACTCAACTATGGAAGAATGTGCTCATACCTTTTTCTTGATGATGAAGAAACCTCAAATATTTGCCACAACCACAAACACTTCTTTGCCAAGCTCAAGGAGTTAGAAGATACTAAACTCTCTCAAAGATACAATGCAAAATATCAAAACATACATACACCTTATCACTCCATCTTAAAGAAAGCATCCATCAACATATACAAAAATGATTGACCAAATACACCTTATGATCTCCCAATTAAAATAATATTCAATATCAAAAATATTGTCAATACAATCTCCTTTTCAAACTAACTCAATGGCAAAAAGTCCTCTTAAATTTAATCACTCTTCAATTCACTTTTTGATAAATCAAAAACATCACAATAACTTTATTTAAAAATAAAGTTCAACACCTTATTCCTTCATTTAATAAAAAACTAACAATTAAAATAAGCACCTTTCAAAAACCCCTTATAACTCCCTAAACCTTATGTTTACACCTTAGGCAATTAAAAACAATGCAAAATTTATTACCTCCGCCTAGGTTAGAATCAAACTCTCGACGTGGCTTCTCCCAACGTCCTAGTCGCGGCTCCAATTGCCACACGAGCTAGGTGCTCATTGGGGAACGAAGAGCACAACGTGCTCTATGTTCTTTCCCAATGCGTTGAAACCGAAAAGGTCAACGCGTCTCTTCCTCTGACGCCAAAGCACAACACGCCAAAACACTCTCACTGATAATCAAATGTGAACCACTCTGCACCCTCACAACTTAACTCGCGATTGCTTGCCACTAGACCATGAGCCTTGGTGGATATAAGGTTTTTGCCCTCAATGATCTTTAATACTTTTGTTGGTGCCTTAAGACAAAGATTTATCTTCTTCTCCGCACGCGTATTCACCACAACACATGCCACTATTATTTTTTTCGAACGAAGGGTAAGTTCTATGCCATTTAGGCATATAGTTTTTACACATACTATCTCCAATAATTTCGAACGTCGACGCCTTCGAAATTTGAATAATTAATTTATAAATTATTTAAATTCTTTAGAATTCAAATTTTATAAATTAATTCTTAAGTCCTTTTTGGCTTATTAAAGCCCTTTTTGATTTTACCCCTTTGCATAAATAATATTTATTTATAAAATTTAAATTCAAATTGAATTTCAATATTTTATAAAATAAATATTAAAACCTCCTTTAGCTTTTCAAAATGCTTCCTTGGGTTTTTATGAAAAACCTTTTATTTTGCTCATCAATTAAAAAGCTTCCTTGACATCAATGATGACTTCGTTCCTTGACATCAATGACAATTTGACTCAAAATGTCCAACAATTATTACATTCACTCAATTGTTCATAAAGAGTTTAGAAGAAATCTTTAAACAAAAAAATGCACCTCTAAACCTAGTAGATAGTTATCAATATAATTTATACATAAGGAGGCTTAGAAAAATTAACTAATTGAAAGGCAACATAGCTATTGCACATACTCCCTTACACACTAGATTCTTCCCTAGAGATAGATGATTATAACCAAACAAGAAGGCTAAATTACATGACTATTACACTCCACTTGGGGTATTGATGTAAAGAACAACTTAATATCACTAATGAGAAATCTAACAAAAATAATATTTAAGGTTTGGACTTACTAACTCAATATTTCCATGGGTTTTATATATGAGGTATGCAAAAACATCCAAAATCTTAGAAAAAAGTATAAAATTATAATCCATATATTTGTTCATATTTTTACCTCTATGAGACCCTTTAAAATAAAAAGTATGAATGGATATGCATATAAAATATTTACAAACATTTTAAAATTAAGGACTATCATTAATTTTGAAATAATCACATTGTCATAATGTAGATTCAAAGTTTTATCATTCAAAAAATTATCATACTGGCCTTGGTTTTTTACAAGTGTGATTACATTGTTTCCTCTCTAGTCTAAGGAGGTTTACAGGTGCCTTGTGCTTTCATACATAAGTGACAAGGGTGTAACATTAATCCCCATAATATGAATTGAGGGGCTAAGGAGAGAAAGCATTAGTGACAATAAAATCTTCCCCCATAATGGATGCTCTAGTGGGCCTCTACAATTGAGGCAAATACCTCAAAATATCCCTTGTCATATAGAAATAATTCATCGATTGTCAGAAACTCAACTTCGGTTCTTTACAACTTCAACAAGCAATTCTTTAGCAGGTGTCCCTCCCTCTTATAGTCCACAAGTGGTATTTAGCTTCTTTTAATATTTAGCCTAGGCCTTGGGCCCCTAGGTCTTAACCTCCTTAGATTTGAATTCCTTTGCATGAGCCTATATTTGTGGAATGCCATCGTAATTCCTTATTGTCACTTGAAAATAGAGTAGGAGAGAAAAAATTGATTAAGAGTAAGAGTCTTCTAAAATTCCAAGAACATAGAAATCATATGAACCATTAGCTTCAACATCTAAAAAAGTGAGAGTGATTAGCAAGGAAAATCTTCATGCATTCTACGTTATTTTTCCTTTTGCCTCTAAAAGATGCACTATTTGTTGTCAATGCCTTGAATCTCATAATATAGTCCTCAATGTTATACAAATTATCCAATTTAAGAGAGGAGAGCTCTAATTCCAAGTGTCTGACTTCATTAGTTTTAACTTTCACAAATAAATCATGCAATTTTTCGAATGCCTTGATAGGATCACTCTACTCTTTGATGTGAAAAAGTAACTATGTTTCAATCAACAAGGAAAATAAGCCAAGAGCCTCTTCTTCTCTTTTTTGGGGTGTTTTTTTTCAAGGAATATTGATGCATCTTCTTGAAAATGCTCCACAAGTTCTTACTACATAATAAGCATTTGGGTTGACCAAATACTATAATTTATCCATTAAGGTGAGTAACTAGGGATTTGTGATCCATATTATATATTTTATTCTCTAACACCACAACAAGTCCATGAACTGATGCCACTAGTGTGTAGATCTTGAAAATCATATGATTTGAAAAAAAGGCTTAAAACACTTTCTTATACAAAGTTATGGCCTTTGAAAGAATTGCCCTAATGGACCCCAAAAAATCAAAACTTAGATGTCCAAGCCTTAGAGTTGTAAGATCTAATCTTGACCTACCGCTTGGATAATTTTGATTCATTGTTGTGCTCCAATATTGTTTTACCACTTCAGCCCCTTTGCTTCACTAGATCAATGATAGTTGTGATCTATTTGGTTGACTTGACTTATATAGGTATACTTTTTATTTGAATGACACAAAGAATCATCATGTCAGCTGCCAAATCAACCAAAGACCACTTTTCGTTATTTTTGCACGAGGGATTCGATCCCAGGTATGTGTTGATCTAAAAATAATACACTATCCAAGATAACACAATGCCACTTGAGACTCAAAGGCAACTCCCTTTCCAAAAGCATTAACATTTTCACATCTAAGCTACAAGAAAATACAAAAGAGATGAATGGAGAGTTTCAAACATAGATCCTCATTTTCACAAGGTCCTTAGCCATCTTGGTATAGCCAACTAGCTAGAACCCTTTGTCATGATATAGATACCATGTTCATAGACAATAACATCTCAATCTATTAGAAGATAAATCAGAGCATCAATAGGATTTGAACACTGCTCTATTTGTATACAAGGCCCTATCACTCATTTGTGTAGCTAGTTTACCATCATTTGAGCCTATGATCAAAAGGGTAACATAAGTGCCTTTTGTCCTTTTCAACCTAAATTTTAATTCCAAGAAAACATATAGGTTTAAACAAGCAACACTTAGGAGAGAAAGTGTCTAAAACAACCCTCTTCAAACCATATTATTGCCCTCAATGGACATGCTAAAGGTGTATATTCTCCTTAAAAAAGGATGTCATTCCCTTGTAGTATGGTGTTGTAGAGAGCACACATTGGAAAGGGGTAAAATTTAAATTAAAAAATTTATTGCCTTGCTTTTTGCAATATTGCCATAACAACCTTGGAAACACAACTTGGAAAATATTAAATTAAATTTTGTAGGCATACCTTGAGGATAATGAAGCAAAAGGTGAAGAAGACATGAATTCTCTGATAGATCTAAAGGAAAAATGACAATCCATGGAGTAAAATTTTATATTTGCTTCTTAGGCTAAAAATGATTGTGAAATTTCAAGAAGAAGATCATCCTTGGTTTTGGAAAAGGATTGGAGGCTTCAAATAAAATTCCTATGTGACCAATCAATGCTACTCTATACCTAATTTTATACCATGTTGGAATTCATAATATTTTTAGAAACAAATAGAAGCAATTCATATACACAAATATTATACAAAAAGTGTAAAAAAATGAAAGAAATAAAAAGAGACAAAGATTGGGGGCAATTGTAGGTACCATAAAAATTACTATGTTATTCATAGATACGATTTACAATACTTTGTTAATTAAATGAGGAGTGGGGGGTATTTATACTAATACCAAATCCCCATTTACATAAAAGAGATTTAACCTGAGCTGATATAACAAGAGGGCTTTAAGGTTAATTACAAGTTATTAAATGGATTTAACCATAACAAGGTTAATCACATCCATAGGGCTCACATAATTAAATATTACAATAAATTTAATACATTGTACAATGAATGCCCCTAGGCCTATCCATGAATGGTCCATAATGTTCTCTTATTTGTAGACTCTCTCCATGAGAATATTAATTTGGATAACTAACCAAAGGAATATTGAGGCCTTAGGGAGAGCCTCTAATGACCAATAGTTCTTTCAAGTGAAATCAACAAAAGAAGGAAATTTTTATTGCTCTAAATTCTCATATCCCAACTTGAATGAGTATTCACTATCTTTTTATAAATTCTAAATCAACTCATTCTTTCACAAATAGGTAAATGAAACTCCTAAAGCATCTTTTGAAGCTTATATGTTGTTTGTTTGAGTTCCTCTCCTTTAACTAGGTTACTAATATAAATCCATGATCGAGAGTTATTACTCTCATTAATATAACCTTTGACCTGTGGACGATTATAAGCTAGATATGCCCAAGCCAATGGTTGCCATTTTAAATTAGACACAAGATTATAAGGCTTAAACCAAGCATCAAACCAAAAATTTGAATAATTATCCTCATTGAATTACCATTTAATATGTTTCTTGATCAATTGTAAACTATTTGATATGAAGTTCCATTTTGGAAACTCTTTGGGTAGGGTTCATTTCTATATATATTTTCAAGACAATCTATATATTTTCAAGTAATATTTGTGATCAACTCTTTCCTTGATCTTTGAATAATCTCTAGCCAGGTTTCTCCCCTAAGGCCAAACTCATAAGTCTACAATTGTACAAGTCTACCCTTTCAATATTATTTCCTTTACAAATGTTATCCCACTTACAAAGAGGAAACCCAAAATTTTCCTCATCCTTTTCAAAGAAAGTCTCTTTGAATTTATCAATTTCTAAAACTATACCCATTGGCAATTTTGTAAGTGACATCATATAATAAGAATTGATTGCAATTTAGTTGTTTGAGGGAAAAAGGGGATATCTCATGAAATTACACGAATCACCACAAGATATACCAAAATACTTAGACCAAATTAGTAAAGCAATAAAAATATCAATAATAATGAGATACTGAGCTGCTACTATATCGTCAAAGAAATGATCAATAAATTAGAATAAAGAGCTTACTACACTAAGATCATCCACAAAACATATGCAATATTCAATCCTAATGTAGCAATTAAATTACTTGATAACCCAATGTCCTCAAGGACCCTACCATCCACAAAAAAATAAATAATGAAGTATAACAAAACACTCAATCGTATTCTATCAAGTTTGTAATATCACCACTATAATAAGGAAAAATACACTTGGGGTCAGTGTAAGGGACTCAAAGTACCTTAAAAATGAGTCCTTGAGTAGTAGGTTTAATATTTAACTACAAATACTAGTGGAGCATCATATCCTCCATGAAAGGTAGCAAATCAATCAATAATGACTTTGGTCATACCTTCAAGAATAAGAGAGTCCCGATGGGGGCAATGTAGTGGTTAGGGCCTTGGCCTTTCTTTGGGAGGTCCAAGGTTCAAACTATGATGTGTGTGTATGTAATTCTACATGGTTTGAGCTTTGGTTCTTGTGTATATCGTGGAGAATCACTTGTTCTAACATCAAGGTGTCTCGTCGGACTGAACGCTTATCCCTTTCCTGGTGCTTTCAGCGACATAAAAGGTTTAAAATGATTATGGCATGGTGGTTATAGGGGCGGACTGCATGAAGATCTATGTGGCGACTTCTGGGGCGGACAACGCAGAATACTGTGGCGGCAATAAAAAGCTAGACAACCTGCTGGATTCATGGCGGCTACCGATTCCACCATGTAAATTAAAAAAAAAAACATCAAGGTGTGCATTGTGTGTTAAAAAAATGTTGAAATTTTATTTTACATATATGAGTGTGTATGGTCTACCTGCAAGGACACGACTTACATTATCGATGATGAGACCTAGGTTCAACCCCCATTGTGGATTTATATACAAAGTATTGATAAAAAAGAAGAAATAATTTCCAAATATAATATTGGTTAATTTCTTGATTATGTTTGATCATTTTATGTTTCATATAATATTCTTAATATGTAGGAATTTTAAACAAGGGTGGTGGATTGTTTTTTTGCACCGGTCTCAAGATGAAACTTTTATTTTTCTTGTTGTAGGAGATGAGCCTTTGTGACTTGAGAAATAATAAATTTACAAGTGTTTGGGACTTTGGTTTAGCTTCGGCTGGAGGGAGGGCATTGTGAATAATTTTCTATGGCTTACAAGGGCTAACAAATTCTATCCATAAATGGTAAGGTTTTGGTAAAAAAAACCCTAACAATGGCTACAATTACCCTATTCAAGAATTATAACAATGGAGCCTTTTTGTTCTTCTCTCGTTTGCTTGTGTTTGATCAATTAAAGTTGGATCTCTTAGCTTAGGCCTTTCCTAAATGTTTCAATATGGTCCTAACTAGAGTTAGAAGCACTTTCATTCCAAAGTTAGACGAAGATACCATAGTCAAGGTTCCACCCAATCTCATTCAAAATCCAACACTCATTTTGTGTTCTCAAGCCCTAGTATACAAGTTCATAGGATTGTGGTCAAGCTCATCTTCTATTTAGAAATGGATAGACTCCAAATTGGTCTTGCAAATATCTAGCTACAAACTCATGTTGATAGGGAGAGGCTATTTTATGACAGTATTTTAATTTCTAGAAGAAAGAAGCTCCATCTTTCACATGGGGCATGGTTCCTAGGGTCCCCCTATACATGATATTATGGTTTACCAACTTTAACCAATAAGTGGAGGAACTAGAGGAGACATCCATTTGAGTAAGGCTTCCATTTCTTCCATTACATTTTTGGAATAAGCCCACTCTGAAGCTTATTGGAAACACCATAGGAACATTTGTGGATTGGGCACCACCAAAGGCCAATAATGCTATTTGTGCCAGAATATGTGTGTAAATCAATCTAAAAAAAGGTTTACCTAAGAGTATCAGGATTAAAGTGATGGATTGGATCCATACACAACCTCTTGATTATGAATACATACCTTTTTAGTGTATTTCCTGTCACAAACATAAACACTTTTCTAAAAACTATCCCACCAAAGTGTAGTAGAAAAAAAAGTATGACGATAAAGATTTTCAACTAGTTAGACGAAAGCAGATAAGACATTCAAGGAGTCACAAGAGAAACACTCAGTTCCTAGATAAAAAAAACAAGTTTTTTGTTCTCTTTTTGGAGGAAGAGGAAGCACCCTTAGAAGAGGAACATGAGGCTCAAGTTTAAGAGGTAAAAACCCTAAAATAAAAATCTAATGAAGTAATAGAAGAAACACCAATCAAGAACAAAAAAATACATGAAGAAAATGTAGAAGATAAAATAGTGGAAACACAAGGAGTGTAAATCACAATCCCAAGAGGTAATATGGTTGGAAAAAGGGATAATACACAAGAATAAAAGTCTGAGGAAGAGGAAAAATGAAGTAGCACTCCAACCACAAGGTCTAAAACAAAAGAAAGAAAAAAAAAATCAAGAAATTAGAATGGAACAAGCAAAAAAGGATAAAACTCAGAAAACCTTAGGTGACTTCCCTAAGGCAAAAAAGATAAGTAAAAAATGAAATACATATCTTGGAATGGAAGGGGATTGGGTAGTCCCTTGAAGAAAAACTACCCGAAATCCTTAATAGATCAACACAAACTAGCAATAGTGTGTATTCAAGAATCAAAGATGTCAGACAATACTACCAAAGGAGAATGGAACAAGATCTGGTATCATTTAGAATTGGTAGCAAAGGATGCATCAAGAGCTTTTGGAGGAATCATTCTTGCTTGGGAGCCCCAAGCCTTAACTTACAAAAGTGAGACAAAAAATGATAACAATTAACTTTGCTATGCCAACAGGTTTAGAGTTAACCATAGTAAATTTTTATGGACCAAATCATTTAGAAAAAAAAAAGAGGTATGGAGGCAACTACAACAATGGATCAGACTGGAGAGGCCTAATAATATAATAATAGGAGGATATTTTGATGTAACCTTAGCTCAATGGGAGAAAATAGAAGGAAACAAAATAAGAGACCCAACCAAGGAGATAGTGGACCATGTTATGGTAGAGGTACACCTCCAAGACATCATTCTCAAACAAGAACAATTGATGAGGATTGATGTTAGATCTTTCATATGACCCCTCTAGTAGTTCCTAGCTAGGTTTGCATAGTTTATTTCTTGCAAATTAATAATTGTAAGTGAGTCTCCTTCTCACATGCACTTGTGGGCACTAGTTATCTTCTAGTTGTCATTTAGAGTGTTGGTTAGTAAGTGTGAACTCAAAGTAGGAAGTGTGTACTTCAAGATAGCTAAAATGGATCTTCTAGTTAGCAATATTCTTTTCTCTTAACTTAGAAGTTTACGTGCATTCTCATTTGCACTTTTGTAGCTTATGGTTAAGCATATTGGATCAAATCCATGATTTGATGGGTTTGGTTATGTATTTTGGGCCATTAGTGCCTATATATTGAATTGTAAATAATAGAACACTTAGTTGGATTTTCAATCATTTTCATTGGTATCAGAGCCTAGTTCATGTTTGCACTAGGGCTTGTGAGGTGAGAGGATAGGAGAGAATTTTGTTATGAGAAATATTTTCTCATTGAGGACTCGATTTAAGCTCAAGGGTAGCTTAAAAACCATTCGGAGAAGGAAGTTCCTTCGACGACAAACTCCTCGTTCCAACTTTTTACTTATGCTCAAGAGGTATAGGAAAAGTTTGCCTCAGAGTTCTTCATATTGTGATCCTTGGAAGGGATTGGATCGTAGTTATGGTCCAATTAGGATTAGGGAGCCATTTGACCCTACTGCCCCCCCATTTTTGAGTACTGAAGAGCTCCAGGAGGTCATCAAAGCTAGGTCGTGTGTCGACTTAGATCTGGTTGCCTTTCAAATGCTGGTCATGTGTCGACCGGATCTTGAAAGGAGAGCTACTGGAGGGAGCTGGTTGCTCGCATTTTTGCAATTTAAGCTTTTCAAAATTTGGAATTAACCCCCCTGGTTAATTTTTAAATTTTTTTAGTTTGTATTAGAAAAGCTTTTATTTTAAATTAATATATTATTTTGTTAATATATTAATCTGTTGTTGCATTGTATAAAAAAAAAAAAAATATTATATTTTTTTGGCAGCCAAAGGCCTTGCAGCAGGCTTCGACTGCATTCGACAGCATCGTCCAGGCCACGGCGGCTTTCAACAGCTCACGACGCCTATCCGTCGTTGCTTGTTGGCCGTCTGTCGTCGGGCAGCAAGCCGACAGCAATCACTGTCCACAGTGACAGTGATTACGGCTGTCACCTGACGCATTTGTCAGGGCTGACAACAGATCTGAGCCTACTGTCAGACTGATAGCGCTAGGCGCGACAACCTCGACCATCGCTGTCTGTCGACAGCGCAGCGCCTGGTGCCGAGCCGATGGCAGTTTGCACTGTCCGTCGGCTTGACAGCCTGATAGCTTGTCAGGCTCAGCCGCCGCAGCGCCTGACAACATTGTCAGGCATCTGTAGGCTTGGCTGCCTGTGACGCAGTGCCTGACAAGCCTGCTAGGCAACTACAGGGCCTGCAGTCCGCAGTGTCGCTACGGCAGCGTCTGACAATGCTGTCAGACGTCTATCGGGCCTACGGTCGACAATGCCAGGGCCAGCCACAGTCTGGCCAGGGGCGGCTACGTGCTTAGAGCCCAAATTTTTGTGCACGAAACTTTTTGCACAGGAGTTTGTGCATGACAGATGTGCACAAAAATTAGTGCATGGAATTTTGCATGATTTGTGCCCATTGTAATTCTTTCTGCACTTAACTGGAATTTTCTGTTGGATTATGTGCTCGAGAAGCATGCAACAAGAGTTTTTGTGAAGTCTACCTCGGGAAGTGTGCCACAGTAGTAGCAGAATTTCATGCACTGTAAGTCATTTTGAAGGGTACATATTGTAATTTTTAATTTTTACTATTTAAGGTTGCATGTTAAATTTTGTATTTATTAATTTAATTTTTAATAACTTGATTAAATTCATTAATCTTTGATTAATTGAAATTTAATTTTTAATTAAGTTATTTTTAAGTTAATAAATGCTAAATTGCACCTTAGATTAGTTTAAAATTTCAAAATTTTCAGCCTTAGGAGTAAAATTTTCAAATTCAGAAGCACTCCATTGTAACAAAGAAAATTTCCATTTTCTTTCCTTGATTTAGTGCTTTCTCATTTTTACTCCTGGCTTATACCCGGGTTCACATGGCTTCTGACTTGGTTGCCCAAGTGGCAGAAATTGCCCATGTTGTAAATGCTTTAGCAGATAAAGCTAATGACACTACCATGGCAGAAGTCCTTGGCAATCTTGCCATGAAGGTAAATGACATTTCTTTGCATAATGCTTCAACTTCTGCTCATGATTCTCGTCTGAGAGTTCGTTGTGAAGTTCCATTGTATGATGGATCTAGGAACCCTGATGTCTTGAATAGTTGGATTCTTGACATGAGTTCTTGGTTTTCTTACTCTCAACTTTCAAAAGACGATATAGTGCCTTATGCTAAGCTAAAACTTTCTGGTTTAGCCAAAGTACTTGTTGAACGAAAAAGAGGACAAGATGCACTCACTACATGGTATGAGCTTGTAAAATGTCTAAAGACCAATTTTTATCCTTCAAATTATTCTAGGGAATTGGTTATTAAATGGTTTCATTTTCGACAAGGTACTAATATGTCTGTACAAGAATATATTTTCTAGTTTAACAGGTTCAGGATACTTGTGAATGTGGAGGATGATGTTCCAGGTTTGATTCTCAAATTTCAAAGTGGCTTGTTAGAGCATTTGTACAGGGAAGTAATGTTTGTTTCTATGGAAATTTTGGATTCAGTTTTCAACCAGGCACAACTTGCGGAGGACAAGTAGAGTTTAGTAATTACTACTCAAGAGGAGGATGCTCCCAAGGGTCCCCTTGAGTCTGTAGGAGAGAGTAGAGTATATACGAAATTACGAGGTAAGCTTAATGAAGTTACCTTGGTAAATGTAAGTTCATCGAGAAGGGGCTCGTGATGCTTTGTTCATCACTCGAGCCCATTTGCTTCATAATTTTGCAACTGATTGTATAGTGGATAATGGCTCGCAGAAAAATCTAATTGCGAGGTCCATTGTCGAGCGTTTGAAGTTACCTATGGAGCCTCATCCTAAACCTTATTCTTTGGGTTGGAAGGATAGTGGAAGAGGCTCAGAAATCACTCACACTTGCACATTAAAATTTGCACTTGGCCCACATTTCATAGATCAAGTCACTTTGTGATGTGACTCCTATGGATTGTTGTGGGATTTTGCTTGGACAACCTTTTCAGTATGATAGGAGATCTGTTTATGATGCTTTCAAAAGAACCTACACACTTCAAAAATATGGTAAGGTCTTTCTCATTAAAAGCACCAACACTCCTAATATCATTCTAAGTTCCAAGCAAACGAAAAGAGTAATTAAAAAAGGTGGTGATGTTGCTCTAATTTTCATTCGCTCTCAAAACACTTCTACATCCACATCCATTACAAAGCAACACTCTTCAATGGATAAAATATTGCAAAGTTATTCACACATATTTTAGGAGCCGAAGTCTCTTCCTCCAATTCGCACAATTAATCACAGCATTGAAATAATTCCTGGTTCTTCCCTTCCTAATGCTCCCATGTATAGACAATCTATTTTGCAAAATGAAGAAATAAAAAGGCAAATAGAAGATTTGTTGTCTAAGGGTTTCATTAAGGAAAGTACTTCTGCTTGTGCCTCACCTATTTTTTTAGTTCTTAAAAAATATGGCACTTGGAGATTATGCATTGATTTTCGTGCTTTGAACAGAATTTCTATGAAGAATAGATATCCCTTACCCCGCATTGATGATTTATTAGATCAGCTTCAAGGAGCTAAGTTCTTTTCAAAAATAGATCTCAAAAGTGGATATCATCAAGTGCGTATCCAAGCTGAGGATACATGGAAGATAGCTTTTAAGACGAAGATGGGCCTCTTTGAATGGTTGGTCATGCCCTTTGGTCTTACTAATGCTCCTACAACCTTCATGAGGTTGATGAATGATGTATTTTGTGATGTACTTGACAAATTTGTCATAATATATCTTGATGATATATTGATTTTCTCAAAAACTTGGGAGGAACACCTTAGGCATATCCAGCAAACCCTTGATCTTCTTGCGAAGAATCAATTATATGCCAATTCTTCCAAGTGTTCTTTTGGCAATACTTCAGTTTCTTACCTTGGCTATGTGATTAGTGAAAGTGGAATTCAGGTAGATCCCATAAAAGTTGATGTTTTACTTAAGTGGTCCCATCCTACAACTCTCACTGAGTTAAGGAGTTTTATAGGACTTGCAAATTTTTATCGCAAGTTCATTCCTCAATATTCCACCCTTGCAGCTCCATTGCATTATCTCACTAAGTCCAAAATTCCATTTCATTGGGAGAAAAGCCAAGAAGTTGCCTTTGAGAAACTCAAAAAGAAACTTTGTACAGCACCTGTGTTAACTTTACCCGACCTCTCTCAACATTTTGAGATTGAAACGGATGCCTCTAAAGTTGCCTTAGGAGCTGTGCTCAAACAGAATGGTCATCCAGTTGCTTATCATTCAGAAACTTTTTCTGCTGCTAAGTTGAACTATTCTACATATGACAAGGAGTTGTATGCTTTAGTTCAAGCTATTAAGTATTGGAGACATTATATTTTGGGAAAAGATACAGTAGTACACACTGATCATATGCCTCTCAAGTTTTTACAATCTCAAAGTAAAATTGAAGAATCAAGACATATGAAGTGGGCCTCTTACCTCCAACAATTTCACTTGGTGATCAAGTACAAAAGGGGAAGAGTAATACTGTTGCTGATTGTTTGAGTAGGCCTCCAGCCGCTCTTGCCTTAACGATTATGTCCACTTCACACTTGGGATTTCAAACTTGGCCTAATCAGTATTCACAGGACCCTGATTTTGGAAAAATATTTGAGCAAGTGAGT
The DNA here is from genome assembly GCA_028583015.1 of Wollemia nobilis. Taxonomy (NCBI): domain Eukaryota; kingdom Viridiplantae; phylum Streptophyta; class Pinopsida; order Araucariales; family Araucariaceae; genus Wollemia; species Wollemia nobilis. Next base: position 6,357,355 of record JAQPPZ010016681.1, on the reverse strand, counting down.
AAGCCTTCTTCTTCCAATTTACGTCCTTTCCAAGATTTCTACATCAAATAAGGACTTCTTTACAAATTGGACAAAGTTTGTTTTCCTTGTGAGCCTAGAGTGTCACTTCTTAAGGAAGCTCATTCTACACTTTATGGTGGTCACTTTGGGAAGCATAAAACACTTCATCATTTGCAAAGATTTTTCTATTGGCCTAAAATGCGAGAGGGATGTGTTGAGATTTCTCAAACAAGTGATGCAGTTTGTTGTCGCTCAAAACCAGCTAATAGGAAGTTTGGCTTAGGCATGCCTTTGACCATTCCTTCCCGTCCTTGGGAAAGCATTTCCATGGATTTGGTTAGTGGTTTTCCTATGAAAGTGCGCCAACATGATTGTGTGTTCGTGGTGGTTGACAGATTCAATAAAATGGCTAAGTTTATTCCATGCCGCAAGACAAGTTCTGCATCAGACTTAGCCCAATTTTTCTTTGACAACATTTGGCATTCCTTTGGTCTACCTACCAGCATTATCTTAGATTGTGATTCACGCTTTGTGGGTCACTTTTGGCATTCTTTGTGGAAGATTTTGGGAGTTTCCCTTAACTTTTCCATCGCCTATCATCCACAGTCCGATGGGTAGACTGAAGTGGTAAACCGTACACTTGTGCAAAGTTTATGAATCTATCATCACACTTCACCAGCAAAGTGGGACTTGAGTCTCACTCATATTGAACATGCCTATAATAGGGCCCTACATTCTTCTACAGGTCATTCACCCTTTGAGGTTTGTATGGGATTTCAGCCCTTGGCACCTTATGAGTTACCTTTGTATTTGCCTTCTCCTATCACTTCACATCTTCAAAAGGAGCAAGACAAGGCACACTCATTTATTCAACACTTGCACAATCTTCAATCAAAGGTGGTTGAGATTTTGCAAAAGACATAGCAACAGCAGAAAAAGGCCATGGATCGACATCGAATTCCTCATCCATTTTAGGTTGGTGACAAAGTTTGGTTGCATCTTGACAAGCGACGTTTTACTGATAAGACTCATAGCAAAATCAAACCAATTCGCTATGGGCCTTATACTATTCTTCAATAGGTGTCCGAGAATGCTTTTTGCCTTGATCTTCCCACACACTTGGGAATTCATGACGTCGTCAATGTAGATCTTTTGAAGTTGTACTTTGACTCTACATTGGAGACCGCACCAGCTATCAGTCATCCTGTGGACGTGGTTCCTGAAGCTCAATTACCATTGGATGCAGATCATATCTATGACACGAAGACTCGACAGACTCACCAGGGGTCTACCACCTCATATCTTGTGGCTCGGCGAGGACAGTGCCGCATCAGGCTCGTTGGATTTCTTTTCATCAGATGTCCCGTGACTTTCCTATTCTTCCGAAAGCATTGGAGTCCAATGCTTCTATTGTGGGGATGCATGATGAGGATTGATGTTAGATCTTTCATATGACCCCTCTAGTAGTTCCTAGCTAGGTTTGCATAGTTTATTTCTTGCAAATTAATAATTGTAAGTGAGTCTCCTTCTCACATGCACTTGTGGGCACTAGTTATCTTCTAGTTGTCATTTAGAGTGTTGGTTAGTAAGTGTGAACTCAAAGTAGGAAGTGTGTACTTCAAGATAGCTAAAATGGATCTTTTAGTTAGCAATATTCCTTTCTCTTAACTTAGAAGTTTACGTGCATTCTCCTTTGCACTTTTGTAGCTTATGGTTAAGCATCTTGGATCAAATCCATGATTTGATGGGTTTGGTTATGTATTTTGGGCCATTAGTGCCTATATATTGAATTGTAAATAATAGAACACTTAGTTGGATTTTCAATCCTTTTCAACAATTTACCTGGAAAAATAGAAGAGCAGGTATCCAAATTATTGTTGAGACTAGATAGATTTCTAGTTCATAAGGATATATTATCAAGGCATCCCCTCATCTCCAGCTAGATCATCTAAAGTTCAATATCAAATCACAAGCCTATCATTATGGATAGTGGGAAAAAATTCTTACTAAAAGGAAGATTCCTTTTAAATATAATCCATTATGGGTAGAGCAGTAAAATTTCAACACACTAGTGGAAGAAATATGAAATCAAAGTATCCCCTCAACCAACCCATAGGTGGTTTGGAAACAAAAATTTCAAACCTCAAGTAGGCCATGAGGAAATAAATTTCAAAGAAAAAATTAATAATAACAAAAAAGGAGGAACTCGTGCTACAAATGGAGAAGTTAAAAAATGAAATTAGAGAGCAACCTCCCATGACACTTCAACAAGAACAAAGAAGATAATTATATCAAGAGCTAGAGAAAGTGCATGACAAAAGAAGCACATTTGTGTCTTCAATCTAGAATGACATGGTTTCAAAATGGAGACAAAAATACAAAATACTTCCATGTCAAGACACTATCAAAGGAATACAATTCAGGAAATTCAACATGTATTGATTACACTCATAAAGACCATATCAAGGAGATAACACTTGGGTATTTTTCTAAACTTCTCACCAGAGCCTCAAGGGATGGACAAGCTCAAGAAATTCTCCTCCAAAATATTTCTATTTTTCTTAAAAACAAGGAAAAAATAGAACTGACTGAGGCTAATATGGAGGAATTGGAAGAAATCATCCACTCTTTAGCAAAAGATAAGACTTCGGGTCTAGATGGATTTACTCACAATTTTTATTAGCATTTCCTTCACATAATGGGAGCAGACCTTCTCAAGATGATAGAGCAAACCAAAACTCAAGGTAAAATCTCTGGTACTATAAAACCTTACTTCATAACACTAATTCTTAAAGAAAAAATGATAATTCCTTTGCTACATTTAGACCAATTTCTCTTTGCAACTCTTCATACAAAATCATGACTAAAATCCTAGAAAACAGAATCAAGAGGAATATCAACTCCATTATAGCTCAAGAGTAGGGGAGTTTCATTCCAAGGAAGCAACTATATGATAATATTATCATGGTGCATGAAGCTCTATAGTCCTATGCAAAGGTAAATAATAAAAGACTGGTCATTAAACTAGATATGTCTAATGCCTTTGATAAAGTAGACATCCAATTTTTAGAAAAGGTTATTGTCAAATTTGGATTTCTTATATAATTAATAAACTGGATATTGGCTTGTGTTAACAACCCCTGGGTAGCTCCCATAGTTAATGGAGAACCAACAACCTTCTTTAAAGCCTCTAGAGGTCTAAGACAAGGTTACTCCCTTTGTCATACTTGTATATCAATTTAGTTGAAGCATTAGGGAGATTAATCAATAGGAGGATAGAAAATAAGATTAGTGGCATTAAAATAGGAAGTGGACTCAAATCAGTCACCCATGCCTAATTTGTAGATGACACCATCCTAATAGGAGAAGCTTCAATATTAAACATAAGACACTTCAAAGAATATTTGGATTGTTTTACCTTGGCAACAAGGGAAAAAAATAACCAAACCAAGAGCAACTTTTATACAATTAATGCTTCTCCCTCTAAGAATAGAAGTTTCAGCCAAATCTCGGGGTTCAAACTTAGTTCTGAGCCCACATTCAAATATTTAGGTGTTCCAATGGGATTTAAGGTTACAAGAAATTGTTGGAATACTACTATAGAGAAAATGGTAAAGCGAATTTAGGCTTACAATAATGGGTTGCTGAGCCTGGTAGGAAGAATAATACTTATAAAATAAGTTATAACAAGTCTCCCAGTCTATCAGCTTTTGTTCTACCATGCTCCAAAGTATGTGCTTAATAAGCTTGATGGACTAATTAGGAGTTTCTTATGGCCAGGAGGAAAACAAAACGAAAAGAAGAAATTCCATATTGTCAATTGGGAAGCTATCTTGCAACCTAAAGGGTTAAGGGGTCTAGGAATAAGGAAAACCAAAGAAGTTAGCAAAGCTTTAGGGGCTAAGTTGCTATGACACCTAGTCAATACCCCTTCCTCCCCTTGGAAGGAAATACTAAAGGTTAAATACATTCACAACTCTAAAGGTTTATGGATGATAAAAAATATAGCAAGCAAGTTTGGTTCTTCCTCAATATGGAAGCACATTGTTGAGGCAAAAAATATGATCCTAGACAAAGTATCGTGGTTACCTAGAGATGGTTAGCTTGTCAACCTTTGGGAGGATCCAGTAATGGGAAGACCCCCTCTTAATACCAGTTTTTCTTGAACTCTTAAAGAAGAATTTCAAAATCTAGGAGTTCACAAACTGGCTGATATAATGGAATGGATGGGAAGACATTGTAATTGGAGAGACCCCCCTACCTAGTCACATACAAGAACAATGGATAAATCTCAAAGATTAAATTGCTGGATATAAAACTTACTCCTAGAATTTGGATAAACTAATTTGAGGGGAGGTAAATATCAAGTTAAAATGGAATTTAAAGCCCAACAGGCAAGAAAGGTAAACAAAAAGCTAGCAAAAATATGGAAACATCAAATACCCCCTAGAATTCAACTAGTTTATTGGCTAGTGCATCAAAATAAAATTCTTTCTAGAGAGAATATGTAGAAAAGAAACATAATGGGACATCATATATGTACAATATGCTTCAAAAGCAATGAAACCACCAGACATATTCTCTTTGAATGCCCAACAACCTTGCAGATTTGGATAGGATTTGTATTTAAATTTGGCTGAACAATTACAGGTAACATGAATGCAGAGAATTGCTTAAATCAATGGAGCCAAATATATAAATAGAATCTCAAAAATAAATATTTGATATAGTATTTACGGGAATCCATCCCTTTCTACATAATATGGGATATATGGAAAGACAAGACTAAATTAATTTTTGAAGGAAAAGGCAACAAAATTATCTGGGTGATAGTTTCAAATGCAAAAGCAAACTATAAAAAAACCAAAATCCTAAAAAACTGACTGGTTCAAAGCTTCTCATGTTGCAAAGAATTAATCTCCAAGCTTTGTTGGGGACGAACAACATCCCTAGAGTATATATACCTGTGATTCAATACCTAAATCTATTTTCTTATGGTGATTCAAATTCTAATCCAGGAATGACGATGATAAGGGGAATCATTTTCCAAGACAAGACAAGACAAGATTTCTTCTCAATTATAAGATTTGTTTGGGGTAAGCTGCAAACAATGTAGTTGAAGAGATTGGCTATGAAGTTGGTCTTAGACTAGAAGTAAAAAATGGCAGTCAATAACTACATGTTTATGGGGACTCTAAATTCCTCTGCTCTCACCAATCAAACAACTTTATCATCATTATAATTAAGGATCATCTACACACATATCAAGGATTTGGAATCAAAATTGACTAAAGTCATTTACTCCCACATTAAGAGGGATTTTAACAAAGAAGTGGATGCTCTAGCCAACACAACTATTTACTCAACGCACATGAAGCTTTATATCACTCGTCATAGAGAGGATGGAGCACATAAAATAAGACATATAGAAAAGGATAGACAAGGTTGAGAAAAATAGGCCAAATAAGGATAACAAAGTCAGTGAATATGAGACGAGAGACTCTAATGATAAGGATGACTTCAGGTGTTCAGTTTAGGATTTTGACTAAGGAATTTAGTGTTGCAACTATATTAGATAAGGATGATAGTAGCAATACCAGTATTTTTGGTCTTTTTTGTAACTGATCTTAGTTGGTTTGATGAGCCAATAGTCCTTTCTTTGTTCTTGACTCATTTTTCTTAATTAATACATATTTTCACTTTAAAAAGAATACAAGAGATAAATTAAATGAAAAGAATATCACTTGCTATAGTAACAAAAAAGGCAAAAAAATATAAGATTGTTGAAAGCAATTTTAGTAGTTAAAATGATTACTGGCTAGATGTATGGTGAACGAATGAAAAGATAAAGTGGGTATTTATACTAGATGAATGAGATAACTTTCTCTTTTAAGGTTAACAACATGATTACACTCTTGTTGGAGCTATAAAATTGCAATCATTCATCATAAAGGGGTACCATCTTAACCCTAGATATAAAACATGATAGGATCATGACCATGCATAAAAAAAATGATCAATGACCATGATTACCACTCAAAGTGATGATCACAACATCATTGATCATTATGACATATACTTTGGAGGCAATATGTAAACATGTCCCTTAATCATGCCTTTATCTTTACTTTAGAGTATTGGAAAAGTTGATAAGCTAAAATGACAAGAAAAGATAGCAAAAAGGTGATAATTGGCTCACCATCATTCTATCCAAGGACTAACAAAGTTAATCCACCCTGTCCCATATTAGAAGGATGAGACTCTTCACTACCTACAAGTTCAGTTGTTAGTGCTCATTTTACAAATACAATAGTCTTTTATGAGTTTTAGTCTTCCCACCATGGTTGAAAGCTTACCTTTCCAACTTGCCAAACAAGCTTTTATTCTATCCAAACATCAGTCCTAAAGGTCCTTCTTATTTCCTTTATGATATAAAGGATTACCCAACTAGGTTGATTAAAAACCTAAAATATCCTCAATAATCTATTGTAAATCTAGGGTAGTTTTAATGAAACATCTTAGATTTTATAGCATTGACCAACTATCCAATAACCTTATCATAGCATGGTAATATTGATTTAAACTCCATGGGCTCACTGATTTAGGGATGGACCAAAAGAAAAGTATCATCAAAAAATTGGATATGAGATTTGAAGGGACCTTTTTTTGTAACTTTAATACCTTTGTTTTTCCTTCTATTTTTACCTTTGAGAAACTCTCCCTAAAGCCTTCATAAGAATAATAAATAAATAAGGAGGTAGCAGATCTATAACAAACCTTCTTGGCATAACTTGATCTTGATACATAATTATGTATCAATGCATGGATATCTAATGCATGTTGTTATTTCCATGTTATCAAAATTAGTTGGTATTGCAAATTATGCTTTGTTTAAAATATATAGAGAATATGGTATTACTGATGAACCCTTTGGATGCAGGACTAGGTATTCTCATCGATGGATTGATATGGGACAACCATCAAAGTTGAGATAAAAACATGAAAAATGATGGTGATGACTTGTTCATCAACAACTCAAGGGTAATATAATGCCCTTCATGTAGATGCATTTGCATATATGTTGTTTGAACACCCATTAGGTGAAGAAGTTACTATTGCAAGGGAGTCCTCCTTAGTAGGTAGGTGATAACATTGGTTATCTTAAAAGAACCACCTACTCAAGAAAAAATGGGTGTAGTATTGAAATGCTTGATTTCATTCTTGTTGGTTTTATTTGGTTTGGCAAGAGCCTTTGTTTAATATTTTATATTAATGCTAATGGTTGATATTAGCACTCGATAGTATTCAATTTGGTGGATAATTATTCTTATTCTAATGTTAGTATCTTTTCGAGAAAAAGGATTAATAAGAAATTGATTTAACTATTAATCCAAAGAATGTTAGAACAAAGAATACTAGTGATTAAGCTTTGATTTGGTAATTTTTTTTTTTTTTTTGTTTTTTGTTTTTTGAATTTACATGGTGGAATCGGTAGCCGCCACGAATCCGGGTAGGCTGTCCAACTTTTATGGCCGCCACAATATTCTGTGCTATCTGCCCCAGAAGCCGCCACACAGATTTTCGCGCAGTCTACCCCTATAACCACCATGCCACAATCATTTTAAACCTTTTACGCCGTTGAAAGCACCAGGAAAGGGACAAGTGTTCAGTCCGGTGAGGCCCGAGATTTGAACCTTGGACCTCCGCCCCCCTTATGGGGTTTGGATGGATTTGGTAATTATTAAAAAGCAATAGATCATTAATTAAATTAACCATGAGTGCAAGACTTTAATAGAAAATGTTGTGCTTGGAATTTATGACAAATGGAAAATCTTGTTTATCAACGTATCTTGAGTGAAAATATTCCTTGTGGAGTAATGTAATGCATGAAGGCTAGAAGCTTTAGCTTGGGTAAGGGAAATCCTATTTGAACTCTAAATATCAAGGGATCTAGGGGTTAGCAAAGATGTTAGAAGAAGAGGACGAAAGGAAAAGCTAAGCAAGTGAGGATGAAATAGCTCGAATCAAGGTAACCCTTGTCAGAATGTAGTGTAAAGGTACCTCTTGGAAGCTATGTGTTGTTGCATTATTTTTAATTTAAAATATATAGATGCTTGTGTTGTTTGTATAATTGTTGTGATTGATTTTTGGGTTGCTAGCCTCTATTGATTTGTTACCTTGTTGTTGGTATAGGCATGCTAAATCTTTGTTTCATGAGTAATCCTTTGTTTGATTTAAGTTAGTGTCTTTCTAATTTGTTGTGCTTGTATCTGTTATGTTCTCTTATTTTGAGGGCCGAAGTCTTTAGTTAAGATTTTATTGTTATGTTGTTGCTTGTGTGCATCCTGGATTGTTGCCTTAAGGACATCTATGTTGTTTTCTATGTGTGTCTTGGATTGTTGCCTTAACAATGTCTATATTTCTACCTATGTGCACCTTGGATTGTTGCCTTAAGGGTGTTTATGTTGCTGCCTGTGTGTGTCTTGGATTATTGCCTTAAGGACATCTATGTTGTTGTATGTGTACGTTTTAGCTTTGCTACCTTAAGGGCATATCTAGTTGTTATCGTAGTGTATTTTATGTAGTTCTCAGTGGTCTATTTTTTCCATTTCCAAGTTCAATCAGTGTGCTCTAGTGACCCTTCGAAGGTTGCATTACTCTCAGACTTGTCTAGGTTGCCTCATCAACCATGGTATCTTTGGGAGTGCGGTGGTCCTACGTTCGAAGGTGGTGTTAGCCGACTTCACTAGTAGGATTATTTATTGATTTTACCTTTTAAGCCTTTGGAGTTGGGCTTTGTTATGGTTTGCTTTCTTATGTGGTTATAATTTAAATTTGATGGTTGAATTTGGAATGGTAGTATTTATGTTTTAAGTAGAGCTTCATTTGAATGGTGTTGGTTAATTGTATAACTTAGTGAATGGACATCAGTAAGTTATTATTAGACTTTTTGCTTCCTTTCAATATTATAAAGAAATTAATAGTTGTGGATGAGATTTTATTTATTGGAGAAATGCATAAACTTGTAAATAGGAAAGGAAGATATTTTATATTGTTGTAGGTGAAGTAAGCATTCTTTTATTTAATTGTGATGCTTGGCTAATTATTTTAAAAGAATAATGGAAGGCTTTGTAAAGTTTTTTAATAATGAATTTTTGAGGCTTGGATAGATAAGAAATTCATTATAGAGAGAAGTATGAGATTCTCTCATTAACTATATGAAATGTATTTGTGCATGGTTGTTGCATTTTCAAATAGAGCATATTAAATTGGATTGCATCAAGAGCTATCCTGATCCCTAAGTTTTCTTAAAACATGTGGGCGACTCCTTTTATGAGGTTGGTCATGAAAAGAAGATGGTGTAGAGGCCAATTGGGTGGATTTGCTCTAATATACTTGGGAATGAAAGGATTTTATGTGAATGGAAACTTTGTTATGTAAAAAATTGGTTATTTCTTTTCTTAAACCAAAATAATTGAAAGTTTCTATGTTAAAATGGGATGATGACTTTTTTTGAGTAAATTAAGAATGGGATAGCTTTGAGCTCCTTTAAAGATGTTTTTTATTGTGGAAGAAAATGAAATATTTATGTGATAACATTTAGAATCTGTTAAGCTTATATTTCTCGTTTTGAAGAGATGGTATTTTGCTAGAATTATGTTAGATGTCTTCATCTTGCTTAATTAAATCTAGAGAAATATTTAATGGATTCTGTGTGGAATAATGATCTATTTAATTATTATATTTTGTTGTTGTTATAGCACTTTAAATTCTTATTTCAAGAGATATTATATCTTGTATTTATGCATAGTTTTTGGGAAGGGGTTCTTGGGTGTAGATCTAGAACCTTTTTAGGACCTTGAGTCAAATAATAACTCAATCCTGGGAGGAGTTATGGTGATGCAATAACTAGGTAGGTGTGATTCATAGGAGTTGTGATGATGCAATAGCTAGGTACTCATGAATCTAAAAGGAGTTGTGATGATGCAATAGCCAGATTCTCGTGATTGATACACTTTGAATGGTGAGGATCGGGTGTTCTATAACTAAGAGGTTAATGGAATCAATTTCAATTCAATTGTGGTGGTACCTTGAAGTGAGTTTCCAAGCGACCATGCTCATTGCCAGGTGAGTGACAATGACCTTAGTTAGCTTGTAGAGGTGTGGTAACTAATCACTAAGGCTTTATGCCATATTAACCTACATAGAAGGACTTATGGAAAGGTTAGAAAAAATGTGTCTCCCTTTAAGTGGTATGGGCCTTAAAGGATAATCCCTACGTTGTGGTCAAATTGTCCTATACCGGTGAGGGTATAGGAAAGGTGGGAGGACCACTTTAACATCCTTCTAAATGATGAGGTTTAGTAAGGTGAATCCCAAAACTATGAGAAGTTGGCCACTCCTATCCACTTGAGTGTCATCTACAATGACATTAAACTCAAAATGTGGTAAGCCTTGTGAATGCTAAAAATAAATTATTGGGTTTCCTTGAGAACCTTGTGAATATACATACATATATATATATATATATATATATATATATATATATATATATATATATATATACTTGGATATATATATATATATATATCTTGGATATATATATATATATATATCTTGGATTGGTTTGGTGGGTTGTTATAGGATCACCTTAACAGAATTCATAGGATGACTTAGAGACTCTGGTAGGGAAACCATTGATCAAAATATCATATATTCAAACTTTTAATCCATTTATACACCAACCTTGACCAAAACTAAACTTTTTGAGAATATCATATAGAAAAATCTAGCAAATCTTATGATATTCTTTGTTCATATCTAATTCATAAGCATGCTTGATTTTTCATGGAATGGGGAGAATGCTTGGCCTCCAATGTAATTTTTACACCATTAAGAATTTATTTACCATGAGCAAAACCACCTTGTTCCTCTAAGAAAACACAATCTAGAATGCTTTTCAAACTATTTCACATAATTTTTAAAATGATTTTATAAATAACATTTAAAGGTTTATTGGACAAAAATGATCAAAATGTTGTCTTGCCTTTCTTGAGAACTAATGTAATAAAGGTATCATTAGCCTTCTTTTTTGGGCCTCTCCAACGACATCAAACATATCACTCTTTATTGTATCCTAGTTTTTTTAAAGAAAATTGTAGGAAAATCCATTGTGGTTAGGTGCCTTGTTAAGATGGAATGAGAAAATTGCTTCATGTAACACCTCCATAAATATCTTCTTCATCAAGATTTCATTGTGTTCCTATGTTATAAATGATGGAATATTTTGTAAAAGTTTACCTTGTGCCTCCTTATCTTGCCCAACATCTAAAAAAATATTTTTTAAATAATTAATGGCTTCCATTCTTATATCTTATTCTCCTTGAATATTTTTTTCATTTGGAGTTAAGATATTTTTTATGGGATAAAATGAAGAATTTGTTTTTGTTGTGACATAAAATACGGTATATTTATCTCTTCCATGAGCCTTTTCTCCCTCAATTTTTAGAACATACATGATGCTTTCTTTATGATAATAAAAAAATAATTATTTTTCTTACACATAAGAATCTTGGTCCATTCCATCGATTTCAACTATCTCTTGTACAATTTTGAGCTTGGATTCAATTTTCTTTTTTTTTCTTTTATAATTGTTACCAAAGTTTTGGCATTCCAAATCTTTGTTTGTCCCTTTTGATATTTCAACTTTTGACCAAACCTATACATACATGATCCTTTTAAATTTGGTTCATCCCACCATAACATAAGAAATTAGTCTTAGATCCACATAGACTAGAACATAGACTAGAAGGAAAATGGATTTGGATGACATTATTGAGTAAATCACAAGTCATAAGAGTGGGTTTGTGATATGATACTACTTGCAATAATAAGTATGGAGATATTGTATATTCTATTTGCAACCATGTGTTGGACAACAAAAAAATTATCCATTTTTATGCTATATTAGTTTATCTAATATGTGTATTATTGTTGGAACAAAATCTGCCTTCGGTTAATAGTGTTGCGCCTTAGACTTTGCCAACATTGAATAGACAGATCTTGCTTGAGATCATCTGTCTAGTCTCCAGAGAAGGCTGGTTCCTTTGAGTTTTTTAGAGAAAAGGGGAACAAGAGATAAGGGAAATATAGCCTAAGCTAGAAAATTTTCTCACGGTACAGATTGGACAACAACAAACATTGACGATGCAGATTACAACTTTCAGAGTTTTCTTTATATCCTTTTATAGAAAACATGAATTCCTGAGTGCGCCTTCTAGATATTCGTCTAAAAGCATGTAACTATATTTTAATGTTCAACTCTAGAAACAAGATTTATACGTGCACAGTCCAGATTTCAGAACAGATACATTATAAAACTTAGAGTGAATAAAAGTTAAAACACCAGATACATACACTTGCACACAGAAGTTTCGAAGCCGGAGGAAGAAATCTTTTATTGCTTGTAATCTAGTACATGTACATCAAGCTTGTAAACGTCCAAGAGCCGACCTTTTTCATGGTCGACTCACTCCTATTTATACCCTAAAAAGAGTATCTTCTACTACGTACATTTAATTTCTTCAATCAATTACAAGTAATTATCTACAGTTTCTAATAATATAGCCTAAAAATATAGCCTAAGTTGCATGTCCCCAGTTGCCAAAAATATACTCTATTCCTTTACAGCTGGCGTGTCACGAAATCGCGACATTCTTTCCTTGCTTTGCTCTTTTGCCGCCTCCAACCACGAAAATGAGACATGTCATGAAATCATGACATTCGTCTCTTGTTTTGCTCTTCTGTCGCTTCCAACCGCGAAAATGAGACATGTCATGAAATCGCGACATTCGTCTCTTACTTTGCTCTTTTGCTCTTCCACCATGAAAATGAGACATGTCACGAAATCGTGACATTCGTCTCTTGCTTTGCTCTTCTGCCGCTTCCAGCCATGAAAATGAGACATGTCATGAAATCATGACATTCTTTCCTTGCTTTGCTCTTCTATTGCTTCCAACCATGAAAATGAGACATGTCATGAAATCGCGACATTCTTCTCTTGCTTTGCTCTTCTGCCGCTTCCAACCATGAAAATGAGACATGTCACGAAATCGTGACATTCTTCTCTTGCTTTGCTCTTTTGCCGCTTCTAGCCGTGAAAATGAGACATGTCATGAAATCGTGACATTCTTTCCTTGCTTTGCTTTTCTGCCGCTTCCAGTCGCAAAAATGAGACATGTCATGAAATCGTGACATTCGTCTCTTGCTTTGCTCTTCTCCTGCTTCTAGCCGCAAAAATGAGACATGTCACGATATCGCGACATTCTTTCCTTTTGCTCTTTTGCTGCTTCAGTCGTGAAAATGAAACATGTCACGATATCGTGACACTTTTCCTCCTTGTTCTCTTTTGTTGCTCTTAGCCGCGAAAATGCAACATGTCGCGATATCGCGACACTTTTGCCTCCTTGCTCCTTTTGTTGCTCTTAGCCGTGAAAATGCAACATGTCACGATATCGCGACACTTTTCCTCCTTGCTCTCTTTTTTGCTCTTAGCCATGAAAATAAAACATGTCGCGATATCGCGACACTTTTGCCTCCTTGCTCTTTCTCTTTGCTTTTACCCGCGAAAATACAACATGTCGCGATATCGCGACACTTTTCCTCCTTGCTCTTTCTCTTCGCTTTGGATCGTGAAAATGAAACATGTCGCGATATCATGACACTTTTTCCTCTTTGCTCTTTTTTTTGCTTTTTCCCATGAAAATGAAACATGTCGCGATATCACGACACTTTTGCCTCCTTGCTCTCTTTTGTTGCTCTTAGCCACGAAAATGCAACATGTCGCGATATCGCGACACTTTTTCCTCTTTGCTCTTTCTCTTTGCTTTTGCCCACGAAAATGCAACATGTCGCGATATCGCGACACTTTTTCCTCCTTGCTCTTTCTCTTTGCTTTGGACCGTGAAAATGCAACATGTCGCGATATCGCGACACTTTTTCCTCCTTGCGGTGTTTTGCTTTTTCTTTGATCTTTAGCATATGGGCCACTTTGGTCTTCTTGGAAAATATGCAAAAAGGTGCATCAGCTATTTTTCTGTAGTTAGTCACTTTTTGACTAACATTCTTGGCGCCTTTCGGGGGAATTTTTGCTCGCAAAAATAGAGACCAGGCCTTTATCCATTGGGAAACGGAGTCACCAACACAGTTGCGAAAAGTAAACTTTTCGAGCAGAAAAACAAAAGAAAAAGAATGCACTTTGGAAGACAAGTGATCTTCACCTTATCAGAACCTTTCTTTTACCGCTTAGGTATTTAACCTTTGTCTGAAGAACACAAAAATTCAATTCTGGGAGCTGGTCCCAGCTCTGGCTGCTGGGATTTCTCAGGTGGCTGGAACACTTCGGGAGCAGAAGAATGACCATTTCCTTCGCTTGGAAGGATTCTAACAGGGAAACTTCCTCCCAGGAGTGAGTGTCAATCCTTCTTATTGTCTTCTGGAAATATTAGGCCGTAAAAAAGGGAAATATTTACAAAACTTCAAACTTATAATATACTGTACATATAATGGTGATCTGTAGCTTTTACTGGAAATACAATTTTAGGTGAAAAGCGTTCACCGTGATGGGTAGAACCCATCCATCTTGATCTTTTAACTGGAAGGCATTGAATTGCTTTTCTGAAACAATTTTGAATGGCCCCTCCCAAAATGCATCAAACTTGTCATGATGTCCTGGCTTTGCTTTCTTGACATTCCATTTTAATACCAGGTCACCTGTTTTAAATTTCTTGAAAGTGGTTTTCTTATCGAACCACCCGGCTATTTTTACCATATGCTTTTGATGATGATCGTAGGCCTGTTCCCTAGATTCTTCAAGCTATAGAAGTTGCATCAGTCGGGCGTCCATTGGATGGCCTTCATCTTCGTTGACTTGGTTTAGCATTCTCAACGCGGGTATTTCCATATGAATCGGCAGAACAACTTCTTTGCCATAAACCAAAGCATATGGCGAAGTATTGATTGATTTTTTTATTGAGATTCTGTCGGCCCACAGGGCTTGATTCAGGAGTGAGTGCCAGTTCTTCTTATTGTCCTCTAATGTTCTTTTCAGAATTCTCAGAAGATTCTTATTAGTAGACTCAGCTAATCCATTACCTTGTGGGTAATAATTAGAGGAAGTCTTCAGGTAAATTCCATATCTACTCGACGAATTCGATCATCTTTGCACTAGTGAAAGGGGATCCATTATCTGTAATCAAAGAATCTGGTATGCCAAACCTTGTGATTAGACTTTCGATGAATTCTATCACCACTTCTGAATCAGCTTTCTTCGTAGGCACTGCTTTTGCCCACTTGGTGAAATAGTCCATGGCAGTGAGAATGTATTTGTGGCCTGATGATGAGTTTGGCTCTATTATCCCTATGAAATCCAACCCCCACTACTGGAATGGTTCCTCGACTTGAATAGGTTTTAAGGGCATGGGTGCATTCCTGTTTCTTCCCACATACCTCTGACACTGTTCACACCTCTGGGTCACTCTGTACGCATCTAGGAAGATGGAAGGCCAATAACATCCAGCTCTAAGGATCTTCAAAGCTGTAGTTCGGCCTGCATAATGTCCCCCTGAAAAACCCCCATGAAATTCATCTAACACTTTCTGCTTTTCATTATCGGGAACGCATTTTAACAATACACCATCGATGTTAATCCTGTACAACCCCTCTATTCGAAGGGTATATTTCAATGCTTGGGTTCTGAATCTCCTTCTCTGGGAAGCGTTCATATCTTCAGGACATGACCCAGTCTGAAAATACCTCACAAAGTCATCGATCCAACCCGAACTCACTCTGTCTTGGTGTTGCTCTATGTTTGCCATGACGGGGTGGCTCTCCCCATATCCACTTGCAGCTTGCTTGGCCAATTCCTGGCACAAAGCTCTCCCTCTGACTATTTTAGTAGGATGTATTTCTACATCATACTCTTGGATGCGAGTCACCCATCCAGCTCTTTTTTCACCCAATTCTCCTTGAATTATGAAGTTCCTTACATCGGGATGAATAACATACACCATCGTCCGACTCTGGGATAAGAAGTGTTTTAGCTTATTCAAGGATTTCATAATTGCGTATACTTGTTTTTCTATGAAGTTGTACCTTTCCTCATGTTTGTGCATGGTGGAACTCAGAAAGGCTATGGGTCTCTCTTCGTCATCTGCTCCTTTCTGAGTGAGAACTGCAGCATAACTATTTTGCTCTCCGACAACATATAGTATGAAACCTCGGGAATAGTCAGGGTTGACTAGCACAGGAGCTTGAGCGATGGCTTCTAGAATTTTCTGGAAAGCTTCTTTCCTTGGCTCTGTCCATTTGAAAGGAGCGTCCTTTTTCAATAATTCAGTCATTGGCTTAACTGTTTGGGCAAAATCCGCAATGAATTTTTTGACAAAATTTATTTGCCCAAAGAAAGACTGCAAACCTTTCTTGTTAACTGGGAGCGACAACTCAAGAAGCGCCTTTACTCTATCAGGATCAATTGACAGCCCAACTTTAGAAATAACATGCCCAAGGAGTATTCCTTCTTCCACAACAAAAATGGATTTATTAGGATTTAGTGATATCCCAAATTCTCTACATTTCTCAAATACTTGCTGTAGATGAGTGGCATGGTCCTTTTTGTCGTGAGAAAAAATAGTCATGTCATCTAAATAGACGACAATAATTTTGTTCGCAAGCTCCCCAAAAGCTACGTCCATGGCTCTCTGGAAAGTTGCTCCTGCGTTAGATAATCCAAAGGGCATCCTTTGGTATGCAAATGTTCCCCACTTAGTGGTGAACGCAGTCTTGTATTGATCTTCATTTCTCACCCAAACTTGATTATAACCGAGAAAAGCCATCTAACAGAGAAAACCTTTCTGCTCCCACCACAGTATGAAGGATTGGGTCAATCTGGGGTAAAGGATAGTGATCCTTTAAAGAGGCTCTGTTCAAATTTCTGAAATCGACGCATAGTCGTATTTCTCCATTTTTCTTGCGGACCGGAACTAAATTTGCCACCCAGGTAGAGTGCTTGATTGGGTATATTATCTTAGCCTGCAGGAGTTTTAACAACTCTTGTTTCATTAAGGCTTCAATCTTGGGATTCACGGGCCTCTGCCTCTGCCTAAAAGGTTTAGCTCCTTCCTCTAGTTCGATGGTATGCTGAATGACCTCTTTCCTGTACACTTTCAGATCACTATAAGTCCAGGCTATTATATCTGGATATTCTCTACATAACTGTTTAATTTGTTCTAGTTCTACCACTGTACAATCGGTCCCCACTTTGATCATTTTGCCCGGTTCTAGTTCTATTTCCTTATACCGACGTTCATCTACCTTGATCCTTCGACCTACAGCTCTATCGCTATTGTCAAAAAGGCTCTCCAGGGTGATCAGTCCCCTGGGGATATGATTATTTCTCAGTTGAATAAGGCTCTCTTCGTCCTCTTCTTGTAACGCTCTTTCTGTAGAGCAATTCATCTCATGAATCAAAAAATCTAGGATCTGCTCATCGTTTTCAAATACCTGCCAAAAAATGTCCTTGTCGGGCACAGAAGGCCCGTATATAAGTCTAACTATTTTAGACTTCTGAATAACATTGCTCGATTGGGCAAAAATTTGATCCTACTGATGCTAACAGGTCTGCATGTGTGTTCTTCTCTCTGGAAATGGATTTCATGTTTAGTGCTTCAAAATTTTCCAATAGATCTAACACTTTGTTTTTGTAAGCCCTTAGGTAATGCTGCTTACAAATGTATTTACCAGTAACCTGTTTAACAATCAGTTCTGAATCTCCATAGATCAGCAGCTGTTTTGCACCCAGTTTTTTAGCTTTCTTGAGTCCCAAACACAAGGCTTCGTATTCAGCTGCGTTATTGGTGCAACTCCATGTCAACCTATATGAAAAGACTTTTTCTTTTCCAGTGGGTGAAATCAGGACGATTCCAGCTCCTGCTCCATTTTTGCACCTTGAGCCATCAAAGTACAATTTCCATAACTGGTTGGCTGAATCATCTGTTTTAGGGACAACAATAGGGAGCTTTTTTGGTTTCTCAATGGAATAGCTTCCCATTTCTGTCTCTATCATAGCATTGAAGTCTTTCATTGAAAACTGATCTTCAGATTGGAGTTCCTCCAGGGTTTCTTCCATTAAATCGATATTCTCCAATTCCTCGGACATCATGTTGATGGTAGCTGTTTCTTCTAGTCTTTCTACATGAAAAGTAGATGGTTTTTCATTGTAGATCTTGACTCTTTTACCTTTGAAAGGTACCTCCAAATGCGAATAATCTAGTGATAGATAACCTCCCAGTTTGGCTATGAACTCTCTGGATAAACACATACCGAAATATGGTTCTAAGTCTACAACAACTACTTCTTGTATGACGACTGCTTCTGGCATTCTGTGGAGTTGAATAGGGATATCTTTGATCACCCCGACAGTTTTTACTGGAGTACCATCTAATTGCAACACACCAGGATGACTTCGAGTATATTCCATCCCCATTATGTCACATACGGCTTTCGGCATCACCGTAGTTGCGGCCCCTGAATCAATCATGCAATTGTGAACTATCCACCCCTCCATTTGCAAGGATAGATAGAATGGGGGCGGTCTATTTTTCCAGAGGTTGACACAACATTTGCTTGTATAACATTTGAGGAAGAGGTATTATTCTTTAAATTTAAAGATTCTTGGAGGAGGTCAATCTGACCAGGAATTTGCAGTGCATCATACATGCTTATCTTGGAAGGAGTCCTCTTCATTTCTTCTGCAATGTTGAACGAAAGGGTTGCAGCTGGGGATACCTCAGTACTCTTTTCCCTTCCACTAGTAGATGCGTCGTATCTGTCTCTATAGACCTACGTAGCTTCTGTTCTTTGCCTTTTTGTCAATGAAGGAAATCTGAGTCTTTCCTTCGCTTGCTCTTGAGCCTCGCTCCCTTTTCTAGGAGGAAATTCTTTTCTCGGTGTAGCCGCAGAAGTCTGAGGAGGGTCAGAACGTCCTTTCTCATTCGACTGGTTTTTCTGTGGAGTTGCCCTGGGGGCAGGAGGAAAACCTTGTGGTTGGAATTCCTTAGGGTCAGTTTGTAACGACTTTTTTCCCGACCTTGTCAGGACTGAGACTTGTTCCACGGATGGCATTGCCAAATTATGGTGGACTTCTCTGATTATATTCACTTGTCCCTTGCCGGTTTCCTTGGCTCTTTCATTAATAACTGCTTGCACATGGTGTTGATGAATCATGCATGAATCTTCTCCATGAGGATCATTGCAAGTGGTACACCAGTAATCAAAATTAGCGGGTTCTCCATTATCTCCTGTCTCATTTGCATACACCACATTTTTTCTCTCTTGTACCCTTCCACTTGTCGAAGCACCTTCCTTTTGTATCTGTGGAAATCTTCTTGCTTGAATATTCCTTTCCGCCTCTCTCTTTTTCATGGACGCCATTTCATTTGACAACGTCTTCATTGTATCAATTATGGTTGTGTATTGATCATTGGGGGGAGCTGATGCAAGGGGTGTGGCTGGTAATGCACGGAATGTAGGAGGTGCAGCTATAGCTGGGAGGGCCTGCGTTGATGGGAGTACAGGCAGTTTAGAGATTGACGCTTGGGAAAGCTCTGGTACAATTGGCAATAGACTCTTTGATGGATATCTTTTTGTAGCGATGAGATCGGCTTCGCCCTTTGCTGCCTCTACATAGATTCCAGGAAAAGTGGTTACACGGGATTGCCTTATTATCATACTGAGATCTGAATCAAAAGCCCTTAAATAATAGCATATAGCTTGTTCTTCCATGGGCTTTAGGCCTTGAGGTACTCTATCCCGAGTTCTGGTAAATCTGATGTTGAAATCTTGGATTTCTTCTTGTGGATGCCTCTCAATGACAGTGAATTGATTCAGCAATGTGAAAGGATCCGCATGTATATTAAATTCATCGACCAGACGGTCGACCAGTACTGCCCAAGAAGTAATGGATCCAGCGGGAAGCGCTCTGTACCAATAGAGCATCTTTCCTTTCAAAGATATAATCAACAATCTGACCATTACATCTTCCTGAGTGATGTTATAAACAGATGCTAGCGCTGATACATCTAAACAAGTGCTCATCTATTTTTTTGCCTATTTCGTCAAAGGTCGGTAATGCTTTTAGTGCAGCTTGTGGAATTTGGTGGTGTGTTCCCAAGTTCAAAGGGCCAGTTTGATTCCACACAAGATGCGTTGGGGCAGGGGTGGCTGCCATGATTGCTAAAGGAGTTACAACCGCTATGGGATTGCTTGCAGATGCTCCTACAATGGGTGTTAAAGAGGTGCTAATGGTGCCGGGTGGATTTGATCGTGCGGCTAGCACAGGGTGTGCTTTTAGGCTTTCGAGATGTAGTTCAAAGAACTCGATAGGTTCTTCAGAGTTTCTAGCTCGGGATCTGGTTATCATATGGCTATATAACCAGAAGGTTTCTAGACAAGGTCTTTCTTTTATGGTCTAAATTGCAACGGAGTCGCCGGGTGGTTTTTCTTGAGATTTTCAAACAAAAAGGCTCTTAAGGTAAAACACCAAAACTTATACAATACTGTGGGATTGCTTGGTCCCACCGGGCATGCCAAAAACTATTGGAACAAAATCTGCCTTCGGTTAATAGTGTTGCGCCTTAGACTTTGCCAACATTGAATAGACAGATCTTGCTTGAGATCATCTGTCTAGTCTCCAGAGAAGGCTGGTTCCTTTGAGTTTTTTAGAGAAAAGGGGAACAAGAGATAAGGGAAATATAGCCTAAGCTAGAAACTTTTCTCACGGTACAGATTGGACAACAACAAACATTGACGATGCAGATTACAACTTTTAGAGTTTTCTTTATATCCTTTTATAGAAAACATGAATTCCTGAGTGCGCCTTCTAGATATTCGTCTAAAAGCATGTAACTATATTTTAATGTTCAACTCTAGAAACAAGATTTATACGTGCACAGTCCAGATTTCAGAATAGATACATTATAAAACTTAGAGTGAATAAAAGTTAAAACACCAAGATACATACACTTGCACACAAAAGTTTCGAAAGCTAGAGGAAGAAATCTTTTATTGCTTGTAATCCAGTACATGTACATCAAGCTTGTAAACGTCCAAGAGCCGACCTTTTTCATGGTCGACTCACTCCTATTTATACCCTAAAAAGAGTATCTTCTACTACGTACTTTTAATTTCTTCAATCAATTACAAGTAATTGTCTACGGTTTCTAATAATATACAACGGATTTCCCATAGATTGGATAGATTTCCTTCTGGCTAACTTAGATGAGCCTATTATTCTGCAATCATCTAGCGGACCTGCCAGGTTATAATCAATAGACCATTCTTCAAAAATCAGCACTTGATGTCAGTGCATGTCCCCAGTTGCCAAAAATATACTCTATTCCTTTACAGCTGGCGTGTCACGAAATCATGACATTCTTTCCTTGCTTTGCTCTTTTGTCGCCTCCAACCACAAAAATGAGACATGTCACGAAATCATGACATTCGTCTCTTGTTTTGCTCTTCTGCCGCTTCCAGCCATGAAAATGAGACATGTCATGAAATCATGACATTCATCTCTTACTTTGCTCTTCTGCCGCCTCCCGCCATGAAAATGAGACATGTCACAAAATCGTGACATTCGTCTCTTGCTTTGCTCTTCTGCCGCTTCCAGCCGTGAAAATGAGACATGTCACGAAATCGTGACATTCTTTCCTTACTTTGCTCTTCTACCGCTTCCAACCATGAAAATGAGACATGTCATGAAATCATGACATTCTTCTCTTGCTTTGCTCTTCTGTCGCTTCCAGCTGCAGAAAATGAGACATGTCACGAAATCACGACATTCTTCTCTTGCTTTGCTCTTCTGCCGCTTCCAGCCAGAAATGAGACATGTCATGAAATCGTGACATTCTTTCCTTGCTTTGCTTTTCTCCCTTCCAGCCTGAAAATGAGACATGTCACGAAATCGTGACATTCTTCTCTTGCTTTGCTCTTCTCCCTTCCACGTGAAAATGAGACATGTCGCGATATCGCGACATTTTTCCTTCTTGCTCTTTTGCTCTTACTAAAAATGCAAACATGTCACGATATCGTGACACTTTTCCTCCTTGTTCTCTTTTGTTGCTCTTAGCCGCGAAAATGCAACATGTCACGATATCATGACACTTTTCCTCCTTGCTCCCTTTTGTTGCTCTTAGCCGCGAAAATGAAACATGTCACGATATCACGACACTTTTGCCTCCTTGCTCCCTTTTGTTGCTCTTAGCCATGAAAATGCAACATGTCGCGATATCGCGACACTTTTTCCTCCTTGCTCTTTCTCTTTGCTTTTACCCGCGAAAATGAAACATGTCACGATATCGCGACACTTTTTCCTCCTTGCTCTTTCTCTTGCTCTTGGACCACGAAAATGAAACATGTCACGATATCGCGACACTTTTTCCTCTTTGCTCTTTCTCTTTGCTTTTTAGCCACGAAAATGCAACATGTCACGATATCACGACACTTTTGCCTCCTTGCTCCCTTTTGTTGCTCTTAGCCACGAAAATGCAACATGTCGCGATATCGCGACACTTTTTCCTCTTTGCTCTTTCTCTTTGCTTTGACCGCGAAAATGAAACATGTCGCGATATCGCGACACTTTTTCCCCCTTGCTCTTTCTCTTCGCTTTGGACCGCGAAAATGCAACATGTCGCGATATCGCGACACTTTTTCCTCCTTGCGGTGTTTTGCTTTTTCTTTGATCTTTAGCATATGGGCCACTTTGGTCTTCTTGGAAAATATGCAAAAAGGTGCATCAGCTATTTTTCTGTAGTTAGTCACTTTTTGACTAACAATTATCCCATGTATGTTAAAAAAGCAAGGAATTACATCCCAAAGACCATGTGAATTAACAAAAGAAACAAAATATTGCATTGATTTAGACCATCCATGAGTTTCATACTTCTTTTTCAAAGGAAATAGAATTATGTTGAAGTCACTCATGTTAGCAAATGCTTTATATTTATCAATCAACTTTGAATACAAAGGTTTAAGAATTACTCATAGAATAATGGAACACAATCTCACATATATAATCAACCCATAACTCAAGGTAAAATGCTCACACTATATTCACAAAGATGACAAGGTTACAAAGTATTACAATACAAGAATATGCATTACAATTTCCTGTTGCAAAACCACCTCATGTATTGCTCTACAAATAGACTTTACAAAGAGGCTATGGACATTTCAAATTCAACTATCTATTCGTCTCTTCAAACTCATAGGATATATGACTTCATATTTCGTATAAGAGAAATATTAACCTATTAATAATGACAAGACTTAATGATTATAAAATATGTACAAATAGTTATAAGGTTTCAAATAATATAATATTCTCTAACATCCCCATGTATTATATTATTTGGTATAGTGATCAATGATTCAGTTGGATCTTATTATTCATGCAATGATAATTACAAAAGAACCCAAACCTATTTTGACAAAGAGCCTCTGTAAAAATATTTGCAATTCATTCTTCAGTGAAGATGTAATTTAACTAAATGTAATGATATTGAACATGTTATCGAATAAAATATCATTGTGCCTCAATATGCTTAGTCATTTCATGAAATACAAGATTTTTATTAGTTTTAGAACCCCCTGATTATTGCAATTTAACATTGAACTTCTTTTTATTCCCATATATGAGAGAATGTATTGTAGCCAAAGTGCTTCACATATTGCATCTCATGCTACATGATATTATTCTTTTATGGAAGAAAGTACTGCTGCATGTTATTTCTTGCTATACCATGAGATAGGTCCAGAACCAAAATAAAAAACATAACCTAATATCCATTTTCTATCATCAATTGATCCTGCATAGTTTGAATCTGTATATCCCTATAAGGAGAAAATATCATTCCTCTTATATTCTATATCGTATTCTATGGTAACACTGATATAATGTAGTCTACTTTTTATGTCTTTCCAATGACTTTCTTAAGGATCTTGCATGAATCTAGAGAGATTGTTTACAATGAAGACAATATATGGTCTCGTATTTGTTACAATAAAATACTTCCAATAAGTCAGTGATATAAGGTAGCAAATACTTGAGGTGATTTATCATATCTATATAATTGTAGTCCTTGTTACATAGGTGTTACTTTAGGCTTGCAATATGTCATTCTATATTTTTTGAGTAATGATCTGGTATATTTAGTTTAGGTGAATAAAATATGCTTCTCCTTTTGCCAAACTTCTAAACCAAGACAATAATGTAGAAGTCCTAGGTCTTTCATTCCAAATCATTTTTTTAAATTATTTTTCATACTATCTATCAATATTTTTTAATTTCTTGTAATCACTAGATCGTCAACATAGATCACAAGAATCACTATATCAGAACCATTTTTTTTAATATAAATATTTGAACTAAAAGAACCCTTATTGAAACCATGTTATAAAAGGTGGTCATTGATCTTAATATACCATATTTCGGGGGCTTTTTTCAATTCATATAGTGATTTTTAAACTCACAAACCTTTTGTTCTTGTCCTTTAGCCACAAAACATTCTGGTTGAGTCATATATACTTTTTCTTCAAGATCTCCTTTGACAAATGCACTTTGAACATCCATTTGATGTATTTTCCACCCAAATTGAGTTGTTAGTGCACAAATTGTACAAATAGTAGTCATTTTATTATGGTTATTCATAGTCAATTCCTTTTGTTTGTGCAAAACCTTTTGCAATAAGTCATGTCTTGTATTTGTCAATGGATTTATCAGCTTTGTATTTTGTTTTGTAGACCCATTTGTTGTTGGAGAATTTTACATTATTTGGTACATGGTAATGTACCCCCATGGTACCTTATGGTACAATTGTAAATGTAAATATTCGAATAGGGTTTGAGTCTATAGTTTAGGTGTGTGATTTCTATTTCCCTAAATTATGTGTCTATGTGTAGGATGTGCACAAGTGTCATATAACAATGTATGAAAGTATGTAGAGTAATAAAGTACACAAGTGCTATGTAATAAAGTGTGCAAGTGTCATAGAGTAAAGTGTGTAAGTAAATAGAGAGTCAAGAGTCATGTGTACAAGTGGCAAGATGTGAAGCCAAGAGGCATGAGAGGTTTATCTTATGCATGGAATATGAAATGTTGCATCTCCAAAATATGTGAGAAGAGCAATATACAAAGAGTCCAAGAGTCACCTTGCTAAGGTTATATTATAGAGATAAATCTCCATGAGATGATCATCGAAGTATCAGTAGAGAAACAAGTGTATTTGCATATTGAGCTTGTATATAATTTGAGCAATATTATTGTAAGTTTTCTTCATGTTATTTTCATGAATGATATTGGCCATTTATTTCATATTATTGTTGTTATTTTTATGAATGTTATGTTCATTGATATTGGCCATTTATATTTATTGCTCTAATATTTGAGACTACTCAAGATCTTGGATATTGAGACCTATGATTGAATTTGACTAAAAAGCCAATATTTGCATCCTATAGGTATTTTCTTTTGGGTAAATCAACTACATCCCAACTTTTGTTCTTTAATAGTGTTGTGTATTATGATTTCATCGTTGTTTTCTATTTAGGTAGGCCAATTGCATCCTATACTAAATTTGGTTATGTATTATTCATTATGGAAGTCATCAGTCTCATATTTACTTGTTCTCTATCATACTATGAGTTACAGATTTTTTTTTTTATAATTATGTGTTTGTATTTATAGCGGGTTTTAACAAGGATCCCAAAACCTGATTACATAAGCAATGGGCCTAGGGCATCAATCCCTTGAAACTGAACACCAAAACAGAAATCCCGCCCAACGGTAACAGTAAGCATGAAACAAACCCTCTCGGCGGGAAACAAACAAATAAGAAAAAAAGTAGTTTTGGAGATCCCGCTCAGCGGGGAGTAGCCAAAAACCACCATCGAGAAGATCCCGCCCAAGAGGAAGCAAAGAAAAACCGTTACAATAAAATCCTGCCTCGCGGGAAGCAGTCAAAACCACCACAAACAGTCCCGCCTAGCGGGAAGCAACAGGGAAATCCCGCCATTCGGGAAACCGGCAGAAAAGAAAGGATACCGCCTCGCGGGAAAACCGACGGATTTGGCGGATCCCGCCCTATGGAGAAACCATCCCGCCCACCGGGAAAACATTCATTTCAGCGAGAGACATCCTGTAGGAAGCCGACAGCCAGCACAGAGAGGATCCAGTCCATCAGGAAGTGACCAGAGAGTTGCACCACAAGGAACCCGCCCCAAGAAAATAGAAGAGGATCCCAACAGCAGGGACCAAGAATCCCGTCCAAGCACAGAGCCTATCGAGGATTCACAAGAAAAATGGGGAAGCTGTCCAAACCCTAAACCGTCACCTCCACTGCACTGAGAAACGTATGGGACCAGATCCACGCGAATCACCTGCAAAAAACCCCAGGGGAAGCCTCGAGGGGAAAAATGGAAGGGATCCCCAACCAAACAGGGATCCCCGGGAAGCACCGATCCGAAAAAACAACCAAGGAAACCCTAGGCGGCCGGGAGGGGCGCAGATAGTGGAGAAGGATCTCCCCCAGGAGATCATCTGCAAACAACCACTCCCCGGGAGGGATGACCTGGGTTGAGCCAAGGACTGGGCAGAAACCAAAAGCCATGGGAGGGGGAGCAGGGGAGGGACCAGAGCCCTCCCCTCTCAACCCTATCAACGATCCAGCTTTCTCCTATGAGTTACAGATTTAGTACAAGTAAGACCAGGTAGTTTTTCTAGCTTTGAATCTTTGAGAATGTTTGGACACCATTTTAATTCTATTTTTCTTTAATGGAGATGGAGTTTCTAATTATTCGGTATGTTCATCCACTATTTTATATTCTTCTTTAGAACATTCTTCATGATTTTTTGTCTGATTCAATATCTAAAATTTGAAGTCTAGTATCCTTAGAATGTTTAATATTTTTTTTGCATCCTTCATCAAATACAACATCTCTACTAACAAAGATTTTTCTTTTGATTGGAACAATTATTCTACAACCTTTTGATGTATCATCATATCCAAGGAATATACCACATAAGGTTTTGGCATCTAACTTTGTCCTTTTTTGTTTTGTAATATGCATGTATGCTTTACATCCAAATATCCTTAGATGTGATACTAATCATTTTTATCTTGATTAACTTCTTTAGGTGTAATTTTTTTGAGAATTCTTGTGGGTGACCTATTTTGAATATGTATTGTAGTATTGACAACCTTTGCCCAATA
This sequence comes from Wollemia nobilis, assembly GCA_028583015.1. NCBI lineage: Eukaryota > Viridiplantae > Streptophyta > Pinopsida > Araucariales > Araucariaceae > Wollemia > Wollemia nobilis. The sequence goes on along the minus strand of JAQPPZ010016681.1, from coordinate 6,330,032 downwards.
TTGTTGTTCAAAATTTACTTCTTTGAGCATATAATGAACCATTTCCTTAATAGATTGATTAGTTCTCTATGCAATACCATTATGTTGTGGTGTATAAGTTGTAGTAAGTTATATTTTTATTAAATTTTGTTTTAAGAATATTTCAAATTCATTAGATAAATTTATCCTCCTCTGTCTAATCAAAGAGTTTGAATTGAACATCCAGTCTTTGTTTCTACAACTTTTTTGAATTCTTTAAAATGTGTAAAGGCATCTATATTAACTATAAAAACTTTACCCATATTTTATGTGAGTAATCACCAGGAAAGAGTTGAAAATATTCGTTTCCACATAGGCTTGTTGCCATAGGTCCACATAAATCTGTATGTATCACTTATAATGGTTTTTTAGCTATGTATGAGCTAAGTTCAAAAGTTGCTCTATGTTGTTTTCCTATTAAGCATTCTGGATAAACTATGGTATGCCAAGTTAAGCTGGGTAATCCTATAACCATTTGATATATGTTCAATTCATTTAAAGACAAAGTACCTATATGCTTAAATATCTTATGCCAAAGACCACTTTATTTTGATGTGTTGGCAAATAAAACAACATTTGGTGATGAGATAATAAACAACGAGTAGACCATTTTTAAGGACCCAGTTGCTAAATTTTTTTCTTGTTTGGTGATGAAGCATTCTTTTGTTATAATTATGAATTATACCATCATATCTTGGTCTAACATTTATGATACTAATAATAGAATATTAACCAATCTAGGTACAAATAAAAAATTTTCAATTGTACATTTTCCATTAGGTAGATTGATTAAAACATTTCCTTTGTCTTTGGCCTCATACATTTTATCAAATTGGTTTACCATTTAGTTCTTGAAAAGAATTAAACCAATGTTTATTTCTTGTCATATATTTTCTTGCCTCTGAGTTAATATACCACTAATTTTCTTATGGATCTTTTAATGTTTGAGTCACTAATGCTTTATCTCTAATTGTCTCGATGGGAGATTTTGAATTTGATTTTTTTTTGCTTGAGTAAAAAACTTTTTGATTCCCTAGTAATGAATTTGTTTATTCTTGAAATATTTTTACTTCTTTAAACTTCAAATATAAATTTCTTTTCAAACATGCAAATTGATATTTCTTTTCAATGATTTATCCTGTTCTTTTTTTAACCTTGTATTTTGTTAAAACCTTTCTTATTATCTTCTTCAATTCAATCTTCTTTCTCTTTGAACAAATCATTGTTTTCCCTTTTTCTCTTTTATTCCTTTTAAGTCTCAAATATTTCACTTTAATTTTTTCCTTCGAATTATTTTATCTCTTCTCAATTATTTCACTTTCAATTATTTCTTATTTTCTCAATTATCTTCACTACTTCTTTTAAATAGATTTTTTCACCACTCTTTAATTGATCTCTTTAAAAAATATTGCTTTGAAATATGTCTCTCTTAATAACTTAAATTATCATGTGCCTTTTAAATTAAACCTTAGGCAATGACACTATACCTCTGTGTGCTTGAATTTTAGCTTCCTACTTTCCCTCTAGACTAGAATTAAAATGCCAATTTTATAAAAATCATTTACTTTCTGCAGCGATACATCTCTATGCATTATGACTACACCCTTTGAATACTTCTTGCTATGGTTCATCTAGTTGCTCTCGTTCTGATATTAAATGTCCTCCAAGAAAAATCATCTCCCATAACCAATCGTTGGTGTTTAGCTTGGGTTGTTTCTAGCAAGCCTTTCTTGTGCATCAAATTTCTTCACCTTTAAAAAATTCACACTGAAAGTGTTCTAATTTATCTCACACAAATATCTAGGAGGCTAATGTTCTCCACTATAGCTTGTAAAACAAACATAGGTTTCTCACAGGTTGGTTTGACTCTTAACACAGGCTTCTCATAGGCTGATTTGGCTCTTGACATAGGTTTCTCATAAGTTGGTTTAGTGTTCCTTTATAGGTTTGGATATACTAATTAGCACGTTCCTCCCAAGATCTCTTCATACTCTCTTACTTATCCGTGTTGGTTTATATCTCTCACTCCACTTACAAATGATTTACAGGTATAAAACATACAAAGGTGACGTAAACAAATGGTGGACTCAATTTGACTCACCACACCTTTATGTGGCTCTCTCACCATGTCCCTTTTACTATGGCTCTTTCACTATATATTTTTACACCAAAGCTTATCACAATCTAGTTTCTCTCAAATTAGACTTCTCTCAACCTAGTTTATCTCATCTTGGATTCTCTCACCTTGACTTATCTCAACCATGGCTTTGATACCACTATTAGCAAATGCTCTATATTTATTAAACAACTTTAAACACACAAGTTTAAAAATTACTTATATAATAATAGAACACAATCTCACATATATAATCAAACCATAACTCAAGGAAAAATGATCACACTATATTCACAAAGATGACAAGGTTACAAAGTATTACAATACAAGAATATGCATTGTAATTCCCCATTACAAAACCACCTCATGTGTTGCTCTACAAATCATCTTTGCAAAAAGGCTTTTGATATTTCATATTCAACTATCTATTCATCTCCTCAAACTACTCAAACTCCTCAAACTCACGAGAGATACGATTGTGCATATTTCTCATAGGAGAAATATTAACCTACTACTAATGACAAAACTTAATGATTATAAAATGCATACACATATTTATAAGGTACCATATAATGTAATATTCTCTAACAACCTAAAGAATCCATAGATCATTATTAGAAATCATCAATATTGTTTGACAATTATATGGTAAGGTCCTTCCAACATCTTTCACAAGGAGTAACTATAGTTGGAGCAAATACATTTATAACCTCAATTTTGATGTTTTTTCTCTTTTCTGCAAAACAATTTAGCAAGACCCAAATCCATTTTTCTTCTAATAATTATCCATCCCATTTGCATTTGTTTCAAATACTATTTAAAGCTCCTATAGAATAAATTGCTAGAGAATCCCTCATCTTCCAAATATTTTTAAAGGCATCCTTACAATCCTCACTACTTAAATTTATTTATTATGTTAAAATAAACTCAAGACTATAATAGCCTATTAATTCCTTAATAACTCTTTTTTAGGGGTCTTATTGTTATTTGTATTACATTATTTGGTACTTGGAGTACCATTGCAAATATTTAGATTAGGATTGTGTTAATGTGCCATTTAATCAAGTAGGAGTTATGAGTGAAAGGTGTCATGTGTGCAAGTGTGAGTTATAAGTGAAAGGTGTCATGTGTGAAAGTAAAGAGTCATGTGTGATGTGTCAAGATTAGAAGTAGGAAATTATGTAATGATGAGAGACTTTATCATAAAGTAAGGCATATGAAAAGTTGCATTTGGGAGAGTTTGAGGAGAGCAAAAGTAAGAAGTATAGAAAAATCTTATGTAAAAGTTATATATTGATAACAAAGATCTATGCAATACAATGGATAATTGAATGAAAAATATTATCAATAAAGCTTCTTATTTTGTGAAATATTGCTGTTATTATTAAATGATGTTATGTAAATGTGATTATAAGATCCTAGGAAATATAGATCTGTGAGATCTTTGGACTCATTTGCCAACAGTAGTCTCCAGCCATTTTGGTTGAAAGCTATATCGTTAGTAAAAGGAACTTTAGTTTCAGCCATCCATGATAAAGAGGATGTAAGATTGGAAGGAGAAGAATGAAAAAAAGTTTGAAGGAATATATTTGGAGGAGACATGGATTGAAGTTGAAATTGGAATATTAGACTGGTGGTCCACGTTATATTTGGAGGAGAAGAAGATTGAAGTTGAGGAAGATTTGTTGGAGAGAAGAAGATTGAAGTTGAGGAAGATTTGATGGAAAGCAAGGTTGCTGAAAGATATTCCTGGTGATAACATTTACTGGATGGAGCATTTGATACGGTGAAGAAGTATAGTTGGACAAAGTTTGTGGAGAGAAGAGCCTACAGCACCTGTGGAGGAAGGCCAAAGTTTAGAGCAGGACAAAATTCGTGGAACAAAAAGGAACGTTAGATGAAGCAATGTAAAGTGAGTGTAGATGTTGACAGATTAGAACCTGAGCGTTGGAAGAGTAAAGCCAAAGAGACGTTGAGCATTTGGAACTGGAGTGAGTGGTGTAGTCTGATTGCCACCAAGGAAGAAGAAGTAAAACGATTGAATATACACTGAAGAATATTATAATAACTGGACCACAATAATCAATTTTGGATGTTACCAATAGAACAATAGAATTTTGGAGGTTACATTATACAGCGCACAAGTTCAGGACGCTACATTTGAAGAAAACAAGAAATCCATGCTTGGGAACCAAGCAAGCGAAGTGTGCGGTAATGGCTAATACACACTGAAGAGAAGTCGAAAAATAGACACGGGAAGAGAAATCGAAAACTTCTAATAGAAATGTATGAAGCAACATCTATGCAACGTTTTACGTAGCATTTATAAGTTTTTTTTTTTCAAAGGTTAATGAAAAATATTAAAGTTGGAGAATAATAGAAATTATTAAATTGATGGAAACGATAGTTATAAGAATTTACAAGGAATAAATAATTAAAATCGCAAACTGTATAAAGGACTTTTGGAGGAAGTTTTTTTCTACAGTAAAGTGAAAAAGACGAAGATAAGAGAATCTTTTTTATATAGCACTTTCTATACTGAGATTTTGAATAATCTAAAAAACTCTAGTTATTATTGTTTGAAACGCATATGGAGAAACGGAAGGAAAAAAATAAAAACTTTAGCGAATAGTTTTGTGATCCGCAAAATTAAAAGGAAGCTTTTTTTTTTTTTAAATTGCAAAACATAAGAAATGATTTAAATTGTAAGGATTTTTTTTTAATTGTGGGGATTTTAAAAATAATTAGAGTGATTTATTCGATTTTAAATCTACCCGCGAACTATTTAATGCACATGGCAATGGATGATCCGAGTTTTTTGCGTAGCATGTATTAAACTTTGTATCATGCTTGAAGTTTTCTATCCTTTAATTTTGTTGTTGAAAACAATTATCGGATGAAGTTAAAGTTACGAGAGTTATAAGGTTAAGAGGAGGGAAAAAAATAATTATAGAGAAAGCACAGGAGTTATAAGGAAAAGTTTAAATGGGAGAATTATTAGAGGAAAGATTAAGGGAAGGAAATTATTGATTTGAGGAAAAAATAATGAAAAATGTTTGGTGAAATTAAATTGAAAATTGGAAGGTAGAAATTAAATAGAAATTAGGGGTATACGAAAATTTAAAATTTGAAAGTTTAAGAAATTGAATTTGAAGAAAGAATTTGATCAAGAAATTTGAAATTAAAGAAAATTGAAGGGATTTTTTTTTGGAGTTATAAGGAAATTATTGCAACATGACAATTAAAAGAAGAAAGTAAATTAAAAAAAAATAGCAAACAATCAAACATCATAAATTGTTACAAAGATATAAGAACATGAGTTATAAAAAAAAAATCCAAAAGAGAAACAAAATTCATATTTTCAAGAAGTTGAAAATTTCTTAAAAGATGAAGATTTTATGTCACTAGAATTGATGTTTTACTCACAAAAAAATCTTGAAGAAACTAAAGATGAATGTTTTTCAACACTCAAAAACTACTTCCACATTGTCTGATGACATAGGAAAGATGATATATAACATTTCTTTGTGGAAGATAAGAATAAAAGACAAGAAAAAATAATTAAAAATTTGAAGAACAAGCCTATAATGAAGGATGTCACCTATGACACAAATGATTTAAGGCCTATGACAACAAATGCATGTTGTGATACCATAGAATTAAAACCCATGATGACAGATGCATGTTGTGACACTAGTGATCTTCATCAAAAGAAAAAAGAGAATTGTGATGCAAGTTGTGATACTTGTGATTTGGGACCCATGACAAATACAAAAGAACTTGTTTCAAGAACAGACATTGCATGTGATACAAAGGATTTGAACATGGTTCATGAAGACAAAGAGTTGGCACAAAGTATATGTGACAATAGACATTGTAATGATAATGGTGACAAAGAGATTGGGATAGAGTTTTTGATGAGATATATTTTTGAAAAAAATTGGCAAGAAAATATTGTAAAGTAAGCTAATGAAGACTTCAAACAATCAAATAACAATTGTGGACATTATGGTAAGCATGGACACAAGATAGAAAGATGTTGGAATCTTCACTATTGTGAAATCGTGGAGGTGACAATCACTCTCAAAAACATTGCTGGTACAAAGGAAATAATTATATGATTCATGGATAGATAAGCATGCACAAATGGGATAAGATGAAAAAAATAATTACAAGGATAACACTAAATGAATCTCTTCAAGAAAGTATTTTCAATTTTATATATGGTCAGAAAAATAGTATGAACTTATGTACCAATCAATTTAGAAGAAAATCAATACCAACAATAGTACCAAAGCCAAAGCTAGAGAATGAAGACAAGGGCAAGAGTTAAAGATTGAAGGTAAAGGCCTTCACACCAAATAATGTAATACATGAGGGTGTTAGTGGTATTACATTATTTGGTACCTTGAGTACCATTGTAAATATTTAGATTAGGAGTGTGTTTATGTGTCATGTAATCAAGTAGGAGTTATGAGTGAAATGTGTCATGTGTGCAAGAGCAAATTATGAGTAAATGGTGTCATTTGTGAAAGTGAAGAGTCATGTGTGATGTTTCAAGATTAGAAGTAGAAATTTATGTAATGATGAGAGACTTTATTATAATGTAAGACATATGAATGGTTACATCTCTCATGATTTTGAGGAGAGCAAAAATCAGGAGTATTGAAGAATCTTATGAAAAATTATTTATTGATGAAAAATATCTATGCAATGTAATGGATTATTGAATGGGAAATATTATCAATAAACCTTTTTATTTTGTGAAAAATTGGTGTTATTATGGAATGCAATTATGTGAATATGATTATAGGATCCTGGGAAATATAGACATGTGAAATATTTAGGCCCATTTGCCAACACTTATTCATACCCATAATATTCTATGATACCATTTCCATAATCACTTTTATTTTTTTTAGTGGGATTGGGTTCAATTTTTAATAACATATGTGACATTTGTTTTTGGATTCCAAAATTAATATCCTTTTAAGTTTAATTTTCTCTCCCTACTTGTTTTAATGACTTTCCTCTCTTTTTTCCATTCCACCAACACTTTCATCTTCATAAATCTCTTCTAATTTTCCATACTCTTCATAATGAGACTTATCTTCTAAAGATTTATATTACCACAAAGAAAAGAAATGCAAGGAATAACCTTAGAATAATTTCTTCTTTATGCTACCTCAAAATACCTAAAGGATAAAGATGATCCTACATAGTAATTACTTTATTATGCTATCCTAAAAATCATAGATTTTCATGGATATCCTATATATGCAATTATTTATTATGCTACTCTTAAACCCTAAAATGCAATGAATGCACTCTATACTAACATTTTTACTATAAGGATAGAATTTTATTCTACTTGAGAAAAATAAAGATGATTTACCTAGATTAATCTTGACCTCTTTTATCTAATTTGCTTTAAAATTTGTTTTCCCATATTCCTTCACACCTTTAACTCCTAAATTTAAACTTGTGCATTGTACTTCCTCATACCTTGTATTAATTTTTCTTTTAATGGTTGATTCAAGTAAATTGTAATAGCCTTTGTCATTTGATGATGCATAGGGGTATTTTTTTACCACTTTCTTGGGAGTAGAAAGTCTTTGATTTGAACAAGCTTCTTCTATAATATGATATCCTTACTTGATATTGAAGTTTGTCTCATTCCCAAATTTTTCGTATCTTTCTCCATTACCATTTTGCAATCTCTTGCCATATGTTATATCTCATAAAATTTATGACATCAAAATGTAATATCTTCATATTCCACTTATTGATCCCATTTTAATCCTAATCGTAAAGGTTTTGAAATGTTGGTCTACACAATGTACCTTCTCTCTTTAGTAGTTGGTCCCTCTTGCATGAACTCCCCTAGCATATTGTCAATATTCTTCAAAACCTCCTTATTTATAAGCTAATAAGGAAGTTGAAAAACCTAATCCTCACCAAAAGCCTTTCAATAGTCTTTGTCTCTGTATAAAAGTTCTCACTTCATGAAATTAATTATAATGCATCTTTGCCCCTAAACCAAGGGACGCCATCCATATTTTATCCCTGATTTTTTTACTAGAGAAGATAATGAGGAAAAATCCTTTTGAAAGAAAAGTCATGGAGTAATTTGAATTCAATCCCTACTTCCACTTGATCCAAATTTTAATGTCCTAAAAACTTGACCACTATCCATGGAATTTACATATTAAACCTCTGCTTTTATAAACCATTATATCATGCTTGATCATCTCAACCTTGATAATTACTTCAATGTAGTATCTGCTTCTTGGATAGGGTTTGGCATAGACTCATTCTTCTTCTTATCCCTAACTAGGGCATTCTTACTTCTGACTAGGGCATTCTTACTTCTAGTAAGGACTTTCAAAAATGAATTTTCTGCCATGTTACCTATATTTTCTTCACAAAATGGTTTAGTTTTTGAGATTATCCCAAGATCTACTACAAAAAATGAACTTTCTCCTTGCTCGTAATTTATTTCCTACTTGTTTTTCGCTCATAATCGCAATACTTGCTTACTTTCTAAAATTAAAAAAGGGTGAGGCTCACTCTTGGCTTGCACTCACTCCCAACTCACACTTCCTCCTAGATCACATGAAAAATCATTATTTTACCTATAAATCAAAGGTATAATAAGTTTGTATGATTTTTCTATTATATAAGAAATTTTAATGTGATAAAAAAATTGTTTTTTAATGCAATAAATAAATAAATTATAATTATTAATAATAAACTATAAATAATAGTTGTAAGCTTATTGCAGTGGTAAGGGATTTAGTCTCTTTTTGAGAGGTCCAAGGTTCAAACCCCACTTAGTATGAGGGGATCGAGACCCCTCATAAAAACCAGTGTAAACTCATTGAAAAATAATAAACTATAAATACAACATTTATGGTATATTATCAAATAGAATGAACTAAATTGGTTAAAATATTGACTTTGAAGATTAAGAACCAAGTTAAATTTTTAGTTTCTGCTCACTACCTTTGAATTTTCCATTTTCAAAGAGTGTAAAAATATGCAATCAACTTGCCAAAATATTCAAAAAAATTTAAACTTTGACTAAATGTAGCACAAGTGCCGATTTGTTCAATAGCTATCACTTGACTTAGAAGTGATCTATTTGCAAAATAGGCTATTTGATTTGTAGGAGCAAAGTGCTCAGGGTTAGCTAGTGATTCACTAGCAAAGTCAAGTGATTAACTCGATTCCTAGAGCAAATTGTTTGCCACCCTACAAAGGGGTAAAAAACCCAAGGATAATCTTTGGAAAATGATATTTTGGCATGTAGTAACACCATAACTCATTTTAGAAGCCTTCTAATATTATTAGAGGTATATTAATAGTGTCTCACTTTAGGTAACTTAGGCATAAATTCTTACTATAAACAAGATCTATGGGCTCCATTGTAAACATCTTTTAACCATAAAAATTCAAAGCTATACTATGTGAAACCCACATTCTACTTCATATCTCATGAAACTCATGAGAAATTGGTAAGTGTTTTGCTTTCCGTCCATGGCACTGCCCTCCTAGATTGTAGAATGCAAATTGCTTGAGACATATCCCTTTTGCCCCTCTTTTCATTTGCTCTATAGTTTTATACTTTTTGAATGGAAACATTGTTAATATTCATATTCTAATTTATTTTTTGATTGCACACTTCCTTGCAATAATTATAATTGTATTTTTATTTTCAAACCCTTGCACCCTTAAACTTAAAAATTTACTTTCTATGCATTTTAATTTCTTGCAAATAAAGTAGGTTAAAGTAGGAATTAACAAGGATAGTAAGGAGTTGATCCCAAATCCAGAGGTTGGAAGGATCCATAAGCCCTTTCATCCAATAACTTGTTGAAAAGATGAAATTGGGGTACATTGTTGATAAAATTAGAAGCGAGCACTAATCCCCAAATTAACAATAAAATTGCCAAATATCATTATGTAGTTTGTTAAACTGTAACACAATCATGATGTAATATGGGTGAGGCTTGTTTCAATCCCATTTAAATGGTTAAAAACTATATATAAAGAGAGAGAGACTCAAGATATATGTGTCTAACAAATAAAAGATAATTTTATTATGATTCCTCATTCCTATTAGTGAAGGCTTTTTAAGCCTTGATACTACCACAAATCTCACAAGATTGAATATAATATAGCCATAATACAATAAGTTCAAGATAATAATATGAGCTGAATAATATAAGCAAATTAATATGTATATCAAGGCTAATAATATATCAAATAAAATTCAATAATAAATAACAATATGAATGTAAATAGCATGAATCATACATGTAACAAGCATGTAGAATAACTTACAATATTAATTGCTCAAAATGTATGAAATTTTTATTACTCCTCTTTCTCTTACAAATATGATAGTGATAGTTAGATACTTCGATACTTTGATGCTTAACACTTCTCTATGGAGTACTATATATCCATAGTAGAATGAATTTTTGGATACTTGACTATTCCTTTCCATATGCCAAGCATCATGAATCTCGGCTACTCTACTTGACACTTGCATACTTGAACACATGACTCTATATTGTATGCACATCTAGACATGACTCTTGACCTTCACTTTGCACACTCTAATATAAGACACTTGTGCACATATTTATATTACATATTTGCACTCTTACATATAAGATACTTGTGCACATATACTTAACTTACACTTGCACACTCACTCACATGACACTTGTGCATATCCTGCACATTCACACTTACATAAAGGGGAATACAACTCACACTCTAGAGTATAAACTAAGACTCAACCCTAATCTAATATTTATAATATGTACCATGTGGGTACGTTAGCATGTATCAAATAATGTAATATACTAAAAAATTAGCGTCAAGTCATTGCATGTGTATGGGGATAATTGGTACTCTTACTTTCTAATCATTTCATTATGATGGTATTTTTCTTCTACAAGTTATCTATAGTGACATATTTGTATGGTGGAACTGTTCCACTTTAATACTTGTTCTCCTTAGATAGTGTACTATGTGCATGCATTAATAATACCATATTGATCTAGTTGTGGGAATTGATAGACCTATGAGACCTATAATTTGCTAAAGTCTTTTCCAATGGTGTAGCCATCTTAGAGGTGCAAGCCTTTTATCCCACTTATGTGGTATTCCTCACCCCTACTAACATCGAGTCACAACATGTTTTGGGGGTAGTTGGCCCCTTTGCTTCTTGAATTGTTCATTGTGATGCTCTTCTTGTTACTGTTAATGGTGTATTCCTATGATGAGTTTCATTCCACTTTAATATTTATGATAAGAATTTAAATAAAAATTTAAATGGTAGGAGTTCAAGTGGTTAAAAATATGGACTTTCCATGTTGAGTTCGAGGTTTAATTATTTTTAAGCATTACATTTTTTAATCAGTTATATGATATTGAAATGGGCCCACCTATATTACATCATGGTCATATGATGGTATTACAAGAAGCTTGAAAATTATGCATGTATTGCTTGGCATAATTCAAACCTTGGTCTCCTCATTGAAATTTGAGGAATCTAACTGACTAAACTAATGTCATTTGATATTCCTAAGCATTATATTGATAATTATAAAAAACTATATTAATACTAGTATGTTGTTTGCTCAAATATTATAGTAATGCAATGATGTAATACAAGGTCTATTTAAATCTCATATATATTTTTAAAATAATAACTAAGAACTAAACTAAAATAATTAATATATGATACTAAAAAAATGGTTTTGAACAAGGTTGATGTGAATGGATTAGATGTTACTCTAGCACTAAAAATTATTCTATTTTGTTAATGGATCCCCTATTGGATACTTTGAATCATCCTATTGACTCTTCCAAGGAAACTCAATATATTATTATCTCTTTGTTAGTATTGATGAGGAATCCAAGAGAGATTTCTAAAGGAAAATGGAAAGAAAAATCAAAGGTATTCAAGTTGCAACAAATAGTCCCTTTGAATCTTCTCTCCAAATTAGAAATGGTACTTTTTATTTTTATTATCCCTTCGTTAATAAGACCACAAATTTATAATCAATATTATCAAGCTATGAGAATGCTATTGGACAATTGGTTAGTACTATAAAAATCAATACTTTTTTTTATTAATTCTAATCTAGATTTACAAAGGATTATTATGAATATTTTAGGGTTTAAAGTTGGAAAATTATAATCAACATACCTAAATATTCCTTTGTCTCATAAAGGAAACAAAAATGATCATGTTGTATTGGGAAATTGTCCTAACTTCTAAATTAATAATGTACCCCAATTCTAGATTGAACAAAGTTGCAAGGAATGGTCAATGGCTCCTTCCAACCTCCATATTGAGGTTGGCTCCCCACTATTCCCATTGAACACTTTTATGCTAACCTACACTAATTGCATAAAACATAGAGTAAACAAATAAAAAATGTATAAGAGATTAAGGGTGTGAGGGTTTCAAATAAAATACAATATTAACCATATTAAGGGAGTTAGCGCGATCCATCAACACATGAGAATTCAAATAACATAATTTTTTCTTCATTCATTAAGTATGAAATTACCAAGTGAATGACAAGATGGAAAAAAGGGATATACCTCAATAACCATGCATTTATCAAAGTAAGAGGTCCAAGACATTGATGGAATGTAAAATAAATTCTAATATCTCAATAATCTCATGAGAAACAAAATACAATGTGAGTTTCACAAAGTGTAGCTCTAAATTATTATAGCCAAAAGATCAATACAATTGAGCCCATGGCTTCTATTTATATTAGGAATTTACCCATGAGTTACCTAAGGTGAGAGACCTCCTAGTAAAAGTAAAGAGTTGGTAGCATCTCTAACAAAATGATGCACCTCCAAATGTTACATGCCTCTAAATATACCCTTGACAGGCTTAGAGGGCTTCTAAAATGAGTTAGTGTGCCACTATGTGCTAAAATATCATACTTAAAAGATTCTCCTTAGGATTAACATCTTTAATTTTATCCCTCCACTGGTTGGTGAGTGATTCACTCTAAGAATCAAGAAAATTGCTTGACTTTGTAAGCAAATCGCTAGTTGATTCTAAGCACTTCACTCCTATGAGCCAATTGGGTCCCTCTACAAGTAGATCATTCTTGAATCAATTGACACCTAAGCTAGACTTAGTCAAATTTTAAGGGATTTTGAAAGGCATTGACTACTTACTTTCACCGTTTTTTGTTCTTCCAAAATGGTGAATTCCAAGGCATTGTGAAGGCACTACATTTATGGTAACTTCATAGGACCACAAAATTGTCAAAGGTCCCCTTATCATGTATTTTATTGTAGTAGCCCCAACAAATTTTTCCACTCATAATCACCTAGAAATAGGTTGGATACCAGGTCTTTTGATTCCCCATAAGTTATTTATTGTTAGATTTCTGAATAGGTTAACTCACAAAAAATCTCAACTAGGATCTAAAGAAAAATCTAACAATGAAACTTAAAAACATTAATATCTTAAAGTAATATTTCACGAAATATAACACAAATGAATACAATATACAAAGATTACATTAATGATACAACTTGGTTACAATGCATAGAGCTTTACCTCTAATATATCTTTTTCATGACTTTTCAATTCTCTAACTATTGCTCTCCTCTTTCATCCGAGAGATACATCCTTTCATATCCCTCTAATAAAGACAAAGCTCTTAAATTACCATATATCATGTGACTCTTCATATTCTCTTGACACTTTACACTCTTTCTCATATTTCCACATCTTATATAAAATATAAATCATCTACCAAACTAAAATTGCAAGGGGGACCAAATAATGTAATATCTATAACACCCCCCATATTACATTATTTGGTAGGAAGGATTTTTGCCTTCAATATTTGATTCTTATTTCTCTCTAATATTTAACTCTGACTTTGTCATGGTTGGATAAATAATCTATGTTTGCTACTAGATCAATAAATCTAAATTGTCTTTGGATCTCTATCTCTGGGTCACTGCCACTAGATCATTACCTCTAGGTCACTACCTCTGGAACTCTACCTTTGGGTTACCTCTAGATAATCATTGTCTCTGGGTCATCCACTATAAAATCATCATATCTATAGGATCATCACTACATATGCTATCTTCCAAGCTATGCTTGGGTTTTATTTTTCTCTTTTTTTGCTATGGGACTTTTTTCATGGGTCTCCTTAATCTGCTATTCAATTTCTTATAGTTTACCTTCTATTTCAAATATATTCTTGGAATAGGTAAAATCAATCTATCTTATACTTTTTATGAATTGATTATTTCTCAAAAATTATTGAAACTTATTCTTCACTAGTTATTCTTCAACCTAGTGGTATTGATCCTTATCTTCACTAGTTATTCTTCAACCTAGTGGTATTGATCCTTATCTTCACTAGTTTTCCTTCAATATAGTGGTAATACTTTTCTTTTCCAACTTTCAAGTTTTATGTAAGCAAAATTTGATTATACTTGGTTTCCTTCTATAGAAACCATACAATATTCCTTTTATTTTATTCCATTCATCTATGTTCATCCATCCACAATCTATTTTTACTCTATAGTATTTCTTTTCCTTTTGTAAACAAAACATTTTTGAATGATTATGTGTTCAAAAAACTTTACAATTATGAAGATTCCAACTTCTCTCTATCTTATATACATATCTACCACAATGACTACACCTATTTTCTATTACAAAATTTCTTTCACCATTTCATCCTTTATTACAACTAATCCTATCAATCCATGTCATAGATTTAATGTCATTATTTCTTGTCATAAATTAAGTTTCTTGCTCATTATTGCTAGTCTGAGCTAATCTGACCTGTATATCCAAGATCTTCATTTTTGGTCTTATTTCTAGTACAATTGATTCTTTCATTCTTTGTTCATGTTTTTCTAAACCTGTATCTTTATATTCCATTTTCTTCAACTGCTTTAAACCAAATCCTTTAGTATACTTTTCAAAACAACCAAAGGTATCATTAGACTGATCTTTATCAATATCAACACAACTTTGAGCATCACTATTTCTATCATCTTTTGAATTCATGTCAACATATATTTTGATAACATTAGCCTTTTCTAAACAATCATGAACTATATTCAAATCACTTGTATCACATGTAGCATCTATTTTTGTAACATGTTCTTCTATCTTTGTCATGAATTCTAAATCACTAGTGTCATTGCTTGCATCACAATATTTCCTTTGAAGAAGATCACTAGTATCACAACATGCATATATCATCAATGGTCTTAATTCTATAGTATTACAACATGAATCTATCATCATGGGTCTTAAATAATACATATCACAAGAAGCATATTTCATCATTGATTTGTTCTCTACTTCTTCAAATTTTTCTTATTTTCTCATCTTAGAAACATTAAGAGTGATAATTCCTTTGTAGATTATTCTCCATAGACTAATAGGTATAGTAACAAAATATTCATAAAAATCATTAGCATCATTAATAACACTTTGCATACATTTTTGAAGTATTAAAAATTCCCCTTTTTTTTGTTCACTAGTAATATCAACAAGCCTAATATTTTTTTGAAAAATTTGAAAAAACTTGTATTAAAACAAAGATTAGTTACAACTGGGAAGAGACACTTCCCAGCAGAAATTAGAGAGAACACATGATTACAAGAGTAAAAGAAGATTTGCAATGGAGCCAAATCTCTTGAACCAATAACTAGCTAGCAGAGGGATCGGTTTGGTCTGTTACTGCAACTTGTCGCGAAATCGCGACACTCTTTCCGTCTTCTCCTTTGGCCACAAAAAGCAACATGTCGCGATATCGCGACACTTTTCTCCTCTGGCCGCAAAAAGTCAACATGTCGCGATATCGTGACATTTTCCTCCTTTGGCCGCAAGAATGCAACAAGTCATGAAATCGCGACACTTTTCTCCTTTGGCCACGAAAATGCAACATGTCACGATATCACGACATATTTTCTCACTTGGCCGTGATGTTGCATTATGTCGCGAAATCGCGACATTTTTCTCCTTTGGCCGCGATGAAGCAACATGTCGTGAAATCGTGACACTTTTCACCTTTGGCCTCGACGATGCACCATGTCACGAAATCGTGACACTTTTTCTCCTTTGGTTGCGACGATGAAACATGTCGCGATATCACGACACCTTTTCTCTCTTGGTCGTGACGAAGCAACATGTCACGAAATCGTGACACTTTTCTCCTTTGGCCGCGATGATGCAACATGTCGCGATATCGCGACACTTTTTCCCCTTTGGCCGTGCCGATGCAACATGTCGCGATATCGCGACACCTTTCCTCCCTTGGTCGCGACGATGCAACATGTCACGATATCATGACACTTTTTCTCCCTTGGTCGCGGCGATGCAACATGTCACGATATCGTGACACTTTTTCTCCTTTGGCCGTGTCGAAGCAACATGTCGCAAAATCGTGACACTTTTTCTCCTTTGGCCGCGACGATGCAACATGTCGTGATATTGCGACACTTTTTCTCCTTTGGCCGCGACGATGCAACATGTCGTGATATTGCGACACTTTTTCTCCTTTGGCCGCGACGATGCAACATGTCGCGATATCACGACACTTTTTCTCCTTTGGCCGCGACGATGCAACATGTCACGAAATTGTAACAACTTTTCAACCTTGGCCGCGACAAAGCAACATGTCGCGAAATCGCGACACCTTTCCACCCTTGGCCGCGACAAAGCAACATGTCACGAAATCGCGACAATCAACAAGCCTAATATTAAAAGTAATTATTTCATCAATAAACTTGTTCTTAAAATCTTTAATCATGTCCTCTTGTCCTCTATTCTTGTGTTTTAGACCTTCATTATAAATTAATGCCATATATATCAAATTTCTTATATTTCTAGGCAATATAGAACCACTTCTAGAATCTTTATATGCCTCATCAAGCTTTGCATTCAAATACCTACTAAGTGTTAAGAATTTTTCATCTTTGATTTCTCTCAACATTGATTGTAAGACACTCTTTTCACTTATTTATGTATCCTTTTCAATTACTTCTATCATGTTTTGTGTATGGCATTTTATTCTTTCCAACCTTTCTCAAATTTCTTGAATATCTAATTATTTTTCTTGGACATCTTGAATGTATATTTGTTCTCCTTGGAAACATAGGTTTTCTACTATAATTGTTTTTGACATCTCATGTCTTTGTATTTCATTTTTTTGATCATTTGTATTCTTTTTCATTTGTCTTTTCTTTGCCATGTTTCTTTGAAGTAGACTACCTTATATCTTCCTAGTTTGATGTATAATCAAATAATAATTTTTGATGAAGAACTAACGATAATTTAGATGCAATAATTCAATTTTCCAAAACCTATGTTGTATACCTTATATCTCTTAAATTTCAAATATTTAATAAATTCTAAATTTCACAATCCTAAGTTGATGTTGAAATCCTTTTAACTCCCAAATAAGAAATTTAGAAATTTTGTAGACTATTATTTGCAAATTTATTAATCCTAATTTGATGTAGGAAACCTTATTTCTCCAAATCTCAAAATATTTGCAAATATTAAAATTCACTTACAAAACTAAATAATTTAATTACAAAATTTGTAATTAATCTCCCAAAACTTCAAATTGACCTTTCAATTAACTTCAAAACTTTCCAAAAATAATTAATTAGGTCTCTAAGGTTTTTATTTTCTAGTTCAATACCTTATTCCTCCAATTATCTCATTAATCAAGGTAAAAAAAATAATTAATAAAGTTCAACCTTAGAATAATCAAATATCATTCAACCTTATAACTCAAAAATTTATAAAAAAATCAACTTTATAAAAATTACCTCCTTGCATGGACACATGAAATATTCGATCTTCCTTTATTGACCCTTCAACTTCCATTTTCTTCTCTCTTGTAGGCATTTACTCAACGAACATTTTTTTTAAATTTAAACTCGATACTCTCCCAAAGAGAATTCAAAAATAGATATTGATCGTTGATGCTTTCATATAACGGTCCTCCTCATGAACTATTGGTGGCATTCTTACAAGGTCTTGTGATAGACTGCACCACGTAAATTGGTGGGCTCGAAGCACCTTCCTTCTTGCTCCATAATCTTGCTACATTGGCACCATCGGCTCTCCAATCCATCCATCTTCAATCACTAGCCTCACGTGAATCAAACCTTGGCTACCTTCTCTGTAATACATTCACGTTTGGTTTGTTGTCAATCATTGGCACACAATTATTTGTTTACCTCATTGTTGTTGTTGGTCCATGTAACATTCCAACATAATGTTCTAATCAAATGCAACTCAAGAAAAATGTTACAAAATGTAGATTATTCCTCCTAGGTGTTTTTCTCCTTCCACCAAATATGTATTCTAATGATCTTTCCTATTTTGGTTCTACCATTCCAGATACGATATTGAGCATAAATTATGGTGCTCTATCGACTGTGATTTCTACACTTGCTCATGATTTGGTGCCTACACTAGAAGCTTGTGTGAGGGTAACCTTTGATAGTGCAACCCCAATAAATTTCTCACCAGTCTCCATGGTGCCTACATCATTTGACATTGTCCTTTCCTACTCTGCTCCTATATTTGTGATAACATAGATTATTTCAAGGATCAAATCATGCCCTCTAAAGAAGCATACAAATATTTGTTGCTTTCAAGGTTTGTAAAAAACTAGAGATGGACATAGCGATAATAAGTTTTTGCACTCAAATTCCTTGACTTGGACTAGCTTTTGTTCATGGGCATCATTCCACTACACGTTCCTCCTTTTGCACTTGCCTATTGATTTGTATGCACAGATCTAGTGATATATCTCCTCTTGAATAAGTATTGATGGAGAACTCACATGCAAGTAACACTCCAAGGGCTATTCTCCAATCTATGCTTGTGTAAGGTTTGAGGTTACTCTATGTGAAGTCATTCAACAAATTTTTGTGTCATTTCCCTTCAACGTAACGCATAATGATTTCTCTCTAGTAAATAAAAAACTATATTTTCTCCATTCAAAAGCAACACTTCAATTGATTCTTTATTGCCTTGTGTTGTTATTCTGACATTTTCTTCAATGTTCAAACTTTGGCTTCCTTGCATTCCAATTTTTTCCATTAAATTTTATCTTCAACTATGTCTCTTAGGCATGTCATCAGATGATGATGATTGTCCCAAAACTTCACTCACTCTACATGGCTCTGATACCACAGTTAGATTTTTGAATAGGTTAACTTACAAAAAGCTTCAACCAAGACCTAAAGATAAATCAAATCAATGCTACTAATAATGAAACTTAATAACAATAATATCTTACAGGTTTCTCATGAAATATAACATAAATGAACACAATATACATATATTACATTAATGATACATCTTGGTTACAATGCATGGAGCTTTACCTCTAATATATCATTTTTCATGACTTTTTAGTTCTCTAACTATTGCTCTCCTCTTTCATATAGGAGATGCATCCTTTCATATTCCTCTAATAAAGACAAAACTCTCAACTTACCACATATCATGTGACTCTTCATACTCTCTTGACACTTTGCACTATTTCTCATATTGTCTATAAATCATCTACCAAACTAATATTGCAAGGGGAACCAAATAATGTAATATCTCCAACATTCATATGGGTTATTTGACAACTCATACTGTTTCCCCTTGAGGTCCTGTAGCTTGGAATATAAAGGCTCTAATTTATTATATGTTTCAACCATACCCCCCTCATTAGGTTAATATTTTTCTTCCTTGAACATGGTATCAACAATATCATATCCAAGGATCTTCATTTATAGTTAAAGATGTTTACAAACCTAGCAACAATTAACCCCTGAGTTTCCTTTATCATTTCCTGAAATGGATTTTTAGAGATGCCAAAGTATTGTTACAAGTTTGTAGGTCTCTCTTGGCATGTGGGATATTCTTGAGTTTTCTAACCATGTCATTTCTATCCATCCCTAGTTGTTATTCCTGTGATGTTGACATAGAGGAAATTTTTTTTAGTACTTACTAGTATTCTTTCCTAATATCCAATTGTTCCTCCACTTGTTCAATGGCTTTTATTAGTTTGCTTAGATTATGCTCTACATAGGCTATAAAAAGGAAGTATTTCTATGTGTTCTTCACTTATAAACTAATCTTATTCCTAAGGGACTCGACTCATTGGATGTGAAAATCCTTCTTGGGGTAATAAATGCTTCCTCTAGTTTTAAAGTTGTAACTTCTTCAATTTTTTCATCACTCTCCCATAGGGATTCTTGAAAATTCCTAATTTGGATTTATCCTTGTGCAAGTTTCTCAAAGAGATCCTCCAACTGCTATGTGCTCTTATAAGATTTGACATTTAGGATTTGAGTTCTTCAACTTAATTCTTTAGTTTATATCTTTTTAAGGTATATTTCCTTTGGGACTCATTTTCTAGTTGTAACAATTCTTTCAGTACCTTTACCTTGAGCTATTTCACTTTACCTTTGAGCTCTTGGTTCTTTTTCATCAATGTTTCTTCCTTGACTACCAACTAGTTCAATTTCATTACTACATAGATTAACACTTGGTTTGTCATTTGGATCATATGATATGCATATGTTTGGATCATATCCTACTCAAATAACTCTAGTAGTCAAGTCAATAGGGGACATTACCATGTTGGACGAGTTAGATTCCTTAGTCTCTGCTATGTAGTTCTTATATCCCTTTATCGTCAACTATGAATGCATCAAAATTTGAGCCTTGGAAGCTTTGATATTTTACTCCTTGTATTACTTCTTCCATTTCTTCTCATTTGTGGTAAAGGCATCAAATGCATTTTTGACATATGTATCCTCTAGCTCATAGATAACTTTCCAAATGAAGGCCTGACATGGTTCTATAGTTAAGTTGGTTTGAGGGGTTCTTTTGCAGACCTAATCGCTACTACTAGGGTGTGTGACATCATTGATTGTAAGAGAAGTTTCTTTTTCTAGGATGGTAGATGTAATGAATGAGTGGACACAGTTGGTGTAGGGGACTAGATGGAAATAAAGGTGAATATCATAGATATAGGAGGGGTTGGCCTTGATGCTAGCTACACCAACATTTTTGCTAGTTGGGATACCATCAGCAAGGAAGTGGATGATGGTTATAGTAACACTATGTATGCTAATGATGATTGTTACATTGAAATTTGGATGGATTAAGATGAGAACAAGATGATTGGGGTGGTACACAATTTTATAGAAACAATAAGAAGCAGGGTTCTTGTAGGAGAACCATGAGATGCATCAACAAATATTGAGATAAGTACAAAAAAATAAGGGATGGGAAGAGAATAAGATATATGAATAGAAGAAGAACGAATAGAAAAAGAGTTGGGAGAAGTGGAGGGTGAAATATAAGTGTAAATGGATGTAGTGGTAGTTATAATACTACTCGTTCCTAACTTGGGAGAGGATATTATTTGAGGGATTTTTCCTCCTTGATTCGAGTTATCTACCTTTATTACACTTCTTGGGTTGTTGCTACCTTTTCAAACATGGAGCCATATTTCTTAAATCTCTTGTGCCCCTTAATAACTGCTTACTACACTATCAGGTTGACCACTACCAATGTTGTTGGTGCAATAAGTTGAAGGTATTACATTATTTGATCCCCTTGTAAATATTAGTTTGGAAGAATGATTTATATTTTTATAATGTATTTGTCAATATGAGAGAAAGTGAATGGTGTCAAGAGAGAGAATGAAGAGTCACATGATATGTGATAAGATGAGCATTTTGTCTTAATATGAGGAATGTGAAAGGATGCATCTCCTAGATGTTTGACGAGAGTAATAGTTAGAGTATTGAAAATTCATGTAAAGTGATATATTGGAGACAAAGCTCCATGCAATGTAATATCTCTTTGTATCAATCTTGTAATCCTTTGATATTGAATATATTTGTGATATATTGTTGTTATTCCAATACTATGATTTATTGTTATTTTGTTAGTGGTATTTATCTATGTTATTCTTTATCCTGGATAAGGCTCTTGTGAGCTAATCTACCTGGAAATCTAATAATGGTATCAAAGCCATAGGTTTCAAGAAGAAGTGAATATTGTGAAGATTACAACACCAAGAATTCAAGACATAGTGTATTTACCTAAATTTGAAGCTAAGCATAGAGCATATTCAAGAAGTATGGTGACACTTTTCTAGGGTAATGTCTAGAAGTTGAGCATTGAGAGCAATTAGTGCAACATCCAAAGTGAAACATTACCCAGTTAGTTTCCATGTGTAAGAGCATCGAGGTCTTTAGTTTGATTCTAAGCACACTTCTCAAGTGAAGGGTCATTGGCCTAAAAATTCTTGTCATTTTTTGAACCATTAAAGATTGCATTTGAGTGACTGGTAATTTTTTTTAAAATGGAATATTTGAGCATCTAGTAAGAACCAGAATAGATAGTGAGAAACTACATGTAACACCCCTCCTTGGCAAGACCTATTCATGATAATGACTTATGTATGGATGCATGGATATTTAATACATAGTCTCTTTTTGAAATAAGTATGGTAGTTGCAATTGATGATTATATTTTACTTTTGGAATATGGTACTGCTAATGTGTTCATGGTTGCAGGACTAGGTACTCTCACTAGTGGATTAAATATGGACAATCACCTAAGTTGAGAGAAAATTTGGGAAATGATGGTTGATGATTTATTCATTGACAAGTCAAGGGTAAGGTATACCCTTCATGTAGTTGCATTTGCATTTGCTTTCTATTTGAATACATTGTTGGGCCATGAGCTTGCTAAGGGAAAAGGAGTCATTCTTAGTAAGTAGGGGATAACAAATGATTATCTTAAAAAATTGCTTACTCAAGAATAAAGCAACATAATATATTATTGGTTTGATTAAGTTTTGTTTAAAGCCAATGAAATTATTGTTTTAAAAGAAAAAGGTATTAATGTATCTCTTAATACTAGAATATTAATACGAAGGTTAATAATTAATATTAACCTTTGATATTGATAAAGGTGGCCATTAATTTAATTAAAAGAAGGAATAAGGTTAATTTGGTTTTGAAGAGCACCTTTATTTTTTGTTTGCTTTGGTGGTATTTTAATTAAAAGTATTAGAGTGGCATTAGTCTTTTAACGTCTTATTAAACATTTCATACATTATCGCCTCCATGCAATAAGGCATGTCCATACCTATTTGAGTCCATTGGGATGTGTTGGGTAGGGTAATACATTTTGGGGTAAAAAGTAAGGATTGAATACTTGGAGGAGAAGGAGAATTATGGGTAGTATGACGTTGAATCAAGAGACATCGAAAAGCTTTGAAACAGGTGCATTATTTGTTGTTTGGTTGAAGAGTGTTCTTACTATAGCTTGAATTTCCTCCTTGGTTGTTGATATTCTTGCTTTGGTTTTGGTTATGACCCTTTATGCTTCCTTTATCTCAATTTAAGTTTATCCTGTGTGATGTTTAGTAGACTTCTCGAGTGTTGTTCTGCTCTTGATGTTAGTCCTCTAGTGTTGATCTTAGTCATAGTTTTTGGCTGATGGCATGCATGTTTGCTAGTGTTGTGCTTATTATGTTGCCTTTGCTTGTGGGTAATGGATATTCATTTATTGTAACATCTATCCATTATTTTTGTCACATCGAGCAGTGTTGTTTTTGGCCTATGTATTTCCTTCTTCTAAAACTTATGGGGAGTTCTTGTGTAAGACCAGTGAGGTAGCTTAAAGTCCTTGAAAAGTTGCTCCTAGCAGATTATTGCCTTGGCTTGAAGTTTGGCTATCTTATTTGTTGGTAAAAGTTGGATTGGTGCTAAGTTTACCTTTTTGTTAAGGCTGGATGTGTTGGTTTAACTCTTAGGTTTAAGTGTTGGCTAGCATGGAGAGGTATGCGGGTCTTTAGATGTAAGTAAATAGGTGGTTGTTGAGTGATCATGTTTATAGCTTAGTTGTGGTAATTATATTGAAAGAATCTCTTTTAAGTTATAGATGTTATCTTAAGAGAAAATCTTTTAGATTGTAGACATATCTTTTATTTATGAAAGTTATGAATGTTTGTAACAACCCAAAACTACTAACCCAAATTATTTTTTCAAAAGCACTTACCAATGAAGGATCATAAGGGAAAACACCCTTTTAACTTAATTATCTTAACATACAAGACTTCACCATATTTTAGTTCCAAGTCGTTGTAGATGACCCTCAATGGATAGGAGTGGTCAACTCCTATATTTTCTTCTAGGGTTTATCTTACTAAACCTACATGTTTTGGAGGATGCCAATAAGTGGTATCCCCACCTTCCCTATAGCCTCCACAATATAGGACTATGTCACCATGACATAGGTATTATCCTTTAAACCTACACATTTAAAGGGGGAAACGTATTCCCTAACCTAACTCTAGGTCCATCTAGACAGGTTAGTCAGTGTAGATCCTTGGTGCTTAGTTACCATGCCGCCATGGGCTAACTAAGGTCATTACCACTTAGACAAGAATTGACATTATCATTGATCCTACATGATTGAGAGATCACCACTATTGTATTGTAAATAGTTTTCCCAATATTTATATGGGACATCCACAAACCTACATGTTCAAGGTGCGATGATATACAAGTACCCTGGATATTGCATCCACACAACTCCTCCTAGGTTCATGAGTTCCTTGCTATTACATCCATGCAATTCTGTCTAAAACTCATTCTACATGGTTATTGCATTCATGCAACTCCTCCTAGGATTGGGCTTTATGGTTTACTAGAGGAACCTTCCTACCCATCCTAGGATAGATAGATCTCTCAAACAATAATAGAAAGCATGACATAAACCATCAAATATGAAATGGTTAAAAGAATGATCTCTTAGAATTCCTCTTAACCAATAGCCACATTTAAGTTTACATAATAAAAATATTCAACAAAAAAGTACTTAGAACCATGATAGAATTAAACCACATTACTCACCAAAGGTTTTCAAAGAACATTCTATCCATTAAATGAAAAACTGCAGAGATCTACAACAACTTCATGTACTTAATTACAATAATTCCATGCTAACTATGATCAAAGGATAACTTAACCAAACTCTACATTTGGTCATAACAAAAGGGCACTTAAAACAACGTAATACTTATTTTAAATAATAATCAAATTTTATGCTTTCAAGCAAATACAAGCCTTTGTTTTTATATAACAATAAGAAATAACTGCCAAGGATCTCCAGCCAACTAAGCCTCCACAACCTCTTTGATGGAAAAACCACCCTTATGATGATTCCTTAACCCACATAAATATTAGAAATTCAATATAGCTTTCTAATTTCAAAAAATCTAAAGCATACATAAACCAAAACTCACAAGGCAAGGATCTATTATCCTTCATCTTAATAAATATAGCTACAACATAGATCTATTAAACTTTTCCTTAATAAAAAACCATTTATTAAACAACTAATAAATCTAATACAACATAGATATATTAAACTTAACCATATTAAGTTTAATCATTTATTAAGTAAATAACTTATTACATTAAAGAATATCATAGTATTTTCAGTAATAAGCTTAATCCTCTATCAAGCAATTAAAAAAAATAAAACACATAGAGCGCAAAAAAAATAATAATTAAAATATAAACCAACAACCTCTAAGATTCAACCTACAATCCAGAAAGCCAACACAATGATCTAATGATGTTGCTAAAGATATACTACATTGGTTGATGTAATAAGCAAGGGAAGATCAAACAAAACTTAGGATAACTATCCCCTTACAAAACAAGCACAAAAGCAACCAAGCTAACAAGGCATCAATAAACCCACAATACAACACACTCTATAAACTACAAGGTGCAACATATGCATAGAGAACAAAAAGGATTACACGTATAAAGGAAGAAATACAAGGTCATAGCCAACGAACATCTAAGACGAAGCACAAACAACCCACAAGGACTTCAAACGAGGAATAAAATCCACTACACAAGGATGTAAGGAGGGTTATTATCTACCCACTGGTTCGGGTAAAATACAACAACAAAAAAAAAACCCTACGAATAAACAATCAAGCAAAGAGACAAAGCAAGCAATGGTAGAAAAATAGTAAGGGGACAACCTAGTTTGCTCCTCTTAAGTTCCTTCTATCCCAAAATTGCATTGTCTTTGAATTACCATTATCTAGTTGAATGTTCCTTCTTCTTTGGCTTCCTCCCAAGTCCAAAATCACCCCCACCCTCGTTTGCTTCTAATTGGATTTAAGCTAAGATGCGGTATTGCATAGGGTGAATGTGAATGAAATACCCAAGAGGGTGTTACTCATTACCCTCACAAGAGCACTCACAAAACATCCTAATATTTATTAAAATTGATGCCCACCTTAAACCTCTAAGAAGGTGGCATTCATTATTACTTTGATATTAATTAATTTCTATTTCTAAAACTTTAGATATCAGAGATTCATTTAATACTTTATTTAATTAAAGTATTAAAGTCATCACAGTAAAATAAATCAAACTTATCAATTTTATCAAACTATGCACAACATAGACAACATATATTTGCATCCATAAAGTCCTACACCATTATTTTATCCCTAAATAGGTGGATTTTTTTTTTTTAAAGATAGTCCACGACTATCACCAACCTAATAAGGAGACTCATTGCGTAAGCAACATCCTAGCCCAATGGTGAGAATCAAGAAGATAAAAAAATGCAAATGCAACTTTATGAAAGGTATTTATCCATGTTACCCTGAGCTGTTGATGAACAAGTCATCCTCATCATTTCCCAAAATATCTCTCATTGTAGGTGGTTTTTCCCACATGGTTTTCCACCCGAGAGGTAGTACCTGCTCCTGCACCCACAATTAAATTAGTAGTACCATATTCTAATTTTTAAAAGAATGTAGTCCTTCTACCATTTATACATCATAAAGAAACTATACCATTAATCATCCACACCAATACATAACTCATTATTTCTAAAAGTTCTACCAAGACGAGATGTTACAATGTTGCTTTCTTTTACTAAAAAACTTCTTAGTTTTTAAGAGGTTAAAGTTATTTAGAAAATAAAACTCTTATTGGGTAATAACTTGCTAAAAGGGAGATGTGGTTTTAGAATGGGAACTCTTTTATTAATAATGCTTTAGCCTTCTATTGTAAACTTGTCTTTGGAAAATAAAAAAAAATTTGAATCTTTGCTTAAAAAGAAAAGAAAGGAAGTTATTATAATGGTTCCTGAGACTTGTGTAGGTAAAGGGACCATTATAGAGAGAAGTATGGGATTCTCTCAGGGTTGGCTTGTTTGGTAATATTTTATGCATGGTTGTTTGCATAGTATTAAAAGCATGATTAAAATACATTGCATTTGGAGTTGTCTTGATCCCTAAATATTCCTCAAGTTCATGGTGGTCCTTTTTCATGAAGAAGAATGCAGGATGTAGATGGCATAGTGATTTTATGGATGACTTCATTGTACCTTTGATTGCAAAATTAATATGGAAGTAAAAGCTATATAGAGAAATATTCTATTAGCTAGTTTTGTAAGTTTGATGTATGTACCAAAATAAATATTGTTTAAATACTTCTAAGCACATTTGAAGGATAAATGTTATCTTGTGTACTACCTTGTTGAGTTGTTTTGTACATAGTCAAAATATGGCATTTAAATTTGATGATATGCTTCTTGTTGTAGCTATTTATTAGCACCTAGATTGTCTAATTTATGGCAAACAAGTTGATGAGATGTTTTAGTACATAGATATATGATTTGCATTTGGATTAATTAACTTATGGAATTTAGATGTTGAGATGCTTCCTTATGTAGATTTTTGTTAGCATTTGGTTTACTTACTTTCATGATGTTATAAAAAAACATTCTTTAAGTTCTTATTAGGAAGCTTGTGGTTAGTTAGCATGATTTTTTAATGCTAGAAAGAGTGGTTCACCTTGGGTTGGGTATAGAATCTTTTTAGGACCCAAGTCAAAAATCCCAATCCTAGGATGAGTTGCATTGATGCAATAACTAGGTAAAGGTGAGTCCTATAAGAAGTTGCATGAATGAAATAGCTAGGACCTTGCAAAATTTGAAAGGAGTTGCGTAGATGCAATAGCCAAATTCTTATGAATTGAAGCACTTTGATCGTGAAGGATAAGGTGTTCTACAACTAGGAAGTTGTAAGGATCATTCATAATATAATAGTGGTGGTACCTTGAGCATGGATGTTTAGGAACTATATTCATTTCTAGTTGAGTAATAATGACCTTAGTTAGCCCACGAAACTAAGCACCAATACTTACGCTTGATTAATCACCCTAGACAAATTTAGTGCAAGGTTAGGGAATAGGCATCCCCCTTTAAGTGTTATGGGACTTAAAGGATAATCCCAACACTATGATCATATTGTCCTATACTAAGAGGGTATAAGAAATGTGGGGGGACCACTTTGGCATCCTTCTAAATGATGAGGTTTAGTAAGGTGAATCCCAAAAAACTACTCCTATCCATCAAGTGCCGTCTATAGCGATATTGAACTCAAATGTGGTAAAGCCTTGAGTATGCTGAAAATAAAATATATTGGGATCTCCTTGTGAATCTTACTTGAAAAAATGGGTTGGTATTTTTTGGTTGTTACACTACAACAACACCTAATAAGGTTGATTCAGAGTTGTGAGAGATAAGGTGCATAATATTCAAAGCATAGATAAATTTGAGCTCTGAGAGACTTGAGTTAGATGAAAAATCATTGTTGGAATCAGATAATCATTGTAATAGAGGAAGATATGCAGATATTTGAATTAAAAAAAAAATCTCTTTTTTTTAAGGTGACGTGAATATAGACTATCTTTGTTGTAGACGACATGGAGAAAATTATATTTGATTGTTGAAGACTATGAAATGTAACATCTACGTTAGAATAACATTTTCTATAGTGGAAATATAATTAATAACATCTACATGAGAAAGAGCCTTTACCACATGAAAGGAAATGAAAGTGCCACAAAAAGGTATGGGATATTGACTTGATATTTCAAATATAAGTTAGGCATGCAAATTCAAGGAAGAGTTATAAGTTAGGTTCTCAAGTTAAAATGTGTTTTTGAATTTATTAAAATTGATTAAAGTTAATTGGTGTGATAAGGTCATTTACTAATTGTATTTTTAAAAAAATGAAATTTGATATTTGTAAGTTGACTTTGCAATTTGATAAATAAGAAGTTTGGAGAGATAAGGTTTTCTACTCCAAAATAACTTTTAAAATTGAATTTTTGATTTGAATATTGAATGCAAAATTTAATATTTTGCATATTGAAAATTTATGGTTAAAAATTTGTTGATTGAATTTAAGTTTGGAGCTATAAGGAATTATACTCCAAAGGAATTGACTAAAAAATTTGATTGAAATTATTTATTATTAAATTTAGGAGTTATAAGGTTGTCAACTCCTAAAGGAAATGGCAAATACAAGATTTTATTTTATGAATCTCAATTACTAAAAATGCCTAATTTTATCTCATAAAAAATAAGATAAGGTCAATACTTATTGTTGAAAAACTATGGGATGTGGTGAATGGATAAAGTAATGTTCCAAATATAAAATAGGAATTTAAAAATCCAAATATGATGATGCTAAAGTTTTTTTATTAATGACATATCTAATAAAATTCAAGCACACTTTAGTGAAGCAAAAAATTCAAAAATTGCATGGGAAAAATTGTGTAAGATATTTGAAGGAAAGAATGAGGCAACCATTTTACATCTACAATCACAATTGTATGCACTAAAAGTTCATGATGGAGAAAACATAGAACATTTTCTTCAAAGGATATCAAAATTAAAATCAAAATTGTATACCTTAGGAGAAAATATACATAGAGCACTTCTTGAATCATTCAAAATGTTGGTCATATCTCTTCTAGTATCAAATAGAAAGGTATTATTTGAGGAATTAGTAAATATTCTTCAACAATATGAACTCGAAAATCAATTGAGAAATGAGTCATCTAATAAAGCTCTTATTTTAGAAAAAGGATCTTGCACTTAATCATAAAATAAAAAACAAAAGAAGTATTATCATATTTGTGAAAAAGGACATAATACAAAATCTTGTAAGTATAATGCATTGAATAGGAAGGATCAAGACCAAAAATCACCTAAAGGGAATCAAAGAGGTCGGAGCAATAAACAAGGGTATGTTGCACAATCAAAATGTGTACATAGGACTCTTATGAAAAATCACACATGTTTGTTATCAAGTAATGAGGAATCCATTAGTGACTTGGAACTTATGACAATTAATAAATGTTGTAACACAAAAAGGAAAAATATAGAGGGCAACTAAAATGATCTAAATATAGTTCATGATTGGTCAAAAAAAGCTTATGTTGTCAAAATTGATGGTGACAAAGATTCAAATGATGATAGGGATAGTGATGCTCAAAGTTGTCTTGATATTGAAAGAGATTAGTGTGATGAAGAATTTGGTTATTTTGAAAAGTATACTAAAGAAATTGGTTCAAAATTGTTAAATAAAATGGGATACAAAAACACAAGTTTGGTAAAACATGGTCAATGAATGAAAGAGCCAATTGTACCAAAAATAAGATCAAAATGTAAAGGTCTTAGATATACAGGACATACAGGCAATGATGAATTAGAGACTAAATTTGTAACAGGAAACAATGACATCAAATTTGTGCAAGGATTCATAGAATTAGTAACAATGAAGGACAAACAAGAAATAATGAATTAAAGAATGGAAAAATGAATTTTGTAACAAGAATTAAATGTAACCATTATGGTAGATATGGACATAAGATAGAGAAATGTTGGAATCTCCATTGTTGTGAAATTTGTGGAGGACATAATCATTCTCAAAAATATTGTCTACATAAAAAAAAAGGAAAATCATAAATTAAAAATGGATTGTGGATGGATAAGTATGAATGAATGGAATAAGATGAAAGGAATGTTGTCTGGTTTCTATAAGAGGAAACCAAGTGTCATGAAAAGTCAAAGTTTTTTTAATGTAAAAAATGGTACTAGTTTTACCATGAAGAAATGTTAAATGAATGATTATGACCCATGCACAACTTGGAAGGTGACCTACAATGCAAACACCTATAATGATGATTCTATAAATGATAGTCTTATAATTTTTCTAGTGATTGACCTGGAGGTAATGATGATCTAGAGGTGACCCAATGGCAAAAATCCAAAGGCAACGACTCAAAGGTAGAAATCCAAAGGTGACTCAGATACATTGATCTCAAGGTAGACACACAATTTATAATGGTAGACCTAATGAAGGTTTCATATCCAGCAGTACCAAAGTTAGAGCTGAAGAATGCAAAAAAAGAAAAATCATAAAATGAAGGCAAAAAAGTCTTCTTACCAAATAATGTAATACAAGGGTGTTAGAATTAATGTACACTTAGAATGAAGGCAAAAAATCCTTCTTATCAAATAATGTAATACAAGGGTGTTAGAATTAATGTGCACTTTGCCTATTTTGCACATAATGACACTTATCATAATCTCATATGGGCTATTATGCCTATAATTTGTACTCATTTCTATGTATTATATCATTTTATTTCAATCCTATCATTTGGTATCAGAGCTAAACGCTCTCATGCACTGTCTAATCCCATGAGGAGGGAGCCTCTTTGGAAATTCTCCCCTCATACCATAGGTCATGCACCTCCATTCCCTCATTCTCTAAAAGCTCAAGGAGTATGCTCTCCACTTTAATGGATCAAAAACTAGAAAGCCAATGGAGAGGAATTCATGGCTGCACCTAAGGCTTAATTTCTTGGAGCCAATTTTTGAAAAAAAATGTGTAGCCCTAGGACTTCCCAGGAGGTCACCCATCCTAGTCCTACTCTAGTCCAAGATGCTTAACTATGGATTTTTGATGGGATTCACTGTCGATCGCGAGCATGGAGATGGTAGTGGAAGACTATAGTGAATCCAATTTTTGTCATAATGACATGGACCCTAGCACTAAACATGTAATTGGTTTCATTAAAAAATTGAAGCTTTGGCTAAAAGTTGTAGCTATAGAATGTGCCTCTGTGACCTTCTAGATCTAGAATTTAGGTGACCATGGTGACCCTTTCGAACCATTGATATCATACAGATCATGATAATTCATCAATGATAATGATGACGTATGTTATGTTGTGGCAATGATGGAAAAATAATAGTGGTGGTGGTGTTTTAGACTAGATTGGTCATCGTGCATAATTTGTGGTTCAGATTGACCACTTGACACTAGCCACATGTGCACCAGACTCACCATCTTTAATGAGTGTGTGCTTGATTGGCAGACCCGCAACTTCCTTGTTTGAGGGGATAGGTTTTGGCACCACTAGCTTTAGCCTATGCATAATTTCTCTCCACTAGTTAAAATTCTAAGCACCAAAAAATTGAGAATATATTTATGTGTTAGACTTGAGTTTCTTTACCCATTATCGCTCAACACACACATCGTTGATGAAAAACTTGTGCACTTGCCAGTTTGTGTGATTTACATCATCGCAAGGTCTGGTTTGATGAGAAAACTATAAATACCATATGCAATGCTTGTTTCCATAAATATTCTAAGGTGATGATAGCTAGCTTTCACAATTTTATCACCCTTTCTTCTTATTTCTTTGGTCGATGAAGTCATTAGCATGCACATCCAATTTTTTCATTATACATGGAGGCATGACATTCCTATTAAGGGAGTGAAGGCACAATTGGCCTAGAAAACATGTAAGCTCACCCAACTTAGAGTGGAGGCGTACAAGGGATACCTCTAGTTTATGAAGGCCAAGACCCACTCCTAGTATTTCTAGTTGTCTGTATCTAGTGCATTTGCGATTTTGAGAAGTGAGCTTTGGATGATGTTTTACCACCTAAAGGAGGCTGCTTTGGTGTCATTGTTAAGTTTTGATTCACCTTGGATTTATTTCTTCAGGTGTTAAGATGCCTCTATTTTTTTGAAGAACTTAATTTTAGAACATAACCCTAGCACCTATGGTGATAGAATCATTTACAACGATGGGATGTTTGGTGGGAGTGGGTTCAAACTTTGACTGCTCAAGTTGCATAATGACATATTCGATGCATATTGTAGGATTGATACTTAAGTACAGATCCAAACCGATGTTGGAAGAATAACACTACATCGTGTAAGACTTAGAACCGATTTCAAAAGTATCTTTGGAGTTCGATTTTCTTGAACCACCTTAAACTTGAATTCTTCTAATAAACTGAATGAATGTCTAATATGAATGATCTATGCTCTATGTTGAGGGAGCCACATCACATTTGATCACAAATATGTTTTTTTGGATGCCACAAAAAT
Source organism: Wollemia nobilis (assembly GCA_028583015.1). Lineage (NCBI taxonomy): Eukaryota > Viridiplantae > Streptophyta > Pinopsida > Araucariales > Araucariaceae > Wollemia > Wollemia nobilis. Next base: position 6,296,510 of record JAQPPZ010016681.1, on the reverse strand, counting down.
CTCCTAGCCAACCTCCATTTTTGCATCGAGATTATAACATGGTTTCCTCCCGCCAATCGTGTACCAAATCAACAACCAATACCAGCTTCAAACTTCAATACAACATAAAATGTAAGTGATCCTAGTACCTATTCATCTTCTCTATCACACCTGGTGGATGCAACAACTAGTTATCCATGCATACTGGTAGGATGAGAAGGTTACCATAAGCACACTTACAGATCTAGGGACTATAGAATCTTGACACCCTAGACTCCATACGAAGACTACAAAGTATCTTCCACACTTCGGACATTGACTTTTGAAGACTACAAACATAGGCACTTTAGAAATTTTTTTATTTCTCCATCCTCCAATTTCAGATTTTAGTCTATGGATCATCATTTTGTTGTAATTTGAAGTGCATTTTTGGTAGTATTCGACACTCAACTAGCTCATATTTATTGTATAAAGGTGCATTTTTGATAAAAATCGACACCTTCTATATGAGTTTCACCATGATGGAGGGATCATACCCATGGTGAACCTAGTAATTAGTGACCTACATAGGCAACAGACCTAGAGGTTGACCTAGAGGTAACAGACCCAAGGAAGAGGCTGACCTTGAGGCAAAAAACCCAAAGGCTAACCTTGAGGCAACAAACCCAAAGACTAACATTGAGGTAATAGAACTAAAGGCTGACCCTAAGGCACTAAGACAATGTAGTGAAACTTTTTTCCCATTCCATAAATCATTCACCAATATATTAAAATATTTAACATGCATCCACAAAAAAATTTATTGCACAATAAATTGCTCACATAAAATAGAGATTTATTATACCATTGAGGTAGGGGAACACCATACGACATTCCTTTTGTAAGGAAGCCACTCCACAAGATATCTATCTCCATGAGCCAAGACTTCTCAAAGAATACATCATAGATGCCTTTCATAATGGGGGTACATCTCTCTTTATACAAGAGTGTGATGGTTCACCTTCCATGAGTTACAAGATCACACATGTGGAGGTTCACCTTCCATGAGTTACAAAGTGCATAATAATATGATAATATTCCTTGCGATTACATATGATAATATTCCCCCAATGGTTACAAATATGATTCTATGACATACCTATTTCTATTTTGACATGTGGCCTTCCTTACTCAATAATTAATTTATGGCTCATACCATTATACAATACAATATTAAATTATTCAATATTAAATACCTATCTTGGTACCTAACAGACAAAGGTTGACCTCGAGGCAACATACCCGATGAAGTGTCTGACCCTGAGGCAACATACCTAGAGATGAATCATGGATCTAGCAATATTCTTCAAAGTAGAAGATTCAAAGAGCAAGAGCTAAAAAACACAAGCCTAGACATTATCCGTTGTGTATTAGAAAAGTACACATTAAGGGGGGATGTTAGAATAAATTTAATGTGTACTTTGTATGCATGTTATGACACTTGTCATAATATAATATAGGATCTTATGCCTATATATTTGTACTCGTTTATATGTACTATATCATCTCATTTCAGTCCTATCAGAGGGGTGTTGGAAGTATTATGTTATTTGGCCCTCTTGTAAATATTAGTTTGGTAGAATGATTTATATTTTATATAATGTATGTGTCAATATGAGAGAAAGTGCAAGGTGTCAAGAGAGAGAATGAAGAGTCACATGATATGTGGAAAGATGAGAGTTTTGTCTTAATATGAGGAATGTGAAAGGATGCATCTCCTAGATGTTTGAGGAGAGCAATAGTTAGAGTACTAAAAAGTCATGTAAAGTTATATATTGGAGATAAAACTTCATTCAATGTAATATCTCTTTGTATCAATATTGTAATCCTTTGATATTGAATATATTTAGAATATATTTGTGATATATTGTTGTTATTCCAATACTATGATTCATTGTTATTTTGTTAGTGGTATTTATCTAAGTTATTCTTGATTCTAGATAAGGCTCTTGTGAGCTAATCTAGATGGAAAGATAACACAATAGAGATGATAATTTTTAATGTTGATGCTCTCTTTATTCTTCATGGGCTAGATGGATCAACTACAACTTCATTGATTGTATTAGCCCTCTTGACATTGTTGGGATGCTTTCGATCCTAGATGGTAGAGATTTGGTTGTCAAACAAGCCATATTTAGTTAGTATTCTCAATGCTCCTATCTCATACTACATCTTCTGCCATACTAGAATTTTATTATTTATGTATCGCAACTTTCTCAAGGCCCTTTACTTCTAATTTTTCATCTTGATTTCTTAGTCATAGTCATCCTTAGACTTGACATAGAAAGTGTACCATTCAAGTGGGTTATTGTACCATCATTGGATTTCATCTTCATAATTGTGACTACTTTGTTAGATAAGGTATTACCTTATTTAATAAATAGAGTTTGAGAGGTTATTTGTTAGGTTTTATCATTATTTCATTATTCAAACAAACCATACATAATTCAATTGTAATAAAAGAATGAATGTATGATGTAAAAGATAAGAAGTGATTAATAAATTCATTCAAGTTTTTACTCTATATCCAACATGTGGTATTAGAGAAGAGTTATGCTTGAGCTAGAAAGAGATAGAGCTATTTGAATGCATGTAATTAAGGTAGTTTGTATAAGCTTTTGTAAAAGCAAATTTTAAAATATTTGTCTAGAAGCTCTCATGAAAATTTGGAGATACATAAACGAGTGTTGTGCTAAGGGCTATCACAAAACTCTAAAGGTTTAGAAAGGGAGATTCATGCCAAAAAAAGGTATTTTTGTTATTTCTGAAATTAATAGACATGTCCTAAATAGGTAGTATATATTTTTTAATGCAAATCAAGGTGTTTGCATAAGTGAGGCTACATCGAAAATATGCAAAATTAAAATTCTAAGTGCTCAAATAAGAGTGGAAGCAATATTGTATCAGAAGTATGTAGAAATATAAAATCTTAACACCCAAGTCTATGTTCTGAAGCATGTAAAAGAGCACCCAAAAATAATAGGATTAATGTATCTTCAGTTAGCACCTAAAAGAATACCAATTCAATGTTTCAAACATAATAGTTTGAAATGTGCTTGAGATTAATGCTTTTTAGCAAGCGTCCAAAGGTTCAATATTAATATTTATTTCAAAGATTTATCATGTTGAAAGCACCCAAGAATGCTATGTGAAAGATTCTAAGTTATTTTGGAAGTGTTGTATTAAAATTATCTAAGAGAGGATAAATATTATCTTTGATAGCATCCAAGAATAATGCTTGGAAGTGCTAAAGAACAAGAATTGTATTTTCTAGAGTGAAGATGCTTGAGACCAATACATATTTTCTCTATTGAATATGCCTGAGACAAATATTTAAGAAGGAATGAGATATTCAATTGATAAGACGCTTGAGACCATATCTATAGATTCATTCGAAATAGGACATCCATTCTATTTGGACAAATTTTGGCATATAGTTCAAGTATGAATTCTAGAGGCTCTCATTTGTGTAGTCAAAATATCAATGATTTATCTAGGTTCTAATCTCTATGGTGTTAAAAGAATACTTTTTCTTCAAATAAAGACACTTTTTTATAGTTGAAAATACTTGAAGTATAGAAAAATAGAGTTGAAAGGAAAAATAATTTGCAGTAAGTTGAAAGACCATATTGCATTTAAAAAAAAAGTAAATTGGGAGTTGTAATAAAGTATTGGTTAAGAAGTCATTATATAATTGAGTATTTATTATTTAAAATATCATCTGGCCTCCATTTAAAGTTTAAAAATGGAGTCATAAGGAAATATTAGTTGAATGGACCATACTACAAAAATGATACGTACTAAAAACAAAGACAAAAGTTGGTACATTGACTCTAGAGCCAGTAAACATATGATCGGATATAGTCAATGGTTCAATTACCTTCATAAAACAGATGGAAAACCTGTAACAATTGTAGATGATAAAAATTAAAAAAAAAAGGTTTTAGTAATGTTAATCTTAGATTATCAGATGGAAAATATACACTATAGAACGTTCTCTATGTGTTAGGATTAGCCAAAAATATTCTTTCAGTTTTGTAAATGTTAGATAAGAAACTAACAATTTAATTTAAAATTCTTGATGGGAAGAAACAATGCTTTTTTACAAAAAATAAAATACTCATTGCAATTGGCACATTCACTTATGGCTTATTTACTTGGGATGTTATGTCTTCATGTTCAAAAGCTTTATTTATAGTTTCAACAAATACAATTTTTTTATGGCATAAAATATTTGGTCATATTTGATTTGTATCACTTTTAGAACTTGATAAACATTAAATGCTTATAGGATTTCCAAATCTTTCATTAACTCTATGAACATGTCCTAGTTTTTTAGCAGGAAAACAACATAGAATTCCATTTGAATTCAGTTCACATAGAGCAACTAGACCTTTATAAGTCATTCATACACATTTATGCAATCCCATTACAACTATTTTTGGAGGACATAACTACTTCCAACTATTTGTTGATGACTAACAAAAAATATGGGTATATTTTCTATCATTAAAACCAAAAGCCAACAAATATTTTACATAATTCAAACAATTTATTGAAACATAATCTAGAAATTTAGTTTGAGTACTCTAATAACATCAAAGAGAATATACCTCTAATATTTTTTTATATCTTACACAACATGGATTTAATCATTAGTTAACTATTGCTTACACTCCATAAAGAATATGGATGTTGAAAGAAGAAATTGTATTGTTATGGACATGGTTTGATGTATACTAAAAAAAGCTAATATTGAACAATTATTTTGGATAGAAGTAGTTAATACTACAATTTATATTCAAAATAGAACACCTACAAAATATCTTAAAGGAATAACACCATAAGAAGCTTGGTTAGGAAGAAAACCATCAGTAGCTCATTTCAAAATATTTGGTTGTAAAGCTTACATGCATATTCCTAAACAAAAAAGGATAAAGTTAGATGATAAAACCTTACCTTGCATATTTCTAGGATATGATTTATCATCTAAAGCATATCGTCTAATAGATCCTATTACAAAGCATATCGTCTAATAGATCCTATTACAAATAAAATTAACGTAAGCAAATATGTTATCTTTGATGAAGAATGTTTACAAAATATTGAATCAAAGGATACTTCATCATCTATAATAGATATCAAAAAAGATTATGAAGACAATTTTGACAATGAGTCTAAAGTTATAAATGAATCAGTGGATGAACAACCTATAGGTATATCATCTCAAAATCCACAAAATAAAACTCCAAAATGGGCTTCAACTACTCTCAAAGATGCAAAACTAGATACACCTCTAAATATAACTTCTACTAGACCTCGTACTTAGTCAAATGCAAAGAGAAGTTAATTATGGTCCAATGACTTAAATAATGGAAAATCATGAACCTCAATCAGTAAGAGATGCACTTAATTCCTTTGAATGGAAGAAAGCAATGAAAGTTAAATATTCAACCCTAATTCAAAATGAAACTTGGGATCTAGTCGATTTACCTAAAGATAAGAAACCAATTGGATGCAAATGGGTTTATAAAATCAAATATAAAGTAGATGAATCAATTGATAAATATAAAATATGTCTTGTTACAAAAGGTTTTGCTCAAAGAGAAGGAATCAACTATGATGAAACATTTGCACCAACAACAAAAATGACTACAATTCATACAATTTGTGCACTAGCAACTCAAAATAATTGGAAAATTCATCAAATGAATGTTAAGAGTGTTTTTCTCAATGGATATATTGAAGAAGAAGTATATATGATGCAACCAGAAGGTTTGAGTTATCTGGTCAAATACAAAAAGTTTATAAGCTAAAAAAATTATTATATGGATTAAAACAGGCTCCACATGCATGGTATATTAAAATCAATAATCATCTTCAGCAACATGGTTTTTATAGGAGCTTCTCAGACTCAAATCTCTACACCTATAAAGTGGGTTTTGACAGAGTAATTATTGTGGTGTATGTTGATGATTTAGTTATCATAGGTAGCTCTAATGATTTAATAACCTAGGTGAATCTAAAAGAAGCTTTTAATATGACAGATCTATTGTCTTGGTTTACAGGTAGGGCAAAAACAAAATCATATTGTAATGACACAAACTAAATATGCCAAGACTTTGTTACAAAAATACATAATGACAGATTGTAAAGTTAAAGCAACACCCGTGGAACATGGATTACAACTAGCAAAATATGATAAATCACTTGTACTAGTTATTGTATATTGTTGATTGATTGGCAATTTTCTTTATCTCACAAATACAAGACCAGATATAGTTTTTGCTATAAATTATCTTTTTAGATTTATGCAAGAACCTAAGGAAACTCATTGGAAAGCTACTAAATGAGTTCTACAATATATTCAAGGAACAATGAAATATGGATTAGAATATAAGAAAAATGATAACTTCTTTCTACAAGGTTATACAAACTCAAACTATGTTGGGTCCATTGATGATAGAAGATCTACTTTAGGATATGTATTTCATCTAGGTTCTGGTCCTATTTCTTGGCATAGAAAAAAGCAACATATAGTAGCACTTTCATCTATTGAGGTCAGAATACAAAGTTGCATGAAATAGTACATGTGAAGCACTATGACTGCAATATATCCTTTCAGATATGTGTCTATGTTTTAAACAACCAACAATATTAAATTATGATAATCAAGGGGTTTTAAAGTTAATTAAAAAATCTCCCCAAGCCAAAAATCTCAAGCATTTTTTGACCCTGTACGAGGAGGCGGCCAGCCAAAAAATCAACCTCTAGAAAAGCACGATTTTCTTCATCCATACCCCCTTGGCTAGATAGATCAGAATCGGACGAATTTTGGGCTGCACCCCTGGTTCCCTCCCCTCCTCGTATCTCGGGCTTCCCCTATTCATAGGTGCGTCCTCTAGGGCCTTTTAGGGCGGGGTGATTGTGTGGATTCAAAGAAAGCTGCCCCCCTAGAAAGGTCACCTCCTTTCACAGGCTGGCAGAACCACCCTCTTGGCGGCAATCTTGCAAAGCATCCTGATATATTTCATGTTGGTCTTAAGAATCTCGGCCTCCATTGCAGCGCACATCAAACAAATTTAGAAATGCTTTCTCTGGTTGGGAAGTGAATATAAGAAGAGGATTCCCCTGGTCTCCTGGCCCCTGGTCTATCACCCCAAAGCTGAGGGAGGAATCGGGATCAGGCGGGTGGTCCCCATGAACAAGGCTCTCTTGTCCAAGCATGCCTATAAGGTGCACACAAACACCCCTGATGAGTGGGTCAACATTATGTGCAAAAAATACTGCCATAACCACCCCTTCCTCAGTGATTCTCAGCCTCAAGATGGATCAACCTTTTGGAAGTCATTGATTTCCACCAAAGACATAATCCAGAAAGGGAGCAGATGGATCCTCAGGGATGGAGCCAAGATCAACTTCTAGGATGACAGATGGATTCATGATGAGGCCCTGTCTTCTGACAAAGAGCTCCTCATTCTCAAACCAGGACTGGCAGAGAGAGGTCCCAGGGTAGCGGCCTATCTCTCTCAGAACTAGGGGCGTGCTACCTAGAAACCCATCCTGGACCCCAGGCACCTGCTTCAAGATGTTAGACTCCAATGCCTCCTCAATGTGACTGTCATCCGGTCCTCCAAAAGACACGACAAATGCATTTGGCATGGTACTCCTAGTGGAGTCTTTTTTTTCAAATATGCCTACAATTTTCAAAGAGTCCCTAATGAGGCTCCCTTCCCAACCTGATAGGTGTGGGCCAAGAAGCTGATCCCCAAAATTAGCCACTTTGTTTGGGTGGCCATCCAAAATAATATTCTGATGATTGAGAATCTAATCAAAAGGGGCTTCCAGATCTCGAATAGATGCTACCTTTGTTGTGATGCCTGGGAATCCACCAATCACCTCTTTATCAACTATCCCTTTTCATCTAAAGTCTCGGGCCTCATCCTCTCCCAATTATCTATCTAGTGGGCGGGCCCCAAATCCATATCTGACCTCCTGTTGCAGTGGCCCAACCCCTTTGCCCATCCCTTCACTCGCTTCCTCTAGAGTTCTTGCCTTCCCCATATGCTTTGGAAACTCTGGCTGGAGCACAACAGCAGAGCCTTTTCCTCCCTGACCCATTCCCCCCAGTGGGTTGTGACCAAGGTAGTGACCTCTGCCCTTGAGAATTCCTGATCCATCCCCTTGACCAAGGCACCCCGATGGCTGGGCGAAGCCTCTCTCCTATTCTCTCTCAGAATTAAGCTCCCCCCTTGCCCCCTCCTATCGACCTTTGACCAAGTGGACTGACCCCCTGGATGGGTCAATCTCAACTTCGATGACGCATCTAAAGGCAATCCCGGGCCCTCTAGGGTGGGTGGGGTCATTTGCGACTGCCATGAGGCCCTGATCATGGCATTTACTGCTTTGATCGGCTTCCAAACTAATAACTTTGCTGAAGCAGTAACTCTGCTTAGCGGGCTGATCGCCATCAGGGAGTCTCCCTCAAGAGTCCTCATTGAGGGCGACTCCCAAGTAATTATCAAAGCTGCTCGTAGTCTAGGAAATTGCTTTTGGTGCATTCACAACTTCATTCAAGAAGCCCTCTTCGTCCTCCAAGGATTCCTTGATCATAGCTTTTGACACGTGTACAGGGAAGGCAACAGGGTGATCGATTTCATGGCAAACCAAGCCATCTCTGCTGACGCCTTCACTACCTGGACCACGAAATTTCCCAAAGCTCTGGTCCACATTACCATGCAAGATCAGCCCAGTAATGTGGAGGACCCTGGTGTCTAACTTGCCCCGTGTCGGGGCCCCGACATTCCACCAATGCAGTTTCCAGAGTAAAAAGGACTTCATCCCCTGTGGTGCCACGTCGCCTGTTCCAGGCCCATATCCTACTTGTCAGTTGGTCTATCCCCTCACGATGGCAGGTGTGCTCGGCCATGCTAGAAGTTCAGATGTTCTCGATGTGGACCTACATTGCTCTGTTGGCACCTCTGGAAGTTCCAATACTGTCTCCACGTTGGCCCTCCCTGATTTTTTTGCCTCGATCGCTTCGTTGATGGATCCTCATGCATGTCAGTCTGCCCATGGCATTATCCCATGTTGTACCCTCAAGATGCTCCCCTATTTAGGTTATGCCACCTGGCACGTTGGCAGTGGCATCGATCCCTTACCTCGTGTGGAAACCTATAGTCACACCCCCTCAGCCCCTACCCCCTCGTGTCGCACCCGACCCCGAGTGCTCATTCCTGATGTCGATGACTCCCCCCCTCTTTGGCCCCCTGCATGGTTTTAAATCCACCACGCACTGAGTCTTCCCACTGTGTATGTTTCCCCCATTCCCTGCCCTCATGTTTTTGGTCAGATATCCCCTGCCTCCCCTACCCCATGGCTACCAAAAATGTTTTCATCGAGCCTTCCATGCTCACTCTGAGAGAGTCGGCCAGGCTGTTTGCCAAAGCCAAACATTTCACTCCTTTCTTTAGTAAATTTGCAGGAGCTGATGACGAGATCACCTAATGCTTCCTAGACTCGTGGAATGACGGTGAGGTTACGGTCAAGGGGCTTCATTTCAAAGTTAACAAAGAATTTTTAACAGAGGTTACAGGCCTCCACCATGAGGAAAAGGGGCGAGTAGTCAGGCGATACAAGCATAATTGGGAGGAGGAGCTGTCCCGCTTCCTAAAGCAGCAATGAGCTGTCCCGCTTCCCGAAGCAGCAATGGGACAGGGCCAAACTATTTTGCACCAACCTCTCGACCCCATTTGATGAGGCCATCATCTCGATAATGCAGTACATTACCTGCGACAACCCAGACCAGAGGCTTTTTAGCTTCCACCTGAGCTACTTTAACCACCTCTGAGGGGCCATAGTGGTCAGTAGTCCTCATTTCCTGCTGTATTCCTTGGGTCTATCCATTGACCATGCCCGCAAAAGCCATTCCTGACCCTCCCACCAAGGGCTCATGGCCATGCTGTACAGGCATGCCCTGGCCAACTAGTCATAGCTCCATTGCATTCCTCCCCTGTCTGCTATCCCCCCCTGATATGGCTAATTACCCAAATGCCTCCCCTACTGCTTCCATTTCTAAGGAGTCCCCCTAGCCCGAAGGCTCCCCTACCCTGAAGCATCACAGACCCACTCAAAAGTGTAAGATTCTAGCCCAGGGCCTAGGTGGGGTCTCGAATCCCGGGGGCGCTCACAAAGGCCCCTTCCTTGGTAGCAACAGGGCTACTGGCAGTGCCAAGAGGACCACATAGGAAGCCCCAAAGCTCATCGATGTTAGTTTCGAGACTGGCAACAAAATGCAGAATCTAGCTATCAGAGCCCTCCTTGACATGACTATTGGCTCTCTGAATGCGGCTGCCCAAGCAGCCTCCTCTGCTGCCAATGCCCTGGATGAGCTTCGGTGTAGGCTGGGAGATGGCATCGATAGGGAGTAGTGTTGGCCGGCGTGGGACCTCGTCTTGGCCAGGACCGACCGCTGGGTCCACCGGTTCACTGGCATCCAACTTTTGCATGTTTGGCGGTGGCATTTTCTAGTTTTTGGTGGCTCCTAGCCAAGGTTTTGATGCTGATTGTCCTAGTTGTTTTTGTAGGCACTAGGGCCCCGGGCCCCGGATAACTGCCTTTGGGCGCAGCCCCGATTCTTGCTCATTTTTTCAGCCTAGGCTTATGATGTAACTAAGGTTTTGGGATCCTGTTCTAAAAAATCCACTGTAAATATACTGTTACTTACCAAAAAAAAAAGTTCATTAAAAAATCCATCCTCAATTTGTTGATATGATAACATAAATGTGGAATTCATGGTGGGTTACATACAATTCCAAAACAAATTAAATCAATAATGTCTAGATTAAAAGAATGAAACAATAACACTTTTGGAAATATTTTTGAGAAGAAATAAGAACACTACACCAAAAAAGGGCTTTAAAGACGATTATTAACTGCCCTTAAAGGTATTTAAAGGTGGTTATTCAGTCATCATCTATGAAGGCATCGTAAAAAGTCTGTGACATACGACGATGAATAAAAACCACCTCAAAAAGATGCCCTCTTAGTATTTAAGAGGGTAGTTTAAGACCACCCTCTTAGGGCTACGAGGGCGATTAAGAACCACCCTATTAGATCTAAGAGGGCAGATAAAAACCACCCACTTAGGGTAAGACCTATTAGGTCTAAGAGGGTGGTTTATAAATGCCCTTTTAGACCTAATATTATGGTTTTAAACCGCCCTATTAGGTCACCCTAAGATGGTGGTTTATAACCGCCACCATAGCTCTAATAGGGCGGTTTAAACCCGCCCTCTTAGAGCCTCACCTAATATATATATATATATATATATATATATATATATATATATATATATATATATATATATATATAAAGGATGCCTTAGTTGAAACAACATCACACTTAGCAGTGGTTTGCTTGTTTTAGCTGAGGTATCCTTTATTTCTCATGGTCATTTCATGGACAAGGTAATTTTCCATTGGAACAAAGAGGGACATAATTTTAAACTACCTCCAAGGGATAAAATTTTCCATGGAAGCATAAGAGTATGTATGAAGTCACAATGCACCATTTTGCTCTTATGAAATCCAGACCTTTATTAATTTAAGAAAGTATGGAAAATTGATAGTAAATGAATAAGAAAACATAAAATGCTTGTTATGTAATCCTACAATAGTCTATTCCTACAAATAAATCGATAGACAAATGACAAGAAATTTCTGAAATGTGAGGTTAAGTATGTAAGAATCCCTCTAGAGGAGTAAGTATCCCTGAATGCAATAGGAATACATCAGAAAAAAAAATAAGAGAAAGAAGAAAGGTAATGCACTAGATCAAAGTGTTATGTAAAAATATGCTAGTTAATGCATAAATATGTTGTGTGAGAATATCTAAACTAAACAATGAAATATATAACAAAAAAGGAAATGAGTAGCGATAATAGCTAGATAAAATGCCTAAACACAAAAGTGTTTCAATGGTTATGGTAATATGATATTAAAAAACTAAGCACAATAAGACAAGCAGAGGTCAGGTAACAAAAAGTTTCCAGTAATCCTACATCAGAGGAAAAAAATAAGAGAAAGAAGAAAGGTAATGCACTAGATCAAAGTGTTATGTAAAAATATGCTAGTTAATGCATAAATATGTTGTGTGAGAATATCTAAACTAAACAATAAAATATATAACAAAAAAGGAAATGAGCAGCGATAACAACTAGATAAAATGCCTAAACACATAAGTGTTTCAATGGTTATGGTAATATGAGATTAACAAACTAAGCACAATAAGACAAGCAAAGGTCAGGTAACAAAAATTTTCAAGTAAAAATGAAGTGTTAAAAGCTATTAAATAATAATAGGGACAATTAAAAATAATAGAAAAAATAAAAATTTAAAATATGTATGTAAACACAGGGTGATAATAACAATAAACAACAAAATATTAACAACTATAAAAATAAACAACAATAGAAAAATATTAGTAACAAAAAAATACTATAAATGCATACAACCAATATGGTCCTAGGCATACCATGTTACAAATACTTTTACACTTGATAGATGACCACATGCATACTATCCTATGGGACATGGCAATAAACAATGTATGCATGTATAAAAGACCATGATAAGCAGTCATACAAATCCTTGGGTGTTGGAAATTCTTTATAGTTTGTAGATAGCATTAGTCAAAAGAATATTAATTTCAATAGGCTAAAACTTGCCAATGATATCCCATTTTGAGAAAAGGAAGAGCCAAACCAAAGTTCATGTGGACTGAGGTACCACAAAGAGCATTCTAAGACTTGATTCATTGACTTAGCTTGGCACTAATACTTACCTTTTTGGATCTGCAACAACCATCATGGCACTTAAATTAAGTGAGAAAAGGAAGAGCCAAACCAAAGTTCATGTGGACCGAGGTACCACAAAGAGCATTCTGAGACTTGATTCATTGACTTAGCTTGGCACTAATACTTACCTTTTTGGATCTACAATAACCATCATGCCACTTAAATTAAGTGATAAAAGGAAGAGCCAAACCAAAGTTCATGTGGATTGAGGTACCACAAAGAGCATTATGATACTTGATTCATTGACTTAGCTTGGCACTAATACTTGCCTTTTTGGATCTGCAACAATGATTTGAGATAGAAACTATCAACATATGCACTTGGTACATTCCTTGCTCAACTTAAGCATCTTGTTTCCTACCAAGTGAGATATTCAATGATATATTCTGAAGGTATCTTGCATAGGACAAAGAACTCCATGCCATGTACTAGTGTCCCTACATAGTGGACACTACTATATGAAGCCAATGTCTCATGTAGGCTCAATACCTTGCACACATTGGACAGAGTGAGTTAGAAGTATGGCTGAAAAGAAGTTGCAAACTTTATTGTTAAAGAATAAGACTATGACTCTATCAACCTAGCAACATCCGAGGAACATAAAACTTGGTAGAATTTGACAGTCTTATTCCTAGACAGGGTTAAGTACACAAACTATAATCTTTTCCATATAAATTTCTAAAACTGAACACTATTGAATCAAGTTAAAGAATATTTAAAAAAAAACTACTTATTCACAAAAGCCCTTCCAATTAGTTAAAAATAGGGCCACAAAAATGCATATCCTTTTCCATTTTTCTCGAGACCATTCAAAAATTGAAGAGTTGATAGACGTCAATCAAAAGAATCCAATAAGCATTTAACTTGATTACCCTAAAACTCAATAGAATGAAGGATTAGGAAAATATTATTTCTAATGAAAGAGGGAGTTGGTAATCATTTAACCAACATGTTTCTCATCTCAAACAAGGTAGTGAGACAACTATTATAATGACATGTTCTCTTTCTTCATTATAAAACAACATTAGTTAATAAAGGAATTTAAAATGTTGAAGCTTAGCATTACACACAATTTATTTTGAATAATATATGGAATATTTTCTCTTAGATTACTGGATGAAAACCAAGTTATTATTTATGAACAACAATGATCTATTGCACCTCTTACATGTACAAAAGCAAGAAAGAAAGAAATTAGTTATGATTATATATGTAAATGGAAAATTCTTATTTCAAGTGCAATTCTTATTTACAGATATAGGTGAATGGACAACTTGAGCCCTCCATATAATGGGTAGATGTCTAAACATCCCTACCCACCCCAACCATCAGAGATGAGGTGAGAGGGTATCCTGAGACTTTTGTTAGATACATAAATATCCATCTATGCAAATCAAGTACTACTGCTAAGGACTAGGACTAAGAGTCAAACCTTCTTGTATCTGACTGACCAACCTCATGCTCAAGATACCTACTCGCCTCACTCCTAGCTTGGTTACCCATTATTTGTAAACAATGTTTGATATAGGCCAGGCAATGAAGGAGCCCACAACATCCTTCATTGTGGCCATCTCATCATTCCTTCTAAACAAGATTGTTTCCTCTTTATGGATGATGTGCACATTGACTTTCCAATAACCTTCACCCAAACATTGACCATGTACAAGGTCTTCAGGGTCAGTATTGATCACCATGCCTTCGACCACTACGTTATCCTTATGGATCTGAGTCAAGTAGCATTCCCTTCTCTCAGTTTGAGTGATCGATGTTGTTTTTAGTCCCTACATGGAAAATCAATAGCCCAGATAAATTCACTGCATAGCGTACAATACAAACTAAGTCAACCATTTTATATTTGAAATAATAGTCATACCATTGATGACTCTGGCCTAGAAGGTATTGAGCAGCTGCATGTGCCTTGATCACCACCACCAATATTGTGTCCAATTGTAGGGGTAGCATGTAGTGATGCTGCCTATGGAATTATATGCAAGGGATCATTACAACTTTAGGGGTGCAACATGTAAACATTTCAAATATGAAATCATGAAAAAACTGACACACCTCTATCTATGAAAGTCGTGTCAAAATCTCTTCAATATTTTTATCTTTCTCTGCAAGCTTCTCTTCCATATTTTTTTCTCTCTCTACAAGCTTCTCTTCCCACTTTTTCTCTTTCTCTACCGTATGCTCTTGCATCTAGTGCAACTTCTGTATGTAACCCTCGCCAACAAATAGAGCAGTTGGTGATACTCCTTTGTCGACACCCCAAACCCGACCTGGTATTTCGGGTCCTAAAACCTTGGTGAGGGCATCATCCTTAATACATTGATTTATGGAGCTCACAGATGATATTTCATCATCCAATTTTTTGGCAACATCACATGCATAGTTAACTAGTAACATGTTAAAAAAATAATTGATATAACAATGGTTTGAAGTTCAATGTATTGCTATTTCCAAGGGAATGTCACTTACGATTGTCTCCACAACTTTTGGTGAAATAGGAGCCCCATCCTTCTTTGTATGAGCTGCCATCCACACAATTGCCCTTGGTAGTGGAGTTTCCGCATTTGATTGGCTCTTCCTCTACAAGATATATAGTTGGAGAGACATGGGGATAAGTCATACAACAAAACAATAGAGCTATGTTTGTCACATATAATGGATGAGTATGATAGAATACCATTTCATGCTCCAGTCGAGCATATCTTGTTTGACTGCAAGTGTGCATGATGGATTGGTGAGATCTATTTTGTTTGTTCCTTTGCCTCACCGCCTACAATGCAATGAAGAAACCAATATATAAATTCATTAGGGAGAGCAAGGTCAGCAAAATTCACATGAACATAACAATGATATGAACTACCATAGCAGATTGGCTGGTACTTGCCTTAAAGTCAACGCTGCTCCTACCATTCACAAAGGCTTCCCAATATTTTTGTGATACACGAGGTGGGGGATTAGCAATTCTATCTTCATCATTATCATACTTATCATAGTGCTTTTTCATAAGTCGATGCTTATGTTCACGCCATTGCTTATCCATGGTCGTGAAGACCCATTTCTTCATTGTGTCCGAAATGATATATTTTTGCTGCATCAAACCAATATCTTATTAGATGCAACATTTATATAAGTATTCAAAAATGGACACTATGAACTCCATTGGCTAGAAATTTATCGTAATGAGTGTCCATAACTAGTTTTTAACTTCCACTAGGACTACTCTCTAGTCTGTATGGGTGATAGGGACAATCTCCCTCACAATCACCCCCAAGTAAGATGTAAACTTAATAGAATTTTTTCCTATGGGCTATCCATTTAGATTGCAAATGATCTCCACCTTATCTATGTTGCTTGACTCTGTTGCACATCTTTTTGGACCTCTCTTTCTATGATATTCAGTGTTTGAAGTGTGTGATGACCTGGCATCAACACCTATAATATTGACACCATCCAAACATCATTATGCCATATAGTATGACAACAACGAGTAACCCAACATCATGAGCAAATTTCTTGTGTGGTCTACGTACCTTATTCATTAGCCAAAGCATTTTCAACCTCATTTCGAGTATTCTCACCATCATATTCATTTATGTTATGGGTCACCTCCTTATCTTCCTCGTTAATGAAACTCTATAGCTGGTATCTTCCACTAGTTGCTACAATACACCATAGTCAATGACAAAACCACGATCAATTCTAATATGCCTAGGTCAACCACTATTGAACAACACTATCAAATTTCAAGTACTTACTAGCGTGCAAGGCATCTATCACTGACTCCTGATTTATTGTGATAGGCTCAACTACCCATGGTGTCTTTCTTGGTCTTTTTTGTTCATATTGCCTTATGTACTCTCTCTGGACTCTGACTCAATATGAAATATTAGCAAATTAGAAGAGATATGTACCAACCTTATGCACTCTCTTTGGACTCTAACTCAATATGAAATATTAGCAAACACTACGTATTTAGAAATATTGGAACAATATAGTACATGTTTGTTCTAAAACTAATTCTTTTCTTTCAACTGACTCTTCTAAGATAAAAAGTAGAAGTTGTTGCAAAACAAAAGGAAGAACCCTTAGCTAAAAAAAAACTAGAAGAGTCAGTTGAAAGAAAATAACTGGTTTCAAAACAAAAGAAAGAGCCATGGTTAAATCTATCTCCATTAGCATTAGTTGTTGTTACATCAATGCTTTCAACTACAAAAAGTTTTAGAGCACCACAAATGAAGACTGCTTCTTCATCAAACAGCACATACACAGTCCAACATGCACACATGGACATAGACATAGATGACAAGATTTTTGTGTATGAGGATACCCTAGAATATCTATGGAGGAGTCAAGTTGTCAAGATTTCCATAATTTTTGTGATTACTTGGTTGTTTTGCAACATTGATGTGATTGTACCTCATTGGCTCCTTTGGTCTCTTTCAAAATTTAGAGGTAAATGTAGGATGTCTATATGATATTATCTTTTTATGCACTTCATGGAACTTAATCATGTTTTTCATATATTTTTAGCTATTTGGGAGCATTATCACTATGGAACTTAATCATGTTTTTCATATATTTTTAGCTATTTAGAAGCATTATTGCTAGTCCTAGTTGTTAGAAAATAAACAACTTCAGTTACAATATCTATAGTTACCATGACTTACTATTAAGGCACATTAAAAGGATTGTGATGGGGATTATTGTACATTGTTATGAAGAAGAAAGGAGGCATGAAGATAATAAATTGCAATCTATGTTGGTTGGAGCAATAGGGAAGCTCTTTTAAGGATATCTGGGTTTAAATGTTTTGTAGAGGTCAGAAGTTCCTAAGTTCATTTGGAAATGGTCTTACTTTTGCGTGTTTTGTTTGTGACTATCATATCCTATGCATGGTTGGGATGAATACTTTGCACTATATAGCATATTCTTTACAATCAGATATTTTTGTAACAAGTTTGGAAGTCAAAAATGCAATGGCCTCAATGTGGTGCGTGAGTCTCTCCTACAAGATCTGGTTCATGGTATGGATTTTACTAGAACTAAATATAAATATATAAAATAGAAGGGTTGGAAATATTTATATGTTTTGTAGCTAATGCCTTTGTTGTCAAAATTTATCCATGTTTGTATGTTGGTGGGGATGTTTTGACATAGCTCTAATAATGATGATATGGAGTCTCTCTATCTCTCTCTCTCACATACACACACACACATATGGGGGGTGAAGGATTTTGCTTGTATCATCTGTATGTGATGAAATTCTACTCAATCACTAGGGGATATTGGTGATTAATCATCCTCATGAACCCCTATTGTGAGGACAAGAGTATGGTAATCCTCAAGCCCATAAAGGACTATTCTCAGTATGTGCCATTATATGTTCATTGTTGTTGTCACATTGAAAATTTTGTTCATAATTCATGGCTTCAACAACTTTGCCATATCCTTCTTACCAATATTTTATACTAGAAATCAACATGCCCTATAAAGAGAGTTTCAAAAAATAACCAAATCATCTATAGTGGAGAGATAGATTGACATGCTAAGTATCAAGTTTGGGACATCCACATTCTCTTTATGGGCTTGGTAGGTCCATAGACCTTGACAACGAGCATAACCAAGAACAAAGCAACCAAATATGTTCTCCAAGTATGTAAGAACAACTCTAATTTCCATTTCCCAAAATAACCATCATTAAAAAAATCTCACAAGCCAAATAAGGAAATACATTGCATCCTCCCTTAATTTCAAATCAACATATCTAAAATAATTACAGCAGTAGTGAAACTCCTTAGTACATCAGGAGTTTTGAAGCTTTTTAACAATACATAGCAAGATGGAGCAGATTCTAACTCATAGATATAATTTGACATAGCACATCGTTAATTAACTGGTTACAGTAGCATCCCCAAACCCTAAACCCTCTGGAAGATGTAAGGAGTTTTCTTAAGTGTTAAATGGATGAAAAAATGCTTCCCAAGCATAAGAAGAGTGTGATATTTTTTTGGTAGCCTACTCTAGTGAAGGACCTTATATCTTTGTTCAAGCTTATCACACACCTCAAAGAGCAGGCCTATCCTAAATAGCCATCAAGGGGATATTGTGGAACTGAAGCCTTTGAGATCTGGTAGAGGTATCACACTACCCAAAGCCAGCTAAAATAAAGCAACTCCTTTAAAATCACCAAACAAAGTGTGTTGTCTATAAAAAAGCAAGGCAGCTTCCAAACAACGGAGCAACTAAAGGAAAAGAAAAAATACAAGAGATGGATCCAAAAAATTAAGAGCCAGTAAGAGAAAAAAGGAGTTGAAACCTTACAAAAAATAAATTGTACACTTATATGACCATTAGAACTTGATAATTCAATGACCCAATAAAGAAGATATGGTCAAATAGAGCAATGAGAAGGAAAACATGCAAGCAACTTCTTTAATATTAGGGATGGATATGAACCATTTTAAATAGGATCCAAAGAAACACACTGGAACAAATAAGAAGTGAAGGGCCAACAAGGAGTCAAGCACTAAGCATGCACAACAAGTTCTACTTTTTAGGATGCCAACCTCAGCTAGATAAAAGTTTCACATCCGAGTTAAATTTTTGTTTCCATATATTTTTCTTGTCATATTCTAATGGAAGGTAAATAGCATTAAAAAAATTGTTGTTATATCAGTCTTGTTGGCAGGGTCTTATATACAACATGCACCCATTGTATTGACTCTTGAGGATTGATATTATGAAGAGAATCAATCTCTTTTTCCATGGTTGCCAACAAGGTAAATTGTAACATTCACCTACTATGGTTGAATTACACAATAGGGAATACACCATCCACCTTAGAATACCTTAAGGTCGGGTCAGGCTCTATCCCTCCAAATTCACTTGGATTTAACATGCACCATTTTACTCTTATGAAGTCCAGGCCTTTATTAATTTAAGAAAGTATGGAAAATTGACAATAAATGAATAAGAAAATATAAAATGCTTGTTATGTAATCCTACAATAGTCTATTCCTACAAATAAACTGATAGACAAATGATAGGAAATTTTTGAAATGTGAGGTTAAGTATGTAAGAATCCCTCTAGAGGATTAAGTATCCCCGAATGCAATAGGAATACATTAGAGAAAAAAAATAAGAGAAAGAATAAAGGTAATGCACTAGATCAAAGTGTTATGTAAAAATATTCTAGTTAATGCATAAATATGTTGTGTGAGAATATCTAAACTAAACAATGAAATATATAATAAAAAAAGAAATGAGAAGTGATAACATCTAGATAAAATACCTAAACACAAAAGTGTTTTAATGGTTATGGTAATATGAGATTAACAAACTAAGCACAATAAGAGAAGTAGAGGTTAGGTATCAAAAAGTTTCCAGTAATCCTACATAAGAGAAAAAAATAAGAGAAAGAAGAAAGATAATGCACTAGATCAAAGTGTTATGTAAAAATATGCTAGTTAATGCATAAATATTATGTGTGAGAATATCTAAACTAGATAATGAAATAAATAACAAAAAAGGAAATGAGTAATTATAACAACTAGATAAAATGCCTAAACACAAAAGTGTTTCGATGGTTATGGTAATATGAGATTAAAAAACTAAGCATGATAATACAAGTAGAGGTCAAGTAACAAAATATTTCCAGTAATCCTACATTAGAGGAAAAAATAAGAGAAAGAAGAAAGGTAATGCACTAGATCAAAAAGTGTTATGTAAAAATATGCTAGTTAATGCATAAATATGTTGTGTGAGAATATCTAAACTAAACAATGAAATATATAACAAAAAAGAAATGAGCAATGATAATAGCTAGATAAAATTCCTAAACACATAAGTGTTTCAATGGTTATGGTAATATGAGATTAACAAACTAAGCACAATAAGACAAGTAGAGGTCAGGTAACAAAAAGTTTTCAGTAAAAATGAAGTGTTAAAAGCTATTAAATAATAATAGGGACAATTAAAAATAATAGAAAAAAATAAAAAGTTAAAAGATGTATGTAAACACAGGGTGATAATAACAATAAACAACAAAATATTAACAACTATAAAAATAAACAACAATATCAGGTAAATTGTAACATTCACCTACTATGGTTGAATTACACAACAGGGAATACACCATCCACCTTAGAAGACCTTAAGGTTGGGTCAGACTCTATCCCTCCAAATTCACTTGGCTTTAACATACCCAACAACACTTCAACCCATCATCATGGTAATTTATCCCCTTAAAAATAAATCATAACCCACTGGCCATGGAAAAGTTGTAGATAAAATAAAAAGAATAGACCTTTGGAAGCAAAATAGAGCTTTTATGTTGCCATAGGATATGGTTCGATATGAAAATGATAACATTGCCACTAAGCAATTCAAGTCACCAATTATTATAGTTGTTGCTTCATCTATTCAATCCATTAAAAATCACGTGGGAAACAAATAAAACAATAACATAGATACAGTGCAACTACTCTAATTTTAGGGATGGATATGAACCATTTTAAATAGAGAAATGAGAAGGAAAACATGCAAGCAACTTCTTTAATATCAGGGATGGATATGAACCATTTTAAATAGGATCCAAATAAACACACTAGAATAAATAAGAAGCGAAGGGCCAACAAGGAGTCAAGCACTAAGCATGCACAACAAGTTCTACTTTTCAAGATGCCAACCTCAGCTAGATAAAATTTTCACATTTGAGTTAAATTTTTGTTTCCATATATTTTTCTTGTCATATTCTAATGGAAGGTAAATAGCATTAAAAATATTGTTGTTATATTAGTCCTATTGGAAGGGTCTTATATACAACATGCACCCATTGTATTGACTCTTGAGGATTGATATTGTGAAGAGAATCAATCTCTTTTTCCATGGTTTCCAACAAGGTAAATTGTAACACTCACCTACTATGGTTGAATTACACAATAAGGAATACACCATCCACCTTAGAATACCTTAAGGTCAGGTCAAGCTCTATCCCTCCAAATTCACTTGGCTTTAACATGCCCAACAAAACTTCAACCCATCATCATGGCAATTGCTCCCCTTAACAATAAACCATAACCCACTGGCCATGGAAAAGTTACAGATAAAATAAAAAGAATAGACCTTTGGAAGCAAAACAAAGATTTTATGTTGCCATAGGATATGGTTCGATATGAAAATGACAACATTACCACTGAGCAATTCAAGTCACCAATTATTATAGCTGATGCTTCATCTATTCAATCCATTAAAAATATGTGGGAAACAAATAAAACAATAACATAGATACAATGCAACTACTCAAATAAAACAAGAACAAAACTACTGTAAATGTTCTCCAAGTATGTAAGAACAACTCTAATTTCCATTTTCCAAAATAACCATCATTTAAAAAAAATATCACAAGCCAAATAAGGAAATACATTGCATCCTCCCTTAATTTGACATAACATATCATTAATTAACTTGTTATAGTAGCATCCCCAAAACCTAAAATCTTTGCATCCCCAAACCCATAAAGGACTATTCTCAGTATGTGTCATTATATGTTCATTATTGTTGTCACATTGAAAATTTTATTTATAATTCATGGCTTCAACAACTTTGCCATATCCTTCTTACCAATATTTTCTAAGTGTCAAGTTTGGGACATCCACGTTCTCTTTATGGGCTTGGAAGGTCCATAGACCTTGATAGTGAGCATAACCAAGAACAAAACAACCAAATATGTTCTCCAAGTATGTAAGAACAACTCTAATTTCCATTTCCCAAAATACCCATCATTTAAAAAAATCTTAACCATCACTACAAAGAAGAAAATTTCCCTAAATTTTGAACATAATTTCCCCCTACATCCCCAAACCCTAAGTAGTGTGTACCACTTAAAATCTCAAGCTCTCTATCAAGCCCTAGCTTGAGCTCTCTATCCAGTCCTAGCTCGAGCTCACTATCCAACCTTAACTCGAGCTCTCTGTCTAGCCTTCGTTTGAGTGAACATCTTAGCTTGAGCTCTTTGTCCAGCCTCCATCTGAGTGAATGTCATAGCTCAAGCTCTATTTCCAGCCTCCATTTGAGTGAATTACCTAACTCAAGTTCTTTATATATCCTCCATATAAGCAAACGCCCTAGCTCGAGCTCTCTATCCAACATGAAAAGTGAAAGAAAATGCTCATTTCGCTTTTCTCACGGTCTTTATATTTTTTTCGTTGAGACCCTAAGAGGGTGGTTTTAAATTGCCCTCTTAGGGTTACCTAAAACACCCTCTTAGGAATAATAAGGTAGTTTAAAACCACTCTCTTAGGTCACCCTAATATGGTGGTTTATAATCATCATCTTAGGATGACCTAAGAGGGTGGTTTATATCCACCCTCTTAGGGTCACCCTAAGAGGGTGGTTATAAACAACCATCTCAGCCCTAAGAGGATGGTTTATAACTAATATCTTAGAGTGACCCTAAGAGGGAAGTTATCCTAAGAGGGTGCCCTCTTAGGATCTATTAGGGCAGTTTTTACCACCGTAAAAATTGCCTTATTTTAGTCGTTGTTAAAGCCCTTTTTTGGTGTAGTGGAACTAAAAGATAAACTTTTAAAATTCTAAAAATGTGATTGTAATAATCCAAAATTAGAGGAAAGGCATTTTCTTAGTGAATATCATATTATTTTGAGTAAGGAAAATAAATTTTGGAGATTAAAATCAAGATAAACCTGGTTAAAAGTAGATAAAAATACAATGTCTTTTCATAGGATGGTTATAGTACAAAGATCATCATCTAAAATTAGTAGAATTAAATCAGTAGAAGGGGTTTAAATTGAATACCAAAGTGAAATTAGAAAGGAGGTAAGGTCTTTTTATCGTAATATTATAGGATCAGATGAGTCTAAAGTTCTTAACGATATACTTCTACAAGAAGTACCTTTAGTTATAACAAATGAAGACCATAGGAAACTGATGGAGCCTATTAATCTGGAAGAAGTTTATTTAGATATTTTATCTTTAAATAAGGATAAATCCCTAGGTTTGGATGGGATCTCTACAACATTCTATCAACATAATTGGGATATAATGAATGATTTTTTTATTAGTGGCAGTTGATTAGTCTAGGGTAAAACAATACATACCTTATAAAATAAATGCAATATATCTTACCATGATTTAAAAAAAAGATGCAAAATTGTTTGATTCATTTAGACCCATAAGCCTATGTACTATAGCATATAATATTATCTCAAAAGTGATGGAAAATTGGTTAAGAGCATTTGTAGATAAAATCATTTTAGAAGAGCAAGGAGGATTTGTTAAAGGGAGAGATTCTAGACGAGATCATAGTAGTTCATGAAGTTATACATTCAATAATTTCAATAAAAGAGAAAGCAATGATCTTAAAACTTGATATGAGTAAAGCCTATGATAGGTTTAAATAGAATTTTCTTTTTATAGTTTTAGAAAAGTTGGTTTTGGAAAGAAATGGGTTAGATGGATTAAATCTTGTGTCTCTACAGTTTCATATTCAATTTTGGTCAATGGGTTAGTAACAAAATATTTTAAAGCCAAGAGAGGTCTTAGACAGGGAGATCCTCTATCACCATATCTATTCATTATTATGGTAGATATTTTGGGTATAAAATTGAATAAGGTTAACAAATATGGGCTTATAAGTGGACTTAAGGCTAGTAATAATATCAATAACATCACCCATCAACAATTTGTAGATGATACAACCCTTTTTGGGAGGGCAAGGATAAATGAGGCTAGAGATTTGATTAACTTATTAAAGGAATACGAAAGAGCATTAGGGCAAAATTTTAATAGGAAAAAATTCAAAATTTACTTCCTAAACACTCTAGCTAAAATCAAAGTAGGGATATGCAGGTTACTTTAAATGGAGGATACAAATTTACCAATAACTTATCTAGAGTTGCCCTTATTTTAGGGGAGAATGAGGATAGAAATATGGAATCCAGTTTTAAGTAAAGTTTTTAATAAACTACCAACATGGAAAGGTAGATGGTTATTGTTAGTAGGAAGAGTGCAACTAATTAAATCAGTATCACAAGCCATTCAAACTTATTATATGTCATTGTATACTAAGCTAAAATCAATAGAAAAAAGTTTAATCTATATTATGTGATTATTTTTGTGGTTAGGATTACATGATAAAAGGAAATTTCCTTTGGTAAAATGGGGCAAGGTGTGTGATGATAAAACTAGGGGAGGTATCGATTTAAGAGCTCTTATGGATGTAAACTTAGCCCTTAGGGGAAAAATAATCTGGATATTGTACAAAGAGAGTCGAAGACAATGGGCAAGAATTCTTCTAAGTATGTTGATCCCAAAGAACCAAGCTTAATTTTTATTACATTATCTCTACCAAATAGTTTTGCACTCTAGAACGGTTTTAAAAAATTAATTGATCTAGTGATTAAAGGTTTAAGATGGGTAGTGGGAACTGGAGAAAAAAATTCTATTTGGATGGTTACTTGGTGTGATAAAAAATCACTCAATCTAGACCAAATTTTGAAACCTTCGATGAGATTACTTCAAGACAAATATGGTGATAGGGTTTCAAAAAATTTGTACAAGGATCAAGAAGGAAGTTACAAATGGAAATAATTTCTTTTACAACTATACAAGACATTGATGCTAGGAGGCAGTTGAGTAGAAAGATAACAATAGTGATTATTCGAGGGGAGCCAAGGATAAATTGATTTGGGAGTTGAATAGCTCAAGAGAATACACAACAAGAAGTGGATATAATGTAAAGCACCAAAAAAATAGGAATATCACAAGAATATGGAGAGATATTTGGGATAGCCCAAATATTCATAAAGTCAAAATGTTTGTTTGGCTAGTAGGTCATAGAAGAATTTATCCTAGGATAACCTTATGAAAAGGGGTTTTCATGGCCCCTCACAATGTGTTCTTCGTAAAAAGGAGGAGAGTATAGACCATATCTTGGAACATTGCTCAATAGTCTATAAACTATGATAATGGATTCTTAATATTTTTTGCAAATACATGGTGATTAATTGTATAATTGAAGAATGGTTAAAGCAATGGCAAAACACTTTTAAAAGTGAGGCTTTACAGACAATCTAGGACATATCAAAAGATACAATACTTTGGATTGTATGGTTAGAAAGGAATATAACAATATTTAAAGGAAAGGAAAGCAATTTAGAGGTAATGAAAAGAAATATATGTTTAACCATGGAGGAGTCTAATTAAACCCTATCAAATCATCCAATTCCTAATAAGGACACAAAGAGCCTTGATGTGTGGATTCAAGTCATCAGATAAAATTATGATGTTGGGTACATGAGAAATAAAGAGAAGGCAAAGAATATAAAGTGGAAACCACCAGATGTGGAGTTGGTCAAATTAAATTTAGATGAAGAATCTAAAGGAAATCTAGGATCATCAATAGGAGGAGTAATAATTAGAAATAATGGAGGAGAGATTTTATCTCATTGTGCTTTCAATAGTGGATTTAAGACAAGTAATGAAGCTGAAGTTTGGTCGACTTCAGAAGGGTTAAAAATATGCCAATAAATGGAATGGAATAAAGTATGGATGGAAGGTATTACACTCAGTAATAAATGAAATTTTGAGGAAAGCAAAGGCTCAATAGAACATACAATAGATACTTATGGAAATTCAAGATCTTGCTAAAGAGTTTGAATAAACCATGTTTATACATATATTAAGGAAAGGAAAAAAATGTGTAGTTAGGCTTACCAATAGAGAGGTTTTAATTGAAGTTCGTGAATTTAAATTCTCTTTTCCATGGTTAGAGGAAGTAGTAAGTTTAGTTGAAGCTGACAAGAAAATGTTGACTACTTGAATCAAATAATGATTAAGAGCTACTTTAATGTTTTCCATGGAAATATTTGTTTTATTTTATAACATTAGCGTGTTTTCATATAAACTATTTATTATAATTTTTGTGGTTGCACTTATGCTTCAAGAATGAAACTAGCAATCAAGATCTGGTAAAGTGAACTATTAGTGTGATGTTTTGGAAATATTACTCTACTAAGATGTCATGCATAAATAGTAGAGTTGAATTTTTGGTATTGTGAAGTCTGTTGTAGAAAAATGTCAAGAAGGATGTTGAATTTTGAAATATTTGTATTCACACTAAAAATTGAAAAAATCTAGAAATTGAAAATTAAGAATTTAGATATTTTATGTAAAATGTTGTAGATTTCTAGCTATAGCATCTCAATTGATATGAGAAGTGAATATATTTGTAAACTCTCAAAGCTCTAAAGAAACAAGTTTTGATTTGTCAAGGGTGGGGGACCTGAGTATAACCCCTTGTTATCCAACAAAAACAAAAGTTAATTAAAAAATAATTTTTCTTGAATGAACCAAACATATTGAAGCACAATTTCACTTTATTTGAGATCATGTTTAGGATCATCATATCAATCTTTGATATTTTCGTACTACATAATAGTTGGTAAGTATTTTCACACAAGATCTTGGTTGTGTAAACTTTGAATAAATTAGACAATTATTACATGTATCAAATAATGTAATACAAGGTATCAAATGGAATTAGCTCAATCAATTAAATTCCTCAATATTTCAAGGAGATCCAGGTTCAAATCTTCCAAACGATACATGGATAGTATCCAAGCTTTGTTGTAATACCATTATATGGTGATGATGTAATATGGGTGGGGCCCGTTTTAATCCCATATTACCCATTGAAAAAATAATGTAATACAATGGGGATGTTAGATAAAGTATTACCTTATTTGGTAATTAGAGTTAGGAAGTTATTTTTTATGTTTTCCCATTATTTCATTATTCAAACAAACCATACAAATTCAATTGTAATAAAAGAACAAATGTATGATATAAAAGATAAGAAGTGATTAATAAATGCATTCAAGTTTTTACTTTGTATCCAATATACTTCCTAGGGTGGTGTGGGCTAGCGCTTAACTTGGATTTACCTCAAAAATATTACATCCCTTTTCATGCACAAAGAAGGCACCTAATTTATTGACTTTCAAAATGTTCTTGAAAACCCCTATTGGGACAGGACATCGGTATCTTAAATATTCCATTCTCGTATACAACTTTGTCTCTGTTACTTGGTGGAACATATCCATATTGGATGTGATCTTCATTTGCTACTTGAGTGGGTTAAGGATGTTTTTATTCTACCCCATTGAAGTATTTCAGGTCCACATAGCCAAATTGCCTCACATATTCTAGGTTGTACATGTAATCTAGAATGTATATGGGCAACTTGAAAGACATGGCTGAAAAACCATAGAGGTGTATAATCAATCAAGTCCTCCTCGACTAAAAGTCATCATTTTGTCATTCTACTAAATTTAGGAGTTTTCATGCCTCATCTAAGAACCTTTGTGTCTTTCCCTTGAACTTTTCCATGATGACCTCATAGACCTCATCATAGAAGTGGTAATAGGTCTTATTCACTACTTGGAAAAGATGAGTCCATGCACTCTATGAATCAAATGGGCTTCCAATATACCCCCACTTGGTCTAAATGAATGGTAGGAAATTAGAGTGCCTTGGAACTACCTTAAGATTTTATAAATTTTGAGGGAGCATGTGATAGAGGAATTTGATAGCATAATTACCATAAAACCTCTCAAAATTTGGTCAAGTATGGAATAGATACAGATATACTTGTAAAAATATATTGATTGGCTCCAATGATCTATTCACTTAGAAAAAGATACAAATTACTTGCAAATATGAGTGATTCACTCACTAAACTTGAGTGAACAAATTGGATGGTCATAAACATTAATTAAAGGTATGGATCCTGAAGAAAATCTTTTTTAAAGCAAAATTTTGGCATGTAGTGGCACATTAAATCATTTTGAAAGCTCTCTAAACCTATTAGAGGTGCAATTAGAGGCATGTAATTTTATGGTGCATAATTTTGATAAATATATCCCAAAATATTTGCTTTACTATGAGTAATTATTTCTCACCTTTAGTAACTCAAGTGTAAACTTTCACTATAAATAAGGCATATGGTCATCATTGTATTCATCTTTTGGCCATGAGAATTTAGAACTACACTCTAAAAACCCATATTATGCTTTTATCTGATAATATTGTATGAAATTGAAAATTCCTTAGGCTAAGTGCACGGCGGTTATGGCATAGCCCTTCTATCCTACCTTGTCATTTACTTATCAATTTAATAATCTACTAAATGGGTGGACATTGATATTATTTGAAAACTCATATTTTTATTGATCACACACATTCCTTACTATGATCTAAAATCGTATTTGCTTGAATCACTTACACCCTTAAACTTACATGTATTTTTATTTCCTTACTTTTTCGCATTTTACTTCCAATGCAAGTTAGTGTAGTACTCTACAAGGAATAGTGGGGAGTTGACCTAAATTTAGATATTTGGGGAAGCCATTGGTAATCCCTTTAAACTTTGTTCAAACTCAAACTAGGGCACATATCTTGATTATAAGTTAGGATAATTCCCTAGTTCAATATAAATTTTGGCATGCCCACTAGAACCAACAATCACTATTCCTCGAATTGCACTTGATACCTCAAATTTTGCACCAAAATTGCATTCATCATTGACGAGGCGATAGACATAAAATTGAGAAAAAAATTACTAAATCCAATTTCAGGAAGCATTTCACTTCATAAATTGGAGTGATTCACTCCATTTTGAGCAAAGCACCTAAAATTCACTAAGTCAATTTAGTGAGCAATTTGCTCAAAATTTATGAGCGATTCACTTGGTTTTAGCAAACAATTTGTCCTAAAAACTCTACACTTTTACAAGTTAAATTTTGAATAATTATCAAGGTTAGGGACTTGATTATTTAGTTTTAGTATCAAATTGACTTTGAAATTCATAATTTTTTCTTATCTATGCTTGATTTTTGTAGGTATTTTATGAATGGTGACTCTGACACAAACTCTAAAATTTTAAAAATTTCATAAATATGATGACTCCAACAATATTCAAGCAATATAAAAACTTGAATTTAACCTCATATGTGCATCTCATTGATAAAAAAACACTTAAGGCAAATTCTATGTCATTATTCTAAAAGATAAAAGTAGTTAGTGATTTGCTTGAAATTAATGAGCTATTTGCTCTAAACAATAAAATATATCAAAGGAAGATTAGATAATTGTTTTTTTTTAATTTGGGATGTGATTTGCTAGGAAATACAAGTTTCTTCCTCCCTTCCACATGGAAAGGCGATTCTCTCTAGTTTTGAGAACAATTCACTTGTATCCATTGTTCTTGAAAATATTTTCTAAGTCTATAATTAGCAAGAAAATTGGTCAAAATTAACAAATGAATCACCTACATTTTTTGAGAAAAGTTATCCATATGCAAAAAATTCCATTTCATCTAGCCAATCACTCCAAAATTACAAGCAAATTTCTCTGATTTTGTGAGTGAATTGCTCTATGGGTATATTTTTTATTTTTCATAAATTTTGACCTTGAAACTTTGTCCATGTAGGTAGGTATGAGTAAGCTTATAAATATGCAGTTTAAGTCTCAGAACAAGGGGAAATAACATCAAATGAAAGACAATGTTGTGTTTATTGAAGAAACATCAAGGGAAAGAGAAAAGAGCAAACTGTCATATGGACACATTATAAGTTTGAAGAGATCCTAATGTCCAATCCCATCCCACAAAAAGGTAAAATTTCCATGGCCAATCTAGTTAGTCAAGTCCTCATGCCACCATAATCAATTACATGAGTAAAAAAATGAGTTATTCATCTTCCCTAGCTCATCGAACTTGGTTCAATATGGATCTAACCTTGATACATACCAATCCTCTTTACGATATATCTATTGATGTAAAAAAACTTATGAATAGCTCTCACTTTATAGGCCAATTCTACGCTAGTAACCCATTGTTGAACTATAATACACAAAACATTCCTCTTACAAGTGCTCCTTCAACAAAAAGTCCACATGTGTCTAGGTTGTTAAATAAATCTAACTTCCCTCTAGGTCAATCAACACCTCTAAATGTAGGATATTTAGGGATGAACAAAATTACCCAGGAACTAACACCATATCCAACTAGTCAAGATACTAGAATGTGCAAGACCCACCTCCTTAGAATTAGCAAATTCTATAATTAGATCTACATTATCCTCCTCTACAATAGATTTTTCAACTTTTTCCAAATCAATAACGAGTTTACCAAAATCCATCACCTCATTACTATCTATCTTATTACCCTTAATTTTCCTTTGTGCTCACCTCATGCTATGTAATGTAACCCTATCCATATCCTCAATAATAATATAGTCAACACCCTTATGAATAAAACAATCAAAGAGTGTATTCTAGGCCACAAAAAAAACTTTCTAATTGGACCTATCAAGGGAAACTAAATTTGATGGACTATCCCCCCATTCCCTTGACAACTATAGAAGCATTACCTACCTTTGATGGAAATGGGAATAAGATGACACTAGATCATCTCAATAGACTATTGACAATCAAGTCAATCCATCAAATCTATTAGGAAGACATAATGGTATTCTTGCTAATCTATTCTCTTCATGATAAGGTTTCTTTATTGTATAGGGTATTACCAAATAATTTAGTTATAAATTGGGCATAAATAGTGGAACCATTTATGCATTTTATGGTGGCATGGGAAATGACTACTCTATTTTATTTCACTTAAGTACAATACAAAGAGATTCTTAAGAAAGCATACACAATTTTAATACTAGATTCTTGAGAACCTTGAACTTAATCCCATAAAAAATTAGGTCAAATGAGAAACAACCATTACCATATTATATCAAAGGTTTATAATCCAACTTAGCTTTAATAATATGCAATGCTAACCATCAAATGATGGTTGTGAATTTTAAAGAAGTGGCTAGAGGAGAATATTTTATCATTCAAGTAGGGATACAACCCCTACTTTTCCAATGGCCTTTGCAGCCCAAATTACCTAGAATATGCCTACATCTAGTTCACACTCACCATGTCACCTATTCTTAATCCCTAACCAAGCACATCCACTAAGACTTCTACATTGCCATACATCATTGCTTACCTTGGCCAAATGCATCATCCATTATAGCCTTCCAACCTCAACTTATAGCCCTCCCTACTCCATCCAACTCAAAAAATGATACAAAAAATATTCTTTAATGAGTTAAATGTTGGAAGTGATCAAAATATTGGTTAATTAGAATAACATTACAAAAATAACAATGACAACAATCGTAGAATTAGCAATCTAGAAATATTCAGTATCTCACAATAGATCAAGTGCCTCATAAAGGATCAAGTCAAACTCTAAATCATATGGTTAACACCAATTCAAAAGTAAATTTGGCATGGTGTCTTCCTTGTAATGGTAATCATTATCCCATATAACGTGTTGGAGCCATTTGGTATTCTCAGATCATTTACTACAATCAACAATGTCATGCACAATGAGCTACCATCATGGGCCAACCGATCCCCATAGAAAATCAAAACATGTAACAATCATCCCAAATTCAACAATTAGCACCTACCCTACCCAACCCCAATAATGCTATCCTAGAAAATTTTAGTGCTATGGAAACAAATCGAGAAAATAGTTAAAGATAATATTGTATGTCCTAATTAGTAAGGAGTTGAGACTAGGGATACGAGGAAATATTTTTAAGAGCAATCAATTATGAAACAAAATAAAATTAGGAAAGGTACAAAAGTCCTTAAAATAGGGATATTTCCTTTGCATTCAAAATATAAAGGGTTGATTGTAGTACAAGAGAAACAAAAGCAAAAAGAATGCATAGAAAGGAGGCCACAAGTATGTCTCAAAAGGAAAAAGGAGAGGCACAAATAGACAAAGATAGATATATAGATAGATAGATAAAGGAAAAGAACCTATAGTGGATAAAGGAAATGGAGGAGTAAATGATAAATCCATTCAGAAAGAATACAACAAGGAAAGAGGCCAAATTCAAAAGGAGGTTGAATGATAGTTGAAATACCCCTCTCTCTTGAGCAAGGGATGCATGACAACCACAAGCGAATATCAAAAGTTCACAACACAAAGTTAGGATACCTTTACAAAATTCAAATTCAACATCTCTAAGGAAATGAAAAGGACACTAACTAAGGTCAATAAGCTAGAAGCATTAGCCCTATCAAGACATTGGGATACACTCTAGGAGGCTTTGAAATAGTGAGAAAGGAGTTATGCTAGAGGTAAGCAACCAAAATCCACTTTATCCAATATAATTGATCAATAAAATTTTATGGTGGAGCATCCTAGGGATATCTAGGTCAATATGTTAGATATATTGAATGTTCCAAAACTAAAGAATCTAAAGCCACCACTGCTTTATGTGACACTCAATATTGAAGACTACATACTCAAATGATGCATAGTCAATTGGGGTGTAATAGTGACAATTTTACCTAAATTTTTTTACAAAGAAATGGGCCTTTCTTACAATTATATGTCTAAACACCAATCTAAATGCATAACATAAGGTTCAATGTAGTAAGGGTACTCAAAG
This sequence comes from Wollemia nobilis, assembly GCA_028583015.1. NCBI lineage: Eukaryota > Viridiplantae > Streptophyta > Pinopsida > Araucariales > Araucariaceae > Wollemia > Wollemia nobilis. The sequence goes on along the minus strand of JAQPPZ010016681.1, from coordinate 6,263,081 downwards.
ACCTAGTTGTAACCATATATAGGCATCCATAGTTTATGGTAGTGTAGGAAGTGATGGTTACAAATCTACCTCTATACTTTTGCAGGATGTTGTCTAGAGAGTGGACACATAAATTGTCAAGAGATGGTATTTTAGCAATGGATTATACTCATATGAATACCTTGAAATATGAAAAGGTGATAAATATTTAAAATGAGCTACTTTGCAACTAACTTCTACATAAATTAGATGATGAGTGTACAACAAACTAGGAGCTACCAAAATTCATAGAGGATAATGAATATATTGAGGGTGACTAATACCCAAAGGTTGGCATGATAACTGATGTGTTACAAGACAAAAAGGACCCTAAAGTTGAATAAGAATACACATAGCTTGAAAGCTATCTCATCACAAAATTGCCTTCCAACCTTTTAGCCTTGACAAGTCAAGGGAAAATAAAATTTGGATAATGTACTTTGATGGAACCAAAACTAGGAATGGGGTAAGCACTGGTGTTCAAATCAATGATTCACAAGATATACAAACTCATTTTACCTATAGGTTACTATTCAATTGTACTAATAATATTTTGAAAAATGACACAATCTACACTAGTTTGATAAAAGATGAGAAGTTGAGAATTCCATACCAAATAATATATGATGACTTTGAACTAATTATTCATTAGGTCAATTCCAAATGTGCTATGAAGAAAAAGCACCTGAAATCATATAAGCATTAGGTTTGGGACTTGTTGGTAAGTTTTAATATATACAAAACTAAAGCTATCCCCATATAGTTGAATGCAAAGAAGATGGGTTGGTAGGAATGAAAACCTGATTCAATCCCACCATGATATGTGGGATAAGCCTAAATAATTAGGGATATTTGTAAGGCTAGTTGTTCCTAATAACTCCAATTGTTGGAAGGTCTTTAACAATGATGAATAAATCATAGATTTTTTTACTAGAGAGGCCTAATATAAAAAAAAGTATGAGTACAGAGATGACATCAATGATGGATTCATAAAACTAAAATCAACTCAATTACCCAAGGGTCTAATCAATATAGAAATCCTATTTAATCTTGATGATAGTGCAAGAAAGACAAACCTCAAAGTAAAATCTTCTTCATATTATCCTATTGAGGTGGTTGAAGGGAAGAATATACTACTTGGAAAATATTGCACCCAGGAATAAAAGTACCTTTTTAGAGAGCTTTGTGGCAAGTACAAAGATAATATTGCTTGCTCATACAAATATCTTAAGGTCTACAACCGAAAAATCATAAAGCATACTATTAAATTGGAGCCTAATGCTAAACCTTTCAAGAAAAATAAATACCGATGAATTTAAAAATAGAGGTAGTAATAAATAAAGATTGTTGAAGCTCATATAGCCTCAAATATTATTCTCGATCAAGCACTCCACCTGGGTTGCCAATTTGGTTCTAGTATGCAAGAAAAATGATGATATGAGGTTGTGTCAACTTTAGAAACTTGAACCAAGCCTTTTTTAAATATCACTATCTATTGCTCATCATTGATTATATTTTATAGTAGTTGGGTCGTAGATGTTGTCTCTCCTTAATGGATTCTTAAGATACAACCTATATCTAGGTTATAGGTAAAGACCAACATAAAACAACTTTCGCCACCAAATGGGGGACCTTTTCATATCAACACATATCGTTGGTCTATCAAATGTAGGGACAACTTCCAAAAGTGTTATGGGCATAGCTTTTTTTGGTCTTGTAGGATATAACATTCCATATACCTTGGTGATTTAATAGTATTTTACAAATATAGAAGTAAGCACACTAGCCATCTTGAGTCAGTCTTCTAGAGATTTAAGGAATTTGGTATCTCTCTTAATCCAATGAAATATATTTCTATGGTCTAAGAAGGAAATTTTTTGGGTCATGTGGTATCAAAAGAAGGTTTAGCCATAGAACTTAATCAAATAGAAGTCATATGAGACCTCCCATTTCTCTCATTAGTCAAAGGAGATAGGTAATTCCTAGGAAAAATTTAGTTTATCATCAAGTTCATCACTAATTTTTCTCAAATAGTCAAGTACATAACCCAAATGCTAAAGAATGATGCTTTCCTAGAGTGGACAAATGAAGGAAAGAAAGTTTTCTAGGATGTTAAAGATACGATCACTAAAGCTCCAGTCTAGACCAGCTTAGATTTCTCTAAAGGTTTTAGGTTCTTTGTATTTGGTATATATGAAAGCATCACAACTATCCTAACCCAAAATAATGATAAATATGAAATGCATTCCATCTACTTAATGAGTCAAGCCCTTCATAACTAAGAAGATAAATATATACTTATTGAAAATTAGGTATTTTCCATCATGAAGGCTCTCAAGAAGTTTAAGTATTATCTAACACAGAGTAAGACTACCATATTTATAGTACACCCAAGCATCTGATCCATTATACCACATGGTGAATTAGGAGAAAGAGGATCAAGTGCATTAATAAAATTCAAGAATTTGACATTGAGATCAAATCCACAAAACTAATTAGGGGAAGAGCCTTATGTGAGATGCTAGCAATAATGGTATCTTAAGATTAGATATCTTTAGTAAAGGAGATAGACATGGATGAAAAGACTAGATGGATGGACATGTATAGATATATGGCCATAGGATAGGTATCATAAGGGTTGAAAGCTAAGCAAATAGCTCGATTCAGATAAAAAGGAATTCATTATTACTAGTTGGATGATGTCTTGTTAGAAAAGGATATGATGACATCTTACTCTGTTGCATAGAATAAGAAATGACAGGATCCCTTATCAAGGAATACCATGATGAAGGACAAAATTTCTCTACACCCACAATAAATTATAAGATCCTTTGAGTTGGATACTATGAGCCTATCATTTTCACTGATTGGTACCAACAAGTCAAAGATTACAAATCCTATTGCATGTTCAAGAGGAAAAAAATAAGAGCTTTAATGCCCCTAAAGCCTATCGTTGTGACTGAAAAATTTCAACAATGGGGCCTAGAATTCCTAGGTAAAATCAACCTACTATTAAGTGTAGTACATGGATGTATCCTTGTTGTTATAGATTATTTAATCAAATGGGTTGAAATAGTCCCACCCAAAGTAGCTAATTTGAAAATAATGGTTTCATTGTTAGAATATATCATCACTAGATTTGAAGCACTTCTACACTAGTCATAAATAATGCCACATACTTCATAAGTGGTGAAGTTCACCCTAGAATACAAATTATTGCTCAAAATTTCATCCAATTACTATCCTAGGGAAATATCTTGGTCAAATTGACCAATAAAAATATCATAAGGATCTTCAAAAAATCATTTTAGAGTCATAGAGAAACTAGCATACCAAGTTGAGTTAGAAATTATTGGTACATAGAGTAACACCAAAAGCTTCCACTATATCATCCCATTATAAATTGATCCATGATAGGGAGGCTATGCTACCAATCAATATAGATCTCCCTTCCCTTCAAATGTTACAAAGATCAAATTGGGAGATATTGATATTGAGCACATGTAAGCAAGTATGAATGCATTGTTGGACCTATAGGATAAAAGAGAAAAGGCTTTCAAGAGGACAATGCAATAGGAAAAAGCAGTTTAGAGGTGGTTCAAAAAAAGATCCATAGAAAGGGAGTATAAAGAAGTAAACTTTATATTCAAATAGGATGCAGATCAAGCAAAACAAGGGGTACACCTAAAGTTTAATTTATTATTGAGTGGGCCCTACAATATTTTTAATATTAAAAGTCCAAATGCTTATAAACTTACCTCCATGAAACAAGTAAACGTTGGCTTTTGCAATAGTTTTGGGAACAAATGGAATCAAATATTACCTAGTATTGCTTAAAATAATAAATACACAAAACAAAAAAGAAAAACACAAAATATAATGGGGTGTCTGTGGACACCAAATATTCTCATTAATATGGAAATGAAATTGCACTCCAATCGATAAACCAAATAGTTGGTCTGAAGGGGTATTTATACCCATTTATAGGTTACCTTTGACAAGGTTATGAGATTGACCTTCAAAAAAAAAGTATTGCTAAAAATTTACAAAAGCACATTTTTTATTTAAATGGGTCCAAAGGGCATATATAATCAATACAAGTACAAATGTTTGTTATGGCCTCAAGAGAAACTTAACCACCACACATTCCAACATCCTCCCTTAAGCTAAATGGGGGATATGAAGAGAGACCCTTACTTATCACACCCTCTTAATCTGAATGGGGGACACAAATAGAAACCCTTACTTATCAACCCCATTAAGAGACACTCTACAACTCCCATAAACTCTTACATGTCCACAAAAGTGACCTCGAACATGACCTTGTTCAAAGTAGTCATTATCTACTTTAATGAAGGCATACAAATAAGATCAAGAATACTATGTGCATGAAGTCATCTCACAAAGTGCATCTATATCTTGGTGTGCTTTATCCGCTGATGGAACCTTAAATTGTAGACAAGTTGGATGGTTCTTTTATTCTCACATCAAAGGGTGACCGAAAAACTCTAAGGAATGTCAATCTCCTCTAAAATTATGAGCATCCATGTAAGATGCTTAGCTGCTTCATTGGAATCATAGTATTAAGTCTTTTTGGAGGATTAAGAAATAGTTTATTGGTGTCTAGAACAACAAGAAATGGATTAGATCTCAAATAGAATACAAAATATGTTGTGGAATATTGTTCATCCAAGTAACCTACCCAATTAGCATCTAAAGACATGTTGAAATTAAAGAAGCACTAATAGAATAGTGAATACGCATTCGATAGTCCTTTTGATGTATCTTTGAATCCTCTTACCTACTATCTAGTGGCTATCTTAGGGTGCCTACATATATCTAGAATAATAGTTGACAACAAAGGCTATATCCAGTCTAATGTAAGATATAGAAGTCCTACTAGAAGAGCTCAATACAACATGGCATCTACCAAAGGTGTGGTGTAATACTCTAAAGCTTTAGGATTGATCCAAAAGGAGTTTTAGTAGACTTACAATGCTCTATATTGAAACATCGAAGAAGATCCAAAGTATACTTTGAATGATATATAGTTATGCTAGAGTTTGTTTAATTAATATAAATCTCAAAAATAATGTAGATACCCCAAATTTGTCATCTCAAAAGTGGAATGAAGTTGTGAATTCATGTCCTAGATTAAATTAGAAGATCTACCTATGATGGTAAGATCATCAATGTACAATAAAATCACCAAAGTTTCCCCATATTGATTTTTTATGTAAACATCATGTTCAACCTCATATTGTTGAAACCCATAACTAAACAAGGGAATGGATCTTTTCATATCATACATAAGGATCTTACTTAAGTATATACAAGGATTTAGTGGGACAACAAATAAATTATGTGAGTCCCTCAAGATCAAAATTGGGTGGTTGTTACATGTACATTTCCTCTTAAACCTCTCATGTAGGAAGGAAATTTTTGTGTCCACTTGATGTAACTTCCATCCATACGAAATTGCAATTGAGAGAATCATCCTAACTAAGTCCATCATAGCCATTAGTGCAAATATCTTAAAATATTCCACTCTCTCCTATCAAGATAATACCTTAGAAATAAGGCATACCTTATGCTTCTATAATTAATCATCCAAAGTATATTTGGTCTTGTAGATCCATTTGTAGCCAACAATATTGTTCCCTTATAGAAGAGGGACCAACTCGCCAAATGTTGTTCTTCATAAGAGTCTCATACTTAGTTAACATAGAATCTTCTCATTTTGGCCTACCCTTAACTTGAGAATATGTGAGAGGATCCTTAGAATATGCTATCTTTGAAACCATTGCTTAGGATGGAACCTTCCAATATCACTCAATAGATAAAATAGATCGAGTATCCTTCATAAGCATCTTAACCCACTTGGATGTTGGATGAACTAAAGAATCATGTGTATCAAGTGAAAACCCTACATCAAAGGCTAAAACTAAAGAATCCAACTTATCACTGCTCACATCATTACAAGGTTAAAACATTCTAAACAATTATGTCCTACTTATTATTTCCAAAATATCGAGAAGGGTGTCCTACCTATGGTGTAATCTATGAATGGATTAAATCAACTATTAAAGGACTAGAACACATATATGAATATGAAGGGAAAGAAGAAAAAGATGCTCTAATAGGAATGGATCCAACCAAAATATCAAAAGAAACAACCAAATAAAATATGGTCAAAGGGTTAGAAGAATCAATTTCCAAAAGCTCAATAGTGGGGTAGAAGGAGTACCTAGAAGAACCTCATTAAATATGGCATTTCCAAATCAAAAACTCATGTCTTTAAGAATCATAAAGATGATATGCCTTTGAGGTATCTAAGTAGCCCATAAAAATACACTTATGAATCTTCGGTGCCTCATTTTCAATATCCTTAGGTATGTGATCCCATGATAAATACATAAAGATACGAAATTAGGACACATCATGCTTATCCCTTATCAATAGCTCAAGAGGTGTTATGCCTTAGACTGCCCTAGTGGAAACTATGTTGATGATGTATGCTATACAAGTTATATCCTCACCCTAGAACTATCAATCCATCACCTTGGCATGAATCATACATTGTGCAATCTCTATGATTAACTTTTTCTCCTCTTAGCCACACCATTATGTTTAGGAGACTAGTGAACAACCCTTTAATATGTAATCCCATGTGGAGCTAAAAAATAATTAGAAAGATAGCTTACATATTCGTACCCCCTTTTACCCTTAAAAATTTGATTCTCCTATCCAACTAATTATAATAAGGGCCTTGAAGGTCTTAAACCTTTTAAAAACCTCATCTTTAGCATGAATTGCTTCGATCCAAACATAGTTGTCGGCTATGTTTTCCAGGAAAACAATTTTTAATTATATACATAACTTGATTTGATTTAATTTTATCATCTATCATCTATTGCATTATTATTTCCTGTTCATCTGTGTTTATCACATATTTCCTATAAGGTGAGGATCTACCCTCCTAAAGAGGCAATTGTTCAATTTAAATTTACATTTCCATATTTCGTTCTTTGTAATTTCATCTTGTGGTGTAATCATTATTAGCATTAGTTGAAGAGTTGTCCGCATGGCAAGATAAGGTTGTTCATAGCAAGTGGTATCATATTTTTTGGGACGAGCAAGCGTAAACCTACAACACATTTTCTATCCACATTTACCATTTCGATCACGTGGCAACCCTATCAATTTTCTTTCCATCGTTGGAAGCACACCGTCGGATAGGTCATAATAACATGCACGATCCGGTAGAAGCAACTCCTATCAAATACTCACACAGCGTATAACCATAGGAAGAAAATGCATTTACTAACAGAAGACCGCACTTGGCCACAATGCGTCACAGTACCCCCAACGCATAACCTTCACGCGTTACTGGTAGGGAGAATTTGGTGGACTAAATTTTTTGAAATCAATCGATTAAATCCTTACGCACTCATCGAAGAAACGCACACATTCAAAACACAGAATGATCGCAAGCACCTCCTGCCAATAGGATCGTGAGAAATTAAAAAAATTATTCACAAGCCTAAGGTTCATTATTATTTTTTTCTCAACGCTTTTGGTTTATCCCACATTTGTGCTAAAATCACCTTCGAGGTCTTTATATTCATTCATTGGCACATGGTAATATGTGGTGTTGGACACACATGAGCCCTTTCTCATCTCAAACGTAGACCGTCGCCTAATCCTAACCCACTTACCTAGGTCTCCAATCCCTCCTTAGTCGCTTATCTTGAGTCAAGGTTTATCTCTGTGTCATTCGTGTACTAGTCTGGGCCGCAATATTTGTGGTAGTGTGCTATCACAAAATATGTCCAGTCATTTAGTGTCTCAAGTTGTTGGTGAGTTGTGTTCTCATTAGGTCAGTAGTTTTGGGGTCTAGTCTGGTCTAGTCTGTGTCGTGTCTTGAGTTGTATTCTTGATTGGTTAGTCAAGCGTGGTGTTCCATTCCATTCGGTGGTTAATATTGAGTCAAGCATGGTGTTCCATTATGTTCGATGGTTAATCCTAAGTCAAGCATAGTGTTTCATTTCATTCAGGTTCAGCATTGATTAGATGTGTTCCATTCCGTTTGGTGGTTAATCCTGAGTCAAGCATAGTGTTTCATTTCGATCGGGTCCAACATTGATCAGTCATAGTGGTGTCACTGATGTCAAATTTGTGGTCAAGGATAATATTCCATTTGGGTTCCTCAACAATCACGTGTCTATCCATTTTTAGCTGTCCTCTCGCACCCTCGGTGGTCCAATTGTTCTCGGTGATAGTTGTTGAAAAATTGCTGAAAAGTTATCAAAAAGTCATCCAAAAGTTGCTAAAAAAAAATCATCCAAAAATCATCCAAAAGTTGTGCGTCCAAAAGTTGCTAACCAAAAATCATCAAAAAGTCATCAAAAGTTTCTAACCAAAAGATTGCACGAAGACCCATCACATCCGTGTCGTAGTTGGAGCGACATTGAGAGCAGAAATTAAACCAAAATTTTTGACCAATGTCATAAGTATTTTGCAAAATCAAAGATGAAACAAGGTCAAAGCAATTACTAGCGCATGAGCGAAAAGTGGAAAAAAGGACCAGACGGGCGACTATCAAGTTTTGAGGATCCAACCAAGAGGAGTTTGGAATCACCAAGAAGACCTCCTAGAAGCAAAGGTACACAAAATTCTTCTTCTCCTTTAGGAATTAATAGCTATAACCCTGGTCATCCATTGTTTAACAAAATGGCATCCAATACCTCCCCAAATTCCTCCCATGAGAACATCACTCAAGTGGAAATAGGACATCCCAAGGTTACTGATGAGACCTTAATCCGTTTAATAGATAGTATTCAGAAAATGACTGACAACGTAAACATACTAGTCACCAGACAATCCCAACCAAATCCTCCTATCCCAAACCACTAGAGTACTGAGCATCAGTATGAAGACTATACACACCATAAAGGTCATAATGGTCATTCCCCAAATCTCAATGGATAAAGAAATAATGAGGATCTGGGAAATGAAGAAGTTTTTGAGCAACAAAAGGGTTTTGGTAGAACGTCCCAAAATCACAACTATAGACAAGAGAATAATGAGGACCAAGATAGGCACAATGTCTACCATCAAAGAGGTCCTATTGGAGTCAATTTCCCATGCATTGACATGCCCACCTTTGAGGGTCATGATCCACGTGGGTGGATAGCCAAAATGGAAGGCATTTTGGAATTATACCAATTCCATGAGGCAAAAAAAGTCCCTTTTACTGCAACCAGGTTGGGCACTGAAGCTTATCAATGGTTTACATGGTACAAACATGAGAATGAAAAACGGGCTCTCTTTTGGGATGATTTTAGGGATGCCTTTCTTCATAGATTTGATGAAGGTCCCACAACTTCCTACACGGTGTGGTTGTTGTCACTTAAGCAGACAGGATCGGTAGGGGATTATATCTCGGAATTTACTAGTATGCTTCACTATGCAACAAACTTACAGCCAGATGTGGTGGTAGCAACTTTTAGAAATGGGTTGAAAGTGAATATTAAAGTCGAAGTGGACTTACAAAATCCATCTAGGATAGATGAGTGTATAAGGATTGCCAAGTTGGCAGAGACAAAGGTGCAACTGGAAACATCCACACGACATGATTCATATGGTCAACCTCAATATCACAACTCTTTTCATAGAAATGATCAACCATCAAGATATTTTTGCTACAAATATCACAATCACCATCCAAAAGATCAAGCATGTGTACCAAGATAGAACTTTCAAATTGAATATGCTGACAAGGAAGATGAAGAAATAGAGGAGAACAACTCACCTGATAATTCTCTAGATGATGACCAAAGTGAACACAAGGTGGTTGTAGATGGAGAAGATACCATGACTATTTCAGTACATGCTCTTATGGGGTTATCCTCTCACCATACAATCAAGGTAGCAGGATTCATTCGGTAAAGAAAGGTAATAAGATTAATTGATTCAGGAAGTACTCACAACTTTATTGATGCAAAACTTGCCAAGACATTAAATTTTCACATCTACTCTTCTAGTCAAGACAGATTTCAAGTTAGAACTGCAAGCAGGGAAACTTCTCAATGCCTAGGTAAGACATCTTCAATTTCATTACAAATGGGAAGTTATACTTGGCAGGGTCCTCTTTTTGTCATGGAATTAGGGAATTCAGAAGTTATTTTGGGCGTTGCATGGATGGAACAAATGGAAACCATGGTTGGTTTTAATTACAAGCAACACTTTGTTGAATGGAAAGAAAATGGGAAGACCATTCGCCTCCAAGGAATGCCAACACCTCCATCAAAAATAGTAAGTTCACATAGCATGGAAAATATCAAGAAAAGGTGGCTACGGATTCATAGGCCAAATTAATTGCATGGAAAAAGTAGCACAAGATGTGCCAGAAATCCAAGCAGAAGATCTACAAAATGTTGTGGCCAAATATGAGGAGGTTTTTCATGAACCAAAAGGACTACCACCCAAAAGATCCCATGACCATGCCAGACGATGTCTCAAGAAGGTGATCGGCCAAAAAGTGAAATCTCAGTCAGAATTACCAATATTAGATGAAGAAGGGTGTATATATCTCCAGCCATAAGTGATTTTACAAACCATAACATGCACACTAAGGTCTCATCACATCCAAGAATTTCTCATCAAATGGTAGGACTTATTGGAAGAAGACGCTACATGGGAACCTAAAAGTATTTTCTAGACATTTCCAGCTTTGAGGACAAAGCTTTTCGAGGAGGGGAGTCATGCTACGTTCCAAACATAGTTATCGGCTATGTTTTCCAGGAAGACAAATTTTTATTATATACATAACTTGATTTGATTTAATTTTATCATCTATCATCTATTGCATTATTATTTTCTATTCATCTGCGTTTATCGCATATTGCCTATAAGGCAGGGATCTACCCTCCTAAAGAGGCAATCATTCAATTTAAGTTTGCATTTCCATATTTCATTCATTGTCATTTCATCTTGTGGTGTAATAATTATATTATTTGAAGAGCTATTCACATGGCAAGATAAGGTTTTTCATAGCACAAATGGTGTACAACCAAACATATCTAGAGAAATTATCAATAAAAATAAGGAAGTACATATTTTATAAAAGAGATGGTGTGCCTATAGGTCCATAAATTTTGTTGTGTATGATTTCCAAGGGATGAGATACTTGTTTTACAGCACCTTCTGGAGAGGTCTTCCTATGATGCTTTCCCAAAAATGCACCCCTCACATGTACCATTTGGAGGGGATATGTGTGGAAGACCAATTGCCACCCGATGTTGACTCATATATCTCAAATATCCATAGCTGACATCCAAGCCTAAGATGCAACTTCTAACTTTCATTATCTGCATGTGCCACCACAAGAATAATATTTTTCTTCCTAGAAGGGGAAAAAAAGGTAGGTCTTTCTCCAAACTTATATATTTTGTCAATATCATTAGGATATCTAAAAGCAACAATTTTTTAATGAATTATCTATATCCTTGATTATCCATCTATCAAGACAAAAATATAGCTTCTTGTATGATTAATGTTAATGTCTCCACACCCTACAACCTGCAACAAAGAATTATCTCCAATCATAGTATATTTCCTAAATGTGCTTTATTGTAGTCTTATTAGAGATATTTATGCTTTGTCATGTGCCTAGTTACCCTTAAATATGTTATCCACTCATGTGAATAAGTGGATGTGCAATATGCAAAATGAACCTCTACATGTGCTTAGAGGTTTCTCCATCAAAATTGTTGTCACCTTGTGCATAGAAGAGAACAACATTAGTGTCCACATTTCTTGCTACTTCCTCAAGTTTCTTGATCCAAATCCTCCAAAATTCTACCTTGTGCCCTTCCTTTTTGCAAAACTCACAAGTAGTATTTTTGAAAGGCTTCTTGGATTTTTTCTCATTCTATTTTGGCTTCTTATCATTCTGGACTTTAGCAATAATTATCTTTGGGTGAGCCTCATTGAAACTAAAATTTTCCTTATGCCTATTTATTCTAGCTTGATGGTGTAAAAAGTACTTTATTACCTCATCACTAGGTGGTGTAGGAGAACATGGGAAGTATACAAGAAGCATCCCAAATACAACTATGTCATATATATTAGATACATTTTAAAGATAATGTAGAATAGTTTTGTGTTCCTTTCCTTTTACAATGCTTCATATCCTTCTCTTCTCTTCTTGGGTAATCCTCTTCTAAAATAGATGTACTCTCGTATTTTTTTAAATAACTAATATACTTATCAACAGTATCAAATGAGTCCACGGATAAGTTTGTAAGCTCAACCTCCAATCTATTGGTTTACATGGAATAGATTTGATCATACAACATCTAGAATTTATCAATCAATGTTTTAAGATTCATGGTGTTGTTAACATGAGTGGCATATATATTACCAATATGAAGAGCAATGATACCATGGTCCCAATTTGTCTTGTCCCAATAGAGTTTCTTTACTACTTCAAAATTAGTATCACAAGATTCCTCATTCACATACTATAGTAGCTCCTTACTTCAAAGTAGAGCTTTAATCTTGATCTTATAGTTAACATAGTTAGGACCACTCAACAAGAGCACATGATGAACCATAACTATTCTACCAAAATAACAAATATGCATGCAATTTTGATAAGAAGCAACACTACCAATGTATAGATCTCAAAAAAATATATGATTTGAAAAAATGGGCTCAAAACACTTCCATATGTAGATGTTATGGTCCCTCAAAGATTTTGTTCTAAAATCGCAAACAATACCTCCAAAACCTTTGAAAAGAATAAAAATATTTTTAGTACTTGTATAAAATGAGATGTCACCATATTCCATTACTTGAGTGGCTAAGAGAGTGCCAAGAATGTGTTTATTATATAGCATACTAGAAAATTGTGTGACACCACTTGTCATGGTCTAATTTTATGACTAATTTCTAAACCATAATGTACCATTTTTCATTCTTAATTCAATCTAAAATTCATGTGTTACCAAGTCTATTATTAACTATTAAGTTATTTTTCAAGTTTGATGAGATGGAAGAATGTGATTGACAAAACATATATTTATATATATCCAATGGAATACACCTTGTCATGTTGGCCCAATCAAAAGTTGCCATGTTGACCCTTCTAGAAACTATGATATCATCACCTATGTTAGCCCATCCATCACCTACCATGTGTTACCTCATGATTTGTGCCACATATTTAATTAAGTCAATGCTTACTATAGAAGATATGTCTCATGCCATATCAAATTTATATATTGTCACATTAGCTATACAAATTGCCAAAATTTACCTTGGGATTTGCTCACTAGTTGCCAATTCATTTGTATAACTTGCTACATCAGTGATACAAACTACCATGTGTATTTTGTATGCCATTATCATATCATCACATGCATGAAAATAGGTGACATTACTTAGTTCCATCTCATCATATATTTCCATGTTAGCAAGGGTTGCCACATCATTAAGGGTTGTCATGTCATTAATCTAGATGACATCATCATCCTTATCAAAAAAATGGAAGGGAGGGGAATCAAACCTAAGAGCTCCCATGGGTGAAAGCCTTATATATCTCTTGCTAGCACAAGAAGGATCTAAATTATTGCTACAAAATTAAGCTTCCCCCTTGGCCCCAAGCTGATGCATTCATGCATCATATTGATGTAAGTGCATGTCTTTGTCCTCAATTTTTATCACCCTTTAAGGAAATATTCCCTAAAATATTATATTTTCAAAATTCAAAAATTTAAATTTTAAATCAAAACAATAAAACTTTTTGAATGTTGGCAATTTTGGGTACCTTGAGTACATTGCCTTTGCCTAAGTTTAGTTGTTGTCATTGATGTCAAGGAGCTCTTGGTAGTTGTTGTCTTTGATGTCAAGGAGTTCTTGGAGCAATTTGTTTTTATGTCTAAGTATGTGTTTTGATGAAGGTTTCAGCTGGTCAGTAAGTCTCCAAGAAAATCAGAGTAGCCCAGTTGCAAAAGATCAAGAAAAAGATAAGTTAGAAAAAGTTTGCGAAGCGTGGAAAAACTGTCACGATTTCGCGACATGTTTTAGGAGAGAGAAAGTTCAGGCAAAACTGTCACGATTTCGTGACATGTTGAGTTGGCAGTGTTGAGTTGGCAAAAGTGTCATGATTTCGTGACATGTTGAGTTGAGAGAAAGTTGAGGCAAAAGTGTCACGATTTCGCGACAAGTTGAGTTGGCAGTGTTGAGTTGCAAGAAGTGTCGCGATTTCACGACAAGTTGAGTTGGCAGCGTTGAGTTGCAGAAAGTGTCACGATTTCATGACAAGTTGAGTTGGCAGGGTTGAGTTGCAAGAAGTGTCATGATTTCGTGACAGGTTGAGTTGGCAAGTGTTAAGTTGCAGGAAGCGTCACGATTTCGTGACATGTTCCAGTTTCACGAGCAGTTGAGAAAAGAGCTTAAGGCAGCGAAAGCATCGTGATTTCGTGACATGTTCCATTTTTGCTAGTGCAAACCGAGAAAAGGTTGAAGAAGCAAGAAGTGTCATGATTTCACGACAAAGTTGCAGATGACGTCAACAAGAGGCAAAGGTGTCACGATTTCATGATAGAAGCTGAGAAGAAGGCTTTGGAGTCTAAAGCGTCATGATTTCATGACAGAATTGCTGATGACGTCAGCAAGAGGCAAAGGTGTCACGATTTCATGACAGAAGCGGAGAAGAAGGCTTTGAAGTCTAAAGCGTCATGATTTCATGATAGAAGTGAGATGACGTCAGCGAAAGGCAAAAGTGTCACGATTTCATGATAGAAGAGCGAAGGAAGCATACAAAAGCAAAAGCGTCACGATATCGCTACAACAAGCTATAGAGGGTGTACGACAGGTAAAGGTGTCACGATATCGTGACATGTTGAAGTTTCGCGCCAGGAGCTTCAGGGAGGCAATGAAGCCGACAGAGTTAAAACTGGGCCGACGCAGCATAGGGTTTTACAGCCGACGTGATTGAAGGTTGAACAACCGACTAAGAACAAGATTTCAACTTGAGATTGTGAGTATTAAAGGAGGGTTGTTTGAGCAGTTTTGGCATCGATCGAAGTGTGCGTTCGAAGAGTGGCGTTCATAGATTTAGTGCGATAGTGAGGTTCGATCATCGAAAAAGTAGAGTGCGAAGTTCGATTACAGTATAAGAGTGCATTTCATCGAATCGTCTAAGTGTGGAAGACTGTGTTGCTGTTCATGCGAAGACTGTGCTGTTTATGCGAAGACTGTGCTGTTGTATGCACGAAGAATGTGCTACTGAGTTTTTCGTAGAAGAGTATAATTTGATCGAGTGTTGCTGTGTTTGTGCAGACTGTGAAAAGTTGGTTTCGACCAAGTAGGAACTATAACAGAAAAGAAAAGAGGAAGAGGACAGATTTGTGCCAGACCGAAGGACTATGTTTTGGTGCAGAAAAGAGGACCAGCTTGCTGTGACAGAGTTGAGGACAGAGATCTCCAGCCAGAGCAGGGAAGACAAGTGTCTTCTATGGATAGAGTTCCACTTGCTAAGGGCAGAAGAGGTAGAGGTCTTCTAGAGGATCACCAACCAAAGCTGAATTAGGGGAAGGTGTCTCCTTTGAGTTGAGGCTCATAAACATTGTAATCGGGAAGGATTCCCAGAGGACTTTGATACAACTTTTAGAAGAAAAGTTTTATCCGTGGAGTAGCCCACCTTGGGTGAACCACGTAAATTACTGTGTCACTTTGTGGATTGCATTTTGTGCATTGTTTTACTGTTGTTATTACTGCTATCTTTATTCTGCATGTTAGTGGTTTGAAAGTTGTATTGAAAGATAAAGTTAAAAGTGGTCTTATACTGTTCACCCCCCCTCTCAGTATAAGCTTGTGTTCTTCAATTGGTATCAGAGCAGGTTTCTCCAGATATAGCCTAACAGCTTGGAGAAGGATCTATCAGAAGAACATACAGTTTTAGAAAAGGGTGAAAAAGATAAGTTCTGTTCTCAAGCATCATGACAGGAAGAAGAGACAGCAAGATCAATCTTCAGCCTGATGAACGATGGATTCCAGTTGGTCACAAAAAGAACAATCATCCAAGGTATCAAAACAGGTTACATAATACCTTCCATGGCTACTATTTTTCTTGCAAGAAATTTGGTCACAAAGCTATATATTGCATTAAATCCGTGAATAGCCATAGTAAGGAAAATGTCAACTTTTTTGCACCTCTTTTGGATAAAAATGTCATATGTTACAATTGCAAGAATGTTGGGCATATAGCAAGGATGTGCAGTTTGGATAGACCCAATCTTAAGTCTGCTAAAGAGAGAAATGAGATTAGGTCTAAGTCAATGATAGTTCAAACTGCTTTTCATGCTCAAGACAAAACTGAGAAATGGTATCTTGATAGTGGTTGTTCAAAACATATGACTGGTGAAAAAGATAAGTTTTTGTTTTTAAAAAACACAAACAGAGGAACAGTTAGTTTTGGAGATAACAGGTCTGCTAAAATCTGTGGTAAAGGGACTCTTAGTTTGGATGGAAAATCTAAAACTGAAAATGTGCTTTTTGTAGAAGGTTTAAGACATAATCTTCTAAGTGTGAGTCAACTTTGTGATCAAGGACACATAGTATCTTTCTTTTCGGATCGATGTGAGATTCGTAAAGAAAAAAATGGAAAACTCATTGCAAGTGCTACAAGGACTCCAAACAATCTTTACATGCTTAGTGAGATAAAAAAGGAAAAGTGTTTCCTAACTCAAGAAGATGAGAGTTGGTTATGGCATAAAATATTGGGGCATTTGAGCTTTGATAATCTTGTCAACATTAGTAACAAGAAAGCAGTTAGAGACTTGCCCAAAATAAAAAGGCCTCATAACACCATTTGCGGTCCTTGTCAACATGGAAAACAGACCAGAACCAGTTTTAAATCAAAAGGGTATACTTCTTCAAAACCTTTAGATCTCATTCATACTGATTTATGCGGCCCCACCAGAACTCAGAGCATTCAGGGAGAAAGCTACTTCATGCTGTTTATAGATGATTATTCTAGAATGACTTGGGTGACATTTCTCAAAGAAAAATCTGAAGCCTTTGAAAAATTTAAAGCTTTCAAAGAAATGATTGAAAATGAGTCTAAAAAGAGAATCAAATGTTTAAGATCAGACAGAGGAGGAGAGTTTACCTCTAATGAATTTGTGAAATACTGTGAGCATCAGGGAATCAAGAGAGAATATTCAGCAGCAAGAACTCCTCAACAAAATGGAGTAGTTGAAAGAAAAAATAGAACTATTGAAAATATGGCTAGAGCAATGTTGAATGAGTCAAAACTTTCAGATGGATTCTGAAAGAGGCAGTCAAGATAGCAGAGTATACATTATCACCAGGGCCCAACTTAGAGTAAATCATCATAAAACTCCTTATGAGTTGTGGAAAGGAAGACCAACTACAGTCAAACATTTCAAAGTGTTTGGGAGTAAGTGCTTCATCAAAAGGGAAGATCAGAACCCGGGTAAGTTTGATCCTAGGTGTGATGAAGGAATTTTTCTTGGCTATTCCAGCAGAAGCAAGGCGTACAGATGCTTCAACAAAAGAACGCATACAGTCGTAGAAAGCATAAATGTAACAGTTGATGAAAAGACAGGAATAAGAGAACCTGTCAAGGAAATCAGTGATGAAATATGTCAAGAAGAATTCAGAGAGATTTCAGATGAAGAAGAGGAAAAACAGCAGCTGCTTCCCAAAACACCATCACGATATGTTCAGAAACATCATCCCAAAGATTTGATCATTGGTGATCCAAACAATAGACAAACTAGAAGAAGAATCATTCCGGCACACGATTCTACAAATATTTCTTTATTATCTCAGATTGAGCCAAGAGATTTCAGTGAAGCATGTGCAGATAAATTTTGGGTAAAAGCAATGGATGAAGAGCTAAATCAAATAGAGAAAAGTAAAACTTGGGATTTAGTTCCAAGACCTAGGAACAAGAATGTCATTGGCACAAAATGGATTTTCAGAAATAAACTCAATGAGGATGGAAAGATTGTCAGAAACAAAGCCAGGTTGGTTTGCAAAGGTTATGCCCAAGTAGAAGGTGTTGATTTCGAAGAGACGTTTGCTCTTGTTGCTCGTCTCGAAGCCATCAGAATGTTTTTGGCTCTTTCAAGTTTCAAAGCATTCAAAGTGTACCAAATGGATGTGAAATCAGCCTTTTTAAATGGAGTTTTGGATGAAGAAGTCTACGTAGAACAGCCAGAAGGCGTGTCTCTCTCAGATCAATCGGACTATGTGTGCAAATTGAAAAAGGCTTTGTATGGGTTAAAGCAAGCACCTAGGGCTTGGTATTCAAGACTAGACAGGTACCTTCATGAGCAAGGTTTCAGGAAAGGTGTGGCAGATAGCAATTTGTATATAAAAGATAAAGGTAATGATATGCTGATTGTAGTTGTCTATGTTGATGATATCATTTTCGGGGGAAATAATACCCAGATGTGCAAAGATTTTGCTAACACCATGCAAAAGGAATTTGAGATGTCTATGATTGGTGAGTTATCATTCTTTTTGGGTCTTCAGATTGCTCAATCAAAAGACGGTATATTTCTCTCTCAAGAAAAATATATCAGAGAGATGTTAAAAAAATTTGGGATGATGGACAACAAACCTGTATGTACTCCTATGACTACAGGATGCACGATGAGTAAAAATGATGAATCTCCAATGGCAGATCAAAAATTGTACAGATCGATGATAGGCAGTTTGTTATATGTTACAGCTACCAGACCAGATATCATGCAGGCTGTTGGGTTAGTAGCCAGATTCCAGGCTGCTCCAAAATATTCTCATGTTATAGCAGTTAA
This sequence comes from Wollemia nobilis, assembly GCA_028583015.1. NCBI lineage: Eukaryota > Viridiplantae > Streptophyta > Pinopsida > Araucariales > Araucariaceae > Wollemia > Wollemia nobilis. Next base: position 6,244,203 of record JAQPPZ010016681.1, on the reverse strand, counting down.
AAGGATATTCAGATATCTGAAGGGAACTATGGACTTTGGGCTTTGGTATCCCAAAGGTGATGATTTTACTCTCACAGCCTATACAGATGCAGATTGGGCAGGCAGTAATGATGACAGGAAAAGCACCAGTGGTGGAGCATTCTTTCTAGGAAAGAGTTTGGTTTCTTGGCTAAGTAAGAAACAACCTTCAGTTTCTTTATCTACAGTAGAAGCTGAATATATAGCAACAGTGGCTGGGTGTACTCAAGTTCTATGGATGAAAACCACCTTGGAGGATTTCAAAGTCAAGCATGAACAACCCATCTCCATATTTTGTGATAATACTAGTGCCATAAGTATTTCCAAAAATTCGGTAATGCACTCAAGGACAAAGCATATTTCCATCAAGTATCACTTTCTAAGGGAGAAAGTGCAAGATAAGCAGGTCAAGGTAGAATATGTGTCTACTAAAGAACAGATTGCAGATATCTTCACAAAACCTCTTCCAAGAGATACATTTGAGTATCTAAGGGAGAAATTGGGAGTTGTACTCCCACCCTAGTTTTAATTCACCTCAATAGGAGGTGGGGGAGGGACTAAGCTAAGAGGCTCATTCTTAGTCCCAAGCCCCATAGGTGACCCTTTGCCATTGATGACAAAGGGGGAGAGATTTGAGTAAGGGGGAGAGATATGAGTAAGGGGAGAGCTTCAAGTGAAGAGGAAAGCTTCAAGTCAGGGGGAGCAAAACTTCAAAGAGATTGATTTCAGTTTTGGCTCTTTAAGATGTGTTTTTAGTAAAGGGTTGCCATCAATGACAAAGGGGGAGATTGTTGGCAATTTTGGGTACCTTGAGTACATTGCCTTTGCCTAAGTTTAGTTGTTGTCATTGATGTCAAGGAGCTCTTGGTAGTTGTTGTCTTTGATGTCAAGGAGTTCTTGGAGCAATTTGTTTTTATGTCTAAGTATGTGTTTTGGTGAAGGTTTCAGCTGGTCAGCAAGTATCCAAGAAAATAGAGTAGCCCAGTTGCAAAAGATCAAGAAAAAGATAAGTTAGAAAAAGTTTGCAGGTTGCTGGAAAAACTGTCACGATTTCGCGACATGTTTTAGGAGAGAGAAAGTTCAGGCAAAACTGTCATGATTTCGTGACATGTTGAGTTGGCAGTGTTGAGTTGTAGGAAGTGTCACGATTTCGTGACATGTTTGAGTTGAGAGTTGAGTTGTAGAAAGTGTCACGATTTCGTGACAAGTTGAGTTGGCAGTGTTGAGTTGCGAAAAGTGTCATGATTTCGTGACAAGTTAGAGTTGGATTGAGTTGCAGAAAGTGTCACGATTTTGTGACAAGTTGAGTTAGTAGCATTGAGTTGTAGGAAGTGTCATGATTTCATGACAAGTTGAGTTGGCAGTGTTGAGTTGGTGAAAGCGTCACGATTTCGTGACATGTTCTAGTTCTGAGCATATGGCAAAAAAGTGCTTAAGGCAACGAAAGCGTCGTGATTTCGTGACATGTTCCATTTTCGCTAGTGCAAACCGAGAAAAGGTTGAAGAAGCAAGAAGTGTCACGATTTCGTGACAAAGTTGCAGATGACGTCAGCAAGAGGCAAAGGTGTCACGATTTCATGATAGAAGCTGAGAAGAAGGCTTTGGAGTCTAAAGCGTCACGATTTTATGATAGAATTGTTGATGACGTCAACAAGAGGCAAAGGTGTCACGATTTCATGACAAAAGCGGAGAAGAAGGCTTTGAAGTCTAAAGCGTCGCGATTTCATGATAGAAGTGAGATGACGTCAATGAAAGGCAAAAGTGTCACGATTTCATGACAGAAGAGCGAAGGAAGCATACAAAAGCAAAAGCGTCATGATATCGCTACAGCAAGCTATAGAGGGTGTACGACAGGTAAAGGTGTCACGATATCGTGACATGTTGAAGTTTCGTGCCAGAAGCTTCAGGGAGGCAGTGAAGCCGACAGAGTTAAATCTGGGCCGACGCAGCACAGGGTTTTACAGCCGACGTGATTGAAGGTTGAACAGCCGACTAAGAACAAGATTTCAACTTGAGATTGTGAGTATTAAAGGAGGGTTGTTTGAGTAGTTTTGGCATCGATCGAAGTGTGCGTTCGAAGAGTGGCGTTCACAGATTTAGTGTGACAGTGAGGTTCGATCATCGAAAAAGTAGAGTGCGAAGTTTGATTGTAGTATAAGAGTGCATTTCGTCGAATCGTCTAAGTGTGGAAGACTGTGCTGCTGTTCATGCGAAGACTATGTTGTTGTTTATGCGAAGACTGTGTTGTTGTATGCACGAAGAATGTGCTGCTGAGTTTTTCACAGAAGAGTATAATTTGATCGAGTGTTGTGTTTGCGTAGACTGTGAAAAGTTGGTTTCGACCAAGTAGGAACTATAACAGAAAAGAAAAGAGGAAGAGGACAGATTTGTGCCAAATCGAAGGACTGTGTTTTGGTGCAGAAAAGAGGACCAGCTTGCTGTGACAGAGTTGAGGACAGAGATCTCCAGCCAGAGCAGGGAAGACAGGTGTCTTCTGTGGATAGAGTTCCACTTGCTAAGGGCAGAAGAGGTAGAGGTCTTCTAGAGGATCACCGACCAAAGCTGAATTAGGGGAAGGTGTCTCCTTTGAGCTGTGGCTCATAAACATTGTAATCGGGAAGGATTCCCGAGAGGACTTTGATACAACTTTTAGAAGAAAAGTTTTATCCATGGAGTAGCCCACCTTGGGTGAACCACGTAAATTATTGTGTCACTTTGTGGATTGCATTTTGTGCATTGTTTTACCGTTGTTATTATTGCTATCTTTATTCTGCATGTTAGTGGTTTGAAAGTTGTATTGAAAGATAAAGTTAAAAGTGGTCTTATACTGTTCACCCCCCCTCTCAGGATAAGCTTGTGTTCTTCATTGAATGCAAATTTGGTGTACTTGGAGGTAGAATGAGTGAAAGTACTTGTTTATATGAATCTATCATGGGTTTTCCTATACAACCCTTTTTTTTATATAACCAATCAGGACATCCTCTCATGCCTATGTAGTAGAAAAGTTACCCGACCATTTTTGCAACTTTGTTAAGTGTCTTGGGGGTCTTTGCTAAGCATGAAACCCTTCCCATGGATTTTTTGGCATTAGGGATCTATATAAAACAAAATCCTCTTCTTTTCTTCTTTTATGGCAACCAACTAGTCTACACTCTTATATGTGCTACTATTAGACAAAATTTATCAAAAGAAAAAAAAATTGGATAAGAACCCTCAAGAAACACAATCTTAAAACTATGGTATCCCTCTAAGAAAAGGATGATAGCTCAACCAGTTAGATTCCTTAAGATTCAAGGAAGAGACCCAAGTTTGAATCTTGCCAAGCGATACATGGATAATATCCAAGCTATTGCAATACCACTATGTGGTGATGATGTAATACAGGTGGAGCCCATTCCAATCCCATATAACCAATTAAAAAAAATTAGGATATCCATCTAGCCTAAAATTAAAAAATAAAGATTATGTTCCAATGAGAGGAAAAAGGAACCTATCATTGAATGTTTCTCTTGGAGCAAATCTGCTATTTTATTTAAAAATACTCTTTTGATTATATCGTCAACCTTCAAAAAAAAATATTCTAAGCTTGCTCCAATAATAGTTGCCCTGAAAAGAAGTTGGATAAAAAAACCTACTAGGAGAAGCAATTAAGTAATGGAGATTTAGACCCGCTCCGATACCATGCTGGATTTCATAGTAGTTTTTAGAAATTAATTGAATCAAACATTAACCAATATTTCTTAACAAATGAATACACAAAACCAAAAGTAAGAAAATAAAATCTAATGGGGTATCTCTATTAGATATAATAAAATTTGACAAACCAAAGCTAAGCCACACATGGCTAAAATAAAGCTTAGCAGCATATGGATTTATTAGAAGGAATCATGATAGCCATTTAAAAAAAATTAACTACTATAAAATCATAATTATTACCATTCTTGGTTGTGGGTAAGCCTAACACAAAATCCATGGAGATAGACTCCCAAGGCTTGGATGACATTGAAAATGATGTATACAGTCTTTGTTTCTTGTTGGTTAATTTGGAAATAGTGTAAGGGGTACACAACTTGATGTACCTCTTAAAATTGTTCATCAGCATGGGCCAATAAGATTACTACCAATATTTTTTTCACCCAAAAGTGACTTGCTACTTTGATAGAGTGTGTTTCCTAGATCTCTTTGAGCGTGCTCACTAGATAGTACACATATATATCCCATATGGTGGAGGAAGTTATCCTTCAAGTAAAAATAAAAAATATGATTACCCACATGAATAACTTTATATGTGTTATCGTCTCATAATATCGTGGTCACCCATTGTAATGGTTAGATGCACCCGACACTCATACCTTGTGTAGAGTAACAAATCAAGAAGTCCAAAGAGCATGGGATATGACTCTAATAATTACTTTTGGGATTTTTAATAAGTTTGACTCCTTATTGGATGCGGTCTTCAATGCTCACCTACCTAAGCTCCTTTTATACGCAAAGGAAAAGGGAGAGAAATAACAAATAATGAACATAAAGTAAATTCCTATGTTAAAAAATGTGATGTTCTAAGATCATGTGATTCTTCAGTATATCAGTGGGATTAATGAACACATTCATCATTTAATAACACAAAGTGAATACAATTTCATTCAAGCATGAACATTCACACAAACTTATATATAAGAACCAAGACAAGAGACAAGTAGTCACAATTTGCCCCACACACACACACACACACACACACACATATATATATATATATATTTATATATTTCAAATTTGATTACAATCATGCCAGGGAAAAAGGCTTGAATGTTGCTAGAAAAATGACTCAAGTCTCGAGTCCAAACTGACATGCAAAAGAAAATAAATGAAAATTACATATAAGGCCAGATATCATGCATGATTCTATAAGTGGGGACAATCAATGTGATCATATCCCATCGAGCATTCCATTGGACTAACATTCCAGTGAACCTTAATTTTTTTGCTTTCTAAAGCATTCAAAAGATTCACCTAGTGATTCCATTGAAGAAGAATACCCAAAATCAAATAAGTTGAGACCTTTACCAAAATCTCAACCTAGTATTTCTTTTTAGTGGGAATAATCAATATGATCAGGTCCCATTGGGTATGCCATTAAAATATTATCATATTATAATGTTGTGGTCACCCTTTACGATGGTTGAATACACCCAACACTTGTGTCTTGCATAGAGTGATACGACAAGAAATCTAGAGATCATGGGACATAAATCTAAGGATGACCTTCGAGATTTTTTATAAGGCTAACTCCTTATCGGATGCGATCTTCAATGCTCACCTACCTAAGCTAATTTTGTACACAAAGAAAAAGGGGAGAGAAATAACATAAAATAAAAAATAGAAAGTAAAGTCCTAAGCTAACGAAGGAAGCGCTATGATCATATCAGTGGGATTAATGAACATATGCATCATTTACTAACAATGCAAAGTGAACACGAGTTCAGTAAAGCATGGACATTGACACACAAACGTATGTGTATATATAAGAACTAAGATAGAAGGCAACTAGTCACAATTATCATATATATAGAAAGTAAAGTCCTAAGCTAACAAAGGTGATGCACTAAGATCATGAGATTCTTTACATATCAGTGGGATTAATGAACATATGCATCATTTACTAATAGTGCAAAGTGAACATAATTTTATTCAAGCACAAACATTAACACACAAACATATGTATATAAGAACTAAGATAGAAGACAACTAGTCATATATTCTCATATATATATTTTAAATTTGATTACAATCATGCCAGAGAAAAAAGCTCGAATACTACTAGCAAAATGACTCAAGGCTCGATTCAAGATTGATACACAAAAGACAATGAAAGGAAAATTACATACAAAGCCAAATATTGGACATTAGAAAATTGTGTATTCATACCTAATATCTAGCCTTGTATGTAACTTTCCTTTTATCTTCTTTTGTATATCATTATAAACTTGAGCTTTGAGTCATTTTGCTAGCAACATTCAAGTCTTTTTCTCTAGCATGATTATAATCAAATTTGAAATATATATAGATAGATAGATAGATAGATATGTGTGAGAAGTTATGACTACTTGCTTCCTTTCTTGGTTCTTATATATGTGCAGACACCCAAACCTAGCCATTTGTCCTCCACCCTAGCCTTCCTGCCATTTCTACCATCAAAACCTAGCCACTTGTCCTCCATCCATGCTTTCCCGCCATTTTTGCCCACTATTCATGTATATTTATATATTTTTATTTTATATATATATTTAATATTAATATTTTATATATATTTAATTAATATATTTATTTAAGTGAATTAATCCTAGCCATCCAATTTCACTTAATCCCATCTGTTCATCAACATCAATCCATGCCACACCCAAAATTTAATATCTACCCTTAGATATGCTTTAATATTAGCCACATTATTAGTGTTGTTGAAACCCTAGCATGCCCTAGGTTGGATTATAAATAGGAGCCATTTTGATGGCTCAACCTCTAAGTTTTCAAATACCTTTATTTCATAAGTTCCTAAGCCCCTGGAGTTTTCTAATTTCCTCGAGCTTTTGTAGTGCCTTAGAGTTCCAACCCAGCTTTTGTGCCCTAATCCCACTCCATCCATCATATTCCCTGTTCCCTCATTCACCATCACCATCGTTGCATCATTCATATTCTTTAGATCTACTTTTGCAGCATCTTTCCTCAGCCACCAAGCACTACCAGGAACTTTTTGTCATCGCCAAGCGCCTCTGGGCACCTCCCTACCAGTCCCAAGCATACATGAGTGTTTCCTACAGCTACCAAAATCTTGCAAGAATTTTACGTAAGCCTTTATAAATTCTTCCAAGCCTTTGAGCAACGCTAGGGTGCACCTTCACCATCGACCTGCAACAGATCCAACCATCAACAAACAACAAGCAAAGAACAAGGTAAATCTATTTCATTTGGTTATATTGCATACTGTTTAATTCTATTCGTATTTCATACTATTATAGCTAGGGTTTTAGTTGTGATTTCTGAGGGCTCATATAGTGGAGCCCTCACTATTATAACTAACTTTCTAGTGTCTCTTTGTGTGCATATTAGATAGTATATCAGAATCATTAGATAGTTGATTAATCTAGAGTGGCCTAGCATCAGATACACAAAAGCCCACTCACACCTGTTGGGAGAAAATATGCAACTGAAGACACCACAATTTGTTATAGCTAGGGTTTTAGAGAACCCTAGAAATATTTGTAAAAATTATATCAAAGAGGATTCTCAAATCCACTATTGTAACAACAAGGTTTTTTAGGGTCCCCCCGTTTAATATAAATCTTATTTGTTGCGCAATATCTATTTATGTGAATTCTATTTTATTTAGCATTGTTTGGTGTTGCATTTTTAGCTCTACAAATGGTGATCATGGTGAGACCCCCTAAGGGTTTCATGTTTTGATTTATCTTGCCATCTAGCTTATTTTTTGTTATCTTATTTACAGATTTTTAGAAGCGTGAATCACACATCTTTCGCTTGTTAGGATTTTTGAAAGTTCATAGAAGTTGTAGAAGGAGCGTGAAGCACCCAGTGGTGCTCAAAGGCTATCCAAAAATGCCCAGGTGCATTTCAAAAATGCCCAGCTATGTTTTACAGTGATTTGGAACAAATACGTAGGATGTCTAGTAAGTCCACTATCTAAAATCCAAGTTTTCTATTTTACATATTTTGGGTTCTTTGATGTATTTTTCAGATTTCAATCTTAAAATGAACAATCAGTAAGTAATCTAGAAAAGAACTCATATTAGATTGCATTTTAGGTTTCTTTTTGCATTCATTCACACATTCTAGTTAGCGTTTATATGTATTCACAAATATAAAATGTTGCATTCTGATTGCATTTGAATTGACAATCTACATAAATTAGAGCTGCATTTTAGGGTTAGAAGTACCTTCTTTTATTTATCTAAGTAGGAACATCATAGGGTTCCAATATTATTCCTACCATTGGGTGATTCCATGCAGAGGGGTGGATGAACCCTCCGGTTATCTTTGATAGGTGGTCTTAAGAGGTGTACTTTACACCCTTTGGAGAAATTGGCATTCTCTTGTTGGCTTCTGATTTAGATTTATGAAATTAGTTGCTTCTAACACTGTTTGTCCACATTAATAAACAAAAACCTTAAAAAGAACAATTTGACTGATAGTTTAATCTATATTTTGATTTATTTTCTTATGGTATTAACTAGAAACCAAAAGAAAACTATAAGTCAAGATAACTTAATGGAACCTTCATCCACCCTTCCCACCAATTATGTGGTATATTCCTTTAATGTGACATAGGCATATTTATATGTAGGTCTCTCACATTCCTTGCCATCCACAACCTTCCATATGGCCATGACCCAAGAGGAGTCAACCTCCCCTACTATAGACAACCACATTACCCATATAGACATGGCAATAGTAGAAGCTTTCATGAAGTATTATATTTATGTTTTAGATTACATCCCCAATTCACCTAGACAAGATTCTACTTTACAGCAAGAACCTATTTATTTCCAGCCCCCATCCACCTTTACCGAGGTGTATGCTAAACCTCTTTTTGAGGCATCAGTTACACCTTCCTCCCATGTGTCCATTCCCCAACCTTCATGTGCTCCTAGCACCTCATATACCTCCACTTACACCAACCCATTGTATGAGGCACATGTAAATGTTGCTTCACAAGTCCCAAACTCACAAGTTGCCATACCTAGTGTAACTTACCCCCAAACCACATCTTCCATACTATCTACTTTCATACCCTTAGCTTCTAATAGATATATTAGTGAGGCATGGGAACACCTGAACAAATTTCTTAGACAACATCAAAATGCTCAACAATAAGTACAGGCAAACTCTAAGCCTTTACATAACTCTACTTAGACTGTTCTTGTCAACCAGGGTCCATCATGGGCATCACATTCTTCTATGGTTTCTATCCATGTTCCTCCACCAAGCCATACCATTACCATCCTATTACAATTGTCCAGCCTAACCATAACCTTCATCCATAAACCTCATTTCATAATCCCCCATATTTTCATCAGCAATCTCTCATTCATAAAATCCCATCCAATTCACCTAGCCATCAATACCAATCTCCTCATCATTTAGTCACTCCACAAAATTTCTCCACTCCACCACAAACTCATCAGGTAATTTAGGGCTTTCACATTCCTGAGAAAGACCCTCTAATTAAGGCCATGCAAAAATAGATAGATCAATTGATTCAATTTACTCCTATTTTTTCAAACTAGAAACCAACCTTACGCCAATTGATCAGTCAACCAATTCATCCTTTGGTACCATCCTCGTCATATCTAGCAGATTTCATGGTACCTAAGTTTGACAAATTTAAGGGAACTAAGGATCCTAAAGAACATGTGAGAACTTTTGTACATGCTTGCTTTATAATTCAAAACAACAATGCTCTCATGCTTCGAAATTTTCCTGAAATATTAGGAGGGGATGCCATAGAATGGTACAATCAATTGCCATGCCATAGTATTTATACTTTTGAGCAATTGATTGATCAGTTATTTGAGTGTTTCATATTGAATGTTAAAAATAAGATCTCATTGTCTAATGTTTATGCTTTAAGGCAACATGATGATGAATCTATCTATGATTTTGGAAACCGCTGGAGGGTTGTCATCACTAAATTACTATTTACCCTACCAATGGATGAGCTAATTAAGTCATTCACCAAGAGTTGCTTAAAACCTATCTCTTGGACGATCCAACTACAAACTTATCAATCATTTGAAGAAGCTTTAGCTCAAGCTAGTATCATTGAGGAGATAAAAATCCAAGAAGGCATATTAAAGTCTAAAAATAAAGAACGGTAAAACAAGGGCCAATACAAAAGAAACTATTCAGGCCAACAAAAATCAACATAGGCAATCTCAACCACTCAATCCAATCAAGTCAGTCAAGTGGTCATGAGCCAACCGATAATGGCTCAACAAAAACCTATGCAACTGTGGTGACACTACTCACCTGAGAATTGAAATAAATAGTTGAATACAAAAAAATAAGAGATTGAATCAATTTTTAAATTGAAATCGCCTTTAGATTGTTGTATAACCCCAAAAAATAGAATAAAATATATTTTATGGATGCCAATTACACCCAATGCAATTACCTATTTCTATATTTCTAAAAGGTGTGATCAAGGGTCACAACCTATGTTAATGAATGGTTAAGGAATAATAAGTGAGTAATTATAAATGTAATTAATATGAGTGTTAGGAGTAGAATCCTAACATGCCACCCTCCTTAAAATGAGATTTGTCCTCAAAGCTAGAATTGAGGAAATTGTTGTTGAATATGATGGAGCATCTCCCATGTAGCATCTTCTGAAGGTAGACCTTTCCATTGAATCAATACTTCAGTGATGGTGCGATTGTGGAGGTGGCGCATGCGGTGGTCTAGGATAGCTTCTGGTTCAACCATGAGGGCCCCATTGTCGAAAAACTTTGGAAGTTGAGTTTGAGTAGTGATGTGAGTGCCTATTATGGCCTTAAGACAAGAAACATGGAATACATGATGGATTTTGGAGGATTCTGGTAACTCAAGCTTATATGCAACTGGTCCAATACATTGTAGAATTTTATAAGGGCCATAAAATTTGGGTGCTAACTTTTGAGACCCTTTGATTTTTAAAGAAGTTTGATGATATGGTTGAAGGTGAAGAAATACCATATCCCCTTCTTGGAAAACCCTCTCGATTTGATGTTGGTCCGCTTGTTGCTTCATGCGGTGTTGGGCGATGTGTAGATTGTCTTTCAGAGTGCGAATAATATTATCTCGAGTAACAAGCTCCATCTCTACGACTGGCACCTTTGTATTTCCTGGAAGGTAAGAGGTTAGGGATGGGGGTGATTGGCCATATAGTGCTTCAAAAGGGGTCATTTTAATGGTTGTGTGATATGTGGTATTATACCACCATTCAGCTAGTGGAAGCCATTTAACCCAGTGAAGGGGTTTTGTGGAAATAAAACATCGAAGATAAGTTTCTAAGCATTTATTGACAACTTCAGTTTGACCATCTATTTGGGGGTGGTAAGCGGAGCTCATCCGAAGTTGAGTACCTTGGAGTTTAAATAATTCTTTCCAAAAATTACTAGTGAAAGTGGGATCACGATCACTAACTATAGTAGAAGGCATGCCATGTAATTTAAAGATATTGTCAAGGAAAATTTGGGCAATAGTACTAGCGGTATAGGGGTGAGCTACTGGAAAAAAATGGGCGTATTTAGATAAACGATCTACCACAACTAGGATGGTTGTTTTTCCTGCAGACTTTGGAAGGCCTTCAATGAAATCCATTGAAATATCCACCCATGTTTTTGTTGGTATGGGAAGAGGTTGAAGAAGGCCTGGTGTTGCCACTATTTCGCCTTTATTTCTTTGGCATGTTTCACATTCATTGACGAATCTCTTGATATCATTTTTCATCCCTATCCAATAAAAATATTTAGTCACTCTTTTGTAGGTTTTTAGGAATCCAGAGTGTCCTGCAGTAGGTGTAGCGTGTAGCTCATGTAGAAGCTTTGTACGATAAGCGGATGTGGGTGAGAGGACAAGACATTCTTTGTAACGGAGTATGTTATCTTGCCAAGAATAGTGAGGTTTGCTCATGGGGTTTTGTTGGAGATGTTGAATTATGGTATGTGTGGTAGGGTCCGCATACCATTCTTCCTTGACTTGTTCGATCCATTTAGGGATAGGGCAAGAAAGAGCATGTAATTGGGAAGTTTCTTCAAACTTTCTGGAAAGTGCATCCATAACCATGTTATCTTTTCCTTTTTTGTATATGATTTCATAATCATAGCCTAGTAGTTTTGTCACCCACTTTTTTTGTTCTGGTGTGGTTATCCGTTGTTCCAGAAGGTATTTTAGACTATGGTGGTCGGTGCGGATAATGAAATGTTTTTCGATAAGGTATGGTCTCCAATGTTGGATAGCATGAACAATAGCTAACATTTCTTTTTCATATGTGGAACGTGCTAAATTATTTTTTGAGAATGCTTTACTAGTGAAGGCTAAGGGTTTTTCATTTTGCATGAGCATGACTCCCATTCCCAATCCTGAAGCATCACTTTCAATAATAAATGGTTTGGAAAAATCTGGCATGGCTAGGACAGGGGTGGTACACATGGCATTTTTTAAGGTCATGAAGGCTTCATTAGCTTTTGGAGACCATAAGAAAGCATTCTTCTTAAGTAGTGTCATTAAGGGTGCCACGATTTTGCCATAATCCTTGACAAATTTGCGATAATAGCCAGTTAGTCCTAAGAACCCACGCAACCCTTTTAGTGTTTTTGGAATCGGCCAATTTTCCACATCTTCAATATTACGAGGATCTACTTTAACTCCTTCCTTGGAGACAATATGTCCGAGGTATTCAATTTCTTGCTTTCCAAAGGAGCATTTTGATCTCTTTGCGTATAATTGATTTTCCTCCAAGATCTTGAGTGCTTGCTCTATATGGTTTAAGTGCTCTTCCCATGTTTTGTTGTAAATCAAAATATCATCAAAGAAAACTAGAATAAACTTTCGAAGGAAAGGGTAAAATACCTTGTTCATAAGGCTTTGAAATGTGGAAGGAGCGTTGGTGAGACCAAATGGCATCACCAAAAATTCATAATGTCCCTCGTGAGTGCAAAAATTTATTTTGGGTATATCACTTTCTTTAACTCGAATTTGGTGGTAGCCAGATCGTAAATCGAGTTTGGAAAAATATGTGGCTCCATTAAGTTCATCGAGTAATTCATCGATGATTGGAATAGGAAATTTTTCTTTGATCATTATTTTGTTGAGGGTGCAAAAATCCACACATAGGCGCCATGATCCATCCTTTTTTCTTACTAGTATGACTGGAGAAGAGTAGGGACTTCTACTAGGTCTAATGACCCCTACCCTTAGTAGGTCTTGTACCAATTTTTCTATTTTTGTCTTTTGTAAATATGGGTATCGATAAGGTCTAATATTAGGAGGTTGGTGTCCCGAAAGTAATTGAATGGCATGATCATGGCTCCGCTATGGAGGCAATCCTTCTGGTTCGTTAAATATTTTATCATGTCTCTCTAGGAGTTTTAGTAATTCAGGTGCCTCTGGTTGTTCTTCGTTAGTGGTTTGCAAGGAAAATAGTTGGGCAACCATACCTTTTCCTCCTTTGCAAATAATATTTTCCATTCTATGGGAACTTACGATTTGTGTAGGACCCATTTTTAATCCTTTAATTGTGTAAGTTTGGTCATTTTGTATGAATTGCATCCATAATTCTTCAAAGTCCCATTGAATTTTGTCGAGCGTTCATAGCCATTGTACTCCCAAAATGATGTCACATCCTCCCAATGGTAGTACATACATATCTGCTTTCATGTTATAATCTCCCATAGTGAGTTTGATATTCCTGCATTTGCCTTTGCATGCAATTTTTCCGCCATCGCCAATCATGACTTCAAAGTTATTACAGGGATATATAAAACAATTAGCTTGTTTGGCCAACCTGGGGTCTATAAAATTGTGAGTGCTACCAGAGTCTAAGAGCACAATAGGGTTTTGTTTCTTAAAATACCCTTTTACCTTCATAGTTTGTGGGGTCGAATATCCTGCGAGGGCGTTAAAGGATATTTCTGTTTTATCCTCTTGATTTTCTTCTGGAATATCCATTATTACTTCAACTTCGATGTCATCCTCTTCTTTGGGGGTGCAATCAATTGTGTCCAAAATATATAATTTTGGTGAAATGCATTTGTGATTGGGGGTGAATTTTTTATCACAATGGAAACAAAGACCCTTTTCTCATCTTTCTTTCATTTCCTCTTGGCTAATTCATTTAATTGGCATGACTTTATTTAGTTTTTGGTTGGTGTAGGTGTTTGGTGGTTTTCCTGTTGAAACTCTCCCTATTCGTCGTTGGTTATTGATCTTCTCTTCTATCATTTGTGCTAATGCCACTGCATGCATCATATCGATAGGGTTTTGTATTTGTACTTCCAGTTGAATGTCTTCTTTTAGGCCACTGATGAAGCAACTTTGAAAGAATGATGCATCGAGCCCTGATGTAAGGTTTGCCAACTTCTCGAATTGTGCTTGGTATTCTCTTACGGTGGATGTTTGGCGAAGTTTGGTGAGGGCTCCTATGAAATCTTCAAATTTGGTAGGGCCAAATCACAACATTAGGTTCTTTGTGAATTCGGTCCATGTGGGAGTACCTTTTGTTTTTTCATACCATTGGTACCATTGTGTAGCAATTTGTTCTAAGTGAAAAGGAGACATTCTATTATTTGTTGTCATCCCTCCAATTCACATAGATCATTCCTACGGATAGGCTTTGTAGGTTTCTTGACAAAGAGGTATGCTCTTCCCAACAAGACATCATAGATGTCTAACGACACCATGTTACAAGTGAATAAGTTGTGCATTGTCTTGCTGCCATACTCAAGAGTGCACTAGCCCTATAGATAAATACATTTTCTTAGGTTAAGCCAACCTAGATAATAAGGCTATGGGTATGCCATTGTTTGGAATCCAAGGCGCTTGAATGTGTCTTGTGCTTGATTCATGTCTCAATGATGATGTGGAGAGGCTCAACCTTGATCCAATGTTGGATGTGAAACAAGCACTCTTGTTATTTAAAGGGGTTTGATGTTGAGGTGTTTCTTGCTTATTGAGTTTTGTAACTCAGGTATGTGGCATCTTCCTCTTGTTCTTTTTTTGATGAGGAGGAACAACCATTTACCTCTAGTTGAACCACCAAAGTTTTTTGGTGCATTGGATACTTTAAATCATTGAGTGAGAGTTGTATAATGGTTGTACCACTTGTTCCCATATTTTTTTTACCCTTATTTTACATTGTTGGAGGTTTTTGGGCTTTGATGGTGATGTGGATCCATTGTTGATTTCATAGGTGGTTGTGCAATTGGTGGATTTGGCTTTGGCATTGACATTTTATATGGGTTGATGTTGATTCCTTCAGTTTAGCTTGCAATCTCTTTTTTAGCTTTAGCAAAGTGGAATGCTTTTGCCAAGGAGTCTAATGGAAGGAACTTCATCCTAGAGTGAAAAAATTATTGTAACTCTCAGACGTTTTCAAGACCTAGTGCTTCTCATCGCTACTAATACATAGGCTATTGAGAATTTTATTGAAGTCATGAGTGTATTGTTAGACAGATTGGTCTTTGCACTAGTGAATTACAAACATATGTATCCATTTTCATAGTGGTGTAAAAGATAGAATATTTTGCATACCAAATTGAAAAATATTGTACATATGGTGACTTTCTCCTTGGTCTGTGAGTGTTGCTAGTGGTTTCCTACCAACAAGGAATTGATTTTGATATTTTTAAAACTCCAAAATCAATGTCGCTAGAATAGAACCTATTGGAAGCATAGTAGGTTTTGAGATTCTAATGCCATGTATCCAAATATTCGACATTTATTGGCCTAAGAAGATTGGAATGTTGATGTTGGTTTGCATTTTCCAACGGCTATGACTATGGAAAGGCACAAGGTTAATAGTTGAGGACATGGATCCTATTATAATCATGAGATCGTGAAACTTACTTCATAATGTCCTCCAACAAGTTGATATTTTACCACTCTACGTGAAGGACAAATGTTGGGTGGGGAAGCATTCGATTGTGATTTTCTAACATAGTATATTTTGCTTGATGGAGACAACCCCGACTCCTTAGCACTCTATCAAACTCTCTTCCTTAGCCAAAATTTGTTTCAAATCTTATTTTTAATGTGTTTGAATTTTACTTTTTGGGTGACATTATCTTCATCAAGATTTTGAACCCAATTTCGAGACAACCAAATTCTTGATTAAGTTCATCGAATTCCATAATTTCTATGCTTTCTTTGATGACATTAGCCTTTTGAAATTCCAACCTTTGGTTCTATGCTTGGTTGCTAATGTGTTCTATCAGATGCTAGATATAAGCCTACTTCAATTATGTCAAGCCTCATTCCTTAGAAAAAAATTTATCCGGTCTAATCTCTTTCAAGCTTTTTATGCATTTTGTGATGACATCAATGCTATAAAGTTTCATCCTTTCTTTTGACACTTAAGCCAAAATTTGAGTCCAATTTTTTGGATTCCAGACTTTTTATGCTTCCTTTGATTACGTCAGCCCTTTGAAAGCTCGACCTACTCTTCAGACTTAACCAAATTTTGAGTCCAATGTTGCAGCAAAATATCAGACTCTTGTGCCTTAGCCAATTTTGAGATTCAACTTTGTCGGATTTCAAACCTTTTCCACGTCCATTGATTATGTTAGCCTTTCAAAAGTTTGACCGCATTCTATGCTTAACCAAATTCCCATTTTGCTACTATAAATTCTTGCTGCATTTTTATGCCTTAGCTATTTTTCAACTCGACAATCATTTTATGTGCTTGACTATGCATCTGGACCTCTAGTCTGATATCTTAGCAACAATATCTCTCAAAAAGATGCTATATATAGGCGGGTTAATTTTGTTATCCACGGTGCCAAGTACATCTCTACACACATCCAGTCTTGCAACTTGGCATCTCTCAGACTAGCACCAACTACAAAAGAAACAAAAGGGGTAGTTATGTGCTTGTGTCTAAAACTACTTCTCAAACAATTAGAAGTTGAATTGTTTCACTTTCCAACAACCTTGTAATTGTTGTACATAATGTTTAAAGCCCATAATATAGTCTTCTCCTCTTCTTTTCATTTACTCTTGCTTTGTTTCTATTCCATGGTTTGTTTCTCTCTTTCTCATCCTATAGACAAAGCATGTTCCTATTACCTAAGTATTTGTTCTACTACTTTCAATGCATTGGAATGGAGTACCTTGCACCCTTCAATGCCATACAACTCATTTACTACACATTTGTACATTTGCATTATTTAAGTTATGACTTTTTGGATATCCAGAATTTGATATAAGGTGAAATATTGGTCTGACCTATATATCCAATTTGTGGGATTTCCTCCATAAAATTTTAGGAAATCTATCTTTGTGGTACAAGGAAGGATTGATGTATGCGGTCCCCATAGTGTTTTGTTGTCCGTTATGCATTAACATCAAATTTTGGTGTACCAAGTCCATGGAGTGATTTGTAGCATCCAACTTAGTGGATATCTCCATATTAGAATTGTTGATGCTCATAGTTAGGTCTGCTATTCTTACAGTGATCTTATCCTCTAAATTATCTTTCCAAATCGCCATTCCTTGCATCACTTCTTTCATTTCCTTTGAACCTCTTTTGATATCTCTTTCACAATATCCTTTGCCACTTCTTTCAAGACTTCTTTCGCAATATCCTTTGCCATGTCTTGTGACATTCATCCTTCTGCCATGGTAGGTTTATAATTTCTTGGTAATTTTGCAGGTTATTGTGTTTGTTTTTGCAAAAATTTGGTCACAATTTTCCTAAAATTGTAAAAAAAAAAAAATTGCAAAATTTGAAGCAAAAATTTGCAAAATTTGACAAAATTGGCAATAAGTGCCCAAAATTATAGCAAAAATTTGTCAATGGTTGCTAAAAAAAATTTTTTCAACTATATTTTTTGGTGGTAGTAGAACAGAGCAGAAGCAGAGGAGGGTGAATTCCTGAGCGAAGGGCTGAGCAGCATGAAGACGAAGGGCTGAGTGATAGCGGCGAAAGGGTGGAGTGCTGAGCAAAACGGAGGTGGAGGGTTGAGCGATGATGACGGATTGACGAGCAAAGGGTTTGGGAAAGTCAATTTTCAATGACATGAACTCCAAAGCATCAGTTCAACAACGATCAAAGTACCCATAACTAGCACTGCCCACATGTGCATGTGCTTATACCTAGCATGCTAGGAAATCTAGCTTACATAGGTTTATCCTTTAAAACCCCAAAGCATTCACCTCTTATAGCAATGTGGGACAATGGTTAAAATTTATTTTGAACGCTTTTTGTCTCCGATGCCGAAGACCCTTTTTTCGGTGGCTGGGTTTTTAAAAAAACTTTGGCTAACCTTTAAAAAAATTTAATTTTTTCTGCCACAAAAACTGTAATTTACCAGAAAACGGCATAGACCTCTTCAACTACAATTTTTGATGCCTCTTTGATCCTTCTATTGGGATTTTTCTTATGGAGTTTTTTATAACAGTGCAGTCTATGGCATAGTATGCTAGGTATGTAGGTATATGGCCTTGTTCTCTTGTGCTAAAGACGTCATCAGATTTTGTTACCGTAGTCAAGAATCCTGTTCACATATACCTTTAATGATGATTAACATTTTAATGGTGCTTGGTATCTCGGCATGTGCTTCACCTAGCAGTTTGTAGCGGGTGCTTTGTTCTGCAGTGTCCACAGTCTTGTATTCAAGGAACAAAAGAAAAGAAAGGAAAAAAATATTTTCCTTCAAAATTTGGCTCTGATGCCAGATGTGGTGACACTACTCACCTGAGAATTGAAATAAATAGTTGAATGTAGAAAATTAAGAGATTGAATCACTTTTTAAATTGGAATCATCTTTATATTGTTGGATAACCCCAAACAATAGAATAAAATATGTTTTCTAAATGCCAATTACACCCAATGCAATTGCCTATTTCTATGTTTCTAAAAGGTGTGATCAAGGGTCACAACCTATGTTAATGAATGGTTAAGGAATAATAAGTGAGTAATTGTAAATGTAACTAATATGAGTGTTAGGATCAAAGTCCTAACATCAACAAATACCGTAACAAATTTTATATCATGCGGTCCCCTCGACAACACAAGCTCTAATAGTTCAGAACATATTGCCAACTGTGGAAAATCAACCCTAACGACAATCTGTATAACAAAATCACCAATATACCCCATTAACCGAGTCATATGCCTCTCTTTTTGGAAGGTTGTATGAGACAAATAAACTTGCTTTTCTTGAAATTAGACCAGATGATCCCGCCATATGTGGTAAAAATTATCGAGAACATATATTTTGTCCTTATCATAGGTAAAACAGGCATGACATCAATAATTGCCATGTGTTTAAAAACATAGTCCAGGACCTTATTGACTTGGGAGCGATCAAGCTTGATAATCCCCTTGTTCAATAAAACCAAAACATTGGTATATTTCAAACACCACTTCCTCATCACGAGATGTGCAACCAAATGTAGGGGAAGATAACACCAAAACTCCTCCTAACCAAGTCAATCACATTCAACAATACCAAGGGTTTGTGGGGGCCATTCATGTGGTAACTAGAGGTCAAAGGAATAACCAACAAAGGCAACCACCTCAAGCAAGTTTTTCATAACCTTCTACATCGCCACCTATCCAAGTTTCCCCCAATCCTTCATCACCCACCCATATCCCTAGTCAATCGAACCCTCGAAATCCACCCATCAATTATCTACCTCGACCAGTCATCTCATTGAGTAGTCAGTTAACTACAAGTATAAAAATGGCTTCCACCAAATTGCCAATCTCTGATTTAATCCAATAATCTCCTCCACATCGTTAGGTATTAATGGATATTTTGAAATCCATCAAAATACAGTCTCAAGATCCTAATGCCTTCAACAACTTTATGGGGAGCATCCAAACATGCATGGAGCCTTCCATAACATTCTATGACTTTGAGATTAAGCCAATCTCATCAAAATCAATGGACCCTCCATTGCATATTATGGCTCTAATTGACAAAAATATTTTTTAAAAAGTCCTAATTGATATCAGTTCCTCTATCAACATCATAACCACATCCTCTCTTCATCATTTGAATCTTCCTCCATCTCATATCACCAAGTCATCATTTACCCTCAAAGCATTTAATGATGCTTTGTGTTCCATAGTTGGCACTATTGTTTTGCCCATCAAAGTAGGGGTTAAAATATTACACACAATGTTCCACATCTTGGAAGGATCCATGGCATACAATGTACTCCTTGGAAGACCTTGGATGATGGAAATGAGATGTGTTCCTTCGATACTACATCAATGTTTAAAATATGTTCATGAGGAATAGGTACATTGCATATCTGTGGACGTCAAGTTGTTTAAGTATTGCAATTTTATTTCAAATCCTTGATTCCATGCTCCCTTTCACTCACCTTTTTCTTTTTCCATCGTCCAATCCATCCACCACTTCACCAATCTCTTCATCAAAGGATCCCATTTTTGAAGATCTCCTTATCACCAACCCTCATCAAGCTTCCACATCCCCATCATCTTCATCAATGACTACATGCACATGTGGTTACACTCAGTCCACATCATCAATATCATTACCATACTCATCATCATCATCCATTCCACAACCTTCCCAAGCCAATCCATTACCATAACCCAGTGTTTCACAAGTCAAATTAACGAATTGTGAGATACCTCCATCTTCACCATTCCCCGAGCCATCATCTGACCATAATCCTTCCATATCATTCCAAGTCGAGGTCCACCTCACTAATATTGGTATTGGTGAATACGTTGTCCAATAAATCACCATCACACCCCTCACCATCCCTAGTGCTTAGGATTTCAATCACCCACGTGACCCACCTTTGGCCATAGGAGCAGTCTATAACATGGTTTCAGCTCCAAATACCATAAATTTTGTATATGGGGGATTGATTCTTCATCAAGAGAAACACCCATAGAGGAACCCAAAGAACCAAAACTTGCCAACATTCCAAACATGATGGGATTCCCATCTCGATATTTCCACATAGTCAATTGGGAAGGCTATGGCCTAGGATTGCATGAACAGGGAGTGCATCAACCTATCGATGTTCTATATCAAGAGGTTTACGAGCGTTTAGGTCTAGGCTACCACCCACTTTCTACCACCTCTTATCTTGAATAAGCCTTCCAAAGGCTTAACCTCAATTCAAGAGAAGAAGCCCTACATCCCAATGATTCTGACAATGATATCTATGAAGAATTTGAGCTTATGTCAATAATTTCGGATGAATATGAAGAAGAATCAGAGCCCATCATTACCCATACCGAACAAGATGAGTTTTACCTCAACATGTTCCCCATCCATGAGTTCATATTTCACTTGCTTCTTCCACAAGAGTGAGCTGCCCCTATCGGTGAACCACCACCTCCATTCCATTAAG
Organism: Wollemia nobilis; assembly: GCA_028583015.1. Classification (NCBI taxonomy): domain Eukaryota; kingdom Viridiplantae; phylum Streptophyta; class Pinopsida; order Araucariales; family Araucariaceae; genus Wollemia; species Wollemia nobilis. Next base: position 6,223,071 of record JAQPPZ010016681.1, on the reverse strand, counting down.
CCATTCCATAAGTCAAACTTGTAACATATGTACATAAAATAAAAATAGTGGTTTTCACCACTACCAAAACAAAAATCAATCAAAAAAAATCAAAAACATGGTTTCTTTTTTAGCATTGCATGTATATATCATTTAGTAAAAAGCATTTTGTATTGATTGTTGTTTTTCAGGTTAACCAAGCCCCTAGAACTGGTTTTTAGGTTCCACCCATTTCATCCAACCTTGTCCACCTTGCACATAAGTCAACATGAAACATGTTGATTTATTTACCCCGCTCTGTAATATGTATGATCCAGCAAATCCAATTTCGATTAACATAAGCCTTATTGATATGGACCGGATTTCCTCACCTCCATCCTTTACCAAATTTTTCTTGTTCGAGGAATTGTTTTTTTTTTCTTTTTAAATTTGAAAAAACTTGTATTAGAACAAAGATCAATTACAATTTGGAAAGAGACTTTTCCCAGCCGAATTCAGAGAGAACACATGCTTACAATAGTAAAAGAAGATTTGCAATGGGGCCAAATCTCTTGAACCATTAACTAGCTAACAAGGGGATCAGTTTGGTCTGTTGATGCAACTTGTCACGATATCGCGACATTCTGTCCTTCTTCTCCTATGGCTGCAAAAATGCAACATGTCATGATATCATGACACTTTTCTCCTTTTGCCATGAAAATGCAACATGTCACGATATCGCGACACTTTTCTCCTTTGGCCGCGAAAAAGCAATATGTCGCGATATCGCGACACTTTTCTCCTTTGGCCGCAAAAATGCAACATTTCGTGATATCGCGACACTTTTCTCCTTTGGCCACGAAAATGCAACATGTCGTGATATCATGACACTTTTCTCCTTTGGCCGCAAAAATGCAACATGTCGCGATATCGTGACACTTTTTCCTCTTCTGGCCGTGACGTTGCAACATGTCGCGATATCGCGACACTTTTTCCTCCTTTGGCCATGACGAAGCAACATGTCATGATATCGCGACACTTTTCCTCCTTGGGTAGCGGCATTGCAACATGTCACGAAATCGCGACACCTTTTCCTCCTTTGGCCGCGATGAAGCAACATGTCGCGATATCGTGACACTTTTTCTCACTTGGCTGCGATGCTGCAACATGTCACAAAATCGCAACACTTTGTCTCTTTCGGCCGCGACAAAGCAACATGTCGCGATATCGCGACACTTTTTCTCTTTCGGCTGCGACGAAGCAAAATTGTCACGATATCGTGACACTTTTTCTCTCTTGGCCGCGATGTTGCAACATGTCGCAAAATCGTGACACTTTTTCTCTTTTGCCCGTGATGAAGCAACATGTCGCGATATCACGACATTTACCTCCTTTTGCCGCGACGAAGCAACATGTCATGATATTGCGACACTTTTTCTCCTTTGGCCACGACGATGAAACATGTCGCAATATCGTGACACTTTTTTGTCTTGGTTGTGACGATGAAACATGTCGCGATATCGCGACACTTTTTCTCTCTTGGTCGTGACGATGCAACATGTCATGATATTGCGACCCTTTTCTCCTTTGACAGCGATGATGCAACATGTCACGATATCGTGACACTTTTTCTCCTTTGGCTGTGATGATGCAACAAGTCGCGATATCGCGAAACCTTTCCTCCCTTGGCCACGACGAAGCAACATGTCACAAAATCATGACATCTTTCCTCCATTGACTGCAATGAAGTAACATGTCACAAAATCACAACACCTTTCCTCCCTTGGCCGCGATGAAGCAACATGTTGCGATATCACGATGGCTTTCCTCCCTTGGTTGTGATGTTGCAACATGTTGCGATATTGTGATAGCTTTTCTCCCTTGGCCGCATCGAAGCAACATGTTGCGATATCGTGACACCTTTCCTCCAGTGACCGCAACAGTGCAACATGTCACAAAATCGTGACACCTTTCCTCCCTTGGTCGTGACAAAGCAACATGTCACAAAATCACGACACCTTTCCTCCCTTGGCCATGACGAAGAAACATGTCGCGATATCGTGACACCTTTCCTCCCTTTGTTTTTTCATTGATCATTAGCTCAGGGACCTTTCAAGACCCTGCCTAATCACCTCATCCTTAATAGCCATGTCACTGTGCAACTGAAACCCTACCTCCTTCTCAGCACCCATCTTAGCCAGGAAGTCGACCGCTTTGTTTAAATATCTACTCACATAAACTGGAATCACATCATCTAATTCCCTCCATAATTCCTTAATTTGAGTGACAAGAATCCTCAACCTCCATGCTTTCAAGGCAAAGTTCCTCATGCAATCTAGAGCTCCAACCATTATTTGAGAGTCTGATTCAAGTATTATCCTCCTGTGGCCCTGTTTAACTGCCCAAATAGAAGTAGATTTGATAGCTATGGCTTTTGCTTCATTTTTGTGGCTCTTCCCAAGCCTTGCAGTTACCAATAGAGCACTGCTCCAACATGATTCCGAAAAACCACTCCAATTTTGGCTCTACCCGGATTGCCTTTTGCAACTCCATCAGTATTAATTTTAATCCAACCTTCTGGGGGTGGTTTCCAACTAGCTTTGTCCTGTCCCTCTTGCACTTCAACTCCCTCTTCCATTGCCCCAATAACAACCTGGGTTTCCTATTAAGCATAGACGGCCATAGTTTCTATGACTTTGCTCCAAATGACCTGCCAAACTCCATCTAACGAAAAAAAAGTTTCTCTAAAAATTCTAGCATTTCTCTCCAACCACACTTGCCAAAAATAAAGTTTAATCCAAGCTCCCAACCAATACGAAGAGCTTTATATTTAAAACTACCCCTCTTCCATCTTTCTCAGATATTAATCCGATTCAAGTCACCATTAACTTGAATTTTATAATATGAAAACCATCTCTTCCAAATCTGGTGCGTGAAAGGGCACTCAAACATCAAGTGATTAGCTATTTCCTCGCTCTTGTAGCATAAGACACATTGAGAAGGACCGATGATTCCTTTACATCTGAGATTATCAAAAGTGAGAATTCCATTGTGCATGAAGTGCCAGGCAAAAAATTTTACTTTTAGCCAACCTTTGGAGTACCAATTTTTTCTCCAATCCTCAACCTGATAAGTATGAGAGGGAGGCTCTAGAAGGATCTTGTCATATCCGTCCTTCACTGTGTAGACACCAAGGCTCCCATAGCACCAAGATAATTCATCCTCCTTGTCTCTACCTGTGAGAAATCTTTCTATCAATATTTTAGTCATGATGGGTGCCAAATCCGGAGGGATTGAAATTGGCCACTCATCCAACTTCTTAAACTACTTAAACTTATACTCCCTAGCTGACTAGTGGTGAAATAACTTTAAATTTGAACCTATCCCTTGGTTTCAATGGCTACTTTTATTGGTTGCAATTCAAGAAATTCAACAATGATAGGTGGGTATTGATCCCATGAATCTGTCCAAAATCGTGCCTTCTCCCCTCTCCCCACTTTCCAAAATAATCGATCTTTTACTACTTGAGATCCTAACTTGAGAGCCTGCCACACTAAGGATCTAGTACCATCCAAAGGGAAACGGCCCACCTCATTTGGGTTAACATGTCCCACATATTTACTAGTTAGGATTCTACTAAATAAGGAAGTTGGTTGGGAGATCCACCTCCAATAAAGCTTTCCAGCCAAAGCTTTATTATTTATCTTGGATCTTCTCAGACCCAAACCTCATTTTACCTTGGGCTGGGTTACTTTGTCCCAACCTACTAAGGCCCATTTCCTCTCTCCTTTTACTCCTTCCCATAAAAAATTTATATCCATCTTGTCCAACTCTTTCCATATAGTATGTGGTGCAGCCAGGATAAAGAATTTATAAATTGGCATGGCCTGAATGACTGACTGTAAAAAAGTTAATCTACCCCCATAGCTTAACCATTTGTGAGACCAATGATTAATTCTATCCTTGATACAATCCAAAAAATTCCTCCAGATATCTATTTTGAGTTTTTTAAAGTGCAAAGGGACCCCCAAGTAAACCACTGTGAGAGAAGTCCTTGTGAATCCCAAGATCTCTAAAACTCTGTCTTGAAGCCTTTGATCAAGATTGAAAAAGACCACTTTGGATTTTTTATCATTGATGACTTGGTTTGTAGCCCTAAGGTAGACACTAAAAGTATCTCTGATCATTCTTACTTCCCTGAAGTTGGCCACTCCCACCAATCTAGTATCATCCACAAACTGTAGGTGAGTCAAAACTTCCTCACCCACCTTGATACCTATTAGCAAACCTTGTCTTTTCAAGAAAAGTCTACCTTGTCCTTCAGCTAAAATGAGAAAAATATAGGGAGAGCAAGGATCCCCTTGACGAAGGCCTCGAGTGGCTCCAAATGGTTGCAAGGGAAGACCCTTGATTAACATTAAGTATGTCATAGTAGAGACACAACTCATGACCCATTCTATCCAATCCTGAGAGAAACCAAAGGTTGCCATCATCTTTGCCAAGAAGCTCCACTCCACCCTATCATAAGCCTTTGAAATATCTAATTTTATGAACATTCCTTTATTACCATATGTTTGCATTGAATGGATTGTCTCCTGAGCTAGAACCACCCCATCCAGGATCTGCCTACCCTCTACAAAACCCCCTTGCTCTAAGGAGAGAATGTTATGTAAAAGAGGTCTTAGCCGCTCAGCCATTACCTTTGTGATTATTTTATATATCACATTGCATAAGGCAATAGGTCTATAATCTGAAATATGTACCCCCTCCTCCCCTTTTGGAATTAAGGTAATGAAAGTATGATTTAATGCTTTAAGAATTATTTTACTACCTCTGGACTCCTCTATAACAGCCATTACATCCTCCTCCAATTTATCCCAAAAGTCCTGAAAAAACTCAATTGGAAAGCCATCTCGACCTGGAGTTTTTCCGGTGCTCATTCCAAAGACCACTTTCTTCAGTTCCTCTCTATCAATGGGTTTAAGAAGGGTCTAATTTTCTTCTTCAAAGATAACAAAAGGTATGACAGCAATAACGTCATTTTGAGCCTCTTCATCTTGCGCCATACTTTCCTTAAAAAGTTTAGAAAAATAATCCATTGAATGGGAATGCATACCTGGAAGTGTATCAAAGGAGTGTCCATTCTCATCTTGAAGAGCTTCGATGTTATTCATCTGTCTCCTAGCACAAGCAGTCCGATGGAAAAAATTGGTATTTCTATCACCTTCTAATAACCAAGTGGTTCTTGCTCTCTGTTTCCAGTAGGTCTCCTCTTGGTTGTCAATGTCCTCAACCGCTTTACGCAAGGCATCATCCTCGGCTTTGAGCTGCTCTGCAATTGTTCCTTCCCTAAAGTATTTTTGAACCTCATCCCATCTGGCCACCAAAGGAGCTCTTTGGACCTGGAAGTTTATCTTGTTAGCTCGCCTCCAATGTTTTAGTTGAGCTTTGACATAATGAAGTTGTTTGTGGAATCTAAACATTGTTGTCCCATATGCTGGGCGGCCTTCTTCCCACCACTGTGGAATTTTCTTTCGAAGTTCCTCTTTTTGTAACAAAAAATTCTCAAATTTAAATGGTTTGTGATGCTGCCCTGTCTTAGTCCCTCCTTCCAACAAAATGAGAAAGTGATCTGAAACTGGACCCTCCAAAATCCAAAATTTTGTATACAATTTTACAAATGCCTCCTCTGAAACCAAAAAATGGTCTAACTTTACCTTCCTACTATGTGGCTCCCTCCTCTTATTAGTCCAAGTATAGTTGGTTCCAGGGCATTTAATATCCACTAAGTGTAAGGCCTGGACTTGGGCAATCATAAGTCGATCCCCTGAGTCTAAAATTGGGGTTCCCCCTTCCTGATCTCTAGAGGATAATTTAGCATTAAAATCCCCAGCAATAATCCAGTATAAATCTTCCCTTGATATTCTCATGTTATGCACAGTTTTCCATTGAAGCCTCTGACCATCAAGGTTTTGAGCCCCATAAAAATTTGTGATTAAAACATGTTCAGTTGTGACATTATTCCTAAAATGTGATGTGAGAACACCCCTCCAAGCTAGATTTTCTATTGCGGTCCATTCAAGAGAGTTCCAAAGAGTAACAATCCCCCCTGAGGCACCTTGGGCAGCCACTTCCATATGACCAGCACCCCTCCAAATTCTGTTAACTGTTTTACACATAAGATCTAACAACATTTTTGTCTCCTGAATAAGCAAAAAATATGTTTTACATTTTTCTAAGAGTCTTCGAACAGTAGATTGATGGGTTCTACTATTTAAACCCCTAACATTCCATGATTGTATAATCATTGGTTACCTTGAGAGCAATAAGAATCTATTGGCCTCACCGATCCTCTAGTGATCGGTTTGTCTCCTTGAACTGCTAGCAATTCCTTATTTAATTTTCTATCCACTCCTTGAGATTTGCTATTTTTTTATCTCTTTTCCACTTGATTTATCCCTAAAGTTGGCCTTTCTCTGTTCTTTTCTGCTATTCCCATGCTGACATCCTTAATTATTGGTTGCTCTTGTTTATGCACTATCAATGCCCCTGCACTCTCTGACTACGATAACTCACTGTGGTCAATTACCTACTCTATGACGGGGGGAGATGAAAGAGGAGATTGAACGTGGATGTTATTATTTTCACTATTACCATCCACTCCTTCCATGAATTGTTCCTCTTGGTCCACTAGTGTCTTAAATATCTCATACCTATTGGCGGGCTTGAGTTGGGTTTGCTCTTTACCATCTTTTTTCTTGTCTTCTCCTTCTTTTAGGCTGTTCAAAACCATCTCTCTGAGCTTATTTACCCTGAGAAGTATTGGTTTGTTCTTTGTTTATTGTTGACTTACCCTCCTTAGGAATATTTGACATTCCTAGAGGAGCTTCCATTTTTGTGTTCATATTATTTGGGCAAAATCGGGCCAAATGCCCGTATTTGTGGCAAAATCTGCATCTAAAGGGCAGAGCCTCATAATCCAGCTGTTGAATCCAATATAGTCCTGCAAGTTCAAGTTCCACCTCTGTTGGTAGAGGCTGGCTAAGATCCATTTCCACACATATTCTTGTATAAACAGTTGTTTTCCCTTCTATTATGTCTTTGGATACACCCAAATGTCTTCCAAGGGAATTACCGATCATCTCCAAAACCTGCTCACTCCAAAACTCCATTGGAAGTGCATACAAACGGATCCATATCGGGACAACAATGGGTTCAATTCAAGGATCGAATCCCACTCTCCAGGGTTGAACAAATAATCATGTCGGACCATGATTCCTCTTTTCTGATTCGAAAGCCCTATTTCTATCGACCAGAGAAGAAAAACTAACAATAAAATACCCATTGCTAATAAACCATAAAGAGTACTCACCATGAGGCTCCCAGATTTGCTGGACCCAGGAGTGCAAAAATTTAGGGTAGGGCGAATACCCATGAATTTACAGATCAAATCGTGGTTGGCTCTGTATAAGATTGTTTCTTCGACCATCCTTGGATCAATGATAATCTTGGGCCTTGATTCGGACTGTGGGAGGCATCCATTAACTCGATGAGTTGTTGATCTATTTCCAGCAGCCGTAAAGAGCATTTTAAATGCAGTTCTTTGAGCTTCATCAGTCTTGGATGGAGATTTATATTTTAACAAATCTGCATAAGAGCTATTTCTTCCTAGGAGAGGATCCGGAGAAGTCCCCATTGGACCCTCCTGGGGCAGAAATCTTGCCTTTAGATCCATAGTAACCAGAAATCTCTTCGACAACCCAACTGATGCCCTAGATTTTCCCTAGCTCCAGAAACCCTAGTTCATTGCTTCCCGCCTACTCGCTTCCCAGTTGTTGGATAATTCAATTTTTACTTCAATAGTAAAACACATTGAACCTTGTTCGAGGAATTGTTAAGGGCTTCTACCAATTGCATTCCTCCATCCCATCTGCCTTCGCCTCCACATTCACCTTTAGATCCTAAGGTTTTCTAGGAAGAAATAGATGAGGATAAGCCAAAATATTTTGATGGCATATTATATGACATTCATCTGATCCCTACACCACATCAGCTTGAGGAAGGTTCCCACATGTCTATTGAATATACTATCGATGTGGACCTTAGTTCAGATAAAGACAATCCCCAAATTGTCAATCTTGGAATTTATCACCCAACAAACAAGAGCAGTTTATTGTTCTCATCAAGAGGAAAAAGGGTATATTTGCATGGTCATATAAGGACATGTCCAGTATTGACCCTAGTTTGGTTGTCCAAAATCTCACCTTATAGCCTGATGCTAGGTCGGTCAAACAAAAACTTAGGATAATGCATCCTATCGTGGCCCTCTTGGTAAAAACAGAGCTTCAAAAACTCTTTTACGTGAATTTCATAGTTTGTATCGACTATCCTTAGTGGCTTTCAAACACGGTACCCATTCGTAAGCCTAACAGGGCAATACGCGTATTCCCTAACTTTTGAGATCTTAACAAAGTGTGTCCTAAAGATGACTTTCCTCTCCCAAACATCAATACTCTTGTCGATACCTATGTTGGCCATGAAATGCTTTCACTCATGGACATTTTTTCAGGATACAACCAAATTCGAATAAATCCTGATGACCAACACAAAACAACATTCAATACATCTTGGGGAACTTTTTGTTACAAGGTGATGCCCTTTGACCTCAAAAATACAGGTGCCACATTCCAACGTGCCATGACTTATATTTTTTAGGACTACATACACAGGATTATCGAAGACTATGTGGATGATCTCTTGGCTAAATTCAAAACTCGACAAGAACACATTGGTGTATTAGAGATATTTTTTGATCGACTCCTAGAGTATAATGTAAGGTTGAACCCCAAAAAATGTGTCTTTGGTGTTACCTCGGGAAAACTTCTAGGATTCATTGTCTCCAAAAGAGGCATTGAGGTGGACCCAAACAAGGTCAAGGCCATCATGGAGATGCCTCCCCCAACTAACTTAAAGGAATTACATAGTTTACAAGGAAAGATTCAATCAATCTACCATTTTATTGCGCAAATTTTTGACAAATGTAGGCCATTTAATCACCTACTACAAAAGGGGGTGCCATTATCTTGGATAAATGAATGTCAAAAAGCCTTTGATGACATTAAGAAATACCTAGCTTCTCCACCAGTCTTAGCTCCTCCTCATCCAAGGATCCCATTTTATCTTTATGTCTCAACAACAAACTTTGCATTAGGGACAATGCTTGCACAAAAGAATGAACAAAATCAAGAGCAAGTTTTCTACTACATTAGTCGAACATTGGTAAGTTATTAAACTAAATACACTTATGTAGAAAAAATTTGCTTAGCAATTGTTTTTTCCACTAAGAAACTTTGACATTAAATGCTTAGCCACACAACCTATGTCATAGCTAGATAAAATCCTATGCGTTACATGATGTCTCGCACTTACAACAACACCCGCACCGCTAAATGGATAATGCTCCTTACTGAATTCGACTTGGAATTCATTAGCCAAAAATACATTAAAGGTCAAGTAATAGTCGATTAACTTGCGGAAGCTCTACTACCTAGTGATCATCCTTTGATTATTGAGCTCCAAAATGATTTGATATTTGTTTTCACTGAGCAATAAGAAGATGTCATTCCGAAGGAAGACGTCGATATCACACTATTCTTTGATGGCTCTATGTGCACGAAATTTCAAGGTGTTGGAGTCATATTTCACACACCATAGGGGGTACCTATACCCTTATCATTTAAACTTGATTTCCAATACATAAATAATACTGTAGATTATGAATCCTTAATCTTAGGTGTTCAATGAGATATAGCTATGAGCATTAGGCATATTAGGATATTTGGTGATTCTCAACTTGTCTTCAAGAAAATCAATGGAGAATACCAATGCAAAGAACCGACCATTAAGATTTATCATGAAGTTGCTCTCTAAGTTTTATTGGTATGAAATCAATAGTTTGCCATGTTTGACTAATAGATTTGAAGATGTGATGGCCTCCCTTGGATCATTGATTCCAAAAGACTCATTTGGAGAGGTACAACCCCTTATCATTTCAACGGTCTCTAAATATACAATACCTCATGCTGAGTCAAAATATGAAAATGATATTTGCTTTATCCAATCAAATTCATATGAGCCTTGGTCAAGCCAAATAGTAGCCATCCTCAAGTTTGTAACACTCCCATATGACATATCTCGAACTACCAAATACACTTTCATGCAAAAGGTAGCTTGTTCCATTCGTTTGGGGGACATGTATAAATGTGGTTATGATGGAGTCCTCCTTCATTATCTCAATTCTAGTGAGGAACAAAGAGCCATAGCTAAAGCCCATGATGGTACTTGTGGTGTTCATTTTAGTGGAATGGCCATCACAAAGCGTATTTTTTGCATGGGTTATTATTGACCCACAATCGAACGTGATCGTTGCACATATATTAAACATTGCAAGAAGTGTCAAGAGCATGCTAATTTAAATCATGTACCATCACAATCCTTACAGCCTATTCAAAGCCTTTGGCCCTTTTCACAATGGGGCCTAGATCTAATTGGCAAAATCTCAATTCCTTCCTTAGGACAACATACATTCATTATCACAGCTATTGAATACTTCATAAAGTGGGTTGAGGCAATTCCTTTAACCAGTATGATAGGACCTCAAATTGTGGAGTTCATACTCCATCACATCATTTGTTATTTTGGTATCCCCTCAAAAATCATTTCAAACAATGGCAAGTCTTTCAAGAACAAGGATTTTCGAGCACTTTCTAAGAAATATAACATTCAACATAGTTTGTCGGCTCCCTATTACCCACAATCAAATGGATAAGCTAAAGCTTCTAACAAGACTTTAATTGCTATTCTCAAGAAACTTGTCAAAGAAAATCATAGATATTGGCATATACAAATACCCTTGGCATTATGGGCTTATTGAATAAGCATCCACATGCATACAAAGGCAACACCATTTTCATTGGTCTATGGAGCCGAAGCAATCATACCTCTTGAGCTTGAGATCCCTTCCTTGAAAATTTCTTTGCAAGAATTCATATATGATGACACTGCTAGACAAGCACGTCTTGAAAAACTCACACTCCTTTATGAGAGGCAGGTCAATGCTTTAGAGCATTTACGAGTTCATCAGGACCACATCAAGTGTGCTTACAATTCTAAAGTTCATCTAAGTGAATTCCAAGTAGGATATATTGTCCTTAAAGAGAACCAACAAAATACCAATGCATTATTGCATCTTTGTGATAAATTTGTGGCTAATTGGTTAGGTCCATACATTATCACACAAAGAGTGGGTAACGGTACTTATAAGCTTGCCAGTCTAGAGGGAGAGGAAGAACCCGAACCACTTAATGTCATACACTTGAGAGCATTATATGCATGACTTGATATATATATATATATATATATATATATATATATATATATATATATATATATATATATATATATATATATATATATATATATATATATATATATATATATATATATATATATATATATATATACATGGCTAATACACAAAAAAAAAAATTGCATACATTTCATTCATAACATTGCATTTCACTTACATCTACATTTCAAAAACAATGCATTCACCCATATGGCATTCCACATTTCACAAAATTGCATTTCATACATTACATTCACATCCACATTTCACATTTCATATTAGAGATCATTTATTAAGTTTAAGGTCTTAATTGGTCCAAACAAAAGTCATGTTGCCTTAATCAAGGGCACCTACACAATGTCATCTGCACAATTCCACTAAACCCAGTTGCCATTAGCACAAACCACACATTCACAAATCCTAGGTTTTTTTGATCACTCAGCCAATCCTAGTGTTTTAAGCAACCTCCAAAATACATGTCAAGTTATTTTTAGGACCATTGCACATACAAATTAAGAAAATCTTGAGCTTTGGGAATTGACTCCAAAATATTCTTGAATCATACACAATTTTCACATCTTGAAAATATCTTGTGTCAAAAAGAGATAACACCATACTTGGTATAAACCTCGAAGTGAAAAGGGTCACCCTTGCTACTCCCATCATGCAACATAGTTCATAAAAATAGTGGTTTTTACCACTATCACAATTCCAAAAATAAAATAAAGAGTAGGGGAAAATCCCTAACAAAAACTCTAAATCTTTTACATCACACACCACTGATCATTGGGTTGTAAGGATCATACTACATTTTCAGTCAAACGGTTAGGTAGTCATCCCCAAAACTTAATAATATCAAAAGCACAAATCATGGACTATGGAGTTAGCCTCCATCGGAGCTATAGACGTTTGACTGGCAGTGGAGTACACTCATGTGTGGTGAAGTGTCTCTTTTAAAAAGAGACATATGACCACTCATACGGACAAGCTAGCTTCTTGGTTTCATCCATAACAAGGTTACCCAATTTACTCAATATGAGTTAATGAACTCACTTGCACACACATTGGTTCTTGATTACCTCAAGTCATTACTATGCTCATGATTCGGTAAATAAATTCACTGCACACACATTTGGTCATAGAAGGATTAGGTAGTTTTATTAAGTTTATGTGATACCACTAGTGTATCTGAGTCTCTGCAAAATATTCAATTCTTCCATATCAATATTCATATCTTCTTCCATGTCAACATCCATGTCATTTCATGAGTCTTTCACCCCACATTCCACCAAATTTGGTGCCCCTAATTAAACAACAATGCTAGAAACATGACCAAGCAAGATCTAAACTATGAATGATCGTTAGAACATTTACATTCCACCTTGCATTAATCATCCATACACATTATATGCATTAATCATACATATACACTTGTATTTCACAAAAACACTCACACATAAGCATAACACAAAAAGTATAAGCCATGTATATATATACATATGATTCGCATATGCAAATATCGCTAGAAAGTTCAAACAACATAACAAATTGAGGGTGTTCAAGGTATCACACCTTCCACACAATCAAATAAACAAGCATCACAACTTGGGGGTGTTCAAGGTATCACACCTTCCCCCCAATACAATAAACAAGCATACAACTTGGGGGTATTCAAGGTATCACACCTTCTCCCCAATCAAGCAAACAAGCACACAACTTGGGGGTGCTCAAGGTATCACACCTTCCCCACCAATTCAACAAATAATTCAATCATGCATACACATCACATCATCAACAAGTCAATTGCTAGGTTCAAAAGGTTGCATCCTTTTGTCAAAGGTTGTGCTCTTTGCCTTGCATTCACATCATCCACATAATTTTCAGGTTCAAAAAATTGCGTTATTTTGTCAAAGGTTACACCCTTTGCCTTGCATTCATTCCTTGTAAAAAATCCCTTCATTTGTTAGGGCAAATAACAGAAACACTCATCACATTTTCCCCATTTCAAAAACCCCTTCATATATTAGGGCAAAGAATAAACACATTCATCACATTTTTTTCCATTTCAAAAAATCCTTTATCTATTAGGGCAAAGAACAGACACATTCATCACATTTTTTCCATTTCAAAAAAACCCTTCATCTGTTAGGGCAAAGAATAAACACATTCATCATATTTTTTTCAATTTCAAAAAATCCTTGATCTGTTAGGGCAAAGAATAGACACATTCATCACATTTTTTTCCCATTTCAAAAACCCTTCATTTGTTAGGGCAAAGAACAAACGCATTTTTCACATTTCAAAAACCCCATCATCTATTAGGGCAAATAATAGACACATTTATTACATTTTTTCCCATTTCATAAAACCCTTCATCTGTTAGGGCAAAGAATAGACACATTCATCACATTTTTCACATTTCAAAAAACCCTTCATCTGTTACGACAAAGAACAGACACATTCATCACATTTTTTCTCATTTCAAAAAATCCTTCATCTATTAGGACAAAGAACGAACACATTCATCACATTTTTTCCTATTTTATAAAACCCTTCATTTGTTGGGGCAAAGAACAGACACATTCATCACATTTTTCCCATTTTAAAAAACCCTTCATCTGTTGGGGCAAAGAACAGACACATTCATCACATTTTTTTCCCATTTCATAAAACCCTTCATTTGTTGGGGCAAATTACAGACACATTCATCACATTTTTTCCCATTTCATAAAACCCTTCATCTGTTGGGGCAAAGAATAGACACAATCATTTCATCGCATTTTTTCCCATTTCAAAAACCCCTTCATCTGTTAGGGCAAAGAACAAACACATTCAACATTTTTTTTTTTCATTTCAAAAAACCCTTCATCTGTTAGGGCAAAGAACAGACACATTTTTTACATTTCAAAAACCCCTTCATCTGTTAGGGCAAATAACAAACACATTCATAACATTTTTTTCCTATTTCATAAAACCCTTCACCTATTGGGCAAAGAACAGACACATTCATCACATTTTTCCCATTTCATAAAACCCTTCATCTGTTGGGGCTAAGAACAAACGCAATCATTTAATTTTTCATTATAAAAAATCCTTCATCTATTAGGGCAAATACAGACACAATAATTTCATTTTTCATTATAAAAACCCTTCATCTGTTAGGGCAAAGAACAGACACAATCATTTCATTTTCATTTTCATAAAACCCTTCATCTGTTGGGGCAAATAACATATGCAATCATTTAATTTTTTATTTTTAAAAATCCCTTCATCTATTAGGGCAAAGAACATATGCAATCATTTCATTTTTTATTTTCAAAAACCCCTTCAACTGTTGGGGCAAAGAACAGACACAAGTACAAGTGAACCTTGTATTTATTGGTTTATCCTATTTAACCTAGCAGTTGCAACGACTGGTTATCCATGCAATCCGATAGGATGGGTAAATCACCATAAGGACAATTACATCATCAAAAACCCCTTCATCTGTTAGGGTAAAGAACATACGCAACCATTATATTTTCAGTCATTTCATTTTGCATTATCAAAATCCTTCATCTGTTGGGGCAAAGAATAGACACAATAATTGCATTTTTCATAGTTATTGAATCATACACATGTCAAAACCCCTTTCATCTACTGGGGCAAAAACAGACTCAGTCACTTGAATTCATATATTCAAAAATGTAGCTTACCTCCACAAAATCACTCCACATTGCATCCATCAATACATTTCTCATCATCACATCTTCATGTCAACATCATTTCCATTCATCCATCATTACATTTTCACATTTGCCAAGTTCAACTACAATTTTAAGTGAACCTTGTATCTAGTGGTCTATTCTATCTCCTTAGTGATTGCAGTGATTGGTTGTCCATGCAATTCGGTAAGATGAATAAATCACCATAAGGACACTTAGCCATCTTCATCATCAAATATCTAATTGTTCAAAAAAAAATCAATTTTGGTACCTCATATTTAAAGTGATATTATGCCAAGACCAATTTTCTCAAAAGCTGTCATTGATGGCCTTGTTTGTGGGTCTTGAAACATGGATGACATCATAACTTTTTATCATCTCCTTTTACACCAGTCTCTAAGTATGTAGGCTAAGTAAAGTGATTGAGCAACCGTTTAGGGATTTCATGTAGGAATTGCTGCAATCATGAGTGAACCCGAGGATATTCTATTTTTCTTTTTGCATTTGCATTTTCATACTTGCATTTCAATGGCAACTTACGACATTTTCTTCAACATCATCGAATCATCCCAAATTTGGGGGAAACCACATTTGATTTTGACTTTCCCACAATGGGATACATCATACATGATCATGGCATCTACATTTGGCAAAAATCCCTTCATCTATTGGGGAAAAAATAAACACATTTTACATCACATCTCTCGCACATCCCCTCATATGTTGGGGCAAAAATAGACACATCATGTCACATATTTCACTAATCCCCTTCCCAACATTGGGATAAAAATGATATCACATCATCCATCATTCATTTGCATAGATTTCTTTTTTCAATTGGCTCATGAGATTCATCTACAAACTCATTCGCCAATTGAGGGGGTAAGCTATGCAAAACTCAAATTCTTTTATTCTTTTATCTTCAAGCTTGTGTTCCACATCCCAAGAGAAGTTGCTTCTACACCTGGCCAAAATAGGTGTCTCATATTTTTGCACTGCATTGTGTTTCACACAATGAAGTACAAAAAGGGGCATTTGTAGACATCAAAACCTAGCTATTTGTCCTCCACCCTAGCCTTTCCACCATTCCTACCACCAAATTCTAGCCACTTGTCCTCCATCCATGCTTTCCCACTATTTTTTCCCACTATTCATGTATATTTATATATATTTATTTTATATATATTTAATATTAATATTTTATATATTATATTTTATATATTTTTAATTAATATATATTTATATAAGTGAATTAATCCTAGCCATCTAATTTCACTTAATCATATTTGTTCATCCACATCAATCCATGTCATACCCTAAATTTAATATTTACCCTTAGATATGCTTTAATCTCAACCACACGATTAGTATCATTGAAACCCTAGCATGCCCTAGGTTGGATTATAAATAGGATCCATTTTGATGGCTCAACCTCTAAGTTTTTAAATTCCCTGAGTTCATGAGTTCCTAAGCCCCTAGAGTTTTCTAAGTTCTTTGAATTTTCAAAGTGCCTTAGAGTTCCAACCTAGCCTTTGTGCCCTAACCCCACTCCATCCATCATATTTCTTGTTCCCTCATTCACCATCATCGTCACTGCATCCTTCACATTCTTCAGATATGCTTTTGCAACATCTTTCCTTAGTCACCAAGCACCACTGAGCGCTTTTTGTCACCACAAAGCACCTCTCGACACCTCCCTACCAGTCCCAAACGCCCATAGGCATTTCTTGTAGTTGTCAGCTAGCCGTAGGTATTTTACGTAAGCCTTTCTGAATGCCCCCTAGCCTTTGAGCAATGCTAGGGCACACCTTCACCATTGACCTACAACATATCCAACCACCAACAGACATCAAGCAAATAACAAGGTAAATCTATTTCATTTGGTTATATTGCATATTGTTTAATTTTGTTCTCATTTCATACTGTTATAGCGAGGGTTTTAGTTGTAATTTATGAGGACTCACACAGTGGATCCCTCACTATTATTACTAACTCTCTGGTGTCTCTTTGTGTGTAGATTAGATAGTATATCAAAATCATTGAACAACTAATTAAGTTGGAGTGGACTGACATCGGATATGCAGAAGCCCACTCACACCTGTTGGAAGCAAAGATGCAATTGAAGACACCACCATTTGTTATAGCTAGGGTTGTGGAGAACCCTAGCAATATTTGTAAAAATTGTATCAAAGAGGATTTTCAAATCCACTATTGTAACAACGGAGTTTTTTAGGCTCCCCCCCTTTTAATATAAATCTTATTTGTTGTGCAATATCTGTTTATTTGAATTTTGTTTTATTTAGCATTGTTTGGTGTCACATTTTTAGCTCTACAATATGTTTGTGTGTGAATGTTCATGCTTGAAATAAATTGTATTCACATTGCATTGCTAGTAAATGATGCATGTGTTCATTAATCTTACTAATATGCAAAATAATCTTATGATCTTGGTGCATAACCTTTGTTACCTGAAGGATTTTTGTTATTTCTCTCCCATTTTCCTTTGTGTACAAAAGTGGATTAGGTAGGTGAGCATTGCAAATCACATTTGATAAGGATCCAACCTTGTAAAAAACCTTAGAGGTCATCCTTAGAGTTGCATCCGATAATTTTTGGACTTTATCCTATGTAGTTATACGTGAGGCACGAGGGTTAGGGGCATCCTATCACCATAAAATGTGATAACAACAATATGCATTTTCAAAATTAGATTCCACTTCATATTAGGTGGACCAATTGGAAGTATCATGATTATAGAAAACAAGCATGGTGGTGAGTGCTATGATTAGAAGTTAGCTCAAATAACCTGCTACTGAATCAACACTCCTTTTTTTATTCTTAATGATCAAATAAAATTGTTGTAGATTTGTAAGCTACTTTTGATGTCTTTCATTATTTAGCTTACTTTACATTTAAATGAACACTATAGGTTTGTGATATATGTGTATTATGGTTTCCTTATCCAATATGTAGTGCTTCCACTACTTACATGCTTGAAAATGGCATAGAGCTCTTTGTTATATGTGGGGTATTTTTAAATTTCTTCATTAAATGTTTCACTATAATAGGCAACGGGATACCCATGCTATGTGAGAACCATTGTCATCTTCGATTATCTTAGTCGAAAAAATCGCACCTTGCATGGAGAGACACAACATGACCACAATTGAGAGCACAAAGTTTGACTCGATTGGGAGACTTTGGGATTTTTTTATAAGGTCAACTCCTTGTTAGGATGTGATCTTTAGGAACACTTTAACTCAAATAGAGGAAATAGGATGCGAGAAAAAATAAAACAGCTTAACAAAAGAAAAGGGTGGTGATGCGCCAAAATATCTGCTAAGGTCTCCCTACATAATAAGCCTAAATACTATGTACCAGTGATGAACTCTTTCTCTCCTCAAAACAGTTTGGCACAAATGATATTTACTAACATATATGCGCATAAAAAAATGGGTTAGCAGAGAGCCATAGATGGCTAGTTCAAAAATTGATGCAGGCCTCCCACACACATATGTAAGCAAAAGCTAAAACAGGTAAAAACTTACAAACACATACATACATAAATGGGTCAACAGAGAACCACATATGGCTAGTCCAAAAATTCATGTATACCTCCATATATATATGCAAATAAGTTTTATAAAATATTGCGCTAGAAGCAGGGGTTTGATTTACCTATAAGTCACCTAGGAACCGACTGCTCTATAAAAAGAAATGAAAGGAAAGCTTACTAAACACTACAAATGTAAAGCTTGTGGATCCTTTACAATTCTAAGACTACTATTTATAGATACAATGGGAAGGATTTCCCTTGAAAACTCTTGCAGAGATTTCAAAATTATTATTGCTCTTGATGTTTAGTCGTGTCTTTATTGAAATCATTGTGTCCTTTTTAGTTCTCTAGATCTAGGATTATTAATGTTGATTTTTCTAAATCCTTGAATGCTTAATTGCCTTTGTTGTTTTCATCTACCACTTTTTGGAAGTCCCAAATTTTGAGCACTTGAAATTAATGTTGATTGGCTTGATTTATCCTAGTATGGCTCCCATCACTTCTGCCTTTATTACACCAACTACTCCCTTGGGTTGCCACGTCTTCTTTATAGGGAAAGGATTGTTTATCTCATAAGATTGTACACCTTGGAGCATAGGTGATTTCATCCTTCATAATTTTATCATATTATCCTAACGTATTTATCATCTTTGAATCTCAAACACTTTTCTTTGAGCTCAGATCTTGTTGCATTAAAAATATTTCCTTGTCTTTGGTTAAAAATTTTATAACTTTTAACTTTTTGTCACTTTGCTTACTTTTGTCTTTTGGTACTTTTTGTATTTTGATTCTCATATTTTATTTGATTGGAAATTTTGCTCACACTTTGTTCAATGCCCAATTTTTTGCTTCCTCCTTGTTTTCCCTCTGTTTAAGATTTTCTTAAGGCAACATTTGAGTGTAGTGAGAATTCACTACAAGAATAACATCTAATACATACTCTGATGCATCAGTCATTACCTCACAAATTTTATGCAAATTAGGTAGGGAAAGTGTAGGACCTAAACACAATTGGTTCTTCAACATCTCAAATACCCTTTATTGTGTATCTCCCTAATGAAACTTGGATATGGAACCTCCTTTGGTCACTTGGTGTAATTGTAAAACAATGTGTCAGATAGTGGATTTTTATAATGAACATAGACCTAAACTAACTTGAATACAACCATGCTATGAGTTGAGATTCAATTATTAGCTACAAATATTAATTTTTAAAATATGCTACCTCATAGGCGAAGAGATGATTCTTACTTCTAGTTTGTAATATTCACATATGAGATAATAACTTTGTATGCTTATGTAATTTGTAATATTCACATATTGATTTCTATTTTCTTTCCTTATGGTTGAGAAAAAATAGTTGAGGATTTGTCCTTAGTCCCACAAAAACTAGAGGCTTGGATAAACAATAAATTTCAATATAGGTTTTACATCCAATACATCAACAATTTAAACCTCAATGGCAAAAATCCTCTTTTGGCATATTTTTATCAAACATTCTATTTTCCTTGGGTATACCATGATAAAACCTTCTCCAGCCTTGTTGTTTAACATAATGACCAATGTAGATGTGTTGGTCTCTTTGTTATATAGGATAGAGGCTATGTTGGAGTCTTTGGGGTAGGCCAATCTCTAACTACCAAAAATCTTTGATAGAAATTGGAAAGACCCAAAATGTTGTGAATTTTTGTTTGTCTTTGGGTAGGGCAATATCTAATTACCTAAATTTTTTTAGGATCACATGGAATCCCTCTTCATCAATAATATACCCAAGTTATTGAATCCTCATCATGCCAAATGAGCACTTCTCTAAAGTAGCATATAGCTCGTATCTTTAAATAATTTGAATTACTTATTGAACATGTTGTAAATGTTCCTCCTATATCTTACTATAGATGAGAATATCATCTAAGTAGAAAAATATAAATAAGCTTGTATAGGGATGCAAGATGTCATCCATCATCCTCATGAATATGGCAGGTGCATTTTTTAAGGAAAAAAGCATAATCAACCTAAAAAATAAACCCTCCTTGGATTTGAATGTAGTTTTCATATGTCAGTGGAATCTATGGATATTTGATAATAGCTAGATTTGAGATGTGAAGAAATTTACACCATGGATTTTTTCCAACAAGTCATCTATCTGAGGCAGTGGATAGTGGTTCTTCATAGTTATTTTCTTCAAATTTTTGTAGTCAATACAAAGTCTTCATTTTCCATATTTCTTTGGATATAAGACAATTGGACTACCACATGGTGAAGTACTTGGTATTATGTGCCTCTTTTTAATCAGTTATTGGATTTTCTTTTTGATTTCATTATTTCAAGGACTGATCTATGATAAACAAGTTTATTAGACAAAGGAGAACTAGGAACTAAATCAATGGAATTCTTTACCTCACAATGAAGTGGAATGTTTCCATTTTCTTTTGCTATGCAGGGCCTGTAATTAATGTAGCAATGATCCTCTTACTTTATGGCTTGATCATCAATAGAATGAATTTTCTTGTTCGGACTATCATATTTATGCATTATTTTACATTAATTAAAGAAATATAGGTAGTAGGAGATACCTCTAGGATATTGAAGCATTGACCTTTGATAGTGATGATGATACTTTGAGGCCTAGAATCATATACACCATACCTCTTCCACATAAATGGTTGGCCCAAAATCACATCACAAACATCCAAGGACACAACATTGCATAAAACTTCATATTTGAAGGGCTTGATGGTAAAGTAGATGACACATTGTTGAGTGATATGAATGTCTCTCCCTTATTGTAACCATCATGGTTGTGGGTGTGGTGTGATAAAAAAATTAAAATCCTTCACCATCTAAGAAAATTTTGGATTCTTCTGGATCCCACTATCAACAATGAAAAGTATTGACTTACCCTTGACCTAGATTTATGAGTGAAACAAGCATTCTTCCTCTTGTGACTCCTTTGGTGTAGTATGTATGGTGGAAATAGTCACATTGGATTCAAATTTCTTAATTCTCTTTCCTCTATCTTCAAAATATAGATGTGGATGCAATGGTGTAGTGGATGTAGAGGATTGTGGCTCAACTATCACGATCCACCTTGGAATGACTTGCTACTTAAGTTGGACTATGTACTAACAATTGATGTTTAATGCTTATCTTTGATGCTTTTGATGGATGTATGTTTTGTTGATATATCTATTTTTATAAGGATATGGTATTGTTGATGTTATTTTTGGTTGCAATATCGGGTGCTCTCATAGGTAGACAAGATAATTGAACACAAATAATGAGATACCACATGTAAGAGAAATGATGACAATGATTTTTTTATCAAGCAACTCAAGGTAACATGAATGAATACCCTTTCATGTAGGTGCATTATGGTTTGCTTATGCTCATGTTCGTACCATTGGACCAGGAAAGTTACTTACAAGGAGTCTCCTTAACGTGAGTTGATGATAGCTTAAGTCTATCTTAAATAAAGATCCACTAACTTGAGGATAAAAAATGGTACCAAACATCGAGGGAGTGCATTTGTTCTTACTTTTGGCTTGATGGTTTTGATTATCTCCTTGTGTTCTCAAATAATTATTTGGTAGATGTTAATTCTTGGTTGCCTAAGGTTGGTAATTAATTCATTAAAGAAAACCTTATGTCTAATTGATGTGCTACATTTATCCATGGTGATGATTCACTTATTACCTTTTGCTAATGTTGGAGGAGCAACATTTAATCTTTATTGAATTCCTGTATCTTTCCTCCATGATTATTTTGTGTGGTTTCAGTTAAGGATAGTTGAGCATTGGAGAAATGCTCTTGAGCATTACACCATGAGTCCCTTGCGTGGTGGAGCTCAAGATTGCCTTCTATTTTTAATAGAAGGCACTGATTTGGAAGTGAAGGAGCTAATGAAGGAGATAGGAATCGAGGAAAAAGAAAAGAGTTAGTGAGAGCACAATGCTTATGGGGAATAATTTTCAAGAGGAAGAGACATCACGCTCAATCCCTACTATATTAGGTATGTTGTGGTGGTAATGTTGTGTCTTTACCTTTGCTATTTCTCTTTGCACTTTCCTCTTTAGTTATGTTGTTTGCCTAATACTATTTGCTTCTATTTTGGTCTAGCCATTGCCCTCTCACTTCCTTAATATCTACAACATCAACATGCTTGTAATTTTGGTTTTATTGTGCTTGGATTCTCTATGCTCATTCTATTGACTCAAGACCTATTCCCCTTGCACGGTGAAAGAATATTGTTTGGCAACACAACATTCAGATCACTCTCGTTGGCTAAATTATTTGCTTCATGTTTAACTTTTATGTTGTTTTGGTTTCCACTTTGTTAGTATGTTGCAGATTATTTTTGTGGTTCAGGGTGTCATCGAATCCTTTACGAGGATGGTGTCCTTTGTGTCTTTTACCTTAGGATTTAAGATTGATGTATGCTTTCACCTAGGTTTGAGGGGCTTTATATGAGCTTCATGGTGATATTTTTGTGTCACCAAATAGCACCCCTAAAAGCTTCCCTTTACGTAAAGCTCATGAGTGATAATCATCTCCTTTTTCCTAAGTTAGACTTTACCTTATTAATCTCCCTTGGTGCATGTGATTAGATTGGTTTATTTGATATATGAAATAGATTTAATCTATGGTTGCACTTTAGGGTTATCTTGGAGAGTTTAATCGGTGTTCTATGAATGGATTAGAAAGGTTTAACCTTAGACTAATGTTATATTTTTATTAATCAATAGATTGATTGATGTTAGATTAATCTAATATTAGTTTTTATGTTAATCATATAGATCTATTAATGTTAGAATTTTCTAATGTTAGATTTATATTAATCAAAGAAATTGATTAATTTTAGATAGACTTTTATAATGTTAGATTCATATTAATCAAACGAATTGATTAATTAGAGAAAGAATAATCTAATTTTAGATTAACCAATGGGATTGCTTAATTAAAGATGGACTTTTATAATGTTAGATTCATATTAATCAAGTGGATTGATTAATTACTTTAGACTAATTATCAAATTAATAATATGATGGATTT
The DNA here is from genome assembly GCA_028583015.1 of Wollemia nobilis. NCBI lineage: Eukaryota > Viridiplantae > Streptophyta > Pinopsida > Araucariales > Araucariaceae > Wollemia > Wollemia nobilis. The sequence continues at coordinate 6,199,397 of JAQPPZ010016681.1, read as the reverse complement.
ATTTGAGACAAACTTAGGCTAAGGATGAGTTGTTTGGAAAAATATAATCTTTGATCAAATTATTTTCTTGGATTAAACTAATGATTGTTATCTTCCAATCTTTGGTTTCAAATTAAACTAAGAGGCTTTTTGGATCTAGTGATGGATTCAACAAATGTAATACTTCAATGATTGATTCAAGTGTTCATTCCTTTATTTGATGAAGATAACTGACACATGGATTGAATAATGATAGAAGTCATTTTGTGGAAAATAATTTAGAAGTATGGGCTTATTTTGCATGTGTTACTTTAGTGAAATGAATTTATAGAATTGCATGGGTTGAATAGTGATAGAAAAATATTTTGGAAAGAAGTATGGGCTTCTTTTGCTTGAGTGTTGCTATATTGAATTGATTTGCATAGGAATGCAAGGCTTGGGATTTAAAATATTTGTGGAAAATATTTTTGGGAAAGAAGTATGGGATTCTTTCACTTGTGGTTGTTATGCAATAAATCATATAGAAATGCATTCATACCTGCATATGAGTTGTTCTGATCCCCACCTTCCTATCAAACTACCATGGAGGCCAAAGGAAGAAGATGTCAGATCATGCTAAATTAATTCTTCAATTATTCTTGGAATCTAGTGAAGGATTTAGTTGGAAATCACTCTTGGTGAAAGAGGATTTATTGTAATAGAAGCAAAGACTATTCATTTGTAAATCTAGACCTTTGATTTCATGATGCCATTGATTATTGATTTTATGGTTCTTATCCATGCTAATGCTTTGATCTAAAGGTTTTATTAGATTTATTTGCAAGCTTAAGATAAATAGTTTTGCTTCCATCCTAGAAGTTGCTCTTGTTTTAATGCTTGTAGAGAGAGAGAGAGAGAGAGAGAGAGAGAGAGAGAGAGAGAGTTATCTTGGGCTTAGGGGTTTCTTTGGGAAGGGCTCTAAAGGTAACCTTGTCTAAAACTCTCCTTTTCAACTTGGGTTGTTGTGGGGTAGCAACACCTAGTTCTTGTGTCCATGAGAAGACAATCATGTGGAGTGATTGATGCTTAGAGACCCATCATGAATATGGGGAAGATAAGCATGAATTTTAAGGGATCACCATAGAGGTGCAGTTAAACTAGACTAAGGCATTACGCCTGAAGGATCCAACATAGATTGACTTATGGTTGGAAGAAGGAATTGGTATCCCCCTCTCTAAGGATTGAGAAGGGATAATCCTAACACTAAGGTCAAGAAGTATGCATTCATGGAGAATGCCAAAAATGTGGGGAGACCTTTTAAAGAGCATCCTCTATACCATAGAGGTATATAAGGTAAACCCTAGTACCTATAAGAGCTTGGCCTCTCCTATCCACTCGAGAGATATCTACAGTATCATAGACTCAAAATGTGGGTATGTCTAGTCAATATATGTATTCCATGGATACTCCTATGAACCTTATTAAGTTCTTAAAAAAAATCTCTCTCGGGTTGGTTAGCTTTTGGGGTTGTTATAGTTGGTATCAAAGCTCTAGGTCGTAGGACTAGAAGCTTCCCTGGAAAGGACTTAGAGATGTTTTGACTTGATGGATGACTTTGGAGATGGCATTTTATGTGGAATTAGAATATCCATCAAATACTATCAGTGGATGATAGTATTTAGTTGTTAGTACATTGGAAGATGTGACTAACTAGTAGGTAGGAGGCAATGTGAAGGAGAACTACAACCTAACCTAGGAACTTTTGTGTGGCCAGGAAACTATGGCACCAAACTTAAGGAGAGGAAGAAGAGGATCTTCCATACCTCCAAGATAGGCTAGGTAGGATAGTGTTGAGGCTAGACCCCTAGGAGAAAGTTTGGGGAATTCTAGTAGAGAGGTGGAGAACCTCACTACTACTATCTCACTTTTGCAAGAGCAAATAGAGCAACAAAGAGAACAAATGGATCAATAGAGATAGATGCTAGAAACTATAGTGAGTCAAAATAGAAATCCTGAGGTTAGATAAGAAGGAAACCCTCCTTCAGATGAGCAAGAGGTTAGGGCTCTTATAGAGGTAAAATTAGCCAAGGATATGAAGAATGTTAAGACCTCTAAATTCATCAGAAAGGATGGGGGTGATTCAGTTGAAGCTTGGTTGAATGAGCTGGAGACCTATTTCTCCATGAAAAACTATTCTTCAGTGACCTAGACCTGTTGGGCCACTCTCCATTTGCAAGATACTAGGTTAGAATGGTGGAACACTTTTAAATCTGATCAAAAAATTGAGGCTATTAACCTATCATGGGAAGGGTTTGTGAAGGCCTTTAAGAAAATATTCCTTACTGAACAACATTATGTGGAGAAATTTAAGGAATTTTCCACACTTCTCCAAGGAACAATGATAATAGAGGTTTACTACCAAAAATTTGTAAAATTGCTTATGTACCACTCTATGAGCAGGATGAGAATATGAAGGTACATAAGTTTATCTTGGGAATGGATCCTAAGATAAGATCGGTAGTAAACATGCATAATCTTGAGACTCTACAAAAGGTATATGATCTAGCTCATCAAGCTGAGTCCAACCTATAGTTGAACAAGACCCACTTTAACTATGTGGTATTTTCAGAAAGAGATCGACAAGCCTTAAGGAAAAGGAAGAGTGTTGGTTTTATGAATTGGGAATAAGAACAAAGCAAGAAAAGCAAAGATAATCCAAATATGGAAAATAAAAATGATGGGAAACAAGGGAATTCCAAGAAGAAATTCTAGAAGAGGAAGGATAATGGTACCCCTCAAGCACAAAAACAACTTGAACCATCTCAAACCAAGTAGATAGGGAAAAGAAATAGGAAAGACACCTAGGTCCCAAAGGTGGTTGCTATGATTGTGGGGGACCTCACTATGCAAACAAGTATCCAAATCGATCAGGACCAAGCAAAAATATTGAAGAACCCAACCATAGAATCTATGCAGCAACTAGAAACAAGAATCTGGATGGCCAAGCCACACCTATGATTCTAGATGGTAAGTTGTTTGATAAGAAAGTTAAGATCTTGATAGATAGTGGAGCTACAGATAGTTTCATTTCTTCTAGTATAGTCAAGGATTTTCCAGAAAGACCAAGATTTTTGGCACAAGGGTGGAAAGTCGAGTATGGGTCTAGACAGACCTACTCAGTGGATCAATGTTTTCCCATAATCGAGATCACCCTACCCAATGGCTCTACCCTTTGGCACTTATATGTAGCACCACTACATGCCTTCGACATCATCTTGGGAATGGACTAGTTAAGGGCTCATGAAGCCCTAATTAATTTTCAAGATAGATGGATAGACTATACAGATAAAGATAAGCAGAGATTGAGAATACATAGTGAGCAAGGGTCTTTTCACCCTCAGATGATCTCAACAATGCAGCTAAAGAAATCTATTAGGAAAGGTGGTATGGTCTATGTCATTAAGTTGAACCACAAGACTGAGGATGATAGGAAGGAAGAATTGTTTAAGGAACACCCAATATTGTAAGAGTTTGGGGATGTTTTTCTTGAAGACCTTCTAGGACTACCACCTAAGTGTGAATTTGACTTCACTATCAAACTTCTTCCAGGTTCAGAACCTATCCATAAGACTCCTTATAAGATGAATCCTATTGAGATGCAGGAGTTAAAGGTGCAACTTCAAGGGTTTCTAGAAAAAGGGTTGATTAAACCTAGTGTATCACCATGGGGTGCACCAATTATTTTTGTCAAAAAGAAGGATGGTTCACTAAGGTTGTGCATAGATTACAGAATGTTGAATAAAGCAACTATTAAGAATAGGTACCCTTTACCCAGGATTGAGGATTTGTTTGATCAACTCAAGGGTGCCACCATATTCTCAAATATTGACTTGAAATCAGGATACCATCAACTAAGAATCCATGAGGAGGATACTCACAAGACTGCTTTCAAGACTAGGTATGGGTATTATGAGTTTACAGTATTACCTTTTGGATTGACTAATGCCTTGACAACATTCATGAATCTGATGAATAGTGTGTTCAGGGAGCATCTAGATCAGTTTGTCTTAGTATTCTTGGATGATATTTTGATATATTCCCAAAATAAGGAAGAGCATGATAAGCATTTAAGGATTGTGCTTGGGTTGTTGAGAAGGAACCAACTCTATGGGAATCTATCAAAATGTGATTTTTATGTTCTTGAGGTATAGTATCTAGGACATATTATATCTATTGAAGGGATAGTAGTTGATCCAAAGAAGATAGAGGCCATTTTGAGTTGGCCACCACCCACTAATGTGCCTAAAGTGTAGAGCTTCATGGGCTTGATAGGGTATTATAGGTGGTTTGTAAAGGATTACTCCAAGATAGCCTATTCCATAACTAACCTTCAAAGAAAAGGAAAGGAATATAAATGGATGGACAAGTGTAAAGCCACTTTTGAGTTGCTTAAGTAGAAGCTTACTACTACACCTATTCTCAAGATTCTAGATCCTCAAGGGAATTTTTTAGTTTGTACTGATGCTTCTTTGGAAGGTTTGGGAGGAGTTCTATCCCAGGATGATTTAGTCATAGCATATGAGTCAAGGAAACTCAAGAAGCATGAGGTCAACTATGCTACACATGATTTGGAACTAGCAGTTGTGGTGCATGCCCTTAAGATTTGGTGGCATTATCTGCTAGGGAAGCCTTTTGAGTTGAGAACTGACCATCAAAGCTTGAGGTATATCTTTACCCAACCAATGCTCAATGCATGATAAAGAAGGTGGATCAAGTTCTTAGTAGAATATGATTTTGGTATAGAGTATATCAAGGGTAAGGAAAATAAGGTTGTTGATGCCTTGAGTAGAAGAAGGTATATAGTCACTTTGACCCGATGTCACATGGACTTAATGGACCAAGTCAGGGAAATGCAAGCATAGGACCAGTTTTGTAGTGAAATTCAAGCCAAGATGGAAGGAAATTTTAAAGAGAATAAGGATTTTGGCATAAAGGATGGACTTTTATGTTTTAAGGATAGGGTGGTGATCCCTAAAATTGGTGATTTAAGGAAATTGATCATGCAAGAGGTACATAGATCTCCTTACTCTGCTCACCTAGGAGGGGTAAATATGAGGGAGAACATGAAGAAGACCTTCTATTGGTTAAGAATGAAGAAAGATATCACCAATTTTGTGGCTCGATGTTTGGAATGCTAAAAGGTGAAAGTTGAGCATAGACATCCAACAGGACAATTGTACCCACATGACATACCAATACAAAAATGGTAGGTGATATCTATGGACTTCATAGTGGGTTTACCTAAGACTAGGTACCAACATGATGTAATCCTTGTAGTGGTCGATAGATTGACCAAGGTTGCTCATTTTATTCTAAGAAACACCAAGGATGATGCCCTGATAGTGGCCAATAGATTCACCAAAGAGATTTTTAGGTTGCATGGTTTTCTTGAGATGATCATTTTAGATAGGGACTCTAGATTTACATCTGAGTTTTGGTAGGCCCTTCATCATGTAGTTGGCATGAAGTTGAATATTAGCTCTGCATATCATCCAAAAATAGATGGTCAAATAGAAAGGGTGAACCAAATCTTGGAAGACATGCTCCGCATGTATTGCATGGACCAAAAGTCTTGATGGGAAGACTTTTTGCATCTAGTTGAGTTTTCTTATAATAATGGATACCATGCTTCCTTGAAAATGGCCCTATTTGAAGCCTTGTATGGTAGGAGATGTATAACTCCCCTATCTTGGGATAACCTAGAGGATCAGGTTGTCATTGGACTAGATGTGGTCAGAGATATGGAGGAGCAACTTAGGATGATCAGGCAAAGGCTTAAGGAAGCCATCGATCATTAGAAGAGCTATACTAATTTGAAGTATTCACCTAGAGAATTCTTTATAGGGAGATAGAGTTTTCCTGAGATTCAAACCCATGAAGAGTGCCATCAAGTCTTCTAAGTTGGATCCTCATTTTTTGGGCCCTTTGAGATCATTGAAAAGATCAATTTGATGGCTTATAGACTTGCCTTACCACCCAACCTATCAAATATCCATGACTCTTTCCACATATCCCTACTTAGGAAGTACATTGTTGATCCTAATCATGTGTGGGATGTCTCAAAATTGTAGGTGATAGATCCATCGGTCATTGAAGTGAGGCTAGTGAATATTCTAGAGTTTCATTCCAAAGTGATGAGGAAACAAACTCTAGAATAGTGCAGGGTCCAATGGGACCAATATTCTGAGAAAAATACCACTTGGGAGAAAGTGGATGAGATGAAAAGATATTTTCCTTATTTGTTTGAATAAATATAAAATGTAATATTTTGCAGGAAACACAACGGATTGTGTTTAGTCCAAGGGGGTAGTATGTCACGACCCACCTTGGTAGGACTTGCTACTTAAGTTGGACTATGTATTAACAAATGATGTTTAATGCTTAGCTTTGATGCTTTTGATGGATGTATGCTTTGTTGATATATCTATTTTATATAAGGATATGGTACTATTGATGCTCTGCTTGGTTGCAGGATCAGGTACTCTCATGGGTGGACAAGAGAATTGGCCACAAGGAATGAGAGACCACATGTAAGGGAAATGATGATGATGACTTGTTCATCAAATAACTTAGGGTAACATGAATGAATACCCTTTCATGTAGGTGCATTATGGTTTGCTTATGCTCATGTTTGTACCATTGGACCAAGAAAGTTACCTGCAATGAGTCTCCTTAATATGAGTTAGTGATAGCTTAAGTCTATCTTAAATAAGGAGCCACTCACTTGAGGATAAAACAATGGTACAAAATATCGAGGGAGTGCATTTGTTCTTGCTTTTGGCATGATGGTTTTTATTATCTCCTTGTGTTCTTAAAGAATTAATTGGTTGATGTTAATTCTTGTTTGCCTAAGGTTGGTAATTAATCCATTAAAGAAAGCCTTGAGTTTTTAGTTTTAAATGTTTGTCTTGCTTGGTTATGGCCAATTGATGTTCTACCTTTATCCATGGTGATGGTGCACTTATTACCTTTTGCTAATGTTGGAAGAGTTACCTTTAATCTTTATTGAATTCTTGGCTCTTTCCTCCACAATGCTTTTGTGTGGTTTCAGTTAAGGTTAGTTGAATGTTACACCATGAACCGTTGTGTGGTGGCACTCAAGATTGCCTTCCCTTTTAATAGAAGGTATTGGTTTAGAAGCGAAGGGAGGCAATGAAGGAGACATGAGTTGAGGAGAAGTAAACAGTTAGCAATGGTACAATGCTTGTGGGGACTAATTTTTTAGAGGAAGAGACATCACGCTCATTCCCTATTGTGGTAGGTGCGTTGTGGTGGCAATGTTGTATTTTTACCTTCACTATTTTTCTTTGCACTTTCCTCTTTAGTTATGTTATTTTCCTGGAACTGTTTGCTTTTGTTTTGGCCTAACTATTACCCTCTCACTTCCTCAAGATCTACAGTGTCAGCATACTTGTAAGATTGTTTTGTTGTGCTTGGGTTCTCTATGTTCATTTTGTTGGCTCAGGACCTCTTGCACAATGAAATAACATTGTGTGGTATTATAGCATTCAGATCGCTCTCATTGAATGAATCCTTTAATTCATGTTTGACTTTTATGTTGCTTTGGTTTCCACCTTGTTAGTGTATTGCAGGTTGTTTTTGTGGTTTAGGGTGTCGTTAGATCCTCTATGAGGATGGTACCCTCTATATCTTTTTCCTTAGGATTTAAGTTTGACACATACTTTTATCTAGGTTTGGGAAGCTTTATCTGAGTTTCATGGTGATATTGTTGTATCACCAGATAACACCCCTAAGAGCTTTCCTTTATGTAAAGCTCAAGAGTGATAATCATATCATTTTTCCTAAGTTAGACTTTACCTTATTAATCTCCATTGGTGTGTGTGATAGATTAGTTTCTTTGGTAGATGAGATAGATTTAATCTATGGTTGCACTTTAGGATTGTTTTGGAGAGTTTAATCGATTTTATATGAATGGATTAGAAAGGTTTAATCTTAGACTAATGTTAGATTTGTATTAATCAATAGATTGATTAATGTTAGATTAATCTAATGTTAGTTTTTATGTTAATCAATTGATTGATTAATGTTATAATTTTATAATGTTATATTTATATTAATCAAATAGATTGATTAATGTTATACTTTTCTAATGTTAAATTTATATTAATCAAATAATTAGATTAATTTAAGATGAACTTTTCTAATGTTAGATTCATATTAATCAAATGGATTGATTAATTAGAGAAATACTAATCTAATGTTTTTATTATTATTATACTAGAGGAGTCGGTAATGTGTTACAATTTTTATGCCTCTTCATGGGTTCGAATATCACTCCTTGTCATCATTATAACCTTTAGTTACATCATGTAAACCTTTTACGTAGCTGACTATGCTGACGTGACACGCCCATAGGTACTATGGGGCCCAAGGGATTGGAACCCTGGTCTCCACGCTCCTACATAAGAGTTTTGACCATTGAACCAAACCCTCGGACCCAAACACTAATCTAATGTTAGATTAATCAAATGGATTGATTAATTAAAGATAGACTAATCTAATGTTAGATTCATATTAATCAAATGGATTGATTAATTAGAGAAAGACTAATCTAATGTTAGATTAATCAAATGGATTGATTAATTAAAGATAGACTTTTCTAATGTTAGATTCATATTAATCAAGTGGATTGATTAATTGCTTTAGACTAATTGTCAAATTAATAATCTAATGGATTTATTTGAGACAACCTTAGGCTAAGGATGCGTTGTTTGGAAAAATCTAATCTTTGATCAAATTAGTTTTCTTGGATTAAATTAATAATTATTATCTTCCAATATTTGGTTCAAATTAAGCTAAGAGGCTTTTTGGATCTAGTGATCATTGATTGATTCAAGTGTTTATTCCTTTATTTGGTGTAGAGAACTAAAACATGGGTTGAGTAATGATAGAAGTTATTTATGGAAAATAATTTAGAAGCATGGGCTTCTTTTGAATAGTGGCTTTAGTGAAATGAATCTTATAGAATTTCCTGGGTTGAATAGTGATAGAAAAATATTTGTGGAAAATATTTTGGAAAGAAGTATGGGCTTCTTTTGCTTATGGAATTGATGTGCTTAGAAATGTATGGATTTGGATTTAAATATTTGTGGAAAATATTTTGGAAAGAAGTATGGGCTTCTTTTTCTTGAGTGTTGCTATTGAATTGATTTGCATAGGAATGCAAGGCTTGGGATTTAAAATATTTATGAAAAATATTTTGGGAAAGAAGTATGGGCTTCTTTCACTTGTGGTTGTTATGCAATAAATCATATAGAAATGCATTCATACCTACAAATGAGTTGTTCTGATCCCCACCTTCCTATCAAACTACCATGGAGGCCAAAGGAAGAAGATGTCAGATCATGCTAAGTTAATTCTTCAATTATTCTTGGAATCCGATGAAGGATTTAGTTGGAAACCACTCTTGGTGAAAGAGGGTTTATTGTAATAGAAGCAAAGACTATTCATTTGTAAATCTAGACCTTTGATTTCATGATGCCATTGATTATTGATTTTATGGTTTTATCCATGATGTTGGATTTAATGCTTTGATCTAAAGGTTTCATTAGATTTATTGCAAGCTTTAGATAAGATGATATTTTGCTTCCATTCTAGAGTTGCTCTTGTTTTAATGCTTGTAGAGAGAGAGAGAGAGAGAGAGATTTATCTTGGGCTAAGGGGGTTTCTTTGGGAAGGGCTCTAAAGGTATCCTTGTCTAAAACTCTCCTTTTTAACTTGGGCTATTATGGGGTAGCAACACCTAGTTCTTGTGTCCATGAGAAGACAATCACACAGAGTGATTGATGCTTAGAGACCCATCACGAAGATGGGGAAGACAAGCATGAATTTTAAGGTATCACCATGGAGGTGCAATTAAATTAGACTAAGGCATTACGCCTAAAGGACCCAACATAGATAGACTTATGGTTAGAAGAAGGAATTGGCATCCCCCTATCTAAGGATTGAGAAGGGATAATACTAATGCTATGGTCAAGAAGTTTGCATTTGTGGATAATACCATACAAGTGGGGAGATATTTTAAAGAGCATCCTCTATACCATGAAGGTATACGAGGTAAACCCCAATACCTATGTGATCTTGGCCTCTCTTGTCCACTCGAGAGATGTCTACAATGTCATAGACTTGAAATGTGGGTATGTCTAGTCAATATATGAATTCCATGGATAGTCTTACAAACCTTATTAAGTTCAAAAAAAACTCTCTCGAGTTTGTTAGCTTTTGGGTTTGTTACAATTGGTATCAGAGCTCTAGGTCGTAGGACTAGAAGCTTCCCTGGAAAGAACTTAGAGATACTTTGACTTGATGGATGACTTGGGAGATGAAATTTTCTGTGGAATTAAAATGTCCATCAAATACTATCAATGGATGATAGTATTTAATTGTTAGACCATTGGAAGATATAGCTAACTCGTAATATGGTGGATGTAGAGGATTGTGACTCAACAAAAAATGATTGAATTGCTTGACACTTCTCCTTTGAATGTGGATTGCTCTTATGATCATTACACTTTTTTCCACTCTTGGTCTTTGAGGTATCATTTTCTTGGTATATTTTTTTGTTTCCAATTATGATTTTGGGACTGACCTCTTTATCATGATTCTTTGGAGAGTCACTCTTACCTTTCTTTGGATGCTACTTAGTTTTCTAGTTTTTGTTATTTTCTCCTTTTATTGTTTTTGTTTTTGTGCTTCTACTCTATTTTGAAAATAAGTTTAGATATCTCTCTCAATATCTTGAATTTGAAGAGGTCCACGTCCTCTCGAATTTACCTTTATAGCCCAATGTTGTACTTGACTATTCAATGAATTTTGGTATCTTGAATGCCTACCTTTGCTACCATAGAGTGAAAAACATTAGTATGATATTGAATAAACTAGTTTTTACATTGATGCAATTGGTTCCATCGCATATATATTGGTCTTTGTAGGATCCCATAGGATAATACTCTTCCTTGAAAGCCTCCATGAGATTATCCCATGTAAATGCTACTTCATCTTCATTCTCTTTTGTAACCATGTTACAATATGCTTCCCACAAATTTTGAACATGCAGTGAAGATTTCAAGAGTACAAAAGAGATTTTCTCATTGTTAGTGAATTTATTTAGAGAGAAATATGAAGATAACTCCTCCAACCAACTTTCTAGGGCATCAACATTAATTTTTCCTTCAAAAGTAGGAATACACTTGCATCTTAAAAGGTATGGAAGCATTTAATGGTGCTAGTTTAGTGAGGTTATGCAAAGGAGGCTGCAAAACCTATACCAAGGAGTCATTGAAGAATTTGAACAAATTTATCCATTATCTCATTCCTCAATTTTACGATGGCTTTGTTCAACGTCTCCTTGAAATAATAAACTATCTTGATGTTGTTCATTCTACTTATATACTAATACCATGTGGAATGATAATGGAGGTAATAAGAGGGATCTCATAATAATACCCAAACTTTTGATATCTTGATCTCAAGTTTATGAACATACACTCAAAAAATAGATCACTTTGATATCACTAATCCAAAACTTATACTTTTGACAAATCTAAAGCTTAGAATTTTGAGTTAAGAAAGATCATGAAAGAGTGCAATTCAAAAACTAATAGATTATAACAAACTAAAACATGAAAGTATACAAGCAAAATAGCATAATTATTTTAGTTCTAAAAAATAGAGTACAATGCAAGGAATATTTGAGGAAAGATGTGATGCTATAACATTGCATCCATTGTTCATGATTTTTACATTTAGGGGTGCATCTCTTTTTATGCAAGAATTGGCATGTTGAAATCCACCATATCAATCATATTAAAAAGTGGTGGTTCACCTTCTATAAGTCAGGTCACCCATAAATAAATATGGTGATTCATCTTCCATGAGTTACAAAGTGCATATTAAATGTAAATTACATACATGTAACTTGTACTTTTGTGTTTTTTCTTCTACTGATGTTTCAACATAGCTAGAGATGCATTTTGGCTATGAAAATAAAAAAAAAATAGAAAATTACTATTTGTAACAATTATTTTGTTTTGCATTTTTTAGGGCCTTTAGAGCATTTTTTCACAAACATGTTGGCTACTCTATATTTGGTAGAGTTACCTATGAAATTTATTATTCTCTCTATAATAATTCCAATCCTTCTTGAAGGATCAAAATAGATTCTTGAACAAAACGTTACACCCCTAACAGTATAGTTAGGATCAAAAAATATATTTTTAGGTATTTTTTAGTATAAAGCCATGCTACAAAAAGGTCACATGCCTGAATTAGTTTCTTTGATTTCCATTACTCCCCTTTTTCATCATTTCAATTTGACTTATGGTGTCCTGTGAAGTAGACTTACGTTGATGTTATAGAAAAATTCAAGGGTAAATATGAGGAATTCAATTACTAAATGCAAGCAACATGCCTATTAGACCTGCACCATGCAAGCCAACCACCCAAAAAAATGAACCTACTATTAGTAAGAAAGGAAATGCCCATGCAGGTAAGGGGCTATAAAGCCTCTCATCACACTATTGTGCATCACTTATTCTTTATGTAAGATAAAATTTATGCTCCTCTTGCTCACGCAAACCACTCCCTTTGTTGTTGAACAACTCGTAAACTATATGCTTTCTTGGGTTGAGCTAAAAAAGCTCCCCTTAAGTGTAAAAATCTCAAGGTCCTAAAGTGAATTGCTTGGCCTTCAAGAAAAACATCCCAACCTCTTGTGTAAAACTCTTTTTCTGAAAGAGACTTGCTCATAATACAACAAACTAAAAGAAATAAAAATATTTCTAAGTTCTTTGACAAGTGAATCACTCAAATTTGTTGAGTGAATTTCTCAACAATTCCAATTCGTCAAATATCTTTTAGAAATATATTTTCTTGATTTTTGCAGGCAAATTGCTTGCTTTTTTCGAGAATACCTTATTTTTTATGAGTGAATCACTCCATTCGCTAAGATAAAAAGATTTGCATTTTCTCAAAATGTCATTATCAAACCCATCTTTTCCATATTAAATAATCATGGATACTATTTCCACATATACCAGCCCCTTACTACCTGGAGCACATCTCATTTCACCACCCTCCATAACCATCGCTCTACCCACTTCTACTCCATGTTCACCCATTCCTATAGTATTAAAGGAGGACAAACATTTAGTAAGGCCACCACAAAGTAAGAGAAGGGGGAAGAGAAATACATAGGTTACCCTCCCCCAAAGATACCTAAGTAATCCTACGAAGGTCCATATTATAGAATAAAGTGTTGAAATATGTATAATGTTATGTTATTTATGCCAAGGATAAAATTTTGAAGAAATGCTTATGAGCACTATTAATGTAGCCAACGAGCATTTGATTATGTAATCCTACATGCATTTATCATTTATATAAGCCTAGAAGCATGTTCATGTAAACCTAAGGGTAACTTTCATATTTCATCATTAGTTGTATTGGTTAATCCACATTCATGGATAACCTTGCTTAAAAGGGTAATTTATTATTATCTTATCGTAAGGTTAACCTTAAGGTTAATTTTATGTGGACCTGAGGTTAACCTCTCATTGGAATTTTGGAATCACTATAAATACCCCTTAATAAGGATCCATTTGTATTATAAGTGTGAATAAAATGTGGTCTATTGGGGTGCCCATAGGCACACACTTTCTATTTTTTTTTTATTCCCTTCATCTCTATTTCATTGACTATTGTTGTCTTTTAATTGTTTGATCTTATTTTATACATACAATTGTGGTGAATGCATGATTTGGAATATTTTTATAAATTATTGTGAATTTGAACACAAAGGTGAGGATTTACACACACTCCATTGGATAAGTGAGAAAATATACAATAAAAAGGTTCAACTTGGTCCCTCAAACTAACTCAAGGAGTATAGGTCAAATATGGACTTTGAGGTTGGCTATGAACTCAGTACCCTCAGTACAGAGTTGTCCAAAGTTAGTAGAAACAATGATAAAGAGGTATGACTCCTTAACCTAAAGCTTTAAACTTACTCAACATATTAAGAATGCATTATACATGAGGGTAGGAGTTATAAGAAATGTTGAAGGAAACCAATAACTTAGCAACCCAAATTTTCAAAAAGAATTTTGCTATAGGTACACCAACACCTATTGGTGGGATTTATTAATCCCACCAATAGGTGTTGGTGTACCTATAGCAAAATTCCCGTACCTATAGAAACCTAGCTTGCCAATCAACTTCAATATCCAATAGGAATTGGATATGTTCAAGGATGATTTTTAAATGGTGTTGTATAGAATAGCTATGATATTGGGAGAATGGACTATGGAGTGACCAAAAGCTATATGAAAAACACTTTGACTTATTCCATGTTATACAAACCTATCCTATCCATTAATAAATGATTGATTGTGCAAAATGCATGGCAAATAAAAGAGACAATCAATTAAAAGCATTCAAGGAGGAGAGGAAGTTCAATTACACCTCCTACCTAGTCTAGCTAATTCTATACTAGAATAAAGATTGGTTCTCCACCCTATAGCTCTATCAAATAGGAGCTGATGGAAAACCCCTCTCGATTATAAGGGGTATGAGCATACCCTATCAAGAAATAAGTAAGACCTCCTACCACTTATATGAAGAGGTGTATGAGGTCATCATGGAGAGTTTCAAGGGAAGGTTTCCAAGGTTGTCAAATAACACACAATAACTTTTGAGTGATGGTAAATGACCAAGTGGAGACTTATATTTGAATAGGACCCAATCATTTATCTACCTCTATGGCTTTTTATCCATACCCTTTTAGTTGCCTACACATGTGTCCAATCACATGTTCAACCTTGAATATATGTGACAACTAAATTATGTGGACCCAAAGTACTTTAGGGAAAGAATACCACCTTCTACCCCCTCAAAAAACCAATCATAAACATTATTTCCAAGTTGTGAGGGTTCCATAAAATGGAAGAGGCACAATTGAGAGAAATTATTTTGAGTAATTAAAATATCACTGGTCCTATGATCCATGAAGATTATTTGAGAATAACTTGAGGAATAAGAAGTTTGATAGCTTTTTTGCTCATGATAAGAGGTATAATGTGTATCAGGAAGTCAACCCAAATGAAGAAATGACCCTTTCCACTCTAGGAAGTGATCACGAATATGAAGATAAAATTTTGACTTGATACATCAACCCATCAGAGTATCATGCCTTCCATATGAATATGAAAGACAAATTCAATTCAAACATCAAAATAAACCATCAAATATTGGTGGGACTCAAAAAATTAGGGTATACAAACAAAAAAATCTTAGCATAGTAGAGAATGAGGTAGAAGATGGATATGATCATCGAGTCTATCAAAGATTACTTGTTTGATGTTGAGTTCTCTACCATATGGTACAAAAGGTTTTCAAAAAGTGTAAATTTGGCCAAGATAATCAATAAAGCAACAACAACCACATCAACCTTCCAAAATGCAAGAAGAAGTTGACACTTGAAATCACCATCTCCATCGTAATGACTTTGACAATAATCAATTTAGAGGTGAGGAAAATAGTCATCAAGAGGTAAGGAGAGTTCAAATAATATGGATCTATGTTTGGGAAACTCGTTGTAACAAATAATCCACAACAATGATGATATAGAACACAACTTCAAGAGGGAGAAATCCCTTAAAGAGGCTTCCATCTCAAGTTTGGAATGACCAGTACCATGACCATGACTATAACCACTTCCACATCCCTTCCACCATCCATATATTCCTCTTATTTATCTATTTTTTCTTTTATTCTTGCTTCTTCTCTTCCTTCTCTTTCTTATATTGAACTTCTCTCATCCTCCACCAGTGCATCCCATGGTTCTCCAAGGGATAAACCACCCCAATAGTGTTCACCATGGTTGGGACCACACCCATCACATCCTTTCCATCTCTTGCCATACATATCATCATCATACAACCATTGGGTTTTATATACCACATTATCTCCATTAGCCTTGTTATCACCAACCATGTCACCTCTCACTAAAAATCTAGTACAGTTTTCATCACAACCCAATCCCACAACTTGCACTACATTACCCACCATCACCATGCAATTTTATTATCTTGCTCCATTGTCCATTTCCACACCACACCCACTATCCCAAGTAAGTCATCTTCTCTTATAGGTGATAATGTCGACTTTCCAAATCCAAGGAGTTGAGCCCGCAAGAGCACCTGCACAAATCGGTATGAATAATAAGCCAAGCTTGGCCTTTGCATGGAAATCTATAGAAATAGACATCACCAATGCATTTGATATCCTTATCATTGAAGAAAATATTTGGAATAAAGAATATAAAAGAACCAATGAGAGGACTTCAAAGGATTCTCTACTCATGCAGTCATAGTTATCAAGGAAGAAGGATAAAGTTTATATTATTAAGGCTACTAACACTAACTATTTAAAAGCCATAAAAGCTCATGATATCTTGACTACCAAAGTTCATGAGCTATACTTAAATAAAATGCATCCATACCATTTGGTTCAACTACTAAACTAGCTCACACTTTATGCAACCATGAAATTTAGGTGCCTTGTAGTCAAGGATGAGGTATCACATATAAGGAATAATGAGCTTGAGTTAAAAGTGGCTCAGTTAAAGTTGCATAAGGATCAGATCATTCATGAGAATTATATTCTTAAATTAAAGTTTCAAAAAATGATTGGATATAAAGCTAGGTTGAGGATATTAAATCCTAACCTACTTAAGCCCATAAAAACTAACAAGGGCTTGAAGACCTTGTGTAATAGCTGATATAGAAGCAAAGTTAACTCCAAGAGAGCTTGAAAGCAAAAGATAATTACATCACATAGTTGAAATCATCAAAACCAACAAAATTAGTTGTATATCCTAAGTTGGTTTGACGCATCTAAAAGGTTGAGTCCCTCTAGAACCAAATCAAAGAAGAGGTGAAAAGCACTTATGAGTACTTTTGGTTAACCTTCATAGAAGGAAGATTGAAACAAGTAGATAAAACAATCAAACACATGGAAGAATAAATATTTACAAGGAGAAAATACCAATAGGTCCTTAAAATCCTCATCTTAATGATAATAGTACAAACATAGAAACATGGGATATATCATAAGGACCTAATAAAGAAATTAAGAAAATATTGGATGTCTAAAGGAACCTTCAAACTTGCAAAGATAATATTGCATTATTGAGAACCCAAGTTCAAGAAATGGATAGGGAGATTCAAATGTTAGTTACTACAAGAGTGTTTAACATATTTGATAAGCATAAGCATATCCTTGATGATGACATCATAAATTCTATGTTTGAGGAGAAGAAAAGCTAAGTTGACCAAGGGGATGCAACTGAAACTTATGAGAAGTTGGAATCAACATATGCCAAGATTTAAGAGTTAGTTATGAAGCAAGGGGAGGTGTTAGAGGATCCATTTGAAGGCCTAACAAAGGAAGCAAAGGACCTTACATCAATACAATTGTCAAGAGACACTGAATGGCAAAAATTACTTTGATTGCTATCACAAAAGACTAAATAAGGAGAACTGGTAATTTTGGCAATTTTACCACTAAGGTCTCAATTTTCTAGAATTTGTACCCAAATATAAATGTAGGATTTAGAATATCATGTCAATCAAGCTTGTGTCTCATGAAATCACTAGAAATATAGTACCTTGGAACTACCTTAAGATTTTGTAAATTTTGAAGGATTATGAAGGAGCATATGATAGAGGAGTCTAATAACAAATACCCCATAATAACTCTTAAAATTTATCTAAGTATATAATTGGCATTGATTCATTTGATAAAATGTACAAGTTGTCTTCAAGGAGTGATTTACTCAGCAAAAGGTGTTGATATACTTTAAAATGCAAGGATTTGCTCACAAAAAGCAAGCAATTCATTCTTTGAACTAGATAAAAATACTTATATGGTCACAAAGGTAAATTAAAGGCACAAATCCTAAGGCAAAACTTTTTTTAAGTGATATTTTGATATGTGGTGAAGCATTAAGTCATTTTAGAAGCCTTCCAAGATTACTAGAGTTATAATTGCAAGCATGTAACTTTTAGTGGTGCATCATTTTTCTAATGATGCCCCCAAATATTTACTTTTACTATAATTAATTAATTCTCACCCTAGGTAACACAAGGGTAAAATTTTATTATAAATAGGGGCCTAGGGCCCTCATTGTGTTAATATTTTGGTATTGAGAAGCTAGAGCTACACTTTGTGAAATCCATATTGTGCTTTTTATGAGATTCTAAGAAATTGATAAGTCCTTAGGCATCCCACCAGTGGCACCACCCTCTTGGTTTTCCAAGTGTGTGTTGGTTGTGGCATAGCCTTTCTAGCCCATATTATCATTTTCTTATCAATTTCATAATGGTATGTACATTGATATTATTTGACTTCTCATGTTTTAATTGACCACACACTTTTCTCGCTATAGTTCAAACTCATATTTACTTCAATCACTCACACCCTTAATGTTTTATGCATTTCTATTTTCACACTTTACTTTTCCACATTTTACTTTTTGTGTTTTACTTTCAATGCAAGTTAGTGTAGGTTAGCATAGGAGTATTTTGTGAGGAAAAGTGTGGAGCCAATCTAAATACATATATTGGGAGAATCCATAGACAGTCCCTTCCAACTTTGTTGAAACTTAAATTGTGGTGCAAATCTTAATTAGAAGTCAAGACAAATCACTGGTTCAATAAAAACTAATGTTTTTTTCATAATATAATTAGCTAAACTAGGTATGAGGTTTAGGTGAAATTTATTCTTCTTTAAAATTATTATTTGATTATCCATTTGATCTGCCATGTATTTGACACAATTCCCTAAACATGTCTATACTACATGCAACAAGCCAACGTGCTCCTTGTACATTTTGGTATATATTCTTTCTCTCAACACCATAATAATTTCTAATAACACCATCTAAATATCTTTCTTATAGAACTATAACTCTAGTAGAATGTTAAATTTAGACAACTGATTAGGATTCTTTAGACATGGAACTAGGAAGTCCCTTTGGTATGTTTGTCCCCTAATAGTAGAAGTCTTTATATATTTTGAGGTTGTAAGATACCCACATAGCTAGATCATCTACTGCCTTTAAAATAATTTATATGTCCCCATAAATGTATCTTCACTCCATTAAAGGGTCTAAAAAAATGTCCAGAGGGGTTGTATCTTTCAATATGAACTTCAACAAGTTTCAGATAGCTCCACTCTTGTGGAACCAATTTCACGGCTATCCTAGAGGTCAAAATTTTGCTTATGTTGTAGGAGTTAGTCTATGGGCTTAGGTTGAATCTTCCCAATATCTCTTTCCTAACCTAGCCAATTGGGTGCTTGAATTTTTCCATCTCAATCATGTGGTACAAATCTTCAAATAATTATTTAGGTATCTTTGGAGGAGGGGAGGCTTGTTTTTTTCTCTTACCCATTTTCTTTTTCCCTTGACTTTTCACATCTCAACCTCCTTAGGTAATACTGGAATTGGTGAAGGTGGAGATGATGTAGTTGGAGTGGGGGTTGGTTTCTAGCATTGATGGTCCTTCGAAGGTAGAAGAGGTATCCATGGTGTTTTAGAACAAAAATGGTGAAATGTGGGAATTTGAAAGATTTTTCAAAGTGTTGGAATATGGAGTAATTTGCTTATAAGAGATTCACTTGAGGAACAAGGTGATTGGCTCCAAAAATATTATTTAGAGAGATTTCAATTTTTTAGGCAAATAGACTTCAAATGCAAATGATTCACTTGCTTTTTTAAGCAATTTGCTAGAGGATTGGAGCACTTGGCAATTTTTGGGCCTCAAATTTTTGATTATTTTTTCAATAAATTTGCTCATATAAGCTAACAAATCACTACTTAATAGTTCGATTAGATAAAATAGACCTACTTTCCTCTAGGGATTTTGTTGCGTGATTCACTTACAAACAATTTTGAGACCAACTTTTGATGCAATATGTCTACAAATTAGGTGGATAAAAAACCATGGGTGCCTCTCATCTATGTGTTGGAGAATATTATATTATTTTGTAGATACCAAAGTACCCCCATGGTACCATTGTACATATTGTAAATATTAGATTAGTGTATGAGTTATTATATTAGGGTGTGTGATTTATATTTCCCCTAAAGTATGTGTCAATGTGTAGGATGAGTCCAAGTGTTATGTAATAAGGTGTGCAAGCATGTAGAGTGTGAGAGTGTGCAAGTGTGTAATATGTAAGAGTGTGCAATGTGTCATATAAGTTAGTCAAGATTCAAGTGTGTATGTGTCAAGTATACAAGTGAAGAGTCATATGTATGTGGCAAGATGTAAATTCAAGAGACATGAGAGGTTTGTCATATGTGTGAAATATAAAAGGATGCATCTCTCGGATATGTGAGGAGAGTAATAGTCAAGTATTGAAGAGTCATCATCGAAGGTTATATTATGGAGAAAAAGCTCCATGTACTGTATGAGAAAATAATCTAAGTTTTAAACTGAACATGACATTAATACTAAATTAAGAGAGCTAAACATAACAAGGAGTAACAAAATAAAGGTCCAAACACAAAATAAGAGAATAAAAAGGGAAACACCCCTTGGGAGATGTCTGAACATTCCACCTTTTTCCATTAGCAATCTCAAATAAATACTACATTACATATTCTATAGGGAAAACCCTAGCATCTATCGTTTCCAACTCACATGTGCATGCAAAGTGACACCTCATCCTTACATACACATTGATACCTCATCCTTGGAATTTGATCCATATTACAAATGTGTGATTACATAGGTATTTAATACCAACATTCCCTCCTTAATGACATATTTGTAATTATGTAGTACAAACAAGTATTTTTGATATAGCCCTTCATGGGCACAAGCTAAAACCAATCCTTCTAAAGAATAGTAGCCTTAACCCGGTTACTACCAACCTTTAGACCTATAAATTCCATCAGCTATATCCAGTCATTCAAATACCTAGACACCCTACAAGCTACCTCCAACCTTCTAAATGCATTAGCTTCACCTGTTACCTTCAATCATATATCGAAAAAGGTAACAAAATTGTTCAAAAAACCACTTTTAAAACATTACAAATATTACTATATCTAATTCTAAGAACATTACACTAGGCAACCACCACTAGCATCGACAACAGTCTCTTTTGGCCATAACTACACCAATTATAGTAGCCAATAATCCAACCATACTAGTTATAGTAGCTTCTTCAAGTACAAGCTACACCAGTTACAATAGTTAATACTTACCCAAAACTTGTGGTACAACCATTAAACCATCTCAAACATTTTTTAGAAACTTTGTAAAATGCACTCAAATCTACAAGTTGTAAACACTTACATATATTCATCAGATCTAACACTATTGGACCTCACCTGATATATCATTATCAAAGCTTATTAGATCACAGTTTTTGAAGCTCACTAAGTCTACTGCTATCAAAGCTCACCAGTTCTATCACTATCAAATCTCACCAAGTCTGCCACTGCTGAAGCTCACCAAATTTACCATTGTTGAAGCTCAAAAGATATACCACTACTAAAGCTCACTAGATCTATCATTGCAAAATGTCACTAGATATGTCGTTATAAAATCTCACCAAGTCTACCACTATCGAATCTCACTAGGTTTGTCATTGTCAAATCTCACAAAATTTAACATTTTCAAAGCTCACCATATGTTTTGTTGTCAAAGTTCACCAGATCTACCACTGTCGAAACTCACCAGATCTATCACTATCAAAGCTCACTAGATTTTTCACTATAAAAGCTCACCAAGATTTGAATATCAAACCCTAGCATGAACAATCCTTAATCCTACATGTAATCATGAAAAAAATAACCATAGTATCTCTTCATACAATGCCATAATTTACCTAGGTTCAATACCATAGGCTTTGATACCAAATGTTAAAATTGAATGACATTGATACTAAATGTAGAGAGCTAAACATAACAAGGAAAAACAAAATAAAGATGCAAATACAAAACAAGATAATAACAAGGGAAATCCCAAATAAATACTACATTGTATATTCTACAAGGCAAACCCACTTTTTTCCATTAGCAATCTCAAATAAATACCATATTGCATCTTCTACAAGGCAAACCCTAGCATTTTTCACTGCCAACTCACATGTTCATGCAAGGTGATACCTCATTATTACATACACATTGATACCTCATCCTTACATACACATTGACACCTCATCCTTGGACTTTGACCAATATTACAAATGTGTGATTACATAGGCATTTAATGCCAACACTAAGAATATCAAATATTGTATACATTTTTGAGCAATAATATTGTAAGTTTTTTTATGAATATCATTGTTATTTTATGAATGCTATATTCTTTAATATTTTTAAAGATATTGTATACTCTAGTATTGAAATTTTTTAAGATCATGGACATTGGGACCTATGATTAAATCTGGTTAAAACGTCATTACTATGGATTTTAGGCCATCTGAACAACTTTGATCCAACTAGCCTGCCAAGGGAGGTCATTTAGCTCTACGTAGCCTAAATTATGAGGTGAGGTAAGAGAGTTACTAAGTGAGAAGGATGATCTTGAAGTAAAGATTATTTTATTTGATTGTTGTGAATAAGAATGAGATAAGGCTTTCTCATGTTAGGTGCTTTTATAGCCTCACTCTATGTGGGGACCTACTTGTGTCTAATCACATCCAACATGAACTTGTCTAGGTAGGGTAAGCAATTTGCATGGGATTGATTACCCCACTTGACCAATTATACCATGGCAGGTGGTCCCAAAAAGCGATTCACTCTTGTAGAAATATGCCTTCCATTTTTTTCAAACAAAAAACAAAGAATTAAAATACACCACCTACGCCTCATGTAAAATGAGGATTTTTTTGAAGAAACAAAGGAGATTAGAACAAAAAAGAGCAATATCTAAAAATTAATAAGAGCCAAGGGAAGGTAATAATCGTAAAGAAAAATATTTACATATTATTTTGGCCAAATTTTCTACTACATGGAATGAATATGCCACCCATTTATAGAAATTGACAACATTCTTTCATCTATGGTGGCAAGTTTGTAGGCATTTGGACTTGAAATCTTTAAAATTTGATGAGTGAGTTAAATTTTTAGAGTTCTCATATTTTATCTCAATATTCATCCCACTTGAACACATGGCCCCCCTCCTTATAGTCCAACTTTGTGGCCTCTTTATACAAATATCTTTTAACTACCTCCTAGTGTTGCACTATTCATTTGAATATCTTTTCTCCTTCCTTCTCCAAGACTATTAAAGTATTTAGCCCTGATTTAGCTTGACATCAGTATCTTTGAGCTTTAATTGTTGTGATATTTGAAGTGAAGGGGCTTCCAATTTGACTAGTAAAATAACATTATTTGCATAGACTAGCTTATAGGGTGATAACCCAGTAGATGACTTTGGTGTCACTCAATCTACCCATAATATCCTATGCAACAATTAATTTGCTATTCCTTTTGTGATTCAACAATAGTCCTATTTAAAATCCTTGTTACATTTATGTTGGTCGATTCTTCCAATCTATTACCCCGAGCATAATAATTGGAGGATGTCTTGAGAAAAAAACCATATTCCAAGGCAAATTTTATAACGTTGGCCTCTTTGAAGTAGGTGTTATTGCTAGTGACTATAGTGGTTGGAGTTTTGAGTTTGTTTATTATTTCTTCTAATAACTAGACAACCACTTCTTAATTGGTCAATTTCTTGGGGCACTTAAACCCACATTATGAATGTTAAAATATGTTGTAGTTAAGCTTCTCTTGAGGTCACAATTAAGTTTTGTACTTCTATTGTTCATATTTTTCCTTTAGACCCATGTAAACCTTGAAAACGGTACTTTTGTAATTTTTTGTAATATTTTATTCCTAGAGGTTAGTCTTGTTATCTTTTTATGGGATAGTATTACAGGAAGAACAACCACAAGATGCAAGATAACTAGTCTGAGATAACTATAAACTAATGGTACAATAATATGTAGGAAAGTAATGAATTGAACGTCTGCTAATAACTCATAAATATACCATTAATGAAAGTGACAAAAATAGTACAATGCTATATAATGGAGGACATGAACACTCTATTAATGGATATGAAAAGGCTATATTGTACCATACTACTAAACTATACCACACACTCTCTATATAATCACTCACTATGAGGCCTTTATATAGGAAGATAGGTTTTCTTGGCCCTTACTCTACCTAGGACTCATGTACATGTGGACTACATGCACATTTACAACTTGCACATTGACACTTGTGCATTTATTACAATACTTGAAGTAATCAACTAACTTTACTCTAAAGTAAACTCCTCTCTAGTATGTACCAAAGGTGGTACATTTACATAACCTAAATGATGTAATATACTCTAACATCCCCCTATATTACATTATTTGGGTATTGAAGACTTTAGTATTCAATATGGATCTTTCTCTTTAGAATAATCTTCAACCTGGTCTGGTTCTTCTTCTTCTTCAGCTTTTGTTTTTGTGTTGATTCTTTTTATCATTTTCACTCCACTGCCTTTTGTTGTTTCTGAGTATTTGGAAGAATATTTGACCTTGTAGTCTTCTAGGTATCCTTGATGGACTAATGATCTCATAGTTTTTCAAGTCACCAGCGGATCATTTTTTATTGGTTTTTTGTATGATTTATTTCCTTGATCTTCACAAAATTCAATCTTGAGCTTATTGTTAGTGGATGCTTCTAAAATAAGATCTTAAAAGAAACAGTCTACTCTAAATATCAGTTTCTCCTTGAATATTTTATAGTATTTATCTTTGTTGTAAGAACTATAAGATGAATGATATTTTCCTCTACAATATTAAATGGATGGAAACTCCAGCAGTTACTTTTCTCATGACCACATTTACCGTATTAGGTGCATAGTAAATATATCCCATTGTATTTGTTATCTATTTTAGGAATATCATGTTTATCCATTTCTTTGATGAAATAGTTGAACGGGCCACTTGAACCATGAGTGTACAATTGAAGTTATTCTATCTTGACCCTTTTCAACGATCTATGTGAGATCCTTTTGATCAATGTTATTTTATTCCTTTTGAATATGGTCTTCAATATTAGTATTATCATCAACTCCCTTTACTATCTCATTAGAAGATATGCCTGAAGAATCTTCTTTCACAAAACTATTAGTTTGTGATTTTCCAAAAATCCTTTTAAATTCTATTGATTCTTCTCTTCTATTTTTAACACCTTTATTATCCATTGAGTTTTTTGAATCATCAATCATGTTTTTAATCCATAATGGTATTTTTCTTGCTCCTTTTCTAATTACATATTTAATGTGTTCTTTGGAGTAGACATCCATATAGCTCCTTAGTATAGAGTATATGAACAAATTTGACAAAACCTTTCTAAGATTTAGGTTTTGTAGAATTTATTATGTCCTAGTGATTGAAATATGTTGTAATTTTTGATAAAGTGCTTAGTAAGTATAATTTCATCTTTCGAGTTGATTATGTAATATTTTGTAAATCAATAAACTTCTATATTACCTTATCTCTCCTAGTGAACTATGCACTTATCAATTTGAAGTTTTCTATGGTTGGATTTATTTTATATTTTTAGTATGAGTATGAGACAAGTGTAAGTAAATAATTCCAACTCTTGTAAATAATAAACTTCCTTTTACACCCTTTAATAGTTAAATATTTCTAAATTCCAATAATCTATGTTTGAAGTAGTATACCTTACAAATCCCCAATTATTAGAAATTAATGATAATAATATTTGCAATAATATTGTCTTCCATAGGAGGAACGAATTTGGGGGAAGATAAAAAACCCTAGAAAGATCATGAGTATCAGTTCAGGTATGGTACTTCTTTGGCTTTTGGTTTGAAAATCTTGCATTAGCTAGGGGTTTAAAAATAGGGACCTCTTCTTTGGAAAGATATTTATGGCAATCTGTTGGTTCCAATGATGACTTCAACCTCACTTTTCAAACAAGCAAGCAATGAGGTCTTCTCCATATTTTCACAATAGTTTCCCTTTGATGAGGAGAAGTTGGATCATATGCATCAAGTGCTTAAAGCGAGAAAAGCACCCCATACAAAACCACCTGCTCACTCTAACAATGGTACCTTTGTGCACAAGTTATATGAGTCTCTTGTGATTGAGGTACCTCTAGCTTACATCCATCAGCCTTTTCTCACACTTTCCACCCAAGCCCTTGCATGCAAATTTGTGGGAATATGACCCAGTCCAATCATAATTCAGAAATGGATTAACACATATTGGGGGAGTAAAGTCTCCTCTTATGAATTCATGATGACAGGTAGGGGATACTTTGTCATTACATTTACCTCTATGGAGGACAAGAGCACTATCTTTCATGGAGGTCCTTGGTTTCTGGGATCCAACCCACTTTACATGACTCTGTGGAGCATGATATTTTATCCTCAAGAGGAGGATCCTAAATAATTTTTTGTTTGGGTGAGGTTGCCATTTTTTCCACTGCACCTATGGAACAAACCTTCAATGGAATTAATACAAAATGCTATTGGAACATTCATTGACTGGGCTCCTCCAAAGGACAATAATGCTATATGCACACGCATTTGTGTCCAATTTAATCTAAAAATGGTTTACCTGAGTATATTGGAATAAAGGTGTTTGATTGGATACATAACCAACCCCTGGACTATGAGCATATACCATTCAAGTGTATAACATACCATGAGCATGGGTATTTCTCCCAAAACTACCTAATTAAACAAGCACATAAAATAAAAAGGGAAGAACTAGGATTCCAGGAAGTCAAAAGGAGACCACGTAGATCAAGAAGTAATAATCGATAACCTCAACCACATGATCAAAAAATATTATAGCACAAAAATAAATTTGCAAGTCTTAATGGAGGAGAAAAAGAAATCACCTCTAGATGTGATGGCTTCTAAAGATAAAGAGAAGATACCTACAATTGAAGCTGACAAGTCACCAAAGATCTTAGGAGATATACCAGAGAACACAAAAGCTAGAGAATATATTGATGGGAACTCAGTGGAAGAGGTAGAAGAAATAGAAGTGGAGGAAATAGTGATTCCTAGGGGCTTTCCAACCATATGATCTATAGCTAAGGGAAGAAAATCAAACCAACAACTCAAAAATGAGCAAGCACAAAATGCAAGTCAAAATTGAGGAGAGCTTCATAAAAATAAGAAGCAATACAAAAAATGAAGATTGTCATGGAACTATAGGGGACTGGGAAGTCTTCTAAAAAAACTATCTCAAATTTCTAATGTAGGAGAAAAATCAAACAATAGTTTGTATTCAGGAAACAAAAATAGTACAGGCAACATTGATTACATAATGGCAGAAGATATGGGCACAATTAGAACTAATAATTGTTGATTATGTGGGAGCTTTAGGGGGACTAGATTTGGCTTGGGACCCACAAAAATTAGTTTGTATCTTACAACATAGGCATAATAGCTGGATAGGTACAAAATTTATCTTACCAGATGGAACTAGTGTAGCAATAATAAATTTTAATGGTCCAAATCATCCTATCCAAAAAATATAAGCATGGAGAAACTTAGCACAATGGCTAGAAAATTATAAGTTTGACAACATAATACTGTGAGGAGATCTCAACATGATTCTCTACCATTGGGAGAAGGCTGGGGGAATTTTAGCAAGGGATCCAAATAGAGATATACTCAATCAAATTATGGTAGATGAAAGCTTCCAAGACATTTGATCGACAAAAGGAAAGTACACTTGGAGCAATAGAAGATCAGGGGTAAACAATATTGCAAAAATATTGGATAGATTTTTTATCAGTGAAAATATCCTATCACACTTTTCCCTCACTTCCAGTCACATTATTCAGAACTCTATCTTATATCATAAGCCAATTCTATTGGATAGCAGCCAAAGCCTACAATCCCAAAAAAATCCTTTTAAATACAACTTTGAATGCACAACAAAATAATATTTCAGTGAACTTGTGGAAAGCACTTGGAACCAATAGGTCCAATCCACCAACCCCAAAGAAAAGTGGAAAATCAAAATTCAAAAATTGAAGCACATGATAAAAAATGGTTGGCAAAAAAAGCAAGAGTCAAACCAGACAAGAAGCAGTTGATGCAACAACTAGAGCAGCTAGAAATAGAAATTGGGGATCATAGAGTCAAACCATACAAGAAGCAGTTGATGCAACAACTAGAGCAGATAGAAATAGAAATTGGGGATCATCCTCCTCAACCATGGCAAGAAGATGTAAGAAATGACCTGATTCAGAAGCTCAATAAATTAAGCAGTGAAGAAGAAACACATTGGAGGCTTGGATCCCGAATGGTTTGGCTAAGCAAGGGGGATAGAAACACCAAATATTTTCATCTAAAAACCATGCAACGCTACCAAAGAAACACAATCAAGGAGATAGAACATGAAGGAACCACTTATATAGACAAGAAAAAAATTAAGGAACTTTCCAAGCAACATTACTCAGCTTTACTCTCCAGATAAAATGGTAACCCTCATTCCTAGGAAATACTATTGTAGCATATACCAATAGTGTTAATTTTGGAAGAAAAACAAGATATCAGTCAGCCAATCACTATGGAGGAACTTAAGGAGATTATAACAGCTCTACCAAAGGATAAAGCTCCTGGACCTGATGGATTCACAAACTACTTTTACCAGCAATACTTACACATCATCGGAGAAGATTTTCTACGCATGATTGAGGATGTTAGGGTGAAAGGTAAGCTTATTGGAGCCATAAAATCCACCTTTCTAGAATTAATTCCTAAAGAAAAAAATGCCACTACTTTCTCTAGATTTAGACCAATTTCTCTATGTAACTCTTCCTATAAAATTATTACCAAGTTGTTGGAAAATAGAATAAATAAAAATCTTGAAAAAATAATATCAGAAGAACAAGGAGGGTTCATGCCTGGAAAAAAAATATATGATAATATCATAACAGTTCATGAAACCCTCCACAGTAGTAGAAAAAAAAACAAATTGTTATAAAATTTTATATGGCAAATGCCTTTGATAGAGTTAATATACAATTTGTAGAACAAGTCCTTCAAAAGTTTGGATTCCCACATTAGGTCATCAAGTGGATCGGAGCATGCATAAAAACCCATGGATAACCCCCTTAATAAATGGAGAACCAACAAATTTCTTTTAGGCTACAAGGGGAATTAGACAAGGGTGTCCACTATCACCATACCTTTACATCATTTTAGCTGAGACTCTTGGAAGATTAATCAACCATATTTGAAGAGAAAAAATAACAAGGATAGAGGCTGCAGCAGGATGCAAAGTTGTAACACATGGCCAATTTGCAGATGATATCATTCTTCTAGGTGAAGCCACCAAGCAAAATGTTAGACAATTCAAGCAATTTCTAGATTGGTTCACACAAGCTACCAGTGCTCATATAAATACTCAAAAGAGTCGGTTCTATACACAAAATTTTGCAGTAATAATAATCAAACTTTTTTGCACTATCCTAGGATTTTTATCTAGCATAGAAAATACTTCTGATATCTAGGAGTGCCCATGAGCTTCCACCTCAAAGCCTCAGACTATTGGATCCCAATATTAGACAAGATGATTAGGAGGATACAAATTTATTGTAATAGTTGGTTCAGTCTTGCAAGAAGGATAGTACTGATCAAATCAGTGTTAGCTTCTCTTCCAGTCTACCAACTATTAGTATATCATGCTCCCAAGTTTATTTTGTAAAAGGAAAATGGAATCATATGTAACTTCCTATGGTAAGGAGGTAGGCAATCAGAAAGAAAAAAAATTAACTTGGTCAATTGGGAGATGGTCACCAAAAGTAAAATTCAAGGAGGACTGGGAATAAAAAAATGGAGATAGTTTTGAAAGCACTAGGAGAAAAACTTCTCTGGAACATGCTTAAATACAATCGATCATGGCAACGCATACTAGTCAGAAAGTATGTAAATAATCAAACAGGTATTCAAATGATCAAATATATAGACAAACTTCCCAGAGCCTCATTGGTTTGGAAACATATAGTGGTTGCAAAGAGCATAATAGAGGATTAAATTTCTTGGCTACCGGGAGATGGTAAGTCAATTAATCTATGGGAGGATCCAATCCTAGTAAATCCACCATTAAGAGAGAACTCCAATCGAATTGCAAAATCACTTGGAAAGCCAAAGAATACTCAAATTAAGTGACTTGTTTTATTGGACCTCAAAAACTTTGAATTGGATCTCCCCTCCCATTCCATCTCAGCTTCAAGGAGATTGGGATTATTTTAAGTTCCACGTGGTGAGGATTAGATATCTTCATCCCACAATTCCAAACAAACTTATTTGGGGTAACATCAACAATAATGGGGAATACTCAATGCATCTAGGAGTCCAACATTAGCAAATTGGTCATGCCAACAAAAAATTATCGATATTATGGAAATCTAGAGCACCACCTAAACTGCAAGCATTCAACTGGCTAGTTTCTCAAAATAAAATCTTAATAGGTGATAATTTGCAAAAGAGGAGTATAGCAAGGCCTCATGTTTGTTACAGGTGTAGGCAGAACAATGAAATAATTTTCCATCTTTTGTTTGAATACCCAAAGGCAATTTCAATTTGGTTAGGACTAACCAAAATTTTATTGGAAATATGAGCAAGATTTGTTGTCATTAATTTCAAGAGTCAGTTTGAGTGAGCAATGCAAAATGAAGGATGTCAAGAGTCAGTTTCAGTAAGTAGTGCAAGAGAAAGATTGCTTCTAGGTCTAACGGAAATAATATTATAATATCTAATATTATAATATTGAAGGTGGTCAGATAAGGTCTAAAGGAGCAATAGGAAGGCCCAAGAAAAATAATATAATAATATTAAAGGTTTAATGGTAAGACCTAAAGTGTTTAAATTAATTATAATAATTTCAATATAATTTAATTTAATTAACCTTAAATTTATTAAATTAATTATAATAATTTTATTATTTTATTTATAACTTAATTTAATTAACCCTGAGGTTAGGGTTATAAAGGCAAAGTTTATTTATTAAGCGTCGACATCATATGAAGTTTCCCCCTCCATCGACATCCAAAGGGAGATGGCACAATGGTATAAATACCATGTGCATTGGTTGACTTAGAACTTACCTTCGATCGATTCACATTTGAGAGCCTACAATTTTCATGATTTGCGTGCAAGGAAAAAGATAAGTTTTGTTTTATTCGATAGCCATCAAAGGACAAAATAAGGGAGGCTTAAAGCCTCATAACCAACTGTGTGGTTGGGCTAGCGGCAAGTGACAGTGTATTGATAATTTGCAAGGCTAGAGGACCCGTGATCAAATCTTGGCGGTAGTGTTTTGTGGTGGTTGTTTTCATTTTGAGCACCCAACAGAGAAGACAAAGTGCACAAGGCACTTTTGCCTTTCAAGGTGAACGCATAGCTCATGCGGCAGTTGAGCCGCAGCTAGGGTGCTAGTGGCAGCACAGCGGGGGATCGAATCCCGTCGAGGGAAAAAGAGGTATTTAATTTTTAAATTAAATTTTGTCCTAAGGTTTTATTTGGCATGAGGTTCTTATGTTAGGAGGGAGATATAAGGTTTGTGAAAATTAAATTTTATATTGTGATTTTGATGATTAAATTTGGAAGGAGTAATAAGGTGAATAAAGAAAATTAATTGTTGTTTAATTTTTGCTAATCATTTTTAATTATGCAGATTATAAGGTGTGATTGAGATTTAATGTTTTGTATGGTGAAAAATTTTGAGGGAATATTTGAATGGAATTTTGAGAAGGTTTTTGCTACCTAACCTTTGAGATTGGCAAAGAGGGTAATTATGATTGAGACATGTTTTGAGGTCAATTCTTCATCAAACAAAAGGTATAGATACATCTTCCTTGTGAGTGAAATATTGGTGGATTGGATGTTGTGAATGCTAAGTTACAGTGAAAAGGTTTGCTTGATAAGAATTGTTGAGTAAGATTTCATGTGCATGATTGGTAAATATTTGTGAGAACATTTGAGTGAGAAATTGAGAACTATCTTGAACTAGGGTTTGTGAAAAGATCATGAGTATCATTGTTATGTGAATTTGGAATCATCTTGAGTTAAGGTTTGAGTTCCATAGTGAGAGTTGTTGAAGCATTATGAAACACTTATTTAGGGTTTGTAAGAAAGTTGTGTTTCATTGAGTGATTGGTTGAGTGGAGTTGATTGAGCATAGTTGATTGTAAGTGTTGCAGTGATAATTCAAGTTCTATAAAATAAATTATTATTTATACTGAATTGATTTGAAAATATTTTGGAAGTGATTTAGTGATTAAGAGTGTGAAACATGTTGAGTCTCTAACAATTCTCTATATGCTTTTGTGAGTCAAACAAAATTCTAAGTGAACTTTGTTTGTATGATTGAAGAGGCTTTTTTGAAAGAGATTGAATTGATTTTGCATGCAAGTTTTACAATTTATTTAAACAACTTTTGTGAAAGCTTGTGAGCAGATTTGAGTAAATCCTAGAGGGGACTTAAGGACAAAATTGAGAAAGATTTTTGTAAAAGCTTAAGGATAGATTTGTGTGAGCTTTTGTGGAAGCTTACAAGAAGGTTTGAGACAAGTCTTGGTGAATACTTATGGATAAACTTGAGGTAAGTCTTAATAAAGACTTATTGAGCAGGTTAGACAAGTTCTAGAGAGAAATTATTGAGCATATTGAGATAGAGATTGAGCAGATTTGTGCTATATTGATGGACAGTGTTTAGTGCATATTTGATACAAAGATTGAGCAGATTTGTGGAGGGTAGAGGATAGTGTTCAGTACAGATCTAAGACAGAGAACAAAACATAGTAGAGCAGACTTTGGAGGTGACAGAGCAGAGGGTAGTAGTCTCCAGTGGATAGAGATCCATTAGCCAAGGTAGTGAGGACAGAGATCTTCTAAGTGAGGACAAAGTCTTCAGTGGAGAGATATCCACAAGCCAGTGCATTGGAGGCAGTAGTCTTCTAAGAAGATCACTAGCCAGAGCAAAGGAGTTCTCCTATGGATATATTTCCACAAACTTGATCAGGGGATTGGTGTCTCCTTTGGACAAAGATCCATAAATATTATAATAGGGAAAGGATTCCAAAGAGAATTTATTAAGAATTTTTTATAAGAAATATTTTCTTCGTGGAGTAGCCCACATTGGGTGAAC
This sequence comes from Wollemia nobilis, assembly GCA_028583015.1. Taxonomy (NCBI): domain Eukaryota; kingdom Viridiplantae; phylum Streptophyta; class Pinopsida; order Araucariales; family Araucariaceae; genus Wollemia; species Wollemia nobilis. Next base: position 6,166,130 of record JAQPPZ010016681.1, on the reverse strand, counting down.
CACATTAAATCATGTCTCTCATGTGTGTGATGCTTTGTGTAATATTTACTACATTAAAATTGTTGATGTTATCATATGGATTAAAAAGCAAAAAGTTATATCTTATATTGTTCACCCCCTCTCAGTATAAGCACATGTTCTTCAAATTCTTGATATTTCCTACTCTGGAAGGTTAACCATATACACATGTTTTACCAAGTGGAACAAATAATATAAAGGTAAACTGGTAGGTAAGCCCCTCCTAAAATATTTTTGAATATCTATACCATATTTTGTCATCTGGTACATTTGGTTGGATAGAAACCATAGGATTTTTGAAGGAAAAGGTAACGATAATAAAATTCTAATACAAAGGATAAAAGAAGAATTAGTCCTAAATGTCAAATCTAGTTTTTTTCAATAGTAGTATGAAGAATATTTGTCACCCACAGAAAGAATAATTATCTACCAACTTAATCTCCAAGATTTCCTGACACAGGGAGGATGTAAAGAAAACAATTCTTTGCTTGACATATATTTTCGGCACTCTTCTTTAATGGTGCCTCCAAGTCCAACCTCGGTAAAGCGATGGCAGGGGGACTAATTCTTACAAGATCTTGTGATATCCTACTCAAATACATGATCAACTTGGGAACAACATCCAACAATGTGGCAGAGGCTATTGGATGTAAAATCGGCTTAAAATTGGTGGTAAAGCAAGGAATCACTTAGGTCATAGTTTATAGGGATTCTAAATTGATAATAACAACTCTTGCCAAAAATAAAGATTTTAGATCTTTACAATTGAAGATTATTCAATACAAGATTAGATAACTAGGCATGATCATTGGCAAAATATCCTATCAACACATAAGGTGGGAATTCAACAAAGAGGCTGATACACTAGCGAATCAGGCAATAAATATAGCCCCTTATTATTTCCACCAAATCATCAAGAAGTAGAAGGGTAGGAGTAGTATGTGAGGATGATAAAGGCTCCAATAATGAGGTTCTTTTTTGTCTTCATGTTCTATTTTTTAGAATGCTCTGTTCACTTTGAACTTTGATTAAAGAGTTTTATACTTTTTTTATTAAGTAAAAAATCTTTTCTTTTAAAAGAAAATATGTTGTCTTCTAAGTAGTAACCCTTATATCTCCTATGGTGTTTAATTGTAAATATTAAAGTATTTCAACTTAATTATTTGAAATACTATGAACTCCTTTATATGCTTTCAATTTATTAAGGTTGATTTTGCATAGTTCAACATTATACTATCCCTTATTACTCCTTATGAAAGCAGATTAATAAAACCATATAAAATACCTTAATATGATTGATAAGTGCTGTGCTTGACTTCAACTCCTCAAACTCTATTGTATCTCTTCATTGGTTTATAATAGGCCTAGCAGACTTTCTCTTACGAGTGCCTTTAATTCACCTCAATTCAATGCGCTCTCGGATATGCTTCCACTCCAACGTTGGAAACCTTAGACTATCTTCCTTGTAAGGTATTTCATCCATGTTGATTGGTGTATGGAATTCGTTCTAAATTCTCGAGTGCTCCTGTGAATGATAGAGGCTCTTAAAAGCAAATGGGCATCTTTCTCTCCTCATGAACAACCCTTTGACTCCTCCCTTCAATGCTTGATTGTGTGTCTTGATTTTGCTCTCTATCCTCCTTCAATTTTAGGTGCTTTAAATAGCATGGATGTCTTTCGACTTTAGACAAGTGGCACTTGAGAGTTACATTAAATATGAATGTTGAGACTTAGTTTCTTTCAACACTCATTCCTCCTTACAATTATGTCTATGGTAAGTAACCTCCTAATGATGTTGGTAACCACTCAAAGATAGACATTAGATTATTGCTTGAATGCTCGTCTCCTGGATGTACGTTCAGGAATGTGAGGTGCCTAGAATGATTGTACCAAGTGGTGCTTAGGATTTTTGCATGTAAACATTTCCCCCAACGTATTATATCTTATATATCCCTTGCTAGCAAACGCTCTTGATAACTTATCTCCAATGCCTTCTTTCCAATCCAACATAGATGTTGTGTGGGTGGATCTGACAAAGGTTCTATGGCACTCCAATGTTGGCTATGGGATATTTGTTTTAGTTGGTGGTTCCTCTATCATGGATAAAGCTCCTTGTACCTTACTTATCTATGCTTATCTTAAGTGTTGTTCCTTGATTACTTAAATAACAACCGATAATGGCCTCCTTGTATTGGCTTGATGTTGCAGGGTATATGCTTGCTATAGGAATTCAATTTGATAGCGAATACGGTGTTCTTTAGGCACATTGAATCTTGAGTAATGTGAGCCCTTCGTTGGCTCTCTTCTCTTCCTTAAAATTTGCCCTTATACCTTACCAAAAAAACTACCTTGTAACTATTCTTGATCGCCATTGTAATGCCTATAGAGGCTATATTAATTATCCTTATTTTTTTGGAGTATGAAAGGACACAACTCGTGCTTCTCATGCATGTAAATATGGTTGTAATAGTTAAGGTTTAGTACCTTAACTTGCACCAGGATAATAGGTTGAATATATACCTTTTTTTCACGACCTTTAATCTTCTTGATGAGGTGGCTTCTTGAGAGCAATATTGTTGTTATATTGTCTTCTTTTGGTGACTTACTTTCACCAAGATATGCAATAGGTTTTGGATGCTTAATAGTGTCTTTAGACACTTCACTCTTACCCTAATTTGTGCACTAAATCTTCCTTCTATGATAACCCCTTAATGCACTTTAAAAACTTAAGGGTAATTAGTATTAATGCACCAATAATATCTCCAATTGTGATCCTCTTAAGCACCTTATTACTCCTATAAATGAATCCTCAAAATAACTGGAAAATATGCACTAATTTTTATTGCAATATAAAAGTACTTAATGCATCTAAAGAACAACTAGTGCAATATTAATCTCACCTTATTAATGCTTCAAATATGCACTTAGTAATTGCTCCTTGTAGAGGACTATAATTTATATAACTTAATGTAGTCTTCTTTGCTATAACTAGATAATAGGAAGATGATAATTTTCTTTCTATCAAAATATATCTAACTCCTATTTTAATGTGCATGTATTAACCTTTAAAAGAACTTCCTTCTGCACTTTTTTGAAGACTATAATATGCAACCTTCACTTTGCAACTTCTTAAGACTCTAAATATGGTGCTTGATGAAATTAATTTAAAGTTCAATTAATGAACCTATTTGCACCCAATTTTCTTACCTTAATGATATTTGTAGATGAAGGATTTCTTAGTGATTTTATTCACCAAATTGCTTCCTTTTAACTGGATGAACTTGCAGCCATTCCTGGTTTTCCAAAATAGCTCTCTAAATCACCTTTTTGTAGCTCTAAAAAACCTCTAACTTGCTACTCCTTAACTATAGTAGGTGAATTTTGATTCTCCTCCAATCTCCTTGTTGAGTTTTGACTTTAATCTAGACCCTCTTATCAATAATATGAAATTCTTGAGGTCTTCACCAATCTCCTCCGAGATTTGGAAAAATACTTACCAAATCTATCTTAGGTTAGACTTGTCGGATGGCGATAATTGTCCCAAAATATTCCTTTTTTAGGAACTTCTTCTTGGTGTTAAATTTCTCCAATGAGTTCTCCTAGGAACTCCTTTAATGATATTCTTTAGATCTTCTTTAATGAGACTCACCAAGCCTCCTCCTTATTTCTCCTTGAGACCTCATCAAGGTCTTCAATCTCATAGCTCTTATGGTCTTACAAATGAGACCTTTCCTTCAACCTTCTACTATGGAAGTGTTGGTAATGAGATCTTCCTCTTGGATCTCTAAAATTTGTTGCTACTAAAATCTCTAATAGGACCTTGCTAGTCCTTATTTACTTCTACAATCTGTAGGCTTTAATGGATATCACCAGCCTCCAATCTTCCATATATGGGAGTTTTGTAACAATACCTACTAAGGGTCTCTATAGCTTATTCAGGGTGAATTCTTCAATCTGCACTAGATATCACCAATATCCTATCTTCACTAAGACTCTTCACTAGAGTCTTCTTTTCTCCCTTGAATTTATAATAAGGCTCCAATGGCCTTTTCTCCTTCTACACTTTGCAAGTTTGCAATCTCTAGTAATGGGACATTTTCTCCATGCCTCCAAATATTTGTTCTTTAGATTGTTGCTTCTGGTGTGGGATTGATTCTAAAGAAGATATTCTTCCTAGCTCTTTTGTAGGAAGCTTCCCAGCTCACTTCAAATCTCATTTTTTTGCAACAAAGTATTATGACAGTAATGGAAGAAACTCTTAAATCTAGAGATGTTGAATCTTCACTAGTTGATTTGTCAATATAGTGGAATCCACACTGACTCCTAGTCTTCATGAGTTTTCCTACGACCCTTTGGAAAGACTCTAGCCAAATGTAATCTCAAATTTGGAATTGATATTTATGAACTCCTATCATTCTCTCTTTGTGGCTCTCCCTAATTCTGATCTATTGTGTCCTCTGATAGCATTGTTAACTTTTGATGGGATAGCATTATAGGAAGAACAACCACAAGATGCAAGATAACTAGTTTGAGATAACTATAAACTAATGGTACAATAATATGCAAGAAATTAATGAACTGAACATATGCTAATAACTCAAAAATATGCCATTAACAGAAGTGATAAAATTAGTACAATTCTATATAATGGAGTATATGAACACTCCGTTAATAAATATGAAAATACTACATTGTACCATACTACTAAACTATACCACACACTCTCTATATAATTTTGCAGGATCAAGCTAAGGACAAATATCCACCGTACAAAAGAAATATGTGATATGGTCCATAGATATGTAACCACTATGGGAGAAAGAATATCAACCCTCCAAATGTCACCCCTAGGAATAGTCAAACCTAAAAATATCTCCATAATATCTAAGAAATAAATATGTAACATCTCATAATATCTAAATAAGATAAATGAAATATCCACACATAAGTGGGTGGGGAAAATACATGGAATAACTAAATAAAAGGAAATAAATTACCTAGGTGAACATGAGCTAAGGTAAACAACCTACTCTAAAACCCTCCCTCGAGTGAAGCTAGGTGCCAATAAGTAAAGTGGCATATCCACAATATGAGTCTCGGCAACAAGGCCTGATTAGGTACTCATGACAATGTGTATCCAAAAGCTCCTAAAATAGGTGGAAAACCATGTGGAAAAAACCATCCAGCTAGAAAGAGAGAAGAAAAAGTAGGAATGGAGCCAAGGAGTGCTCCCAACACCCCCCTAGGACGATGAGCTCCATGAAGAAGTCCTATGAAGAAGTGGATGCCTTTGCGATGAACAATGTGTCTCCCACGAGGAAGAAAGTATCCATGAAGCATCCATCGAATTTCTTCCCACTCCAAGTGAGTGTGAGAATATGGGAATAAAATGTAGAATGATGACGTAGAATCCTTCAAACTAAGATATCACCAATAAATTATTAAATGAACCTCCAATAATATAGAAGCCCAAACCAACACCAAAATAGGGTAGAATACAGTCCCAATAAACATTCAAAAGATCAATGTGCACAAAACCATGAGTGTGCAAAAGTGGAAGAGATATGTGAAGAGCATCCATCAAGGAAGAATCATTAATGTCCCATTGCATAAGTGATGACGAGCACATGGAAGTAGCAATAGAAATAAGTGGAGGCTTAGAAGCCTCAAAAGAATCAACATGGTCTTCAGGATCTCCAAGTGAGAGTCCAACCGAAGATAAAATCTTTGTATCCAACTCCTGTAAGAGTACATCACCCAATATGAAAGAGATAGAAGGAAAGGGTGGACAAGGTGGCTCACTCAAATAAAGTCACATCAAAAAAGGGTCCACAAAGGAAGAAGTACATGGAGGAGATAGAATGTATACATCATCATCAAATAAATGAGTGTGTTCCTCATACATGTCAACAAAATTACATGTGTGACTCTCAATGAAGAGAGAGGCAACACCATCCAAGAAGTCATATGTATGTAAGGATGTAACATGCCATGAAATATATGCTATATATGCTGCAACATCAACATGATCATCCATATAAAACAAGTGTGGAGATGTATCCTATAAAATATCTGAAGCAAGTACTGTAGCATCAACCTCATCATCCAAAACATCATGAGATAGTGACTCCAAAAATAAAGATGCAATATCACAAATGATGTCCTCCATGCAAGCAATTTTAAGAAAATGTGCCTTGGGTAAAAACTTAATTTTCAACATATGATAAGCAAGGTGAGGTGTGTTCTTGTGAACTCCAATAAAATTTTGAAGCTCCTCACAAACTAGATAATAAAGCATGCTAGAGATCCTTAAATTGTTCATGAACCATGTCCTATACTCCTTATCCTTCACCATTGTTTTGGGTTTTGGAACTATGAAAAAAGGATCCAAACCTTCACTTTGACATAATGAACAAAGTACCTTAAACCATGCTTCAAAAATTTCAGCATTTGCCTCTATGCTAAGTTTAAAAAAGGAAGTTTTCAAGATGTCCTCAAAAGTAGAAGAGCCCCCCCAAAATCAAATGTCATTATAATGTGAAAGGTCTAGTGTGATGTCACAAGGTGGTGTAAAATGCCACAAAATCACATCAATGCACAAATGAAGCCTCTAAACTCTGAAAAGTCTCCAAAGGAATTACCAAAAGAATCCCCTCCTTCAAACTAAGTGCCTCAATGAGGAAGATTGACACAAGAGGATGCACCACAACAAAGCAAGGGAAGTCAAAGACAAAGGAATACTCAAGCACAACAAAGTGTAGGCTCCACCAATACTAAACACCAAGTAATCTGATCACAAAGTTCTAAACTAAGTGGACAAACAAAAAATGAAGGAATATGGGACTTTATAACAATAGTCCATATACCGGTTCAAGTGCAAAACCCTTTTTCACAATTCAATATTGATAGTGCAGTCATAAAATCATTATAACTATCTAAATACAGATTTAAAAAATATTACATTTTATAGACATATTAGAAAAATGATTTTACAGGCCTGGTAAAAATTTTGCTGAGCAACTCCCAATATTTCTCCTGAAATGACGAGTTTACTAAAAATTGTAAAATCATTGTAACTATCATAATACAACTCCAAATGCTCTGAAATTTTATGGAATGGTATATAATATGTTTTTACACATTCTGTAAAAAAATCTTCAAAAAATAAGAATTTTTTATGAAGATATATGGAGATTACTGAAACATTGCACGTTTTCGTAAAATCAAGATATCTTGAAGAATACTAATCCAAATGAGCTGAAATTTTGGGAATAACTCAAATGAATTCATATATAGACCTCAAAAAAAATTTGTGGAAAATGGCATTACTATCAAAAGATACATTCAAAATATAAAAATGGGTTGGGTTGGTGACCCTGCCAAAAAAGGGAAATGCTCAAGAAAAAAAATGCTTAGGACAAATCCAAGGGAATGAGGCTATTGTAGTATGGGCAGAAGATATTTTAGGAGGCTGGTGATGATCTGAAAATGGAAGGAGTGACTCAAAATTGGCCAAAAAACTCCACCAAGGACCCGATCACAAAAATCGAAGCTTCCACACCATTCTTCAAACCTGCAAGAGAAACAACTGCACAACACTCACAAATTGATGACTACAACACCTATCACTCTGATGCCATGAAAGGAATGATAATCAGATCATTCCAAGCTGCAAGGATCTCAAGTGTTAACAGAAACACCACATTCAACCAAAACAAGAATATGAAAGCAAATTGACAAAGATAAGCTTACAAATAGATATGCAAACAAGAGAGCAAAAATATCATATATTAGATATAAAAATGGAACTATGAGTACAATGAAGGTGCCTTGCTTATATAGGCAAGGATGATCAACCATAGCCGTAGTATCAAGCTAAGGACAAATATCTACCGTACAAAAGGAATATGTGATATGGTCCATAGATATGTAACCTCTATGGGAGAAAGAATATCAACCCTCAAAATGTCACCCCTAGGAATAGTCAAACCTAAAAATATCCCCATAATATCTAATAAATAAATATGTAACATCTCATAATATCTAAATAAGATAAATAAAATATCTACACATAAGTGGGTGGGGAAAATACATGGGATAACTAAATAAAAGGAAATAAATTACCTAGGTGAACATGAGCTAAGGTAAACAACCTACTCTAACAGTGCTTAGCAAAGTCCTCTAAGCCATTTCACAAATTTACAAAAATGGATTGACATATTTTCTTTTGCACAGGCTTGAGAGGATATCCTAATTGGTTGTGTTTAATTAAAAAGTTTAAGTAGGAAAAAATATGATAAATATGGATGAACCATTAACATTTCTAGATTTTGTGCAAAATGTCAAAGGGTTCCTGATTAAGCAGTTTTGCTCATTTTACCTCTAAGTGCCTCAAATTTTGCATCCAAAAAATTTGCTTTTTCCCTCAAATTTTTAAATTTTAAATGTGTAATGTTCCAGGGATATTGTAGGTCTAGTTCAAAATTAAGGCATACAAGCATGTGTTTATGTCAGCATAACATAGGTCTATGTTAGCGAAGAAGGAAAAAGGGGGTGCTTATTATATTTTTTATTTTAAATATCCTCCTTGCATTTCATCTCCCAAGCATAGTGCTTAGGGAGATGACTAGCCAAGAGAAGAGAAAGTATTTTCCTATCAGAGGTTATAATTTGTATTCCATCTAACTCAAAAAAGTTATTAATGATGTCATATTTGATGACATGGCAACCCTTGATGATGTGGCACTATGTGATAATATGGCACACTATGATTACATGATAATTGATGATGTCAATTTTTTTTATATAGTTGACTAGTGATGTGGTGGTGGTTTATGAGCTAATGTGATAGTCCATACAATTGATATGTCAATCCACACAGGTGACTTCATAGTCAGTGCATAAATCTTGAGGTGATATATGGTAGTCCATACAACTAGCATGGTGGTATGTACAAGTGATTTGACAACTAGTGCATGAATCCCAGTGTAACACATGGTAGTCCATACAATTGACATGGTAGTCTATACAGGTGATATGGTGCAATACGCAACAACTGATGCAAGCACTAACTCGGTTGATGATGTGTCATGAATCTTGAGATGACATGTGATAGGTGATGCAAGCACTAACATGGAAATTTTTACTTGGACCAACATGGTAGGTTGTATGCCATTGAATGTATATAAATATGATTTTGACCAAACACACTTTGGCATCTCAGCAAATTGACAAATAACTCACACAATCAATAGTAGACTTGGTGATACACAAATTTTAGAGTGAATCAAGACACAAGTGGCATAGTATAGTTTGTAGATCAAACCAAATCGGATCTTGACAAGTGGCATCATGTGATTTATTGGTACATTGCATAGTTAGTTCATGCTTGGCATCCCTTCACCCACTTATGCAATGATATATGGTGGCCTCTCATTCATTGTAGGTACTAATTTGTTTTATTTTTTTTTTAGTTTTTGGAGGAATTTTTTATAATAATAGAGGAAATTTTCAAGGGATATAAATTTTTCATACATAAGTGTTTTGAGCCTTTTTTTCAAATCAAATAGTTTTCAAGATATCCACATTCGCGATATTATTTTTAGTCACAACTATACACATATTTTTATATTTTTGTAGCATAGTTATGGATCACTATGTTTCCTTGTTGAGTGGTCCAAACTATGCCATGTAGAATATCAAGATTTAAGGCCTACTCTAAAGCAAGGGATTACTTAAATATTAGAATGAAGAATCTTATGATACTAATTTTGAACAAGTGAAGCAAATTTATAGGGACAACAAGGATGAGGCTCAGGGTGTGATTTCTCTTCATGTTGATAATATATATGACACCCATATTAGAAACACCATGAATCCTTAAGTGTTGCTTGAGAAATTTTAAGCATTGTGTGATCGAATTGATTCCACATAAATTTAGATTGGAGACTAAATTTACAACCTTATTCATGTACTCATTTGATACTATTTGTGAGTATATCAATCAGTTCAAAAAACTACAATAAGACATTCAAATTGCAATAGGACTACCTAAGGATATAAGAGAAGGATGGGAAGCATTAGAGAAGGAAAAGAACATTGAATTGCATAATATTATTTGTAACATTATGTTAAAAATAAATAAGATAGTTGTTTTCAAGATACTTCATGTGTATTTTTGATATTCTCCTACACCAACAATTGATGAGATACTTAAGTACTTTTCACAACATTAATCTAGAAGAAATAGCCATAAGAAAAATTGTATCTTTAGTCAAGATCATCCAAAGGAAGTTGTTACCAAAGTCTAGAATGACAAAAGATCAAAATAGAATGAGCAGAAGCCCAAGAATCCTTTCAAGAATTATACTTGTGAGTTTTGCAAAAATAAAATGCATAAGGTAGATATTTGTAGGATTCATATCAAGAAATTTGAGGAAGAAGCAAGAAAGGTGGTGTTGATGCTATTCTCTTCTTTGTATATGATGGGGACAATTTTGATGGAGAAACCTCATAAGCACATGTAGTGGTTCATTCCACATATTAGACATCCACTTTCTCAGGTGAGTAGATTGTAGATTCAGGGGCAACTAGGCACATGGTGAAGCATAAACATCTCCTACAAGGCTACAACATAGTACATGTAGAGGAATATGTTGTGATTGAAAGTTATTCTCATTACATATTGCAGGGTGTGGAGACATCAACATTGCATCTTTACCTTTTGATGAGGTACTTCATGTTTCTAATGTTGGTCTTAACCTTTTGTTCTTTTTATTTTATTACTCATATAAATAAGAAGGTGGAATTCTTTCCTAATATATGGATAATTAAGGATATAGACATTTTGTTCTAAAATTTGCTTATGGCTTTAATGAGACTAAAAACATATAAAAATTGGGAAAAATACCAATATTTTCTACCTATTCTCTAGGAATATTTATTGTCACGGTTGCTAATGCAGATAATGAAAGTCACAAGTGGTATCATAGGCTTGGATATCTCAACTACGGATCTTTGAGATATATGAGTCGACATCAAATGACCATTGTGCTTCCATGCATATCCCCTCCAAGCAGTGCATGTGAGGGATGTATTCTATAATAGTAACATAGGGAGACCTTTCTAAAAGGGGTTGCTTGAAGATATTCTCATCCATTAGTGGTCATACATGGTGATATTTCTGAACCTATGGATACACCACATCTCTTAGAAAAGAGGCAATTCATTTTTTTCATTGATGATTCTTCTATGTATGTGTGGTTGTACACTATTTGCATTAAGAATGAAGTCTTTGGGAGATTCAGACCATCAAGGATATTGTTGAGAATAATTTGGATAGGAGAATCAAATGTCTAAGGATATATTAGGGATATGAGTATGTTAGTTATGCTTTTCATGATTTTTGGTTTCTCATGGGATTGCATATTAGAGGGTTATTCACTATACTCCTTAACATAAATGGTGTGGTTGAAATAAAAATTAGGGTAATCAAGGAGATGAAATGAATTATTATTCATGCCAAGGGGATAAATCATAAATTATGTGGTGAGTTTGTCACTTGTGTAGCATACATCATCAACAAAATTCCCACAAGATAGTGTAGGGCATGACACCTTTTCACATAATAATAGAGGATATGCTTGATGTGTCCTGATTATGTATCTTTGGGTCTTCAACATCAACTCACATACTTAAGGATATTTGGAAGGAGGAGGAATAAAATAATTATAATTGTTTTTGTGGGGCATTCAGATACCTTCAAGGCATATCATCTTTACAATCCTCATGTTAGAATATTGGTGATTAAGTTTCTCTTGAGGCCATAACCAACTATTTGCACTTGTTATATTTGGCCTTTGAGCCCATGTTAGCCTTGTAAAAGGTACTTTTATAATATTTTATTCCAATATTCAATCTCACAACCTTGACCTAAAGGTATCATGTACTTGGGTATAAATACCCCTTCTCACCAATTATTTTATCATTTATTGGAGTGTGATTTCATTTCTTTTAGTGAATATTGTTTGGTGTCTATAGACAACCCATCATATTTTATGTTCTTCCTTTCATTCTATGTATTCTTATTTCTAAGCAATTCTAGATAGTATTTTAATTCTATTCATTTCTAGAAACTACTATGAAATCAGACATAGTGTTAGAGTGGATGTGAATCTTCATTACTCAATTGCTTTCACTTGTAAGAATTTTTTCTTCCAAGCTTTTCTCAAGGGCAAATTTTTGAAGCTAGCAAAGGAGATTGTGTTGGAGACTAATGACATAATCTAAAGAAGTATTCATGATAAAATACCTCGATGAACTTGATTGCGAGGATCTCACTATAATCAATAAATTTGCTCCAAGAGGAACATTCACTGACAAGTTCCTCTTTCCTCTCATTGGCAATCAATCTTGATTTATGTATCTTTTGATCAAATGGATGCCCTAGTTTTAGGATTGGTTTTTTTTAAGCCTCATTATCTTAACATTTTTTTCAAAAAAATCCATTTCCTTTTCTCTTCCAACTTTTGCTAACCAATAGCAGTAACATTGAGGGAATAGATTGCTTGGATGCCATGAAATAAGGAAAGAAGAGGTTGATTTTTCTTACAAACCCCTTGCCAGTCAAGTCATGGGAAGGCTCTTATGCTTAGAAAATTTCTTTAACCCACTTAATAATATTGTAAACATGGTCTATCATTTTTTCTTCTACATAGGCATGAGAGAATGGCTTAATTGATTATGTTTAACAAAATGGTTGTGTAAGATAAACCATAATAGATATGGGTAAATAATTAGAATTTTTTGTATTCTTTGTAAAATTTTAAGAGAGGTCCTAGTTGAACACTTATGTCCATTTTACCTCCAGGTGCTCCAAATTTTTGTTTGAAGAAATTTGCCATTTCCCTCATATTTTCAAAAATTTAAATTTTAAATTTAGAATATTTTCTAGAATGGTAGGTTTCTATCTATATCAACATGATGCATTCCTATGTAAGGCACATAAAGGGGGTATCCAAGTGCTATGTTTAGTTTAAATATGCTTGTCGCTCTTTCCCTCATAAGCTTGGCACTTATGAGGTGGCTAGCATTGACACTTTAAGGCATTGGGACATGGAAGGTCCTAGGTTTGAATCCCTTCTATGCCATTTATTTTTAACAACTAATGACATTAGTAGAATTGATGATGTGGCAATAAGTGATGATATGAAACCCATTAATGATGTGTCATCTGATAATGACATGGCACCCATTTGCATAGTGATGATGACATGGTAAGACTATATGAATACCACATAGTAGTCTATATGGATGATATGGTAGTCTATAAAATTAAGGTGGTAAATGATACATGAATCTCAGGATGATACATGGTTATTGACATAGAATTCTATACAAGTGACATGCAATTCATATAGATGGCATGGCAAAGATTGGGGCTCACATAGGTGTTGATGTGGAACTCTACAATTGGGTTGAAGTGGAAGGTCGTACAAAGACTGATATGGCAGGTCATATATCAATTGGTGCATATAAATACAGGTTTTTCCAATCATATTTTGCCAACTCATCAAACTTGATAAGTAGGTCTTATAATTAGTAGTAAACTTGGCCATGCATGTATTTTAGACAAAATTGGAAAGCAATAAGTGGCACAACATGGTTCACATATCAAGTAGAAAATTATATCATGACAAGTTGCATCACGTGATTCGTCAATATGTTGCATAGTCAATGTATGATTGGTACCTCCTTAACCACTCATGCAACAACATGTGGTGATATATCATTAATTACACGTATTGAATTAAATAAAAATTAAAGGTTTTGGAGGAAATTTTCATAATTTTAGAGTTAGACTTTTTGGGGCCATAACTTTTCGCAAATAAGCATTTTGAGATAAAAATTTTAAATCACATGGTTTTTTAAGTTTTCTAAATTTGTAGTGTTATTCTCTGACACAAATATAGATAAAATTTAGATTTTGGTAGAATAATTATGGATCATCATGTGCCCTTGTTGGGTGGTCCTATCTATGCTACTTACAATATCAAGATTGAAGCTCCACTCAGAAGCAAGGGGTTATTCAAATATGTGAATGAGGATCCTTAAAATATTAATTCTAAAGAGGTAAAGCAATTTTATACAGATAAAAAGGATGAGGCTCATGGTGTCATTTTTCTTCGTGTTGAAAATATATATGGCATTCATGTTAGCAACACCATGGACCCTAAAATACTGCTTAAGAAATTATAGGGGTTGCATGACTGAATTTATTCCACTCAAATTAGTAGATTGGAAGTAGAGCTTGTAACCTTACCCATGGATTTATTTGATGCCACTGATGATTATATCAATTAATTCAAGAAATTGTAATAGAATATATGAAATTGTAAGAGGAATGCCTAAGAAGAGAAGAAAAGGACAAGAAATATTGGAGAAGGAAAGAAACATTGAACTCCTTAATATTATCTTCAACAATGTGTATGAAACATACTAGATAATTGTTATGGTTTCAATATGTTTCATGTGTAGTTTCCATATTCTCTTGCACCACCTATTGATGAGGTCTTTAAGAACTTTTAGCATCATCAGCCTAGGAGAAATAAGCATACTCAAATTTTTTTCTAATCAAGCACATCCAAAGAAGTTGTTGCTAAAGTTTATAATGACAAAAAGACCCAAATAGAATGAGAATCTCAAGAAGTCTTTCAAGAAGCCTACTTATGAGTTTTGTAAAAATGAAGAACAGAAGGTAAACTTTTATAAGATTCAAATCAAGAAACTGTAAGAAGCAACAAGAAGGGGGTGTTGATGTTGCTCTCCTCTATGTACAAGGTGAGGATAGTTTGAATGGAGAAACCTCGTAGGCTCATGGTGCAGTTCATTATGCATATTGGACATCCACCTCTTTGGATGAGTGGATATTAGATTCAAGGGCCACTAGGCTCATGATAAATCATAAGAATATTTTCTAGGCTATAACAAAATCTATGTAGGAGAAAGTGTTGTGATTGGAGATGATTCTTCATTGTAAGTTGTAGGAAATGGAAATTTACAATTGGATATTTGTCATTTGATAAGGTACTTCATGTTCATAATGTTATCCCTGAAATTTTTCCTATTTATCACATTACTCATACAAATAATAAGGTATAATTCTATTATGATAGATGTGTAATTAAGGATATAGACAATGGGTTCAAAACTATTACTTTTGGATATTATGATGAGATTGACCACATGTATAAGTTGGGTGAAAGACCTACCCCTTATAACACTCTCTCTAGAAAGAAAAACTTTGTTTCCATGGTTGCACATGTTGATAATGAGAGGTAGAAGTGTCATATTAGGCTTAGGCATCTTAACTATGATTCCTTGAGATACATGAGTCAGCATTAGGTAGAAATGGGGTTTGCATGCATATCTCCTCCAAATGGTGCATGTGAAGGATTCATTTTGGAAAAATATTATAAGGAGACCTTTCCAAATGGGGTTTCTAAGAGAGCTTATCACCCTTTGGAGATCATCCATAGTGATATTTGTGAACATATGCATACACCATCTATTTAAAGAAATAGGTACTTCTTTCTTTTCCTTGATGTTTTTTCTAAATATTTATGGTTTTACACTATTCATGCTAAGGATGACTTTTTTGAGAGGCTTAAGACCTTCAAGGCCCTTGTTGAAAATTAGCTAGATAGAAGTATCCAGTATCTTATAATTGATGTGATGGTGAATATTTTAGCTATGCTTTTCAAAAAAAATTGGCCTTACATAGGATTGCAAATCAAAAGACTATTCACTATATTATTGAACATAATGTTGTGGCTGAAAGAAAAAATAGGGTAATCAAAGAGATGTCATGAATTATGATTTAAGCCAAGGGACTCGACCATAATTAATGGGGTGATACTATCACGTGTAAAATGCATCATAAATAGGATTCCTACCAAGGTAGTTGAGGGCATAACACTTTTGAGAGATTGATAGGAGATAAGCCAGATGTATCCTAATTTCATTTCTTTGGGTCTTTAGCATGGGCTCACATACCCAAGGATCTTCGAAAGAAGGAGGTACCAAAGAGACATAAGTGTATCTTTGTGGGGTATTTTGATAGTGAAATATTTATGATCCTTAAAGGTATGATATCTTGATCAAGAGAGATGTTATCTTTGATGAGGTTATTCCAGGTACTTCTTCCACCCCCCACCAAAAAAAATGACTATTAGTTCTTCTAATTATTTGCTTGTTCTAGATTTAGAAATTTCTTTAGAGATCTTGGTTGGATGTATTCCTATTAGAGCAATTTCCTCTTCATATTCCTAGAGTAGTTGTTATTTGTTTACCGATTTTAACACCTTTATAGGCAACTTCTTTCCTAGAAGCATGGCAGTATCAGTAGGACACATCAATTTAGAATGCTTTAGCCTTGGCATGATTAGGTGAGTGGTCATGAGTTGGATTATTATTTTAATTTTTAATGTTGAGATAGTTTAGGATATGCATGATTCTTCCATTTGTCCTACACCCTAGTGGGTTAAGATGTTTCTAAAGGATGTCCATCCTATTCCATATCTTGAGTGACATTGGAAGGCTCATTCCTAAGAATTGCAGATGAAGGTATCACATTCTCAAGATCCACTAACATATTCTTAGTCCATGTGAAAGCCTAAATAGGAAGGTGCAATGGTGATAAAGTATGAGGTATTGACGAAAAACAAGACTTGGAAGTTGCTCCCTCTTCCAGAAGGGAAGAAAGTTGTTTGGTGTAAATGGGTCTATAGGACCAAATACACATCGGATGGTTCAGTAGAAAAGTACAAGGTATGCCTTGTCACTAAGGGTTTCCCTCAACATAAGGGAATAGACTATTTTGAGACTTTTACACCTATATCCGGTATGGAATTAGTTAAGATTATTTTCTCCATTATTGCCTCTTATGGATGGAAGATTCATCAAATGCATGTTATGGTACCTAGGGATAAAAATATGGTGATATAATATTATATTGTATATGATATTATAGATAGTTGGCATGGGCCATAAACCAATGTTGTTTATTGTCATAACCCTCCCTTGGAAAACTTTTTATAGCATTGACTCATGGATGGCTATGATATTTTGTGGATGAAATGTTTGATTATTTCATGTTCGATTTAGATAAGATACATGCTTTTTGAAGAATATGATGAATTTTATCAATGGAACGATTAACAATTTTATGTTTAAGTTTATGCAAGAATGTACATTCTATGAAATAATGCAATATAAGTTGTATATCATAAGTTACACATGATGCTTGCATGAGGAAAAAGAAACATATATATATATATATATACAAATCAAGTTATGATTGAAATCTATTTGCTATTTGGAAACTTCTTGTAAATAAGATTTTATTTGTGATGAGGAAAAAGAAATTTACTTTTGGCTAGTGTTAGCTTAAAATAATCCAATGTTGAGCATGAAATCTCACTATTATCTCTTAATTATGACTTTTACTTACAATAACCTTGGAAAAAGTAAGTTACTTTTGTGAAGGGAAAAGTTCATTGAGAAGGGATTTTTGACTATGAGCTCAAGTAAAGAGAACATATTTTTTTATGTCACCCATCATCTGGCGGTTGCGGGTGATGGTAGTTGGAGTTAGTGCAATATACTTTAGAGGCACTAGAAAAAATCAAATGGAAAAAGAGTGGAGGAAGGACTTCTTGGGGGAGACAACAAAAAGAAAAAAAAGGAGACTTCGGCTAGAGAATGGGTAGTGGACTGCAAAATCCAGGATAGGATTCATAGTTGGTTTCTGATTTAATAGACTGGCTTGACGTGAGTAAACTTTAACCAGTTGTTTTGCAAGCATGATATTTGTTCCTCTTAGACTATGAATATTTATTTATCCTAAAATAAATGAAATAAAAACTATTTGTGATTACTCTTCTTCATTTTTTTATAGGTTAAAATTAAATTAAAGTGGGTTTTTATCAAGGAACCCAAAACTTGATTACAACAAGTCACCAGAATTTTTAAAAAGGCCACAGGAAAGGCCATAGGAAAGCCCAAGGATGGACTTTATGAAAGGCTTGACGAAAGCCTACAGGATAGACAGAAGTAAAGCAGTCAGGAAATGCGTAAGGACCACCTTCAAGAAGGATGCAGAGAAATCATGCCCAAAGCTAGAAAACAGAGAAAAGCAAAAAATTGAAAAGCCTAACTAGCGAGAAAGAGAAGAGGAAAAAAAAATCAATGGAGGAACAATCCCACCTAGTTTCAAATTTGAACAACCCAAAATGTGGGAAAAAGCACCATCCCACATAGGGGAAACCAAAAACTAGGAAAGAGCAACATCCCACGCAGGGGAAAACCAAAATCCGGATGAAACAAGCAAGGATGCTAGAAAATAAATGAACAATGATGAAACCACATCCCTAACATGCCTGGAAAGTGGATCAAAAAACTGAGGATCTCCATAGGCCACAAGATCCTCTTGTAGAGAGGAGAGGAAACTACGAAGATGCCAACAAAAATAGAGGAAACGATAGATGCAGAAAAGTAGACCGCGAGAAAGAGACAAGAAAGTTTCCAAGGAATCCAAAAGGAAGGAGACACATGACAAAATAGTTGCAGGTGATAAGCACAAGTCTTCCCAAACTAAGAAGATGCAGCCAAAAAACCAAAGACAACCTTCAACACCGCCAATGAACAGCATCAAGAAAATAGGTGAGGAAGTCCAGCAGGAACACAATAACAAGCAAAACAGAGACCTCGAAGCAAGACCACGAAGAAAGTTGAGAGCCCACCAAACCCACATGAATGATCCCAAAGAGAAGATACATAGTAGAAAGCACATGGTCCACAAAACCAAAAGTATGTTGTGCAAAACTGCTCATGAAGCCACTCTCACAAAGCCACAGTAGTCCACACTTGAGGAACCACTGAAAGGTAGCACCAAGTAGAAACTTGCAAAAAAATAGCAAAAACTAAGAACTCCGAGGAAAAGAATCCTTGAAAAAGCCCAGAAAACCCAAGGAAGAACCCAAAGATATCCCAAAAACTAAGCACCGAAAAAGACCCCCCCAAATGGAAAGGAAAGAGGCAGACAAATGAAGTGATCTCCCACCCCCAAGGATATCGTTTGCAACACCATCCAGCAAAGGAGGAAGGGTAAAGGAAGTGCCAGGGAAACTGGGATGGGATCAAGGATGTGGGATAAGACCAGGGAAGGGTTGCAGTGAAGTGGAGAATGACTTCCCAAGGAAGTCCCCTGCAGAGCCTCCCATACTATTTGCCTTCTTACTCTTCTTTATTGGATGTAAAACTTTAGTTGCTATTTAAGACCAAGCTGGTGAACGTATTCGTCCAGTAAGAATTAAATTTGGTATGTATGCTTAATAATATACTTAGTATTTAAAAGAATTCTCAAATGGAAAAAGTTCTTCTTTATGTTGAATTGCATGAGAATTTGGAAAACAAATTTGAGAGACCAAATTATAAAAAAAAGTAAAGGTTTCCTTTAGAAGACTAGGTACCAAATCATTAGAGTAATTGGTTGGGATAACTTGGAAAGACCCATATTTGAATATAAACTTCTTTGGATTTCGAATGACTTGAGGTTTAATGCAAGCTTGGATGTAGACTGATGAAGTTGTTGAAAAGAATTATTCCTCCTGCGTGTGATAATATCTGCATGATCACTTTCATACTTGGTATTGTTTTAACTATTGTCAAGCTTATCGTTTTATTTTTATATTTATAAGAGGGTTTGAGAGTAGTATTCTTGGTAAAATTGAGGTTATATTCTACTTATTGTAGGTAGTTATGGTTGGTGTTAAATTCGAATGAGATAACATTACTCTACTCATTCCTTTAGATAGTCGTAATGCTTGAAGTTGGCATTTGAGCTATTCTATTAATTTCTCTAGAATGAAATTGGTAAACTATAGGTTTCATTTTTATGGAAAAATGAATTCTCCTTTAGACTAGGGAAAGTTGGTTTTAAAAATGTTGACAATAGGAAATAGAACACAAATAACTTCTTTTGGAGGATGTGTGTGGTTGGCATCTTTGTGAACGTCGTGAGGTAGCTTAACGTTCAAAGATGATAATGAAGTGTTCAGATTTTAATTATGGGAGAATTTGTGTACATCTGGAGATATTATAGAAACATCTATTCAAATATAAAGGATTGGGTTGGGACTTTAGATTATAACATTTGTGAAATCTGCAGAAAGATATAGATTTACTCCTTAAAATGATGAATCATGGAGAATCTTTGTGGGAGAGATGGAAAGGATCATTAATATTGTACCGACTGTTGAAACTATTAATTTCCAGTAATACCTTAAGGTGCTCATATTTTTGCTTAAGTAAAGGATTGACTTTGAATTTCAAGATAAAATAATATGAGCTCCTCTACCTATAAATTAATTAAAGGATGATGTTTCACTTCTTAGTGTTGAGATGTCAGACCTATTAATGAATAGTAAAATGGAGTTACCTCTGGAATAAAATAATATTTCATGTAAAGAGGTGAATTTTTTTTAAATACATTCCAATTTTTAAAAATATATTGAGCCATGAGTTATAACATCCTTGTTTAGAAAGAGAACATGAGTACCTTTCAAATCATCTTAACTATGCTTTAGTAATAGATGTTAAAATATATGATTCAGGTTTAGAACGTATGCAGGAATCATGGATAGGTTCATGTGGATAGCACAGTTGAAAGTGTTGGAATTCCTATGAAGATGTAAAGTATAATAGAGATTGCCTATGCCATTTTTATTTGGAAATTGTTTTTTTGGTAGATAAGATACTATAGCATTAATACCGGGTTTTACAAGTTGACCCAAAACCTTTTATAAAAATTAGCCCAGGGTTGTTGATGAACATGTCCTTACTAAGGATCCTATATATGTAAAATATACATGTCGCCAAAGCCATTTGGAAATTGTAATGTTAGAAGGAATTGATAGAAAAATTCATATCGCAACACTTCAGGAGGCTTGGAATTGGACTATAATTATGAATTAATTGGCTAATTCATAATGTAGAAATGCAGGAAGCTTGGAAATACCATGGCAAGGGATTGAGGTGCTATGAGATGCCTTATATCCAATGTATTAAACTGACTTCTTTATGAATTAAATAAAGAAAAGAATTTAATGTTGAATTTTCCCTTCGAGTTTCCCAGGGTAAATAAGATGTTGTGATTCATTTGTGGAGACTATTTATTTGTGGTAGTACTATGCTTAAATATTTTTTTGGTAAGCTGGTTTTTATATTTATAAGTGGGTTTTTTAAGAGGATCCCAAAACCTTATAACAGTATAGGTCGTGGCCTTTAACACCAGAGTGAGCCTCCTGGGCTGTTACAACAAAAACTTTCATAATACTTACCAAAATATCAAAGAAGGCCTCGTGGGCTACAGGGGAGTCCATCCCATAGATGGAATGGTACGAGCTATAACAAAAAAATAATAGAAAAAGCCATTTAAGGCCTAACACGGACATACTAAACTCAAAAACGATACACTTCCAAGGTTCCTCCGTCATGCTTCAGGTTCCTCCTGGTCCTCCTGGGCCTGTCGCCCCTTGTAGCGTTTCAGGATCCTTACCATCGCATTTGTGGCCGCCAAGATGTTAGTTGTCATATCCAGAAGAAGCTGAGATGACAAACCTTCCGCTTCACTCTCCGTATCCGAACTGATCTGCTACGACGGGTTCTCTTTCTCGATCTTGACCTTCTTCAAGCGTTGAGAGGCCCGGGTAGGAGTAGGAATATCCCCAGTCACCCCACGCTTGGTTGGTCGGCTGCGAGAGGGCCCTTTGAAAGGAGACTGCTTATCATCTCCCGGAGAAGAGTTTCGGGATGGGCTGGGAACCCGCTCCTCATGCCCAACTGAAGGGTTAACCGGGGCCTGGCCTGCCAGAGGCTGCACCACCTGGGGGGAGGACGGTTTGCAGAGACATGACGGTAAATCACAGCCATCAAACCCTGGTGAATGGGCATGCAAGATGACTTCCTACTCTTTTCTACAGCCAAACCCAGGGAATACGCCAGGTAATCAGGGATACAAACTTGCTTGGCATCTCTGAGGTGGTTTACAAAGCTGATATGGAAACTTCGAAGAGGTTTGTCGGGATCGTCACAGGTTATATACTACAATACAGGAATCATGGCGAGGTTCCAAGGCTCCGAAAGATTCGACCGAAATAGGGCAGACTTATCCCAACCCAAATTATGCCCTTTGTCTGGGAATTGGTCCAATTCCTCAGCCCAGTTATGGCTGTCACGTCGAATGATGCGACCAGTGGCCGCAGACCCGTGACCTCACAGAGAAGTTCGACAGAGATTCGAAAGTGTAACCCCCGGACAATGACTTCACCTTTATTCCAGGTATCAATAAAGGCTCGGGTAATATCTTCCTCGGGTCCTTGGAATTTCTCAAGAAAAGGAACCAGACCCTTGGCTTTCATAAAGGTCAACGCTTCGTTACACAAGGAGAGCTCGGCTGGTTCAATGAAGGGAGTGGCCATGGTAACAGAAAGGTTAGGCAGAGCCCCCGACGAAAGGAAAGGATGACGCACCAGAGACAAAGGACTGAGAACACAGACACCAACAGTGAAAAAAGACCCGATGACAAGGGCAATTAAAAGGACCCTAGCCTTGGACGCTCGATGAGGATACACGTGATGGCATGCAGAGCAGCCCATAATTGTCCAAGGTGGTAATAAAACTGAAAATATGGCAGAGGAAAAGGCTGAGATGGCACTCTTCTCACGTCGCTGCCACGTGTGCCCACAATCACTATGCCCGTTGATGATCTCATGCACGGGCTTGTTGAAAAAGGGGAACCGGAGCCACCTCCCAATGGGCCCAGAGACCTGACCAATGAGAAGCCTCCCTTGGGCGAAAAAAATCTGCTCGAGAATGCACAAAGATTTGACAATCGAGCTGATGACAATCCCTTTCATGCCACATTTGGGGATATCATTTCTAAAAGGGTCGGGCCATCCATCGATGAACCTTGGGACACGTCCATCATTATCACCCTTACCTGACTCAGCCTCACAAAGGCATCCAACTGTAGATAAGATAGGTGGCATGGGGCGAGCTTTGCCACCTCTGATCACCATCAATTTCCTCCTAGGTGGCTTCATGAACACAATCTTGGCTGGCGGCCCTCTCCACGTCCGTCGAGAAATTTTGACGCCAAACGATGAGACAGGTGGATAGAAGCCCTTTGTTCGCCATGTGGTCAGCAAGACCGTTACCCTCCCTGAAAGTGTGTCGGACATGAAAGAGGTTGCACCGAAGGAGGAGGTTCCTAGCCTCAGAGATGACGTTGGCCACCTTCCAGGATGGAATTTTGGAGTTAAGCATGTAATTTATAATATTCATCGAGTCCCCTTCAATCACCAGAGGACGAGGATCCTCCGAGATGAGCTTAAGACCCCGTAGGATCCCCCTAGCTTCCGCAACATGATTGGTCTGGGTCCCCAAGGCTTCGCAATAGGCAAGGATTAGTCTCCCACTATGATCTCTTACAACACCGCCTGCTCCCGCTGGTCCTGGATTGCCTCTGGCGGCTCCATCAAAATTTAGCTTTAACCACCCTCTAGGAGGCCTGACCCATCTAACCTCCTTCCTGGATGAAATCGGATCCTCCTGGTTATCAGGATCCCCATCAAGCTTGAAAGTCCTGAAGATATCTGCCTCAAGACCACATTTAGGAGTCGGACTAGGGATAAGCTTGGAGTTTTTGATAGCAAAGGCCATGGCTCTATGGGCAATGGAGGGAGGATCCCTAGGAGGACTTCCAAACACCCGACCATTTCGCTCCAACCAAATCTGCCATATGAAATGGTGAAAATAAGCAATCCATAGGAAATGAAGCTTCAGGTTCCGGAAGGGATTGGTCCATTGGAAAAAGGCCTCCTTAATAGACTTGGGAGGAATCCATTGAATCTGGAAGGTGGAAAGAATGATGCCAATGACAGAACTGGTGAAGGAGCAATGCAGGAAAAGGTGGTCAGAAGACTCACAGGCTGACTTACACATGTAACACCTATTTGGGATGGCGAAGCCCCTTTTATGGAGGTTATCAATAGTGAGGGCTTTGTTTTGGAAAGTGATCCAAGAGAAAAAATTTACCTTGGGGATCAAATGTTTTCTCCAGACCAGCTTGCAGGGGAAATCCACCTTAGGACCAGTATACAGGAAGTCGTAAGCAGACTTGATCGAGAAAGCTCCGCTATCTGTTCCTCTCCAAATCATACGGTCAGGTCCTCCATTGGAAGGGATGATAGTCACTTGGAGGAGAGAGGAGAGAGTTGTGACCTCCTCAATATGCCCACCCACATCGATGTTCCTCCACTACGGGGATCCGTTCCTCCAAACAATGTAGTCAGCCACCTTCTGCTCACAGTTGGGATCCATCTGGGCTCTAAGACGACCCAGATCTGCCTGCTGGATGAGAGGGTCCTTCGAGATCCATCTGTCCTTCCAAAAATTTATACTCTAACCATCTCCAATGATCCACCTACCACCATCCATAATCAACTGTCACGTTTGGATCATGGCCTTCCAGAAAGCCGACCCTCCCATGGGAATACCATCATCGAGGAGAGAAAGGTTGGTCAGGTATTTCTTGTTGACAATTTTGATCCAATCCATCGTGTCATTAGTCATGATCCTCCAAGCATGCTTGGAAACCAGCGTGAGGTTCATCATCCCCATCCTTCTTAGGCCAAGACCACCTTGTTCTTTGCTTTTGCACACCGTTTCCCAGGCCACCAGGGGGATTCTGGACTTGTCATCATTTCCTGACCATAGAAACGTCCTCTGAATCTGCTCAATATTATGGTGGACCGAGGCTGGCAGCCTAAAAATAGACATGAAATAGGTCGAGATTCCTTGGAGGTAAGCCTTGGTGAGGGTAACCTTACCATCTTGGGACAAAAACTTGCCTTTCTAGGTGGATAATTTTTTATGGATGCGTTCCATCACCATGTTCCACATACCCTCCTTGGTCCTACCACAAAATAGGGGGAGGCCGAGATAGGTTGTAGGAAGAGAATCGATAGAGCAACCCAGGATCCTGGCTATCCGAACCTGGCGCCTCATCGGGGTGTTGATGAAGAAAAGCTTACTTTTAATGTAGTTCACCTTCTGACCGACCGCTCGTTCGTAGAGGGAGAGGATCCTCTTGATGTATCTAGCTTGAGCTACTGAAGCACTGGTGGACAGGAGAGTATCATCCACGAACTGCTGGTGGGTAATTGCTTCAATCCCCGAAGCGGGGAGGATGCCAGTTACCTTTCATCCATCGAAGCGCCTCCTTGAGAGCTCTCCCCAGGGCCTCTTCCAGAATGATGAAAAGAGTAGGGGACAAGGGGTCTCCTTGATGAAGGCCCCTATCACTTTGGAAATATCCGACTGGGGATCCATTAACCAGGATGGAGAAACAGGGGGTGGAGATGCAGCTGTGGATGAGGTCAACCCAGAGAGGGTGAAAACCAAACTTCAGGAGAATCGCACAGAGGAACTCTCTATCCACTCTGTCAAAGGCTTTATTCATATCGAGCTTGAGGAACAAGGCAACCTTTTTAGCCATGGAGGTCGAGTGAAGGGTCTCATGAATCGTAATAACCCCATCCAGGATGTTCCTGCCTTTCACCGAACTGCCTTGGCACGGATCAATGAGAAGAGGGAGGATGGGCTTAAACCTATTAGCCATGGCCTTGGTCAGAACTTTGTAGAAAACATTACAGAGGCTTATGGGTCTGTAGTCAAAAAAGGTTCTACAAACGGAGGATTTCGAAATGAGAGCCAAAAAGGTGGAATTGAAACTGCGATGGACAACTCTAGCCGATTGAATCTCTCTGATGGCTTTACACACGTCCTCCCCTACTACATCCCACATGGTTTGGTAAAAATGAGGTGGAAACCCATCCGACCCCGGGGCTTTGTCAGGTTGCATGGAGAAGAGGGCTTCCTTAATCTCCTCAGAGGAGAAAGGTTCCATGAGTTTGGTATTAGCCTCTTGAGAGACACTGCTTGGAATGTTGGCCAGGAGCTCAGCTTGGGCAAGCCGATCACTCTCGAGAGGATTTCCTAGTAAATCTTGGAAGAAAGTCACCGCCTCGGCCCTTATCTCTACAATGTCCTTTGTGGTGGATCCATTACTGCAGTCAACCTCTCTGATTTTGTTGGATCCTCTATGCCGCATGGTGGAGGCGTGGAAGAATCTAGTGTTAGAGTCACCTTCCTTGATCCAAAGATCCCTGGACTTCTGCCTCCAGAAGGTTTCTTCCCTTGCAATGATGTTATGATACTCTGCCAGGATGTTCCTCTCTTCTTCTCTGGTGGCCGCACAGTGATCTCCAGCTTCGATTCTTTTTTCTATCTCTTGAAGACGTTTCGAGATGGATTTTTTGCATTCAAAGATGTTCCCGAAGACTTCTTTGTTCCAGACTTTCAATTTTTCTTTTACTATCTTGAGCTTTTGGGCAAGATGCAACGACGTTGATCCCCCACCCTTCTGTTGCTACCACCAGGAAGTGACTTGACCTTTGAAATCCTTGTGGAGGATCCACATGGATTTGAACCTGAAGGGGGTTTTGAAAGAGGGAGCCTTATCTGATTCGAGGATGATGGGGTTGTGATCCGATCCAATCTTGGGCAAGGCACACAACGTTGCATCTCCAAAAAAGGGAATAGCTTCTTGAGAAATGAAAAATCTATCTAGCTTCACCTGAATGAGCCCGTTGCCAATCCTCCTGTTGCTCCAAGTGAAAGAGGACCCTTTGAGCTTGATGTCCATGAGCTCGTTGGTGTTAACAAAGTTCCTAAAATCGTCCATGCTTCTATTGCACATATCTAGTCCTCCTTTCTTTTCAGATGGGTGCAGAGGACAGTTGAAATCCCTGCCAATAATCCATGAAATGGTGCTGAAATTGCCCCTCATTTGAGTTACAGTTTCCCACATCTCAGCTCGCTCTACAGGAGAGTTTGGAGCATAGATGTTGGAGAGGATCCACAACTAGTTGCTAGTCTTGGAGTGGAATAAAATGTTAAGGATTCTGTTTGAGGAAGACAATAATCTTCCTTCAACCAGGGTAGGATCCCAAAGGCACATGAGCCCACCTGATGTACCTTGAGCAGGATTGAAGAGAGCCTCCCCTTTGGCCCAAATGGCCTTAGCTGCCTTCTTGGAGGAGAACTCGTCACTTTTGGTTTCTTGAATGACAAAAATGGAGGGATTTGTCCTTTTCTTGAGGTCAGCAACCACCCTCTGTTTTGCTGCTCCATTAAGTCCTCTCACATTCCATGAGAGGACTTTCATCTCAAAGGTTTAGGGTTTTTCTTGCCTCCCTTCGCTATCTGGAAGGGGGGTTTGGATCCTTGTTTGTCATCCTTCTGAGTGTCGGACTCATCAAAAAATAGTGTTAGCTGAGTTTCGTTGGCGATATTCTCCATCGCTTCCTTGTTTCTCTGATCATTACCAGAGAGTCTTCCTCTTTTTCGTTCACTGCCATAGTCGATAGCTTGCTTTTTGCTTCTGGTGTTCCTAGGGCTTAGTCACCCAGATAGAGAAGGACCTCCTTTTTTAGACACTGGAGATAAGGATGGCTCACCCCTCTCCATGCGGGGTGGGGATTTCCTATTGCCTGCAAGATATTCCTCCAAGACGGAGTTCGAGGCACCAAAATCAGGGAAGGTGTGAACCTGAGTAACAGGATCCTCTGCACGAGAACCGGTTTGAGGTGAGGGTTTTGAGGGAACCTCTTGCTGCTTCTGGATCGGTGAAAGAACTCCTTCTTCTTCATAATCCTGCTCAGGCTGAGCCGAAGGTCCTTCTAGGCCCTCCTCCTGGGCTGCCTGAAGGGCAGGGTTTCGCATGATGTACCTAGGACCCATCGATGGTTGCTTGTTGAGTGGAGGTTTCCCTTGGTTCCATTGTAGTCCTTTATTCTGCCCTTCCACTCTTTGATTCAGAGCCTTCAAGGCCGGACATTGGGTCTGGAGGTGTCCCTGAGTGCGGCAATGAGTACAGAACGTCGACTTGTTCTCATACTCAATAACTTGCCTCGTGATGAGGGTTGATCCTCTGTACAAATTAATGGCAGTAGGGAGCTCAGTGTCCAGGTTGGCGGATACGCAGAACCTGGCTTGGACCATCCTAGAACGAACTTTGGTGGACGAATCAATGGCAACCAACTCCCCAATGGAGCGAGCTATCCCTTTAATGACATTCTCATGCCAGCACTAGAAAGGAAGGTTCGGAAGCCTTACCCATATCGGAGCTATATTTATGTTTTGGGTCTCCGGGTTGAAATCCTCTCCCCATCTCCGGAGAAAAAGGCTTTTGCGCCCTAGAAACCAGGGTCCCCCAGCCAAAATGTTGCAGAAATCCTCTTGAGTGTTTAGTCGGATGGCAAAAAACCCTCGAGAGAGCGCCACAATCTCCATGTTGCCATTGGTTCTCCATTTGCCAAAGGCCCATTTCTGGATGGTCTCCATGTCTGGTCGCCCTCCTAGGAACTTGCCAATCAGAGTAAACTTTTTGAGCTCCAGGAAACTCTCCATGAGGTCTTCAGGGATGACAAGGTCTTCGCCTGAAGGGATTAGCTCCTGGTTGAGGTGACTATCTAGGGTTCCTGGCCTCACCGCATGAGCATAGGAACCTTTCAGGGTTGCGGCTCCTAAAGAAACCCCTTTGTCGGGAGGATCTTTCCCTTGCCCACTACGCCCACCCTCCTGGGCCCCTACAGCGTCAGAGTCTGCCTCACCCGCACTGGTTCCACCTGGGCCCTCACCCGTCACAGTCGCCTCCGTCCTACCGCCTCCTGTCGCTCGCTCACCCGCTTCCCATCCTCGCCTGCCTTCCCGCCTCCCATTCAATTTGGATCTTGTTTTGAGATAGGTGAATCCAACTATGCTTAAATATTATTGGTTATGATTATGAATCTTTAATCAAAGGATAATTCATTATGGATGTATTGATTCCTTTTTATTTATGCATTTTTTGGGTTATGATAATATATTTGCTTTACTTCCAAATATATAGGTAAATTACTATGGAGTTACACTTTCATGGTCATGCATTAAATGCTCATCCTTAACCTCATAGGATAGTTAAAGTTTTATTTGATTGGTTTTAATAATGTAAATGGAATGGATTGTACTTTGGTAAGAAAGGAATTTGAATTGGTCTTATGCTTTCATTACGCTAAGTATGGAACTTGTTTTCATTTCTTTAGAAAGCACTTAATGTTTCCATGAGATGATGCTCCACTTAAAGGACATTAATGCTTAGACGAAAAACCACCTTAAGGTAATAGATAAAGAAAGAGTGAGTAATATTTATAATATTGGAGATAAATACCTCTCAAAACAAACTTAGGGAAATGAGAATTGAGTTGTTGGATTGTGACCTTAGATTCGGATATGAAGCAAGTTTACATGGGAAAAAAATTAAGCTAACTCATCGATAGATAGATGAGAAGTATAGCTTGATTGATAGTCAAATCTAAACATGCTTAGTACATTTATATCAAAGGACTGATGTATAGTGTAGAGATGAGTGTGTTATTTTCAAAGGATCAAAAGGATTAAGCTAGCTCATCAAAATATGGATGAGAAGTATAGCTTGAATTTGCATGATACCTAGTATGTTTACATAGATAGATAATTGTAAGTCGTAGAGTTGGGTATGACAAACTCAATAGAAAAGGATTGAATCCTCAAGCATTCTAAATGATCAAACTATAAACACTAAGGTTGGGAGTTGACTCTATGCCATGTTTGAAAAAAACTCACTATTGGGATAGACAAATTTGGGTTTTTGTTAGGATATAATTATTTATTCCATTATTATGATAATGCACGCCAACGTGCATATCTAATAATATAGCATATTATTGTTAAATGTGCTATCATTAGATTTTATATTTTTAGCAAAATATTTTATGTTCGAGTAAGTTAAGTTGGATTTGGTTATAGACTATTTTGAGTCTATCCTCATTGTATAAATTCCACACTCATGAATGAAATTGATTGATCATTTTACTACAATGGTATCAGAGCATACCTCAATCCTTTGGGGATTTGGGCGATAGTTGTTCTGCCAATTTAATGCAACAAATTTTTTGTTGTTTCTATGTCTCATATTTCAGTATAATGCAACAATTACTCTTTATTGTTTTTATGTCTTTGATCTTAAAATAAATAGGGTTGCATCCTATTGTTGTTTGAGAAAAGTAAAAAAAATAAGAACAAAGGATTGTTCCCCTATTTATCGTACCCATTGTTTTCACATAATCCACATGATCGTTGTAGCTCAACTAGTTGTAATGTAGGGCCATGTTGCGCATAGTGCAGCCACTGCCCAGCCACAGGCCCAACTACCATTGCTCAGCCACCAAGAGCTCTACACGCACCCCTTAGGACACAACTCGTGTGCATCATCCAAGGCCACAGTCACTCCTAGTCTATTTGCCCCTACACACAACCCGCTCATAGTTCACGAGTAGAGACACGCAATGTAGGCCCATTCCTATCGGCCTGCTAGATTAAGGAGCAAGCAATTACCACCCTGAATTCATGCAGATAGATATTATAAAAAAACATGATGTAAATGCAAGGCCCTGATCGCATGCAACCCTGGTCCTGATTGTAGTCAATAGAGATCAGCCCTGAATCTAGACATGTAGTAGTACAATCCCTAATCATAGCCCAGTAGATGATCGATGATTTTTTCTAAGAAAACATCGATTAGAGGAGTCAACGTCGCCACCCGATCTAGCATTGTGTAGACAATTGCATAGACGGCGAATGCAATAACAAAAAAATAATGTCTTTCTTCATAAGGTTATAACCTCCGATCAACATGCACGGAGCACTAGCCAATCAAATACAACCATGTGGGAGATCATTTTTTTGTCATGTGTCGAGGAAGAAGAAAAAAATACATTTTAAATACAAAGTGTGTTCCTTTGCTTCCGACGAGTTGCTCAACCTAGTTGGTTCGCACTTGCTAGCTAAGTTGTTCGCATCCAAGAGGTCATAAGTTTGAATCCTGTCGGGAGAAAATATTTTTGTTTGCACACCCAAGGGAGGAAGATTTCTTTGTTTAATTATGTGGGGAGATAAATCCCACATGCAGTGGAAGATGGTTGATCTAGCCATTTATATGCGCGAGGGCGCATACATCTTTGTGACGAGTTGTTCATAAAGAAAGCCCCCGCATGAGGTCACCTAGCCACACCACCTGGTGGTGCATGTTGAACCGTTGTTGCTCGTGCGTTGAATCCATGCATACTGTTGACGACCTTGTTGACCACACATGCATGCTACATTTGAAGAGTTGTTGATTACCTTGAAACTCATACCGGTTGGTGGTGCTTTCAGGTACAAACCACAAATTTTTTTTTGCATGCTATTTATAGTTTTTTAATTTTTTCATTATTTACTCAAATAATTTTTATTTTAATTAATTGATTAATTATTATTATTTTTAATTAATTAGTTAAATTAATTTAGCATTTGATTCAATTAATTAATTTAATTAGAACTTTCATGCAATTTTTTTTAAGGGGTTACAAGAAAAACAACAAAATTCATTTGCAAAACAAAAATCAAAACACCTTGAACTAATTTTTTGCAAACATTGAGACAAAACAAATTCTCAAGAGGGCTACAAAATTGAACACAAAACCTTGTTATTTTGCAAAACAAAAACACAAAATTTTGTTGTTTTCTTGCAAATAAAATTCAAAACAAGGGCAAAGCAAAAGAAGTAAATATCATTTTGCAAATCAAAATTTATTGCAAACATTTTGTAAAAAATGTGCATTTTTAGTTGAATCCGACACCTAATTGGCATTGTAAAAGGTGCATTTTCGATTGAATCCGACACCTTCCAAAAACATAAATTTGTGGGCATGATAAAAATTGTATGATGCATTTAATTCTTTGTTTTATGCATTAACATATTTGTATTGAAGAAGCAATAAGACCCCAAATTTATACCCATTTTTTTGTGCAATTTATTGCACAAAGTAGCGTTTGGTATTTACGGTACCTCTGGCCCACACTTATAGGTGATGTTGTCATGCTTTGGGCTACTGAATTTAACACCTAATATAGCTGCAACAACAATGTCTGGGCTATTGTTCTCTATAAATCATCAGGGAGAAATAGGGAAAGACAATTTGTTGGATATTCACTCCATTATTACCCCATTTACTATTATTGTTTGGCATAAATCCTCCAACTAAATAATCTTCCAAGTATTTAAGGGACTTGGCACCCTACATATGCGAAAGGTTTTTTAAGCAAGTTTCAAAGATAATAGTGAATCCCTTTTAGTACTTCTTTAGTGATATAAATAAAGGGGGGCCATTTGGTGTTATAAGGAACACTCACAATGGCCATTGCTAAAGCATACTTGTCAGATTCACAACTTCTCAAAGGTCCAAATTTTGCTCCATGGAAAACAAAAATGAGAGCAATAATACAGATTGAAAATATATGGGATGTTGTGATCAAAAAATTCAAATGCCCCACTATAGTAGATGATAAATAAAAAACATATGATGATGTTGATGCAAGAGCATTGATGATCATAATTATTGCCACTGCTGATGAAGTTCAACTGCACATTTGTGAAAAAGGAGCATGCAAAAGATGCATGGGATACATTGTGCACAATATACGAGGGAATGAATCAAGCCACTATCCTTAACCTTCAATCCCAACTTCATACTCTCAACATTAAAAATTGAGATGGTGTCAAAGTGTTTCTTTGCATAATTGCAGAACGAAGAGTTAAGATGCATGCAATGGGTGAGAAAGTAGA
The DNA here is from genome assembly GCA_028583015.1 of Wollemia nobilis. Classification (NCBI taxonomy): domain Eukaryota; kingdom Viridiplantae; phylum Streptophyta; class Pinopsida; order Araucariales; family Araucariaceae; genus Wollemia; species Wollemia nobilis. Next base: position 6,133,246 of record JAQPPZ010016681.1, on the reverse strand, counting down.
AGATAAGCTCTTAGTCTTAATCATTTTGAGAGCTTTACCAGATTCCTTCAGAATGATGGTCACTTCCCTTCAAGTGTCTAATAGACAAGTCACTTTTGAAGAGTTGGTTAATTTGCTCCAACAACATGAATTAGATAACAACCAAAGAGATGAAGTGTCCAACAATACCCTATTTAAAAAAAAAAATGGTGCTAAGCAAAAAGGCTACTTTCATAAGGGATCTTCCTCAAAGAGTTCAAACACCAATTTCTCACAAAATACGCCTAAAAAATAAAAGAGGTACTACAATATTTTTGAGATGGACAATCATGATACCAACAAGTGTTGGTTCCATAACAAGGAACCACGACAGAAAAAAGGGCTAAAACAAACCACGAAGAAGAAATAGACAACAAAAGAGAAATGTGATATTCTCACAATGACACTGAGAGGGGGGGTGAATCAGTGTAGCTATCTAAATTCAAATCTACAACTCTTAAAGCTGAAGCAAAGAGAACTTAAAAGCAGATAAAGCAATTATCACAAGAGAGCACACCACAACACACAATGTAACGAGGTTCACCAATTTGGCTACTCCTCAAGAATGACTTCTTGGACTACGATCCAAATCCAACCTTTGCAAAACACCAATTTTACAATATTTTTACCAACACCCACTGGAAGGAGCACCAACCCCCGATTTATCTGCACCAACAGAAAGGAGCACCAACCCCTATCCAAGCACCAACTTGGATTGCAGCTTTGAAAACTATATTAATGACATAAAAATGCCTTCGCTTTTACAAGACCCTGATTGGTCTACAATTTATCAAAACACAGTAAACACTTACGGCTCTGCTTGTCGCTCTCTTAAGGCACTCTTCTAACCCTCTTTTGGCAGCACTTTCACACATTCAACAACAGCCTAATTCTCCACGCAACTGCCCTTTTATAACAATATTTTCATCTTGAAACACCTGTTCTTATGTGACTTCCATAATCCTGCATGCACCCTATTAATAAACACTTCTGAAAGTAACTCCTTTATCACACAGTAATTTATACATGCATTCTATTAATAGCTCTATTTCTTATGTGGGACTTTTAGTATAATTGTCGCTCGACGGTTACACTGCTTTACGGGCCATGTAACTACCGTTCTATCTTTAATGCACTGTGCTTATTTTAGCTTGCATAAATTCTATTTGTAACTGCTCCTATAACTGTCGCACTAACTTCAGTTGACTCTTCTTATATTGGTTGCATGATTTTCCTCTGCAACTGCCCCTATAACTGTCGTCCTACTTCAGTTAACTATCCGTAATCATGTTGTTGTGACTTGTCACGAAATCGTGACACTTCTGTCTCTTTGTACTCTTCTCGTCTTTTACTCGTGAAAACATGACATGTCGTGATATCGTGACATTTCTGCCCCTTTGACCTTTTCTTGGCTGTTGACCATGAAAACATGACATGTCGCGATATCGCGACACTTTTTGCCTCTTTGTCCTTTTCTCGGCTTGCACCTGCGAAAACATGACATGTCACGAAATCGTGACACTTTTTGCCTCTTTGTCCTTTTCTCGGCTTGCACCTGCAAAAACATGACATGTCGCGAAAACGCGACACTTTCGCTGCCTTGTGCTCTTCTCTGTCTTTCGCCCGTAAAAACACATGTCACGAAATCGTGACACATTCGCTGCCTTGTGCCTTTTCTTGCCTTGACCTCATGAAAACAGAACATGTCACGAAATCGTGACACTTTCACTTTCGTACTCTCCTTCTTTCCTTTTGTCGCGATATCACGACACTTTTTCTCCTTGGCGCTTTTCTTCTCATCGGGTCGTGAAAACTCGACATGTCGCGATATCGCGACACTTTTTCTTTGCGAGCTCTTTCTCTCGAACCTGTCATGAAATCACGACACTTTTCCATCTGTACAATCCTTCTTGCAAATTGTCACGAAATCGTGACACTTTTCTTTGCGAGCTCTTTCTCTCGAACCTATCGCGAAATCGTGACACTTTTCCGTCCGTACAATCTTTCTTGCAAATTGTCGCAAAATCACAACACTTTTCTTCGCGAGCTCTTTCTCTTGAACCTGTCGTGAAATCATGACAGTTTTCTTTGCTCTTTATCTCTTCCAACATGTCACAAAATCGTGACAGTTTTCCTTGCACTTTCTCTCTCTTCAAACATGTCGTGAAATCACGACAGTTTTCCTTATGCTTTCTCTCTCTTCGAACATGTCACGAAATCATGACAGTTTTCCTTGCGCTTTCTCTCTCTTCGAACATGTCACGAAATCATGACAATTTTCCTTGTGCTTTCTCTCTCTTCGAACATGTCATGAAATCGCAACAGTTTTCCTTGCGCTTTCTCTCTCTTCAAACATGTCGCGAAATCGTGACAGTTTTTCCTTCTTGCTCAACATGTCACGATATCGCGACAGTTTTCTTACTTGTCTTTTTCTTTGATCTTTTGAATGTTGGCCTCTTCTGCCTTCTTGGAAATTCACTGTACATGCTTTGACTGACCTCTGAACTCCTATCCATTGCATCAATCGATCTATCTGTCTATGTTGACAACAATGACAATACTGTTTCTGCATCTTGCTCAACAAAATGTTGTTATTGAAGAATCAGATTCAAATTCTAAGAGAGCACACAAGGTGATCATGACTCAAACAAATCCCAAATAGAAATATAATGTTTGGTATATTGATTATGGTGCCAGTAAACACATGATTGGTGACAAAATGTGGTTTGACACATTTGAGGCAAAAGAAGGCAAACCGATAACAATTGTCGATGATAAAACCTATCAAGTCCAAGGAGAAGGAAATGTTTTAGTAACTCTTATCGATGGAAAATACCAAATTGATAAGGTCATATATGTACCAGGATTGGCTAAAAACTTGTTGTATGTGCCTCAAATTATCGATAAACATGTGGTGGTTGACTTCAAAGTTGTTAATGGACAAAAGCATTGCTACATTACCAAGAATGGTAAACATATCATAACGGTGTCCTACAAACATAGTTAGTTTGTATTAGATGCTATCTAGACTCCTCACATTGCCATGGCTACCAACTCAAGAGATGCTACTTCCTTATGGCACAAATGCTATGGGCATCTAAGTTCAGGATATCTACTCGAATTGAGTAAGCATAAGATGGTGCTAGGTCTGCCAAACCTTTCCCATACTTTACCTATATGCTTAGATTACTTAGTAGGGAAGCAACATTGAGTACCATTTGAATTGAGCTCTTCAAGAGCCAAAAGACCATTGGAGTTGATACACACCGATCTGTGTGGACCAATGCCAAATAGTTGTGGTGGAAAGAAGTAATTTCAATTGTTTGTTGATGATTACTCCAGAAATATATGGGTTTTCTTTCTACAGTTGAAGTCAGATGCATTCTTGTATTTTTAGTAGTTTCAAAAGCATGTTGAGAAAGAATTAGGATGTTCAATCAAGGCCCTCCTCTCATATCAAGGGAGGAATTTACCTCCAATGAGTTTTCATAATATATCACTAAACATGGGATAAAAATATAGCTTACTAAAACCTATATCCCTCAAAAAAATGAATTTGATGAAATGAGGAACCGTTCCATCATGGATACAATTCGATGTATGCTCACAAGTGCACATCTTGAGCAATAATATTGGGTAGAATTTGTCACTACTACGGTAAGTCTCTTGAATCGAGCACCAACAAAAACTCTTCAAGGAGTCACACCACAAGAATAATGGAGTGGAATAAATCCCTCCATCTCTCATCTAAGGATATTTGGATGCAAAGCCTTCATGCACATTCTAAATATGAAAATGCACAAGTTAGATGAGAAAATTCTACAATGTATCTTTCTTGGTTATGATGAAGAATCCAAGGAGTATCGATTGATTGACCCTAAAACCAAGAAGATTCATATAAGTTGAGATGTGGTATTAAATGAAGCTCCTAAGTTGGATACACTAGAAACTAGCAAAGACACATCTCTTGCTATATACATGGATTTTGAGGAGGATCTTAAGTCAAGGACTCCTCCCAAATAGAAGAAAACTCCAAAATGGTATACTATCACTATAAGAGATGCAAAATTGGATGCACCACCTAATCTCACTTTAGATCGACCACGTACTCAAAGTATATTTTGTAAAGAAAGAGAAGAAGTCGAAGATGCAGATGATGCATATGATGAAGAAGAAGACAAGATTGAATCAGAAGATTACAATTTTATGACTACAGTTGTAGAGCATGAACCAGCTTTAGTGCAAGAAGCCTTTAGTGTGCCTCAATGGAAGGTAGCTATGGATGCTAAAAATATGTCTCTTATGAAGAATAAAACATGGGAGTTAGTTTATCTACCTACTGGTAAGAAACTCGTTAGTTGCAAATGGGTATACAAAGAAAATTATAAGGTAGATGAAACTATTGATAAGCATAAAGTCCACCTTTTTGCAAAGGGCTATGCTAAAAAAGAAGGCATAGACTATGAAGAGACACTCGTACCAACTATAAAAATGAAAACCATTCATGTACTCTATGCAATGGCAACATAGATTGGATGGAAGCTTCATCAAATGGATGTAAAGAGTGCCTTCTTAAATGGTGATTTAGAAGAAGAAGTGTACATGAATCAACTTGAAGGATTTTTTGTACAAGGACAAGAACAAAAATTTTGCAAACTGATCAAGTCCTTGTATGGGTCGAAACAAGCTCTGATATCTTGGTACATAAAGATTGATAATCACCTTCTATAGCATGGTTTCAAGAGAATTCCATCAGATGCCAATATCTATTTCAAGAAATTTTGTTTTGAAATAGTGATCCTTGTGCTCAATGTAGATGATTTGATCATCACTGGTAGTTCAGAAGAGATGATTGCAGCAATGAAGGGTGACTTGAAAAATTTATTTAAAATGATAGATCTAGGACTTCTTCATTATTATCTTGGCTTAGAAATTATGCAAAAAAAGAACCACATTAGGGTTACACAAATGAAGTATGCCAAGGCATTAATTGAAAAATATCAAATAACAAATTGTAAGCCCAAAGAAACTCCAATGGAAAATGGGTTACAACTGTCTTGATACGACAACTCTCCTCAAGTAGATGGAACTCTCTATTTATAGTTGATTGGGAATCTCATATATCTGATAAATACTAGGCCAAATATCAGCTTTGTTATAAGCTATCTTTAGAGGTTCATGTAGGAACCTAAGATCAGTCATTGGAAGGCAGTAAAACAAGTTCTTCACTATGTTCATGGCACACTAGAATATGGCCTGGATTATAAGAAGAATGATAAGTTCTTATTACAAGGATACATGAACTCATATTATGTTGGATCTATAGATGACAAAAAATCAACGTCGAGATTCGTATTTCATCTTGGATCTAGTCCTATCTCTTGGTACAGTAAGAAGAAATAAGTTTTTGCACTTTCATCTAAAGAGGTAGAATATTGCACAACACAAAGAGTAATGTGTGAAGTGATATGGTTACGTTGTATTCTTTCAAGTATGGATCTTCCAAAAAATCTTCCAATACACTTGAATTGTGATAACCAAGGTGTTTTAAAACTTGTCAAGAATCCAGTGTTCCATGAATGCACTAAGCATATTGACACACAATGTCACTTTATTCAAGATGAAGTTCCAAAGCATAATATTCAACTCCGGTATATTCCAATTAATGAACAGGTTGTAGACATCTTCACTAAGGCACCTGCACGTGTTAAATTTGAGTTGTTTTGCAACTCTCTATGTACATCAATTAATGTAATAAGGGGGGATGTTAGATATAATTATTTATTACATTATTATGATAATGCACACCAAAGTGCATATATAATAATATAGTATATTATTGTTAAATGTGCTATCATTAGATTTTATATTTTTAGGAGAATATTTTATGTTCAAGTAAGTTAAGCTGGATTTGGTTACAGACTATTCTGAGCTTGTCCTCATTGTATAAATTCCAACTCATGAATGAAATTGATTTATCGTTTTACTACAATTGTGACATTTATATTATTATATTATATAATATTATAGTAATAAGTGGGATGAGGGTTAGTAGTCAGGTCCCCAAAGTAGAAATAGAATATGACAATGTAAATAAGAGATATTATCATTATAATTAATGAATCATATAGAGTATTCTCTTGTAATAATCATGGATTACGGAGTGGATCTTATATGGGAGATATAGTGGAGTGGTTCATTCCTTAAGAAATAATATTGGCATTGCCCTACCTTAAGGATATTATCTACCTCTATCTTATTGTGTGGATTGTTAGTATGGATAAAAAAAAATTATTAGATAAATTTTTTTATTAGATAAAAAAAGGATTTTGAAAGGGATCTCAAACCTTTACAACAAGGTGTTGAGGAGACCCCAAATTGACAAAGGGAGAAAAAAATAGCCACAACTAAAGATCTCCACAAAAAATGCTAAAATACATCAAGAAAAGAAACCGAGCTCACAAGGATGAAGGAACAAAGCAAAAAAGGTCATTCCAAACAAGGAGTATAACAAAAATAAATACATCATTAAAAGCTTTGATTTTAAAATAAAAATATCAACATCTAAGCGCCTCAATTTGAATTTGAAATTTTGAAAGAAATCCCACCCAAATATTTGTAATCCAAGACGTAGATCGAACGAGCCAGATCAGAGAATTTTTTGGCATCTACCTCCCCCAACCTTCTAGCTATCTATTAGGAGACGGTTGAAGATTAATCATTTTAAATTCAATTATGATTCTAGATATAGCAGGGTTTCCTCGTCCATAAAGATGGTTTCCTTTAGATTATCCCCTCGTAACAAGTCCAAGAGATGCATCGCTCTTAATTTTTTACCAAGTGTAACAACTCTATCCTCTAAGAATCTAGGAAACTAGAAAGCACTCAAAGATGGTGACTCAACAAGAGGGTCCTCACATGTTACAAGGCATTCAAAAGAGTTTCGTAAAAGGGATTAGCATCCTTATTTGGCATAACCTCCTTAGAGTTCATTAGAGAAGAAATATTTGGAAGACCCTCATTAGACGGAAGGGCCTAATCAACTAAAATCACCTTTGGATTAGCTATTGTCATCTCTTCACCACAAACATGGTCCTTCTGAGAAACAACCAGAAAATTCTTTCTCTGAGGGTAGCGAGAAAACTCATGACTATAATTATTACAATTAGAATAAAAAATATTATATTCTCATAAATAATAGGTTGGTTCCTAGATCCAACATCCAAAAGTAGCTCAACATTACTAGGAAGCTCTGCATCTAAATCAACTACCACACACATCCGAGCAAAGACCATCCGAGATCTAGCTCTAGTCATTGGGTCAATTGTAACTAAATCACCCAGCATTTTTACTATCCCTCTCAAAACTACTTCATGCCAAAAGTGAAGAGGAAGGCTAGGAAGTCTTACCCAGATAGGAGAAATGTTGATCTTCTCAGTATTCAAATCAAAATTCATTCTCCATTTTCATAGGAAAATACTCCTTCACCCAAAACTAGAGGTCTCTCCCCAACATGTGTTTGAAATCCTCCTAAAGAGAAAGCTTGATCAGAAAGAAATATTTCAAAAGTGCTACTAAGTCCATTTGACCTTTACGAGACCACTTCAGGACCACCCATATTTTTATTGAGTCTAAGTCTGATCTAGAGTTCCCCAAGAATTTTCCAACAATGGAAGTCCCTCCCTCTTCCATAGTGACCTTTAAAAGATTCGAAGGCACATATAAAGACCTCTCCATAGGATCAAAGATCAAACAAATAATCCAATAGAAGAACTTTCTTATCTTGATGGAAAATAGCCGCAACATAAGATTTCTCCATAAAAGGGTAAACATTAGAGGCCCTGGAAGGACCCACCAAAGGATAAGCAAAAATGAGATTTGTTCTATCAACACTACCTTGAGAATTAGGAGCAAAAAATTGTTCCACCTACTGGCCCACACAAGCCTCAACACCCTCAATCAATATCTGGCCCACACAAATCTCAACACCCACATTTGAGACTCTCCCTCTATAAATACCATTCTTGAAAAGATAAAATTAGAAGATTCATCTCTATTTTGATCTAGCTTAGCAATCAAGGGGTGAACCTCCTCTAATTGTCCCTCCGATTATATTTTAATGAATGATTTAATATTTCTACATAATGGTGAATGATTTATGTTAATGAGAATAAGGGTTCATAATAAATGGTATCAGAGCAATTATTCTGACAAAGTGGGAATTATTTTGTGGATTGTAAAATTTTGGCAATTTTTCAAAAAGAATCTCATTTTTAGGGAGTCATATCTCTATGTAAAGTTATCCATTTCATATGAGTCTTGTGCCATTATGTTCTAAATTTGAAGAGCTTTAAAATGAGTATTCATGTGAAGGAATCCAAGTAGTATTGAGGGAGATACAACCCTATGAATCAACCATCCATAACAAGGGCAATGGCAATTTTCAAATCATGTTTCTTTTTCCAAAAAATGAAACTTGAGATATTTGGTAGTTGGGGTAAGCAAATTATATGTTTTTTTTTAGGTTTAATTACTTATGTGGAATTTTAGCTTCAAAATTTGTGGGGAAATATATACTTTTATGAATCCCTATTTTGCATTATCTTTTTTGGGGTGTAAAATTATAAAAACACAAAATTGCTTTGGAGAAGATGATATTGATGTTAGAGAACGATGTAAAGAATTTAAATCCTTGTATTTTACTGATTGTTATTGGAGCATTAGAAATACTTCTTATTTTGGAGGAGAATATCTCTCTTGGTTTATAATTTTTCTTAAATCCCTAATAATAAACTAAATTGGGAAGAAATAGAGTAAGTATTCTTGAGTCAATAGAACCCCTATAAAAATATAGCTAGGATTCAGGATGGATAAAAGGAACTAAAGAGATAGTTGGAAAATTACAAGAAACTGGTAGAAGGAAAATATAAGGATGCTAATATGTAGGCTAAAGGAACCACATCCTTAGTGTTAGATAGACCAAACAATAATCAAACAAAATTATTTGAATCTAATTTTTTTGTTTTGTAGATTCATGGCTACATTTAGAGGAAAAAGGTTAGTATTTCCATTAACCCTAGCAATAGGTACAATTTTATTAATATTGCCTTGGCTAAAAGGTTATAGGTTCAAGAAACAAAAATTAAAGACATAAATATTGAGGTTGAGAATGTTTAGATTACTCAAGATTTCAAGATCATCATGGGTAAATATATTTTACATTCAAATTTTCATGTTATTAAGATGGATGATGTGGATATTTTTCTAGGTTATCCTTGGTTGGATTATTTAGGTACTATTAACATTAATGTGCAAAAGAAGTTCATGAAGTTATGGTATAGGAAAAATAAGATAACACTACAAGATATTTATCAGCTTAAGTATAAAGGATTTAAGGAGAAGCAAGAAGTAGTTATGGTAAGGGAACAAGTTAAATAACCAACAAAAGAATCAAAAGTCAAATCTAAAATAGCAACAACAATAGAGTACATTGAAGAAGCAACAACAAAGTCTAAGAAAGCTCTGTTAGAAGCACACAAGGATGCACCAAATGAAGGAAACAATAGAGAATAACATGAGGAAGAATTTCAAAGAGAGGAAAAAAATGTTAAAAAATCAAAGGAAACAAAACACCAGGTTAAGGTTGCAACAGATCACCACCTACACCACCATGAGTTGGAAAAAATATTCGAGGTATAACTTAAGACATCAATATTACTATGGATCTACATGGAATATGAAAGGCATCAAGTATGGAATTTTTTGGAAAAAAGCATAGTGAATATAGATTTTAGAGAGGTGTCGCAGCATCAAGGAATAATAGAATAAGTCAATTGAAATATCATAGTAGAGCAATAGAAGCATGAAGCCAACAAAATAATTATGGATATTCAAGGGGAACAATGGCATATTGGAATCATCAAAGGCCACCACTAATCAAGATTTCATTGGGATGGATGGATTATCAATATTTGTTCTACTTGTTAGCATTGCGTAGAATATTATATTACTTAGTTTTTTCTCATGCTTCAAGGATAAAATATTTATAACTTAGGTGGAATGTTATGGTATTTAGGGATAGGAAAATGGGGATCTGATATTATATTATGTATGGGTATTATGGATAGTTGGAAAGGGCCACATATAACCAAGGTTGTTTATATTATTATATTATATTATACTAATAAGTGGGATGAGGGTTTGGTAGTTGGGTTCCCAAAGTAGAAATATAATATGGGTATATAAAGAAGGGTGGTTGTCATTGCAATCAATGAATCATATCGAGTGTTCTCTTGTAATAATATTAGCTCATTGAGTATATTTCATTTGGGAGATATTGTGGAGTAGTTCCTTTCTTAAAAAATAAAATTGGTGCTACCCTACCTTAAGGGTATTATCTATGTCTATCTTATTATGTGGATTGTTACTATGTATAATTATTTATGGATGAATTGTTTGATATTTCTACATAATGGTGAATGAATTATGTTTACGATATTAAGGGTTCGTAAAAATGGATGTGAAGAGTGTATTTTTGTATAGGAAGCTTTTGGAGGAAATGTACATACAATAACCATTTAGTTTTGAACTTAAGGGGTCTACTCCATTGGTGTCACTTGACTATCCTTGTGTGGACTTAAATAATCTCCTCGTGCATGGTATGAGATTCATTCTCTTTTACTCATTATAGATTTTAGTGATGTGAGGCTAAAAATGATATTTACATCAAATTTTAGGATGAGAAAAATATGGTTATTGTGTTATATGTTGATGATATTCTCATCACCAGTAGCTCCTCTACTCTGATTCAAGTTATGAAGTCATGGCTTTGTTCCACCTTTGATATGATAGAATTGGGGCTTATCCATTTTTTCTGGGGATCTAGATTGATCAAATCGACTTTGGCATTACTAGCTCTCAGTCCAAGTATGCTTTGGATATTCTTTAGCAGTTAAGGATAGAGAACTATAAGCTTGCTTGGACCCTTTTACCTCAAGCCTAAAACTTTGGGCTGATTGCATCACCACTTTAATTGATGCAACCTTATATTGGTCTCTTTTGGGAGGACTTCTCTCTTGCTCACACTAGACTAGATATAGCCTTTGTTGTCAACTACTGCTCCAGGTACATGTAGGCACCTTAGGAGAGTCATTGAACAACAACTAAGAGGATTCTTAGATACATTAGAGGGGCCTATTAGATGGGAATTCACTATTCCATTGGCTTCCCTCTAATTTTGAAAAACTTTTGAGATGTTTATTAGGTAGGCGATTTGGATGAGTGGTGGTCCACCATAGGTTTTATATTCTCCTTGGGATCTGACCCATTTTCATGGTGTTCTAGACAAAAATCCCTCATTTTCTATCTTCAATAGAGTCTAAATATTATATTGCTAATGATAAAGGTAAGAATATTAGGTGGATGCTAATTATTTTAGAGGAAATTTACATTCATTATAGATTTCTTGTTGTTATTTAACGTGACAATCAAAGCACTATATAGCTTATCTATAATCAAGTTTTTCATCGATAGACAAAACATATTGAAATAAAATGCATTTTGTGAGGTGGGTTCATGATCATGGGATGTTAGATCCAATATTTATGCCTTCATTAAAGTAGGTAGTGGACATCTTGACCAAGGTCATACCCAAAGTTACTTTTGTGCACATGTTAGAGCTTCTTGGAGTCGGAGAGTGTCCTTAAGTGCATATGCAAAGTAAGGGTTTCTATCCATGTTCCCATTAAGTATAAGAGAGAATGTTAGAATATGTGGTGGTTAAGATTCTTTTGATACCACAATTGACTATTTGCACTCTTACTTGTTATATTGTCCCTTTGGGCCCAAAATAACCTTGTAAAAGGTACTTTTGTATTTTTTTGTAATATTTTATTCTTGAGGGTTAGTCTCATAACCTTGACCTAAAGGCATCATGTACTTGGTTATAAATATCCTTTATCATCGATCATTTCATCATCAATTAGAGTGTAATTTCATTTCTTTTAGTGAATATTATTTGGTGTCTATGGACACCCCATCATATTTTGTGTTCTTTTTATTTTGTGTATTCCTATTTCTAAGAAATATTGGATAATATTTTGATTCTATTCATTTCTAAAAACTAAAATGAAATATGATACCTCAAAGGTGTGAGGTTTTGATCTAGAGAGATGTCATGTTTGATGTGGTTCTAGGTAGTCCTTCCATCTCACCACCTGAGCTTTTGGACAATGACTCTTCTAATTCTTTGACCATCTCAGATTTAGATATTTCTTTTAAGATTTTGGTTGGCTTTATTCCCATTAGAGAATCTTCTCGGTCTTCTCAATATTTATCTTTAAGTGGAGTTCCATTGCCTATTGATTAGACCCCTTCACAGGTAGCACCATATGCAACACAAATCTCCAAGTTGACGGCATGATGTGTTGGGTTGTAATTTTAACTAGTATTAGATTTTTATATTGAGTTTCTATAGAATACACACAATTCTTCCTTGATTCATCCAACACCAAAGTGGGTTAAGACACTTCTAGATGCTTATCTTGTTCAATCTCGTTATTGACTCATACGGCTCTTTCTTAAGCACTGCTTTTGTAGGCAGCATGTTCTCAAGATTCTCTCACATATTCTCAAGCCAAGGGTCAACTATATGGGAAGATGTTATGTTGGTGGAGTACAAGGCTTTAATAAATAATAGGACTTGGAAGTCAGTTCCTCTTCTAGAAAAGAAAAATGTTGTTGGTTCAAAATGGGTTTTATAGAAACAAATATACTTTAGATGATATGGTAGAGAAGCACAAGGTATTCTTTATTACTAAAGGATTTTCTCAATAAGAGAGAGTGGACTATTCTTAGACATTTGAACTAGTGCCTAGGGTGTATTCAATTAGGAGGATTCTCTCCATTGCTACCTCATAAATGAAAGGTATATCAAATTGATGTAAAGAGTGCCTTTCTAGATGGGGAGTTTTAGGAGAAAATATACATGTAGGAGCCATTTGGTTTTGAGCTTGAGGGACCTAATTCATTGGTTTATCATCTAACTAAGTCCTTATATAGATCTAAGTAGGACCCTTGTGCATGGTATGAGAATACCCATACCCATTTTCTTAGTTGTGGATTTCAACAATGTGAGGCTAAATATGATGTTTACATCAAACATCAGGATGGAAAAACTTTGGTGATTATGTTATATTTTAACAATCTTCTCATCACTAGAAGCTCTTCTACTCTAATATAGGACATGAAGTCACGACTTTATTCCACTTTTGAAACAATAGATTTGGGTCTTCTACATTAAATTTTGGAGATTAAGATTGATCAAACATATTCTAGTATTATTATTTTCCATATAAGTAATCTTTAGATCTTCTTTATCATTTTAGGATGGAGGATTGCAAGTCCACTCAAACTCCTTTTGCCTTAATCCTAAAGCTTTGTTTTAATTGTACCGCTCCTTTGGTGGATGTTATATTGTATCAATCTCTTGGGGGAGGACTTATCTACCTTACATTAGATTTGATATAAATTTTATTATAAGTTATTGTTCCAGTTATATGTAGGCATCCTAGGATAGTCACAAGATAGTAGCTAAGAGGATTCTTAGATACATCTAACAAACCTATCATATGGGTATTCACTACTCTATTGGCTTCCATCTAGCTCCAACAAGATTTTTAGATGTTGATTACGTTAGTGACTTGGATGGGTGATAGTTCACCATAAGATTTGTGTTTTGTTTAGGATCAAATCTAATTTATTGGTGCTCCAGATGCTAATCCAGTATTTCTTAATCTTCTATGAAAGTTTGAATATTGTGCTTCTGATAAGGTGATTAAGCATCTTAGGTGAATGATAATCATGTTAGAGGATATTGGTATTCTTAGTAGTTTTTTAGTCACTCTTTTATGTGATAATGAGTGCACCATCCAACTTGTTTGCAATCTAGTGTTCCATAAATAAAAAATCACATAGATATATAGATGCACTTTATAAGATGGCATCATATATATGGGATGCTTGATCTAGTTTTTATACTCTCATCAGATCAAACAATGGATACATGAACAAGTTTATCCAAGGTCACTTTTGTATGCATGTGGGAGCTTGTTGGAGTTGGAGAGTGTACCTTAAGGTGGGATGATATATAAGGATCTCTCTCCATGTCCCTTGTTCAACTTAAGGGGGGATGTTGGAATATATGGTGGTTAAGCTTCTCTTAAGACCATGACCAACTTTTGTGCTTGCATTATTCATATTTACCCTTTGGGCCCATGTAAACCTCAAAAAAGGTACTTTTGTAACTTTTTGTAATATTTTATTCCTAAAGTTTGATCTCACAATCTTGATCTAATGGTAACTTGTGTTTGGGTATAAATAACCCTTCACACCAACCATTTTGCTTATCATTTGAAGTGTAATTTCATTTCCATGATTATTTGATGTCCATGGACGCCCCTAATATAACGTGTTCTTCATTATTTGTTGTGTATTTCTTTTTAAGCAATACTATGTAATGTTTGATTCCATTCATTTTTTGAAATTGCTATGATATTTAATATTCATGAAATAGTCTATGGTGATGAGCAAGGTTATCCATAGGGACGAATCTTCGTAAAATCATGAATATTAGCATTTTTTTAAATGAAAATTGGTAAAATTTAGGGACCCTGGATGTCGGCCCAGTCACCCAAAATTTTTGGGTCCAAAAATTTTTAGGGGTTGGTTCGCCACACATTGATAATAATATATTGATTTTTTTAAATCGCCAACACTTCCACCTAAATGGAGAAACCTTTTTACATTGAAATTATAAATTTTTTTAATTATCCTGCCAAAATTGCCTCTTATAGTAGTATATTTACCTGACATAATACATCTCAAATTTATTATGGGGACCATACGCATACAACAGAAACATTTGAGTGTGGTTTGATTGCAAAAGTGCACCTAAATGCAGATCAGGTGCACTATTGCATCTGGATGCGGGCTGGGTGTACTTTTACATCCAATTCATAGTTAGATCAAAAACTACACCTAGATGCATGTCAGGTGTACTTTTACATCTAGCCTGTAGCTAGATCAAAAATTACACCTAGATCGTAGCTGGATCCAAAACTACACCTGGATGCGAGTCGGGTGCACTTTTGCATCTGATCCGTAGCCGAATAAAAAACTGCACCCGGATGCGATTTGGGTGTAGTTTTTGATCCAGCTATGGGTTGGATGTAAAAGTGCACCTAACCCACATTTGGGTGCAATTTTTTATTTGGCTACGGGTTGAATGTAAAAGTGCATTGACCCGCATTTAGATCAAAAAGTTCACCTAGATATGGGTCAGGTGCACTTTTTAATCTGGGTATGAGTCGGGTGTACTTTTGCACCTAGCCCATATCTGGATCGAAAACTACACCTGGATGCGGGTTGGGTGCACTTTTACATCTAGTCCAGAGTCAGATCAAAAACTACACTCGAATGCGTGTCGGTGCGCTTTTGTATCCGGTCCATAGCCGAATCAAAAACTACACTCGAACCGCATTTGGTGTTTTTTTGGTTTGGATGTGAACTGGGTGCACTTTTGTATCCAACCCATAGATAAATAAAAAATTACACTCGAAAAGTGCACCCGGCCCATATCAAGTTGAATTAATTGCACAGGGAAAAAAGAAGAAAGAAAGAAAGGGGAAGAAACCTGACCAACAAATTGAAAATCCAAGGGTTTCAAGGTAAGCAACAAAAATGACTTTTTTTTGGACCTCCTCACAACCATAACAAATTTTTTTAAAAACCAGCATGACTTAATGTTTTCCAACCCATTGAAAATTCCACAGTTAAGCAATGCTCAAATGGAGTAGTACTCAGATAGGTGAACTCTTGGGAAGTCCCAATTTTGTACCCTCTAAACTGAAATTGTTTTCCTGGGTTATAACCCAAGTTCTTCTGAGAGTAGCAGAAGGGTGAAACCAGTAGCTGCCAACAGTCGGAGAGTGGAGCAGCAGTCTCCAAGTGTGGGGAGGGAGGATATGTCGATGGGCGGGAAGTCGTTTGTAGGGGAGCTCGGGAGCGGCTACGGTTCGTGTCTTGGATGCAGCGGAGCAATCGAAGGGCACCAGGGATCCAGAGGTGCGGAAGCGTCCGGACCCATTGAAGAAGACCGAGCTGTTGATGGTGTCAGTCGGGGTAAGGACCCACCAGACAAAGGGGGTGGTGGGGCTCAAAAGTCTTATGCCCAGGCAGCGACCTCAGAAACCCTAAACGGGTTTTTTACCAAAGAGTTATTTTTGGTTAGGGATGAGCTAGACATCCCGACGGAAGTTCTTTCAAGCTTCATGGAGTTTGAGAAATTTACCCTCATAGGCAAATTCATTAGCGGCTATCCCAACATGGAAACTATCCGAAAGTGGGCAGCAAGAAAATGGAGGACTTCTGGTCATATAGAGCTAGCGGCCCTATCTCGGGGTTTTTTTGCCATTAGACTGAACAATAAGGAGGATTATTGTAAAATTATGGCTGGTGGGCCATGGTTTCTGAGCCGCAGAAGTTTATTCCTTAGGAAGTGGGACATGGATTTCAGTCCTAATACCCCGAACATCAACATTGCCCCAATATGGGTTAGGATCCCGAATCTTCCCCTCTTTAGCTGGCATGAAAATTTCATAAGGGGTATTGCGCGCTCCATTGGGGAGTTGGTCACCATTGACCCACCCACCCGAGCTCGAACAAGGTTTTTCCAAGCCCGTTTTTGCGTTCTGGCAGATTTGGAGGTGGAACTCCCAACTTTAATCACTCTTCGGTCTGGAGGTACCTTTCTTCATAAACAAGCTATTGTCTATGAAAATAGACCAGCTTTATGCCCCCAGTGTCGGTCCCAAGGGCACCTCCAATCCTAGTGTCCTCTTCAAAAATCGGGTAAGCATAAGCATGAAAATGGTAACCCCTTGGAGCATGGGGAAGGTCAAGTGAAGCAGTCAAATCTTCCAGATGTGAAGGGTCATGAATCTCCAGGCCCCTCTAGAGTCTACGTTGGACTCTCTCAGCCTGAAGAGAATCCCACTCTCCAATCAAACCCTGAGCAACTTGAGGCTGACAATTAGAAAGGAGCAGACTCTCACTTGGAAAGTGAGTCACAGGAAGAGAAGGAACGGACCCCATCCCAAATTGTGACTCAGACTATTTCTTTGCCCCAAGATATGGGTCATCCCGATTTCAGCCAGTCGTTAGACGATGCTAGAAGATTACCTCTTAGGAAGGAGGGGTGAACAATCCGGTCACATTAGCCCTCGAAACACGAGGAGCCAAAAGCAAAGTGTGGATTTTGGTAGTGAGAGGAAGTAGGGCCGTCCTCCTAACAAAGACAAGTGGGACAAAGAGACAAAGAAATGACGTTGCAAATGGAACCCAACGTTTGCTAGTTCTGGATGACTGTGGTGCTCAGACGAATGAAGCGCATGCATCAAAACCTCCCCCTCAACAAGGAAGGGGAGGCAAGAAAAACCTCAAACTATCTAGATGAAAGTCCTCTCATGGAATGTGAGAGGACTGAACGGTGTAGCCAAACGAAGGTTAGTGGCTGATCTCCATAGGAGGACTAATCCTTCCATCCTTATTTTGCAAGAGACCAAGGTCGATGCTATCTCCTCTGATAAAGTTGCCAAGGCCATTTGGGCCAAGGCAAATTATCTGTCCAGCCCTGCAGTGGGAACAGTGGGAGGACTCGTGGTTCTATGGGACCCTTCGAGGTTTTATGGCAGCCTGCTATCAACTTCCAACAGAATCATCAATGTACTGTTCCAGTCCAAAACCACCAATTTTTCCTAGATTCTGTCCAACGTTTATGCTTCAAATTCTGCCACAGAGAGAGCATAAATGTGGAAATCTATATCTCAAATGAGGGAGAATTTTAGTAATTTTCCTTGGGTTTTAGGGGGTGACTTCAATTGTCCCCTTCATCCTTCGAAAAAAAATGAGGATCCGACCACTTCAGCCGCAACTTGGAGGACTCCAGGGATTTTGTCTCTACTAATGGCTTGCTCGACATCGAACTCAAAGGGGCTTCCTTCACTTGGAGTAACAGAAGGATTGGGAGCGGTTTGATTCAAGTCAAGCTTGACAGATTTTTTATGTCCCAAGAAGCCATTCCTATCCTTGGCGGGGCTATCCTTTCGGCTCTTCCAAGGATTGGGTCTAACCATAACCCTATTTTCTTGGAGGTAGCTGATGGGTCTGTTTTTAAAACCCCCTTCAGATTTGAATCCACGTGGATCTCTCACAAGGACTTCAAAGGTTTGGTTTTAGCATGGTGGCAATTGAAGGTGGAAGGAAATGCTCCTAAGAGGGTGGCTCTAAAGCTCAAAATGGTCAAAGAAAAGTTGAAAGTTTGGAATAAAGAGGTTTTCGGCAACATTTTTAAGTTCAAAAAATCCATCTCTGAGAACCTGAAGGTTTTGGAGGAAAGGATGGAACTCAAAGGTTACACTGAGGGTCTCAGGGAGGAAGAGCGGAGTCTTTTGGTGGACTTTCATTCTATTCTTGCTAGGGAGGAAACGTTCTGGCGCCAAAAATTTCGTGACCTTTGGTTGAAGAATGGAGACACCAACACAAGGTTTTTCCATGTGTCTACTATGAGGCACAAAGGGGCCAACAAGATTAGAGAAGTGGCTTGTAAGGATGGGCGCATTACCAGGGAGATAGAGGAAATCAAGAGCGAAGCGGTTGACTTTTTTTAGGATTTTCTTGGCACTCCTTCGGACAGTAACCTTCAGGTCCAAAAATCTCTGCTCGCCAATTTTCTGACTAAAATCCCCCATGAGGTAAGCATTAAGCTTCTGGAACCTTTTTCCTCATCCAATATTAAGGAAGCATTGTTCTCCATGCAACCAGATAAGGCCCCTGGCCCTGATGGTTTCCCCTTCGATTCTTCCAAGTCATGTGGGAGGTCATGGATCTGGATGTGTGCGATGTTATTCGGGTTATTCAAGCTTCCAGATCCATCCACCCGAAACTCAATTCCACCTTTCTTGCCCTCATTCCTAAGTCTCCTGCCTGTAAAAGTTTCTCTGACTATCGGCCCATCGACCTGTGCAATGTTTTTTACAAGATTCTTACCAAGTCTATAGCCAATAGACTCAAAACAGATCCTCCCCATCCCGATTGATCCTTGTCGGGGAAGCACTGTTAAAGGCAGAAACATTCTTGATGGTGTCATCATTGTCCATGAGACCCTTCATTCCGCTTATCACTCCAAGAATGCTGCTCTTTTTCTTAAGCTCGACATGAACAAAGCCTTTGATCGGGTTGATCAAAAAATTTTGTGTGTAGTCCTCCTCAAGTTCAGCTTTCATCCCCACTGGATTGACCTTGTCTACAGTTGTATATCCACTCCCTTTTTTTTTGTCCTGGTCAATGGGTCCCCAGTGGGTATTTCCAAAGTGCCGGAGGCCTCGAGACAGGGGCAATCCTTTATCCCCCATCCTTTTCATTCTTTTTGCAGAGGTTCTGAGTTGGTCCATGAAAGAGGCTCTTCGTCGAACAAGATTTCTGGCATTTTGTCGACTTCTAGAGTTGATCCTATCACTCATCAGCAATTTGTGGATGACACCCTCATCTCCACTGGGGCGTCTATTTCCCAAGCCAAATCACTCAAGCGGATCCTGTCTCGTTATGAGCAAGCTGCAAGGCAAAAGGTCAATTACATCAAGAGCAAAATCTATTTTTTTAACACTCCCCTGCGCAGGCAACTTCGGATTGCTAGAATTATTGAATGCACTATTGATTCCCTACCTATGTCCTATCTGGGGTTGCCTCTATCTTATAGCGGGTGGGTGAGTGGGGATATGTGGAACATGATTCTTGAGCGCCTTCATAAGAAACTCGAAACTTGGAAGGGCAAACTCCTGTCGTAAGCCGAAAAAGTCACCCTTACCAAAGTTTGTCTTCAGGGGATCCTGACCTACTTCATGTCAGTGTTCATGCTTTCGGTTGCAGTTCACTCCAAAATTGAGAAGATTCAGAGGACCTTTCTATGGTCTGGCAACGAAGAGAAATCTAGACTCCCCCTTGTTTCCTGGGACAAGGTGTGTTCGAGGATAGACCAAGGCGGTCTGGGGTTGAGAAGATCAAGACTTATGAATTTGGCTCTGATAGCGAAGCTCGCTTGGAGGATTCTATCTAGCGACCCGGTGGAGTGGGTTAATCTGGTTAAAAAGAAGTATCTTGGCCCCATTTCCTACTTGGATGCTGAGACCTCCTCCATGGTGTCGACCTTTTGGAAATCTGTGCTCCAAACCTGGCATTTGATCAGCTTAGGAGCCCACTAGAATTTGGGTGATGGCAACCTCATTTTCTTTTGGAAGGACAGGTGGGTGACTGAAGAAGCCCTTGGGTCAAGGGCAGATCTCGCTGGGCTGAGAGGTTTGACTGAACCTAACTCCCAACTCATGGTGGCAGAGTTCATAGACCAGAGCACCCGTTTTCCTCAGTGGAAGATTCCGAGTTGTGGAGGGGTTTAATAATGAGGTTACCTTTCTTGCAAATATCCTCCAGTCAATTTTAATTCCTTCTGCCAGGAGGAATGACAAAATCATCTGGAGTGGTACGGAGGATGGGCTTTTTTTTGTTAAATCATCTTATGAGTTTCTTACCACCAAGACTGCTCTGGACTACAGGTGGAATACTGTGTGGAGGAAAGGAGTCATCTCTAAAATCAACTTCTTTGCGTGGATTGCTTTCCACAACAAAGCCTTAACAATTGACAACCTTCACAAGAGAGGTTTTGCCTTCCCCAACAGGTGTTACTTGTGTCTTGCAGATTGCGAGACGAGGGATCATTTATTCTTGCATTGCCTATTTTCCCACTCTGTTCTTAGTATTGTCCTATCCTCCTTCCAAATCCTATGGTGCTCTCCTTGTTCCCTCATAGATGCTTTCCACCAATGGCCTAATCCTTTCAAGAATCCCAAACTCTGCTTCCTCCTCGAGGCCTCCTTCCATCATTCAATTTGGCAAATTTGGTTAGAGAGGAATGCCAGAATCTTTTGCAGAGATCCTAGAGGGCCCCCTTCTGTTGCTCAAAGGGCGTTTTCCTACGCCATCGAGAATTCTATTGTTTTTCCTAGTCCCTATACCTACCTTTCGAGCAAAGAAGCGATTCTCAAAATGATGAATCTCTGGCCGTTTTTGGAGGTTGTTAAAGGGCCCTGTCGAATGAATATTGTTTGGACCAAACCCCCCGTGGGGTGGATTAAATTAAACTTTGATGGAGTGGCTAAGGGGAATCTCGGGCCCGCTGGTGCTGGGGGTGTTGTCAGAGATCATGATGGGAATCTTGTGATGGCCTATTGTGAAGATTTGGGCTCCTTGACAAATCACTATGTTGAAGCCCAAGGTGCTCTGAAAGGTATTCAGATACTCTCTGAGGATCCTCGGCCTCTTATTATTGAGGGTGACTCGCTCAACATCGTGAATTACCTTCTTGGAAAGTCTACAACATCATCCTCGAGGCAAGAACGCTTCTCTCCCATCGTGGTAGGTGGAAAGCAAATCATACTTTGAGAGAAGATAATCGCGTGGCTGACCACATGGCCAACAAAGGGCTCGCGACCACGTGTCCGGTCATGTGGCGGTCTCGCTTCCCATCCGAGGTGGAAAGGTTGGCCAGAGCAGACATCCATTCATGAAGCTTTCCTTGTGCAATTTTTGGAAAGCCCCCTCCGATGAGTTTTGGTGTGGCGTGGCAATTTTGTCTACTTAGCTATCCATGGTGTCTTGTCTGTTTTGCTTTCCTCGTTTCATTTCTTCGGGCTCTACTTGGTGTTCCTTTGGTTTTGTCCTGTTTCTTTTTCGTTGGGTTTCCAGGCCTAAAAGCCCTTTTTACATTTTCCAAGTCTTTAGCATTAGGATGGCTTTACTTGCAATTAGGCTTATTGTTACGACCAAGAGGTATGATGCATCATTAGAAATATGGCTAATTTTGTACATAAGGTTTTGGGATCCTCTATAAAAACCCACTGTTAATATATTAAAATAATTACCAAAAAAAAAATAACCCAAGTTCATATGGATCCTATTTTGCACTTGATCCGCATCCGAGCTCTTTTTTACACCCAGTTTACGATCAAATCCTATTTTGCAACCGATTAACGATCGAGCCCTATTTTGCACCCTGTTCAATCAAAACTATCAAATTTACCACTATTTTATAATTTTTGGTAAAAATTTAAGGTAATTTGCCATGTCTCCTACATGAATTTGACTAGGATTCGCCTGGATTTTGAAACTAATTTGCCTTTTTTTATAGTTACATTTTGGGTTCGATCCCTTATGCATAACCTGGTGATGAGGATCCATCCATGACCCATACTTGATAGTGGGTTGATTTTGTCAATGAATCTTAGGCCTCATTATTGGAATGGTTTAGCAGTTATGATTGGCTTCAAGGGCATTTATGCTTTCCTTCTTTTTCTCTTGAACATGTAGTAATATTTATAGTTCTTAACCCGATGGCAATAGACAAAGTAGATGGCATGTGACTACTATCCTACCCTCAGTACAAGGTGGGATATGGTGGGTGTATAGTAATGTCCTTCTTCATTATGTTATTACTTGATTAGGGATTCTATTTTTTTCAATACAACATGACAAGGTATCATAATATTCTTTCTTGAATAAGATACTATCAAGCCATGTATAGTGCATTGCATTTTGTCTAAATCAAACTATTTATTCTATCATCAATATTTATAGCACTTGTCCACTGGCCATGTATATGCAAATGTCTTCCATCCATCATATTCAATCATTGAGTTTGATTTGATCTGCTAGGGACCTTTAGGGACTAATGTTACCATATTTTCACACAAGGCTCTATCACATATGAGCTTGGTAGGTTTATTTTCTATATTGAACTCTCAAATCATGTTAATCCATCCAATTGTATTTTCTCCTAATTCAACATGAAGCATGGTATATTGACCATCAAGTTGTACTACAAAGACTATTTTCTTGCTCCCTAAGAGCCTTCATGATGAAAATCACCTACTTTTAATTGAAGGTGTGTCTCTCTTTGTACTTATGGAGGACTTGGAACATAAATGGGATGGGGTATTCTTTGTTCTTATCATTTTTCTAATTCAAGGTAATGGAAATACTTTCACCCATGCTAAACACATAGAGCCTAATTTCACGATCCTCCTTGGTAGTACTAGCTACTCAAGTTGGACTATGTATTAGAAAATGATGTTTAATGCTTAGCTTTGTTGTTTTCATGGATATATGCTTCTAATATTGTATCCATTTTGTATAAGAATATGGTATTGTTGATGCTCTACTTGGTTGTAGGATCAAGTACTCTCGTGGATGGACAAGAGAATTGGCCACAAGAAACGAGAGACCATATTGAAGGGGAAATATGATTCATTCATCAAACAACTCAAGGTAACATGAATTAATACTCTTTAATGTAGGTGCACTATGGTTTTCTTATGCTCATGTTCATACCATTGGACCAAGAAAGTTACTTGCATTGAGTCTTGTTAACATGGGATGGTGATAGCTTATGTCTATCTTAAATAAGGAGCCACTCATTTAGGGATAAAATGATGGTATGAAACATTGAGAGAATGCTTTTGTTCTTGCATATGGCATGATGGTTTTGATTATCTCCTTGTGTGTTCTTGTAAGAATTACTTGGTTGATGATAATCCTTATTTGTCTAAGGTTGATAAATAACCCTTTAATAGAACGATTGAGCTTTTATTTGTAAGTGTTGATTTTTGCTTGGATGTGGCCTTTTGTTGGGCACATTTAACCTTTGAAGTGGTGCACTAAATTCTCCTTGCTCTAGAGTGATGGCGCCTAAGTATAGTGGGTGCATTTATGCATACCACTCTTGTTTTTTTGAACTCACAATGGGGATAACACCATATGGTAGTTGATGTTAAAAGAGAAGCACCTTGAGCGTTATGAGAACTCTACATGCTCGGAGGAACTTGGTTTTTCCTTTCTAGAATGATGAGGATATTATTTAAGCTGAGGTAAGTGGATGTTAGAAAGAAAAAAGGGCAAAGCATGTGCAACGATAGCTAAGTGAAGCAAAGAAAAGGGTAGATGAGGTAAGTGTTAGCTTTGAGCGAAATCTGGTCTAGGCAAGGATCAAAGCTCTCAATGAGATGGTTGTATTCACCTTCATTTTATTTTTTTCTCTACTGATTGCTTAGTTTCACTCCTATTTCATCCTCTAACTCTTGTTGTAGTTGGCTACCCTATGTGTTAGTGGTTGGCTAGGTATCTTAGGTTTACGTGTGAGATTTTTGCTTGCTCGAAACAAGTTCTCCATGTGCTGAAGGAAAGAACACAGTCCTAGGGTAGTGAGTGTTTATATTAAGCTTAGATTTTCTTACCTATGCTGGTTGGGTTTCGATGCATCCATGCTTGGGAGCTTTTGTAACATTTTTGACCTGAGTAGTCTTGGTTTTGCCTTGTCATTTGTTCTTGTGAATGGCACACCTTCTGAGACTGTCCTTGGTTTGTGATGATGCTAATATGGACTTTCATGGCTAGGTTGTGCTTACATGTAAGCTTTAGGGTTAGCCTCTTTTTTAAGCTTGTTGTTAATTTTTCCAGCCTTTTGATAAGCTTTCTAATGGGTTGTGTTGAGATCGTCTTAGGATTTCCTCTATGTTGTGATGTTTTAGGAAGGTCAAACCCTGGTTTAGCTTCTTGGCGGATTCATTGCTTATCTTATGTTATCTTATCTTGATGCAATCATGGTTTATAAACTAATGTTAGAATAGTTTGGAAATTAATCTAATGTTCGATTAATTTAGATTGAAAATAAACTAATGCTAGATTAGTTTGGAAATTAATCTAATGTTTGATTAATTTAGATTGTAAACAAACTAATGTTAGATTAGTTTGGTAATTTAATCAATTGATTGATTAATTTGGATTACCAATAAACTAATGTTAGTGTTTGATTAATCTTAGATTTGCAAATAATCAAAGGATGGATTATTGCTTCTAAACTTTAGATGTGCTTTGTTGTTAATCCAATGAAATATTAATGCTAATTAATCTTTAGTTTTATAATCAATCAAATGATAGATTATGGCAATGGTTTTGCTATTAATGGATTTATACAAATTAATATTTAGTTTTATTTTACATTTAATCAAATGATAGATTAATGTAAGCTTGGTTTTGCAATTTAATCAAAGGGAAGATTAATATAAGGTAGTCTTTAGATTAAGTTACTACAATCTTAGATTTGGAATTAATCTAATGATAGATTAATTTTCTTTAATGGAATCCTAAGGTTGGGATTAATCTAACTATGGACTAATTTTTAATTTAGTCTTAGTAATGAAATTAATCAATTGATGGATCAATTTGGGAACCTAAGGTTGGAATCTTAATTTTTGAATTGATCTAAGGTTGGATTTTTTTTTTGAAATATTGATTACGTTTTAGCCTAACAATGGAACAATCTAATGCTTTCTCTAGTTTGAAATTAATCTAAGGATGGATTAATTTAATTGCTTTGGGATATAATCCAATGATGGCTTAATTTAATTCTTAGTGTTGGAACTAAATTAATCTAATGATAAATTAATTCATTTTAATCTGTAGGTTGCAATTAATCAAATGATAGATTAGTTTGGCAATTAATCTAATGTTAGATTAAATTCTCCCAATCTTTAGCTTTGCAAATAATCAAAGGATATATTAGATTGGTATTTAATCAAATGTTAGATTAATATTTAGCCTTGCAAATGAATGACAAGACTTGCTAATGATGGATTGATTAATTAGATACAAAGTTGATGTATGGATTTGGACTTAATATTTGTGGAAAATATTTTGGAAAGAAGTATGGGCTTCTTTTGCTTATGGAATTGATGTGTTTGGATTTAATATTTGTGGAAAATATTTTGGAAAGAAGTATGGGCTTCTTTTGCTTGAGTTTTGCTTTATTGAATTGATTTGCATAGGAATGCAAGGCTTGGGAATCAAAATATTTGTGGAAAATATTTTGGGAAATAAGTGTACGACCAAAAAGGCGTGCACCCGAAATTTTGTAATTGCATAAACAAAGTAAGATTGATATTCAAACACATAAATGGATAAAAAAAATGGAAATTACAAGAAATGCCTCTATTATTCCATTAAAATCAATAAGTGTCTGATTACAAGTAAGTCCCTCTTAGGGATACTCTATTTGATACGCAATTACAATTATTTCAATTCCCCTCAAGAATGAAATGCACTATCAAGCCCTTAAGGTGACACGAACTGCTCTAGGGTGGAGTAGACCCTCTTCTTCGCGTTGAGGAAGGAAATGAATGGTTGTATCTCCTTTGAAACATGTTTCCTACGATCAAGAAACAACACAAGAATGTCAAAAGCATAGGAAGCCTCTCATGATGAGGCCCTTTAAAGGAAAGATACATAAAGATGCCATTGAAAACATGAAATCAAGAAAGCATGTAAAAGACGTTTAAACTATGCTAAACTAACAAAGATTCATTGAAATACATAAAAGAGTATAACAGTTAATATTTGCATGGTTCAATTAAAGGAAATGAAGCTTTAAAAGTCATAAAGAATCCATTGATGTCTATTTCATGCTACTATACTAAAATTATTCTAAACCTAAATTTATCGGTAAGAAATCTCTACAACTGCAAGTAAATTGTGCAAATGATTAATCTAATCTAATTAGACAGGCATAAATGAAAACAGTAAGGTGGCGATACCTCTGTTGCAAACCGTAGCACTGGTGCACGATCTACACTGTAAACCACGATTGAAAGTCACGGTGAGCACTCAAGTAAGTTTACCCTCAAAATCAAGGGCAGTGGGCTTGACCTCCTTGTCCAATTTATGTTCAAGAGTCGCCTTCGGTGTCCTTCTGACAAGTGCGGTGGTTGATTCATTATGAGGGGCCTTTGTTTGCTCGGATTTGCATTTCTTGGCTCTTCTAGGCTCCTAGGACCTCCATGGCAAATTGACCTTTGGGTGAATAGAAAAGTGGCCTTCTCCAATGCATGAATTCAGTATGCAATTCAATAGGGCTTCGTTTCTCACTTGATCAATCAACTCTCTATATGTATTTCGATAGCGCTTCACTATCAAAATGCTCTATATCTTCTACCCAAATTGAAGGGGTATTTATAGGATGCCCTAGTACTGGGGATGGCTTCATGGAGAAGCCAAGATCAAGAAGAGGTGGTTAGGACAGTTGGAATGGAAGCCTTTGGAATATTCCATCCATTAACCACCTTCTTCTAGAATAAATGGTCGTTCAAACCAATTTGGCTTGGATGAAGGCCAACTGAACTTTAGTTAAGACCGCAGGTTGCAACTACGATTCAGACTGTAAATCGTAGGCCTTAGCTATGATTCAGCCTGTAGACCATAGGTCTAGGCTGTGGTTCAGACTGATTAGGCCAAGGATCCCAAATTGAGTGGTTAGAACCATTGCTCTATCTTGGAGTTTGTACAAGATCCTCCATATGGTCTTATAGCATGTCCATATGAGTAGTCGTCATCGACATGACGTGTTTTAGGTGTCTACAATAAGTATGGGCTTCTTTCACTTATGATTGTTATACAATTGATCATATAAAAATGCATTCATACCTACAAATGAGTTGTTTTGATCCCCACCTTCCTATCAACTACCGTGGAGGCCAAAGAAAGAAGATGTCAGATCATGCTAAGTTAATTCTTCAATTATTCTTGGAATCCAATGAAGGATATAGTTGGAAACCACTCTTGGTGAAAGAGGGTATATTGTAATAGTAGAAAATACTATATATTTATAAATCTAGACCTTTCATTATTTGATGCCATTGATTATTGATTTTATGGTTTTATCCATGATGTTGAAATTAATGCTTTAGTCTAAAGGTTTCACTAGATTTATTTACAAGCTCTAGATTAATAATACTTTGCTTCCATGTTAGAAGTTGCTCTTGTGTTATTGCTTGTTGAGAATGAGAGAGAGAGAGAGAGAGAGAGTTATCTTGGGCTTAGGGGTTTCTTTGGGAAGGGCTCTAAAGTAAACCTTGACTAAAAATCTCCTTTTAATATGGGTTGTTGTGTGGTAACAACACCTAGTTCCTGTGTCCATAAGAAGATAATCACATAGAGTGATTGTTGCTTAGAGGCCCATCATGGAGATGGGAAAGACAAGCATAAATTTAAAGGAATCACCATGGAGGTGCAATTAAACTAGACTAAGGCATTACACCTGATGGACCTATCATAGACTGACTTATGGCTGGAAGATGGAATTGTCGTCCCTCTCTTTAAAGGCCAAGAAGGGATAATCCTAATGCTAAGATCAAGTAGTTTGCATTCATGGAGAATGCCAAAAATGTGGGGAGACCTTTTAAAAGTGTTCTCTATACCATAAAGGTAAACAAGTTAAACCTCATTTACCTGTAGGAGCTTGGCCACTCTTGTCGACTCGAGTGATGTTTGCAGCATCCTAGACTCGAATGTGGGTATGTCTAGTAGATATATGTATTTCATGGATACTCTTGTAAACCTTCTTAAGTTCAAAAAAATATCTCTTAGGTTGGTTAGATTTTGAGGTTGTTACAATTAGTATCAAAGTTTTAGGTCATAGGGCTAGAAGATTCTTTGAAAAAGGAATTAGATTGCATGATTTGCAGCGCTCAAGCCAGATAACATTGAGTGGTGCTCCTACATGGATTGCCTTGATTGGACTGAGGCAAGCGAGTGGCTATGATAGGCTCATCGAGACAGATGGCTACTCGGTCGTAAGGTCGAGATTAGAGAGTATCAATTCTTCTCTTGCATCCTATGGTAGTTTGGCTTGGTGCAGGACATTCTGGAGATTCCTTTTGTGTTTCTACGTCTCGTGCTAGAGACACATCTACCATGGGTTCAGCCTGCAGCTCTGGGAGATACGACTGATGACTTATAGGAGTCTGGGGATGACACAACTAGGACCACCCCAACATATGACACATGGTGGTCCCTCCTATAATGGTAGGGTTCAAGGCCTTTGGGCAGAGTAGACGACCAGGCAGAGGCAGGGGCCAATCTTGATGGGTGCAAGGTGCACCAGAGGACTAAGGGCAGAAGGGGCACATAGGCCACCATAGAGGAGACTCTACAAGTAGAGGCATAGGAGGAGGAGGGGTCAAAGGAGGGTGAGGTACCTCTTGAAAGCAATGTAGGGGAGCTCCTCGCTCAGGTTGTCGACTTACAAAGTCAGGTTGGCAGGTTTCAGACCTAGCAGCTACAACAAAATATGACTATCGCCCTTCTAGAGGTGAAGCTAGGTCACAGGGATAGACAGCTAGCAGAGGCTCAACTGCATATTAAAGATTTCATAGCTTGGGCTATAGTAGTAGAGTCATAGGTTGGTGAGCTTACTAGTGCACAAGATGTGGCACTAGCATAGCGAGGTGAGGCCATTGTAGAGAGAGCTACTCAAGGCATAAAGGGGATCCTTCATCCTCCCATGCTATTATAGGACCTTTAGCTGCACCGTCAAATACACTGCCAGGAGGTGGCGATCCCATGGTAGAGGTTAGGCGGTTCACTTCCCTCGTAGAGGAGGGAAATGACCTTTGTGATGCGAGGGCAGATCGCATCTCCTAGCTAGAGGGCTTCATCAGATTGTGGGGCTTGGAGGTACCAGAGGACATACATGCTACAGGGTCCTAGAGGACCAGGTCTCGAACCTCAGGATAGTCCACAACAAGCTCCAGCTAATGAATGCATAAGATAGAGAGGACACATAGGTCCTCTAGCACACACAGAGGCATCTCTCATAGGATTCATAGGGAGACGGGTGCGACCTCTGGTCATAGGTCTAGCCGCCTAGACATACCAGTGTCTCGTGTGCTAGGCCTCTTCGGGTTAGGTGGTACATAAGGCACTCAACAGGGTACACAGCAGGCACCAGAGCTGACTGTAGAGCAGGCTCCAGAGCACAGGGCTAAGGGAGGTAGTGAGAGCTTCAGTTCAGGGTGAGCAGGCCAAAGCTAGGGCTCTACTAGATCTAGGCTACATTTTTGCATATGTACCATTTTTGGTGTAAGGTCTAAGACCTACACGATTGTAGCCTACGGGTATTTTGTACTCCTAATGTACTCTTGAGACACACACACACATATATATATATGATCTGATCATTTATAACTCATTATATGTACTTGTATATTTTTAATTTTTTGCTTATTTGATGCATATGGATGCAATGCTTATGTTAATTTGATGTTATATGATGTGATGTATATATGACATGCACTAGATAGCTATTTAATTTATGATTATGATGACATGCAGTGATCTAGATGCTTAGATATGCGATGTATGTAATGCATTATTTACATGATGGTCATCTAATGTAAATGAACCTGTATGCTTTAATCACTTAAAACATAAAGAATGAATGCAATATGTTTATCGATCTAATGGACGACACCATAGAATGTATAAAAATCATGAATGTAATTGAAAATCCTGAAGATGAGAATTTAATCAATTAATCACCCATATATGAAATGCAATGAATGCAGTTGTATGATGCGAATGATATAATGTGTCATTCTATTTTTCTTTGTAAATTTGAAAAATATGCACGATATAGTCAGTGGCCGTCTAAATATTATTTCTAATATCCATCCGGTATATACCCTATATCTTGATTGTGTTCTATATGATGATGTATCATAGACTCGATACTCTGCATTTTAATGTTTAATATGGTTTGCAATATTTGATATTTTGTTGCTATGAGAGAGATTTTTGAGGTTTTCCATGAGACTCAAACACCCTAATAGACTTATCAACGGTTGCATACTAACCACATTAGACTTATGAGATAAAAGGATTTTGCTAGGATAGGCCCTAACTGTTCATTATCCTTGTGTGTGCACATGATTATTTTAAGATAAGACACAAGCATTCCCCAATGTTAGGCGGGATTCTTTTAGCCCATTGCTAAGATAGGGGTACCACAAATGTCTTATCCAATCCCAAGTTTAGATTTTAGTTGGACTAAACCATTCGGCAATGCATGACACTTGAAGCTAGCTCCTCCACATTCAAAAATTGGTCTGCCCACAAGCGAGATGCAAGTGTATCAGGCTCATTCCTTTCTATCCTCAATTTTTGGGATCTGATTTCATCTTCATTCTGAACTGTCTCTGGATCTTCATTTGATCTCTCTTCGAACAGGATTTTGGATCTTCATTTGATCTCCACTCGAACTTTGATTTATGATCTTCATTTGATCTTCACTTTGAACTTGAGTTGAGTCTGTTTTCTGATCTTCATTTGATCTTCACTTTTTGGCATTTATACATGATGATCTTCTTCAGAAACCTTCCTTTGGGGGATTTACTTGGTAAAAATGTTTTTGGTACATCGATTAAGGATATCGATCTAGGCTATCAATCTTGAGGATTGATGTGGGATATCACTCTAGGATATTGCTCATTTTATAGTAAGTAAGGGATTCTAAATAGGGAACTAACGTGTCCTTTTGCCAACTACCAACATTTCCCATACCTTCCGCACATAGGGATAAGCAATAATAACTCTTTTCACTTCAAGATACCCGATCCTGCTTCACGGCTGTCATCTTCCCCTATTCCTTGTTAGGATTGTTTAATTTGTTTATTAGTGATAGGATTTTGATATGCTAAGGGCTATACTAACTGAACCTTGGCTACAAAAGCAAAGTAATCTTTCTATCAACTCTTGATAAGACCCCTAGGTATGGTTGAATTATCGAAAAACCCTAGTATATGTCCATAGCAACAAAATAGGTTGTGTTAAAAAATACAATTGCTCACATGAATGATGGATTTATGATAAATGCAGAGATGCATGATTTAAACACAAACATGGTGTCGTTTTTAAGACTAACAAACATAATCCCTCCTACTATAGAATGCAATGGATGACAAATGCCTATATGCAATGCAATAATGCAGCAGATGCATGAGTAAATGCAAAAAAACGACAATGCAAATGTTTTTGGATTTTATGCTTTACCAATTTTTTTTTGGATTTTATTTATTTTATAATTTTTATAAGTTTTGAGCCTCATATCTGATTAAACGGCGAGTACATGCCTCTGGAGCCTTTAGATTGACCATGCGATTTTTCAACAAAATCCTTGGAGCTTTTTAGGATGACCGAGCAGTTTTAAGCAAACCCTCAGAGCCTTTTGGGTTTGACTAAAGGATTTATGAGCACCTTTGGGACTTTTTGGGATGACCAAGCGATATTTTAAGAATCCTTGGAGCTTTTGGGTTGACCAAGCAATTTTTTAGAAATTCTTAGTACCTTTTGATTGACCAAACTACTCACAGATGAGCTTGAAGCCTTTTAGGATGACAGAGCAATTATAAGCAAACCCTCGGGGCCTTTGACTGACATGACCAAGCGATTTCAGGAACCCTTGGAACCTTTTGGGATGACCAAGCGATTTAAAAAAAAAACCCTCAAAGATTTTTGAGGAGGGCATGTTGCCCTATATGCCCCTAGAGTGTTCCATTCGATGACGGTGAGGGAGGTGCAATACCTCTAGATTTCTCATTTTTTCTTATTGAATTTGGTGTGGCTGGTGGGAAAGGTATGCTACCTTGAAGACCCCCAACATGCATGCTATTTACTAAAAAGTAATCAACTTGTTTAGGAAGAGTGACAGAAATCAACTCCCCCAAGTGAAGATCGGACCTCCTTGGTGTACCTATGCTTCAACATGGGAGAACGAGATAATCCTCATCAATCTCGTCCCACTCTATTAGGTATTATATGACCCTCTTAAATGATTGGCAACCCCTAATGTCGTGTCCATACACTTGATGATACACACAAAAGGGACCCCCATCAGGTGACCCAGTTTTGGATACCCTATGCTTGACTTCGGGCAATATGAATGCCTGTGCCTCGTGTAACTTTTGAAACAAAGTTAGAGTAGTCATCTGAAATGAAACTACTCGTTGCATTGGCCTATTGGGCTTACGAGGTGACTAACGACTCTGAGGACGCTCTTGAGGAGGTGTGACCTCCACTTCAGCATGTTGGGGCACTCTAAAAGAACCATCTACATGATAAACCCCTTTTTCTATCTTATTTTGCACCACACTCTTAAATTCACGACAATATCGGATGCCATGACCTTCTATTTGGTGATAGATATAGTAGTGATGCTCCTTGTAACTCATAGGTTTAACTATTTTTGGGTTTAAAGGAATGACATTAGGCAAGGTGATGACCTTAGCCTCTTGTAGCTTCTAAAAAATATCAGACATAGGCTCTTTTAACGGAGTCCCAATATGTTGTGACTATTTTGGGCTCTTGACCCGCATTGGTTTGCTTTGAGAATCCAATGGTTGGGTTGACCGCATGTGCTTTGCTTTCGTTGAGGCTTTTCCTGTACTTGCACAAGAAATGATTTGGCCTCGGACAAGGGTTGCTTTTGTAATTCCAAATTTTCAAGCCGGTTCTTGATAAAATGCAATGCCTTATCTTGCTCATCCATTCGATGCTCCATCCATTCCAGACGACTTAAAATGGATCGCAAGACTGATAAAGAATTCATATGTATTTCCAATGACAAATTCGAAATACTGTCTTTACTTCTCATAAAGGCTTCAATCCCACTCCAAACTTCTAATCTACTTAACTAAGTTGTAGGTCATAGACATTGATAAGGATAGAACGAATATCTACAAAGTAACATGCAACTAAAGAGGCTATCCAATGCCTAGTTTTATGAATGATTACATAGGAGGTTCTAGCATAATTCTAACAAGTTAGAATTCCCCTTGTCGCTTCTTTTGAATCCATAACATCCCATTCACATATCGCCCATACTACTTTCATAGCTTTTGAAACTTCTGTTATCATTTTAGTTGTTAGCTTTTGATGATAGATACTTAATGAGAAATCAACCACAAGATATAAAATGAACTTGCAATATTAAATATATGATAATGGCAAAATACTAAGCATGTAAAACTCATAAGAAACTTCTGTAACTACTCATAAAATTATCATTAATAAAGGCTCCCAACAATAGTACAGTGATAAAAATGGAGGTCTCAAACTCTCCATATTCCTTACATGCTCTATATTGTATCTAGCATATCATCTACTATTCCTCTACCTTATGCTATCTACCTTCTATTTTATCTTATCTATCAAAGGCCTATATATAATGAGATATGACTCTTGGCCTTCCATCTACCTATGACTCTCCATCTTCCTAGTCTATGAACTCATGTACACATGGACAACATGCACATTTACATCATCAAGTACTTTGCACATTTTAACAATACTTGTGCATTTATTACATTGCATAAAGTAAATATTCAAACCCTAATCTAAGACACACTCCTAATATAAATATGTACCCAAGGTGGTACATTAGCATGTACCAAATAATGTAATATATTCCAACATTAGTTTCCTGGATACAAATAATATTAGGCTTATTACTTAAACAGAGGTCCCTGATACACCTCTGATTTGAGGGGGTATTAGCATCCCTTATATTCCATGAGATGGTAATCATGTCTCATTAGGGGCTATTGGCCTCACCTGCAAATTACCAATATCATTTGTTGTTTGGTAAAGATAATTTCAACAAACTTAGTTTGTGTTCCTTTCTCTATGTTTGTTCTTGATTCCTTGGATCTTGCTTGATAATTTGAGGGTTCTCTTTTTGCCTTGCCTGTATCAAGAGTAGGTCTTATTATTATATTCCTCACTATTGTTTTACAACTTTGTTTTTCGTCAGACTTATCCTCTCCTACCTCTACTATAGAATCTTTTGACTTGTCCTGATCATATTTTTGTATTTTCTTATTGATGGTAGACCTATTAACATCTAACACTACATTTTATTTACCATTTTTTTTTTCCTGAATGGTGCATGGTACTTCAAGAGAGTCTTCAAAATCTGATGAGACACATTCCTTAGGTTCATCGAGAATGTTCACCCCTAAATCAAGATCATACTGAATAAATGGTTCCTTCTTAATATATTGAATTTGTTGTATTGTGTCTTCTAAGCTTTGATCTACTTTTTCTTCATAGGCTAAAGCTTCAAAAGAGTTGTTTTTTTTCAATATCCTTCATTACTAGTCTCCACTATTTATTTGCTTTCATTTTTCTAGAACTATTTTTTAGAAGTTGAAAACCATCTTCATCCATATCCATTTGTAAGTTTCTCTTGTGGTTTTCTACATACGATTATGCTAGGCTCTTCTTAAGGCATGATCTCTCAATATGCCCCACCTCATGACATCTTCTACATCTAAAGGATATGTTTTCATAATCTATGGTTTTGGTCCACATCTTATCCTCATACTTAAGAATGATTGATTCTCGTAAAATTTTACTTATATCATTCATGACAAAAATCTGAGCATAAATAGCCAAGAATCCATCTTTTGTAGTATCTAAAATATCAAGGAGTTCTCCTATTTCCTAAAATTCAATGGGTAACCCATACATCCTAACCTAGATTGGTATTGGGGATAGATTTACATTTTCAAGTGAAAAACCTTCATATGAGTAGATAAGAAAGATTCCCACTCTTCCCATAAACCTTTGGCCCCCTTTTAAGATTTTGTCTCTTTCTTCCCTAGAAAAAAAAATGGCTGAGAAGAAACCTTAGGGAAGAAAGGATAGAATCACTCCTGGAGACTTCCAACTCCTATCAATCTATTTTCTCAAGGCTAAAGCCCCTAGCCAATATCCATTAAATTTACCAAAAATTGCTTTATCTTGGAGCAACAAAGATTGATCTTCTATGGTGCATTCATTAACCTCTACCACTAGAGATGATTCTAAGGATTTAGCTATATATCAGTCCATAGAAAAGAAACTAAAACTCAAAATCTATTGAAATTTACCAGAATATCCTATAGCAAATATAATATTTGATAAAAAATTAATGATAATTTACATGCAAAAATTCTAAGATAAAGAAGAGAAAATAAACATAGCTGTAAATTCTATGTCTAGATAGAATGTCTTGCTTCACTGGAGTCCTAGCCCTTCATTGCTCCTCCCATCATCTGAATCTTAGTTGAGAGATTTTTGCAATTTTATTTTTTTGCGACTTGAAAAATCATCATTGCCCTTGTTCCAAATAGTTAACTTCAAAATTTTTTCTCTCCCTCAATATTGCTCGAATTTCTTACTACTCGTTTATAAGCTATTCAAATTACGTATAAATTAATCCAAAAATCAACTTATGAAGATATAATTCTTAAAAGATAAAACTTAAAAAAAACCCTAATCCTTTGTAAAACTATTTACTAGATGACTATCTTTCAATATACTTGACTTTACTTATAATAGCTTATAAAATTATAATAAATAATGATTAATAGTTACAATATTTTGTTAATCCTTAGTCCAAGAATCAGCTGAATTGTATAACCGTTGCGAAGATATAATTCTTAAAAGATAAAACTTAAAAAAACCCTAATCCTTCGTAAAACTATTTACTAGATGACTATCTTTCAATTTACTTGGCTTTACTTATAATAGCTTATGAAATTATAATAAATGATGATTAATAGTTACAATATATTGTTAGACCTTTAACTATTGTTTATGATTTGGTATAAAAAGTTGTATACTTTAATGTGTGATTGAATTTAAAATATAGTAAATCTAATATATGGCATGTTATTTTTTTTGTATTTTTATTTTTTATTCATAGGGAAATTGGTAACTCTACTAATGGGCTGCCTCTACACATCCTAAGTTCGCTGGGTAAAACACTGCTACCATCCAGCCTATCCCTTTTGGGTATGCAGTGGTTTGAACCTTAAACCTCCCAAAAAAAAATACCAAAGTCTTAACCGCTACACCATTCTTGCAGACAACTAAAATTAATGTGAGAAACCCCTACAATTGACGTTGAAGGCTGGGTATCCTTACCCTAACTATGATAAGGGTGAGAGCTGAGCTTATCAATATTAACCAAACACACAACCATACACACGACCCAAACATATAGCCATACACACACTCACCCCATATGCTCACCCCATGCAACATTTTGGACCTTGGACTTCCTGAAAAAGAACTAAAATCCAAATCAAATTGTTACGCTATCCGCGAGACATCATACTCTCATGTGCACCCTTTAACAGTGAGGACAACTAATTATATATACAAACTAACAAATAAGAGTATATTATAATATTGTAGATATGAATAATAAATCTCACATCTCTCAGATTGGAAAGCACATATATTTCTTTAAACGGAGAGTTCAGTTCATTATAATATTCTGGTAGAACATTTTCTTGCCCCCGACACAAAGCGCAAAGAGGAGACTCGTTGGTTTCGAACTTGAAATAAATAAACCGGCCAAAACATAACCTAGATCTCAGACGCCGGGAAAGTTCAAATATCGACAACTAACGTAGATCGGGTTTTGGATCGAAATCTCCTAAGCGGAAGATTTATTGTGTTGTCCGAAGCGCAACCGCTAAAAAATAGGAAAACATTACAGGCAACTAAGTAATAAGCAAGGAAGGCACGATCCCCTGCATTCATCAGATATCTGTGAAAATTTATTGGTACATAAGGCAGGCATGCTGCCGACGGTTTCCAGGGGGCGCCCGCCCTCCACATACAGGCACAGTTCCTTATTTCCTCAATACCTGCGCAGAATTATCAAGGTTAGTATCATAGTTTCCTCATTTGTATATTCTTTCAATTTTTAATATTCACATTTTCGTAATAATTTTCTTGTAATTTCTTCTTTGCTGGGCATCGAGATCCGTGTTGAAATTCCGATTGTTAGCTCCATTTGTAGTTTCAGCAAATACCTGGGGTAATTGGGAACAATGAAATTGAAAATTCGTATATATGGACGCAGGCATAGACATTTTGGAACATATCTTTGTACTGTTAAGGTTAGAACAACTTGTAGGTTAGAAGCCTCACGGGAGGGGTTTCTATTATGTTAGAATTTGGCACAATATCTGTTAGAATGGAAATAGAATTGGTAAATTGAGCTTTAGGTACTGGCTCATTCTACTAGCATGGCGGTTTGTAATTGTTTTTTTTTTTAAATTTTTAAACACCTCGAACCTGGCAGAATTTAGTTGAAATTTTCCTCGAGAGGGTTGCTTTAAGCGCGACAAAGCTGAAACTGTTGTTTTATGGATTTTTTTTGTCTTGGGTAGCCTTGTTACATGTTAGATCCAGTGCATTTGTGAGTTGCAGGCTTAGAGGCTTCTACTCGTTTATATTTCGATTCAGTTTAATTTAGTTGGATCTAGCGTCTGCGAGTGGTCAGGAAGCCAACGGGGGTGGAAAACATACATGCTTGAAGTACACAGCGGAAGAGCGTAGTGCATTTCCAATGAATTGATATACAGGTGAAATGAACTAACTATAGTCACAAAGATATGGGATGCTGGGCCAATATGCATTGTCCTAAGCATAGGCTCAAAGATTTGGAATGTTTGGTAGTTTCAAGAAGGGAATGTTTAGCTAAAGTTCAAACATTTGAAGAGCTCAGTAAAAAGGTTCCAAACTATAGTCTATATATCATATGATATTAGTCATAATCACAAAAAACAAATATGGAATATAATATGAAAAAAAATATTTCAGTGATTATGTTCACAGTAATTCAAAATTTGATACATATTCCATCATACAATATTTAGAGTCTGGCGCTAGCTTTCCAGTCTCCATAGTCTAGGTCCTAAGGCCTCTAGGCTCTAAAATGACATTTGAACATCTTCAAAATCAAAACCTCGTACAAGATCTAATTCCTAATGTTTAATATAATTAGTTCCTGTATTATGCATCTTCACTACCATTACAGTTTTTAAATTCAAAACCTCTAATGTTCATAGATATTTTTAAAGGACATGGACTTATGACAATTTAGAAATGAGATTTGGCATGCTTGTGAGATGGAAAACATAATTTATATTACAAGACCTAGGTATCACCTTATGGTCTATGTTTACTGGGTGTTGGAGGTTCTGTCTAATAGGTTCAGCTCTCTAGAAAAGTTTTAGCTTTGGCCAAAAGTTGCTACTATGAGAAAAAAATAAGCTTCACATGTAACCAAGTGGCCCTTTGTTCTAAACTTCTTGACAAGCGGAGCCTCCTTGCGGTTAGTGAGATGGTCACATGGGAATTGTTGGGCAGAAACTTACATATTGTAGTATCTTAGATCTAATATGTCTCATGTGATAGATTGCATCATAAACTGCCTGTCCAATGCTGTGGGTGGTCATTAAAAGTGTCTTTTAAGGATTGCCATGAGAGGTTAACACACTTCCCTCCTCACCTTGAGGGCTATATAGGATTACATTGCATTCTAAAATCATAGAACAATTCCATTTCAATTTGTGGATGTATGTAGGGAGAAGGTAGTTTGTTGTAGTTACTAGTGATATAACAGCCAAATTAATCCTTCCCCCGTGGCATATTGTTTTAATTTTTAATTTTTAATTTTTTTTACTAAGCTATATGTGGCTTCTATTGGGGGCCACTTCCATCAAAATATTACATTTGCCATTAGGTCAATTAGACCATATCTAGCTTACCATTTAAATTGACGAAGGAAACAAATTTCTTCATTGATCTATACCATCTAGGAATGCCACCTCTTTTTTTGAAGGAGATAGAATTATGTTGAAATTTTCCCTAAAAAATTATATATTGCAATTGAAAATCATCTTTGAATTTGACATAATAAACTGAGGTCCTTCCAACATATATCACAAAGAGTACCCATAATTGAAGCATATATACATTTATAATGTCAACTTGTATCTTTTATCTTTTATGTCAAAAAGACCAATAACCCAGTTACTTCTTGCTTCTAGAAATTGTCCATCCCATTTGCAATTGTCCCATATTATTGCAGTACCTACTTAGGCTCCCATAGCAGAAACTGCTAAACAATCTCCTATCCTCCAAGTATTTTTGAATGCATCCTTACATTTCTCACTACCTATTTTTCTTTCTTGTATTTATTTTTGCTAATTTTTTTTATATTATTTAATATAGCACAAAGATTACAAGTTGGCTAGGTGCTACAAGCATCACAAGCAAACCAAGGATGCATGGAGCCAGAGCTGGAATCCCACAAGGGCAAGAATGCCTATGAAAAACAAAATCTCTTCCCCAATATAGCCGAAATAACCAGAACAAAGAAGTCCTTGGTCCACAGCAGTCCGCAGAACAAATAGAGCCAATATGCTTAGTCTGTGTGGTCATCTCTTAAATTCTTAGAATTCTTGGTTTTAAACTTTCTTATGCGAGCTGAAGAAGGATGCAAAAGAAAGCCTTCATTGGCCTTTTTATCTGCCAAATGGTTCCACTTCCTAGGAATGTGATGCCAATTAATCTGTTCAAATTTTCCCAGAGTCTTATAGACTTGATTCAACAACAACTGGAGCATAATAGTCTTGACCTCTTGTTTGCCAGAAAGAAACTGTATGATCAGCTTAGAGTCCCCATAAACTGAAAGGGTTTTGACATTTTCTCTTGCCGCTAGGGTGAGACCAAATTTGCAGCCCATCAACTCAGCTACATTATTGGTGGTTTGTCCTAAATTTAGGCAAAATTCAAGAATCTTGGAGTGTGGTCCTGACCATAAAACTCCTCTAGCAACAACTATTCCAGGGTTAGACTTTGAAGCCCCATCAAAGAATAGAGCTGGAAAACTAAAACACAGTTGAGAAGTCAGGTTGTTGGCAATAGAGGTGCTAATTAGATCTTGAAGATTCCAATTTTTGAGGATGCGTAACTCAACTCTAGAAAGAGCACTCTGATATTGCTTAGCTTTAAAGTGGGCTCTGGCATTTTCCATGATAGCATGCTTTATCTTGTGTATCAAAACTGCCCTGTGAGTTGATTTTCCTTCAAATATTCTATAGTTCCTGTCCATCCATATATACCACATGCAATAATAAGGAATTGAAGACCATAAAATTTTTATGAGAGGCTTACCTTGAAAGGAGTTGAGGTACTTTTTGTTCCAGCTTTTAGTACAAGACTCAAGATTTAATCTGCTTCTAATGCAGACTCCAAAGCTGAAAGCAAGCGAGATCCAGATCGTAGTAGCTTCCTCACATTTAAAAAATAGATGGGCTTGAGTTTCACAGTCTTTAAAGCATCTAGAACAAATATGGGGGCCCAAAATACCTCTTTTAGAGAGGTTTTCCCCAGTTAGAATTTTGTTTTGCTGAACTAGCCATTGAAAAACTTTTATTTTTGGGGTGATATTTTGACCCCAAATGTGATTCAAATTTTTGTCTAGAGGCTCACTTCTCTGGAGATATGCACCAACCTTGACTGAATAGTTGCCCAAACAATTAATTTTGCCCCAAATAAAGTAGTCTTCATTGTCTGGGTCTGTGGGAAGAATGCCAATGAATTGCTTTTGGACCTGAGACCACTCCCTTTGTTGTTCCACGTCCAACCCATGAAGTTGAATCCATTTTGGCTGATTGCCTTCCCAAGTGATGAGATGGGAAAGTTTGTCTATCCTAAGCTGACTCATGAACTGAAAAAACTCCTTAGAAATGGAAGAAATTAAGGGCTTGTTACCAAGAATAGAATCATCCCAACACTTGATACTATTACCATTTCCTGGGCACCAAGAGATGTTATCCTTAATGATCTAGACCGATTTAACAATCAATGCCCAAATTTTAGAGATGCCTGGTTTTTTATGGATACCTTTGAGTAGTAGCATGCCATGATTGCCTTCACCATACTTGTGAATAAGAACCTGCTTCCAAAGCATCATTGGAGGGTTTATTAAGTTCTAGACAAGTTTGGCCCCAAGAGCATTGCTCATAATAAAAGAAGATCGGATACCCAAGCCCCCTTGACATTTTCCTTTTGTCACTTGACTCCAGTTGACAAGATGGAATTTCTTCCTGTGAGATTGCCTTCCTCCTTGCCAAAGAAAGTTCCTAATTTTTTTGTCAAGTTCTTGGAGGATTGAGATAGGAGCATGATAAATCATAAGTTGGTAGATAGGCAAGCTTGCAATGACAGATTTAATCAAAACCAGTCTGCCAGCAAGACTAAGCCACCCATTGCTATAAGTTAATATTCTCCTGTCAATATTTTCCATCAAATTAGACCAACAATCAGAACTCTTTAGCTTGAAACTCATAGGCACCCCTAAATATTTAAAGGGGCCAATTCCACCATGAGCAAACTGAAGAATTTGAGCAAAGCTCCTATTTTCAGCTGGGGAAGTGTTGATAGTGTAAAACTTACACTTGTTGACATTAATAGCAGCTCCAGAGGCATTTAGAAAGAGGTCTAGGCAGCCTTTAATCCTTTTGACATTCAGCTTGGAGGCTTCCCCCATCATTATAGTATCATCAACAAATTGTGCATGAGTAATCTCCTTGACCCCAACAACTATCTTAATTCCAGTTATTTTGTTAGCCCTTCTTTCAGTAGAGATAGATCTACCCAAAGCTTCAGCTAAAATAATATAAAGATAAGGAGATAGGGGGCAGCCTTGGCGTAAACCTCTAAAATCTCTAAAGAATCTAGTCGGAGAGCCATTGACAATAGGAGCAACCCATGGGTCTTTGATGCAACCAAAAATCCACTTGGAAAGAGACAAAGGAAATCCAAAAGAACTAAGCACTTGAGCCAAAAAATCTAGATCCACTCTATCAAAGGCATTGGCCATGTCAAGTTTAACCATGATCCTTTTTTTTATTCTTTACTGCTGGTATGTAAGGCCTCATGGACAATCACAATGTTGTCATACAGTTGCTTACTAGGGATGAAACCTCCTTGCTCATCAGAGATAAGTTTATCCAAATGCTTTTTTATTCTAGTGGCTATGATTTTGGTCATAAATTTATATGAAGCATTACACAAAGAAATAGGCCTGAATCGACTGAAGGTTGAGGCATTCTTTTCCTTTGGAATCAAAGCTAAAAAGGTAGACTTAATAGCACCAATCAACTTACCTCTTTTACGAGCATCCTCGATCATCTGAAGAAGATCTGCAACTACCAGATCAAAGAATTGGTGGTAAAAGGTATTAGTGAATCCATCTAGACTAGGAGCTTTATCCTTTGTAGATCTGAATACAATGTCCTTAAGTTCTTCTAGAGTGACTGCCTGACAAAGAGAATTTTTGATATCCTCAGTTATTACCTTAGGAATGTTTTGTAGCAATGCAACCTGAGCAACATGATTTCCATCTGATTTTTGATAAAGGGATTCATAATGGCTACATGCAACTTTTTTATCTCTAAAAAATTGGAGACCTTGTCACCATTTTCCAATTGGATTTCATGAATCATATTCCTTTGATATCTTTGATGAGCCTTAAGATGAAAGAACTTGGTGTTGGAGTCTCCTTCCCGTAGCCAAGTCATGCGGGATTTGAGTCTCCAAAATTGTTCTTCTTGCCTAGCTTTCACATGAAGCTGGGAGAGAATGGAATCTCTCTCAGATTTTAGTGTTTCATTGGGAGGTGCTAGCTCTGAAAGCTCTTCTATTTCTCCTAGCCTAAGAAGGAGGAGTTGTTTAGATTTGTCAGTATTATGATGCAATTTAATCCAACTTCTAAGATCAACTTTTAGCCTAGAAATTTTGATCTTCCATCTATCTTGAGCATTACGGAAGGGGCACCAAGCTTTCCAACTACGCTCAACTTCCTTTGAAAATCCATTCAAGTTAACCCAATCTGGGTTATATTTGAATGGAATGGGACCTGAATTTTTGTTGTTGCCACTATCCAAAAGGATAGGCTTATGATCAGAG
The DNA here is from genome assembly GCA_028583015.1 of Wollemia nobilis. Classification (NCBI taxonomy): domain Eukaryota; kingdom Viridiplantae; phylum Streptophyta; class Pinopsida; order Araucariales; family Araucariaceae; genus Wollemia; species Wollemia nobilis. Next base: position 6,089,419 of record JAQPPZ010016681.1, on the reverse strand, counting down.
ACTGTGCTTTGAATGATTTTGCTAGTTATTGAAGGAAAACATGTGAGAATATCTTCCTGGACCAAGAATCTATCAATTCTTTCAGCAATGAAATGATTTCCTGCCCTTCGATTAGTCCAAGTATAGAGGCCTTTAGAAGGCTTGATGTCTTGAAGACCAACAAGAGAAATAATATCTTCCACATACTCCCTGCAAGGATCTCTAATACTAGAGCCACCTCTTTTTTTGGAGGGGAAGAGCACCAAATTAAAATCTCCAGCTATGATCAAATTGCTTGGCTTACTTTCTTCAATGTAGGAAAGAATTGAAAGCCAACATTGCTTCTTGGCAATTGGGGAGTTAGGGGCATACACATTCAAATAAGTGAAAGAGAAACCTCCTGCATCAAAGATAAGAGAAATCCAGTGTTCGCTTTGCTTACCACCTATTTTGGATAAAATGTTTTTGTCCCATGTTGTAAGAAGGCCACCAGAGGCTCCTTGGGAACAAATAACATCAATTTTAGAGTTGTTCCAAATAGATCTCCATGCTTCAGAGGCACCTTTTTTATCTAACTTTGTTTCTTGAATTCCTATTAAACAAGGGCAAAGGTCCTTTATCAGACCCTTGAGGTAGGTTTTCTTAAGGGCCCCACCCAGGCCTCTACAATTCCATGAGAGCATTATCATTTTTTGGTGGGTTTCTTCCCTTTGGAGAGACCCTCTAGTGTAGCTTGAGTCTTAGCTGCAACATTTTTCTTTGCTTCTTCAGTTCTTATTTCTTGGTTAGATTTCCTGCTCGGCTTAGAAGAGGATCGTGTTATAATAGGCTTAGGGCAAAAGCCAGGGAGTATGATGTCATCCCTTAGCTCAATCTGGCTTTCTTTGGCTATTTCCTCATAAGGTTCTTCACTTGTCCTTTCTTGTAGAGTCTGATCTACCAACTCTGCATCAAGAGAGGCTTGCTCATGGTTTCCTTCTTCATGTTCAGATTCATCTTGGAGATCTTTTTCCTGATCTGAGTTTAGAGCATCATACCTATTGGAATTCTCAAGTGGTTTAGTAGGTCTGGGCTTCCGACTTCTAGCCCTTCTATTCCTCTTCTTGGTTTGTGCTTGCTGAAAGCCTTCATTGTCAGCTTGATCCTTCTTATTCTGTGGTTTCTGGCTAACTGGGCAATCTCTGGAAAAGTGGCCATACTCATGGCAAGATAGGCATTTGAAAGGTAAATGCTCATAATCTAAAACCTGTGTGTGGATCCAATCCAGAACCTTAATCCCAATAGCTTCAGGTAAACCATTTTTCAGATTAACTTGAACACAAATACGAGCACAAGAAGCATTCAGATTTTTGGGAGGAATCCAATCAATAAACTTGCCAATATTATTTCCAATGAGCTCTAGAGAGGGTTTATTCCAAATATGGAGAGGGAGAAAGGGCAATCTTACCCAAACAGGAACTTCCTCGGGCACATCTACTTGAGGGTCAAAGTGGGTTGTCCAAAAGTTAAAAAATAAGGCACTTGAGCCCATAAACCATGGCCCTCCTTGAAAGATAGCATCTCGTTCTTCTTTGGATTCCAGGATGACCATGAAGTATCCTCTCCCACAGAGCAAGAGTTCATAACTGGAGATCTTAGACCCCTAGGCTGAAGATATCCACTTTTCCAAAGCAGTCGGACTTGGCCAAAGTCCAATGAACCTTCCAACCAAGGCACGTTCAGATAGGGTAGCAACAAAATGAAGAACATTTTCTGGGGGCACTTCAACCATTGGAGTAGAGTCCAGTCTAGGAACAAAGGCATTAGAGTTTGAAGAAGAAATAGGATGCAAGGGACTGGAGCCAACAAAACCAGAGTTTACTTTTGGAGGTAGCTTACTCTTGATTCTTAGAGTATATTACATTATTTGATATATAAGAAACTCAAGAGTCTCTTAGACAAGTGTCAAGATAAGAAGATCAAAGGTTATTTTGTAAAGCTATAAGATGGACCTCAAGCTCCATAACTTATTTGTATCATCCTTTACATGATTAATATATTATCAGTTTCTTATCTCTCATTATTTCTGTAAGTTTTCATTCTATTCATTATCTTGAGTTAACTATGTTATGACTATCATATATTTTGATCCTATGATAATTATCCTATGAGATTTACATTAATAGTAAGGCTTCAAAAGCCATCAGTGGTATCAGAGCCACCGAGTGAAGGACTTGGGACAATCGTCGCCATTTGACGACAAGCCCAATTGAAGTTTGAAATTGAAAGTGTTTTGTGAGGAGTAAATTTGGGAGGCAAACTGTTTGGACTTGTAGGATTATTGATCCAGTGATACTGCAGATTTAGGTCATATTGACCTTGACGTTGGTCCAAAAGAGGCCAAAATTGAAGGATAGAGACCCTTCAGAGAAAGAGGTTCTTAGTGAAGATTTGTGGCCCTTATTGAAAAGAGAAGAGGCCATATATAATATATAAGCCCCATATTGAAGGATGGAAAGGAGGCGTGAAGATAAATAGGTTCCAGAGGAACAAAGAAATAGGCTCAAGAAGCCAATATAGAAGATAGGCCATTAGAAAGAGGCCTTGATAAAATAAGTTTCAATGATATTGGTTCAAGAAACCAAGATAGACCCAAGAGGTCAAGGAAGAGACCCTTAAAGAAAAGAGGTCTAAGAAATAAGGAGCCTATGATAAAAGAAGAAGGCTCATAATATAAATAGAAGTCATCTCTACACGACCATCTACAGTAGAAGGAAAGATTAAATCAACGAACCAGAGAAAGAAGATTTGTAGGCTCCAGAGATAAGAGTAAAGAAGCCTGCATAAAGAAGATTTAGTCAGGGTTGCAAACTGTCGAAGATGGAAGGCTCATAAGTCATGGTAGAAGAATATATTATACAACCAACTACGCAAGGAAGAAAGTGAGGCCGAGGTTTTATAAAAAGACTACAAGTACTAAGGTCAAAGGCATGAGCTACATGCTATTCGGTTTGGAAAGGTAAATGCAATATTAGAACAACACAAGACAAAGATAAATAAACTGCAGAATAAAGGGCCAACTTGAAGCATCATTTGTAAAGTCGAGCAAAAGCACGAGCACTGTTAAATCTGAAGAAACTGAGAAAGTAGTGAGCTAGAAATTAAAACAGCAAGGGAAGGAATCAAGTGCAGTGTTTAAGCAATCGGAGCAACAAGGTTAGAAAGGATTGTTTATCATTAGAAGTTTAGGCATCAAAATGCCAACGCAGTAGAATCAATCATATGATTCTTGGAGTTGAGCCAACACTTAGCTAATGTCCGAGCCAACACTCAGCTAATGTCCGAGCCAACACTCAGCTAACGTCTAAGCCAACACTCAGCTAATGTTTGAGCTAGCACACAACTAGCGTCCAAGACAACTCAACTAGCGCCCAATCACCAAAACTTAGCACCCAAGAGAAGCAACTAGCCATAGTGCATGACCAAAAGCATTTGGAATACCAAACGACGATATCCTTAGCATAGCGCCATCACATCTCATCTCAAAACGCGAACGGAACGAAGCATGAAACTTAGAATGTGAAAAGACATTAGAGAAGTGAAAGTTGAACGTTTTGTTTCGAAGCGATCAATCTTTCCTCACAAAGACAAGCATTAGAACGCCAGCCAAGAAGAGCTGTTCAAAGATAGTCCACGTTAGGCGTCTTCAGGAACATTACACCATGTAATGTAAGCTACACTTGTGCCAACTATCAACTATAATGCAAAAGGACAGGAATCCGTAGTTGAAACGTTCGTGGAGCGTGCAAATTAAAGGAGGAGCATGCAGTAGAAAGGTTTGTTAAAAGAATTCGGTTGCTGTAGTCCAATGAAGCAAAGGAGCCAAAGAAAGAGTGTGAAAGCCAGTGTGAATTCGAAGGGAGGTACAAAAAAATGTAAGGTTTTTAATTTGAAAATTAAATTAGGGTTTAGGAGCTATAAGGTTTTTTGAGGTTATAAAGTTTATAAATATTCGGAGGTTATAAAGTTTTAAAAGGTTTTATATTAAATAGGAGAAATAAGGTTTATTAATAAGGAAGTTATACATTAGAGCCTTGTTACTAAAGTTAAGATTATTGGAGAGATAAGTAGGACTATGGTTGAATAAATTAGGAGTTAGAAGGTAATCAATTATTGTTTCTAATTAAAGTTTTTTAATTAAAGAGTGGAAGTTTATTGAAATTCAAAGTTTATAGAATATTTGCAAATTAATTTAATTTGGGAGTCAAAAGGAGTTCTACTTCAAATTTAGAAAACTTAAATTTACAAAATTCATATTTATTAGGGAGATATAAGGGTTACTACTCTAAAAGGTCATTATGGATTATTGGTACATAGATTCTGGAGCTAGTAGGCATATGACTGGAAACAAACAATGGTTTAATACGTTCTGTGAAAAATATGAGAAACTAGTTGTTATAGCAGATAGTAAGACTTATGAAGTCAAAGGAGTAGGAGATGTTCTAGTCAATCTAATAGATGGAAAAGGAATAATTAATAATGTGTTATATGTTCCAGGATTGACTACTAATCTTCTTTCAATTTCTCAGCTTATGGATCAAAACATGGTAGTAGAATTTAAAGTTATCAATGGAAGAAAACAATGTCATATTATCAAACAAGGAAAAATGATAGCTTCAGGATCTTACAAAGATAGTTTGTTTACTCTAGATACAGTCACAAATTTGGCTCTTTCAGCAGGAATATCTGAAACTAAAGAACTTTGGCATAAAAGATTAGGTCATACAAGTGCATCATCATTGAATGAAATGGCTAAATATCAAATGGTAGAAGGATTACCAAAACTCTCTTGGGAATCTACAGTTTGTCTAGAATGTTTAGCAGGAAAACAACATAGAATACCTTTTGAGCTTCATCAACATCGAACTCAAAAACCATTGGAATTAGTATATACAGATTTATGTGGTCCCATGAATGTTACTAGTATTGGAGGACATAAATATTTTCAACTATTTGTTGATGATTATTCCAGAAAAATGTGGGTATACTTTATGAAATACAAATCTGAAGCATTTAGTTGTTTTAAACAATTCAAACTTCTAGTTGAAAAAGAATCAGGAAAGACTATCAAAAATCTTCGCTCAGATAGAGGAGGTGAATTTTTGTCAAAAGAATTCAATATATTCTTAGAAGAAAATGGAATAAAAAGACAACTAACTACAGCATATTCACCACAACAAAATGGTATTGCAGAAAGAAGGAATAGATCTATCATGGAGATGGTTAGATGCATGTTAAAAGAAGCACATCTTGATCATCAGTATTGGGCAGAAGCAGTTAAAACAGCTGTATATTTGCAGAATAGATTACCTACAAGAATACTCAAGAGTGTTACACCAAAAGAAGTATGGTCAGGACGAAAACCAAGTGTTGAACGACTAAGAGTGTTTGGATGCAAAGCTTATATGCATATTCCAAAACAGAAAAGAACAAAATTAGATGAAAAAACAATGTGTGGTATATTTCTTGGTTATGATGATGAATCTGCAGGATATAGAATAATTGATCCAACAACGAGGAAAATTTATATAAGCAGAGATGTAGTGTTTGATGAAAACCTTAAAGTTAGTATTAAAGAACAAAAAGTTGATTCAAATGTTCTTCTAAATTTTCCAGAAGAAGACTCATCAGATGAAGATGCAAAATCTCAAGATGAACAAAATGAAAATACAAATATTCCTACAAATTTACAGATAAAGGAACCTATATGGCTTAGAAATACACTTAGAGATTCAAATCTAGAGCAAATGCCAGATCTTACTACTACAAGACCTCAAACTCGTAGTCTTACTAGAATAAACAGGGGATTATTAAGCTCTATGGCAGAACCCACATCTACATTTCAAGCATTAAATCATCCAAAATGGAAGGAAGCTATGGAATCAAAATATACATCATTGTTGAAAAATAAAACATGGAATTTAGTTGAGATACCTCTAGGAAAGAAAATAGTTGGTTGCAAATGGGTTTATAAGGTCAAATATAAAGCAGATGGTTCACTTGACAAGTACAAGGCTCGATTAGTAGCAAAAGGATATACACAAATAGAAGGAATTGATTATGAAGAAACTTTTGCACCGACAGCAAGGATGACTACTATCAAAACAATTTGTGCTTTGGCAGCACACCATGGATGGAAACTTCATCAAATGGATGTAAAAAGTGCATTTCTTAATGGTGATCTTGAAGAAGTTTATATGTCACAACCAGAGGGATTTGTAATTAAGGGACAAGAACACAAAGTTTGTAAATTAAACAAATCCTTATATGGTCTAAAGCAAGCTCCAAGAGCATGGTATATAAAGATCAATAATCATTTACTACAACACAACTTTAAGAGAAGCTTGTCAGATCCAAATATCTACACAAAAAAGGTTGGAAATGATATAATAATACTTATTGTGTATGTTGATGATATAGTAATTACAAGAAGTTCAAAAGGCTTAATAAATGAAGTCAAAAGGGATCTTGAAAAAGACTTTGAAATGACTGATTTGGGGCTTATGCATTATTGTCTTGGTTTAGAAATCAATCAAAATGAAGATAATATTACAATAACACAGACAAAGTATGCAAAATATTTACTTGAGAAATATAAGATGAACAATTGTAAGACCAAGGATACACCTATGGAACAAGGACTACAACTATCCAGATATGATGAAACTTCTTTTGTTTCAGCAACAACCTATTGTCAATTGATTGGAAGTCTTCTATATTTGACAAATACACGACCATATATAGTATTTACTGTAAATTATCTCTCAAGATTTATGCAAGAACCTAGAGAAAGTCATTGGAAAGCTACAAAAAGAATATTGCAATATATCAACAAGACTACAGATTATGGGCTTACATATAAAAAGGATGATAAGAATTTTTGTCTACAAGGATATTCAGATTTTGATTATGCTGGATCTATAGATGATAGAAAATCAACATCAAGATATATTTTTTTATCTTGGTTCAGGACCAATATCATGGTACAGTAAAAAACAACATGCAGTAGCACTTTCATCTACTAAAGCAGAATATCGTGCAGCAAAGGATGCAGCCTGTGAAGCATTATGGTTACAATACATACTGTTAGACATGGGAATAAAAAGAACTCCAACAATGATACATTGTGATAATCAAGGAGTATTAAATTTGATAAAAAATCCAATCATACATGAACGAACCAAACATATTGAAGCTCAATGTCATTTTATCAGAGATCATTTTCAGAATCATCATATCAAGTTGAAACATATTCCTATAGAAGAACATATTGCAAATATTTTCACAAAGGCTCTGGGTCGAAACAAGTTTTAGATATTTAGAGATCATCTATGCAAATCAAGAGAAATTCACATCAAATAATGTAATACAGGGGGTGTTAGAGTATATTACATTATTTGATATATGAGAAGATCAAGAGTCTCTTAGACAGGTGTCAAGATAAGAAGATCAAAGGTCATTTTGTAAAGCTATAATATGGACCTCAAGCTCCATAACTTATTTGTATCATCCTTTACATGATTAATATATTATTAGTTTCTTATCTCTCTTTATTTCTGTAAGTTTTCGTTCTATTCATTATCTTGAATTTTCTATGTATGACTATCATATATTTTGATCCTGTGATAATTATGTTGTAAGATTTACATTAATAGTAAGGCTTCAAAAGCCATCATTGAGAAGGTTGATGCCCACCTCATCCAACACTAAAGACGAAGAGGAGCCAAAAAAGGAAGGCGAAGAAGGGAGGAAATGAGAAGCAACAACCTTTCCCGCCATGGCAAAAGCCACCAAAAGCACAAAAATAGTGACAAATAGAAGTGGTCTAGGGTTTGAATCAATAAACCAAAAACTCAAGAATAACTCAACCAAACCCTACCCTCCAAGCAACAAACTCACAAATCTCTTCCATTGTGAAAAAATACTCAATTTGTCCCAAAACCAAAACAAAGGCCTTGTCTGAGAAACTACAAGCAAAACCTTTGGAACAGCGAGAACTCCCACACCACAATTTTTTTTTATATTAATTTAGTTATAAAATGTTTCCATAGCTTTGAGAACTAGCTGCGTTTTGATCGTGGCATGAGTCTTGTCCAAGCTGTAACAAAAGTAGCCCAACATTGTTACATCTCTTGGAATTCCAACTAAAACAACCATCATCTCAGTGTATTGTCAGACAAATTATAATTTATGACAACATGTCATCTTTTGGATGACTCAAATTATTTGATAAATAATTTAACCAAGGTTATAGAAGTATCGGGGATAGGGGGGATGGGTTTTGGGGATGATGGGGACGACAAGCCGATTTTAGGAAATGGTTGGGGGACGACAAGTATAATAGTATTAAAATTTTTAGAAATTTTCATGCGGTAGTGTGCCTTCTGCTGGGCTATCAGTATCTGTATCTGATGAGCTGCCCTCATCATCCAAGTGACCGTGTTTGCGTTTTTGTTCAAGTTTCTTCATGATGAAACATGGAAAAAGTTTGCCACTAAAAAAAATGGTTATGAAGTTTGCCATTAAATTTGAAAAATAAAAAAAAATATTATTTATTAGTTTAAATTAAAAAATTTAAATCTTTTATTAATTTAAAATTTTAAATGAAATTCTAACATGTTTAATAACTCTTTATATTATAACCTTATAGAGAAAGAACTTAATATAGTTACCTACTTTATATTTTAACTTATATATATATATATATATATATATATATATATATATATATATATATATATATAAACTTTAGGTATTCTCTTGAGGCACTTGCATGCTTTAACATGTATTACTGTAGTGAGTGACATTTTTGTTTTTGATTGGTTGAAAGGGTGTTGAAAGGTCCCTGAACCTTGTACAAGAGAATTTTACATGATATCCAAACCGACCGAGGAGGCCCAAGAGCTAAATATCAAAGAAAAGGAAAAACACCACACGAGGAAAGGTGTCGCGAAATCGCGATCAGTTACGTTTTCGCGGTCCACAGCATAGGGAACAAGCAAGGAGGAAAGGATGGCGCGAAATCGCGACCTGAAGCACCGTTGTAGCCAAAAGAGGAAGTGATGTTGCGAAATCGCGACAAGAAGCAGCATCGCAGCCGAAGGAGAAGACGTGTCGCGAAATCGCGACATGTTGCAAGGTTGCTGCCAGAAGAGAAGACGTGTCGCGATATCGCGACAAGTTGCAAGGTTGCTGCCAGAAGAGAAGACGTGTCGCGATATCGCGACATGTTGCAAATTCGCGGCTATAGTGAGTGACATTCATGCACACACTCTGAGCAAGATATATATGCCAACTATATATGATGATAAAGCTAAGCGTAGTTAATATCATATGTACATTTGTCTAGATTCTATCTTATGCATCATATGTACATTTGTCTAGATTCTATCTTATACATGGTTATTCTCCTTTCTTCGAATGTTTATTTTTATTTACTGTTTGGTGCATTCGTTTTTTTTATTTGGTGTGAATTGAACTAGAGCATTCGTTTTTTCATCTAGTGCAAATTGAACCGAAGTTGTGCCATCTCAGAGATGCTTGCCCTTCACCATGAGAAAAAGACATGGCCTAAAGCTCAGGCTATTTCTCTGTTCATTGTTATTGCCTTTTGAATGGTGAGGGTTGATATCTGCCAAAGACGGGAACAACTAGCCAAGAAGAGAAAGGGGTTGTGCTGGACAAGACTGTAAAACAAGGGTTTTAGATTGTAAAATGGTGGAAATTGAGGGGGTAATCACCTGCAGAGAAAACCCCCTGTAAAACACAAGACGTGCTACTAAGAAAGACAGAACGACTAGCTGAGATTTTTTTTTTAATGTTATAAACGGCCAGCCGTCCCCCATGCCGCCCCCTCACAATAGGGGTACCAGGGACGGTCCCCTACTGCCTAGGACGGCCAGTCGTCTCCCACGACGTCACCTCATAGCAGGGGTACTAGGGACTGTCCCCTACTGCCTAGTGGCGTCTCGGGGATGCCCTGCCTGTCCCTCCCAAAAGGGGGACGACATGAAAACATCCCCTTTACCGGCCCCCCGTATTGGGGACAAAAGGGGGATGGGGACGCGTCCCCCAGGTGTAATGTCCCCTTTCTAGCCAGATAGCTTTTCTGCAGTGGGTAGCCTATTCACGAGGTGCCGTAGGGTAATTCCAGTGTGTAGGGGCCATTGGTGATGTTGCGTGCTTTCAGTTGCCCTTTTCCGGTGGCCTTTTGGAGCAGTTTGGTCGTCATTGCTATTTTTAGTAACTTACTATTTTTAGTAAGTTAGGGTTTGACCAGACAGTTTCTGGGTTTTCCTGGGTTTTCTGTTTGGCGAGATGAGCTGTTTTGATCTTGATGTTTCGGGCTGTCACTTGCTATATTTGTACGCTTACTATTTTTAGTAAGTGTGTGTGTGGGATCAGAGTTTGTGCTTTGAGTTAAGTTTCTAGTCCTTGGTGACCAATTCAAAGCGTTTGGAACTCAAAGCAGTTATTGGCTATTTTTAGCATAGTAAGTCTGTTTATTGGGGTTTTGGTTGGGCAGACAGTCCAGTATTCTTCTTTGCCGAATTGGGTATCCAGTTCATCTTTCAGTGGCCAGTTCTGGAGGCTATTTTGGGTAGTGGTGCTAGGACTTACTATTTTTAGTAAGTCAGTGTTTTTGCTAGAGCGAGTTTTATGGGCGAATACTTTGGCCAAATGGGTATCCAAATCCGCTATCAGATGTTTGTTCGGGCGAATGGTTGTAAATATTTTAATACCCGCAGTTTATTTAAATGAAGTCAAATATTAATTATATTCATAAAGTTTATGAATTTTATATTATAATGCGTAATTGTCACTTTTAAAATAGTTAAAGTGACATATTTTATTATATTAAGTGGGACGCCCAAAAGGACAATTATAAAGTGGAGTATTTAATGTTATTAAATGTTTATTTTGGCCAAGTGAATCGACCCATTGGGAAAAGGTATTAAAGTGCAAATTGAGAATCATTTTGGAATTCATGTTTTGGGAATTTGGAGAGCTTTGGCTTTGGAGAAGACATTTTGCAAGGAATTGCAAGGGTTTTCTAGATTGCTGGAGACAATCATCTACAACAAGGACATCCATTTCGATTGTGAGATATCAATCCTAGTGGATTCGAGGTGTGTGCATCCAACATTCACAATTGGGCTTCAAGAATTGATATTCCAAGGGTTTTGAATTGCTGATTGGAGAATTATTGTCAAATCATTTAAGGAATATTGTGGCTGTTGATATATTTTCTATTTCTCTTCCAGCCGTACCATTGCTGTCATATTCTGAGCGTTGGTCATCAAATATAGTGAGGGATTTGCTTATCATTGAAGAACTATATTAAATCTGCCCTGCCATACAGTTGAAGGTATTTTGCAAGCAATTCCAGGGGTGTCGTACAAGTTATTAATTGCTGCTGGCCATACAGTTGCTAACCTCACATCTGCAGAGAGCTGGCGTGTAGTTTCTGGGGTGAATCGCCCCCTTGCTAGGCCTGCAAACACCTCAGATAGGGGTGTCATCATTAATACAACACTCAACATTGATTTGTGGTGTGGAGAAGTGAAGTTTAAAGGATCTGCAAACAATTTACTTATGTCCAGATTGGCGGTAGCTGAGAAATCAGTCTTACTCAGAATTACAAGTAACCCTGGTACTTTGTATTTCTCTCACTCTATATAGTGGGTTTAAATATATGCTATCCATTGTCCATATTTCGAGTTTTGTGAGATTCAAGAAAGTAGAGTAGGTTTATGCTTGCTTTCATTCCTGCATTCCCTATATCTGGCATTTCAAAATACAAAACTGCAGCAAACCAAAATCACACAACATCAGAAAAGGAAAAAACCAAATCTGACTTTGCCAAAAATCCAAACTAAATCAGGGCAGCTTATTACACCAGGTCCCTGTGTATCCTTGAAATTAACAAATGATTGATGGGAGCTAAATTTATAGTAGATTAGGCTGTAAGTCTGAATTTGCTTTTGGGAATATATTTAATGAGAATTAGCCAGCTGGGAATGTTATAAAAGGTGGCATAACTAAAACCCTGCTTCCTTAAAAACTGTATCCTCCCATATGGAGAACTAATGCTTCCTTCATCATTTCTTGGTCATGGAAGAGTCCATCTTATTCTGTAGTGTTTCCATTAAGCCAACATAGTTTTTCTTATGCAAGAAACTCTCTTTCTATCTGGTAAAACTTGTGTGGCATTCCTTGATTCATTCTTTGTTCCGCAGATGTTTAGTTTATAATATATTCTTTTGCTGTTATTATTTGTTAATTTTGCTGGTTTCAGACTTGCAAGTAAATTAGTGGTAAAATTTATCAGTTGGATGAATTCATTTGTCATTTTTGACTTGTTCTATTCTACTAACAGTGCCATTTTAACCATTAAATAGATTCATATTTACTTTGCATGTACTTATATTTCTATTTTTTCATTGCAGTGGCAACAGATGGATATTGAGTACACTTTTTGGCAAATGCTTCACCTTTGCACATCTCCTAAAGTGGTGTAAGCACTAGCCAACCTATATGGTTCAGTACTAATGTGTACCAATTATAGGCTTGATGTAATGCGCGTAATATTTTGTTTATATGATGAGAACTATTGCTGCTGTGATGCATCAAGAGGAATAAATATGCATGCTTAGTTTGCTTAATGAAATGAAACATTAGTATCAAATGAATCTTTTATTTATATGATGAGTGCCTTTGTCATTCCTATTCAGTCATTTTTTAACTGAAGTTCTATTTCCCACAATAGCAAACATATCTCTTGCATTACTAAGTTTACGTAGATGGAAGCATCAATTGATCTCTTCTGATGATCAATACTCAACAATATGTTCCAGGGCACATTCACCATGACAATAGGTCTGCATGGATCTGTTGTCAATTTTGCCACATTTTGTCTAAGGGGTAAAATTTTGAACTGTTGCTGCAATGATTTTCTTGTCTTAAATCATTCTCTCCTCTAATCATAGCTTCCTCCGATGAAAACCCTTCTCTGGTACTATCATGGCGCTAAGGCGCGGTTGTAAATCCTGCTTCGCCCATTTTTCGGGCACAATCCAAGTTCTGCTTAGCTTCGGGGCGAAGGTCAGTTTCAAGCAGAAGGACACCATGAAGGTTTCAAGATTTTCTAAGGCAAATCAGCTCGTCTTCGCCCAAATTGTCAGTGAAGCCCAGATTTGGGTCTCTCCAAGAGCGAAACACAGTGTGGGCAAGGTTGAAGATTCTCTAAGTCTAAGTCTCCTTCACTTCACCCAAGCTACCGGCGAAGCTCAGCTTTGGCCCACAGGGGAAGAGAACCTCAGTTTCGGGGTCGTCTAAGGCGGAGGCATGATTCACCCAAAAAGTTTCGAAGGCAAGGAAGGCCTCAACTTCGCTCTAAAAAGCAGCGAAGCTCAGCTTCGGGCTTAGCTAAGAGCGAAGTACAACTTCGGGTTGACTGTCTCCTAAAAAATGACTAAGGCAAGATGCGCCTCAACTGCGCTCCATATTCAAGCGAACCCCAGCTTCGGGCGCATTCTCAGGCGAACCGGCTCCTCTTCGCCCAACATCCCATTGAAGTTGCATTTCGGGCACCATCTTCAGAAATTGGCTAAGGCATTGAAATCAAGAACAAACTCATCTTCGCCCCCTTTTTCCAGCGAAGCCCAGTTTCGGGGTGATTTCTAGTGAAGTTCCGGTGGTGGCGCACCTCGGGCAACAAACGTCTAAGGCGAAGGCCGAACCTCAGCTTCACTCCTCAAGCTTTGATTCGGGCCTTTCCCCAGCGAACCTCGGTTTCGGACCTATCCTGAAGCGAACCCCAGCCAACAAGAGTCCCTTTTGGGACTTAGGCAACTTCGAACCTCCCAACTTCGGGGCATCCCTTCAGCGAAGCCCAGCTTTGGGCCTACCCAGAGCGAACTGTAGCGAGCAAGTCCATTTTCGGACTTAAACAAAATTTCAAGCAGGAACTCTGCGCCCCCAGCTTCGGCAGATCTCCCAACTTTGGGCTCTAGTCCTAGCGAAGCTGAGCTTCGGACTCAAATCAAGCGAACTTCAGCCACGATTTCCAGCGAACTCCAGCAAAAGCGTTTTTAAATGCTAAGGCAGCAAGCGAAGGAGCACTTTAGCAAGGAAAGAAGGTAGGTGGGCGTTTAAGGCATGTCCATGGCGCACGAGTTTGAGTCTCCGGCCTATCCCATCAAGATGGCCCTGTCAGGTCCTGGAAAAGCTCCTGAAGGCAAATTGCACCAACCGTATTAATGAGACATGCTCTCCCAACTGCAAAATCCGTTCGGAGCCGTTGTAAACACGAATGAGCTGCAACGCCCGTCCGAAGCCACTGTAAACACGGGTGAGCCGAATTCCATGGATACTCTATCCTTTGACAGGGGTCAAATCTCAGCTGTCCCAACGGTTTTAGGGTTTTGACATTAATGATTATGGGGTTGAATTCCCCTATAAAAGCCACTCATTGTAATGTAATTGGGGGGAACGTTTTGCTAAAGAGTTGCTGTACTTAAAATTCTGCATCAATACTAAGACTCTTGACTCTCTTCCTGTGTATGATGCCTTCTATTATTTCTGCCAATTTTGTTTCTTTATATGCATATTGTAAATTCTGCAATCTGGATTTAAGTGTGTGATAAAGGGCGAAACCTGGAATTATTGAAGGATACATATCAAAAAATGTTACAGTTTTAGTTTCTATTATATTCATGATATTGATTGCTTCTGATTTAAGTAGAAGTTAGTAATTGTGCTGCCTGTTCTTCCTCTTGGAACTATCTGGCCTGTGGCCATATTTCCCGTTTTTTTCAGTTATTTCCTTTCTTTAAGTAATTTCCCAAATTCTTTTCGGTTACTTAATCTGAAACCCAAGTGTTGTGTAGTAAAGGAGCCAGCCTTCTCTGGAGATTGGCACGGAAGGCATTCCTTCCTTCCGGCCTTTCAAGGTGTTGGGCGGGTCTAGGGCGCATAGATAAACCAAACCCTTTCCCGTGGCAGATTTGTAACCAACAGGTTCTATATGCTAAATTGCTTCAATTAGAAGGGAGTTTAATAAGGAACCAAAGAGAATGATTCTAAGGGTCAGTGTAGGCCCTTTTGTCACCTTTGAAACTTGGTGCCAGTTTCAGGAATTAAAAAATACTTGGACAACTGAATCTCATTGAGGTAGCTAACTACCAGAATCAAGTAAAAAGTGTGTGCTGTATTTGAGATTTACAAGAACAGAAGGTATTTAGTTAGTCTGAAGCTATATGATTGCACTATATGATGGTACTATATTTTTCCTTTTTTAATGCTTTACCTAGGGATCAAAGTTACCAGGTTTGGGCGGTTCTATTTGAACAAAAGGCCAGAAATGTTTGAGGGTTCAGGTTTTTAAAAAGGTTCAGTTTGGTTTGGAAAAAGTAAATAAATAAATAAATTATACATATAAAATAATGATACAACATTCATGAAAAATGTAGGAAATGCAGAAAATTTCAGATTTCATAGTTTCAAACTTCAATACAATCAACCTATAAATCCAAAACAGCTGTAAATCCTTCAACATTGGAATGGGCAATGTTTCACACATCTTTTGCTCGCAGTAGACATCCAACTAGTAAATCTGTAATGGATGTCAGATATTCTGAACTGCAACTATCTTTGACTAGTTCATGTCAGTAGAAGCAGTTGAGTGGAATGAAGGCATATTCTTTTTCAGTTTTGGCTGAAAAAAAAGAGGTTTGGACCAAACTGATTAGATTAGATTCAACTGAACCTGGTCACTATGCTAGAAATGCACACATGCTTCTTGTTTTGCATATAAATTAAATTAAACATGAACAACCCCATGGAGTGGCACTGATTTAAATACTTAATGTAGAGATGATAATTAAATTTTTTATGTCATGCTTATTATCTATTAATTAAGCAAGGTGAGGTTGAGGATGATGAACATGTGATATTACATTGTTGTGCATATCATCATTTAAGACAAACACTTGTTTCAACATGATGATTCAAGCAGCTTATACAAGTTATTAAGTTGTTATAAAAGAGTGGGTGCATATCTTACAAAGGTTTTTGAACATCACAGAGTAAATACCAAAAAAATCTTTGGATTAATTGAGTGACAATATCAAAATGAATTGCAGCTGAGTTCCAGGAAAAAAGGAAAACCTTATTTATGTAATCTTTCTCTCTCTCTAATATTCTGTACATAGATTTTATTTAGTCCCCTGTGGATGAAATAAAACATATTTCATTTCATTCAGCTGTTGCTGGAAGAACTACATACACGCAAAATTCCTTATCTTGGAGTAAATCTGATTTAAGATGAAGTTGGAAGAAAGTCTCTGTGACACAGTATTGCAATTGGAATAATGAGAAAGAGAACTTGGAATTATCAATAATGATCCAAGTGGCAGTTGAGGACCGGGGTCAGTTGGATCAAAAGAGAGTCAAAATTTTAAAATTCAAAGTTAAGGTCCTTTAGCATGGAAATTAGTGGTCAAAAACCAAAGGCAGAAAAATTCCATTAATCTAGCAGACTGTAGAGTTTGTTTTATGGTCAGCAATAAATTATCTGTATAATAATATTACATCAAAGCTACGAAAGGGAAGTTATGACTTGTAGCACGTTAGTGCTAACTCAACACAAGTGGATGAATTGTGGTGCCTATCTTAAGTGATTATTAAAAGATGAACCATTTCATCTTCCACTGGTATCTTCATATCTCTTTGAACAAAGGTATATTGTTCAAGGGTGAAAAACATTTTGCCATAGTTTGTTGAATGTTGCTTGTCAGACCGGATGGGGTTTTCTTGATGTCGAGGGCGAGAGGGCGAGTGGGTTTCCGCGGGCGTGGGCGTGCGAGCCCGCGCATGAGCGTAGGGAGCTTAGACGCAGGTGATCAGGAGTTCTTCATTGATCGCGAAGGCAGTCGTTTTTCATCTGGTGGGCGTTTACCACGCGAAAGGTCGCGGGATGACCTCCGTGAATTAACAAAGGGCTTCGAAAACCCTTTATACGCAGGCGACGAAGGTTGTGAAAAGGCGTCGGGGGTGTTGGTTACCTCTGCGAAGGAGAATGTTGTGAGTAAATGCTCTGAAATCGGGAATTTATCGGGCGCGTCGGGGGTGTTGGTTACCTCTGCGAAGGAGAATGTTGTGAGTTTATCGGGCGAACAGGCTTCGAAGGAAGACAAGAATATCTCATCGCCTGTTGCTGGAGAAGTCCTGTCGGGCGGAAGCCCTGATGGCAAGTCGGAATCACGTGATCTGACTGTGGTGAATAACGAGAGTGGCGCGAAGGAGGGTTCTCGCGGGGATGGAGCAGGTAACCTTAAAGTGTATTCAAAAAAACATTCTTTGTCCACCGACAAATCACAATCTGCTGGCTTCAACTCGTATGTTGAAGTGGTCAAGCAATCACCAGAAGCTGGTAAAGGGTTTGACTTTGGGCTTCTACGAATTCCGGGAATCGATATGCCAACTAGCTCATGGGCTGATGCTGATGATTTGGAGACTGACCTAGGCTACCAGCTGGATCGACTGGATTCGGAAATGGCGCAAGAGGAGGACGAATTCACAATCAATGCTATTGAGCATGATGAATATAGAGCAATGTGCCAAGAGCTAGAAACCAAAGGATTGATTTTATTTTTCCTGAAAAGGGTTCCATTGGAAAATGATTTCAAGAAGTGGGTGCGCCTTAATTGGGAGGCTAAGGGCGTGCATGTCAAATCGTTTTGGGGTCTTGGCGGGAGGTTTGTTTCTGTCCTTTTTGAAAAAGCAGATGCAGCTAGGTACGTTCTGCAATATGGTACCTGGAACATTGCGGGGTCTACAACGTTTGTTCAAACCTGGCGGCCCAACTTTGATCCGAGAGACAGTTCGCAGGCACAGTACCCTCTCTGGATAGAATTTGTCGCGATGAAGACGGAATTACGATGCATGCTGAGGACGATGGCACAGAGATTTGGTAAAATTTTGTTGGATCCTTCAGGGAACTTGTCTCTCAAGGCGAGCCCCAGAATTTGTGTGGAGGTGGATCTGAAGCGCAAGCTTCCGGAGCAGATCAAGATTCTTACGCCGACAGGACCAGTTTATCAACAAGTGCGGTATTTGAACTTACCTAATGCATGCTTTGGGTGTCAATCCCTAGACCATATGATTCGGGATTGTCCCAAAAGAAAGGGGGTTTCACCTCCTGCTCAAAACAATGATAAAGGGGAAGAGGTTGCAGAAATTCAGAAGGATAAGGAGGCCCAGGTAGTCGAAGTGCAGAAAGATAAGATGAATGTGGAGGAGTCGGGGGGGTATGTCCCGACAAAGGAATCCCCTATGGTGCAGGATAATACGGAATGGAAGGTTGTACAGAAGAGGAGGGAGTCTAGGGGATCCCCGGTCAAACCCAATAAGGCACGACGTAATTTAGACTCACAGGCCGTGGCCAATGGAACGAAAATCCGTGAGTCACCTGGATCTTCGGATGTGGCTTCGCAAGTTCGCAGATCTCCTTCAGGAGAAGATGTGAGGCAGGGAGGTGATAGGAATGCCTCGGCAGGCAACCGGTTTGCGGTTCTTCATTCTCAAACTTCTCAATGAAGTTTCATATTGCATCTTGGAACGTGAGAGGCATGGTCCTCCTTGAAAGACGTAGTGTTGTTTGTGGTTTTCTTAAGTCTGTTGCTGCTGACGTGGTTTGCTTGCAAGAGGTTAAGCTTAGTGGTTTTGAGCTGTGTAGTAGTCTGTCTAATGCTTGGAGAGGCACCTGGTGGAGTTCGTCTCACAGGCAAGGTTCAGGAGGGTTTGTTCTGGCTGTGCGTCCCTGGTTGGCTTCTTTGTTGCTTAATCATGGCGAGGATCCGGAGGGAAGAGCTATTTGGGCTACCTTTGCACTCTCAGGACAGGTAGTGGGCATTTGCTGCATTTATGGTCCTAATTCTGCGCATGATAGAACCATTCTTTGGAGATGGTTGCAGGATAATCTTCCGGATGCTTGTTGGATTCTTGGAGGGGATTTCAACATGGTGGAGTGGGACGGGGATAGGGAAGGAGGAACTGGAGGGTGTCTGTGTGGTGGTGAGAAAGAGGTGTGGTCCAGTACTAAAGCTCATTTGCAGGTTTTCGATGTTAACTTTAAGCAGAAGCATCTTGAGTCAGGAGGTTGGCACACGTGGTCTAATCGGAGAAAAGGAGAGGACAGGATATTCGCTCGTCTGGACAGATTTTATGCTGATTCTTTGTTCACTTTTGCTGGCAATGGTCGCAGAGCGGTGGATGTGGATTTGGGGATTATTGGCTCCGATCATTCTCCCATTTGCTCGTGTGTTCATGTTGGATCTGTGTGTTTGGACAAGAGACCTGTGCCTTTTAAGCTCAACATCTCTCATCTGGACTCCGCTAATTGCAGGGAGCTGATTAGATGTGTTTGGAATTTAGTCCCGAGACCTGATGGTGTTGGTTGGGTGGCTTGGTGGGATTCGGCTGTTCGAAGGGTTGTCAAATTTTTGAGAGGCTGGGGCAGGCTTATTGCTAGAAGGCGGCGGAGGTACATTAGATCTCTTCGTCATTCTTTGGAGGTGGATAAGCGTCTTCTGGAGGTTGATCCCTTCAACACGGATCTTCAGGAGCGGGTTGCTGTTCAGGAGAGTTCTGTGAGGAGATATGAGGATTATGTTGGCAGGGGAGCCAAGGTGAGGAGCAGGCTTCACTGGTTGCAGGAAGGGGATGCTCCGTCTCAGTTCTTCTTCAATTACATTAAGAAGAAGAATGCCTCGGAGAGGATTCTTTCTCTTGAGACTGATGATTCTGGTCATACTGAAAATGAGGAGGCGATCAAAGGTATTTTTGAAAATCATTTTAGAAAGATCTTTTCTGCTTATGATGACTCCCCTGATGTGCAAAGAGCTAGGAAGCAGATTCAGTCGTGTATTCCAAAGAAAGTTTTTGGTTATGAGAGCGACAAGCTTGCTGCAGAATTTTCCAAAGATGAGTTGTTTATCGCCCTTTCGAGTATGAAGAATGGTAAGGCTCCTGGGCCTGATGGTCTTTCTGTAGAGTTCTACAAAGCCATGTGGGATGACATTGGGGAAGACTATTACAGGATGATTAATGAGGTCTTTGGTGGTGCGGGCTTCTCGGAGTGGATGAATCAAGGGATCATTAAGCTTATTCCAAAAGGCGCGAACAAGGACAAAATTAGTGGTTGGCGTCCTATTACATTGCTTAATGTCTCGTACAAGATTGCGGCCAAAGCCATTGCTTTACGTCTCCAGCAAGTTGCGGCCAGGATTGTTAGAGAGGAGCAAACCGGATTTGTCAAGGGCAGATTTATTCTGGATACTGTTCTCTCGGTGTGGGAGGCAATGGATTGGGCTGAGGAGTCTGGGCAGCAAGCTCTTTTCTTGAAAATTGACTTTGACAAGGCCTATGATAGGGTGGATTGGGCGTTTGTGCTTCAGATGCTTTTCTCTCTGGGTTTTGGTGAGAGGGCGGTGGACAAAATTGGCATACTCTTTTCTTCAGCATCTGCTAAAGTGATGGTCAATGGCAGACTTTCAGATAGTATTCAGTTGTTCCGATCTATCCGACAAGGCTGTCCTGTTGCTCCTCTTCTGTTTGTGCTGTCTGCTGATGCGTTGGGATATTTGTTGGCTGACAAAATAAGTTGTGGGTTGATTCGTGGTATTTCTCTCCCGGAGGGACAGTTGGCGAACAACCATTTTGCTGATGATTCTTTCCTATCTGTTCAGATGGACACTGAGTCTATTAGGCACATGCAGGAGTGTCTCAAAATTTTTTGTGATGCTTCTGGAGCGGTGGTTAGTGAAACCAAATCTGATTACTGGTTAGTTGGTGCTGATTCTCTTCCGGCGGATGTTCATGTTGGTTGGAGAAAGATTGAAGACGGGGTGATTGTCAGGTACCTGGGTATCCCTTTTGGAAGGAGGGTCTCTCCTAAAGCCATGTGGGACTGGTGTATGGAAAAGTTCGAAAAGAAGATTCAGTTCTGGAGGCATAAGTTGATTTCATTTGCGGGTAAACTGACCGTGGTGAGCAAGATTCTCCAGGCTTGTCACATGTATTATTCTTCTTGCTGGCTTCCTAATGCTTCTCACTATAAGCGGCTAGAATCTAGTATAAGAAGCTTTTTGTGGTCGAATATGGACGGTTCTAGGCGCGTTCCACTGGTGGGTTGGAGATATTGTGCAACACCCAGAGCTAAAGGGGGCCTTGGTTTGTTAGATATCCAGGTGCAGGGCAGGGTGTTGGCTTCAAAATGGGTGGTCAGAGCTTTGATTGGGGATCTTGGTTGGCAACGACATATCCGGTTTCGTATAATGAGCTCCCAGCATGTTGATGGTTTTCGGGGCCCTTTCACGCTTGAAGATATTGTGGGTAATCCGGATAAATTCAAGGTTAGGGGGAGTATTCTCTTCAGAAGAATTTGGGAAGCTTGGAGATATGTTGCTAAACATGTTCAGTGGTCTTATCAGGATCCTAGGAGAGGTTTGACTCTTGCTTCCAAAGCTATTTGCTTGTGGAAGGAGAATGGTGCATATGCCTCTGATATCCCGGCCATGCAGTGTAGGAGACTGCATAAGAAAGGTATTGTTTGTTGGGCAGATCTTTGGGATGTAGATAATAATCAGTGGATGTCTTGGCAGCAGTTGCTTGTCAAATTTAAGCTAAAAGCTTCAGACAAGTTTGCAGTGCAGCAGATTCAGGGGCTTCTTCCTGTTGAGCAGTATGACAAGGTTTCTAATGGATTGCCCGGTCCTGTTTGGCGTGATTGGCGTTGGTTTTATGGGAAGCCTATTTGGATTTTCAGCTCTGCCCGTATTTATCATCGGATGGTTCCCCCGGTTTCCTTCAGAGATGTGCTTAATATTAGATGGGGTACTAATTATTCAGTGAAGAAATGGAGGAAAAGGTTAACTGGTGTTTGGCGATTTCGGATTTCGATGCAGTTGAAGGTTTTCGCGTGGCTTGTCCTTATGCAAGGATTACAGAGCAAAGCTAGACTCTCCAAGTGGTTGCTTGCCTCTGATGGTTGCTCGGTTTGTGGGAAAAGGGAGACGGTTAAGCATATTTTTTGGGACTGCTCTCGAGTGAAAGGTGTCTGGAAGCGGATAGGACAGCTTTATTCCTCTGTCATGCCTAGCCCTCCATGGTGGCAGTTGATCATTCTCGGAGATTCGTCCCGCCTATCTCCATTATCTTGTATTTTCTGGCATGTTGTTAGAATTAGTACTTTGTTTGCCATATGGAAGGACAGGTGTCATATAGTTTTTGGGAGTGATGTTGTAGGAGTTGATCATACTGTTAGTATAGCCTGTAGAATGATCTCTGAACAGTTAAATGCCTTTAGGAATGATATTTTGAAGGACTGTGGTAGAATAGATAAGTCTATGAGAGCAGAAGGTCTGCTTTTGCTCCGGAAGCTGATGTAATGGCTCTGTAATTTTTTTGATTCTTTTTTAATAAAGTATTATCTTCAATAAAAAAAAAAAACAATGTTGCTTGTCATTCTTTTATTATTGTACCAAACAGATTCTACTTGTCAACTCTTCCTAATATAATACAATTAGATTTTAAATTTAGAAAATTGAAAGAAAATGAACAATAACAAAGAAAGGGAATAGCGAAGCTAAGAGTGGTAGTAAGTTTGTTTGAAAGCTTGTTTATTTTTCGTGAGTTGTGAGTTTTCCAACTATGAATCAGTTGATATTCCATCTCCTTGGGATGTACAATTTGAAGCACTTGTGCACTACTTGTTGCTGATATATCCACTTTTGAACAGGATAAGGTTAATAACCTCAAATTAACAATAACAACAGATTTTTGAGTACAAAAGTACCTCAATTTAATAACCTCTTTTTTTATTTTTATAACTCACAAAAGTTGAATATAGGCCTACTCTACTCCACTTTTTTTTTTTTGCTGGATAATAAGGGCTTGTACTCGGGTCCACCACCCTTGACAAATTACATGTCTCTTCTTTACGGCTTGAGAGTTTACAAATAGATACACTTCTCATCTTAATTGAGATGCTATAGCTCGAAACCTACATCATTTTACATAAAATGTCTGAATTCTTGATTCTTCATTTTCTGGATCTTTTCAAATTTCTGAATGAATACAATTACTCCAGAATTTAGCATCTTTCTTGACATTTTCCTATAGCAGCCTTCACAATGCCAAAACTTCACCTCTTCTATCTATGCCTTGCATCTTAGTAGAGTAATAGTTCCAAAACATCGCACTATCATAGTCCGCTTTACCAAATCTAGGTTGCTAGTTTCCTTCCTGAAACACAAGTGCAACCACAAAAATTATAATAAATAGTCTAAATGAAAACACATTATTGTTACAAAATAAAGCAGATATTACCAATGGAAAACATTAAAGTAAATCTTAATCATTAATTGATTTAGGCAATCAACATTTTTTTGTCAGCTTCAACTAAACTTTCTACTTCCTCTAACTATGGAAAGGAGAATTTAACTTCATGATCCTCAATCAAAACCCCTCTATTGGCTAGCTTATCTGCACATTTGTTTCATTCCCTTAATATATGTGTAAACCTTCAAACTCTTTAGCAAGATCTTGAATTTCCACAATTATCTCTTGTATGTTCCTTGGAGCTTTTGCTTTCCTCAAAATTGCATATATTACTATGAAAGAATCACCTTCCATCCAAACTCTATTCCATTTCATTTGTTTCCATATTTTTAACTCTTCTAAAGTTGCCCAAGCTTCAACTTCATTATTTCTCTTAAATCCACTATTGAAAGCATAATGAGACAAAATCTCTCCTCTATTATTTCTAATTATTCCTCCTCCTCCTGCTGGTCCTGGATTTCCTTTAGATGCTCCATCAAAATTCAATTTGACCCACTCCACATCTGGTGGTTTCCACTTTATATTCTTTACCTTCTTTTTGCTTTTCTTGTACCCAATATCATAATTCCATTTAATGACTTGACTCCATCTATCAAGACTCTCAGCTTCCAAATTAGGGACTGGGTGAGTTGATAGGGTTGGTTTAGACTCCTTTATGACTAAACATATCTTCTTTTTCATTACCTCTAAACTGATTTCCTTTCCTTTAAATATTCTTCTATTCCTTTCTAGCTATATAGTCCAAAGTATTGTATCTTTTGATATATCCCATATTGTTTGTAAAACATCACTTTTATAAGTGCTCTGCCATTGCTTTAACCAATCTTCAATTCTGCTATTCATCACCATGCATTTACCAAACATATTAAGAATCCATTGCCATAGATTCCAGATTATTGAGCAATGTCCCAAGAGATGGTCTATACTCTCCTCATTATAGAAAACACATTGAGAGATGGTCTAAGAGCCAAGTTTGCATCTGTAAGAGCTCTTAAACCAAGACCTCCCCTAGTTTTGTCATCACACAACTTGCTCCATTTCACCAAAGGAAATTTCCTTTTATCATGTAAACCTGACCATAAAAAGGATCGCATAATACTCTACTCCACTTGACTTAGAACTTTAGCCCCTTTATATAGAAGAAGGCTGTAGAAGATTGAGGTGGAGTTTGCTAATCTTAGCGGATTTTTTTATCCAAGTTGATTTGGTAAGTACAGGAGGCAGAAGGGGAAGTTACCTTGCTACCTTTATCTTACTTTGGTTAAGGGAGATTTACCATAGTGAATAGTCCAATGATTAAAATAATTACTGTGGTGGTAAAAATAGAAATTAGCATGGTGAGAAAAAAATTGAAGTAAAATTCAAAGCTCTTTATAGCTCCACTAGGTACATTCTATTTCAAATGTGTGCTTAGGCTTCCAACCGTTGCCCCCATTGGGTGTTGCTCTTCATATCACAAAGACGAAGTGCTCCACACCTCCTCAAATGGAAGAAGACAATGCAGGTAAGTTCATGAAATGAATTCAGCACATTCATGGTTAGGTTCATGAAATATTGCAAAAAACCAACACCATGTGCAAACAGCATGATGACAAGCATTGGGGACGTCAGCAGTTTTTGGTTGGTAATAAGGTGTGTCTGCATAATAAAAATAGAGGCTTGATGGGCCAAATATGAAGACTGGACCTGATTGTTATGTGGGCCTTACACTGGTATTAAGCAGGTCAAGGAAAATGCTTTTGAGCTCAATATTCCACCCTTTCTCGGATTGCACTCTATTTTCAACATGGAGCTTCTTCAACCCTATTTTCTGGTTGCAGTGGATACATAAGGTATGGCAGAATAGTTGTGACTCCTAAAGTTGTTGAAATTTGATTGCAATCCTCTAGTGATAACAGATCAGGTAGTGGATATACAAGTCAAGAATGTCTGAAGTCAAAAATGCCTTTCTCCTATGTTGTTAAACGAGGACAACTTATTCATCAAGGGAAGTGGTCAATCAAGCATCAAATACAGAGGAACGTATCACAGTTGGTCCGAGATCTTGATGCAATAGAGACCAGTGCTCTTCAAGGAGGGGGTGGTGGTGGTGGCTGATGCAAGTGTTAGTTGAAGAGTAGGGTCAATTGTACCCAAAAGAGGTTCAAAATTTTAAAATGAAAAGTAAGGATGTTTGGAGAGGAATTTGTGGTTTGAATTCAAGGTCAGATCAATTCCACTAGTTTGCCAATCTGTAAAGATTGATCATTGGTTCTTGAATCAGAGCTATGGATTGAAAGTTATAACCTCTGGAATTTGGCACCATCAAAACTGCCAACTGTTGGCATGTTTCACATCAGCACCGTCCCAACACAAGTTGAATTTTGGCAGCAATTTTCAGTAAGTGTTGGAAGTAAAATGTTTCATCTCCCAATTTATCTTCATTTTCGCTGTACAAAGGTGTATAAAAGTATGTTGCTCAAGAATCAAAGACAATCTGCTGTAGTTTACATCTCTTATAAGACGTCAAATTTATACGCTTTTGTATAAATGAAATTTCTGATTGCTTATGAAATCTGGATAACATTTCTCATTACACTCTTATTTGATTTGGTCTCATGTTTCTTTGTTGCTCTTTCTTTTCCCTTCCCTAACACATTAAACCTTTGTTTGTTGTTACCTTAATCACTTCTAAAATTTGGATCACATAAAGTCTATCTATATTTTGAGTGCAATGTGTTTTTCCTCATGATAGTCAGGGCAATGATATACTTCTCTTTGCTATTAATTTAGTTTCATGAAGTTTTGAATGAAAAACTTGCCATAAATATATGTTATTTAAAAAAAAAATGTGATTAATTGTTCTAGTTCCAAATTTGTAGAGGGAAAATTGAATGCATCAATTTGTAATTTTAGCTTACTAATAATGTTTTGATTTTTGTGGTGTTTGACATGTGCCATGATTTTATCAATGTCAGCTATCAACATACTAAGTACCACAAACGTAAGTTTACCTAGAAAATTTTCAGGTTACTTGTTCTTTTGAATAGAAAAATTACAAATTAAGATCTTTATTTTCATTTCCTCATGAATGAAGTTCAAGTAAATTTGTCTTATCAGTCTCTATGATTTAACATTTTATATTTTTACCATTTACTAGTATGTATGCACAGTTCACACATGTTTATTGTTACTGCGTAGGTCAATGTTTCACTTTAGGGTCCATAAGGAGTTACATACTAAAATTGTGAGCATAGTTGGAAAACTTGCTGAGAAACTTCAAGAATCAAGATTTTTTATGCCTGATGAGAAAATCGCTGAAAACTCGATATCGAGTTTTGATGAGCACTCTTCAAAAAACTCATGACCAATTGTGAAATTCATAGCCAAACTTGAGTGAAAACAGGTTTAGCCAAGTTGTGCTGAGCTTTATGAGATTTTGCTAAGTTTTTGCTGAGTTTTGCGGAGATTTAGACAGGAATAATTTTTTATTTTTGGAATGAATTGAAATGTTTTCTTTGAGGTTTTTTTCCCCCAAGTTTTTGCCATTTTTTGCCAAGTTGTTGAGTGCTCTCCAAAAATGTCCTTGTCGAGTAATAGCTGATTTGATGTTTTCAAACTATGAGTGCGAGATTGTAACTTTTGTTCACATGTACATTAGTAATTTATCTTGCTTTCATGGATGAAAGATAAAGTAGAGAGTTAAGCTTGTCATGGATCTAGTTGGTTAGTCATTCTCTGAGTAAATTAAACTAATGCATTTATCCTCGAATCAATGGATGACGCTTATTCCAAGTGGCATGTTTTTTGTGAGAATTACACATGTATTTGTATTAGGCTATTAGCTATTGGAGGACTCGAGAAGAGATGTTTTGTTGCATATGCTGAAATTGAAGTGCATGGATATTGTGGAATTTTCCTTAGTAGTTCATAGCTAAATTGCTGAATTGAATTGTTAAGTTCATTGCTTGACATTGACAAGCTGTTTTTCTGAGGAAAATGGATCTGAAACGACAAGTAGTCATCTAATTAAAAGGGCTCTAAAAATGATAGTCTTATATGAGTGAGGAGTCTTACAAAATAAAGGGACTTTAGAAGGTGTACGTACTTCAATATTGTTAATGTATGTCTTGTTAAGAGGAGTCTTTTGTAAACAGGAGCAGGAAGTGGGTGGTCATCTAGAAAGGCTAGAGTGGGTGTCTTTAGGGGAGTAGGGAGTGTCTGTAATGGGGAATCTTTGGGAGAGCAGGGTGATCTTCAAGTTGGTGTTTTTCTTTGTTGGGGAAACTCTAACAAAGGTGAATTTGTTCGTTTCTTAACTTACACTAGCGCTATTTGTGATGCTGCAAGGTCATATGTGGTTATGGGTGATGGGGGCTTTGGCAATACCTTTGAAACTGTTTTTTCTCACAGGTAACAGAAAATTTAATGTGATTCAGGCAATCCGAAGTATTGTGAGGTTTGGTTTTTCTTAGATTGTGAGTAATATGGTAAAGTAGTTTAAGTGCATTGATAATAAAGGGGAAAAGAGGGAAAGGTGGATGGGAATGAATTGCAGATAGAAAAAGGAACATAGGCAATGTTAGATAGAAAGGGGACACTTGCAATCAACTAGGTTAGATGTAGGCAGTGTGAATAAGGACAATTATGAGGGAAGATCAATATTCAATTAGTGAATTGATGGTGGAAGACTATTAGGAAGACAATGGGAAGAAGGCAGTGGTATGTAAAGATGAATGTAGGGTTGCAACCTTTTTGGTAAAGCCAGGTTGATTGGTGTTTGAAAAGTAGGAAAAGTGGGCACTCCACTGCCATACTTATTTGGAAATAAATCTTTCTTCTCCCTTTCTATGATTAATCGGTACCCCCATCTGTTGAGAAGTAGCAGACATCATTAGGTGTCAAGGTGACAGAAATTGTCATTTTCTTCTTATACTCTATTTTGGTCATAGTAGGACATCTTTCAAAATTTAAAGTCTATATACAATGTTGATTAGCTACGAGGAATATTTATAGTTTAAATAAAATAATAATTGATTGTATTCTCCACATTAGTCTTATAATGTATAAGTTCTGAATGATGAGTTTAATCTAAAAATTAAAAGCATTTCCTTGCACATAAGAGTAAATATGATTTCAATAATTTCAAGTGTTATGGGTTGTACAAAAGCTAGTTTTGATCTCTGCTTCCACTGTTTATGATGTTTCAGTTCTATTTGTTAGGGTTGTAGGGGGGTGTTTCAGGGAGAAGGAACTAACCATGAGTGAACTGTGTTGATGTGCTTGTTTTTATGTATAAATATGTTTTATCTTGCAGACAAATAAATAATTATTTTTGTCCCTTAAATTTCAAAAAGCAAAAAGACACATTTAAAATTACATGGTTCTCCTTTTACTATAGGTGAACATATGATGCCTTCAGGTGCCATTGCTAGACCATTTTACCAAAATGTCTCCAATATAGATCAGACATGATTGTTGGGCTTAATTTAATGTTCCCCACCACAACTCCTTAAATGTCTTTTATAAAAATGAACCACTAAGATGTGATAAAGAAAAACATTCATCATACCATGCATACAATATGCTAAAATGAGCTCAACATAAATTATCAAAATCTTTGGCCTAGAATTGGGAAAAGGGTATTTGAAGGGCATCTTCCTATCACCCATGTGGGTCCTCTTAGTCTAGCATATTCTTCTTCAGGTATCATCAGATATTGGATTGACCCCTCAGTGATTGCAGATGGTGTTGATCCTTCACCTAATTGGCATGGACAAGTGAAGCTTATAGATCCATCCTTGGTCCTTACCAGCATTATCTACATTTCATTATCAGTAGATTTCTCTGATGGTTATTTAGGCCTTCAATAGTAAATGGTTTGTTTTATATCTATACCATAGTTGTGTTGCGTTTCTACCACACAACACTATAGGTTATGCAAGGTGACATGGTTCACTTACTTATGGCTTTTGATTTTGTCTTTTCTTTTTGGGGTAATTTTTAGCCTGACAGTGAGGCACTTCTTTTTGGCTTCCCTGTATGCTATTATAATCATGCATATTTTTTAAATGCCATTGGCCTACTTTGGTTACTTGAGGACATTAACATAATTTCTTTCTTTATCCCTTGCAGTTTGGAGACCTTTACTTCTTTAATATAGAGTTTGTGGACTATCTAGCAATGAGAATTTTAGAAAATATTTCACACTTTCCAAGTAGTGCAGAAGTAAAGATGCCATCTCTGCTCACCTTTGTGGAAAGGAGGATCTCTTACGAGTGGCACTCCCATGTAACCTTTCTGTTTCCAATTTCTGAAGCAATTTATGGTGTGGGGTTTCATGAAAAGGGGAAAAAAGAATCACATTCTTTCATCTTCACGTGACTATGTTCATTTTGGTTATCTATGTTTTATTTATTCTGAATTTTCCAATGTTCCACAAAATTTATCTTGTGGAAGTCCCATATATGATAGTTTTGATATTGTTTATTTTATTAGTTGGAGCAGAGAAACTCTAATAAATTTAGCCACATTCTAGAGATGGTTGAATGCTGGGTGGGTTAAGGGGGAATATGGAGGATACTTGGAATTGAGTTCAACAATATAAGCATTAGGTTTGAATTTGAGTTTAATCTAAGCCACATTCTAAGCATTAGGTTTAATCTAAGTTGGCACAATCGTGTTTGAATTTGAGTTCAACAAGGATTAAAATTGGAAAAAAGCTGCAACAAAAAATAAAGGTTGTAAAGTTTGACATTACTTTAGATAAGATAAGATAGTTCTATTAATGTCCACAAATGACCAAAGTAGTCCAATGGGTTTCATAGAAAAGAGCTGTTACAAATTACAATGCATTATAGTAGTCACAAATCACTAAGAAAATAAGCTAAACTAGGGTAAAGAATCTAGTTTAAACTACTCTAAAGCAGCACAACTATGTGGCATAAAATTACAGCCTTGAGGGTTACCCAAAATGGATAAACCCTAACATGCTAAAAGTAATGATTAAGAGAGATCTAGAAGTTGAGGTATAACAGGGATAGAAAGGAGGAGCTCCAATGAATCCAAGTGCCAACATTAATCTATAGTGGGGTGTAAAATAGAAGCACAGTTGTTGTTGTCACCAACTATTCCAAAAGAGCCAACACACTATCTAATGATGCTTCCAGAAGAATGGCCAGGACTAAGAGGGCCTGGATGGATAATCCTTGGAGGACATGGAGTTCAACCCCTCAAGACTCTTCTAGCATTCATGGTTGTGGAACCAATAGAAGAGGACAAGAAACAAGTAAGATGTACTAGTCTACAACTCCTCACTATGTGAGGGGTGGTCGAAACCTGACGTCAAAGAAACTGTAGTCTTGTCTTGTAGCAAGAAGAAAGAACTGAATCCCTAGTAGCTACTTTTGTAGGCAGACAAGGGCGCACAATCTGTCACTAACATTTTAGATCGTTGTAGCTTCAAATGAGCACTTATTACTCTCTACTACAAATATAGACTGAAAGAATGAGGTGATTAGTTGAGCAGTAGTCTGTCTCCCTTGTAATAATTGATGCCAAAGAGTGATAGCTTCCTTGAGGTAAAGAGCCAAGCATCTCAAGTCAATGTGGCAAGCGATTCATCTAAATATCTATACAATTAATAGTACCTCCCATGAATCTTATATTAAATAGGAACCTAAAGATGAAATGTTCTTTAGTCTCCACCTCCCGAATAGAGCAAAGACAACATACCCTATCCTCTTGAGGAATATGGTGGTTTGTCTCCACCCACAACTGATGTGAGCATACTTTGAGTTGACCAAGAGGAATCCTAAGGTCGTGTATCCAATGTTGCTCGACATAATTGGGATGAGTAATAGTGCCATTCTCAATCCTCATGAAATGTGTAGTATAGAAGGCCAACTTAGGACTTTGAGGTTGAGATGGAGCGACCCAAGTGATATGAGTATATTGTCAATAAACATCATCTTTAGCTACTTGATTAATTACCCTCTTAGGAAGAAGGTGGGAAGGAGCATTTAAAGAGTATTTGAATGAAGGTAATTGATCTAAGGAGACCCAAGTGATCTGAATATATTGTCAATAAACATCATCTTTGACTGCTTGATTAATTACCCTCTTATTAGGAAGAAGGTGGGGAGGAGCATTTAAAGAGTATTTGAATGAAGGTAATTGATCTATGGAGATGCCAACTGACTAAAGAAGAGAAATAACTTCTAAGTACCATCCATGATGAGGACCAAAGGAGCCCCTAGACGTAATGCATTTTAAGGAGCAAAACACCAAATGTGGGTCTCTCCCTTGACCTAACGTGCAGTCACCCATGGATATAAGGCAACGAGGCTCAAGAATAATTTTTAAGATGCTCTCAAGATGAAGAGGATGAATGCCAAAATCATCTTGAACAATACATTGGCAAATTGTTCTTTTACATCAGGTAAATTGCTGAAGCAAAATAGCTTGGACCCTCTCAATGTGAGCCCAATCAACATACCCTACACTTGGTCACCAAATATTAGATCCATGAAAGACTGTGTTTGATGATGCAATCAAAGAGGTGCATCGTTGTAGGTTGTAGGTATGTCATGAAAGTATTGTTGGAAGTATTGACGTTCCAAGATTAAGAGGGATGTATATCCCATGCAAAGACTGTCTTTGTAGTCCCTCAAGAGTATGAGCAAGATGAACAACATTTGCAAAAAGCATTATAGCTATCAAGATGTAGAAGGCAACCATCATCAACATGTGTGTATCCCAAAGAGTGAACGAGAAAGAGGACAACCTTGTTTGACGCCAATGGAGCTCTTTACATTCTTTGGAAAACCAAAAGCTGTCCGAAAACAGCCTACTACTACCTCATATAGTCTCTTGATGGCAGTGACAAAGAGCTCCGAGATGCTGATGTCATGTAGTCTTTGAAATAAAAGATGCTTGGGAACTGTGTCAAAGGCCTTTCTAAAGTCCACAAAACAACAAAACACTTTCGCACACCATTGGCGAGCCTCCTCGATAATAACCTTGAGAGTGAAAACATGATCAGTAGTCTGATCACCCCTTCTAAAACCAGCCTACTCTCTCGCTTTAATCTTGTCTTGATCCAACAATTTTGAGAGTTTTATATTCAAAATTGTTGCATAAAGCTTAGCAAATGTGTGCCCAATCATGATAGTTTTGTAGTTATTTGGATCTGAATAGTCCCTAGATTTGTGGATGGGATGGATAATATGTTGTGACTAGGAGGCAGGGAACCCAAAACAAACAACCTCATTGAATAATTCTGCAATGGGATAGCCAAGAGCTTCAACACCATACTTCAAGAACTCAGCCTGAAATCCTTCAAAATCAACAGCCTTGCTAGTGCTTAATTTATGTATAGCTCTTTTGATGTCCCCTGAAGAGAAGAGGTGACATGATGTTGGGGAGGAAGAGATATGAATGGTGGGCTGCCTTGGGATATCATATAAAGAATTAGCATGGGAGACGTAGGACTTGTCATTGATGCATATGGGATGGGTTTCCTAGGAAGAAAAGTGAGCGAAAAGGCTTCGGGAGAGTGACAAAGAGCTTCTAGAAGCTCAAAACCTGTAGCGATAAGAAACTCTCGCTTATTACGTCAAATGGGGCATTTATATTCGCTTCAAGTGGAAGATATAGCTGTAGGCTCATGGATAAGAGCAAAATGGATCTTTTGATGCATGGAGTTACATTCCTCATCATTCCAACGATTCATGGGGCCAGCACCAATGCGGCGAACAAGCTTTGGTTGAGGAAAAATGTGGTTCAAAGAGTCAAGAGCTGCATCCCATAACGTATGAGACAAAAATTGATATTTGGTTGTTGCTGTGGTGGATTAAGAGAGTAGTGTTGGGAGATCAATTGGGAGAGACAAGCAACATAATCATTGGCCAAACATGGATCAAAATGAATCATGGGATGGTTGGTAGGATTGGGTGATGGAGGAGGAAAAGATGGAGAGGTAAAAGAGGAGGAACTTAGGGAGAAAGTCAACATTGCATGATCAGCCAAGGGAAGCTGACTAGATACCTGAAAGCCATGAATATCAGAAAACAAAGTCTTGTTGGTAATGACATATTCAACCATACTTGCACCTGCCGTGTATGTGTATATATAAAATTGGTTGTATGGGATTGAAATGGAACCCACTCGTATTACATCATAACCACATAATGGTATTACAACAACTTGGCAATTATCAGCTTAGCAATTATGCATATATCGCTTGGCAAGATTTAAACCTGGATTTTCTCCTTGAAAGTTGAGGAATTTAACTAGTTGAGCTCATTTAATTTGATAAAAATTGGATCTCCGTTATTTGGATTATTTGTTCATTTTCATTTGCAGCCTGATTAAGAAGAATTTTCTGTTTAGAATCATTACAGGTTGTTTTTAAGAATTGTACCTTAACTACCTTGGTCTCCTCCTTGAAAGTTGAGGAATTTAACTGGTTGAGCTCATGCCATTTAAGACTTTTTAAGGCACAATGGTGCTTGTTCATTAGCTCCAGGGTGAATTTAATCTAACTCGGCAAACGTATTCAGCCACCCTAATTTTTTTTTAATATTTTTTAATTTATTTGATGAATATAGTAACTTAGGTTTTAAAGGTTTTAATAAACATAACTTTTAGAGGCTTGAAACTGTTGGCGAACCTTTTCATTAGCAAATTCCCATTTCTATTTTAAGTAGGAAATAAAATAATCTAAGGTAACTCTTTCCTTAAGAATATCTATACGCTTTTCTTAACAAAAGATTGACTGATTTCAAAGGGAAAGATTATTTTATGAAACCTAAGATAAATGTTTTTTTTCCATTGATGAATATTTTTGGAAACAATTGGCCAATTAGTGAATATTAACCACTGAAATCATCCCTAGATTCAACTCATGAGTGATTAATTTTTCTTGAATGCCATGGGACAAGTGACTTAGTGGTAAACAATGCAGTTGTGGACAATATGCTGGTGTATAATGATGGCAATTTCCTCACAAATAAGGCCTTTTGACAAAAAATGAAGGTTGTCATCCACATGATGGATCAAAACTTTAAGTAGATATCAAAGAATTTGGGTAAAATACAAAAATGGCTTTATAGGCACCCTAATTCTTGTCACGGGGAGACCTAAGGGGAATTTAGTGGCATTGAAACTGCTGATAGAGAAGTAGCCAGTAGAGTTTCTTGGTGAATTGAGCCTTAAAGGTTTAACAACATTCTGAGAACACCCTGGCCAAGACAAGCACATGTGACTTAAGATTGGGGGAACGACATGTGGATATTTTGACAAGGAGAGAGGAAGTTATGCATGGATGTTTAACAAGAATCATTCAGGAGGGTTGGCCTTTATGAGCGCATATGAAAGATCAAAGCATGGATGTCAAGGAATGAATAGTTCAAACCTGTAGTTGGTGTATTCATGTTGGAACACTGTTATTATGGTTAACTGAACTCAGTGACCTGTTTCACTAGTTGATGGAATGTGAAATATTTTAAACTTGATTTTTCCTGCCTTCAAGTGTGTAAACAGGATTGTGGATAAGAGGATTCCAGCATAAGAAAATGAAGGTGTATATGAGTTAGTTACACAAGCTACGCCTCAAGAAGTGAGCACAAATCATTGAAGTAATCTAGAGCAGGTTAAAAAGAGTTTTTTGTTGATGATTGGACAATGCATGGGTGTATGAAAATTGCTTGAGGTTTGAAGCGAATGAAGAGTGGCTCTGTTATTTAGGTTTGAAGTTATGATGGGGCATTCTGCTAAGCTTTCTAAGAAACTAAAAGAAATCAATTATGAATTTTGATAAAGACCATGTAGGGTATTGTAAATGGTTTTGAGGAAGAATGTAACGGAACCAAACAGGTAAAAAGATTTTCATTGCCAGGTACTGGAAGCAGAGTGCAAGGTGAATGCCTACTTTAGGTGGGTAAAGCCGAACCTCTCAACAGAAATATTGGCAACTCTTAATAGAGA
Source organism: Wollemia nobilis (assembly GCA_028583015.1). Classification (NCBI taxonomy): domain Eukaryota; kingdom Viridiplantae; phylum Streptophyta; class Pinopsida; order Araucariales; family Araucariaceae; genus Wollemia; species Wollemia nobilis. Next base: position 6,054,031 of record JAQPPZ010016681.1, on the reverse strand, counting down.
CAAGAAAAGCAATGAAGAGAGAAGAATATCATGCTCCATTTGTTTCCTGTCATTATTTAAAAAGTTTGAATACGAGCATCCTTGCGAGATGTTTAAGTCATCTAGTTATGAATATAGATGTTAAGGCATATGATTGTAAAACTACTTTAAAGTTAAGTGTAACAGGAAGCATGCAACTATCCATGCACGTCCATTATCTAAGTACTAGACAAGAACAAATATAAGCCATTAAAAAGTAATGATATTCAAGTAAAGGTTTAAGGTTAAGATACACAATCCAGAAGGTGCCAACAAGGGCAGCTTATTTGAAACCCATCAATGATGAACTTTCAAAACCATCTTCAAACATTACTAAAATAAACAAGTCTTCATTTACTTTTTTAATAATGTCGTCAAATACAACGTCAATTGCAAAATTCATAATGCCAACCCTTCTTATCCTCCCCCAGGTCCAACCTTTAACTCCTCTATATGGTCCAACCTATCCAAAGGCTTAGAAATTTCCTACAATTACAGATGGTGGTGGAGTTTTTTTCTTTCTCTCCTTGTGCCAACCTAATTTCTGTTGACGGTTGTAAGGAGTGTGCCTTTTCTTTTCACACATTGAAAATGACATTGCTAAAATCACTTTGAAACCTAAGCTTCACCAAGTCTCCTTTTGTGGGGATGGGGATGGAGAAAACATCCCCAACTTTTGGTAAAAATGGACGATTATATATAGGATGTGTGTGTGTTTAAATTGAAATGAGGTAATAGTTGATTTTCTTATTACCAATGATAAATGAAAACAAATTACAATGATAGAACGAAATGAAAAGGCCACGTCATGGTAAGAATTTGCAGCTGCAACTGAAATCAACTTAGATTGAATAACATTGAAAATTCCATGCCACTAATATAATCTGAATTTTCAAAATAAAAAGAGAAGATTAACAGTTAGTAGTAAGAGTCAACCTCATATAGGGTGTTTTTAGGCTTTTTGTTAAATTGGGAGGTCCATTTTGGGAATGTCTGGGTGTCCTCCACCCTCAGGTCTACCCCTTTCCCAGTCTGCATGGGATGCATCCGCAGTGCTATCAAGGGGTGGGGATGTATCCCTGTCAAGCACAGCTTGATTAAAGTAATAGTTGTTTCTTGCTGGTTTTTTGTGGTGGATGGAGCAGGCACATTCTGATGTTGTCAGATGTAGGGCTCTAATCATTAGTGTCATTTGGTCTAATTATCTTTCTCCATCCAAATGTGCACAATCCTCCACCTCCTCTACCATTGATTTCAGAATTTTCATCTTCATATCTTTTATCAACCCGACAGACAATCCAACTCATATCCATTATGAGTGTCCGCTGTTCCTTCCAGGTTTTCTTTCACACATTTCTCTCGATGCACCAATGCTTTTCACACTTTTGGCTTAGATCCTTACTTGGTGTGGTGCAATTTTAAAATCTATGTGGAAAATTGCAGCTGTCCTCTCTACAGTTGATGAACTGGTTAAAGTTTTCTTGCCTTTTGGCTATCCATATACAAAGAATGTACATAAAGCCTATCTGTAAATACCCTGCGCTGGCCTTTTTTTAAACTGCTCCAAGTTTTGTTGTAGCTTATTGGACAAAAAAATGGCTTAATCATGACAAATTCCCGTTATAAACCAATTAAAAAAATAGACACTAGGTACAAACTTCACAGAATAGTTTTGCTAAAATGAACTGACCTGTGATATTAGTATTTTCATTAACGAAATCATATATGATTTATTTCAGTTGCATGCATTTTATATGCTTGTATTTACTTTACAGTGAATAGCAATCAATTTAGATTTCTTATGTGGCCTAGTTCAATCTCCCACATGTGCTAGCCCAAATATTGTACAAAGTCTCTTGGCCCATCCTTCTTGGCACATTTGTACTAATTAACAAGGTTTTTTCACATTCAAGAATCCCATGCTTGCAGCATTCTGCCCAGAGCATCCTTACGAGATCAAGTACAAGCATGCTGAGGATGTCAACAAGTCCAGCTTGAAGTTACTTTTACTCTACTGTCATATGTTTGGAACAATATCTTTATGTCAAACAGAATCATGACAACCCCTGCCACTCAATTATTGGAAATGTTTTTTGGGTGATTGTTGACTATTGTGGGGATTGTTGACTATTGTGTGTTCTGTGCCTGTGTCTGTTTTTTTTTCTGTCGTTTTCAGTTTCATCTCTTGCTTTCTAATTGGTTCATTGTGATGCTCTCCTTATACAAGCTGTTTATTTGTGCCATATTCTGTTAGATACTTAAGTATATGCTTGTTGGAATATAATATAATATTGTATTATGGCATGGGTCACACATAAAATTATAATAATATATGACATAGTGCCATATTATAATATTATATACTTTGTAATTCATGGAAGGTGAATCACCACATGGGTGACCTTCTAACTCATGGAAAGTGAACCATCACATTCTTGTATAAAGAAAGATGTACCCCCAATTGTAAAAGGAAGTCATATGAAGTGTTCTTTGTAAGAGTCTTGGCTTGTGGAGAGGAGATCTTGTGGAGTGATTCCTTCCTTTAGAAGTATTCTTGGTGTTGCCCTACCTAAAGGGTATTATCTATCTCTAGTTTATTGTGTGGATTGTTATTGTGGAACTTTATGTGGATGCATGTTTGATATTTTTGCATATTGGTGAATGATTTCTGATAATGATAATAGAGGTTCATGACATATTCATATAATGAAATTTTATTCCACATTAATACCTCTTCTGCCTAGTGTAGTGTGTGTGCGCGTTAATAATCCAACATTGATTCGGTTGTGGGACTTGAGTGGTTTATGAGCCCCACCACTTGCCAAACTCTTTTTCGATGAGGTAGCAAGCTTAGAGTGCAAGCCCTTGGCCCCGCTTATGTGGGATTCCTCATCCCTATTAACATCGAGTTGTGATGTGTGTGTGGGAGGCAGTTGGCCCTCTCGCTTTCTAACCAGTTTATTGTGATGCTCTTTTTATACAAGCTGTTTATTTTCAAGGGCATATTCCTATGATGGAATTTTGTTCCAAATTAATACCTCTTCTGCTTAGTTAGTGTAGAGTGTGTGTTAATAATCCCACTTTGACCTGGTTGTGAGATTTGAGTGGTTTATGAGCCCCATCCCTTACCAAACTCTTTGCCAATGGGGTAGAAGGCTTTAAAATGCAAGCCCTTGGTCACTTATATGGGATTCCTCATCCCTATTAACATCGAGTTGTGGCAAGTGTGTGGGGGTAGTTGGCCCTCTTGCTTTCTAACCGGTTCATTGTGATGCTTTTCTTATACAAGCTGTTTATTTGCAGTGGCATATTCCTATGATGGAATTTTGAAATTCCACATTAATATCTTCTCTTCTTCTTGCAAACTAATGCTGTTGATTGTATTTCATTCAATACATTTGTTGCAACAGTGCTTTTATTTTTGGTTTCTTAGTTCAATTTTTCACATCAGTTAAGGTGTTTGCTTTTGTAATTTCTGTATTTATTTATTTATCATGGCTAACTTGGCAAAAGCTTATTGGTTGTATCCCAGGAGTCCTCCATTTTCATGAATGCCACCCGTTGATTTGCAAAGTTTTTTGGCCAATGCCTCTTGTGTATCAGTCAGCAATAGGAAGTATATGCTGATGACTGTGTGCTGATGTCTTGCATTCCCATTGGCTATTTTTTCACCTGTCCTATATTTATTTTGTTTCTATTTATTTATTTAAATTTTATTTTGTGGTGGTTATCATGAGAATATTCTTTGTTATGGTCATCACATGGTTCTTTATCGTCTGGTTATCACATGGTTCTGTTCATGCCAGTTGCTCTTGTCTCAGTACGCTTTGCATTGGTGGGCACAGAAGACAAAGTCGTATTGTTCAATGGTTGGCTGCTGATATTGAGCATGAGCAGTGACTGTCTTACTGTGGTCCTATCATGTTTGGGCCCATCTATACATTGTGGGCAAGTACATGTGGATTCTTTACCTCAGCATGCACCAATTTAAAGATGAGTCAGAGACTGATCTGGTGGTTATGCACAGAAGTACATAGGTCAATGTTATTGAATCAATTACATGAATAAAATGAAGTGAAAAACCATGCCAACAGCTGATTTTGAATTCATGCATGTGAATTAGTATGGTGGCTAAATATGCTGTAGTCTTGAATCAATTTCATCACTAAATTGCACACTGTTCTATGCATATGAAAATGCATGGTCTGCTGAAATTTGACATTAGAGAATCAAGGAAATGGTTATTAAGTAATATGTAATTTTATATGATATTTTGATTCTGAAATGCAGAAACAAAGAATCAGTGGGCACGTGATGATCCAGCATTTGTAGTAATCTGTAGCTTTCTCTTGGCTGTAGCAGCATCAGCATACTGTGCTGCGTAAGTTGCAATTTCAGTTTTTTTATGTTCAGCCTTAAAAAATGGTGCATGTTGTTAGTAACAATAATAAAACTTATTTCTTTCACGTACACAATTTTGCTATAACTTTTCATGCATCCTTGAAATAAGCGAGGATGAGAAAAAAAGAAAAAGAAAAGACCATTCTGTCTGACAGACTTTACAGGCTGTCTGCATGTGTATGCATACCAGAGGTTACAGCTTCAATGATAGAAATTTAAAGAGTGTTGTTGCTTTCACGTTGAAATATTAATTTTAGTAAAGTAAGGATCTAGGAAGAACTTGCCATTCAGCCTCTTTAAAATCCACTAGAGTCTGATGCAGATTGGTTCAACTTTTTCAGGTACGATAAAAGCATGGCACATGCTGGATTTACGGTGATTTCAGTTGTGGTGATACATTTTTTATTAATTGGATTCCTTTTGGCAACATGTTGCTGGTGAGATCTATTTTTTAATTCTATTTGCAGTTTTCACTTGAATCCAGAGAGGAAATAGTATAGGAATCTGGGTCCAGAGGAAAATTAGATCTTTTTTTTTAATATATTTTTTATTGGATTGAATGGGGTCCTACCCGTATTACATCATGACCACACAGTGGTAGTACAACAGCTTGGCAATTATGCATGTAATACTTGCAAGATTTGAACTTGGATCTCTTGAAAGTCAAGGAATTTAACCAATTGAGCTCATGCCATTTGATAAAAACTGGATATCATTTGTTTAGAATGTGTTTATATATTTTTATTTGCAGCCTGTTTGAGAAGAAATTACTGTTTAGAATCATTACAAGTTACCTTTCCATGTAGCTGTCCTATAGGATTTATTTTATGCTGTCTTATTTGCTGAAAATGATGATCCAAATGCTATTATGTGCTCTTAGAAATATTTGGGGTTTGAAGCATCACACATTTGACTTGGAATCCAGAGATTAGGTTGAGTTCTTTTCATGGGTAAAGGATTCTGTTTGTCATGTTTCAGTATTATGGAATCAAATATAGAATTCAGGGTTGTTCTTGTGCTTTTGCAAGCTAAGGCATCATTCATAAACACTTTATTGAACTCAACAACATAGGCAAATTTTTGCCAAATCAAGTATGTAAATACTAAAACATTATGAAGAATAATTACATAGGACTAACTCAACAAGATAGTGTTAAATCTCTTAACTGTAGTAAACACATTTTTTAATCACCATATGAACATAAAATCAGGGCAAAAGTATGAAGTTCATAACCTCTCAGCCTGACAAGCTTTATGCATCACAATGTCTAGAACTTTTCATATGCCATTGCATAGGTTTTAAGAAGGAAGATGATAAAGTGTAAAGCATAATTACATCAAGTACATCATCAGTTACGGTTCAAAGTCCAAACTAATGAGGAGCTATAAAAATCTCCAGCACCCTTTTCATGAAGTCTGCTAATTATAGAGCATGCAATTGGGCTGGATAAGATGGGCCCAGCTGTGAGAGCTGGTGACCCTACCTAGGTATTGAAGTGCAGTGTCAAACAGAACATTGATCTAAGGGCAACTTATGAATTCAATCATGCAGAACATTCTGCAATTTCACAGCCAACCTGGTAAGAGTAATATGCAGCCAAAAAGAATGACCGTGTTCTGCCATTACATTCTTTACAAAGTTCACAAGACTAAGCTAACTTCCTTGGCACATCAAAATCCCAGATGCTCTTAGCATCTCATTCTCATAAGTGCCAAGCATTTGATTTTCAAGTTCCTTAACCATGTTTGGTGCAAGCAAAGACTATAACCAGTTCATACAGAGTTTTTCAAGTACTCTACTGCAACAAATGCTCTAATCCTTATGCATCAAATATTAAATTTAGCAGTCCCTTCAATTAGCTTTATCTCTTCATTAAGAATCAGAAATTATAGCTACCCTTCACACAACAAACATGGTCATGATATATTAACCATTTGATTTCTATATATGCATGATTCAATAACACTCTCTTAAATATGCAATAGCATAATTTGATGGTGTTCGTAACTGCAAACAGTATAACGTATACTTGGTTCTTCTAATTTTGTTTACCCACACAAAAATGGACCCATGTTCTATATCCATTATTCAAGGTAGGTAAGCAAGCAAGGGAAAGAACGATTTTCTAAATCATTTACTCAACAAACGCAACTTTAGATATTAGAAAGGAAACTAGCAAGCAAAAATGAATTTAAATGCATGTTCTTGTCTTTTTTGGTGCTTTTGGATCTATTGGAGATCAACTTTAGACTCTTTTTCTCCATGTTGCCTGGATCAAGGAGCTACTTTGGTTATGAGGACCGCAAGTAGTAAGTTGCAGGAAAAGAGAAATATTTTAGTCATCATGTCATAAAATGATAACAAATTTCACCATTGTCAAGACATAGCTATACTATCAACTCATCGCACATCAAGAGTCACGCAAGTCCGACTACTTTGGTGGGCCTAAATTACATTGAGATTCCATGAGATTATTTATAATTTCCTTAGGAGGAGATACTACACGTTAGTGCCCTAGATCAAGAACTGTCTGTATGTTGTCAGAACTTATCTTATACGAAGTAACTTGCACACCTTGGGTAGCATTGCCATTATAATTTGGATGAAGTTTTATGGGATTATGGGGTTTGATGTGGACAGTTATATGTTGAGTTTTTTCTTCCTATGTTTATATATCTGTGGAAGTATGGGCATCTTCAAAATGGTGATTTTTGACTCACCTTCTTCTTAACCTTTGGTTCTCTGAAACCATAGTGGTGCTGCTTTTGGCTGGTTTGTTAGTGTCAGGGATGTACATATTGCTTGGGAAATCCTGAAATCAGTAAGTGTTGAACAGATTCTTATTATGTATGGTCAGAAAATTTGATCCTTAGATTGTAGAATAGACTGGAAGGATGATTTAAACTTTGACATGAGGGATATTGTAACTAAGGTTAGCATGTAGGAAAAGGAATGTTTTTCACCTTAGATGTTAGAAGTAAGTCTTAGGGTTAGGAAAGTATTGCGGGAATACTTGATTGTCATGTTTATTGTAGAATTGCCTAGTGTGCCATGGCTCCAAATTAGGCTGTGTGCTTGTTGCAAAAGTAGGCTTAATAGATGAATGTGATACGAGGCATTGTGATGTGTTTGCATCTTTCATATTGCAGAATCTGTTGGCATTCTCTGCATGATATCTATAGTTACAGTTGGGGTTCTCATATAAATAGGTGATTGGCTGGCCATTTGATCTATCATCTTTCTTGACGCTTTAGAGGGAATTTGTTCTTTAGCTTGTAGTTAGTTGCATAACATGGTTTGCCTGATAGCCATCATTGGGCAATGTCTTAGGATTACCATTTGTTTTAAGTGGATCATTTATGTCTTCAATTCACACATTGTTTGAATTTTCTTATTATCCAAGGTTCCACGAGCCTCGGGGACGGGGGAACGGGGGGACGGGGGGACGGGTTTCGGGGGACGGCGGGGGACGGCAGGCCGATTTTAGGGGACGGCTCGGGGACGGCTGGTATAATACTATGAAAATTGAATTTTTTTAGAAATTTAGAATAATCTACACATTCAGAATTCTACACACAACAAAAATGATATTAGGATATTCATATTGATATTAGTTACTAAGTGCAGCCATTTAATTGTTTCAACAAATATAACTTGAAGGTTCAGCCAAGGATATCAAGTGCAATCTGCCAATCTCTAATAGTTAACCAAATTAGTTGCTATTGCTCAAGTAATGAATGCCACATTATTCAGCTTTTACAAGTCATCATTTTCAACAATGTACTAAAGAACATAAAGAACAGATTAAAGCAAAAGTTACAGTATTCTATGAAGATTAAAGCAAAAGTTACAGTATTCTAAAATTACAGTGTTCTAAAATAAGTGGATTTGTCATTGAAGTCAATGTCCTAAAGCAAAAGTTACAATTTTCTCATTGAAGTCAATGTCCTAAACTCAATGGGATTTGTCTCTTTGTAAGAATAAGACAAGTTGATGCCAAGCATTCCTCATCTGTATTTTCTCAATGGAAGTGTATGCAAAGCAAACAATTTAGGCCACTTTGCAGCAAATATTTATAGCAACAAAGGAACACACATAAAAGCAAAATAGTGAACATGAATCTAATTGGATGCTATCTGTTTTACAAAATCTTCATTCTTGAACATTAGATAAATCAGCAATAGAAGCATTTTGGACCAGGGTCTTTTCCCCACCAAATAAAGTGCCATTCCAGTAAGAGTTATCATGCCACTTTTACTAGCCAACAACTTCATCATGTTTTTACCTTACATGATTTTCTGAATTATGAACCTGAATTAAGACATGCAAAGCCATGATCTAAAAATGTTTTCAAAAATGCAGTCAAGAGGCACGCTGTTCAGAGTCCTGTAAAACTTGCTTGTTTCACTTTTTAACATCCTACAATTTAACTATTTTTTTCCTTGTCAGCTTTCTTCTCAAAAGATTTTGATTAACCTTGTTTAAAGGGATTTTGTAAATTTATGCTTATTAATTTTGTATTCTTGGTTTTTCTTTGGAACACTATTTCCAGCTCTCTCCAGACTGTTGTTACACAATGTAGTATTTGAGTCCAAATACCTGCTTTGATCATCTGCGGACATTAAGAAACTTCCTTTCTTTCTAAGTAATTTTCACTAGTATGAGTAGGGTCTCTCTTTGTTACTCTTTATGTTATTCAGTGATCTCCGCTTATTATATCAACAATCTTTATCCCTCACTTGTAATTTTAGAATACTGTAACTTTTGCTTTAATCTTCATAGAACAGATTGGCTGAGGACTTGCTTTAGAATACTGTAATTTTAGAATACTGTAACTTTTGCTTTAATCTTCATTTGTGGAAAGTCATCATTTTCAACAATGTACTAAAGAACAGATTGAAGAACACAAATGTCTTACAATGTACTAAAGAACAGATTAAATTTTCATTTTTAATTTTTTTTTTAGTTTTTCTTTTGGCTGAGGATGCCCAGCCATGGGGGACGGCTGGGCGTCCCCGGGGACGGCCTGAGCGTCCCCAAAGGGACCCAACCGTCCCCGGGGACGGCTGGCCGTCCTCGGGGACGCCCCAAAATAGGGGACGTCCCGGGGACGGGAGGCCGTAGGCCTCAGGCGTCCCCGGGGACGTTTCCCAGCCGTCCCCCAAAAGGGGGACGGGGGGAAACGTCCCCAATGCCGTCCCCCCGTGCTGGGGGACGCGGGGGACGCGTCCCTCAGGGTGGGGGGCACGTCCACATGGAACACTGTTATTATCTCTTCATTGCATTTGTGGCTTTCTTTCATCTAAATAGCAAGTTTCTGTTGCAGAACCTGTTGGCTTTCTCTGCATGATATCTATAGTTACAGTTGGGGTTCTCATATAAATAGGTGATTGGCTGGTCATTTGATCTGTCATCTTTTCTTGATGCTTCAGGGGGAATTTGTTCTTTACTCTTTTTGGCACTGGGATGCAATATATCTTCCACAAAGTTTAGCTTGTATATGTAGCTTAACATGGTTTGTTTGATAGCCATTGTTGGGCAATGTCTTAGGATTACCATTTGTTTTAAGTGGATCATTTGTCTTCCATTCATACATTGTTTCAATTTTTTTATCATCCCTTCATTGCATTTGTGTCTTTCTTTTGTCTAAATAGCAAGTTTCTGTTGTAGAACTTATTGGCATTCCATTTCAAAGTTGTTATGTTGTATATTTCTATCAAAATGATTCTTTTTTTTCTTAAATGGTATGTTGGACACAAACAACATACTTTGAGCATATGCATGTGCTGAAAGTTTAAATGATTTGTCAAAATATTTGATGTGTGGACAGAACAAGATTTTATAATGGACAGAAAATGAAATTATATTTATATCCACAAACGACCAAATTAGCTCAATGGTTTTGGAACATACATCTGTACAGAGGTAGTAAGTATGAGGGCAAAAAAGAAAAGGAAAAGATTGTAGATAAGATAAGATATAATGTCCATGGATAACCAAAGAAGGCCAATGGGACCTGTTGAAAAGCGCTGTTACAATGCACTGTAGTAACCAAATAGTATTGCAAAAATAAACTAATATAGAGTAAAGAAACTAGTGTAAGTGGAAGAACTGTATGCCATTAAATTACAGCCTTGAAGGTTGGACCTAAGAAGCGCAAACCTAAGAGGGTTTCAGCCTAGAACATTTGTAATAATATAAGAGTAAATATTTATGGGAGAGATTGTTACAAAGAACCAATGAGGTTGATATGGAGAGCCCACATATGGCACTATAGAGTAAATGATAAATGTTGGAGAGTGCCTTGGGTTGAGGCGGCTATGACGAGGATTTGGGGGAGGAAAGAGCGCATTCCTAGTAGACCATCTCCTAACATGAAAAGTTGATCCAGTAGAGGTAGAGAATATATAGTATTACGCCACTGACCATGATGGGCAGAGGCTCTAGAATACCAATGACACCCAGACTGAATAAGGTTGTGCTGCTTATGTCCAATACATATTTTGTGAGCAGTCGATAGAGAGGAGCATCATCTTTTGAACCTGTTACCATCAATGTGTGTCACTGTTATGCTTAGAGGACACTTTAAGACCTTTAGAGTTTCAGATGGACTGAAAGGAGTAGGTGATCAACCATAGAAAGGAGTAGGTGATCAACCATAGAAAGGAGTAGGTGAAAGTTTCAGATGGACTGACACTTTCAGATGAATGATCTGGACCCCAAGAAATCCATAAGACAACATGGAGTGGTAGATACTCTGTGTTGTATAAAAGAGGACAGAAGAACTCAAACTAATTACTTGATAAATTTCTGAGAAAGAAAGTTTGTACCACATATAGAGGAGTTTGAGCTCCTTGTTTAAAAATAGACTTTATAATATTAGAAAAAAATTGGATATTTACAATCTTCAAAATATATCCATGCGGATGAGGTCTGTACATAGCATTTAGAAGGACAATGGATAATTACAATCTCAAAATAGTTCCATGTGGATGAGGTACATCCATGCAGTACTCAAGATAGCCTTGTGCAGATTTGAAAGGATGAATCTGGAGAACACTAGACATGTATATAACTTCAGCTTGCATGTGTTTTTAAACTGAAGCCGGGCCTCAAAATACGTTGGAAGAATGCAGTGAAGTGAACATGCCATGTGTCTTTGAATTGCTGTGCTAAGTGTTAATAATTTTACTTTAGTGTACTTTCTTAGTTGGTTATGTTTGTTTGGCTTTCATAGTACTTTTTGACTGCCACCATACCTCTTAACAAGGTTATTTCTATTGAGTCCTTTGGCTTATTTTGGTCATCCATGGACATTAATAGAGTTATACTGTGTTACCGGTTCGGCCCCCTAGACCCCCGGATTCGGATACGGGTCGTTCCTGGTCCTGGTCCAGGTCTGGTTCGCCTGTGGGTCCGCCCAGGGTTCGGCTTGGGCGGACCAGGTACGTTTGGGTTCGTCAAGGCCGAACCCTGGGCGGACCAAGGTAGAACCCACGAACAGGTAAAAAAATATAGAAAACCCCCCTTGAAATTTAATAAAATTAAATCGATTACGTAACCATTTCCAACCTCAATACCATTACTGGTACGTTGTGTGTTAACCCAGAGATGATTGAACTTCCGCCGTTCCCTCCTCCGTCAATTGCCGTGCTTTTCACAGGCAACGAACTGAGCCACAGACACTTTGTCTGGGACGCTCAATATTTTATCGAACGAAAAGGACCGAAAAAAGAAATAGGAGAGAATAACAGCGAAAGCTTGGCTTTTCATCCACAACGAGTTTCGAACTCGAGATCTCGCTGTTGAGAGTTCTCGTAGAATAGAAATTTTTTAAAATATTAATAAAAATCTCGCGGACAGATACACGTAGGCAAATGTCCATCAGTGATTCGATTCGTCGACCTCGGACTTGCTTCTGTCCTACACAGAAAGTTCTCCGTGTGCTGCAAATGCGAAATACCCCGGTATATAGTGACAAATCATGGAAGTAAACCAGAAAGTTAGCTGTGTGCTGCAAATGCAAAATACCCCGATATATAGTGACAAATCATGGAAGTAAACCAGGAAATATCCATTATTATGAACGAAGAAATAGGCCACAAAAATAAAATTATAAAGTGAGGAGGCCACAAAAATAAAATTATAATTCCATGATATTATAAAGTGAAGACGTAAAGTGAAGATGGTATGAAAATAAATTATAATAGTAATAAGGAGAGAGAAAATAAAAGAAATGTCTACGTGAATATTATAAAGTGAAGAAAATAAAATTATAAAGTGAAGAAAATAAAATTATAATAATTATAATGACGCTTACATGTATTTTGTGTTGTTCGATCAACGATTGTTTATAATTGGATGCACATTTAATTCTCACATTAATAAAACTATAATTTATTTAATTATTATGAATTTTATAAATAAATTAAAAATTATTAACTAGTTCTAGGGGACAGCGCAACGGTACGGGCCTTGGCTCTTCTTCGGGAGGTCCAAGTTTCAAACCGCGACTTGGGTGAGTGTGTGAGGGGGTGGGTGTGTGGTGGTTGTGTGTTAAATTCCCTATTGATAAGCATAGCTCTCGGATTTACGAGGGGTCATGGTTGGGAGGAGACTTCTCACACTAACCAAATAAAAAAAATAAAAATTACTAACTATAATATTTAAATTATAATATATAGAATTAAGATGAAGTTTTTATATAATATTATAATGTAATATATTCGATGATAATATGTTTTTTAATTATAATTTAATTTAGATAGGTCTCATTTGTATATGTAAATAATGTAATTTTAGTTATTTTAGTTTTTTTAAGTTATATTTGTATTTGTTTATAATTTTTTTAAACTTTTAACATAAATTATAGATTATATTTAATAAATAAAAATAAATATTTAAAAAAATATATATATATATATATATATATATATATATATATATTTATCAATTTTTGTATGGCCGAACCCAAAACGAACCCAAGATAAAAAAAAAAATTGCCGTACCGGCAAACCGGGTTCTTTGAACCCGAAGCCGAAGCCAAAACGAACCAGTAACATTGGAGTTATATTATTGTCCTATGATGAGAACACTGTATGCATCTCTTTGGAGTGTGAAGTATCTAAAAATGGTCAAGGCAGCCAAAAAATTAAGGGCGATTTAAAAACCCCATATCAGCTTCAAATTGGGTGATATGTTGTGATGATTCTGCTTGCATAAATTAACTGGAACTAGAAATAAAGTCACATAGAACACAAAATAACAATTATTTTATTGATTGCTTTAAAAAGTTACAAGTATCGCAGGTCACTTAGAGGGGGCAACCTCTTTTATAAGCAATGCCCCTTTACAATATAATTCTTCAAAATACCTTCCCTTTCTTACAATGCAATATATAAAGATAACTTTACCCAAAATAGCTTACAATGCAAAAATAGATTAAACCCAAAATAGCTATTTGAGCTATCTAACCCTAGCCCTAATGATTGAGGGTCATCCTTAATTTCAAAATGAGGTGCCCACTCATTACTAACTAAACTATTACAATAAAATAAAAAGGGTCAGGATGTGAGGTCCTTACACTACCTCCCCATTCAAACTAAGCTTTGTCCTCAAATATGAAATATAAGAGTTGGTGTAGTGGATCCCATGTGGTAACCTCAAAATGTAATTTGCAATATTGCACCAAAATATTTGTAATGGTTTGGTCGCGTAGTTGTCATGATTGTAGATCCAAAATAGAGTTTGGTTGGAGAATGATTGGGCCTTCATAAAATTCATACTGTCATTTGATCCATTGGATTTGCTTGGAAGATACGAGATGAGAGTTGGCGGTGGCTTCCATTTGATCCACTGCATTTGATGCTCCAATGTAAAACATTATAAGTCTCCAAGTACATTGGTGACAATATTTGTTTGGCCTTTCATCTAGTGGTGGTATGCTGAGCACGTAGTTGTCATGATTGTAGATCCAAAATAGAGTTTGTTTGAACTTTGGAGAATGATTGGGCTTTCATAAAACTCTTGCTATCATTTGATCCACTATAATTGCTTGGAAGATATGAGATGAGAGTTGGTGGTGGCTTCCATTTGATCCACTGCGTCTGATGCTCCAATGGAAAACATCATAAGTCTCCAAGTACATTGGTGACAAATTCAGTTTGTCCTTTCATCTAGAGGTGGTATGCTATGCGCATTTTTAGTTGAGTTCCTTGCAGCTTGAAGACTTCCAAAACTTATTGGTGAGTGTACGGTCACGGTCACGGTCACAAACTATAGAGGATGGCATTTGAGGGAGCAAGAAAATGTGATCAATGACTATTTCGGCAATAGTGGAAGCTGGGTAGGGACGTGCAAGAGGACAAAAATGGGCATACATTTAGAGATGATGCACAAAAACGAAAATAACTCACTTGCCTGTTATCTTAGGTAGTCCCCCAATGAAATCCATGGAAATCTCAATCCATATTGTTGCTAGAATTAGTAATGGTTGGAGTGTTCCTAAAGCCCGAAGTGTCTCCTCTTTGTGAAGTTGAAAAATATCACATTGTTGAACAACCCATTTAATTACTTCTACTTTCAATAGTTTTTGGATCAACTTTGCAATTTTTGATTTTTGTGCAAAAGAAGTAAGGACAGATGTTGGGTGGCCGATTCCCTTGAATGATTGCTATGGTAGGATCAATTCTTTGAGAGTCTTCAAACACCTAGGTAAACTTATTAAGGAATATTTGCAATGTTGTCGATGGATATCAACTTCTATAGACTGCATTGTGAAAAGTTGAGCCATGACTCCTCGAGTGTCTTTTTTGCGTAATTTATCAATGCAGTGAGAACTGATGACTCTTGTTGGTTTAGCTATCAATCCCTTGAGAGTGTATTGTTTATCCTCTATTGCGAATTGCATCCACATTTCTGAAAAGTCCCATAAGATAGGACCCAACATGCACAACCATTGAGCGCCTAGGACTATGTCATATCCTCCTAATGAAAGCACAAACATATCAGTTTTTACATTTTAGTCTCACACAATAAGCTTGAGATTGCGGCATTTATGTTTGCAGGAAAATGTACCTCCATTGGCTATCATGACTTCAAAGTTGTGGCATGGGTACAAGTAACAGTTTACTTGTTTTGCCACCCTGGGATCAATGAAGTTATGAGTGCTACTTGAGTTAATGAGAATAGTTAGAGGACATTTCTTAAAATACCCACACACTCTCATAGACTGTGCTATAGTCATACCTTTCAAGGCTTGCAAAGAGATCTCAGGTGTGGCCTCTTATGAAGTATCGATGTCCTTGTGTTCATTGTTTGAGTTGTTAGTGGGTGCCTCGGGCCCAAGGAGGGTAGTGGTTGACTCGCCATCTAGTAGGTATAACTTCTGTCGAAGACACTTATGACTTGGACTGTATTTCTCATCACAATTATAGCATAGACCCTTATCTCGACAAGCTTTCATCTCCTCGCTAAGCCGTTTGATGGGGATCATTGTGTTTCCTGCATTGGGAGATACTGATGGTGTTGAAAAATTTCGGAATTGGAACAACTTATTTGTGCATTGTGCTACCAACTTATCTTCAGCCAACCTCGCTAACCGAATGGTTTCCATCATGTTCTTGGGTTTGAACATTCTTACTTGTGTTTGGATGCCTTCTTCAACCGATTGACAAAACAACTTGTAAAAAAAATGTCTCAGTTAGCCCTTCTGTCCTATTGGCCAAATTTTCAAATTTTTTTGCGAGTCTCGAACTGAATGAGTTCGTTTGAGCTTCATCAAAGCTCTTGTAAAATCCTCATAAGCACTGGGGCCAAATTGGACAAGTAAGTTTTCACAAAATTCATCTCACAAAGATGTTGCTCTCTTAGATTTATGTAACCAATGATACCATTGTATTGCTTCCTTCTCTAGGTTGAAAGAGGCTATAGGGACTTTTAGAATGTCCTAAGTTTGATGTAGATCAAAATATTGATTTGCTCAATATATCCAACTAGTAGGATCTTCACCATCAAACTTGGGGAAATCCAATTTTGTGGTATGAGGTGCAGTGCATAAGGTATGTTGTCCACCCATAGTGTTTTGTGGAATTTCTGCGGATTTAGTGGTTGTGGGCCTTTTTTCCCGCTGCAATATGTCTTGTACTTTTTGGACAGTGTTGTAGAGACTACTAGTGAATTTTTGGATGCTTTGTATATTTTGTTCCATAGTGTCCAACTTTTTTATCCTAGTAATCAAGGATTCCCAGTTAAAACTACAAAATTTATCTCTGAATTCTTGTAGTTGCTTTACCTCTTCACTCACTTTTTCTAAAGAATTGTCCTACAATCGCCTCCCTGTAGCCATTTTTTATTTTTTTAATTGTTTCTTTTTAGCTGTGCCTCTGACCCTTAGTTACAACACCCTTCAATGATGATTTCGAGTGCTTGTTACTCTCTTCCTTTTTTCCTGACTCTTCGGTACTGTTTTTTTTTTGATGCTTTGGTATTGTTTTTTTTTTAAATTTTATTGGTGGTGCTTGGTACTCCCTCTGTTTTTTTAATTTTTTTTTTCCGATGCTTTGGTAATATTTTCTTTCTTAGGTGCTTTGGTACTTTTGTTTTTTTCCTTCGGTGCCTGGTACTTCCTTTTTGTTTTTTTTTTCAACAGATTGTTAGATATTCCGTATGGAAGTTTTTGCCTGTAGATCAATGCCCTATTGAAAACCCTTGCAATGCTTGCCTATAAAACCCCTGTAATCCTAGCCTGTAATCACTGCTTGTAAAAAAAATACTGTAATTTGTCTATTTCTTTGTTGCCAAAGTCTACAAACTTTTGAATATTCTCTAGAAACGCATTCTCTGTATGCCCGAGTCTTCACAGATTTTTTTCCCCTGCAAACTGAATATTCTTTGAAAACGAACTTTGCTTAGGTCAGGATTCTGATGTTTTCTAAATCGCTGTCTCAGTATGCCCAAAAAGTCCTTACGGGTTTTTTTCTTCTGCAAACTGAATAATCTCTGAAAATGAACTTTGATTAGATCTGGATTCTATTGTCTTCTGAATAGCTCTCTCAGTATGCCCAAAAAGTCCTTGTGGGATTTTTTTTTTTCGATTGTGCTAGGCTAGTGTTTGTTTGGTGTGTGGGCTTGTATATATACTTATCTCGTTCGTAGAGAGTGACTGGCCTGGTATTTCAAGGCACTAACTATGGAGGATTCTACCATTCTTGCAGCTGCATTGCTTGTCCTCGAGGTATGATGTACCTTCTCGAGGCTAATCGCTTTTCGGTGCACCACAAGATTCAAACGACCGATACCATCCTATGGGTGAAAGCTTCTCCTATATACCTGAGGGTACGTGGGATGTCGCAGCTGTACACAAGTGCTATCTAAGGCCTGGGTATTGGAGTTTGAGCACCCCTCACTTCACTAGACACTTTATGGGCAATCTAGCTTAGCCAATAACAATAACTCCTCCGTGATATTTTAAAACCCCCGACACAAAGTTTCTAACCAAATGAATCTAAGGAAGGGAAAAAGATTGAAGTGATTCAACTGACTGCAAAGCAGATTCTGCAAAATAAAAAGATTGAGGAGTGAAGGAAAATACGGCAAAGACAATTTACGGAGATGGATGTGCTGTGGCTGTAAAATAAATCGAATAGAAGCCTCACTGTAGCAATGAAACCGCCCATAGATCGAGCTCTTATACTAGATGTAATGATTCTGCTTGCATAAATTAATTGGAACCAGAAATAAATTTGCATAGAACACAAAATAGCAATTATTTTATTTATTGCTTTGAAGAGTTACAATTATTGCAGGCCACTTTGAGGGGGCAACCTCCTTTATGAGCAACGCTTCTTAACGATATAATTCTTCATGATACCTTCCCTTTTTTACAATGCAAAATATAAAGATAACTTTACCCAAAATAGCTTACAATGCAAAAATAGATTAAACCCAAAATAGCAAGGTTACCAGGTGCGGGGTGCGTGTGCGTGTGCGGCAAATTTTTAATAAAATATATATATATATATATATATATATATATATATATATATATATAGTAAAAATATATATATTTTAGTAATCCGAATGGATAAATTGGATTAACTTTTTAGTAAAAAATTAATAATTTTAAAATTTTTGAAGTTTTCTAAAATTTAATTATTTATATTATAATCGTGGGCCCAGCCGTGGGCCATACGAAGAAAATTAAAATTAAAACATAAAAAATTAAAAGTTAAGTTAAAATTAAAAAAAAAAAAAAGTAAAACACTAAAAAAAACATTTGATTTTTTTTATTTTAAAAAGTTTATAACTTTATACTTTATAGACTTAGACTTTATAAGTTTATACTTTATAGGGCCTACGTTAAAAGTTTCTCCAATTGGAGTCCATTTGTGTTATAATCCCTTTATAAGGGTTTGGATTTGCATTTCATTTTTATTATTCACAGTGAAAGTGAAACGAAAATAGACTCAGAGGCATTTCCGACAGCGACTCAAAGGCATTTCCTACAACGATTGATAGGCACTTTCGACAGAGATTGAGACGTAGACTTGTGTTATAATCCCTTTATAAGGGTTTGGCTTTACATTTCATTTTTATTATTCACAGTGAAAGTGAAACGAAAATAGACTCAGAGGCATTTCGACAGCGACTCAAAGGCATTTTCGATAGCGACTGATAGGCACTTCCGACAGAGACTGAGACGTAGACTTTGTATGACAGAAGAAGAGATAGTGAGGTAGGGGTTTTCTAATTTTTTTTTGAGGGGTTTCTTACCATTAGTGATGATTTGGAAGACGCTGAGCTAGGTTTTGTAATTTTCTTTTTTTTGGTTTCTTACAATTAGTAATTTTTTTTTGTTTTTTTTTTTTTTTTTTTGGCATTTTTAGTTTTAAAAGCCTGATTAACGTATTAAAATTTAAATTAAAAAAAATTAAGAAAAAAAAAATTATGCATGATTTTCATGCCATATTTGGGCTGGTTCGGCTGGTCGAACCTTAACCAGAGTCGAACCTTGTCTGACAGGGTCCGGCTCAGTCGAACCGTAACAGAATGGGTTCGGTTAGGGTTCGGCCCAGCCGAACCCGCTTCGTACGGGTTCGTGCACCTGGTTGGCCGGGTGCGCGAACCCTGTTTCCTTGCAAAATAGCTATTTGAGCTATCTAACCCTAACCCTAATGATTGAGTGTCACCCTTACATTCAAAAGGGGGTGCCCTGTCACTACTAACTAAACTATTATAATAAAATAAAAAGGGCTAGGATATGAGGTCCTAACATATGTTTTTTTTTTTAATGGGTTATATGGGATTGAAATGGGCCCCACCCGTATTACATCATCATCACATAGTGGTATTACAACAAAGCTTGGATATTATCCATATATTGTTTGGTAAGATTCGAACTTGGTTCTCCTCCTTGAAATGTTGAGGAATGTAACCGATTGAGCTAATGCCACTTGATTGGTCCTAACATATGTTGAGATAGAGAAGTTGATGAATTATATTTTGCAGTCCTATTATAATGGATATGGAGAAATAGCATCTGGAAAAGCCCTGGATATCATGCAGTAGCAAGAGCAAAATTAAATTGCTCTTCATTAATCTCCTAAACCAAACATTCAAAAATAACTTAATAAGTTGCAACTTGTACATAGTATGGTTGATAGCTGTATAAGACTAGCCAAGAGCAGGGTGAAAGCAAATTTATTTAAAGAGGACATGGATGACATAAGGAAGACTAAAATAAAAACTTATTTTTTAAAGGAAAATCTTACAAATAAAAACTTATTTTTTCAAGGAAAATCTTCCAAATTTAAAATAGGGACCATGCAATGTAAATAGCCATTAAGGACTAAAATCTGAGCTTGAAGTTAAGAAAAAGACCCTAGTAGCTCTAGTTTGTTAATTTTCCATTATAGACTATTTTTATGAGTAAATTTTCCATTATAGACTTTTTTTTATGAGTCAACTGGGTGTTGAAATGGGGCCTCACCTATATTAGAACATAACTGCATTTCCATGGGCCACCTTATTGCTGGATTGTCTGCATTATCACGGACTGCTCTATTGTGCTGAGTGTCTGCATTACCACAAGCCGTGCCTTATCGTGGAAGTGTTAATAAATGTGGGCTGCCTTATGAATTGTGTGGATTTGAATCTAGGTTATGCTCTTATAAATGCACATCATTTAGCATTGCTTTGCAACGTGTTGGACTTCCAATGCTTTTTTCTTTTATTAAGGTGATGCTCAGATTTATTTTCCCCTATGTTGAAACTATGATTCTTATGTTATATTTTTGCATGATGTTATCTTTTATATCTAAAAGTAATCACAATTGCTACTATAGGCTTTAGGGTACTTGTTATATCTTTTGGAAGTTTTGATTCATATATGTGAAGGGTGAGTAATTTTGTTTTGAGATATGATCAAGAGCTACAATTGTCTACTTTCCTAATTGTCTAACTTTATGTTAAGTGCAGGTTTTTGACAAATAATTACCTTCGAGAGGAGGCATCTTCAAACAGTCATGCAGTGGAGCAACATGTTGAATGGTATGCCTTTATAATTTGCCCCAGTTTTTTGGAATACAAAAATTGCTTCCTAATGTAAGCGTCTACAATTGTAAGCATGGTATCCTCAAATTGCTACCTAATTCAATTACTATTTTTCCAAGTATTATGTGATTGTTTGCAAGGTGTTCTTTTTTAATGTTGCATGGCTAAGACATTTGTATCAATATGTGGAACTCCAAACCATAGTTACAAAACTTGACGAGTT
This sequence comes from Wollemia nobilis, assembly GCA_028583015.1. Lineage (NCBI taxonomy): Eukaryota > Viridiplantae > Streptophyta > Pinopsida > Araucariales > Araucariaceae > Wollemia > Wollemia nobilis. Next base: position 6,032,837 of record JAQPPZ010016681.1, on the reverse strand, counting down.
TTTAAAAAATTCCCCAAGTCCTAAGCTGAGTGATGAGTCCCAAAAATGTCACATTTTGGGACCATCATTGGCATGATCTTCCATGATTAAAAATGATTATATATTATAAATTATGATGTAATTTGCAGATGTTGTGCAAATTAGGAAGTAGATTACATTATATGTCAATAAACTAGAATAAGAGAGCATTTATTAGGCATTTTGGTTGAGAAATCAGCTATGGCAAAATTCAGTAGTTTTATGGAAGTCATCTGTAGGTACAGGATCAACTACAGAAATAATCTGTTGCTACAGGAGCAACTACAGAAACAATCCATAGCTACAGGACTGGCAGCGGAAGCGATTCATAGCTACAAGACAAAACTTTGGGGAGATTGCAGAACTACGGGAAGACTGTAACACTACGGATGGACAAAACTACAAGAAAACTGCAACACTATAAATGGACAGAACAAAGGACAGATTACAGAAAGGTTTCCAAACTTGTAATAGAATTTTGCAACAATAATATCTTAAGCCCAACCAGCTCTCAAATAAATTTGGAGATAAAATTGTGAAAATTAATTTCTAACTATTTTGGTTGATCCAAATTAATCAGATGTAAATCAGATTTGTTGGGATTAATTTCCAACTAATTTGGTTAGATCTAAATTGGTTAGATGTAAAACAGATTTATTGAGATTTGTTTGCAAATAATTTAGCTAGATGTAAATTAGTTAGAATCTTTACCGACCTATTCTAGTTGCTGTCTCCTTTAGATAGAATTGGTTGGATTTGTTTCCAACTAATTTAGATTTTAGATCTTCTATTCTAGTAGGTTGTTAATGATTTGTTTTGTATAGCCTCTCTATAAAAGAGAAGGCATATTGCATTGTAAAAGGTTGAAGATGATATGTCCAAGCATTGAATACAATTTCTCTTCTCCATTTTTGTTGTCCTGTTATTTGAGTAATAATATGAGTTAAGGTAATGGAGATCTCCTTTAGATGCAATATGGGTGGGCCCCCCTTGTTTTCATAAGTAGGAGAGATCCATAGCCCATTAGAGTAGTATTAATGTAGTTTTATTTCAGTGTATAACAAAGATTTATTAAAGTTAGACTTGAGTTTCCTTTATGGACAGGTGTATGCAGCACATGCCTTGGCCATGTTTGTATGTTCCCGGATTGCTAAAGTATGATGGTTGATATATGAGCCCATCACCGAGTTGGTCTAAACAATTCGTTTGGGCTTGACTCCCGAGTTTTTGAAAACTCTCAGTCTTGAGTTTTTGCTAAGTCAATGAATTTTTTCTTTTTTATGGTTTTTTCTTTTGTCGAGCCCTCAGGCCAAATAAAAATTGGCCTTGTCAAGTCTGAGCCTAGTCCGAGTTTCTCAACATGGCGTTGAACAACCTACCTGATTCTTTTCCCATTCCTCGAGTGTTATGTAACAGTAAACCTGTTATCATCATTTCACAATTGTTTAGGATGGACTTTACAAGTGGTTCATCTTTGAAATGTAAGAAATTGTAAGTAAGGGTGGAAGTCTTTGCATCTATGCAGATTTTTCAGCCTTTTAGGTGGTCAAAAATGTTTTCTTGTAAATGTGCTCCAGAGCAGTTTAATTTAGTGTCTATAGCAATATTGGTAGATCACAATTGATTGGTGACGTGTTTCCAAATGTTGTCCTATTTAAAGTATTGAATTTACCTAAACTGCATTATATGCAGTAAGCAGGCTATTGTTTTGAAGGAACAAGTGTTAATCAAGCTAAGAAATTGCAATTTTGGAAAATGTTTATGTATGGGATGGTTGCATGCATTTTCAAATAATCAATATACTGGCATTGACTTTGATCTAATGTGTATAGGTTAAAAGATAAATATGCATTGTTATTAACCACAGCAGGAGGGTAAGATTTAGCAGAGGTAAGATGCTTTCTTGTGAGTCAAGCAGACATTGAATCCATAAGAGATAAGTTCTTGAGAGCAATGCATTAGTGGGAGATAGACTCTGGTAATTAAGCATAACAATGTAAGCTTTTGCATTTAATAGATGAATCATTATCAGACTATTATGGAAGAACCAGTTAGCTGTAGTTTTGGGTTTGATGGTAAAGATGGATGTGAACGTACATAAAGCATTGAGATGGGACCAACCTAATAGGAAACACTTAGTTAAATGATTATCTGGAATATGTGATCTCTTCAGCAAGAGGAGTCTTCCACTGGGAAATTGAAGACTACAATTTGCCCAACATGTTATGGTATGTAGGATTTGGAGATGATGAACACAAGCAAGAAATAATGGAAAACTATGTTGCCAATATGTTATATTGTGGAGGACCTAGGAGAACACCAAATATTTAAATAAGAAATCATAGATAAAGAATTAAAAAGTGGTTTTCCAACAATCATTTGATGATCAATATAGGCATAAGGGATGATGTCAGATAAGATAAGATAGTTCTATTAATGCCCAAAGATGGCCAAAGCAGGCCAATGGGACTTACTGAAAAGAGCTATTACAAATTACAATGCATTGTCATAACCACACAGTACTACAAAAATAAGCTAAACTAGATTAAAGAAGCTATTGTAAACTACTCTAAAGTGGAACAACAGTATGGCATAAAATTATAGCCTCGAGGGTTGCCCAAAATGGAAAAACTAACATGCTAAAAGTAATGATTAAAAGAGATGTAGAAGTTGAGTACAATCGAGATAGAAAGGAGCTCTAATGGATCCAAGTGCCAACATTAATCTATAGTGGGATTTAAAGTAGGAGCACAAGTATTGTTGTCACCAATTATCCCAAAAGGACCAACACAAGATCTAATGATGCTCTTAGGATAATGGCTATGACCAAGAGGGCCTAGTTGGATAATCTTGGGAGGACATGGAGTTCCAAGATGCCAATGTCATATAGTCTTTGAAATAAAAGATGCTCGGGAATGGTGTCAAAGGTCTTTCTAAAGTCCACAAAACAACATAACACTTTAGAAGACCGTTGGCGAGCCTCCTCAATAATAGCCTTGAGAGTGAAAACATGAATAGTAGTCTAATGCATAGTTGAGAAAATTGGCGAAAAATCGGCAGAATCCCTAATTTTTGCCGATTTTTTGACATGGCGATGCAATCGACAAACTATTGGCGATGCGCTTATTTTTTCAAAAAATCTGCAATTTTTTTTAAATTTTTTTATAATAAATTTTTTCTTTTCTTTTTAGGCTGTGGCCAATTTAGGGTTTTTTTTATGAAAGCCCATTTAGCTGTTAATGTTTGAACTTTGAATTTTAAAGTTTAAACCCTAAACCTGAAACTTAGTCTAGGGTTTCGGGTTTTTTTTTTTCTCCTCTTTTTAAGTAAATATTGCTGCCTGATAACTATGTATACAAGCCCATTTTTCAGCTGTTAATGTTTGAAACTTTGAACTTTGAAGTTTAAACCCTAGGCTAGGCCCTAGGGTTTTGGGTTTAGGGGTTGTTTTTTTTCCTCTTTTTAAGTAAATATTGCTGCCTGGTAACTATGTATGCAAGCCCATTTTTAAGCTGTTAGTGTTTCAATTTGAAACTTTGAACTTTGAACTTGAAGTTTAAACCCTAAACCCTAGTCTAGGCCCTAGAGTTTTGGGTTTAGTTTTTTTTTTTGACTTATCTTTTTAAGTAAATATTGCTGCTTGGTAACTATGTATGCAAGCCCATTTTTCAGCTGTCAATGTTTCAATTTTAAACCCTAAACCCTAGCCTTTTGGTTTAGGGTTTAGGTTTTTTTTTTTTTTTTTTTTCAAGTGATTGTAACTTTGTTGTTACTTGTTTCTATGTGTAGACATAAAAAAAATGAAACCTTTTTTGCCTTGTTGTTACTTGTAACTTTGTACCTTTTCATATTATAAGCAAAACAAGATGTGTTTTGTCACTTTCATGTGTACTTAAATCTTGAGCCTTGTATGATGTCTTGACATGAATTATTGCTTTTATTGCAATATTTGATTTGCATAATGTTAATTCATTGTAATATGCATGAATTTTTTTTTTCAATGAAAAATTTTGTTTTCTTCGTTTTTTTTTTTTGCCTATTCTTTCCCCCATTTTTTGCCGATTCCCGTTTTTTGCCGATATTTAAAAATGCCAATTCTTTGCCAATTCCGATTTTCTCAACTGTGGTCTAATGATCCCTTCTAAAACCAGCCTGCCCCCTTGCTCTAAGCTTGTCTTAATCCAACCATTTTGAGAGTTTCGTATTCAAAATTGTTGCATAAAGCTTAGCAAATTTGTGCCCAATCATGATCGTTCTGTAGTTATTTGAATCTGAATAGTCCCCAAATTTGTGGACGAGGTGGATAATATGTTGTGACCAAGAGGCAAGGAACCCAGAACGGAAAACCTCATTGAATAATTCTGCAATGGGTTAGCCAAGAGCTTCAACACCATACTTCAAGAACTCAGCTTGAAATCCTTCAAAATCAACAACCTTCCTAGTGCTTAGTTTATGTATAGCTGTTTTGATGTTCCCTAAATAGAAGAGGTGACATGATGTTTGGGGGGAAGAGATATGAATGGTGGGCTGCCTTGGGATATCATTTAAAGAATTAGCAAGGAGACTCAAGATTTTTTATTGATGCATATGGGATGGGGCTTCCTAAGAAGAAGAGTGCTTGAAAAGGCTTTAGGAGAGTGATGAAGAGCATCTAGAAGCTCACAATGTGTAGCAATCAGAAACTCTTGTTACTTATGTCAAATGAGGCATTTATATTCCCTTCAAGTAGAAGATATTGCTGTAGGCTTATGGATAAGAGCAAAACGGAGCTTTTGATGCATGGACTTGCATTCCTCATGATACCAACAATTCATGGGGCAAGCACAAATGTGACAGATATGGTTTGGTTGAGGAAAAGTGTGGAGAAAGGAGTCAAGGGCTGCATCCCATAAAGTACGAGACAAAAAATCATGTTTGGCTGTTTTTGTGGTGGAATTAAGAGAGCAGTATTAGGAGATCTATTGGGAGAGATGAGCAGCATAATCAGCTGCCAAACACAGTTCAAAATGAATCATGGGATGGTTGGTAGGATTGGGTGATGGAGGAAAGATGGAGAGGTAAAAGAGGAGGAACTTAGGGAGAAAGTCAACATTGCATGATCAACCAAGGGGAGCTGACTAGATACCTAAAAGCTATGAATATCAGAGAGCTAAATTTTATTGGTGATGACATAGTCAACCACACTTGCACCTCTTGCATGTGGAAAACAAGTGAACCTGGAGGAGTTAGGAAACTGAGGAATCCCATTGAGAACCAAGAGGCCATGTGACTTGCACGATTGACGATTGAATCAAGTGTTTTCCATAAGCTTTAAGAGGATGCTTCTCATCTGCAAAGGTCCTTGTGAATGTAAGATCCTTGGGGTTGGGTTTGAAGAGATAGAACTCCTCTGTAAGATCATGAAAAGGTGCTTGGTGGGTCATAGTGTGGGCATTGAAGCCACCTAAGAGGACATCACTTGCCAAATATTTAGAAATCTCCGATTAGAAATCCAAGTATGGGTCACTATTAGAGTGGATGGCGAAAGTTGACTATGGAAGAAAATAACGTACTGCTATGAAGATGTCTTTAAGAGGGGGTGGGACCTGCTCGATGTGAAATCACATATATCTAGAGTGCTTATTTGATACGACTAATGATACATGTTGATGAAGGTAGTCTCGAACATGGCATGCCACACCACCTAAACCGCAAACACCACCTGATCGACGTGTCACGTGGCTGAAAGGAAAAACACAAAAGTAACCATTGACTGGTGGAAGAGATCGTTTTAGGATCTCATTGGTCTTTATTATAAAAACAAGATCTCATGAAGAAATAACATCTTGGAATGTACTCGGGGAATACCATATCGCCCCATGACAGTTCCAACAAGCAACAAAGAGGCTACTGTTACCTACTTGGACTTGTTGGAGGTATTACATTATTTGGTCCCTTTGTAAATGTTTAGATTAGGGTGTGTTTAAAAATTTGTGTTTATAGTATGTGTCAGGTAATTAGGTATGGATGTGTGTTGTAATTAAGTGTGTGAGGTGTTTAGTTAGCAAGTGAAGAGTTATGAGTGTGATGTGTCAAGTTTAGAAGTAGGGAGTTATGTGCAATCATGAGAGACTTTGTATTTATGTAATATGTGAGATTTATTATGTAAGAGAGGAATATGAAGAGTTAAGTTCTTCCATGAGTTTGAGGAGAGCAAAGGTCAAGAGTCATGCATATGAAGAGTCTCATGTAAATATATATTGAAGATAAAGCTCTATATTATGTATCGAAGAAGCATTGCATTTATGCATGCTTTTGTAGATGTATTTTCAATAAAATATTTCGGGGGTGTTTATTGTGAATTATTTGAGTGATTTATATTCATTGAATCCTTTGATATTCTTGAGATATTATTTGATCCTGGTGATTAATAATTCTGTGAGAATAGCGATGATTTGCTAACAATGGTATTAGAGCCTCATTGGTGAGAGCCATGTTTGTTAGACTTCTAGGGTAGAGAGGAGATTTGCCTCAGCCCAAGTAGAAGGTTTTCCACAAAGGAACATTTCATAGAGAGATTGCAGCAATTGAAAGAAACAACAATGAGAAGATCATGTTTGAAAGGAGCCAAGCCTTGTAGAAGGAAGGCCCACATTTGCAGAGAACAAATAGTGAGAATACCGTATTTGTAAGAAGCCAAGCCTTGTAGAAGGAACACTCACGGCTGCACTAAAGTTATCTGTGATAATCCAGGAACTAAGATTGGATAGAACATCTGTCAATGCAGCTACAAAAGATTGGAGATTGAAGAAGAAGAGAAGAAAGAATCCAGGTTGAGTGCACCTGAAGATTGAAGAGAAAGAGGGTTGAGATTGCCCCAAGTTGAAGATAGCCAGCTGAAAACGTGTTGGAAATTGTAGAAGATTGAAGAAGAATTGCCAGGCAATGCAAATTTATTGATTTGAAGAAATTGATTTTATTAAGATTGAATTAAAGTGAAAGGAGAGCAAACAAATTTGAAGGGAGCCACTTTGAAGGAAATGCTTGTAGGTTATAGAGTGATAGCAAGTGATTCTGAAGGAACGTTGAAGGAGAAACATTGGAGATTGGAAAATATTGGAGGTAATAGAATATTGGAGAAGGAGATTGGAGATAGAAGAACAGAGGAAGATTCATGGAATTAGAGGAAAATGCAGCCGAAGTTGGAGGAGACAACATTGGAGTCAAAGCATTCTGTGTTTGAGGAAACGCAAACAAATGTTTGCAAGTAGCAGACAGAAAGGTGCATGAGAGCGTATGAGATGAGGAGCATTGGAAAGAGCTTGAGAGGAAAGAACGAAATGCTTGGAGGAGAAATTCAGAACGCGTACTGTGATTAATTGCAACGAAAGGAGAAAGCGTGTTGTGAATAGTCAAAATGAGGAAAGAAGAGCGTTGCAAATGTCGTCATAGAACACTTTGAAGACGAATGTATAATGCCAAAGGAGCATTGTTTGAGAGCGTTTTGGAAACGTTTGAGTACACCTGATAGAGAGAGCAATACGTGGCAGGATAACGTTGAATTATAGGCTTTGAAATGTTTAGAGGTAGAGATAGATTACAAGTTTTAGCACGCAGGAGAAGTGGAATTATGGTGAGTGGACGAGATGATTAGATGCATGGGATAAGTGCCTAAATTAAAGGTAACCTTTAACCTTTATGCTATTTAATGTGGAATTATGGTGAGTGGACGAGATGATTAGATGCATGGGATAAGCGCCTAAATTAAAGGTAACCTTTAACCTTTATGCTATTTAATGAGTGAGGTGCCAATTGGTTTTGAATTCATTTGATTTTGAGAGTTATAAGAAGGTGAATAATAATTTGATTATTAAATTTGATTTTGGGAGATACAAGAATTTGTTTAATAATTGAATAAAGTGGAGTGATAAGAAGATGAAATTGAAATTTGAAATGAATGAATGGGAGATATAAGAAGGAATAATTAATTATTTGAAGGAATTAATTAATTATTTGAAAGAAGGAAAGAAGGAATTAATGATTGAAGAAATTGAATTGAAATGATGAATGAAAGAAATGAATTAATGAATTGATTTGATGAAATTGAATTGATTTAGAAGTAAGGAGCTATTTGCAATCATGAGAGACTTTGTCTTTATGTAATATGTGAAATTTATTATGTAAGAGAGGAATATGAAGAATTAAATTCTCTTGTGAGTTTGAGGAGAGCAAAGGTCAAGAGTCTTATGTAAATATATATTGAAGACAAAGCTATGTATTATGTATCGAAGAAGCATTGCATTAATGCATGCTTTTGTATATGTATTTCAATAAAAAATTTTAGTGTTGTGAATTATTTGAGTGATTTATATTCATTGAATCCTTTGATATTCTTGAGATATTATTTGATCCTAGTGATTAATAATTTTGTGAGAATAGTGGTGATTTGCTAATAGGACTTGAGAACACCTTCATTTTACAAGCCAAGAACATGACCACAATGAAGGAGGGGAGTCGTGAATCTTATCTTTTTGGTCACGAATAACTACCCATTTGTTGTCCTTTCAAGTTGCTCTCACTTGCGCATGTGCTTTTTGTAGTTCCTCTATCTGAAGACGTGTGAGGTCCTTATCCAAGTCAATTCTTGTGGATAAAGTAAAACTTTTCTTGGCTTTTAAAGCCTCAAATGTTCCTTAGATGAGTGGAATTGGATCAGAAGAGTGCCATCAGGGGCTACCCAAGCCCGATCAAGGATAACATCCTTGATATCCAATGTGTTATGCAAAAAATCATGGCTTGCCTTTAAGGGATCAATAGGCTTTGGAAGACCTTGAACTCGAAGGTTGAGTTCTTTGGCTTGACGTGCCCTTTCCTCATCAAATTAGGCTTGCATTGCTAACTCCACAATGGGAGAAGTCCTTTTCCCCTTAACCATTTGAACCCATGAATTATGTTCTTTAACCTGTTTTTGAAGAGATTGCTGATGAGAATTTGTCTCGTTTTGGAGATTCTCATGTTGGACAAGGATATTTGTTTTCTTATTTTGTATATCACGAATGAGCTTTTGAAGATGGTGAAGATCATCGGTTGGAGATGCATGAGTTCAAATTTTTCTATTCGATAATGTTAAGATCCTGCTATAAAATAAACTCAAATAACACACTCTCACACAATTGCTTGGAAATAACTCACATAAACATCACATTAATATAACAAAAATTTGCATAAAGAACAATCTCACAATAGGACTGAATCGCAGGCCTCTTCGAGGGGCAACCTCCTTCAATACTTCATTAATTTTGCAAAAGATGGTTACATTGGTGCCCTTTCGGGTATTTAAGGAGTTTCCTTCCAAGGTTGGCTTACATGCAAAATGCCACCTGGATTACATGCATAATGCCACCCGAATTACATGCATAGTGCCACTTTGAATTACATGCACAATGCCACTCGAATTACATGCACAAGGCCACTCGAATTACATGCATAATGCCACACGAATTACATGCACAATGCCACCTATCTACCATGTGTTACATAAAAAGGGTGCCATTTGTCATGGGCACTACCTAAGCTAAAACTTAGAACATTACAAAATATTAATCATGGGTACTACCCACGTTCACTAGGAATTATTACATCATGGAAGTTATTACATTAAGGGTTAGGATGAGATCCTAACATGCCCTTCTCCTTGAAGAAGCTTTGTCCTCAAAGCTGAAAATGAGGAAACTGTTGCTGAAGTTGATGGAGAGACTCCCATGTAGCATCCTCAGGTTGAAGTCCACGCCACTGAACCAGGACCTCTGTGATGGTACGGTTGCGAGTTCGACGATACAACAGCTGCTTTGGTGCAAGTAAGATGGAGCCTTCTTCATCCAATTCGGGAAGTGTTGATGGAACCTGTACCTTGGAGCTGCCCGAAATGTAGGAGGGAGGCGTGAGTGGAGGGTGCCCGTAAACTGCCTCTGGTGGCGGTATGATAGGAAGTGTTGTACCACCATTCGGCCAAAGAAAGCCATTTTGCCCAATGAGTAGGATGATCGGAGGCAAGCGGCGAAGGTAGGTTTCCAAGCGGTTATTAACAACCTCTGTTTGACCATCCGTTTGCGGATGGTAGGCTAAACTCATTGTGAGTGAGTCCCCACAACTTAAACAACTCTTGCCAAAAATTGCTAGTAAGGCTGGGATCACGATCAGATACAATGGAGGTTGGCATGCCATGAAGGCGAAATATGGAGTCAAGAAAAATTTGGGCAATAGTGAATGTTGTGTAAGGATGGGTTAGGGCACAAAAGTGAGCATACTTTGAAAGGCGGTCCACTACCACAAAAATAACAGACTTGTCTCCAGATTTAGGTAGCCCTTCTATGAAATCCATAGAGATGTCGGTCCACACCGATCCGGTATCGGCAAGGGTGGAAGAGTGCCCGAAGAGTGCACTTGTTTCTCTTTTCATCCTTTGACTCAGTGTCGCGATCTGCCTACAAAAGAGCGAATGTCCTGTTTCCTACCTTTCCAAAATAAGGTGCGCTTGAGTCGCTCATAAGGTGGTCTGATATTGGGAGGTGTACTATCCGGCAATAATGGAATGGCATGGTCGTGAGAGCGATGCGGTGGTAGTGTGATGGGTTACGAAAAGATGGCCTCATGTTTGTGGAGAATCTGTTGCATGTCTTGTGGGATTTCACCCATTGGAGATGTGGAGGGCTGGATGGAGAATAGTTGTGCAATGACCCCACGTGATGATTTCTTTAGCAATTTCTCCATGCCGTTTGAACTGATAATTTGAGGTGTTCTTGTCGGGGAGCCCTTGATGATGTGTGTTTGTCCGTTATGGAAGAACTGCATCCAAAGTTTAGCAAAGTTCCAACCGATAGTGCCCAACGTACTCAACCATTGGCATCCCAAAACAATATCACATCCACCCAAATGGAGGGCAAACATGTCCTGCTTGAGTTCATAGTCCCCTATCTTGATTTTAACATTGCGACACTTTCCTTGACAAGATAAGGTTCCCCCATTGGCTACCATGACCTCAAAGGAACTACAATTGTGGATATAGCAATTTGCCCGTTGAGCAACTCTAGGGTCAATGAAGTTGTGCGTGCTTCCCGAATCCAAAAGGATGGAAAGACGTTGGCCCTTGAAACATCCTGTAACCTTCATGGTTTGAGGAGTAGTAATGCCTGCAAGGGCATGGATTGTAATTGATGTCTCAGGTTCCTGTTTCCCTTCTTCTTGTGGAGGAGGTGTTTCTGGAGGGTCCTCATCCTCATCACTCTCGTCAGCGGTATCAGGTTCTCCAACATCTATCAAGAACAATTTTTTGTGTGCACACTTATGCCCCTTGAAAAACTTTTCATCACAATTGTAGCATAATCCTTGGGCACGACGTGCATCCATCTCTTCGGTGGTGAGGCGCTTGGGTGCGGCGGGTTTATTATCATCCGGGTGTTGGGCTCTAGGGGGAAATGAAGGTCTATTTTGAGGAAACTTTGATGGGTGTCTTTGGGCGAGAGAGTTTAGATTCGACCAAACGGGCCAAACTGATAGCTTCCATCATAGTTCGTGGTTTCAACATTTTGACTTACGCTTGGAGTTCCATCTTCAACCCACTGATATAACAACTATGGAAGAACCCTTCACTCAATCCTCTTGTCCGATTGGCCAATTTTTCAAATTGAGCTTGGTACTCTCGGACTGACCCTGTTTGTTGTAGTTTGGTTAAGGCTCCTGTAAAGTCCTCAAACTCACTAGGACCAAATCGAGTGAGTAGTTGGGATTCAAAATCCTCCCAAGAGAGATTTGGGTAGGCAAGACGCAACCATTGAAACCAGTGTAGAGCCTCAGATTCCAAGTTAAAGGAAGCCATCTGGACTCGATGAAATATGGGTACATTATGAAGTCGAAAGAATTGGTCAACCCGACATAGCCACCCATCAACATCCTTCCCACTAAATTTGGGAAAGTCCAATTTGGGCATTCTAAAGGGTGGATCATGGTCACGATTCCTTGTAGAACTCTCAGCTTGGTATTCCGATTTGGGTGGTTCTCTTCTCAGTTTGTTGTCCACTTATGTCAGTGCTTCTTCTAGGCGGTTGCTAGTGGCCTCATGCTCTAGGCGAAGACCTTGGACTTCTTCCCTTATGGAGTGAAAAGCCGAGTTCAAGTTCTCAATGGCTTTTGTTAGGGACTCCAAGTGTTCTAGTTCTTTCCGGTGTCCCACGGGTACCCTGGGCCATTTTTTTGACCTTTTGTGACCGAGTTACTAAAAATAGAATTGAATTTTTAGGACTTACTATTTTTAGTAAGTGCCCAAAAAAGTGCTTGGGTGCTATATATCAAAATGATCAGTAGAAGGAGGTGGTCACAATGAGCTATATATCTCAACACTACTTTTTGGCACCCGAGGACTTTTTTTTTTTTTTATCTCTGTTTCTTTGAGTCTAACGGTGTTTCTGATTCGATTCGAGCTGCTGAGCAAAAGTTGGCTCTTTGGAGCACTATCTATAGCGGCCGTGTTTCACACTCAAGATTCTCTGTATTTTGCGGGTGGCGATATGACGATTCTGTTACGACCACGAAGGCTGTGAATTACGCCTCATTGTGTCTTGACCTCTCGACTTTGATGACTTTGTGGCTGCCCTGTAAATTTTACTGTTATTCTCCAGACTTTCAACTTAAGTGTCACCCTCATGGCTTATCCCGAATGCATGTCCCTTCTATTATTTTTTTAGTAGAGGACTCCTTTCTCATATGCTCACTTTTGAAATGCAGGTTTACGAACATGGATGTTTGGATTTTTATTTTTATTTTTACGTTTTTTACAGGTTGAAGTTTTAACAGAACCGGGGAATGCTAAGTATAGGAGTATGTACCACCCATAGGCCCTCTAATATACCGACAGGTGACGAACAATAGTGCTCAGACCAATATTTCGGGCCACTACTCAAGGAGGATTCCACACATACCTTGAGCTCACTACCTGCCTCTCGACAATACGGGAGGGTAATCGTCCGAGGATCTTGTGTCCCGTAGACTATGAGTAATACAAGGCCGAAGAGCTTCCTAATGGCTAAAAGTTTGTTTAATCCTAGATGGTCTCCCGATATACCCGAAGATACGTGGGAGCTCAAGTCCGTGCGCGAGTTACGTACGAGGCACGGGTATTGGAGCACGATCGCCCCTCACTTCACTAGACGCTTTATGGGCTATCTAGCTTAGCCAATAACGACGGATCCTTCGCGATATTTTAAAACCCCCGGTACGGGGTTTCTACCTACTCAACTAATAATATATTTTTTGTTTTGGTCCGAAAAAAAAAAACACTATATTTTTTTGGATTTTTTTTTAATAAGGAAAAACGAGAATGGAAAAAACACACGGAATTTATACCTAACGAGGCGGATTGGATGGCAAGAATCGTTGCGGTTGCGGCGAGAACTTGGCCCTGGAAAGCGCTACGATACCACTTGTTAAGATCCTGCTATAAAATAAACTCAAATAACACACTCTCACACAATTGCTTGGAAATAACTCACATAAACATCACATTAATATAACAGAAATTTGCATAAAGAACAATCTCACAATAGGACTGAATCGCAGGCCTCTTCGAGGGGCAACCTCCTTCAATACTTCATTAATTTTGCAAAAGATGGTTACATTGGTGCCCTTTCGGGTATTTAAGGAGTTTCCTTCCAAGGTTGGCTTACATGCAAAATGCCACCTGGATTACATGCATAATGCCACCCGAATTACATGCATAGTGCCACTTTGAATTACATGCACAATGCCACTCGAATTACATGCACAAGGCCACTCGAATTACATGCATAATGCCACACGAATTACATGCACAATGCCACCTATCTACCATGTGTTACATAAAAAGGGTGCCATTTGTCATGGGCACTACCTAAGCTAAAACTTAGAACATTACAAAATATTAATCATGGGTACTACCCACGTTCACTAGGAATTATTACATCATGGAAGTTATTACATTAAGGGTTAGGATGAGATCCTAACAGATAAATTTTTAACCTTGTTCCTGGATTTGATGTTGTAGGGACACAATTGTAGTGTCCTTCATGTGAAGTTGGTTTTGGAGTAGTGATATTTGTTGTTGAAGCTCAATGCCAAAATGCTTGACTTCTGCAATCCATTTGGTGAGGCAATTGTACTTGAGTTTGGGAGTTAACATTGTTCGGAGAGCATGTGAAGGTGGAGTTTCCATATTAGATCAAAAACCCTAACTATAGTTAAACCTTGACTCCAATTTTTGTTGGAGAACCAAACCCTGAAAACCCTTGCTTTGGTTTCCACTAGAGAAGCAAACCTAGAAAACCCTAGCTCTGGTTTCCATTGGAGAAGCAAAGCCATAAAACCCTAGCTCTAGTTTTTGCTAGAGAAGCACACCCATAAAACCTTGGCTCCGGTTTTCATAGGAGAAGCAAACCCAAAAAACCTTGGATCCGGTTTCTGCTAGAGAAGCAAGTTGAAAAAACCCTTGGTGTCGGTTCTTGTTGTTGAAGCAAACCCAGAAAACCTCGACTCCTATTCCCGTTAGAGAAGCAAACTTAAAAAACCTTGGCTCTGGTTCTTGATAACCCAAAAATCCCTAGCTCTTGTTCTTGTGGAGAATCAAAACCTTGGCTTTGGTTCCTGCTAGAGAAGCAAACCCAGAAATCCTTGGTTCTCGTTGGAGAAGCAAACCTAGAAAACCTTGGTTCTTGTTGAAGAAGCAAATCTAAAAAACTCTACCTGGTTTCCATTGCAAAAGCAAAACCTGAAACCTTCGCTCTAGTTTCAGATGGAGAAACAAACTTGGGATACCCTAGCTTCTGTTCTTGTTGGAGAAGCAAACCCAGAAAATCCTAATTGGTTCCGGCTGGAGAAGCATACCTAGAAAATCCAAATTGGTTATGACCGGAGAAGCAAACCTAGAAAATCCTAACTTGGCTGGAGAAGCAAACCCATAAAACCTTGGTTTCACTTCCAGTTGGAGAAGCGAACCCAAAAAACCTTGGCTCCAGTTTTGGCTAGAGAAGCAACCCCAAAAAATCCTTAACTCCGGTTCCCGTTGGAGAAGCAACCCCAAAAAATCCTTAACTCCGGTTCCCGTTGGAGAAGCAAACCCAAAAAACGTTATCTAGTTCTCACTAGAGAAGCAAAAGTAGAAAACCCTGGCTCTAGTTTCGGTTGGGGAAGCAAACCCGGAAAACCCTGGCTCCGGTTCCCATTGAAGAAGCAATCCCAAAAAATCAGTCGGAGATGCATGAGTTCGTTCCCTTTGTGCCATTTCGATCATTATTTCCCTTGTTCCCTTTGTGCAGTCAAGCGGTGCCAAAACTCACGCATTTTATGCCATATCAGCACCTTTGACAACAACTTTTTGTAGCATCCACCTCTTCAATGCCATTTTAGTGACAATGGGATCTCAGACTTTCATGATGCCACTTTGGCACCAATTGCAGCAATATGGCACTATCTTCACTATCTTCTTAGTAATTATTGAGAGATGAACTGTTTCTAATGTCCTTATGTTTTGCAATTATGTAATAAATATGTATTATTTGTTTTAACCATAAAATAGTACTTTCCTGGAGATACACCTCATTATGTATCTCTTTTTTTTAATTTAAAGTTCACAAAGCTTCAGATTAAGTTAATGTCTCAAAAGATGGGAGAAGACATTATGCTGCAATAGAAGATCAGGCCTACAAGTAGTGAAGATAGAGAGTATTGATTGATTTATCTGAAGAGGCAGCTTCCATGCAAGGCAGGGAGGCATACCAAGGAATGGTGGAAGAAATCTATCCTCATGTTTTGTAGAATTTAGTATGTAGGGACCAAAAACCTCTCACTGGGGAGATCTGATCTGTATGGAACTGGTACTCAATAAAAATTCAGAGCTTCAGCACTAAAATACAAACATTGAACCAATGTTACATGGCACATCTCACTTGAACTAGCTAGGATGACTTTTAGGCTTGCCTCCAGACACTGTTTTTTTTTTTTTGAAGGATAGATACATGGTTTTGCACATTGTTGGGGATTCTTAATTAGTTTCATTGGTATAGTCCAATAGCAAGGTGAGTTGGGAAGAGTTATGCAACAGAGCATGATTTATTTGGAAGATGTAGCAGTCCCATTTTAGTTTTTACTTGGCCATTTTAGTTTTTAAGGGAGGATTAATTCATTTTCTTTCTATGCTGTACTATTATTTCTTAGCTTCAAGGGAAGTAAGCTGTTTGATTTTGGCAGCATACTTGTGTGGAAGAATATAACATACATTTTGTTTGAGGATTTTTAGAATTCTGATTGAGGCATATCACCTTATGGGCTATGTTTTTACTGCCCTATCTGTTTCATTTTCCTGCTCCATTAATGGCGCCTAAACCTAGGATAAAAACAAATACTAAAATAGATAGCGTCTTCTGTGCAGTAAGCCTACTTTGTATCTGAATAACTAATTAATATGAGATTTTTCTTCTGTATCAACTGGAGTCTAAAGTCTAGTGTCCCTCTCATGTAACTGAGGTTCCTTTCTTCAATTTTTTTTTTTTTTTTGATTGGTTGAAAGGGTGTTGAAAGGTCCCTGAACCTTGTACAAGTATTTTTTACATGTTTTCCAAACCGACCGAAGAGGCCCAAGAGCTAAAGATCAAAGAAAAAGCAAAACACCACAAGAAGAAAGGTGTCGCGTTATCGCGAGAAGTTGCATTTTTGCGGTCCAAAGCATAGGGCAAAAGCAAGGAGGAAAAGTTGTCGTGATATCGCGACATGTTGCACCGTCGCGGCCAAAGGAGGAAGAGATGTCGCGATATCGTGACAGGAAGCAGCATCGCGGCCGAAGGAGAGAAAGTGTAGCGATATCGCGACATGTTGCAACGTCGCTGCCAGAAGAGAAGTGTCGCGATATCGCGACAAGTTGTGTCGTCGCGGCCAGAGGAGGAAAGGTGTCGCGAAATCGCGACATGTTGCACCGCCGCGGCCACAAGAGAAAAGGTGTCGCGAAATCGCGACATGTTGCATTGTCACGGCCAAAGGAGAAAAAGTGTCGCGAAATCGCGACATGTTGCACCGCCGCGGCCACAAGAGAAAAGGTGTCGCGATATCGCGACATGTTGCATCGTTGCGGCCAGAGGAGGAAAGGTGTCGCGATATTGCGACATGTTGCATCGTCGCGGCCAGAGGAAAAAAGGTGTCGCGAAATCGCGACATGTTGCATCGTCGCGGCCAGAGGAAAAAAGGTGTCGCGAAATCGCGACATGTTGCAGCATCGCGGCCAGAGGAAAAAAGGTGTCGCGAAATCGCGACATGTTGCAGCATCGTGGCCAAAGGAGAGAGTGTCGCGAAATCGCGACATGTTGCAGCATCGTGGCCAAAGGAGAGAGTGTCGCGAAATCGCGACATGTTGCAGCATCGTGGCCAAAGGAGAGAGTGTCGCGAAATCGCGACATGTTGCAGCATCGTGGCCAAAGGAGAGAGTGTCGCGAAATCGCGACATGTTGCAGCATCGTGGCCAAAGGAGAGAGTGTCGCGAAATCGCGACATGTTGCAGCATCGTGGCCGAAGAGAAAAGGTGTCGCGAAATCGCGACATGTTGCACCATCGCGGCCGAAGAGAAAAGGTGTCGCGAAATCGCGACATGTTGCACCATCGCGGCCGAAGAGAAAAGGTGTCGCGAAATCGCGACATGTTGCACCATCGCGGCCGAAGAGAAAAGGTGTCGCGAAATCGCGACATGTTGCATCATCGCGGCCGAAGAGAAAAGGTGTCGCGATATCGCGACATGTTGCACCATCGCGGCCGAAGAGAAAAAGTGTCGCGATATCGCGACATGTTGCACCATCGCGGCCGAAAGAGTAAAAGTGTCGCAATATCGCGACATGATGTAACGCCGCGACCAAAGGAGAAAAAAGTGTCGCGATATCGCGACAAGTTGCAACCTCGCGGCCAAAGGAGAAAGAAATGTCGCGATATCGCGACATGTTGCATTTTCGCGGCCAAAGGTGAAAAGTGTTGCGATAACGCGACATGTTGTATTTTCGTTGCCGAAGGAGAAGAAGGAAAAAGTGTCGCGATATCGCGACAAGTTTCATCAGCATACCAAACCAATCCCTTGGCAACATCTCACATTGTGCAAACATTGAAACTTGTAGAATCGTTCCTTAGGCCAATGGGGAAGGAGTCTCTCCACACTTGAATGTCAGATTCGCCGACTCCCTTGTTAGCAAGCCAATCCATAACTTTGTTTCCTTCCCGGTATTGATGCTTAATGACTAATTCTGGGTAATTGCCAATTAGGGCCTTGCATTCTTGGAAAATCGAAGCAAGGGCCCAGGGAGGCTTAGCAGTACCATTGAGTCAGTTGATACAGTGCAGCGAGTCTCCTTCGATGATAAGTTTGTTGATGGTCAACCCTTCCAAGAGGATCAAACTTTGGAACAGAGCCCGCGCCTCTGCCATATTGTTGGATTGAATTCCCAGGTTCTAGGCAAAGGCCAAAATTATTTCTCCTCTGTGGTTTCTAAGAATTCCTCCTCCGCCAGCCGCTCCTGGGTTCCCTTTGGCCGCACCATCGAAATTGAGCTTGTGCCACCCAGTAGGTGGTAAGACCCACTTGATGACAGACTTGTCAACAGAATTACGGGGCATGGCAGAGATGTTAGACAGATTGAAAAGTTTGGTTAGGTTCGATTCTAGGCCAGGAGGGGGGGGTTTTGAAGACGAAACAAGAGAGGCATTCTCCGCAGCAAGGGCCAAGATTTTGACAACGATAATCTTCTTATCGGTGGCTTGATTTTTGAAAATTCTGGCGTTTCTCTGGAGCCATATCTGCCACAGGAAAAGGTGGAGGCAAGCTTGCCACATGAATTTAAGTTGGTTGCTCTTGAAAGGCCGGGGCCATTGCTTAATAAGGAAGGGAATGGAATGTGGGAGGGCTGTGGAGATGTCGAAGGTGTTATGAACCTGGTTGAGAACTGCTAGAGAAAAGGGACAATATTCCTGTTTTAGTGAAGCTTGTCATTGTTTGTTGCAATCATATTACATAATTGAAAATACTGTCCTATCTTGAAACACAAGTTTTAATGGTGCTTTTGTCTATATTCCGATCATTTTTACTTTAATTACTCTTTATATAGGAAATTTGATAGAAATTTGCAAATCTAATCTTTCAAAAGAAATAAGCAGTGAGTGCATGTCATAAGCTTTAACATATTTGCTTCAATTCTTTTTGGAGTCATGCTGGAATCTGTTGATTTTGAAACAAGAAATCCAATTAATTATTAAATATAAGATCTGAAGACGGTTTAGGCATAAAGTTTTGCACTACATGGACTTTGGATGGATGTTTTCTGCTTGCTTTATGCACTTCTTAGTGGACTTCTCTTATTTTTATTAAGGGAACTTTTCTTTCTTATAAAATGATTGCACTTGTGCTTTACTGGCATCTGCAGCTGTTTTTCTTTTTCTAATAGAAAATGAAGAGAATGCAAGTTTGGAAAGAGTTAGTCATTTTAGGATCTTTCATTTGGCCTGAGACCTTTAGCAGTCAAACTAGGCATTGCTGACTCATATTGGTGGCTACAATTGGTTTATATCTTTATCATGTAATTCCATATAAAAACACAGGTTTCACTGAAGTAGACATAGAAGGGGTGACCATATATATAAACAATTGATCGATTCAATTGAACTGCTTGATTCTCTCTGGATTCCAAGAAAATTGAAGTGGACCTCTTATGAATTTAGTAGGGAAGCCATCCAAAACATTAATGTGTTTAATAGGTTAGGGAACTAGATACTTAATGAAATTTGGTTGGATCCTACAGATTTTACACCAACGCCATTGTAAGGAATTAAGCTAGTGCTGCGCTAAGATAATGTTTTAGTTCCTTATAAAGTTATATGCTGTGTGTAACTGATAATCTGATGAAATGTTTTTTCCATTGATTGCATGAATTATGTAAAGAACATAATTATAGCCTTCATTTCGGTTTATCTGATTTCAGAAGTAGAAGATCTTTAGATTAATTATTATTTATTGCTTGGTTTACTATCCTTGTCTAAATAAATAGTTTTGATTTTGGGGTACTAAGAAAATGTCCTGATATATTACAAATGCTTTTGTGTAATTTATTTATAAAGTCTTTTAATGTAAACTGGGGCTTTATTAATTTTTGCTTTCTCATATTTTGATTTGTGTGGAACCAGGCTTTATGCGTTTGATGTACACTGCAATTCATTTTTCCCTCTCTTTGTTGCACTCTATGGTAATTCCATAATGCTCGGTTATCTATTATATGCTTAGTTTCACACATTCTTTTGCATATAACTATTTTTTTAAAATATTTTCTTAATTATATAACTTTGATTTGTCCTGCAGTGATTCAATATTTTCTCTCACCTCTGTTACTAGCACATGGTTTTGTTCCTGCCCTACTTTCCAATCTGCTCTTTACAGTAGCTTTATCTTACTATCATTACTTGAACTTCCTAGGTTATGATGGTAAGTCTCTGGAACAAAAATATTAGCTTTACTAAATTGAAGTATTTTTTCCTGTTATTTTGGGAGATCTTTCTCCTTACATATTTTCATTCCTGTGCCACAGTGCTGCCTTTTTTGGACAAGACAACATTTTTCCTCTATCCAATTGGATTTATCATTATTTTATCTCCCTTTCGTAAGTGAAAAAAAATAACACTTCTTTATATCTTTCATTTTAATTTCAACTTTCAACTATTTCTGTATTATTTTAATTTCATAATGTTGTTTATGTGCCTCTTATTGATTTAACATGCTTAATACTTGCTTTTGTGTGTGGCATGTTCAGTGGTACTTGCTGGCTTCAACCCCACACGACATATTCTGAATTTCTACTTTGGCTAGATCCTTGCAAAGAGATCAGTTTTCCATAACTCAATATTTCCTGGTTCAAATGTCTTCAAGATTGAAATTTCTTAATTTGTGGAGTTAGAATTGCTACGACTAGTCCTTTGTAGAGATGTCAATTTCCATCTTCCTTGCTCATTGTGGGGAGTATAATTGTGTATGGAGTGGACGTCCATACAAACCTGAGTTTTGCTTTGTATTCAACTCTGACAATTCACTTGATAGATAGATCATTTCTCCAACTTGTCTTGTAACTTCCCTTTTCTTTCTCTTTGGGAAACTTCTGTCTGCCATTATCTGCATGTGAAAATACCCACTTTGTGTGACGATCTTATGATGACCAAACAAAGATGGACACGGTCGTATTTCACAAGTCAAAAATAGGAAGGCATGTAACTCTCTGTTATGTGATGCTCCACACCTTGCAGTAAATTATTGCCTAGCTGATTGCTATCGCATGGATTGAATGGACATTTAATGGGGTGGGGGCCATGTGAGAGATTCACAGTTGATCCTGTCTGACTTGCCAGATGTGTTGGCTAGTTTGACAGTTTGACAGTTTGACAGACATTTAATATTCATATTTTGGCAGAAGCCACAAATTTTTTCTACACTGTTATGACTGCAATATGCTGAACTAGTTGCAGATCTTCTGATAGCCTGTTATTATTTTGCTGCTAGAATCAAACAGCAATATTGTATAGAGAATGCCTGTGTTGTGCTTTGTTTGGCGGAAATTTTCTTATGATTTCATACCAAAGTCGCTTATATTCAACATTGTTTTCTTTTCTGCTTAATATGATTTTGATCTTGGAGAAGCTTGTTATGAGATGTTTGTCTTGATACAGGGACAGATCTACGATATCGGATATTCTACTCACATGTAAATTTGTATTATATTACAAATGATTGAGGCATGCCAATTGTGTAATGCGAAAGTAGGTTAAGCTCGTTTGGAAAATATTTGTCATAAAATGTCTTAACATCTTAATACTTTTATATACAATCCATTAGTTTTAAATCATTTGGTAGAAGAGGTCCAATGTGCTATCAATAATTTAAGTAATTATATGTTTTTGTGACTGGGCAAAGAACCTCCTATGGGCTGTATGGTTTTGTTTGCTCACATGAAGTGTGCATTCCTGTCCACTTGGCATTTTTTTCCCTTAAAAAGAAGAGAGTTAATGCCCTTAGTGTGGTTTCCCGGTCTGGCTGATGCTATTTATGATTGCATTACACACAACTTGTAGGCACACTTCAAGGAAGGTATCGACAGGGAATTATATGCATCTGCATAAGATATAAGGCAGCCAGTTGTCGTAACCACTTGGCCAATTATTCTGGACTACTATTCAGATAATTAATGCAATTTCACTTTTTTTTTTTCTTCAGAAGATTTGCTCACCTAAAATCTTAATAGATCCTACAAAAATACTGTTAAAAGCCAACGGAAGTAGGATACTGTTAATATATCCTAGGAAAGTAGGATATATTTGCAGTAATTATATAAGAAAGAGTAGGGTGCCGTATTTGAAGGACGTTGATGAAACAGGTTAGAGGATATGTAATGGGCTGGGAATTGTGTCAAAGTGTTTCAAGTATTAACGATGAGTGTTGAAATCTTATTAGTGTCATGGTCATGTGACCTGGGTTTATAATGTTGCTATTTGTCTGATATAATTTTTCCATCTTTTTAAAGTTTACTGTTTGAAGTTATGATATAGTAGAAGAGACTAATACGATAAGAGAGAAAGATGGATGAATGGGTCTTGTGACCCAGGTTTATAATGTTTCTATTTGTCTGATATAATTTTTCCATATTTTTAAAGTTTACTGTTTGAAGTAATGTCATAGTAGAAGAGATTAATAAAATAAGAAGGATAAATAGGGTCTTGTGACCCGGGTTGATAATGTTCTATTTCTCTGATATAATTTTTCCATATTTTTAAAGTTAACTATTTGAAGTTATGTTATAGTAGAAGAGACTATAATAAGATAAAAAAGATGGATGAATAGATATTGCCTTCAAATGGTAGGTGAGTAAAGAGGTTAATTGAGAGAGTTATCTATCTTAACTACCTCTTAATAAAGAGATGTTGTGTAGCAGCTTCATCCCTCCAGGGACATACAGGTTCATTAAGTGGGAGCAGAAATTGGATACACGCATTACAGTAATAGTAGAGCTGTCGGCTGTATTTTCTCTTGCCTAAGGGTCTTGTCATTAACCTTAGACATAAGACCTGCTGAAAGTTTTCAAAGGAGAGAAAGTTATGCCATAGCCTTGTAATTTTTCCAGCCCTAGATAACTGTTGTCCTATGTTATTTTAAAATAAATCAGATCTGAGAATAATTTATTTAAACATGCAACAGTCACACAGATGGTTGGAAAAATAAATAGCGTGAACAACAAAAGTTAAATATATTTTTGAACATGAAATATCACAAATAAAAGAGGCTACAGGTACAACAGAACACTTCTGCTCTCTTGTTGCTTTTCTAGCCAACAATCATTGTTCTTCTCCTCCTAAGCTTGTATTTTTCCTTCAACAGTCTGTTCTCCTCCTATTATTTTATGTGTATCTAAAACACTTTTGACCTTCTCCTTTTATCTTTGAAAAAGGTAACCCTAATCTCTCTAACCTTAAGGTTAGATCTCATATCATATTGAGATGTAAGGTTAAAAATAAAAAATCACTTAAGTGAATATCAAAATAGAATCACTTAAGCGAATTACAAAATATAATCACTTAAGTGAACTTAAAAATAGAAAATCTCTGAAGTGAATTTCAAAATAGAATCACTTAAGTGAATTACAAAATAGAATCACTTAAGTGAACTTAAAAATAGAAAATCACTCAAGTGAAATTCAAAATAGAATTAGAAATGTCTCGAACCACTTCTCGCACGTGTATATAGAAGCCTGTGCAAGAAGTTCTTGTACGAGCTACATTTCTCAACGCTCCCTCTTAGTGAGGAAGGAATTCTGCACCAATCCAAGTTTGTCTCTGAATGCTTCAAACTTCCCTTTCAGTAAGGGCTTGGTCAGAATATCGACTACCTGCTGATCCGTGGGAATATATTGGAGCTTTACGACTCCCTTCCGAATCTCGTCTCGTGTGAAGTGATATTTGATGTCTACGTGTTTGGACTTGTCATGAAATACTGGATTCTTAGAGAGTTTGATACAACTCTGATTATCACAGTATATCATCGTGGGATCCAACTCCTGATCAATCAATATTGTAAGCAACTTGCGAAGCCAGATGGCCTCACAACTAGCAATACTGGTTGTCATGTATTCGGCCTTTGTTGAGCTAAGTGCCATAGAAGTCTGCTTCCTGCTGATTCAGGATATCATGCTTGATCCCAAGCTAAAACAACACCATGAGGTGCTCTTCCTGTTTGCTACATTGCTTGCCCAATCTGAGTCTGTATACCCCTGCAACCTCACTTCATCTCCAAGATATCTTAGACCATACTCCACCGTGCCCCTTAAGTATCTGAGCACATGTTTTGCTGCTACCCAATGCTCCTGCCTTGGATCCACCATGAACTGACTCAAGGTGTTCATTGCAAAACATATATCTGGTCGAGTGTTGACCAAATACATCAAGGATCCTATCAGTTGCTTGTACAACGTAGGGTCCACCAATTATGAATATGAAGCTGTCACCTTTTTCAGATTAGTGATCATGGGTGTGGCTATAGGTTTGTAGTCCTCCATCCAAAACCTCTTTAGGATCTCAATTGCATACTTACCCTGCCCAAGGAATATCTCCCCTGGTCTCTGCCAAACCTCCAAACCCCATAAGTAATGCATCATGCCAATGTCCATCTCAAACTCAGCTGCCATATCTGCTTTGCGCCCTGCAATGAGCTTCTCTGCACCTGTAAGAAACAAGTCATCTACATATAGCACCAAAATGAGTAGATCAATCCCAACAAATATGTAATTTAGATTAGGATTTGCATCACTTTTGGCGAAGCCCACACTCTGCAAGTATCCATCTATCCTGGAATACCATGCTCTCGGTGCCTGTTTGAGTCCATATAAGGCTTTCTTCAGCCTACAAATATGGGACTCCTTCCCATTTACCTCAAAGCCTTGAGGTTGCTCTATGTGCACTTCTTCCTCAATGATCCCATTAAGGAAAGTTGTCTTCACATCTCATAGATGAAGCTAAAGACATAACTGCTCTAATGGTAGTGTATTTGGCAACTGGAGCAAAAGTCTCCTCATAGTCCACTCCCTCTTTCTGGGACAACCCTCTCGCCACAAACCTTGCCTTGAACTTCTCGATGTTGCCATCTGCAACATGCTTAATTTTGTAGAGCCACTTGGAACTCACAATTGACTTCCCCTCCAGTCTTGGCACTATGTCCCAAACATCATTCTTCATGATGGAGGTGTACTCCACCATGGCATCCCGCCAAACTTGTTGGTCTGTTGCCTCCTGAAAACTGGTAGGCTTTGAATTTATGATGTTACTCATCAATGCCATGTAGCTTGAAAACTTCCTTGGAGGTCTGCTCTCCCTAATCATCTTGCTAGGAGCCTCAACATACTCCTCAACATCCCTCAATGTCTGTGTAAGCCATTGAGGTCTCCTGATAGAACTGGAAGGGGCTAATGTCTCCACCTCCTCACCTGAAGGTGGTTGTTCTGAACTGGAAACCACTGGTGTCTTTGGTGACCTTAGCTCAACTTTCGGAGCTTCTTGCTCATTCTCTATTACTGGAATAGGCTCACGGGACTTCCTGGATGCAACGTCCTCCTCAAACTTTACATCCCTGCTCACTACTATCTTCCTCTTCTCTGGAATATAAACCCTGTAAGCTTTTGAAATCTCATTGTATCCTGCAAATAAACCCTTCCTACTGGAGGGCTCCAACTTGGTCCTCTTCTCTACTGGAACATGGATATAAACTGGACATCCAAAGATGCAAAAATGACTCATCTCTGGTTTCACACTAGTGAATGCCTCCTTTGGTGTCTTGTCCTCCAAGATCCTGTGAGGACACATGTTTTGGATGTAGACTGTTGTGTTGCATGCTATCGGCAAGCCTGGGTCATGAATCATGCCCCTAGCAGCCCCTATGATGGATCGATTCTTTCGCTCTGCAACCCCATTCTGCTGTGGGTTGTATGGAATAGTCAACTCCCTCTTGATTCCTGCTTGCTTGCAGAAACCATCGAACTCCTTGGAGGTATATTCACCCCCATTGTTTGATCTCAAGACCTTGATCTTCTTCTATGTCTGGTTCTCAACTAGAGCTTTGAAATCCTGAAACCTGCTAAAGACTTCATCCTTGGTCTTTAAAAAGTAGATCCATGTCTTGCGAGAGAAATCATCACTAAAGAAAACATAGTACATGCTACCTGAAATCATCACTAAAGAAAACATAGTACATGCTACCTGAAATTGATGCTATTGACATCGGTCCACAAACATTCGAATGTACTAGATCTAGTATCTTCTTAGACCCATGCTCACTATTTTGGAAAACAACCTTGGTGTGCTTGCCAAGCGTGCACCCTCTGCATACTCCCTGTTGCTCAATGCTGAACTTTGGAAAACCTGCGACTCTCCCTCAGAATAGGCAACACTCTATGATGCAGGTGCCCCATCCTCTTGTGCCACAAATCACACAAGTTGTTATTGCTATGAACTAGGGCTTGAACAGGTTCACCTTGCAACCTGTATAAACTGCCTTCTCTAACCCCTATTACTTGTGTTGTTTTCAGGCGATTCTTTTGGTCTAATAAGGACATGCTATCTGTGTGGCGGCTTCTAGGGCGGACAACGCAAAATACTGTGGCGGCCATAAAAGCTGGACAACCTGCCCGAATTCGTGGCGGCTACCGATTCCACCATGTAAATTCAAAAAAAATAAAATAAGGACATGCTGGTTTTTGAACTCCACTGCATAACCCTTATCCTTGGTCTAATAAGGACATGCTGGTTCTTGAACTCCACTGCATAACCCTTATCCTCCATAACCGAAACTGAAAGCAAGTTCTTCCTGAGACCTGGAACAAACAAAACATCATCAAAGTCTAAAGATTTCCCTGATTGGAGTCGAAAAGGAATGGTACCAATTCCTACAACTGGATATTTGGTATCATCACCAAGCTCAACCCGAACGCCCGAGTCCTGCTCTTGTAGACTGGTAAAACATTGTCGGGTTGATGTCATGTGTCGATATGCCCCACTATCCACATACCAAGCATTCCTTGGAACCGTGCTGGTAGAAAGGCAAGAGAC
Organism: Wollemia nobilis; assembly: GCA_028583015.1. NCBI lineage: Eukaryota > Viridiplantae > Streptophyta > Pinopsida > Araucariales > Araucariaceae > Wollemia > Wollemia nobilis. The sequence continues at coordinate 6,005,666 of JAQPPZ010016681.1, read as the reverse complement.
CAATGAGAAATCCTTCTTGAATTTGGCAGCAAACTCACTCATCTGAGTTTCTGCAGAGGTTGCTACTTGCATCTGCTGCTGCTTCCCTTTGCCCTTCTTGTTTGGACACTGTGATGCATAATGACCGTGGTTATGACAAATGAAGCACTTGATCTTGCTCAAGTCCTTCTTCCCTGACTGTGAGATTGGCTCATTCTTTACCTTACCCTTGTTGGGTCCTTTACCTTTGCCCTTCTTGGTTTGCCCAAAAAGAGCTAGGTTATTGTCACCACCTTTCTTGTTGGCCTTTGACTCCATTCGAGTCTCCTCTTGGATAAAATCATCCCACAGTTTCTCAAATTTGGGAAGGTTCTCACGAGCACAAATGCCTTTGACAAATGGTTCCCATGAAGTTGAGAAACCATTAAGTGCCACGTTCACCAACTCTGTGTCTTCAACCTTCTCCCCTATTGCTGCCAGTTGATCACGAATCTGTGTTATCTTCATCAAGTAATTGGTAACGGTGTCATATCTGGTCATTTCCATAGATCTGAGTTTGTTCCGCAATATCATCTTCCTGTTTATGTTCTCGCTCTGGTAGAGGCTAGCCAGGGCATCGAACATCTCCTTTGCCTTAGTCTTCTCGGATATGTGAGGAATCAGGTGATCCTTCACTGAATCCAAGATCATCCGCTTGGCCTTCACTTCCTATTTTTTGTGAGCTGCCAATTGTTGCGGATTTGTAGGCAAAGTCACATCATCTTTGACAACATCCCAAAGATCATTCTCTTCCAATAAGAACATTACCCTAACTTTTCAGGGCAAAAAATTTGAGGCACCTTCCAATCTATCCTCAAATATGAGGCTAGCTGCTACCATCTTTGAGATATGCCGAAATATTAATGAATAAAAAAAAAGTCTTGCAAATAAGCTTAGTCCTTCAAGCCAAAAAAAAATATGAAACCCTAACTGCTATTTTTTTTTCTTGAAACCCTAACTGCTGTAAACCCTTGAGGATCTCAATCACAGAACCTAGCTCTGATACCATGTAAATTTTCCAACCCTAGATAACTGTTTTTCCATGTTATTTTAAAATAAATCAGATCTGAGAATAAGTTATTAAAACATGCAATAGTCACACAGATGGCTGAAAAATAAACAACGTGAACAACAGAAGTTAAATATATTTTTGAACATGAAATATCACAAATAAAAGAGGCTACAGCTACAACAGAACACTTCTGCTCTCTTGTTGCTTTTCTAGCCAACAATCACTGTTCTTCTCCTCCTAAGCTTGTATTTTTCCTTCAACAATCTGTTCTCCTCCCATTATTTTATGTGTATCTAAAACACTCTTGATCTTCTCCTTTTATCTTTGAAAAAGGTAACCCTAATCTCTGTAACCCTAAGATTAGATATCATCTCATATTGAGATGTAAGGTTAAAAATAGAAAATCACTTAAGTAAATTACAAAATAAAATCACTTAGGTGAACTTAAAAATAGAAAATCTCTTTAAGTGAATTTCAAAATAGAATCACTTAAGTGAATTTCAAAATAGAATCACTTAAGTGAATTACAAAATAGAAAATCACTCAAGTGAAATTCAAAATAGAATTAGAAATGTCTCAAACCACTTCTAGCACGTTCATACAGAAGCCTGTGCAAGAAGTTCCTGTCCAAGCTATATTTCTCAACAAACCTCCATGGTGATGGGCCAAAAAAATAGTTCAGAAAGACGATGATATTATGTATGCAAAGCAAAGAGAAATATGTCCATGTATAATGTGTTTGGTAGAGACAAATGGATGGTTCGTGTAAATTTTAATTCATTTGTTCAACCGTTATCGAGAATAAGATCTGTGGTTGTTATCACTAGTACAAATATAATGTTTTATTACATAGAAAAAATTGTCTTAAATAGAGAGCCTGGACCTTATATTAGGGGTGCCATTTGAAAACGAATATGTAAGATTGTAAGTTTGTTTTCGTTGCTTGTGCTCAAGTTTTATTGTCTGTTGCATTAATCGATTGAAGTACCAGTACTTGAATTCCATTAGTCAACGGAGAAAAATGTTGCTGGTTCATGGACAAGGAGGGAGGGGCTTAATGATATGTGAGTTTTATTGTCTGTTGCATTAGTTGGTTGAAGTACCAGTACTTGAATTCCATTAGTCAACGGAGAAAAAGGTCGTTGGTTCATGGACAAGGATGATATGTGATATGAATTGGTTGGTTGGAAGTGCAAAGGAACTTTGGATGCCTGTTTTGTTAACAAGCGGAAATAAAGGTAGACAAGGTGAAGGTTTACATTGATAAACAAGAACAGGGGATGATATATAGTTGAGTGAAGGAAGGATTTATTGCCATTTATTTAACGAATGAGACATGAAGATCTCTCATATATACACTATTGAGTATTCTAGCCATATGTGCACCATAACTTGCATTGACAATATATACAATTTTATTATTTATATTTAATACAAAAGGTACAACAACATGATGTGGCAATCATTTTTATCCTATTTTCATATTTTCATCAAGAATAGGAAATATCAAATATGCCTTGATTTTTTTATTATTGAGAAATACTTCTTATACACATCCACCGTGGGGATTGATCCCGGGTCACATCACCGATAATGCAAGTTATAATATTAAATATTAAATACACATATTACAATAATATTAGAGCTATTAGCTGTAATTTATTTTGCCTAACGATCTTGTCATTAATCTTAGACATAAGATCTACTGAACGTTTTCAAAGGAGAGAAAGTTATGCTATAACCTCCATGGTGATGGGATAAAAAAATAGTTATGAAAGACAATGATATGGTGCATGCAAAGTAAAGAGCAACAAGTCCATGTATAATGTGTTTTGTAGAGACAAGTGGATGGTTTTCATAAGTTTTAATTCAATTGTCCAAACATTATTGAGAATGAGTTTTGTGGTTGTTATCATTAGTAAAAATATAATGGTTTATTGCAAAGTAAAAACCGTCTAAAATAGAGAGAGTCTAGACCTTATATCATGGGTGCCATTTCAAAATGAATATTTTAGATTGTAAATTTGTCTTTGTTATTTGTGCTCGCGCTTTTTTGTCCGTTGCATTAGTCAATTGAAGTACCATTACTTGAATTCCATTAGTCAACAGACAAGGAGGGAGGGGCTTAACGATATGCGATGTGAATTGGTTGGCTAAATGTGTGAAGGAGCTTTGGATGCCCGTTTTGTTAACAAGTAGAAATAAAGGCAAAAGAGGTGAAGGTTTACATTGATATACAAGAACATGGGAAGATAGATAGTTGAGTGAAGGAAGACTTTATTGTCGTTTATTCGATGAATATGGCATGAAGGTCCTTCACTATTCTAGCCATATGTGTACGATATTGGACATTGACAATATGTGTAATTTTATTATATATATATATATATATATATTTAATACGAAAGGTACGGTAACACAACATGTCAATCATTTTTATCTAATTTTCATCAAGAGTAGAAAATATGCCTCCATTTATTCAAAACATTATTTTTTATTTTTCTTCAAATGAAAATTAAATGAAATTGATTGGTATGTTTTTTCTTGTTTATTGGTTATTAATAATTTGGTATTAATATATAATATAGGTTTGTAACTAATATAAAGATATGAAGTTCTACTTATTAAATGGTTCTATTTGTTTGATGTAATTTTCCATAAGTTTTGAAGTTAACTATTTGAAGTTATGTTAGAGTAGAAGAGACTAATAAGACAAGAATTATGGATGAATGGGTGTTGCCTTCAAATGGTAGATGAATAAATACATTAACTTAGAGATTCATCTATGTTACCTACCTACTAATAAAGAGATGCTGTGTAGCGGTCCCTCTAGGGACATAGAGGTTCATTAAGTGTGAGCAGTGGATTTGATACACATATTACAGTTTTATTAGAGTTGTTAGCTGTATTTTCTCTTGCCTAGGGTCTTATCATTAACCTTAGACATAAGATTTGCTGAAAGTTTTCAAAGGAGATAAGTTATCCCATAATCTCCATGGTGAGTACCAAAAGATAGTTTAAAAAGACAATGATATGGTGCATGCAAAGCAAAGAACAAGTAGTCCATGTGCAATGTGTTTTATAGAGATAAATGGATGGTTTCTGTAATTTTAATTTATTTGTTCAACTGTTATTGAGAATAAGATTTGTGGTTGTTATTGCAAGTAAAAATATAATGGTTCATTGCAAAGAAAAATTGTCTTAAATAGAGAGATTCTGGACCTTATATTAGGGGTACCATTTGAAAACAAATATTTTAGATTGTAAATTTGTCTTCGTTGCTTGTGCTTAAGTTTTTTTGCCTATTGCATTAATTGATTGATGGACAAAGAGGGAAGGGGCTTAACAATATGTGAGGTGAATTGGTTGGCTGGAAGTGCAAAGGAACTTTGGATGCCTGTTTTGTTAACAAGTGAAAATAAAGGTAAAAGAGGTGAAGGTCTGCATTGATAGACAAGAATAGGGGATGATAGATAGTTGAGTGAAGGAAGAATTTATTGCCATTTATTTGACAAATGTGACATGAAGATCCTTCCTATATGCACTATTGCCTATTCTAGCCACATGTGCACCATCTCTAACATTGACAATATGTGCAATTTTATTATTTATATTTAGTATGAAAGGTACAATAACACAACATGACAATCATTTTTATCCTATTTTTATTAGTAAGAAATATGCCTTCATTTATTCAAACACTATTTTTTCATTTTTTTCAAATGAAAAATAAATGAAATTGATTGGTATGATTATTGTTGTTTATTCATTATTAATAATTTAATAATAATTTGGTATTAATATATAATATAAGTTTGTAATTAATATAAAAATATACTATAGTCTATATATATTTTTAGTATTTTTAAAGTTTACTATTTAAAGTTATGTTATAGTAAAAGAGACTAATAAGAAAGATGAAGGGGTCTTGTGACCCTGGGTTTATATGTTTCTATTTGTTTGATATAATTTTTTCATATTTTTAAAGTTAACTACTTAAAGTTATAGTAATATTAGAATTGTCAACTTTAATTTCTCTTGCCTAAGGGTCTTGTCATTAACTTTGGGCATAAGATCTGCCGAAAGTTTTCAAAGAAGAGAAAGTTATGCTATAGCCCCCTTGGTGATAGGATAAAAAAATAGTTCAAGAAGATAATGATATTGTGCATGCAAAGCAAAGAGCAAAAAGTCATGTATAATGTGTTTTGTAGAGATAAATGGATGGTTCATGTAAATTTAAATTTATTTATTCAACTGCTATCGAGAATAAGGTTTGTGGTTGTTATTTCTAGTAAAAATATAATGATTTATTGTAAAAAAGTTGTCTTAAATAGAGAGTCTGGACCTTATATCAGGGACGCCATTGCTTGTGTTTGAGTTTTTTTGCTTGTTGCATTAGTCGATTGAAGTACCACTACTCAAATTCCATTAATCCACGGATATCATCGGCTGGATAAGGAAGGAGGGGCTTAACAATATGCAATATGAATTGATTGCTTGGAAGTGCAAAGGAACTTTGGATACCCCTTTTATTAGCAAGCATAAATAAAGGTAAAAGAGGTAAGGTTTACATTGATAGATATGAACAAGGGATGATAGATAGTTGAGTGAAGGAAGGATTTATTGCCATTTATTTGATAAAGGTGACATGAAAATTCTTCTTATATACACTATTGACTATTCTAGCCATATGTGCACCATATTTGACATTAACAATATGCACAATTTTATTATTTATATTTAATACAAAAGGTATGATAACAGGATATGTCAATCATTTTTATCCTATTTTCATCAAGAGTAAGAAATATGCCTTCATTTTGTCAAAACAATATTTTCCCTTTTCTTCAAATGAAAAATAAATGAAATTTATTGGTATGTTTCTTGTTGCTTATTCATAATTAATATATAATATGAAGTTATAATTATTAAATAGTATGAGATCAATGAGTTTAATACTTTGATTTTTAAGGAAGAGACCTAGGTATGAATATTGTAGGCAGATGCATGCATATTTGATGCTTAAAAAAAACTCACAGGGTAACAATATACTATGGTGGGGCCCATGTCAATAAACAAAATCCCTTATAGCCACTTAAAAAATCTATAAGGCTTTAATTAGATAAATTAGAGGACATGTGTTTGGATTGAAAATATGTTAATTGCTTTGAGTTTTAATAACAATGTTTGATGTTTATTTTTAATGATAAATGTTAATATAGTTTTATAACACTCATAACTTACTTTTGAAGTTATGCTATATGAGAAGCTTATTCCGAAGGATACAAAAAAAAAGAAATATCAGTGGATGCCCCCTTTATCAATTGGAAGATAGATCTATATAGGACTAACGAGGTATATCATGCAGTGAAGTCTTATCTAATTATCAATAAACATATTAATAATAAATAAATATGTTACAATCATATAAGATTATAATAAAACATAAAGACAATATATAAAGTAGAGTTGAGGTCCATTACATATTATTCATCTCAAAGTTTTTTTGTTTTTTATTTTGAAGAAGGCATGGATATTTCTTTTATACTTTAAAAATCGAAAGACATACAAAATTGAGATTGGAATATCTAAGCTAATCATCTTAATGTCTTTTGTCCACTAAAAAAAAGAAAATAAGTATACTAGTTCAAATGCCCAAACAACATGAGTGAGAGCTATATTACAACTATAATAACATGTACTAGCTACAATCAAAATATATTATTCATTTTCATTACAAATAGAGATTAATTTGACAAGATTGTTGAAAGATGTCATAAAAAAGCTAGAAATTGGAGTCTACATAACTATTTTGAAAGTTGTTGAGAAGTGATTCATTTGGTCTAATACTTGTGCATTAACTTTGTTTTGTTCATGCATTGGGTGATAAAACTGTTCATGACTTCTCTACAACACCAACCAACACATTAGAAGCATTGCAAACATGTGTGTGGATGCTAACTACCTATACAAAGAGTTTTGAAAGTAAGTTTAGAATCATTACCTCCTAAGGAGGGAGTTAAACTTGTAAACAGTCCTCAACATTTCTATTTCTAGATAAATTCGAGGACAACTAGCCTACATGGTTCTCAAAGAGGATTGAGTTTATCAAGGTGATATCTACTAAGGGGGCCTATTTTCCAAGAGATTTGCACAATGAGAACGATAGTGGTAGTCAAAGACTAGACCTCTTGATAAAATAAAAAGGTTTACAAAATATGAGGGATAATTCATGATTGTGATGAAAGGCACTCAAGAGGGGACACCCAATCACTAGAGCAATAATGATTGAGGTTGACAATTCAAAATGAAGTAACCTCTAGTCTATTGTTGGACATTTAGATTCTATTTTTACCTTCTAGCTTTAGGACACTAAAAAGGACCATTACTTGCCATTTTTGATTAAGTCTAAAAGCATCAGGGGAAGGCTTGAGAAGGATAGGATAACCTAACTTGGATTTGTAATTCTTAGTGAATGTATTATTAGGCCATCTCCAATCATGAAGGATATCAGAAACAAATGTATACATTTTGATAAGGACTATATCAAGTATTTGTGAACAAATGATATCAAAAGCATAACATAAGTAGGATGGTAGTTTGAAAATAGTTATGGCCGACCTCCATGTAATGGGTGCATATTATGAATGATCCTTGAAGTCACATAATATATTCATTCTATTCTTTAGAAAACATGACACCTTTTAATTTTGGCTATAATGCAAGGGGCTTTTGATTACAAAGAACAAAAAAACTCCACCAAATGTTTAATTTTCCTATGCTTAGGCCATGACTTAGAGAGGCATTCTTCCATGAAAGTGTAAGTTTAGTTTCATTGTAGATCAATAAGTTCTTGACAAAAGGTATTGATCCCTTGACTCAAAAGTGTTTGACATTTAAAACCTTGTCTTCACATGATGTATTCTACCATTTTTCTTAAAAAGATGTTTAAGAAATTTTGTGATGAAAGAGGACCATCCCATATACCCCTGATATGGATCATTGAATCTAAAATCTAGATTGCTTATTCATTGATCGCCATTAAATATTTAGAGGTATTATATGCTTGTTTACAAACCGCATTTCAAAAATTGTGTGGTCAATAGCTACATTTAATGAGACAACCACCACCTTTCTAGAAGGCAACTAGGAGGATCTAGAAGGCCGCTTGTTTAACATGTGCTAGCCAACCATACATTTCATATCATATTATATATATATATATATATATCATTTACATTTTATACTTTATATTTCCTCATCATTCCTCCCAACAACAAAAGAATTGGACCCCAATGTGTACAAAAGAGGAGGAAAATCACAAGCCATCTAGTGAGACAACCAACATGCTGAATGAGAAAGTAGAAAGAACCTAGGTGGGTATGGTAAGTATTTGTGATGATGGGTGCACAAATAAAGCTAATTTTTGCTTCCAAGTTGAACAATGTTTGTCCATGAATAGTGGTGGAGTCTTCTGCTATAGAGTTTGGGCAGATGGATGATGTTGTAAAGGAGACAATACAGGTGGCCTGTGGAAATGACCACCATAAAATAAAGCTGATATGGACAATGAATCCTCCTAGATTGGAAAGTCCTACAAGGTGGAAGGACTAAGATGCTGTAATACGTATACAAAATTTGGAGGTAGAGCAGCATTAGGAGCAAGAGCGGGAGTAATAGGAGCATGAGTGATTGCATGTGCTATATTGATGTTTTTTTGAAAATATGTAGCATGGTGAGTGGATAGGACTATTGTTTGTGTGTTCTCATACCGAGGCCTATTAAAAATTAATGTAATCTTTTGTGCTTGATAAAGATTGGTATAGATTGGTTGTGTGGTGTTCCTGGTGCATTGAATGAAGAAGTTTTTTTTCTCATGTTGTAAAGTGTATGTGTTATTGTATGCATCATATTGAGCCTTCCTATCATACTTATAAGGTTTTCCAAGTATCAAGCCATAATAATCCATCAAGGTCACATCACAGGTTATATTATCTACAAAATTTGGGTCAAAAGCAAAGGACACGATGTAGGTGTGTGTGAATTTTGGGGCAGTATTACTATCCTTCCATCCAAGGAAATAGGAATGAGGATGTGGGGCTATTGGTAGTTGTAGCTTGTCGACAATGGACTTCAAAATCAAATTTTTTTGTGAGCCATTGTCGATGATACAATCTATATAAAAGTCATGAGTAAGATGAGCACATATAATAAATAAAGAATCACGGTCTCCTATAGAAGAATGATGATTGAGTAAGGTGATTATGTTGAGTCTATTTTTTAGCTCATCATAGGTTATATCCTCTCCATAAGCCTTGATGGTAACATTATTTAGTTCCTTAGGATAGGTTATATCCTCTCCATAAGCCTCAATGGGAAAATTCTTTGGTTCCTCATCATTAGATGATTGTGCAATCAAATTCTTCTTCTTAGGTTGAAGATAGTTAAACTTTTCATTAACCTTCCTCTTACAATGAGTAAAAAACTTGTTAATATTAAAGAAAGGACGCTTTTGAGAAGAGGATGAAGGAGGAGAAGAGGAATACAAAGAAGAAGAAGAATATGAAGAAGAAAGAGATAAATGAGTATATTTTTGCATATTTTGTGCTTGTTACTACTGACTAGAGAGTTTAAAAAACTTTTGACGAGTTAGACTATCAAGATCCTCTTAATTATACCTCGAGCTTCTCCTTTGCGAATTGTGCTTCATTAAAAGTTCATCCAACATTGCAAAGGAAGTGTACTTATACTCTTTAAACAAATACTCTTGAAGTCTGATCTTAAAATTCATGATGAGAGCTGGTGTTGGATCTAAGATGTGAAAGAGGATGCACAACCTGTTAAATTGGTAGATATAATCCTGCACATACATATGGATCTCTTATCTCAAGTGAAGCCATTTAATTAGAAAATCATCATCATAATTAGAGGGATAAAATGTGGCCTTCAAGGCAACAACTAATTCATCCCAAGTGGTGATACAATCCTATGTATTTTGGCAATTCTAGAAAGCTTTAATTTGGCAAAGGGAACCTTGTTGTCCTCAGACATCTGGCTGTAAGTAAACCATGTTTCCATATCTAATATCCAAATATTAAGGACTTCGGGATATATAGAACCATCATAGATTGTAACTTCACATTTGGCCTGAGGGTGAGTGTTGATTTTGACATCTGGCTGGACATGGATATTATTGACATTGTTTGCCAAATTACTAACTATATTAGCTAATACCACTATTTTTTCTACCAAATTGGCAACCATGACCCTTCTAGTCAATGCTAGGGAGGATGTTTTGACCAAATATACAAAATAGGGCAAGTGTTATAAGTATATCATTGTTTTGTGTTTAGGAGTGTTGAGTACTATTGAGAGTGCACTCCCTTATTAAAACATAAACTTTGAGGCACTACTAGGCATATGAAACTGTCACAAAGTGAAAAATTCTACTTTCAATGGGTTGGCCTCGAAAAATACTTTCCAACAAGTATATATAAGCCTATAATTAAGAAGCAATTGATGCCTCCTAATGCAAAAAAAATAGTTTGTCTGGGCAAAAGAAGGGAGAAGATTCCCTTTTATAACCAAGGAATAAGAGAATATTTTGATGGAATATTTTGTGAAATTTTATATTTATGCTACTTATCTACTTTTCACCTACACTTAACAACAAGAAGAAAAGAAAATATAAAGACTTCAATGAACCCTTCACGATACATGTGGGATAGTGGTAACAATAAACTTGAACAACCTTGACTGGATGGCGAGGAATGAGAGGAGCCATACGGTGAGGTATGCTACTTTCACATGGAATACTATTTAGTGGTGAGAATTCCACTTTGTGGAGAATGGGTAAGTGTTTATCAAAATCCTTGAGGAGTTTGGTGAAGCCATGGTAACTAGAAAACGACTGAGAGAAAACTTTGACCAAAATCTCAACACCGAGGATGCCACCTTTAATATTTCGTCCACATTTGAAAAATTTTCATTTTATGGGGGGTTCAGACATCCATGATGTGGGAAAGGCAATTTAGGAGATTCTAGAAGGGCATCATGATGCGTAGGAAGGTAGGCCACTTTGAATATCTGTAGCATTGATGTTTTTAGGAAGGTAGGCCACTTTGAATGTCTGTAGCATTGATGTTTGTAGGAAGGAAGGCTACAACATGTTCTGGTGGAGATAATGCAGGGAATCATCAACACCGTGAAGGTGATCCATAGACTGACAGATGGAAACAAGTGATAAGAATGAAGGGAAATTCACATACATAGGTCCTATGTGTTATTTTGCAAAACACTTCTCTTCTACCACCAATAAATGAATTTAGAGGACATATAAAAAGGGAGCCACTCTTTAGGTCTTTCATTTTTCAAAAAAAATAGGGCATGTTTTATGCTTAATGAAAATTTGGCTTCAATGATGGCAACAAAGAGACCAAGGGAGGGTGCGAGGATTTGATCCTGCACTGATAACTTATCTTTTCCCTTATGAGAGTTCATGGATTTTCAATGTGACAACCCTCTAGCTGGTTATGGGTAACATTATGACATCCTTGACTTGTTGAGAAGGAACATATCTGATTTGGATGATTATTTTTGAAGTGTGAACAAGCACTGGCTCTAGGTGTGAGTCAAAACAAGGACATTGAGGCTCTCACTGTGCTCCTTCAAGATGACATGGAAGGCTTACATATTAAGAGGATGTCGCTTGTAAGTTTTCATAGCATGCAAGTCGAGGTGTTTGGTGCGAAAGAAGTCATGGGGGTCTTGACCAAAGGTACCAAGGCCATGTGGGTTGACTATGATGACTTCGATCCCTTTGAGCAGCAACAGGTGAGGTGGCTTGATGAATTGTTAGAAATTCCACATCAAAATGAGCACATTGCAGGATGCTAGCATGTTATAGAAATTGCAACGAGGGTGGTGGTGCAACAAAGAGTGCTTGAAACAAAGAAGTGTATGCAACAGAGTCACAGTAGAGGCCAAAGAAAGTGTTTGCATGAATAGGTGGTATTGGGTTTGATGCTTAGTAGTGGTGTTTGGTGGCATCAATGTTGTACTAGAGAAATATCTACTTCAAGGCGGTGAAACTCGACCGTCTAAAACCCTACTATGTCTCAACTATTTTAGATCGTAATAATGGAGGAATGAGAAATGCACATATTTAGCCAAAATTCTAAAAAGAGTGCGCTTCACATGTAGATGAAAATAAAGCACTAATACCTCTATCCTTTGCATCAAAAGTTGCTTATAGATTAAGGCTTTAGAACAACCCCAAACCAAAGCATAAAAACCCAAAATAGGGGTTAAAAATAAAAACCCAAACCCTATGATTGGAACAAGGTTCTGATACCAGTTGATATGGATCTTTGAATCCAAAATCTAGATTGCTCATTCATTGATTGACATTACATATTTATAGGCATTATATACCTATTTACAAACCGCATTTGAGGTTTAAACATCATATATGGTCAATAACTACATTAATGAGACAACCACAATATTTCTAGAAGGTGGCTAAGAAGATATAGAAGGCCACTTGTTTTCCTTGGCCAACCATACATATCATATTATATTTATATATATTACCTTTTATTTACATTTTATATTTTATATTTTATATTTTATATTTACTCATCACCTCCCATGTAGGACCCTTTCAATCCCTTTGGATCCTAATGAATTGCTCAAGGGAAAGGATCTAGGTTACCCATACCTACTTTGGCTTTATAAACACTGCAGAGTTTTCATGAAATAGCAACCATTCCATTGGATCCATCCCATTTAGACCACAAGTATCTATGGATGACTTGGATCAAGTTGAGTTAAACACTATGGGATACCACCCATGTTGAGGATTAGTACACATGAAATGCCACTAACATCATACCAACAACTTGAATTTTACTAGTAAAAGCGAGGAATTTGTTTGACCATGCATTACTATTTTTTGAAATATGAGCAAATATCCATTACCAAATATCATGGGATGAGAAATTGATGCTAAAGGGTATCGCAAGATATTTGATAATTTTTCCATGTGGGAACCTTTTCTAGGAATTAGACACATTTTCCTACATAAGAGCAAAAATACAAAATAGAACCTTTGTTTTATACTTACTAATTATAGATCATAACACATTATAGTATAACTAAAGAATATATTGCATAGTAGATATTTCCTCTTCTTGGTTTTGAAGGAATAAGAGAGAGAGTCATTTATGAAATGTGAATTATGCAAAAGTCTCTCGTTGGGTATTCTTAGACTAGATAACAAAACTTCCTAATGAGATATTTTAATTATATGGCCTAGGGCATCAATAGTTACAATATAGATGATGAGGGCTAAAGGACATCCTTGTCTTATTGAGTATTGCAATTGAAAGCTTTTAGACAGTATCCCATTAACTTGTACATGAGCTTAGACATCTTGGAAAAGGAGTTTAATTTGATTGAAAAAACCTTCCCTGTAACCTAGCCATCTAATATCTATAGGATAAGAACTTATCTAATTTTATTATAGGATTTTATGAAGTCAATTCTAAATAAAAGAGCATTTTTATTAGAATCTTGATCCCACTATGATATGTCTTAGGACAACATCAGATTATCCAAGAGATACCTATATTTTATGAATCTAGTTTACTCATGACTAGTAATTATTTAGGATATGTATCTAAGACTAAGTGCTAAAGAATTTTGTTGGTCAAATATCTGCCTAATCAACAAAACTGCGTTTGTGCGCCCTAGATATGGCCAACATTGAATTATTAAAGGAAAGGAATTTCCTTCGTGTCAATCTCCAGAGAGGGTTGGTTCCCTTACTAATCCTAAAATGGTTGAAGACTAGAGATGCAAGAAAGAAATTGGAAATAACTGAAAGAAATAGGAAATATGGCCACAGACCAAAGTGTAGGATTCGGGGCAGACTAGCAACAAGAATTCTATCAAGTTTTATAACAACATGTAACAGAGGGGAGGCAAAAAAATTTCACTCACACCTTTGTAGAGACAACCTCCAAATCGTATTCCAAAACTCACCCACTCACTAGCAATGTTTTAAATCTAGAAACAAAATTTGAAACTTAACAACAGGAACATGAGCATAAACAAAAATGCTTAAAAATAGAAGGAAATCACACACATAAGAATGCTTGCAAATTTTAGAAGCCAAGTCTCTTCTATTGATGCAGAGAACTTAGGAATTTTTCCCATAGAATTTCCAACCTCCTTACAATGAAAATTTGATTAGTATTTATAGAGGATTTTGCCAAGTCTCTTCTATTGATGCAGGGAAATCACACACATAAGATCAGATGCCAAGTCTCTTCTATTGATGCAGAGAACTTAGGATGTTTTTCACAGAATGTCCAACATCCTTACAATGAAAATTTGATTAGTATTTATAGAGGATTTCACCTCTTTCATTAAATATACATGCAAACAAAAATATTGCAGATCAGGAACAAGAGTGAGGAAATTCCTCCTTGGAAATATTGAAAATCCATCCTTTTGGAACAATGATCCATATTTCAAGGGAACATTCCCAAGAAATCAATATTTTAGGCGTCGGTGCACAAAAAATTAAGAGACGTCCAATGCCTTGAAAATGCACTCACACCTTGAAAATCATGAAAAACACTCATGTGCTTATTATACAACTTCCTTCTTCACTTGGGATTCACAATTTGAGTTACTCGTTGCCACAATTATTTAATGCTTGTAAAAACCTGCTCTGAGCGCCCTTGAAATCTTGACTATATTTCTCATGGACTGTGGCAAAAATTCACAATTGGACAACTTTTTCTTTGTAACTCCATTCGCCCTTTCTACTCAAAAATCGCGTTCGCCCTTCAACAAAAATTATGTTCGCCCAATATTCTATTGCTTAGTGTGTTCACCCGATTCTATTTTGGGGACGTGTTTGCCCATGGGAGAGGCGAATGGGATGTTTGAACCTCGACCAGGGTGAAAATGATTACATTTCATCTTTGGGGCGCATTCACTCATGGGAGAGGCGAACGAGATGTTTGCCCCTTGACTAGGGCGAATGCGATATCATTTCATATTTGGGATGTGTTTTCTCATGGGAGAGGTGAATAGGATGTTCGCCCCTTGACCAGGGTGAACACGATATCATTTTGTTGTGCCATTTTTTACCAAGCCTTGCTTCTATCACCTTTTGATATTACGTTCGCCCCAGGGTGGGGTAAACGGAGCTTTCACCCCATCCTTTGGACAAACGTGTCCTGTCACTGAAATGATTAAAAGGCAGACATGCTTATATATTTTTTACATATTTTTTTAAAAAATATGTTCGCCCCAAGGAAGGGCAAACAAAGCTTTCACCCCATCCTTGGGGCGAACGCGATTTCATGTTCCATCCTTTCGGGCACTTTTAAATCATTCTATCCTTCATTTTTTTCATCTTGGTCCTCCTTTCTTTATTTTTGCAAAGTGTACAGGCCAAAAGACATCTCCAATTCACAGTGCCCTTTGAATATAGCAAACTTGAATTCCAAATGAAGTTTTAAATTTTATTTTCCTTTTAAACATTTATAACTTCGATGCTAAAACAAAAAAGTAACATATGAAATAGATCCATAATAACATTTCAAAATAAATACCACTACATTACAATAAAAAATGCTCCAACAAAATCCCAATGTGGCAAAGTGCAAAACTACCAATATTTTTGGCGACTCACGGGGTATCCAAATCGCATGGATGCAAGAGATCCCAAGACTTTATCCATTGGGTTGTCATGGAGTCTTTGTACCAACCGCCTTGGCTGGCACCTTTGTTGTAGGAAACTTCCACCGTGCATCCTCTTCAACTCTCTCCTTTTATTCAGCTTCAATCATAACTTTGAGAACTTCAACTTGCTCTGCCTCCTCTACTGCCTTCTCCACTGCTGTGCACTCTACCACCGCTATTTCCTCCTGCTCCTTAAGGGTATCAAATATTGTTTCATATACTATGACTACCTCTTTCCAAGCATGAGTCATGAATAAGTATGGAACACTCAGTGAATCATGAACAAAGCGAAGCTTTTGAAAATCGTCCATGCTGAGGCACTTCACTTGTTGAGCCAGCTCATACAACGAAAAATCAAGGCATATATATTTTTGCATCAGGGGCAATACTTGTACTTTCATTAGGGGTTCCTCCCATGCATCAATTTTAGAGGTATCTTCACAAACTTCCTCAAAATCACCTCCAACTATTCTTGTGGCAAGGGCTCACCCCACTCATCTGTAAAGTTCAAAAATCCCAACTCGGCAAGAGTATTAAAGTGAGTCATAGAAATGGTATGCTCTCGCTCAATGGTGTGGAGAATAATCCATCCTTCTCTTACTAGGTCCATCCTTTGAAAATAATTGCGCAACGTGACCTTGGCAATGGACTAGGCATGATCCATTTCGCTTAGAGGGCGAATGCATATGTAAGTATTGGCCAGAGCTTGCATTTTAACGACCATCTCCATGTGTGGCTCTAACATGCCCTCGATAGTGTCTATCAGCTGCTGTCCACCCTAGATCTATATACAAGCAGCCCAAAGATAATGAAATACCTGAGCAGCTTGTGCGGCCAACTTTTCACAATTTTGGGCAGAGTGAAGACGGGCCTCCTTGACACTTTTCAGAGAGAAACCCATAAATTTCACAACATTATCTGCTAGCTGATTTTCAATGTCTTCAAGTTTTTGGTAGAGCTTGTGCATATCTATTCGGGTGATATCTCTCTCATTCAAGTGTAATTTGACCTATTGGTGCAAGTTTTCATTCTCTGTGGTAGTTTTTCCTCTTGCACTACTTTTTGCCAAGGCATTTTTGAGGTCAATAATTTTATTTTCATTTTCAAAATATTTTTCTTTGTAATACTCATTGTGCATGTATACTGAGCTCATGTTGACCTGTATATTGCCCATATTTTCAATCGGATTTATCCTGGTGAGGTCCTCCGTTATGGTCTCATAGACATAATTACTTGGAAACATTTCTACTTGTGGCTTTTGGACCAAGGGAGTGAGTTTTGTCGTGTGAGCTTCCATAGCAACCGGATCAAAGGTAACTTTTTTAATCGACCGAGCTAGAGCCAAGGTCTCGTTGTGTTGCATGCTATTAAACCACTATGAAGAACTCAAGTGTGCCCAGTTAATTTTCTCCATGTTAGGTTGCTTTCAAGCCACATGAACATCGAGCAATAATTGCAACTCCAAAAATGGGGTAAATGTGATCAAAGCTTTTGAACGGATAGGCTCAATGGAAGAAGATGATACAGTTAGAATGGGGGGAACAAAAATGGTAGACTAGAGAGAGGAAACGGGTTTGATTCCAGTTATGCTTACTTTGGAAGGAGCTTGCATACTTATAGCCCTAATGGTAGTGGTGGCGGTAATGGAAGGGGAAGGGTGCAAAAATGGATTCGACTTTGACATGTACGAACTAAAATAAATGGAGGCCGAAGAGATGGGAATATAAGAAGGAGTAGAAGTGACTTGGGGAATGGAAGAATATGGAATTTAAATAGACATGGAAGGCTTCCTGAATGGTGGAGAAACAATGATGGAAGATGGTGGAAGTGAAATGGAAGTCACTATATGCTCCAGGGAAGAAGAAGGAAAAGAAGACATACCTTTGAGCACAGGTGCCGTGTGGCGTGGTGACAGGGCTGGTTGGAAAATCACTTCTTCTTACTGTGCTTCCATCCTCTCTTCAATATTCACATTCTCTTCATCATCCACGACCTCTACTTGGGAGCTTTTTGAGTGATGGTCCTCTTCTTGTTCTGAAATCATTAAAAATATCTGTGCAACCTTAGTCAGGACCTTTGCTGTTGGCGAAGGATTAACAACTACGATAGAAACAATAGGAACTGTAATAGCTGGGGTGACTGAAACCTCAACAACATAAGTAGAAACAATGCTAGTCCTTGGTATTTTTGCTGCTTTGGGAAACGATGGCACTTTTGGCATGTTTTGCTTCTCTGATGTAGGTGTCTCTTCCACATTTCGTTTTGTCCGTTGAGATCGCTGTTTAAACACATATTGTTGTTATTCTTCCTCTAGAACCTCCTCCTTGGTCGTTGGATATTCTCATTCGGTTTCACCTTTGCCACTATTGGAGTGTTGGAAAATTTATGGTAAAATATTGGTGAAAGCGGTGGGCTGATACGAATTGACATACTCATCATAATTATCCAAAAACTATCCATCCAACTTCAGCCCGTAAGGAGTAGTCAGATTCCCTCGGTGAACTCATATTATCTACAAATTCATGATTTTCTCTTCAGTCCAGTCGGGCTCACTTTATTTAACTTGGATAAATAAACCCGGTGGAGAAATTTGAGACTTATACCGGGCCAGATTATACTCCACTTCTTGCTCATAATAGTCGTGCCAAGGTGGAAGTGTCATCATCTTCTCAATATGCCAATTCATATCAGGCCCATCAAAGTTATTTCTATTCTTTTGAATGGCCGACCAAGGGTAAAAATGCAAATATTTGGCCTTTATAATAGCTAAATATTTTTCCAAAGGGTCATATATCCAACGCTGCGGTAGCTCTATTAGGCCCAAATCTTGAAATGCTACTGTAAGGAGCCGATTCTGTCCAAATTGGCTCACTTATATACTACCAAATTTAAACGACATGTTGCCTATTGTTTTCTTTCCGCGTCTATCTCCATACACATCATTCACATAATCCCTGGTGCACTACTTCCATAGAAAAAACATGCTTTGTAGCAAAATAGGGCAACAAAAATGGGTTACCTATGAAACCAAAAATTCTCACAACTATACCCTGGGTAAGCAAAAATATATCTCCTTTCTCTTGGGTGGTGATCGCATCTCTCAATTCCCGTGGCACCATCTCACATGTTCCGCAAAGTAACTCTATTGCTGGGCCCAAAAACCAGCTATTAAAACTATAATATGACTTCCTTCTTGACAAAATGGGAGTCCACATATAGACTGGTAGGTGTTCATTTTTCTCACCCATATGCGTCACTGTAATAAAATAAAAATGCTACTGAATCTTAAAAAATAAAAACTATACAAAAAATGAAGTGTGCCTGAATGACTTTGTTTCTCCAATTTGCATCTTCTCTAGTTGAAAGTTCAACCTCCGGGAAATAAAATCAGCCCAATCGAAGAAAATTGGATTGTTGCCCTATCTCATAGCTGCAGGAGAATAGAACTCTACCTAGAAAATACATTGTGCTAAGGCAGCCTACCACTTATGTACAATGTCATCTGAAGGCAAACTGGTGATCCATGCTAACATCGAATATATATCTAAGATTTTGAAATCTGAAAGCGACTTTGGAAAATTAGGAAGTTTCCCCATCGATAGCTCTTTAATCAGTTGAGTCTCCATAAATTGGTGCATTGTTACTATGGAGACATATCTATCTTCCCGCTCGTCAGTATGCAATTTTTTATTAACAACTTAAGAGGGGGGCTTCAATCCATAAGCAAATGCCTCCCGAACCTCATCTGGGGTGATGGTGAAGAGAATTTCCCTCTTGGCATTCCTTACAACTTTGGTGAACGGGTCATAAAACTGAGCAATGAGCCGCACTAGCTCAGGGTATGGATGAACTAGCGGGCATAGGTACCAGAACAACTGCGAATGATATGGCACTATCATCTAGCTATGTGATGTCACCCCTTGATTTACTGCTAACTCAACATCCTCCCTTAACCTTTCCACACCTTTATGGGTAATGAGACAGTCGTCGATTTCTGCCATTGTGTCATCATACAGGTCCAAGTCAATGTAGTCATTTTTTCAAGCCTTCTTAGACCTGGACTTCAGCTTCTTGGGATCTATTCCTTCTACAATTTATTTATTTTCTTTGTTACGTGTCTCCATTGTCTCTTCTATCTAGTAAATACCTTGAACACTCTCTAGACACTTCTGCAACTAGAGTTCAAAATGCATAGCAGTAAAAAATTCAAGAGAAATTGAACTATAGGCCTTTTACCTCATCGTTTATATAGAGCACTTCCTCAACTGCCGTAATAAATGTCAAATTATTCTTGGGTACTTTTGAAATATCGTAAGCATGAATTTTCTCACCCGACACCATTCTCTATGTTGTAACGGTATCACCCTTGATTCGTTATCAAATCATCTTAGGAAAAAGTGCCCTCCTTGCTGCGTAAATCTGTGGTAACCCATGCACTGGTATTCGAAGCTTGCTTGGAAAAAGAAATCAGCCGCTTGACAACAAATGCTAGATATTTTTAGCTCCTCAGGAACATAAAAATTCTGTAGGATGCACATTTTTAATTAAATGCATTCAATTTACCTCTTTACCCATGTTCATGCTCTCTGATAGCTGCCACGTGTTCAAGGGTGCAATTGCCCTTATAATGTGCTTCGAAAAGAAATGCACTTGCTCCTTTTCCTTCAGCGAAATCACTTCATGGACGTATATTAACGCTTCATTTCTACTGCGTCTTAACAAATAAGAGCAACCGGTTTCCTCATTTTTCATTTCAAGGTGACTTTGATTTCACTTGGAAGTTCTATGAATAACTCCCTTTAATAAACCTTTTCCTTTTGCCCCCTTTTTTTCCTCATTTTAGAAAATCTGATTTTCTAAAAAAAATGCCCTTAAAGCAACTTTTTTTTTTCCCTTTATTTTTGATTTTCCCCTCCTAAAAAGGGCTCATTAAAGTAATAAGACTTCTTAAAAAAACAAAGTGCATGAACTTTTATTTTTTATTTTTTATTATATATATATATATTTATATTAAAACAAATCCTTATCGCTCCACCTGACGCTTTCACCCAAGCTAAGGGTGAACGACCATTTCGCCCATCACCTGGGGTTAATGCGCTGCCAATCCTACATTTATCTTCACGTGAACAAGATATCTAAACCGTTTATGGGTTCACCCTAACCAAAGGGTGAACGGTCGCATCACCCCTTATTCGAGGTGAACACGATTGCGAATGTGATATTTTGCTTTGTGTTCTCTCGCTTCGAAGGGGATGCCACATTACCAATGAATTCAGCCTGGTCAAAGGGCGAATACACTTTAATTTTATTTTCATTCACCCCAAGGAAGTGCTTGTGGTTTTGAATTCAGCTCTTGGATGAAAACGCCTAGGGGCGCCTCTTGTTTTAGCTTTGTTGTAATGCTTCGAGAGAAAATAAAACTTTGGTACTTTGTGCCCAATTTAACTCTCAAAAAAGGGGCATTCACTAGAAATCATACAACACTATCTTTTCTTTTTTTCATGTTTTCTTCTTTTATATATATATATAAATAACATCAACAATTTCAAACAAATAACATACTGAAAAGAATGTTTACATATGTACAAGATGGTACCTCCTCAAAACCTCGTCATTAAATGTAGGCCTTCAAATGAAGACCGTTAACCAGGATAGGAAGATCACAACCCTCCAGATCATGAAGGTGATAGGATTTTTTTGAATTTACCATAGAAACTTGAAAAGAGCCTTCCTAGATAGCATCAAACTTATGGTGTTTTCTTGGCTTAGACTTCTTCTCATTCCATTTTAGAACTAAGTATCCCACCTGAAAACTGTGTTTAGTTGTTTTATTCCCGAACCACCTCTGCATTTCTTTTAAGTGCTCAACAAATGCTTGATAAGACTGCTCCCTATCCTCTTCTAACTGCAAAAATTGTGCCAACCTTGCACTCATAGGATCATACTATTCATATTCATAGGATCATACTCTTCATATTCATCTTGAAATAGCTGTAATGTTTGGAGTACTGAAATCTCAATGTGAGTGGGGAGAATGGCTTCTTTACCATAAACCAAGGACTAAAGAGAAATTTTAATGGATTTCTTCACAGAGATGTGATCTGCCCATAGCGTCTGGTTCAACAAGTGCCAACTTCTTTTATTGCTGCCCAACATCCTTTTTATAATTCGCAACAAATTTTTATTGGTAGATTCGGCTAAACCATTCCCTTGCGAGTAATAATTGGATGATATCTTGAGATAAATGCCATACTTGCTAGTGAACTCTGTGATTTTATCCCCAATGAATGAAGTTCCATTATTAGTTACAATTGAATCTTAGATATCAAAACGAGTAATGATCCCTTCTAGAAAAGAGATAATACTTGCTTGATCAACCTTCTTGGCAAGAATAGCCTCTATCCATCTAGTAAAATAGTCAGTCATCGTCAAAATGTACTTGTGCTCCGTGGATGAATGTGGCTCAATAACTCTGATAAAATCAAGACCCCACTACTGAAAAGGTGCTTCCACTTGAATTGGACATAGAGGCAATGATCATTTTCTTATTCTACCAATGTATCGCTGACAACTATCATAATGTTAACTTATTTTATGAGCATCGATGAATAGAGTGGGCTAGAAATAGCCTGATCGAATAATTTTTAAAACCATAGGCCTGCCTGCATAGTGACCACCAGATAGCCCAGAATGAAATTCCTCCAATATTTTCTCCTTCTCGAACTCCTTCACATCTAAAAAAAACTTCGTCAATGTTCTTGTGATATAGTCCATTTGGAAACAAAACATATTTGAGGGCTTGCATCCTGAACCTCCAACGTTGCAAAGCATCAAGGCAAGCTGGGCATTTTCCTAAAGTAAAATAATCAACCAATTATTTTGTCTAGTCATGATTGCTCATAGTATGATTTGCACAAATGCTCTCATTGATGTCCTCTTCATGCACCACATCCAATGATTCAGAGGCAACACTTTTAGCTAACTCCTGACATAAAGCTCACCCGTGAACTAGCTTTGTTGGTTGAATATCCATGTCATATTCTTGAATTTTTGAGACCCAACTTGCCCTTTTATTACCTAGTTCTCCATGGAGTATAAAATTTCTAACATCAAGATGTATAATATAAATGATAGTCCTGCTCTGGGAGACAAAGTGTCAGAACTTCTTCAATGATTTCATCACTACATAGACCTATTTCTCAATAACATTATACTTCTCCTGATGTGGTGCAATAACTTGGTTTAAGAAGACAATTGGCTTCTCTTCTCCATCCTCTTGATTATGTGTCAAAACTACAGCATAGCTCTCTTGCTCGTCCACCGCATAGAGAATGAAGTCTTTTGAATAATTAGGATTGATTAACACTGGAGCTTGGGTGATTCTTTCTTTGATTTCCTAAAAATCTTGTCTTATGGTATCTATCCATTTAAAATCAAGTATTCTTATTTAAGAGCTCAGTAATGGGTTTCACAACCTGAGAAAATTCATAAATGAACTTGTGGATGAAGTTTATTTAATCGAAGAAAGATTGTAGGTCCTTCTTGTTAGCAGGTAACGATAACTTCATGAGTTCTTCAGCTCTTGCAAGATCAATTTCTAATCCTTCTTGTGAGATCACATGGTCCAACAACTTCCCTTATTTAACAGTAAAGATCAACTTCTTCGGATTAATAGGGATCTCGAACTCACGACACTTTTCGAATAACTGCCTCAAATGAGCAACGTGGTCTTCTCTACGATGCAAAAACACCATCATATCATAAAGATATATCACAATAATTCTATTCAATAACTCATCGAAAGCAATGTCCATGGCTCTCTGGAAAGTAGAACCAGAATTTGAGAGTCCAAAGGGCATCTGGTTGTAGATAAATGTGCCCCACTTGGTGGTGAATGCTATTTTATATTGGTCCTCATATTTCACCCAGATTTGATTATATCTAGATAAACCATCTAATAATGAGAACCTCTGTGTACCAGAAACCACATGAAGAATTTTATCAATTTGCGATAGAGGGTAGTGATCTTTTAGTGATGCCTAGTTCAGGTTGCAAAAATCAACACACAACCGAATATCTCCATTTTTCTTTTGCACAAGCACTAGATTTTCCACCCATGAGTGCTTTATGGGGTAAATTATCTTGGCCTCGAGCATCTTCAACAACTCTGCCTTCATAAGCATTTCAATTTTGGGATTGAGAGGGCGCTATTTTTGCCGAACGAGTTTTACCCCATCCTGCAACTCGATGGTGTGTTGGATCATGTTCTTATCATATCCCCTCAGATCTTGATAGGTCCATGCCATGATGTCAAGGTATCCACAACACAAGTTTTTGATATCTTCCAACTCTTCTTGCACGCAAATAATTCTAATTTTAATGATCTTTTCAGGCTCTAGCTGTAACTCCTTATACTCCTTTACATTCACTTTGATCCTATGTTTTTCAAACCTGTCACTCTGATCAAACAAAATTTCCAATGAAATCAATCCTCTGGGAATATGGTTGTTTTTAAATTGGATTATTCCTTCTCTTTCTTCTTCTGCAAGCACTCTATCATCTGCGCCAGCAACTTCTCTAAGAAGAAAATTGACTATCTATTCATAGTTATCGAATAATTGCTAATAAATATTCTTATCAAGGACTAAAGGTCTATATATCACCCTGATAGTATTGAGTTTTCTGACCACTTGTTCCGTGGGAGAATAATTTATGCCAAGAGGCTAAAATATCGACATGTTTGGTCCATTCCTAGGAAATTGCCTGAATGTTCAAAGCCATGAAGGATTCAAAAAAATCCCAAACTCTATTGCGATATGATTTTAGGTAATGTTGATTTGATACAAAATTGTTAGTGGTTTGATTAACAATAATTTTGAGTCACCAAAAATCTACAGTTGTTTAATACCCAGCTTTTCAGCTTTCTTCAACGCAAGGCATAATATCTCATATTCAACTGCGTTATTTGTGTAACTCCAAGTTAACCTATAAGAATAGGTCTTTTGTAATCCCTCGAGGGATATCAACACAACGCTAGATCCTACACCATTATTACACCTAGCACCATAAAAGTACAACTTCCATAGCTGGTTTATGATAGGACCTGGAGAATCAGTGACTTTTTTTTCAATCTACTCCGAATTAGTTATAGTATAACAACCAATGTATGTTTCAACCATTGCATTGAAATAAATGAGCGAAAACTCATCCTCGAAGTGAAGTTCACCCAATGTTTCTTCCATTAAATAAACTTTAGCTAACTCCTCGATCATCATGTTGACTGCACCTGGGGAATTTTCTTCTTCCTCCAACTTTTCAATGTGAAAATTTGATGGCTTTTCATTATAAATGTGAATCATCTTTCCTTTGCATAGTATTTCCAAATGTGAATAGTCTAAGGAAAGGTATCCCCCTAGCTTAGCTGTGAACTCTCTTGAGAGGCACATGCTAAAGTATAGCTCCAGGTCAACTACTACCAGTTCCTGGATAACTGTGATTTGTAGCATACTGTGGAGGACGATGGGAATATCCTTGATTAATACCACCATTTTGATCGGAGTTCCATCCAACTGTAACAATCTTGGGCTAATTTTGGTATATTCCATACCCATCACTTCACATATTGCCTTTGGCATGATAGTAGTTGCAGCTCTAGATTCAATCATACAATTATGTACAATCCACCCTTCCATTCTGAGTGATAAATAAAATAGAGGTGGTCTATTCTTTCCCGTGGTGGAAGTTGGTAGTGATTGCACCAGGAATGTCTGAGAAGGATTTTTCTTTTGATATTTAGCAGTTTTCAAAGACTCTTGCAGCAAGTCAACTTGTTTAGGCAACTGTAGTGCATCATATAAACTTACTTTTGTGGGTATCTTCATTTCTTCCATAATATTATAATTTGAAATAGGCAAAGCCTTATATTTTATAACCTGCTCATACTTGCCTCGGTACTGTTGGTTAGCTTCTACCCTTTGTATCTTTGTCAATGACAGGTACTTGAGTCATTCTTTGGCCTGCTCTTTCGTTTCATCCTATGTTTGGAAAGCTGTTGCAGGTTGTGATGAGGATGCTCTCGTTTGTACCTTTCCCTAAGTCTGCTTAGGCAGTAAATATTTTATCTTGAAAGAATATTGCTCCTTTGCTCTTGTATTGGGCACTTTCGTTGGATGTTTCCCCTTTTCATCTTGCATCTTTGGTTTCGCAGGCACCTTCAAGGGTTCAAGCTCAGTTGGATCTACAGTCATTGGCTTCTTTTTGGACCTTGTGAGAACCAAAACTTGCTCCAAATATGGCATCATAAGATTGTGATCAACCTTCCTAGTGATATTGACTTACCCACCGACCGAACTCTCTGTGAGCTTCTGCACATAATTCATTTGCACCATGCAAGTTTCTTCTCCATGAGGATCATTGCATGTTGAACACCAGTACATCTTTTCTGTTGTGCTAGTCTCCTCATTTACTAGCACTTTTGTACTCTTATCAGGGCTCTACTGGCAGACTCTTACTCCTGAGTAATTGGTGGAGTTCAAAATCTCCTTATTCTAAATTTATCCCCATATTGTTTCTTCCTTACTATTGTAAGTTCATCTGATATCATCCTTAAGGTTGAATTGTTATATTTTACCTCTTGTAATAATACTTTGAAAAAATCAATGTTGGAAGGTCTGGGGGCGCTAGAAAAGGCAAATGTGCTGGCAGTGTGGGTAATGGTAATGGAACTGATGGTGCTGGAAATGCAGGAAAGGGGACAAGAGTGGGCAATTATGGTATTGAATGGTTAGGTAACTATGAAAAGCTTAGAGCTGAGTGTTGTGGAACAGGAATGGGAGCGATTTGAGATGGGCTCAAAATCCATGAGGGAACTGTGTACATGGAAGGCATGGGATGTAAAAATGCACTGGAATATAAATATGGTGGGAGGTCAGGAAGAACAGACATAGTAATTTTTGAGGGTAGCATGCCTACAGTAATCAAGTCAGATTCAGCCTTCTGTGCCTGTGTGTACAGGTCTGGGAATGTAGTCACATTGGATTATCTCACATCCATTATAATTTTAGTGATAAACACCCTAATGTATTAGAACACAGCTTATTCATGCGTGGGCCACAAGCCATCAGGAAATCTTTGCCAAATTTGTGCAAACCTGACGTTGAAATCAACTATCTCCTTTTACAGATGTCTTTGAATCATTGTGAACAAATGCAGCAAAGAGTATGGGTCAACTTTTTCATGAAAATTTTTAATTAACAATTCTGCCAACTGATCCCATGATGTAATAGTGCTAGGTTGCAACAACTGGTACCAATATAGTAACTTCCCTATCAACGATAATACCAACAACTTCACCATCACATCTTCATTTGTTATTCCATGAATTATAGCCAAAGAAGCTCCATATTGAATATGTTCATAAGTTATTTTACCAGTACCATCATAGGTCGGTAGAGCCTTCAAAGTTGCTTGGGGCACTGGATTTTGTGCTTGTAAATTCAAGGTCCCTAAGCTATTCCATGCTGGGAACTGCCTTTGAGGTTGTGGCTACTGTGGTGGTGGGTTCTAGGCCATTTGGACTAGTATATGAGATGGAGCTCAAGGAAAATTGATGGTTGTGCGAGGCGAGGCTTGAGGAACACTAGTGGTAGTACTAACTAGGCTTGCAAGGGCAGAGAATACACCAGCTAGTTGTGAGTATGTGACAAATGGCATCTGGGATGTATGGCGTAATGAAGATGTATGGAAAAAAGTGTCTAATTGAGGATGTTTTCCTAGCCTTTGAATATCAAGTTTGTAGAACTCAATTTGATGATCTAGATTTTTTGCCTTCGATATTTTATTCATGAGACACAACTTTTATTGTACTCAGGTTTAGAGATTTATGGGTGTAACCGAGTCACTAGATTTTATTATTCTACAACACAAGGGTAAACATCAAACCTTAATATTATGAAAGTGGAACTTTTTGAAGTCCCATCGGGTGTGCCAAAAATAGTTGGTCAAATATTTGCCTAATCAACAAAACTATGCTTGTGCACCCTAGATATGACCAATATTTAATGACCATAGGAAAGGAATGTACTCCGTGTCAATATCTAGAGAGGTCTGGTTCCCTTACTAATCCTAAAATGGTTGAAGACTAGAGATGCAGGAAAGAAATTGGAAATAACTGAAAGAAATAGGAAATATGGCCACAGACCAAAGTGTAGGATTCGGGGCAGACTAGCAGCAAGAATTATACCAAGTTTTATAATAGCATGTAACAGAGGGGAGGCAACAAAATTTCACTAACACCTTTGCAGAGACAACATCCAGATCGTATTCCAAGACTAGCCCACTCACTAGCAATGTTTTAAATCTAGAAACATAATTTGAAACTTAACAACAAGAACATGCACATAAACAAAAATGCTTAAAAATAGAAGGAAATCACACACATAAGAATGCTTGCAAATTTTAGAAGCCAAGTCTCTTCTATTGATGAAGAGAACTTAGGAATTTTTCCCATAGAATGTCCAACCTCCTTACAATGAAAATTTGATTAGTATTTATAGAGGATTTTGCCTCTTTCATTAAATGTACATGAAGACAAAAAAATCACAAATCAGGAACAAGAGTGAGGAAATTCCTCCTTGGAAATATTGAAAATCAATCCTTTTGGAACAACGATCCATATTTCAAGGGAACATTCCCAAGAAATAAATATTTTAGGCATCGATGCACAAAAAATTAAGAGATGTCCAATGCCTTAAAAATGCACTCACACCTTGGAAATTATGAAAAACACTCTTGTGCTTCTTATACGGATTTCTTATTCACTTGGGATTCACAATTCGAGTTACTCGATGCCACCGTTATTTAATGCTTGTAAAAACCTTTTCTGGGCGCCCTTGAAATATTGACTATATTTCTCATGGACTGTGGCAAAACTTCACAATTGGACAACTTTTTATTTGTAACTGCATTCTCCCTTTCTACTCAAAAACCACGTTCGCCCTTCAAAAAAAATTAGGTTCGCCCAATCTTCTATTGCTTAGTGTATTCACACGATTCTGTTATGGGAACGTGTTCACCCATGGGAGAGGTGAACGTGATGTTCACCCCTTGACCTGGGTGAATGTGATTGCATTTCATATTTGGGGCACGTTCACTCATGGGAGAGGCGAACAGGATGTTTAACCCTTGACCAGGGGAAACGCGATATCACTTTATCTATTATAGATCTTGTTTGAGCTCTTTGATAGATAATAGATTATCTAGTGGTTTAGCCATAAAGGAAATGATAAGAGTAGGGATACATTCTTGAACAAAAATTTATATAATAACTTATGTTTTATGGATAAGAGATTTAAAGAATATATTGGTAAAATGAGAATGAAAACCATGGTAGGAGAGACTATGATAACAAAACCATAAAAAAGGAACAACTTGGATATATTTTTGGATGAATTAATTGAAGAACTTAGATGCATTATTCCCATGTTCAAGCTATTTTAGTCGACTGTACATGTGCACCTTTAGCATTAATATAAATCAAACTCATGAAGTTCATTTTTTGCCTGTGACAGTTAATGATGAAAAATAAGAGAAAGGAGTTTCATGACCTTATGCCATAGTTTTTGTGATATTTTTTAGAAGCCTGACTTCATTGGCCTAATGTTTTCGAGCTACTATTAACCTATATGACCATTAAAAAGACAATTCTTTGAATTGTAGACTTTCACTACTGGATCCACATTAGAACTAGAAGGGCAAGTCTGAATGTTCCAAACTTGTTATATAAGTTGTAAATATTCTTTAGAATCTAAGTGGGTTATATTGGATTTAAACAACAAATTAGATAAATTATTGGGCTAAGAAAACTACTACGAATGAAATGTGATAGACAAGTAATTAGATAGGACACCATATAAAATGGTAGATAGTTTGGTTTGGAGGTAACATTTACATAAGGAATTTTCTCATGTATACATGGTCAAGATGATTAGACCTCCTCTCTTGCCCAGACCTACCATTGCATGTGGTGAATTTTTTAACATGATTAGATGGAAATTGATTGAACATAGGATCAAACATTCCAAGGGAACTACAATATAACAACCAAAATACTCCTCAATACTAAGGGGTTTCTTGCATTATCAAATATGATATGTAAATATTTCAACCATGTTGAAATTTATTACTAGTAACCATTCAATAGTTGGCAAAGTTGATACCATCCATTCCTAAATTCTTATAGAACCAACTTGATTTTTGGGTGCATATATGGACTAGAATTGAAAAAATGATTTTACACCATTACGTTACCCAAACACATCTATTACAAGGATCATAACTTGGGCTACCACCATCAAAGGTAACAACAAAGGAAAGATCAAGACAAAATCCCCTTTATCTAACTTATAATATATGAAGAAAGCTTTACCTTGGGGTTGGATATGGTTTTAACAATGCTCAAGAAGAGCACCTAGAATTTTCACCTCTTGTAAGAAAATTATGTTTATCTTATGCTGATTAAGTACCCTTGAGACATGCAACTTACATGAGAGGGTGAAGACCCCAAATATTCCATGAAAAATTTGAAATCCATTAATACCCAATGTCAAGAGGCTGCTCAACCCCATCCATTAAAACTTGAAATTGATTATTCAAACTAATACCCTTTGTGTGGGGGACACTAAAGGTGATAGAGGATGCAAGGATGAGATGAGCAAATGGTGGTGGGTAGGGGAGGAATATGAGCAGTTGTCAAAAGAGAGAGGGATGAATATCTTGAGGAAGAATCGTGGAAGGACTTTTCCAACTCCTTCATAGATGATTTTTTACCTTGAGAGTGAAAGGGCTCAAGATGGGGGTTTAGAGTCAAAATCTCCCTTTACCTATGACACATCAACCCTATTTCATTTTTATGTAAAAGGGGAGTTTATCACATATGGATTTGAAAGTTTTTTGAACTTGATGATATTTCTTGTCATACTTACCCTTAATCGATTCAACACTTGGGTTGACCATTATCTACGTGAGTGGATGAGGTTTAGTCAAAGGCGAGAACTTGATAACAATTCTTCTCGTGATTTATTTCATTTTATTTTGTCAAGAAAGTTTCTTTGGGTAATCCTTCATTAAATACCTTGTTTCTAGAATAAAATAAAATATGGGGAAATTTAGATTGTGCAAAGGTTGTGAGAACAACACCCTAGACCCAACAATATTAATGAACGTTGGGATGTTTTGTAATATGTCCATATCTACTTAGACCCCTAGATGGACCTTGATACCTATGGATTTATCCTTTTTTGGCATAGACTAACAAGCCTTACCAAGTTGAGATGGGATGGACTAGAAAAATGGGAAAATTAACAAATTCATGAATGAGAATTCTATCCAAATGAGAAACAATATTTGAAACTGTCCTTGAAGATGGTATTTGAGGGTCCAATTCTAAATATATGAAGTTTGATCCTATATGTCTTGGGTTTTGTAGCTTAAGGCAGCTTTGACATGCAAAGGGATTATGAAATAAAACATAAACATACCCCTTCATAGACCTTTAAATGATTCAAAATACCATATACAATTATCTTCCCACATAATATTTATCCAACAAAATAGGTCAAACTTTGATGATAGACCATAAAAACAAATACCACAATTCTTTTAGAAATATCAACATAACATTATGCAAATTCATTAGGAATAGATAAATATGGATCTTTACCTCTTTCCTTAATATTTGAAACTGGAGACTGATGTTCAATTGTTGGTATACTATGGACTCTTTCAAGTTGCGTACTCCACTACACGTCAACATTATCCTTATTGGGGGTATTTTTAGTTAGGAATAATTACATATCTAAGGGATTCAAGGAGATGAATGGGGTGCAATATTTGGTATCAAAAACATGGCCAAAAGGCAATGAAAGCAAAGAAGGATCAAACATCAAGCTTGATTTGCATAATCTCTCATTATTTACAGGAGGAACTATGAGTTTCCAAGGCTAACAAGGTCATTTCATTTGTTTAGGGCTAGAAGGAATTTCAGGGTAAGTTATAAGAGGTGGATCTAGGTGTATTAGACCATATCCATGCATGGAGATAGATTTAGATGATAATGATGAGGTAGCTTGTAGACCAGCCTAAAAATGAAAATTTGAGAATTCTCTAGAAGTCTCCATAAAGGGAGAAAATAGAAACATTAATTACTCCATGTGTGGAGGTGAAGCCTACAAACGTAGGCTACTAAGGATAATTGAAGCATATAAGAGAAAAAGAGGTAGGTGAATTTAGGATACATTGAAGGAGAGAATCAAACATGCTTTAATGTAACTGAGCATAATTATAGTGCTTTGCTTTGTTTAATTCAAACTAGTCATATTTTACTAATACATTTTATAGCTTCTAAGTTGTTATGCTCCAAACATTTTGACCTTAAAAAGTTATTAACAATATTGACATTTATGTTTTGTTTTAGTGATGTAAGTTTTTCTATGATAATGAGTTTTTTAAATCATGTCAAAACTTGACGATCATAGATATTGATAATATCATATTATTAAGTTGAAGTGTAATCCTTCTCAAACACTTCTCATATTTGAGTATGTTTTGTAAAAAGTTGCTTTGATCTTGAATTAAGAAAATATTTTGAGTTTAAAATGTAAGATTATTTTTATAACAATGAGAATTTTTTTTGGTTTCAATTAGGTATCTAAAAGTTGTTTGTCTAAAATTATGACCTACATGATTAAAGATGTTTATATGGTTGATTCTTAGAAATAATTAATGAACAATCATACCTTATATTAGGTGTTTTATCTTGACATAAGTATGATTGCATTATCATTACTAAAAGACTTACATACATATTTAGTCTCACATGTGAAGGCGTTTGTCATTAATTCTTGCGTAATTGTAAGTGGTAACTTCAATAATTCTTTAAAGATGATACATTAGTAAGGAAAACACAATTTTGATCCTTCAAATAAGCAATATTTTAGGATTTAACTTAAGTAACATTATTAAAATTTTGAAATTTTTTTGGTTCTTGAAACTTTTAGTTCATTTTGAGAAGTCTTTATTATAGTCCTTTAGTTTATGGATCTTGTCATTTTGTTCTTTCAATTTGGCCCTTAATGATATGATTTCTCATAGTAGCCCCTTTTTGTTGGAGAATTTCCTTTCCTTGAAAAATATTTTCAATTTTATTTCAATTGAGACCATTCATTTGTTCAAAATCAAGCCTACTTGATTTGTTAATATTTCTTGTAGATAATTATATTATCTTATAAATAAAGTATTTTATTTTAGAAATTCCATCAAACACATTTATTTTTCTTTTTTAAAAAACTAGGTATATGGTTATGTTTTGATTATTTTATTTCCACTTGTCTTTCAATCCCTATCATTTTGTTTTTAAGGTCACATGTCGTCATATCTTTTGTCATTTTGAATCTCAAGTTGCATCACTAAGTTTTGACTTTCACCCTTTTATATCTCATGTGAGATCTTTACCTCTTAGGTCGCACCCTTTTGCATTTTATATCTCACACTTTCACTTCTAGGTCATGCCTTTTTGTGTTTTATATCTTTCCCTTGTGCTTATTCAGATGTATTGATTCATGCCATGGTTGAACCCTTGTACTCATCAAATTCTATTATTTTGGGGCTCTTAGGTTGCACTTTTTTTAAGTCTTTATTCATAACTTTTCATGTCTCAAAGTACATTTTTTACCTCTTAGATCATACCTTTTTATTTTTTATGTAAGAACATGGTACTTAAATCTAAGCCATGCTACTTAAATAGTGGGCAAGAGTTATTTGATGAGTTTAATGCTAACTATAGTAAAAGCTACTACCTTTGATATTAATCCTTGAAATAGGTAACTAAAAAAAATGTGCTAGGTGAGAAATATTGAGAACCTTGGTAGAAGAAGGTAGGAATAAAGAATTTTATAGGCCTTAGGAACCCACACTACCGATTTGGCAGTCGCTAGGCAGTGGACAAAGCAAAAAAACCTAAAAATCATCCAAGTCTAAAAGGCTGCAATTTATGGACCAACTTTTTTTTGAAAAGTTATGATTCTTAGAGAAAGTAATGATTTGTCGATTGCAAGGTAGAAACTAAAAAATAATAGTCTAAAAACAATATTGTGTCTTGTATATGTAATTATAAATTTTAATTAATTTTACTCAAATAAAAACAAGGGTTAATCCCTTGCTCTAAATGAGAGCCTTGGTCTCAATGTAAACATCTTTTGGCCATTTTGAGAAAGATTAGAGCTACAATTTGTGATTGTTTTTCTATTTCCTTAATATGAATGGAAAAATGTGCAAGAAATTTTGTCTCAGCTATGTCTCATTTGTCGGAGCTCTTGATGCATGAATTGATGGTGTTTGTGGTGCTTCCTTCTCACTTGCCTATTAGTCCTCTTTTCCACTACTTTTACACGATGAATGGATGGTGATCATGTTGTCATTATTTGGTCATTCCTTGGTGGTTTGTTTGATCGTACACTAGCCTCACCGTAATTTTGACCATATTTTATTTTCTACATTTGCTTTCAATACTTGCACCCTTATCCCTATTTGTTTTATTTTATTCATTTAGATTAATAATTTTAATGTAGGGTAATGTAGATCTAACTTGAATCCAAAGGTTAGAATGAATTTTTCCTTTATTTCCAATTGTTGAAATGCAACCTCATAGATGCATACCACTTTTATTGATTAATAATTTTTGGCATGCTTAATAGGACATACCCCTTAATACATTTACCCTTCATTCTTAGATCTACACCAACTCACTATAAATTTTATCAAATACATAAAAGGGTTTGTTGAACACATCGAAATTGATGAAACCTATAAATTTCTCAACAAATTCATGCCTTGTTGATCTAGATCTAACTATTTTGTATCCTAATCCCATAAACAATGTTATTATAGAATCTACCAAATCAAATGCAAATAATAACTTCATTGAAAATCAAACCCAAAGACCTACCTTAAATAAAAATTAGTCCTAGAAATCTATCATTGTACTAAAAATCAACCCATCTATATATTTTATTGGTAAGAAACTTCAAAAATATTGAGGAAATTTTTACAATTGCGTTTCTTTACGATTTATCAAATAATAGATGATTTTTTAGTATCTTGGGGGACCTCTAGTCAATCATTTCAAATCTAATTTTGCTTAAGTCCTTATTGCATGGGTTTATGTTGGTCAAATATCTGCCTAATCAACAAACATTGTGTTTGTGCGCCCTAGATATGACCAACATTGAAAGGCTGGAGGAAAGGAATGTCTCCCATGCCAATCTCCAGAGAGGGCTAGTTCCCAAACTAAATCCTACACTGGTGGAAGACTAGAGATGCAAGAAAGAAATTAGAAAATGCAGAAAGAGATGGGAAATATGGCCATAGGCTGGAAGCATAGGATTCAGGGCAAACTAATAGTAGGAAATTCTCCCAAGCATGAAATAGCATTTAATAGAAGGAAAAGCAGTAGAATTTACTTATAAAATTGTAGTAATAACCTCCAAAATAACACTACAACACTCAATCCCTCACTAGCAATATTTAAATCCAAGTGTAAAATTTAAATCTAATAGCAAACAAGAAATGTGAATGTAAAATAGAAGTGCATAGTATAAAAGGAAATTGCACACAAGATTACTTGCAAATTCAGAAGCCTGATGCCTGGTATTAATGTAGAGAACTTGGAGAGTATTCTCGCAAAGTTTCTAACCTCCTTACAATAGAAATTTCATTAGTATTTATAGAGGTTTTTTACCTCTTTCATTTAATGTGCTTACAAACAAAATATCGATTGGTCAAAGATCAACAACAACAATTATCTCCCTTGGTAATGGCGATGCTTGAATCAAATTATTATTTATGGGAAAATGATCTGGTTTTCATGGGATGCGCCTAGGAAATCGACAAAAATGGATGATAGAGAGAGCGTCCCAAGCATCGATGCTTTGAGACTTAGCAATATCACGCGATAATCGATAGATTGAACATTAAATCCTAGGCGCCATCACATTCTCTCCTTTATTGCCTTGGAATCTTACCCTTGCTAGTTGAAATTAGTGAAATATAATTTTACTTTGAAAAGGAATGAAGTCCACAAAATGTGCTTTGAAAATCATCAGGATCACACTGGATTGGAGGATGTAGCATTTAATCCTTGTAAAATTTTAAGCATTCAATTTTATCATAGCAGTAATAATTTTTTATTTTCGAGTGAAAATGTATTGATAACTGCGTCATTCCATTTTAAATTGACATTCGCCTTCAGAACGGGCGAAAATGAGTTTCTTCTTCCCTTTTAGGCAATCATAATTGCATTCACCCCTTAACCTTAAAATGATTTCACCCCTTAACTAGGAAATTTCACCTCTAAAAATGCTTTTGCCCATCAATTTCACCCCTGAAATGCTTTTGCCCATTACTTTCACCCATCAGGTTCGCCCATCAAGTTCGCCCATCAGGTTCGCCCATTGTTGTCACCCATTGCTTTCGCCTATAAATTTTACCCCTGAGATGTTTTCATTGAGGCAAAGTCACTTGCCATCATTACGTTCGCCTCCAAGAGGGGCACACATGGATTTCACACCTCAATTGGGACGAAACGATTTTATTTCTCCATTGGCTTTCGCCCCAAAGAGGGGTGACAATGAGTTTCGCCCCTCACTTGGGGTGAAAGCATTATACTTCTTCCTTGAGATATTTCATGATTTTAGCCAAGTTCGTCCCTTCTTCACCAATTCAAACTCCAACATTTTTTCCATTTTTGGCATTTTTCCATTTTTGGAAACTTTGCTTTTTTGGCAACTTGGCATTTTAGGAAACTTTCCATTTTTGGTGATTTTCCTTTTTTGGCGACTTTCCTTTTTCGATGAGTTACCATTTTCGGCAACTTGCTATTTTCAGAAATTTTCCACGATTTCCCCAAGGAGGAGCAAAAGGGAGTTTTGCTCCTCACTTGGGGCGAATCAACCTTTGACTTGTTTGACTTTGTAATTAGCTTTTCTTCCCCAAAATTGATTTTCTGCCCCGAAATTGATTTTCTGCCCCAAAATTGATTTTCTGTGGTAAAACTTCTCGAAGCCATAACTTTTGATCCGTTCACCCAATTGTCTATTATAATATATCATTGGAAAGCTTGAGAAAAGATCTATCACAACAAAATATCTAAATATCATTTCATCCAATTTTCCCTTCACCATTGGATGTACTTTATTTGAAAAAATTTAAAAATATATTTTTTAGTGTGGCAAAAATGCCAATAGTTTACTAGATTATCCTGTAATTTGTCAAAGTTTGCTTACATCATCCTTATGTCACTCCTTTCCAAAGAGTTCCTCGCTTTTTCCAAGTCAACTTTTTTTTATTCATTAGTTGATTCTGTTGAGCAAGGTGCAGCAAAAGAATTGCAAAAGTATTGTCATTGTTGTCAACACAGACAGATTGATGCAGTTGATGCAGTTCAGAGGTCAGTCAGATCAAGTGCAGTGAATTTCAAGGAAAACAGAGGTGACCCAGATTCAGAAATTGGCAAAAAAGACAAGGAAGAAAACTGTCGCGATATCGCGACATGTTTTCTGTCGCGATATCGCGACAAAACAGAGGAGAGAGAAAATGCAAGAAAAATTGTCGCGATTTCGCGACATTGCCGAGGAGAGAG
This sequence comes from Wollemia nobilis, assembly GCA_028583015.1. NCBI lineage: Eukaryota > Viridiplantae > Streptophyta > Pinopsida > Araucariales > Araucariaceae > Wollemia > Wollemia nobilis. The sequence goes on along the minus strand of JAQPPZ010016681.1, from coordinate 5,968,185 downwards.
AAAATGCAAGAAAAATTGTCGCGATTTCGCGACATTGCCGAGGAGAGAGAAAATGCAAGAAAAATTGTCGCGATTTCGCGACATTGCCGAGGAGAGAGAAAATGCATGAAAAATTGTCGCGATTTCGCGACATGGCCGAGGAGAGAGAAAGTGAAAGGCAAACTGTCGCGATTTCGCGACATGCTGGCAGAGAAGGAAGCAAGGTGAAAAGATGTCATGATTTCGTGACATAAATGGAGGAAAGGAGCTTGCAACGAAAAGTGTCGCGATATCCCTACACGTCGAGTTTTCACGATCCGAAGAGGAGAGAGAATGCTCAGAAACAAAGGTGTAGCGATTTCGTTGCATGTTAAAATGAATGACAACAAAGGTGTAGCGATTTTGCTACAAGTGAAAAGGCACAAACAAGAAGGTGTAGCGATTTCGCTGCATGACAAAATGTATGGAAACAAAGGTGTAGCGATTTCGCTACCAGTCAAAATTGCAAAACTAAAAGATGTAGCAAGTCGAAAGCACAAGGCACAAAGTTGTCGCGATTTCGCTACTGCATAAAGCAAAGATTGTATGGAAGCAGAGAACGTCGCGATTTCACGACATGTTCCATTTTCGGTTGCTGGCAAAGAAGAGTGTACGAAAGTGAAAAGCGTCACGATTTCGTGACAAAGCTGAGGATGACGTCAGCAAAATTGAAAATGTCACGATTTCACGACAGAGTGCGAGGAAAGCTGCTGGAAGCCGAAAGCGTCACGATTTCGTGACAAGAATGATGATGACGTCAGCAAAAGCTGAAAGTGTCACGATTTCACGACAAGGTGCAAGGAAAGCTGCTGGAAGCTGGAAGCATCGTGATTTCGTGACATCATTAAGGATGACGTCAGCAAATGTTCAAAGTGTCACGATTTCATGACATGAACAGAGGGAAAGCTTTCAAAAGCCAAAATGGTCACGATTTCGCGACAACAAGGGCATGAAGGGTACGGCTACAAAAAGTGTCGCGATATCGCGACAGGTAACAGTTTGGCGGGTAAAAGCCGAAAAAGCATGCAAGGTGACACGTGTCAGAAAAAGCAGACAAGAAAATCATGCAGCCAGTTACGTAAAAAGTAACTGATGTCAGATCTGCAGTTACAGATTGACAAGTGTTAGTCATGCACTAGAACAGCTGTATATGCATGACTGGAAAAGCATTCGAAGAATCAAATATGAAGGATCGAAAAAGCTTTCTAAAAGACATTTTTGCAGCATTCGAAAAGCCAAATTTGTAGGGTTTCGAACAGCCGTATTGCAGGGTTTCGAACAGTCGTATTGCTTGGAATCGAACAGTCGTATTGAATGGATTCGAACAGCCAAATATGCAAAATAGAAAAAGTATTCGAATGGTCGTATTTGATGTATTTGAACAACCGCTTATTGGGAAGAGAAAAAGAATTCGAACAGCTCGAGAATGTCATCCGACTGTATGCAGGATTGAAACGCTATAGAAGTCAAAGAGTCCCGATGAGAAAAGGAAGGTTATAAAAGAACAGTCGTACAGAGAATAAAGTTGCTGCTGTAAGAGGGAAATTGCTGTAAAAAGAGGGTTAGAAAAGAGTCAAGAGAAAAATTAGCAGAGCCGTGAGAGTGTGCAGAGTTGGGTTAATTGCAGACCAGTCAGGGTCGTGCATGAAGTGAAGACATTCTTATGTCATTTTAAATTGATCAGAATTGCAGTCCAAGTTGGTGCTTGGTACTAGGGGTTGGTGCTCCATCTGTTGCAGCAGAAAATTAAGGGGTTGGTGCTCCTTCCAGTTGATCTTGGTAAAGTATTTGTAAAATTGGTATTTTGCAAAGACTGGATTTGGATTGGAGTCCAAGCAGTCATTTTTGAGGAGTAGCCAAATTGGTGAACCTCGGTATATTGAGTGTTGTGGTGTGCTCTCTTGTTCAATTTGTTTTTCTAGTTTTCAAGTTCTCTTTATTTCATATTAAATGTTGTAGATATTAAAATTAATAGCTACACTGATTCACCCCCCTCTCAGTGTCATTGTGTGAATATCAATTGGTATCAGAGCAAGGTGCCTTGTTCAAGCTTAATCAGCTAAGGAGATCTTGGAAGAAACAATGGCAGGCGGTGAAGGATTCTCATCCAACAAAGCTCCCTTATTTGATGGAACAAATTACACTTTCTGGAAACTCAGGATGCAAACATATCTGAGTGCATTGGGATATGATATTTGGGATTCTGTAGATAGTGGATACACAACACCCACTACTCCTCCAACAGATACTGCTGAGAAGAAAAAATTTGAGAACAACTCCAAAGCTAAGAATGCCATAATGTGTGGGCTTGTTGACAGTGAACTGATAAGAGTCATGAGCTGTAAATCAGCAAAAGACATGTGGGATAAACTGAAGAGCATCCATGAAGGAGACAGCAAGATCAAGGAAGCCAAGCTGCAAACTCATCGAGCACAGTTCGAAGCACTGCAAATGAATGAAGATGAGAACATAGAGGCTTATATGTTGAGAGTCAACGGAATCATTAATGCAATCAGAGGACTCGATGAAGAAATTGATGATGGAGTTGTTGTGAAAAAGGTTCTCAGAACACTGCACAAAATATTTAACTCCAAAGTTTCTGCAATAGAAGAGGCAAAAGATCTAAACAACTTCAGCTTGGATGAGATGCATGGTTCCCTGACAACATATGAAATGAGAATAGGACAAACCAAGTCTATAGACAGAGAAGCAGATTTTAAAGCACACAAGAATATAAAAGCTGAACATGAATCTGAGGATGAAGAGACACTGGATGAAACAGAAGCTAATTTTGTTCGAAAACTCACAAAGGGAAAAGGAAAATATAGAGGAAAGCTACCTTTTAAGTGCTTCAATTGTGGAGGAGTCGGTCATTTTGCAGCCAAATGTCCAATGCATGAGAAAACCAAAAATGGTGAAGGTTCACTCCAAGAAAAAGGTGATTGGAAGAAGAAAAAAAATTTCAGAAAAAACAACTTAAAGAAGAAAAACTTCATATCCAAGAATGTCAGCACTTCCGAAGAAAGCTCGGATGAGGATTTGAAGAAGAAAAAGGTGAAGCTCTGTTCATGGCACTTGAAGAGGAAAGAACAGAAGAAAATCAGGAAGGTGATGAAAACTTTAAAGATGAGGCTGAAGTTTATCTGGAAGGAGAATTGGTTGCTGCACTTGAAGAGTTGAGTGTTGAAAGGAAAAAGAACAAAAAGTTTTCAAGAAAACTAGAAGATGCCACTGACATAATAAACAGTTTAAAAATACAGAAATTCAAGAGGAATTCAAAAATATGAAGTTCTTGATGAACAATTAATCGTAAAGACAGTTGAATGCAGCAAGCTAGAGGAAGATATTGTTAAGTTAAGAATGCAGTTAGAGGAGATGAATAGAAAATTGAGCTGTTTTCATAAGTTTGAAGAAAGTACTGTAAAGCTGGATAAAATGTTAAATAACCAAAGGCCTTCCGACATCAAATTTGGTTTAGGCTTCGATGAAGGAGAATCATCAAAGGGTTCAAAGGCCTTGAATGTAGAACCCATAAAGAAAGAAGAAAAGATCAGGGTTGACCTAGAAAAAACAAATCATGCCCAAGAAAGCAACAATGCCAGACTCAAGAAAAGTACTGACAAAGATGGATTCACAAAAGTCACACATCCAAGAAGGAAAAGATTCATGGCTCCCACTTCAAACTGGCAAAGACCTGCACCCAGGTTTAATCATTCCTTTTCTGGTTATTGTTTTAAATGCAATGCTTATGGCCATAAGATTTCAGATTGCAGGCATAATGTATCTCAAAGGAATTTCACAAGCAGAAATGTTTTTTCTCCTTTAATGAATTATGCAGTTGAATGTTATAATTGTCATAATTTTGGACATATTGCTAGAAACTGTAGAAGCACTTTTGCATCAAATAATTATCAGGGTAGAAAATCTCAACCAAGTGGGTTGAAACAAAACAAGAAATTTCTTGAAAAACAAGCACATGCTAATGAGAAGACAAAGGCAAAACAAGTAGACAAATCTGTCATCAAACCAGAATGGAAAGAAAAGGAATCTTTGATTGTTCAGACTGCCTTTAAAGCTCAGAACAAATCTGCACCTTGGATACTTGACAGTGGTTGCTCCAGTCACATGACAGGTGACAAGCAAAAATTTGAGAATTTGCAGAATTATGAAGGTGGTTCTGTGAAATTTGGAAATAATGATGGAGCAAAGATTGTTGGAAAGGGATCAGTCAAGATCAGTGATGGCAATATAAAATCAAAAGAAGTCTTGTTTGTGATTGGTCTGAAGCATAACTTGCTGAGTGTAAGTCAAATCTGTGACAGAGGTCATGATGTAATCTTCAAGAAGGAGGGCTGTGAAGTAAGAAAGACAAAAAATGGAAAGTTAATAGCCACTGGACTGAGAACTTCTGGAAATCTGTATACTCTTTCAGAGACTTCAGAAGGAGCTTGTTTGGTTGGTCAGGAAGAAGAAAACTGGTTGTGGCACAAGAGACTCGGTCACATAAGCTTTGATAATCTGGTAAAAATCAGCTCAAAAGGGGCAGTAAGAGACATACCAACTATTGGTAAACCTTCAAACAGTATTTGTGAGTCATGCCAAAAGGGAAAACAAACCAGAGCCACTTTCAAAGCAAAAGAATATTTCACGAGCAAGCCATTAGAACTAATTCACACTGATTTATGTGGACCCATGAGAACTGAAAGCATAAATGGACACAAATATTTTATGTTGTGTATAGATGACTACTCAAGAATGACATGGGTACTATTTCTGAAACTTAAATCAGAAGCCTTTGAGATGTTTAAAACCTTCAAAAATCTTGTTGAGAATCAATCAGGAAAAAGAATTAAATGCCTAAGATCAGACAGAGGAGGAGAGTTTATTTTAGAAGAATTTGCAGAATACTGTCAAAAATATGGGATAAGAAGACAGTTTTTAGCAGCTAGAACACCTCAATAGAATGGTGTTGTAGAAAGGAAGAATAGGACAGTGCAGGAAATGGCACGGACAATGCTGGCTGAGAACAAAATAGCTGACAGATTTTGGAAAGAGGCAGTACATACTGTAGTTTACATTCAAAACAGGTGCATGCTAAGACCACATGAAAGCAAAACACCTTATGAGCTGTGGTTTGGCAGAAAGGCAACAACAAGACATTTCAAAGTATTTGGCAGCAAGTGCTACATCAAACGGACTGAAGATAATCTCGGTAAATTTGAAAATAGAGTTGATGAAGGTATCTTTCTTGGTTACTCAACAAAAAGCAAAGCCTACACATGTTACAACAAAAGGCTAAAGAAAATTGTTGAGAGTGCTGATGTGAAAGTTGATGAAGGTAGAGAACAAGAAATTACTTATCAAGAAAACTACCCCATCTATGAAGAAGTCATTGAAGGTGATGATGAAAAGGAAACAGATAAGAATCAAAAAATTGATCCAGATGGTGTAAAAACTGAATCAGAAGAAGAAGAAAACAGGAAATTTAAAACAGGCAACTGGCAGAAAAATCATCCAAGTGAACAGATTATTGGGGATCCCAAAGATGGTATTCAGACAAGAAGAGCAACAGTGCGGAACTATTCTCTGTTATCTAGCATTGAACCTAAAAATGTTGCTGAAGCAAGCACTGATGAAAGTTGGTTGAAGGCAATTAATGAAGAACTAGATCAGATTGAGAAAAACAATACCTGGGAATTAGTACCTAGACCAACAAATAAAAACATAATTGGCACTAAATGGGTTTTTCGAAATAAATTAAATGAAGATGGACAGGTTGTCAGAAATAAGGCAAGATTGGTCTGTAAAGGCTATGCTCAGGTTGAAGGCATTGATTTTGAGGAAACTTTTGCACCGGTAGCTAGACTAGAGGCAATCAGAATGTTTCTGGCATTAGCAGTTCATAAAAACTTCAAAGTATATCAAATGGATGTAAAATCAGCATTTTTGAATGGAAAACTGGAAGAAGAGGTTTACATTGAACAGCCAGATGGCTTCCAACTTGGTGACAACCCAGATTTTGTTTGCAGGTTAAAGAAAGCATTATATGGTTTGAAACAGGCACCCAGAGCATGGTATGCAAGGCTGGATAACTATCTAATTAAACAAGGGTTCAAGAAAGGTTTGGTGGACAACAACTTATATGTCAAAACAGAGAAGGGCCATCTTATTGTTCTTGTTGTTTATGTAGATGATATAATATTTGGCAGCAGCATGGATGAATACTGCAAAGACATATCAACTAAAATGAAGAAAGAATTTGAGATGTCTATGATTGGTGAACTTTCTTATTTCCTAGGACTGCAGGTCAATCAAAATGAAAAAGGCATTTTTATTTCTCAAGTTAAATATGTAAAAGAAATGCTGAAAAAGTTCACAATGGAAGACAGTAAACCGGTTAGCACTCCCATGACAACAGGTCGCAAGTTGAGCAAGGATGATAAATCCCCAGATGTAGATCAAACAATGTACAGGTCTATGATTGGAAGCCTGCTGTATTTAACAGCCACTAGACCAGATATATTACAAGCAGTATGCATGGTTGCAAGATTTCAGGCCAGTCCCAAAGAAACTCATGTAACAGCTGTAAAGAGGATCTTCAGATATCTCAAGGGCACTATGGATTATGGGTTGTGGTACCCAAAAGGTAAAGATTTCACTTTGATTGCATATTCTGATGCAGATTGGGCAGGATGTATTGATGACAGAAAGAGCACAAGTGGAGGAGCATTTTATCTTGGAGACAGGCTGGTAGCATGGCACAACAAGAAACAAGAATCAGTATCTCTATCCACTGCAGAGGCAGAATACATTGCAGCAACAACATGTTGTACTCAGATATTATGGATGAGACAAACGTTGAAAGATCTTGGTATTCATTTCAAAGAGCCAATTTCAATTAAATGTGATAACACTAGTGCTATCAACATATCCAAGAATCCAATAATGCATTCAAGAACCAAACATATTGCAATCCGATATCATTTCTTGAAGGATAAAGTTGCGGAAGGAGAGGTCAAATTGGATTTTGTTCCAACTACAGAGCAAGTAGCTGATATATTCACAAAACCTTTGCCAAAGGAAGTATTTGAATACCTTCGAAAGAAGTTGGGAGTAGTCACACCACCCAAGCACTGACTAGCTATGGGAAACACATTCTCAGGGGGAGCATTCAAACTTTTTAAGCCTGAGAATGTTGTGCATAGACTCAGGGGGAGTCTGCAGCAGCCCTTTGGTATTATTGGCAAAGGGGGAGAAGAAATTGAGCAAGGTTGCAGTGTGTTGCCAACAATTCCAAAGGGGGAGATTGTTGAGCAAGGTGCAGCAAAAGAATTGCAAAAGTATTGTCATTGTTGTCAACACAGACAGATTGATGCAGTTGATGCAGTTCAGAGGTCAGTCAGATCAAGTGCAGTGAATTTCAAGGAAAACAGAGGTGACCCAGATTCAGAAATTGGCAGAAAAAGACAAGGAAGAAAACTGTCGCGATATCGCGACATGTTTTCTGTCGCGATATCGCGACAAAACAGAGGAGAGAGAAAATGCAAGAAAAATTGTCGCGATTTCGCGACATTGCCGAGGAGAGAGAAAATGCAAGAAAAATTGTCGCGATTTCGCGACATTGCCGAGGAGAGAGAAAATGCAAGAAAAATTGTCGCGATTTCGCGACATTGCAGAGAGAGAGAAAGTGCAAGAAAAATTGTCGCGATTTCGCGACATGGCCGAGGAGAGAGAAAGTGAAAGGCAAACTGTCGCGATTTCGCGACATGTTGGCAGAGAAGGAAGCAAGGTGAAAAGATGTCACGATTTCGCGACATAAATGGAGGAAAGGAGCTTGCAACGAAAAGTGTAGCGATTTCCCTACATGTCGAAGTTTCGCGATCCCGAAGAGGAGAGAGAATGCAAGGCACAAAGGTGTAGCGATTTCGCTACAAATATGAATGTGCAACAAAGGTGTAGCGATTTTGCTGCATGTTAAAATGAATGACAACAAAGGTGTAGCGATTTTGCTACAAGTGAAAAGGCACAAACAAGAAGGTGTAGCGATTTCGCTACATGACAAAATGTATGGAAACAAAGGTGTAGCGATTTCGCTACAAGTCAAAATTGCAAAACTAAAAGATGTAGCAAGTCGAAAGCACAAGGCACAAAGTTGTCGCGATTTCGCTACTACATAAAGCAAAGATTGTACGGAAGTAGAGAACGTCGCGATTTCGTGACATGTTCCATTTTTGCGGTTGCTGGCAAAGAAGAGTGTACGGAAGCGAAAAGCGTCACGATTTCATGACAAAGCTGAGGATGACGTCAGCAAAATTGAAAATGTCACGATTTCATGACAGAGTGCAAGGAAAGCTGCTGGAAGCTGAAAGCGTCGCGATTTCACGACAAGAATGATGATGACGTCAGCAAAAGCTGAAAGTGTCACGATTTCGTGACAAGGTGCAAGGAAAGCTGCTGGAAGTCGGAAGCGTCACGATTTCGTGACATCATTAAGGATGACGTCAGCAAATGTTCAAAGTGTCACGATTTCATGACATGAACGGAGGGAAAGCTTTCAAAAGCCAAAATGGTCACGATTTCGCGACAGCAAGGGCATGAAGGGTACGGCTACAAAAAGTGTCGCGATATCGCGACAGGTAACAGTTTGGCGGGTAAAAGCCGAAAAAGCATGCAAGGTGACACGTGTCAGAAAAAGCAGACAGGAAAATCATGCAGCCAGTTACGTAAAAAGTAACTGATGTCAGATCTGCAGTTACAGATTGACAAGTGTTAGTCATGCACTAGAACAGCTGTATATGCACGACTGGAAAAGCATTCGAAGAATCAAATATGAAGGATCGGAAAAGCTTTCTAAAAGACATTTTTGCAGCATTCAAAAAGCCAAATTTGTAGGGTTTCGAACAGTCGTATTGCAGGGTTTCGAACAGTCGTATTGCTTGGAATCGAACAGCCGTATTGAATGGATTCGAACAGCCAAATATGCAGAATAGAAAAAGTATTCGAATGGTCGTATTTGATGTATTCGAACAGCCGCTTATTGGGAAGAGAAAAAGAATTCGAACAGCTCGAGAATGTCATCCGACTGTATGCAGGATTGAAACGCTATAGAAGTCAAAGAGTCCCGATGAGAAAAGGAAGGTTATAAAAGAACAGTCGTACAGAGAATAATGTTGCTGCTGTAAGAGGGAAATTGCTGTAAAAAGAGGGTTAGAAAAGAGTCAAGAGAAAAATTAGCAGAGCCGTGAGAGTGTGCAGAGTTGGGTTAATTGCAGACCAGTCAGGGTCGTGCATGAAGTGAAGACATTCTTATGTCATTTTAAATTGATCAGAATTGCAGTCCAAGTTGGTGCTTGGTACTAGGGGTTGGTGCTCCATCTGTTGCAGCAGAAAATTAAGGGGTTGGTGCTCCTTCCAGTTGATGTTGGTAAAGTATTTGTAAAATTGGTATTTTGCAAAGACTGGATTTGGATTGGAGTCCAAGCGGTCATTTTTGAGGAGTATCCAAATTGGTGAACCTCGGTATATTGAGTGTTGTGGTGTGCTCTCTTGTTCAATTTGTTTTTCTAGTTTTCAAGTTCTCTTTATTTCATATTAAATGCTGTAGATATTAAAATTAATAGCTACACTGATTCACCCCCCCTCTCAGTGTCATTGTGTGAATATCAGATTCAATAAGTCATTTTTTTTCTTATTGATGAATAATGACATCATTTATATCCATTCAATCTACTAAGTGTTAAGTCCTAATTCCAATGATTTGCTAGAATTCTAGTGATTTATCAAATTGTCCAATAGTTTGATAGTTCTCTAAATTTTAAGTTTTGATTAGTTTAACTTGTTTTCATGTTATTTTCTTTGTTTAGGTACAAAAAACATCATTCAAGTGTAAACATTAGTGGCATATTTAATTAGTACAAGTTCTAAGTCACTTGATAAAGGCAAATAAGTCAACCAATTGAAATTGATCAAATATGAGATAAAGAAACAAAGGAAAGAAACCTACCACAAAAATTTAGATCCAAGGTTTAGAGGAACTTCCTCGAACAACCTCTATGAAAGAAACAACGAAAAAACCTATTATCTAATAACAAGACTTCTAACCTCCTTTTTGGATAGAAGAGAGACTTTTTGATCATCCATAAGTCTATAATCAATATACTATACCAAGTATTGCTCAAGCATGGGCCACTACTTTTCCTACTATCCTTGATATGATCGCTAACCCCTTGTATAACATGGGTTAAATCTTATAAGCCTTACTCAACATTATTCATCCACAATCAACCCAATCCAATTCAACAACATCCTAAATGAGCACAAAAATAGTAAAATCTATCCTAGAAATCCAACATTTAAATCCATTAGTGTCATAATCAAGTCAAACCTTAAAAGTTGGCTCCAAGAATTAGATAAATATGAGTAAGCCATAGGATGGTTTAGGATAAGAGTCAATCCTTCATGGTACCTCTTCTTAAATACTTAAAGGGTCTTCCTAATAGAAGGCACAAATCATGCTTTAAATCATAATTCTCAAGGGTTACCAAACTTCAATGTTCAATAAAACATCCAAAACCCTTCAAAACCTGATACCTCCCAAGGTATGTCAAGTCAAACTTTTCTAAAATTACAACCAAATCAAAACACTATTCAAAATAGAAAAAATTCTCTTGTGCCATCAAGAATTCAAAGGACAATAGGAGTTGCTCAAAACCTATTATTTTTGCCAAGCCGTTATCCCATACATTATTTCCAATTATTGTATTTTAACCAACCATTCCCTAAATAGTTTGAAGGAGGTCCAAACCAACAAGAGGTACCTAATTTAAATATTTTTTGAATATGAATATTCAAAACCAAATACCTCTAAATCCACATTTGGTTTAGAACCCTAATAATAAACTCTAGATTTCCTAGTGATTAATGGTCCCATTCATGTAACAACCACATGGGTGTATCACCTACCCTTAGTATTTGATGCCTTATACCCCATAAATACCTTATGGTTAGCCTCATAAAAATTATCAAATACAAGCACCAACACCTCAACAATAATTGCATAATCAAACTTATCACAGACCACTAAACTTGATGGTTTATGCTCCCATATCTATAGCTACCATTAAAAACCTATCAAATTTCATTGGTAATGGGAATAAGACTATGATGGATTATTTGAATGAATTATTGACCTTAATATTTGCATTACATTTATGAGGAAGATGAAATGGTCATAATATTAATTTTTTCATTAAGGGACTAAGCTACTTCTCAAGCTACACCATCCACTCCAGTCACTTAGAGACCGATAGGCTTGGATGCAGACATAGAGATCGGGTGATTAAGGGGACTCATAGAGAAGAGCATATCTCATATGGCTATGAACGCTACATACACTGTCTCTCTATAGGGTTAGGTTAGGATATTAGGTGGAAATCCTCCAGAGTGGTCTATAGTAGGGGGTTCCCATCAAAGTAGGTAGAGTGAGTTTGGGCAGTCATCAGTGTGGCCTAGTCATAGGTTAGATGCATGATCAGAGAGATCATCAGGTACTAGCTCTAGGTAGACTCATAAAGATAGATCTGAGGGTGGAGGTGACTCTAGGGATGCAGACCACGTATGATATGCCATAATGTATTTGTATCATTTTTGAGTGTAAGGTCTGAGGACCTACACTATTTTAGCCTATGGGAATTTTTATCCCTCATGTACTCATTGACATACATATTTATGACACTCTTTTATTTATGGCTCATTATGTGTATCATTTTATTTCTTTATGTTCTTGTTATGCATATGTATGCAATGCTTATATGATATTTTAATTATGCTATATGGATGTGATGTACTAATGACATGCACTAGCTAGGTGATAGATGTATGATTAGATGCTATGATCTATATGTATAGATGCACTACTATGTATGCACATATGGATGCAATGGTGAATGTTAAATGGATGTTTAAATTGTTTCAATTGTTTATGCATTTAATCTATGTGATATGATATGATACATGATATGTAATGTAATGCATTAATTATATGATGATGATCTAATGCAAATGAACTTGTATGATTTAATCACTTACAACATAAGGAATGAATATAATATATGTTTAGCTGCTGGCATAAATTACCAGACAATCGATCAAGGGTAGGTCAATTCATAGACAAAAGCACCACTAGGAGGTGGAGCTCAAAGAGTTTAAGGATAACCCAAAAATATACAAGGAGTAAAAGAATGGACTCACAAGGATGGACCTCTTGAATCCTTGGAATGTAGTTATGAAGAATGTGCTAGAAGTCATCACGACAGAGGACCCTGGTAAAACTTTACTCAGCTTACATTACACCTTTGTCAAATTTTTTCAGGATGTTAACCCCATAAGCATTCCAAAATTCTTGATGAACTCCCTGAACCACACCATAACCTCATCCCACAAAAAAAAAGGCTTTTCCATGCCCATGCATCAAGGCCTTCTCAAGGTTATTTACAAATATGTCCTTCTCCATGCTCCCCAACCTGATATCCCTACCCCTCCTCCTGAGGATCCCCCGGTGGTTCGTGGTGAAATTTTGAGGGGGCGCGAGAGCCCTGGTATCCCAAAACCCTCCTCTGTCAAGAAGCATGAGGGTGAGTCAAGCGCTAAGGGAGGCCCAACAAGAAAAAGGTTAAGAATTTATGACCAGCCCATTAGGTCTTCCCTGAGGCTAAAAAACAAGCAAGTTCAAGGGAGCAGCAAAATAATGGAGATTACGTCTAAATATGAGGGTCCTAACCCTAAAATCATGGAATTGAAAAGGTATGTCCTGAACATGGCAACCAACATTAATAAAAAGATGTAGGAATTACAAGATATTTTGACCAAGGTATTCTTCAACAAAGGATACCAGAGCAACAAGCCAGTGGTCTACAACCCGAAGACTGACAACAACGAAGAATACAAAGATGAAAATCAGGAAGAGGAGGTCAATGAGGAGGACTAGGATCTTCCTTCGATTGGTTTGTCCTATGTTTTGATGTTCTGAGTATTTTTTGTTGTATTGGTAGTGGCATTGCATTCTTGTTTCCTACAGTCTTATGGGTGATATCCTGTGTGTTTCTTAGGGTAGTTAGGGTCCTGCTTGGACCTGTGTCTCTTTTTGTTAAGGGGGATTTTGACTATGGTGGGTAGTCTGGTCTGGTTCTTATGGTTTCTGGCTAGGTAGTAGCATAAGGTTAGAGGACAGAGGTTCCTCAGTTTGGTTCCTGGTGGGTTTCCTCAGCCATGGGCTGATATTTGTAAATCGGTTTTGGGTCAACCTTTAAAACATGGTTTAATGAAAGAATTTATTTAACAAAAAAAAAGAATATAATATATGTTTAACAAACTATTGGATGACACCACATAATGATGAAAATCATGAAATAAAATTATAAATCTTATAAGAAGAAATAATCATTTAAGAATCCATATGTGAGATGAGATGATTGTGAAATGTATGGTTTTCTCTTATAAGATTTTGTAAATTAAAGGATATACATAAAATAATCAGTGGTCATATAAATATCATTGCTGATATCCACCTGGTATCTAACCTATTTCATGGACACCCCTTAATAAAAAAAACCTCATAAGAAAAATGGTGATATTTTGATGAGATGATTTCTTGCTATAGGGGATTTTTGAGGTTTTACATGAGACTCAAACACCCTAGTTGATTAATCAAAAGTTGTATAATAACTACATAGGACTCCTGGAATATTAAAGCTTTTGTTATGAAGACCAAGATATTCATTATCCCTGTGTGTGCAAATTAATATATTATATGAGATATAAGACTACCTCATTGCCAGGCAAGATTCATTTAGCCCATTGTTGTAATGAGGATCATAAAATGTTCACCATGATCCTAAGTTTAGACACAGTTGGACTAGACTACTAGGTAATACAAGCCACCTAAAGCTAGATCATTTGTAAATTACTTTGACCTACCCCATTTCCAAGCATGATTCATTCAACCCATTGTTATAATGGGGATCACTCAATGACTTCAAATACTGACCATTACAGAGATTCAATCTCTTCACCCTTTCTTTTATTTTCATTTTTTGGGATACTTGTTCATTCTTAGTGATGAAAATCACTGTTTATTTTTCTTTTTTGTTTTCTTTTGGAGTAAGGGATTTGCTTTGATTTTGGGATTTTGCTTATTTTTTGAAAGCAAGGGATTTCTTTGGATAGGGGGGAGTATGTCCTTTTGTCAATTATCAACATCCTAGACCATGTGCATCACAAGATGAAAAAGTAAAAACCTTTTGCTTAAGATGGCCAGGACCATTTTGTAGTGCTCATATTTCATCGTTTAAACTAGGATTATTAATATTTTAAAATGTGATGGGTTTTTAACATATAGTAGGTGCTATCAAAACTAGACCTCATATTTTGAAAGTGAAGATAGCTTTCTACAATATCTGAGATCACTAGGTATGGTTGAATAACCAAAAAACCCTAGTATATTATTTATAGCAATAGGAAGGGTTGTATTGAAAAACACAATTACTCATAGGGGTGATGAATGATGATGATGTAAGGATGCATGATTGGCATACATACATGGTGTCATTTGTCAGATTGTAAACACAACATATCCTAATGCAAGTGTTATGGATGAAAATGCCTAATGTAATGCAATTAAATGAATGCATATGCAAAATGAAAATGCAATACTAAATGTAAATGTTTTTGTATTTTTTATATTTTGCAATGTTTTTTAAGTTGTATTGCTTTTTTATTTGTTTGGATTTTTGGTGTTTTAAATTATTTTTTTGAATTTTGAGTGCTTTTCAAATGTTTTTGGATTTTTTATTTTTATGTATGAAACACCTTTAGATGAATAATTTTGAGAGGTTTAGGTTCTTCAACACCTTCTAGCAATGTTAGGTGATAAGTACCAGGTCCAATCTTCTCTGAAATGATGAATGGACCTAACCAGTTGGTCGTAAACTTATCTCATAGATGCAACAGTAGGTTTGAGTTCTATTGGTTCTCTTTTAGCACATTATACCCAAATTTAAAGTATCTCAGATGGAATTTATTATTGTAAGCTCCTTTTATCCGATATTGGTAAAATTGAAGATGCTCGAGAGCATTCACACGACGTTCATCAAGAAGCATCAATTGATCTAGGCGAGCTTGCTATGCAGTGTTGTCATCAATGAACTCTTTCAATGTGATGTGTAATGTTGGAATTTCCAATTCCAAGGGCATGATGGTCTCAATGCCATATACTAGTAAGAACAGTGTTGCCCCAATGGGCATTCGTATATTAGTCCTATAAGCCCATAATGCAAGAGGCAGTTGAATGTGCCAATATTTATAATTATCTTGAACATTATTCTTTAATATTGCTACCACTATTTTATTCGAGGCCTATGCTTACCTGTTTGCTTATAAATAATATGGAGTTGCAAAACTATGTTGAATATTACACTTGGATGTTAAAGTCCTTACAATTTTTTTTTGAATGAAGTTCCATTATCCGATATTATTTTGGATGGTATTCCAAAATGATACATTATATTATGGAGTATGAAATCCATAATATGTGCTCCTATCATTGTATTTAGAGGGATTTCCTCCATCCATTTGGTGAAATACTTAGTGGTTGTTATGATAAATGTGTGTCAACTCGAAGACGGGAGAGAGATATTACCAATTAGATCCAAAACCCATTGATAAAATGGCCAATCCACTTGGATGGGTTGTAAGGCCTACGATGGCATGTGTGTAATATTAGCATGGTACTAATATTTAATGTACTTTCTAACATACATTGTGTAATCCTTCTCTATAGTGGGCTAATAGTAACCCATTCGAAGGATGCTCTTGACAATGGCAATACCATTGAAATGGCCACTACATGTACCATCATGAGCTTGTGAAATTACCCAAGATGATTCTTGGAGCTCACGGTAATGAATGAGAATTCCATCATAGCTATGATGACACAAGATATCTCCTAACAAGACATATCTAGTCACTTTTTGTTTAAATGCTCTTTTTGCACCATACGATAATCCCTATGGGATTACTCCAGGATTAAGGAAATCATGTAATTGTGATAAAAAATATTGATAAGCAATGGCTCCGATTAACTAGATTATATGTTCCCACTATCATTTATCTTACACAAATGCATATTGAGAAACAAATTTATGGAGAATAGTGGTACCGTTCTCTACAGGACCCTACAAGAGCAAAGATCCCCAAGGTTCCTTCTTTAGAAAGTCTTTAGCTCTATAGAACCACTCATGGATTGGTTCTATGTGAATAATGTTGATTGACTCATGATTTTCTTGAGTCTCACATCATATCATAGATTGCGATAGAATTTTTACCTGGATGGTAGTGAAGTCAATAGACGGATTCTTGCTATAGGGGATTTTTGAGGTTTTACATGAGACTCAAACACCCTAGTTGATTAATCAAAAGTTGTATAATAACTACATAGGACTCCTGAAATATTAAAGTTTTTGTTATGAAGACCAAGATATTCATTATCCCTGTGTGTGCAAATTAATATATTATATGAGATATAAGACTACCTCATTGCTAGGCAAGATTCATTTAGCCCATTGTTGTAATGAGGATCATAAAATGTTGACCATGATCCTAAGTTTAGACACAGTTGGACTAGACTACTAGGTAATACAAGCCACCTAAAGCTAGATCATTTGTAAATTACTTTGACCTACCCCATTTCCAAGCATGATTCATTCAACCCATTGCTATAATGGGGATCACTCAATGACTTCAAATACTAACCATTACAGAGATTTAATCTCTCCACCCTTTCTTTTATTTTCATTTTTTGGGATACTTGTTCATTCTTAGTGATGAAAATCACTGTTTATTTTTCTTTTTTGTTTTCTTTTGGAGTAAGGGATTTGCTTTGATTTTGGGATTTTGCTTATTTTTTGAAAGCAAGGGATTTCTTTGGATAGGGGGGAGTATGTCCTTTTGTCAATTATCAACATCCTAGACCATGTGCATCACAAGATGAAAAAGTAAAAACCTTTTGCTTAAGATGGCCAGGACCATTTTGTAGTGCTCATATTTCATTGTTTAAACTAGGATTATTAATATTTTAAAATGTGATGGGTTTTTGACATATAGTAGGTGCTATCAAAAGTAGACCTCATATTTTGAAAGTGAAGATAGCTTTCTACAATATCTGAGATCACTAGGTATGGTTGAATGACCAAAAAACCCTAGTATATTCTTTATAGCAATAGGAAGGGTTGTATTGAAAAACACAATTACTCATAGGGGTGATGAATGATGATGATGTAAGGATGCATGATTGGCATACATACATGGTGTCATTTGTCAGATTGTAAACACAACATATCCTAATGCAAGTGTTATGGATGAAAATGCCTAATGCAATGCAATTAAATGAATGCATATGCAAAATGAAAATGCAATACTAAATGTAAATGTTTTTGTATTTTTTATGTTTTTTATGTTTTTTAAGTTGTATTGCTTTTTTATTTGTTTGGATTTTTGGTGTTTTAAATTATTTTTTTGAATTTTGAGTGCTTTTCAAATGTTTTTGGATTTTTTATTTTTATGTATGAAACACCTTTAGATGAATAATTTTGAGAGGTTCAGGTTCTTCAACACCTTCTAGCAATGTTAGGTGATAAGTACCAGGTCCAATCTTCTTTGAAATGATGAATGGACCTAACCAGTTGGTCGTAAACTTATCTCGTAGATGCAACAGTAGGTTTGAGTTCTATTGGTTCTCTTTTAGCACAATATACCCAAATTTAAAGTATCTCAGATGGAATTTATTATTGTAAGCTCGTTTTATCCGATATTGGTAAAATCAAAGATGCTCGAGAGCATTCACACGACGTTCATAAAGAAGCATCAATTGATCTAGGCGAGCTTGCTATGCAGTGTTGTCATCAATGAACTCTTTCAATGTGATGTGTAATTTTGGAATTTCCAATTCCAAGGGCATGATGGTCTCAATGCCATATACTAGTAAGAACGAGTGTTGCCCCAATGGGTGTTCATATACTAGTCATGTAAGCCCATAATGCAAGAGGCAACTAAATGTGCCAATATTTATAATTATCTTGAACATTATTCTTTAATATTGCTACCACTATTTTATTCGAGGCCTATGCTTACCTGTTTGCTTATGGATAATATGGAGTTGCAAAACTGTGTTGAATATTATACTTGGATGTTAAAGCCCTTACAATTTTTTTTTTGAATGAAGTTCTATTATCCGATATTATTTTGGATGGTATTCCAAAATGATACATTATATTATGGAGTATGAAATCCATAATATGTGCTCCTATCATTGTATTTAGAGGGATTTCCTCCATCCATTTGGTGAAATACTCAGTGGTTGTTATGATAAATGTGTGTCAACTCGAAGACGGGAGAGAGATATTACCAATTAGATCCAAAACCCATTGATAAAATGGCCAATCCACTTGGATGGGTTGTAAGGCCTACGATGGCATGTGTGTAATATTAGCATGGTACTAATATTTAATGTAATTTCTAACATACATTGTGTAATCCTTCTCTATAGTGGGCTAATAGTAACCCATTCGAAGGATGCGCTTGACAATGACAATACCATTGAAATGGCCACTACATGTACCATCATGAGCTTGTGAAATTACCCAAGATGATTCTTGGAGCTCAAGGTAATGAATGAGAATTCCATCATAGCTATGATGACACAAGATATCTCCTAACAAGACATATCTAGTCACTTTTTGTTTAAATGCTCTTTTTGCACCATACGATAATCCCTGTGGGATTACTCCAGGATTAAGGAAATCATGTAATTGTGATAAAAAATATTGATAAGCAATGGCTCCGATTAACTAGATTATATGTTCCCAATGTCATTTATCTTACACAAATGCATATTGAGAAACAAATTTATGGAGAATAGTGGTACCGTTCTCTACAGGACCGTACAAGAGCAAAGATCCCCAAGGTTCATTCTTTAGAAAGTCTTTAGCTCTATAGAACCACTCATGGATTGGTTCTATGTGAATAATGTTGATTGACTCAT
The DNA here is from genome assembly GCA_028583015.1 of Wollemia nobilis. Taxonomy (NCBI): domain Eukaryota; kingdom Viridiplantae; phylum Streptophyta; class Pinopsida; order Araucariales; family Araucariaceae; genus Wollemia; species Wollemia nobilis. The sequence continues at coordinate 5,949,074 of JAQPPZ010016681.1, read as the reverse complement.
GATTTTATTGAGTCTCACATCATATCATAGATTGCGATAGCATTTTTACCTGGATGGTAGTGAAGTCAACAGACGGATTCTTGCTATAGGGGATTTTTGAGGTTTTACATGAGACTCAAACACCCTAGTTGATTAATCAAAAGTTGTATAGTAACTACATAGGACTCCTAAAATATTAAAGCTTTTGTTATGAAGACCAAGATGTGTGTGCAAATTAATATATTATATGAGATATAAGACTACCTCATTGCCAGGCAAGATTCATTTAGCCCATTGTTGTAATGAGGATCATAAAATGTTGACCATGATCCTAAGTTTAGACACAGTTGGACTAGACTACTAGGTAATACAAGCCACCTAAAGCTAGATCATTTGTAAATTACTTTGACCTACCCCATTTCCAAGCATGATTCATTCAACCCATTGCTATAATGGGGATCACTCAATGACTTCAAATACTGACCATTACAGAGATTCAATCACTTCACCCTTTCTTTTATTTTCATTTTTTGGGATACTTGTTCATTCTTAGTGATGAAAATCACTGTTTATTTTTCTTTTTTGTTTTCTTTTGGAGTAAGGGATTTGCTTTGATTTTGGGATTTTGCTTATTTTTTGAAAGCAGGGGATTTCTTTGGATAGGGGGGAGTATGTCCTTTTGTCAATTATCAACATCCTAGACCATGTGCATCACAAGATGAAAAAGTAAAATCCTTTTGCTTAAGATGGCCAGGACCATTTTGTAGTGCTCATATTTCATTGTTTAAACTAGGATTATTAATATTTTAAAATGTGATGGGTTTTTGACATATAGTAGGTGCTATCAAAAGTAGACCTCATCTTTTGAAAGTGAAGATAGCTTTCTACAATATCTGAGATCACTAGGTATGGTTGAATGACCAAAAAACCCTAGTATATACTTTATAGCAATAGGAAGGGTTGTATTGAAAAGCACAATTACTCATAGGGGTGATGAATGATGATGACGTAAGGATGCAGGATTGGCATACATACATGGTGTCATTTGTCAGATTGTAAACACAACATATCCTAATGCAAGTGTTATGGATGAAAATGCCTAATGCAATGCAATTAAATGAATGCATATGCAAAATGAAAATGCAATACTAAATGTAAATGTTTTTGTATTTTTTATATTTTGCAATGTTTTTTAAGTTGTATTACTTTTTTATTTGTTTGGATTTTTGGTGTTTTAAATTATTTTTTTGAATTTTGAGTACTTTTCAAATGTTTTTGGATTTTTTATTTTTATGTATGAAACACATTTAGATGAATAATTTTGAGAGGTTCAGGTTCTTCAACACCTTCTAGCAATGTTAGGTGATAAGTACGAGGTCCAATCTTCTCTGAAATGAAGAATGGACCTAACCAGTTGGTCGTAAAATTATCTCGTAGATGCAACAATAGGTTTGAGTTCTATTGGTTCTCTTTTAGCATAATATACCCAAATTTAAAGTATCTCAGATGGAATTTATTATTGTAAGCTCGTTTTATCCGATATTGGTAAAATCGAATAAGCTCGAGAGCATTCACACGATGTTCATCAAGAAGCATCAATTGATCTAGGTGAGCCTGCTATGCAGTTTTGTCATCAATGAACTCTTTCAATGTGATGTGTAATGTTGGAATTTCCAATTCCAAGGGCATGATGGTCTCAATGCCATATACTAGTAAGAACAGTGTTGCCCCAATGGGCATTCGTATATTAGTCCTGTAAGCCCATAATGCAAGAGGCAACTGAATGTGCCAGTATTTATAATTATCTTGAACATTATTCTTTAATATTGCTACCACTATTTTATTCGAGGCCTATGCTTACCTGTTTGCTTATGGATAATATGGAGTTGCAAAACTGTGTTAAATATTATACTTGGATGTTAAAGCCCTTACAATTTTTTTTTGAATGAAGTTCCATTATCCGATATTATTTTGGATGGTATTCCAAAATGATACATTATATTATGGAGTATGAAATCCATAATATGTGCTCCTATCATTGTATTTAGAGGGATTTCCTCCATCCATTTGGTGAAATACTCAATGGTTGTTATGATAAATGTGTGTCAACTCGAAGACGGGAGAGAGATATTACCAATTAGATCCAAAACCCATTGATAAAATGGCCAATCCACTTGGATGGGTTGTAAGTCCTACGATGGCATGTGTGTAATATTAGCATGGTACTAATATTTAATGTACTTTCTAACATACATTGTGTAATCCTTCTCTATAGTGGGCTAATAGTAACCCATTCGAAGGATGCGCTTGACAATGGCAATACCATTGAAATGGCCACTACATGTACCATCATGAGCTTGTGAAATTACCCAAGATGATTCTTGGAGCTCAAGGTAATGAATGAGAATTACATCATAGCTATGATGACACAAGATATCTCCTAACAAGACATATCTAGTCACTTTTTGTTTAAATGCTCTTTTTGCACCATACGATAATCCCTGTGGGATTACTCCAGGATTAGGGAAATCATGTAATTGTGATAAAAAATATTGATAAGCAATGGCTCCGATTAACTAGATTATATGTTCCCACTGTCATTTATCTTACACAAATGCATATTGAGAAACAAATTTATGGAGAATAGTGGTACCGTTCTCTACAGGACCCTACAAGAGCAAAGATCCCCAAGGTTCCTTCTTTAGAAAGTCTTTAGATCTATAGAACCACTCATGGATTGGTTCTATGTGAATAATGTGGATTGACTCATGATTTTCTTGAGTCTCACATCATATCATAGATTGTGATAGCATTTTTACCTGGATGGTAGTGAAGTCAACAGACGGATTCTTGCTATAGGGGATTTTTGAGGTTTTACATGAGACTCAAACACCCTAGTTGATTAATCAAAAGTTGTATAATAACTACATAGGACTCCTGAAATATTAAAGCTTTTGTTATGAAGACCAAGATATTCATTATCCCTGTGTGTGCAAATTAATATATTATATGAGATATAAGACTACCTCATTGCCAAGCAAGATTCATTTAGCCCATTGTTGTAATGAGGATCATAAAATGTTCACCATGATCCTAAGTTTAGACACAGTTGGGCTAGACTACTAGGTAATACAAGCCACGTAAAGCTAGATCATTTGTAAATTACTTTGACCTACCCCATTTCCAAGCATGATTCATTCAACCCATTGCTATAATGGGGATCACTCAATGAATTCAAATACTGACCATTACAAAGATTCAATCTTTTCACCCTTTCTTTTATTTTCATTTTTTGGGATACTTGTTCATTCTTAGTGATGAAAATCACTGTTTATTTTTCTTTTTTGTTTTCTTTTGGAGTAAGGGATTTGCTTTGATTTTGGGATTTTGCTTATTTTTTGAAAGCAAGGGATTTCTTTGGATAGGGGGGAGTATGTCATTTTGTCAATTATCAACATCCTAGACCATGTGCATCACAAGATGAGAAAGTAAAAACCTTTTGCTTAAGATGGCCAGGACCATTTTGTAGTGCTCATGTTTAAACTAGGATTATTAATATTTTAAAATGTTATGGGTTTTTAACATATAGTAGGTGCTATCAAAAGTAGACCTCATCTTTTGAAAGTGAAGATAGCTTTCTACAATATCTGAGATCACTAGGTATGGTTGAATGACCAAAAAACCCTAGTATATTCTTTATAGCAATAGGAAGGGTTGTATTGAAAAACACAATTACTCATAGGGGTGATGAATGATGATGATGTAAGGATGCATGATTGGCATACATACATGGTGTCATTTGTCAGATTGTAAACACAACATATCCTAATGCAAGTGTTATGGATGAAAATGCCTAATGCAATGCAATTAAATGAATGCATATGCAAAATGAAAATGCAATACTAAATGTAAATGTTTTTGTATTTTTTATGTTTTTTATGTTTTTTAAGTTGTATTGCTTTTTTATTTGTTTGGATTTTTGGTGTTTTAAATTATTTTTTTGAATTTTGAGTGCTTTTCAAATGTTTTTGGATTTTTTATTTTTATGTATGAAACACCTTTAGATGAATAATTTTGAGAGGTTCAGGTTCTTCAACACCTTCTAGCAATGTTAGGTGATAAGTACGAGGTCCAATCTTCTCTGAAATGATGAATGGACCTAACCAGTTGGTCGTAAACTTATCTCGTAGATGCAACAGTAGGTTTGAGTTCTATTGGTTCTCTTTTAGCACAATATACCCAAATTTAAAGTATCTCAGATGGAATTTATTATTGTAAGCTCGTTTTATCCGATATTGGTAAAATCAAAGATGCTCGAGAGCATTCACACGACGTTCATAAAGAAGCATCAATTGATCTAGGCGAGCTTGCTATGCAGTATTGTCATCAATGAACTCTTTCAATGTGATGTGTAATGTTGGAATTTCCAATTCCAAGGGCATGATGGTCTCAATGCCATATACTAGTAAGAACAGTGTTGCCCCAATGGGCATTCGTATATTAGTCCTGTAAGCCCATAATGCAAGAGGCAGCTAAATGTGCCAATATTTATAATTATCTTGAACATTATTCTTTAATATTGCTACCACTATTTTATTAGAGGCCTATGCTTACCTGTTTGCTTATGGATAATATGGAGTTGCAAAACTGTGTTGAATATTATACTTGGATGTTAAAGCCCTTACAATTTTTTTTTTGAATGAAGTTCTATTATCCGATATTATTTTGGATGGTATTCCAAAATGATACATTATATTATGGAGTATGAAATCCATAATATGTGCTCCTATCATTGTATTTAGAGGGATTTCCTCCATCCATTTGGTGAAATACTCAGTGGTTGTTATGATAAATGTGTGTCAACTCGAAGACGAGAGAGAGATATTACCAATTAGATCCAAAACCCATTGATAAAATGGCCAATCCACTTGGATGGGTTGTAAGGCCTACGATGGCATGTGTGTAATATTAGCATGGTACTAATATTTAATGTAATTTCTAACATACATTGTGTAATACTTCTCTATAGTGGGCTAATAGTAACCCATTCGAAGGATGCGCTTGACAATGACAATACCATTGAAATGGCCACTACATGTACCATCATGAGCTTGTGAAATTACCCAAGATGATTCTTGGAGCTCAAGGTAATGAATGAGAATTCCATCATAGCTATGATGACACAAGATATCTCCTAACAAGACATATCTAGTCACTTTTTGTTTAAATGCTATTTTTGCACCATACGATAATCCCTGTGGGATTACTCTAGGATTAAGGAAATCATGTAATTGTGATAAAAAATATTGATAAGCAATGGCTCCGATTAACTAGATTATATGTTCCCAATGTCATTTATCTTACACAAATGCATATTGAGAAACAAATTTATGGAGAATAGTGGTACCGTTCTCTACAGGACCCTACAAGAGCAAAGATCCCCAAGGTTCATTCTTTAGAAAGTCTTTAGCTCTATAGAACCACTCATGGATTGGTTCTATGTGAATAATGTTGATTGACTCATGATTTTCTTGAGTCTCACATCATATCATAGATTGCGATAGCATTTTTACCTGGATGGTAGTGAAGTCAACAGACGGATTCTTGCTATAGGGGATTTTTGAGGTTTTACATGAGACTCAAACACCCTAGTTGATTAATCAAAAGTTGTATAATAACTACATAGGACTCCTGAAATATTAAAGTTTTTTTATGAAGACCAAGATATTCATTATCCCTGTGTGTGCAAATTTATATATTATATGAGATATAAGACTACCTCATTGCTAGGCAAGATTCATTTAGCCCATTGTTGTAATGAGGATCATAAAATTTTGACCATGATCCTAAGTTTAGACACAGTTGGACTAGACTACTAGGTAATACAAGCCACCTAAAGCTAGATCATTTGTAAATTACTTTGACCTACCCCATTTCCAAGCATGATTCATTCAACCCATTGCTATAATGGGGATCACTCAATGACTTCAAATACTGACCATTACAGAGATTCAATCTCTTCACCCTTTCTTTTATTTTCATTTTTTGGGATACTTGTTCATTCTTAGTGATGAAAATCACTGTTTATTTTTCTTTTTTGTTTTCTTTTGGAGTAAGGGATTTGCTTTGATTTTGGGATTTTGCTTATTTTTTGAAAGCAAGGGATTTCTTTGGATAGGGGGGAGTATGTCCTTTTGTCAATTATCAACATCCTAGACCATGTGCATCACAAGATGAAAAAGTAAAAACCTTTTGCTTAAGATGGCCAGGACCATTTTGTAGTGCTCATATTTCATTGTTTAAACTAGGATTATTAATATTTTAAAATGTGATGGGTTTTTGACATATAGTAGGTGCTATCAAAAGTAGACCTCATCTTTTGAAAGTGAAGATAGCTTTCTACAATATCTGAGATCACTAGGTATGGTTGAATGACCAAAAAACCCTAGTATATTCTTTATAGCAATAGGAAGGGTTGTATTGAAAAGCACAATTACTCATAGGGGTGATGAATGATGATGATGTAAGGATGCAGGATTGGCATACATACATGGTGTCATTTGTCAGATTGTAAACACAACATATCCTAATGCAAGTGTTATGGATGAAAATGCCTAATGCAATGCAATTAAATGAATGCATATGCAAAATGAAAATGCAATACTAAATGTAAATGTTTTTTTAATTTTTTATATTTTGCAATGTTTTTTAAGTTGTATTACTTTTTTATTTGTTTGGATTTTTGGTGTTTTAAATTATTTTTTTGAATTTTGAGTGCTTTTCAAATGTTTTTGGATTTTTTATTTTTATGTATGAAACACCTTTAGATGAATAATTTTGAGAGGTTCAGGTTCTTCAACACCTTCTAGCAATGTTAGGTGATAAGTACGAGGTCCAATCTTCTTTGAAATGATGAATGGACCTAACCAGTTGGTCGTAAACTTATCTCGTAGATGCAACAGTAGGTTTGAGTTCTATTGGTTCTCTTTTAGCATAATATACCCAAATTTAAAGTATCTCAGATGGAATTTATTATTGTAAGCTTGTTTTATCCGATATTGGTAAAATCGAAGAAGCTCGAGAGCATTCACACGACGTTCATCAAGAAGCATCAATTGATCTAGGCGAGCTTGCTATGCAGTGTTGTCATCAATGAACTCTTTCAATGTGATGTGTAATGTTGGAATTTCCAATTCCAAGGGCATGATGGTCTCAATGCCATATACTAGTAAGAACAGTGTTGCCCCAATGGGCATTCGTATATTAGTCCTGTAAGCCCATAATGCAAGAGGCAACTGAATGTGCCAGTATTTATAATTATCTTGAACATTATTCTTTAATATTGCTACCACTATTTTATTCGAGGCCTATGCTTACCTGTTTGCTTATGGATAATATGGAGTTGCAAAACTGTGTTAAATATTATACTTGGATGTTAAAGCCCTTACAATTTTTTTTTGAATGAAGTTCCTTTATCCGATATTATTTTGGATGGTATTCCAAAATGATACATTATATTATGGAGTATGAAATCCATAATATGTGCTCCTATCATTGTATTTAGAGGGATTTCCTCCATCCATTTGGTGAAATACTCAATGGTTGTTATGATAAATGTGTGTCAACTCGAAGACGGGAGAGAGATATTACCAATTAGATCCAAAACCCATTGATAAAATGGCCAATCCACTTGGATGGGTTGTAAGGCCTACGATGGCATGTGTGTAATATTAGCATGGTACTAATATTTAATGTACTTTCTAACATACATTGTGTAATCCTTCTCTATAGTGGGCTAATAGTAACCCATTCGAAGGATGCGCTTGACAATGGCAATACCATTGAAATGGCCACTACATGTACCATCATGAGCTTGTGAAATTACCCAAGATGATTCTTGGAGCTCAAGGTAATGAATGAGAATTCCATCATAGCTATGATGACACAAGATATCTCCTAACAAGACATATCTAGTCACTTTTTGTTTAAATGCTCTTTTTGCACCATACGATAATCCCTGTGGGATTACTCCAGGATTAGGGAAATCATGTAATTGTGATAAAAAATATTGATAAGCAATGGCTCCGATTAACAAGATTATATGTTCCCACTGTCATTTATCTTACACAAATGCATATTGAGAAACAAATTTATGGAGAATAGTGGTACCGTTCTCTACAGGACCCTACAAGAGCAAAGATCCCCAAGGTTCCTTCTTTAGAAAGTCTTTAGCTCTATAGAACCACTCATGGATTGGTTCTATGTGAATAATGTGGATTGACTCATGATTTTCTTGAGTCTCACATCATATCATAGATTGTGATAGCATTTTTACCTGGATGGTAGTGAAGTCAACAGATGAATTCTTGCTATAGGGGATTTTTGAGGTTTTACATGAGACTCAAACACCCTAGTTGATTAATCAAAAGTTTTATAATAACTACATAGGACTCCTGAAATATTAAAGCTTTTGTTATGAAGACCAAGATATTCATTATCCCTGTGTGTGCAAATTAATATATTATATGAGATATAAGACTACCTCATTGCCAAGCAAGATTCATTTAGCCCATTGTTGTAATGAGGATCATAAAATGTTCACCATGATCCTAAGTTTAGACATAGTTGGGCTAGACTACTAGGTAATACAAGCCACCTAAAGCTAGATCATTTGTAAATTACTTTGACCTACCCCATTTCCAAGCATGATTCATTCAACCCATTGCTATAATGGGGATCACTCAATGACTTCAAATACTGACCATTACAGAGATTCAATCTCTTCACCCTTTCTTTTATTTTCATTTTTTGGGATACTTGTTCATTCTTAGTGATGAAAATCACTGTTTATTTTTCTTTTTTGTTTTCTTTTGGAGTAAGGGATTTGCTTTGATTTTGGGATTTTGCTTATTTTTTGAAAGCAAGGGATTTCTTTGGATAGGGGGGAGTATGTCCTTTTGTCAATTATCAACATCCTAGACCATGTGCATCACAAGATGAAAAAGTAAAAACCTTTTGCTTAAGATGGCCAGGACCATTTTGTAGTGCTCATATTTCATTGTTTAAACTAGGATTATTAATATTTTAAAATGTTATGGGTTTTTAACATATAGTAGGTGCTATCAAAAGTAGACCTCATCTTTTGAAAGTGAAGATAGCTTTCTACAATATCTGAGATCACTAGGTATGGTTGAATGACCAAAAAGCCCTAGTATATTCTTTATAGAAATAGGAAGGGTTGTATTGAAAAACACAATTACTCATAGGGGTGATGAATGATGATGATGTAAGGATGCATGATTGGCATACATACATGGTGTCATTTGTCAGATTGTAAACACAACATATCCTAATGCAAGTGTTATGGATGAAAATGCCTAATGCAATGCAATTAAATGAATGCATATGCAAAATGAAAATGCAATACTAAATGTAAATGTTTTTGTATTTTTTATGTTTTTTATGTTTTTTAAGTTGTATTGCTTTTTTATTTGTTTGGATTTTTGGTGTTTTAAATTATTTTTTTGAATTTTGAGTGCTTTTCAAATGTTTTTGGATTTTTTATTTTTATGTATGAAACACCTTTAGATGAATAATTTTGAGAGGTTCAGGTTCTTCAACACCTTCTAGCAATGTTAGGTGATAAGTACGAGGTCCAATCTTCTCTGAAATGATGAATGGACCTAACCAGTTGGTCGTAAACTTATCTCGTAGATGCAACAGTAGGTTTGAGTTCTATTGGTTCTCTTTTAGCACAATATACCCAAATTTAAAGTATCTCAGATGGAATTTATTATTGTAAGCTAGTTTTATCCGATATTGGTAAAATCAAAGATGCTCGAGAGCATTCACACGATGTTCATAAAGAAGCATCAATTGATCTAGGCGAGCTTGCTATGCAGTGTTGTCATCAATGAACTCTTTCAATGTGATGTGTAATGTTGGAATTTCCAATTCCAAGGGCATGATGGTCTCAATGCCATATACTAGTAAGAACAGTGTTGCCCCAATGGGCATTCGTATATTAGTCCTGTAAGCCCATAAAGCAAGAGGCAGCTAAATGTGCCAATATTTATAATTATCTTGAACATTATTCTTTAATATTGCTACCACTATTTTATTCGAGGCCTATGCTTACCTGTTTGCTTATGGATAATATGGAGTTGCAAAACTGTGTTGAATATTATACTTGGATGTTAAAGCCCTTACAATTTTTTTTTTGAATGAAGTTCTATTATCCGATATTATTTTGGATGGTATTTCAAAATGATACATTATATTATGGAGTATGAAATCCATAATATGTGCTCCTATCATTGTATTTAGAGGGATTTCCTCCATCCATTTGGTGAAATACTCAGTGGTTGTTATGATAAATGTGTGTCAACTCGAAGACGGGAGAGAGATATTACCGATTAGATCCAAAACCCATTGATAAAATGGCCAATCCACTTGGATGGGTTGTAAGGCCTACGATGGCATGTGTGTAATATTAGCATGGTACTAATATTTAATGTAATTTCTAACATACATTGTGTAATCCTTCTCTATAGTGGGCTAATAGTAACCCATTCGAAGGATGCGCTTGACAATGACAATACCATTGAAATGGCCACTACATGTACCATCATGAGCTTGTGAAATTACCCAAGATGATTCTTGGAGCTCAAGGTAATGAATGAGAATTCCATCATAGCTATGATGACACAAGATATCTCCTTACAAGACATATGTAGTCACTTTTTGTTTAAATGCTCTTTTTGCACCATACGATAATCCTTGTGGGATTACTCCAGGATTAAGGAAATCATGTAATTGTGATAAAAAATATTGATAAGCAATGGCTCCGATTAACTAGATTATATGTTCCCAATGTCATTTATCTTACACAAATGCATATTGAGAAACAAATTTATGGAGAATAGTGGTACCGTTCTCTACAGGACCCTACAAGAGCAAAGATCCCCAAGGTTCCTTCTTTAGAAAGTCTTTAGCTCTATAGAACCACTCATGGATTGGTTCTATGTGAATAATGTTGATTGACTCATGATTTTCTTGAGTCTCACATCATATCATAGATTGCGATAGCATTTTTACCTGGATGGTAGTGAAGTCAACAGACGGATTCTTGCTATAGGGGATTTTTGAGGTTTTACATGAGACTCAAACACCCTAGTTGATTAATCAAAAGTTGTATAATAACTACATAGGACTCCTAAAATATTAAAGCTTTTGTTATGAAGACCAAGATATTCATTATCCCTGTGTGTGCAAATTAATATATTATATGAGATATAAGACTACCTCATTGCCAGGCAAGATTCATTTAGCCCATTGTTGTAATGAGGATCATAAAATGTTGACCATGATCCTAAGTTTAGACACAGTTGGACTAGACTACTAGGTAATACAAGCCACCTAAAGCTAGATCATTTGTAAATTACTTTGACCTACCCCATTTCCAAGCATGATTCATTCAACCCATTGCTATAATGGGGATCACTCAATGACTTCAAATACTGACCATTACAGAGATTCAATCTCTTCACCCTTTCTTTTATTTTCATTTTTTGGGATACTTGTTCATTCTTAGTGATGAAAATCACTGTTTATTTTTCTTTTTTGTTTTCTTTTGGAGTAAGGGATTTTCTTTGATTTTGGGATTTTGCTTATTTTTTGAAAGCAAGGGATTTCTTTGGATAGGGGGGAGTATGTCCTTTTGTCAATTATCAACATCCTAGACCATGTGCATCACAAGATGAAAAAGTAAAAACCTTTTGCTTAAGATGGCCAGGACCATTTTGTAGTGCTCATATTTCATTGTTTAAACTAGGATTATTAATATTTTAAAATGTGATGGGTTTTTGACATATAGTAGGTGCTATCAAAAGTAGACCTCATCTTTTGAAAGTGAAGATAGCTTTCTACAATATCTGAGATCACTAGGTATGGTTGAATGACAAAAAGACCCTTGTATATTCCTTATAGAAATAGGAAGGGTTATATTGAAAAACAATTACTCACAAGGGTGATGGATGATGATGATGTAAGGATGCATGATTGGCATACATACATGGTGTCATTTGTCAGATTGTAAACACAACATAGCCTAATGCAAGTGTTATGGATGAAAATGCCTAATGCAATGCAATTAAATGAATGCATATGCAAAATGAAAATGCAATACTAAATGTAAATGTTTTTGTATTTTTTATATTTTGCAATGTTTTTTAAGTTGTATTACTTTTTTATTTGTTTGGATTTTTGGTGTTTTAAATTATTTTTTTGAATTTTGAGTGCTTTTCAAATGTTTTTGGATTTTTTATTTTTATGTATGAAACACCTTTAGATGAATAATTTTGAGAGTTTCAGGTTCTTCAACATCTTCTAGCAATGTTAGGTGATAAGTACGAGGTCCAATCTTCTCTGAAATGATGAATGGACCTAACTAGTTGGTCGTAAACTTATCTCGTAGATGCAACAGTAGGTTTGAGTTCTGTTGGTTCTCTTTTAGCACAATATACCCAAATTTAAAGTATCTCAGATGGAATTTATTATTGTAAGCTCGTTTTATCCGATATTGGTAAAATCGAAGAAGCTCGAGAGCATTCACACGACGTTCATCAAGAAGCATCAATTGATCTAGGCGAGCTTGCTATGCAGTTTTGTCATCAATGAAATCTTTCAATGTGATGTGTAATGTTGGAATTTCCAATTCCAAGGGCATGATGGTCTCAATGCCATATACTAGTAAGAACAGTGTTGCCCCAATGGGCATTCGTATATTAGTCCTGTAAGCCCATAATGCAAGAGGCAATTGAATGTGCCAATATTTATAATTATCTTGAACATTATTCTTTAATATTGCTACCACTATTTTATTCGAGGCCTATGATTACCTGTTTGCTTATGGATAATATGGAGTTGCAAAAGTGTGTTGAATATTATACTTGGATGTTAAAGCCCTTACAATTTTTTTTTGAATGAAGTTCCATTATCCGATATTATTTTGGATGGTATTCCAAAATGATACATTATATTATGGAGTATGAAATCCATAATATGTGCTCCTATCATTGTATTTATAGGGATTTCCTCCATCCATTTGGTGAAATACTCAATGGTTGTTATGATAAATGTGTGTCAACTCGAAGACGAGAGAGATATTACCAATTAGATCCAAAACCCATTGATAAAATGGCCAATCCACTTGGATGGGTTGTAAGGCCTACGATGGCATGTGTGTAATATTAGCATGGTACTAATATTTAATGTACTTTCTAACATACATTGTGTAATACTTCTCTATAGTGGGCTAATAGTAACCCATTCGAAGGATGCGCTTGACAATGGCAATACCATTGAAATGGCCACTACATGTACCATCATGAGCTTGTGAAATTACCCAAGATGATTCTTGGAGCTCAAGGTAATGAATGAGAATTCCATCATAGCTATGATGACACAAGATATCTCCTAACAAGACATATCTAGTCACTTTTTGTTTAAATTCTCTTTTTGCACCATACGATAATCCCTGTGGGATTACTCCAGGATTAAGGAAATCATGTAATTGTGATGAAAAATATTGATAAGCAATGGCTCCGATTAACTAGATTATATGTTCCCACTGTCATTTATCTTACACAAATGCATATTGAGAAACAAATTTATGGAGAATAGTGGTACCGTTCTCTACAGGACCCTACAAGAGCAAAGATCCCCAAGGTTCCTTCTTTAGAAAGTCTTTAGCTCTATAGAACCACTCATGGATTGGTTCTATGTGAAGAATGTTGATTGAATCATGATTTTCTTGAGTCTCACATCATATCATAGATTGCGATAGCATTTTTACCTGGATGGTAGTGAAGTCAACAGACGGATTCTTGCTATAGGGGATTTTTGAGGTTTTACATGAGACTCAAACACCCTAGTTGATTAATCAAAAGTTGTATAATAACTACATAGGACTCCTGAAATATTAAAGATTTTGTTATGAAGACAAAGATATTCATTATCCCTGTGTGTGCAAATTAATATATTATATGAGATATAAGACTACCTCATTGCCAGGCAAGATTCATTTAGCCCATTGTTGTAATGAGGATCATAAAATGTTGACCATGATCCTAAGTTTAGACACAGTTGGACTAGACTACTAGGTAATACAATCCACCTAAAGCTAGATCATTTGTAAATTACTTTGACCTACCCCATTTCCAAGCATGATTCATTCAACCCATTGCTATAATGGGGATCACTCAATGACTTCAAATACTGACCATTACAGAGATTCAATCTCTTCACCCTTTCTTTTATTTTCATTTTTTGGGATACTTGTTCATTCTTAGTGATGAAAATCACTGTTTATTTTTCTTTTTTGTTTTCTTTTGGAGTAAGGGATTTTCTTTGATTTTGGGATTTTGCTTATTTTTTGAAAGCAAGGGATATCTTTGGATAGGGGGGAGTATGTCCTTTTGTCAATTATCAACATCCTAGACCATGTGCATCACAAGATGAAAAAGTAAAAACCTTTTGCTTAAGATGGCCAGGACCATTTTGTAGTGCTCATATTTCATTGTTTAAACTAGGATTATTAATATTTTAAAATGTGATGGGTTTTTGACATATAGTAGGTGCTATCAAAAGTAGACCTCATCTTTTGAAAGTGAAGATAACTTTCTACAATATCTGAGATCACTAGGTATGGTTGAATGACCAAAAAACCCTAGTATATTCTTTATAGCAATAGGAAGGGTTGTATTGAAAAGCACAATTACTCATAGGGGTGATGAATGATGATGATGTAAGGATGCATGATTGGCATACATACATGGTGTCATTTGTCAGATTGTAAACACAACATATCCTAATGCAAGTGTTATGGATGAAAATGCCTAATGCAATGCAATTAAATGAATGCATATGCAAAATGAAAATGCAATACTAAATGTAAATGTTTTTGTATTTTTTATATTTTGCAATGTTTTTTAAGTTGTATTACTTTTTTATTTGTTTGGATTTTTGGTGTTTTAAATTATTTTTTTGAATTTTGAGTGCTTTTCAAATGTTTTTGGATTTTTTATTTTTATGTATGAAACACATTTAGATGAATAATTTTGAGAGGTTCAGGTTCTTCAACACCTTCTAGCAATGTTAGGTGATAAGTACGAGGTCCAATATTCTCTGAAATGATGAATGGACCTAACCAGTTGGTCGTAAACTTATCTCGTAGATGCAACAGTAGGTTTGAGTTCTATTGGTTCTCTTTTAGCACAATATACCCATATTTAAAGTATATCAGATGGAATTTATTATTGTAAGCTCGTTTTATCCGATATTGGTAAAATCGAAGAAGCTCGAGAGCATTCACACGACGTTCATCAAGAAGCATCAATTGATCTAGGCGAGCCTGCTATGCAGTTTTGTCATCAATGAACTCTTTCAATGTGATGTGTAATGTTGGAATTTCCAATTCCAAGGGCATGATGGTCTCAATGCCATATACTAGTAAGAACAGTGTTGCCCCAATGGGCATTCGTATATTAGTCCTGTAAGCCCATAATGCAAGAGGCAGCTGAATGTGCTAGTATTTATAATTATCTTGAACATTATTCTTTAATATTGCTACCACTATTTTATTCGAGGCCTATGCTTACCTGTTTGCTTATGGATAATATGGAGTTGCAAAACTGTGTTAAATATTATACTTGGATGTTAAAGCCCTTACAATTTTTTTTTGAATGAAGTTCCATTATCCGATATTATTTTGGATGGTATTCCAAAATGATACATTATATTATGGAGTATGAAATCCATAATATGTGCTCCTATCATTGTATTTAGAGGGATTTCCTCCATCCATTTGGTGAAATACTCAATGGTTGTTATGATAAATGTGTGTCAACTCGAAGACGGGAGAGAGATATTACCAATTAGATCCAAAACCCATTGATAAAATGGCCAATCCACTTGGATGGGTTGTAAGGCCTACGATGGCATGTGTGTAATATTAGCATGGTACTAATATTTAATGTACTTTCTAACATACATTGTGTAATCCTTCTCTATAGTGGGCTAATAGTAACCCATTCGAAGGATGCGCTTGACAATGGCAATACCATTGAAATGGCCACTACATGTACCATCATGAGCTTGTGAAATTACCCAACATGATTCTTGGAGCTCAAGGTAATGAATGAGAATTACATCATAGCTATGATGACACAAGATATCTCCGAACAAGACATATCTAGTCACTTTTTGTTTAAATGCTCTTTTTGCACCATACGATAATCCCTGTGGGATTACTCCAGAATTAAGGAAATCATGTAATTGTGATAAAAAATATTGATAAGCAATGGCTCCGATTAACTAGATTATATGTCCCCACTGTCATTTATCTTACACAAATGCATATTGAGAAACAAATTTATGGAGAATAGTGGTACCGTTCTCTACAAGACCCTACAAGAGCAAAGATCCCCAAGGTTCCTTCTTTAGAAAGTCTTTAGCTCTATAGAACCAATCATGGATTGGTTCTATGTGAATAATGTGGATTGACTCATGATTTTCTTGAGTCTCACATCATATCATAGATTGTGATAGCATTTTTACCTGGATGGTAGTGAAGTCAACAGACGAATTCTTGCTATAGGGGATTTTTGAGGTTTTACATGAGACTCAAACACCCTAGTTGATTAATCAAAAGTTGTATAATAACTACATAGGACTCCTGAAATATTAAAGCTTTTGTTATGAAGACCAAGATATTCATTATCCCTATGTGTGCAAATTAATATATTATATGAGATATAAGACTACCTCATTGCCAAGCAAGATTCATTTAGCCCATTGTTGTAATGAGGATCATAAAATGTTGACCATGATCCTAAGTTTAGACACAGTTGGGCTAGACTACTAGGTAATACAAGCCACCTAAAGCTAGATCATTTTTAAATTACTTTGACCTACCCCATTTCCAAGCATGATTCATTCAACCCATTGCTATGATGGGGATCACTCAATGACTTCAAATACTGACCATTACAGAGTTTCAATCTCTTCACCCTTTCTTTTATTTTCATTTTTTGGGATACTTGTTCATTCTTAGTGATGAAAATCACTGTTTATTTTTCTTTTTGGTTTTCTTTTGGAGTAAGGTATTTGCTTTGATTTTGGGATTTTTCTTATTTTTTGAAAGCAAGGGATTTCTTTGGATAGGGGGGAGTATGTCCTTTTGTCAATTATCAACATCCTAGACCATGTGCATCACAAGATGAAAAAGTAAAAACCTTTTGCTTAAGATGGCCAGGACCATTTTGTAGTGCTCATATTTCATTGTTTAAACTAGGATTATTAATATTTTAAAATGTGATGGGTTTTTAACATATAGTAGGTGCTATCAAAACTAGACCTCATCTTTTGAAAGTGAAGATAGCTTTCTACAATATCTGAGATCACTAGGTATGGTTGAATGACCAAAAAACCCTAGTATATTCTTTATAGCAATAGGAAGGGTTGTATTGAAAAACACAATTACTCATAGGGGTGATGAATGATGATGATGTAAGGATGCATGATTGGCATACATACATGGTGTCATTTGTCAGATTGTAAACACAACATATCCTAATGCAAGTGTTATGGATGAAAATGCCTAATGCAATGCAATTAAATGAATGCATATGCAAAATGAAAATGCAATACTAAATGTAAATGTTTTTGTATTTATTGCTTTTTTATTTGTTTGGATTTTTGGTGTTTTAAATTATTTTTTTGAATTTTGAGTGCTTTTCAAATGTTTTTGGATTTTTTATTTTTATGTATGAAACACCTTTAGATGAATAATTTTGAGAGGTTCAGGTTCTTCAACACCTTCTAGCAATGTTAGGTGATAAGTACGAGGTCCAATCTTCTCTGAAATGATGAATGGACCTAACCAGTTGGTCGTAAACTTATCTCGTAGATGCAAAAGTAGGTTTGAGTTCTATTGGTTCTCTTTTAGCACAATATACCCAAATTTAAAGTATCTCAGATGGAATTTATTATTGTAAGCTCGTTTTATCCGATATTGGTAAAATCAAAGATGCTCGAGAGCATTCACACGACGTTCATAAAGAAGCATCAATTGATATAGGCGAGCTTGCTATGCAGTGTTGTCATCAATGAACTCTTTCAATGTGATGTGTAATGTTGGAATTTCCAATTCCAAGGGCATGATGGTCTCAATGCCATATACTAGTAAGAACAGTGTTGCCCCAATGGGCATTCGTATATTAGTCCTGTAAGCCCATAATGCAAGAGGTAGCTAAATGTGCCAATATTTATAATTATCTTGAACATTATTCTTTAATATTGCTACCACTATTTTATTCGAGGCCTATGCTTACCTGTTTGCTTATGGATAATATGGAGTTGCAAAACTGTGTTGAATATTATACTTGGATGTTAAAGCCCTTACAATTTTTTTTTTGAATGAAGTTCTATTATCCGATATTATTTTGGATGGTATTCCAAAATGATACATTATATTATGGAGTATGAAATCCATAATATGTGCTCCTATCATTGTATTTAGAGGGATTTCCTCCATCCATTTGGTGAAATACTCAGTGGTTGTTATGATAAATGTGTGTCAACTCGAAGACAAGAGAGAGATATTACCAATTAGATCCAAAACCCATTGATAAAATGGCCAATCCACTTGGATGGGTTGTAAGGCCTACGATGGCATGTGTGTAATATTAGCATGGTACTAATATTTAATGTAATTTCTAACATACATTGTGTAATCCTTCTCTATAGTGGGCTAATAGTAACCCATTCGAAGGATGCGCTTGACAATGACAATACCATTGAAATGGCCACTACATGTACCATCATGAGCTTGTGAAATTACCCAAGATGATTCTTGGAGCTCAAGGTAATGAATGAGAATTCCATCATAGCTATGATGACACAAGATATCTCCTAACAAGACATATCTAGTCACTTTTTGTTTAAATGCTCTTTTTGCACCATACGATAATCCCTGTGGGATTACTCCAGGATTAAGGAAATCATGTAATTGTGATAAAAAATATTGATAAGCAATGGCTCCGATTAACTAGATTATATGTTCCCAATGTCATTTATCTTACACAAATGCATATTGAGAAACAAATTTATGGAGAATAGTGGTACCGTTCTCTACAGGACCGTACAAGAGCAAAGATCCCAAAGGTTCCTTCTTTAGAAAGTCTTTAGCTCTATAGAACCACTCATGGATTGGTTCTATGTGAATAATGTTGATTGACTCATGATTTTATTGAGTCTCACATCATATCATAGATTGTGATAGCATTTTTACCTGGATGGTAGTGAAGTCAACAGACGGATTCTAAGGGATTAAGGATACTAACGATGCCATAGTGTCTACAAATATTTTGGACTTTCAAGGGATTGCCTCGATGTCATACCACTCTAGTTGGACTAAGTAAGTATCCACAAAGTTCCTTGTATGCTTTCAATATGGGATGCCTACACTGATAAATTCCCTTAACTTAATTTACTATGAGAAGGGAGTCACCAAAGATATTCAACTTTTTGATCTTCATGTGAGTGCTATTTGGAGACCCAATATTAGGGCCTCATATTAAGCATTGTTATTGGTGCAAGGGAAGTTGAGTTTAAATGACAAGAGAATTGGAGCACCTTGTGGCATGAAAAACACAATCCCTACACCACCCCCTTACTCACATTTCAAACCATCGAAGAACAAAGACATATCGATTTGATTATTTGGTTTTTTAGGTTTGGGAAACTCCAACAATACAAATACTACATGATTGAGAAGTTCTATGATGAGAGACCTTTGATCCTGAAGAGGAGCCTCTACTAGTTGATCAGTTATGACTTATCCCTTGATTGATTTTTGATTGATGAATTTTAGGTCGAATATCATGATCCACTTTGTGGTACGTGTGTTATGATATGTATTTCTCATCATGTACTACAAAGGATTTTGTTTTGATATTAAATATGTTGTATGACTCAGAATATAGTGGTGCAACTTCTTAGTTGCAAAGACCACTGCTAAGCATAACTTTTCTACGCGTGTATATCTGAAGAACACAAGATTATACTGAGAGGAGGAGTGAATAGTATAGCACCCACTTTTTACTTTCTTTCCAAATCAATATCAATTAGTGTCCTTAATTTCAATAACCAAATATAGCAGTGTGTATTAATAACATAGATAGCAATAGTAAGCAAGAGAATAAATCACCACATAGAATTGAGACACAATATTTAACATGGTTCCCCAATGTGGGGTACTCCACAAGATAATCTCCTTATAATATTTCATAAATAAATAGGGATCCTTATCCCAATACAAATGATTACTTTGATTTTCTCAAAGCTAGGCTATCCACTGATCTACTCAGATGGGCAATCCACTGATTTTCTCAACAAGGAAATCCATTGATATGCTCAGTTAGGTAATACTGATATGCTCAGGTAGGCTATCCACTAATCTACTCAGCATGACAATCCACTGATCTGCTCAGCTAGGCAATTTGTTGATCTGCCTCAGCAATCTCACCAAGAACCTACTCAAAATATGCTCCAGCAAGCTCACCAAGAACTTGCTCAAATATGCTCCAACAAGCTCACCAAGAAATTGCTCAAATATGCTTAACAAGATCACCAATAACTTTCTCAAAATATGCTCCAACAAGCTCACCAATAACTTGCTCAAATATGCTCCAACAAGCTCACCAAGAACTTGCTCAAATTTGCTTTAGCAAGCTCACCAAGAACTTGCTCAAAATTTGCTCAACAAGCTCACAAAGAACTTGCTCAAATCTGCTCTAGAATCTATCCACAAATCTATCCCAAAAGCCTTCTCAAAGGCTCAATCAATCATGTACAAAAGTTGCCTCAAATATATCTAGAAATCTGTCCCAAAAGCCTTCTCAAAGGCTCAATCAATCATGCATAAAATCTGCCTCAAATATGTCCAGAAATCTATCCCAAAAGCCTTATCAAAGGCTCAATCAATCATACTAAAGCAGCACTCAAATATCATCCATAAATCTATGAAGGCAAGGCTCAATGATGAACTCAACAATGAATGGCAATGCACTCTTCAATGGATGACAACAATGATCCACAATGATCTCAACTCAAATCAATCTCAACTCAACTCAAATCAAATCAATCTCAACTCAACTCAATATTATAGAAGCATAAAGAGAATTTTTAGAGACTCAATATGTTCTATTCACAAACTCAATTTATTTCTCAACTCAAACTCAACTCAAATCAGAATATAGAAGTTTGTTTCATGGAACTTGAACAACCACTTCACACAATCACTTGACTAGGCTCAATAAACTCAACTCAACTCAACCAATCACCTTAAGGAACAAATTTTTCTTAAAAACCCTAGTTCAAGAATGAATAAATCAACTCAAAATGTTTCCAACAATACTCAATAATAACTCTCACATAACAATGATACTCATGTTCTCCTCTAACTCAAGTTCAAGTTCTTTGTACAAGCAATGGGATTCAACAACAATGCTTATAAAACAAGGTTTAATCACAACTCTCAAACCAAAAAATATTGAAGCATTCAACCAACCACTTTTGAAAAGGAAACCACAATCAATCCTTTTCTCTCCAATGATATTTCAGAAATCAACCACCATAAACAAAGTCAATGGAGAATATTGCTCATACCTTTTTGATGCCTTATTAGTTGTCCACAAAATCTGCCACACTCAACAAAATTTCTTTTTCAACTTTCAATGGGGGTTAGAGATCTTGATTAATAACATGACAATAATATCCAAATAACACATTATTACTCCTACTCAATAAAATACACCATATCCCCTCATGAAAGAATTAATACCATTTGAAAAATAACAAAGCGACCTTCACTTTTGAACCCCTTTACAAAATCAAAAATATCTCTTTACACACATATTATTTCTCCCTCTGAGCAAGTTAATCAAATAGCCCTCGAAATAATATTTCCAACGATATATAATATGATATACTTCCAAAAGGAAAATCACCAGAAATATCTCTTTTTCCTAAAGTGCATCACAACCCTTATTTCTCCTAGGACAACTTTAGAAAAATAAAATATTAAAAAAATATATTAACTTGCCTTTGTCTTTGACAAGATTCGATCCCTCGACACCTTCTTGCTCAATGTATTAACCACGCCCAATCTGTCGTATGAGCTACAGGCTTTTTTGGGAGGGAAAGGCACTACGTGCTTCAAAACACTCCTCCATCTCACGCAAACCAAAAACGCTTCGCGCGCTCTTTCTTCCAACGCCTTCTAACACAGCCAAGGGGATTCCAAACCATGATGTTCATTCTTCCACTTGCCTTAGCCAAAATCCAATTACCAATGCGCCACACTGCCCAAGATGACTAGGGTTTCACACGTCGTTCGATTTATTCTTCGCTTCCATCACTTAACCCTCTTTTGCATGAGCTCTTTTTGCTTTCCAACAATTGTATTAATTCATGAGTGCAAGCCAAGGATTAATAAACCTTAGGCATAATTTTATATATTTTTATCCCTCATATTCGACGACGTCGACGGATTACTTTTATTTTTAATTTTAAAATTAAAATTAAAATTTTAAATAATTTAAAATTTAAACTAAATATTTAAAATTAAATATCTCCATCACTGGGACACCTTTTTCGATGAAACGAAAAGCCAACTTGGGTTTTAAGAAAAACCCATTTCAAATTTGTCACCCATGGTTTTAAATAAAACCTTTTATTTTCCTGCCTTGGTTTTCACAATAACCCTGTATATATCCATGCTCTCCAAAATATCATAAATGATTATTTATGAAGTGCTTTTTCCACCAAAACTCAATGTGATCCATGTGACATCAATGATCCATGTGATATCAATGAAAAAATAAAATAACTCAAATTGCCAACAATATCGTAGCTTGTAACTAACTAGGATTTGACTAATGTAGTATATCACCTGCTCTTTGTCTTGCATGTTCTTCTGGGCTAGCATGGTTCCCAATGCAAAGTCTGTGGCTAATATATGCAATAAAAATGGTACATCTAGTCTAGGTGGAGCTAATACTGGTGGTGATGCTAGGTATTTTTTTATTTCAGTGAAGGCTTTTTTACAGTCTTCATCCCAGTCAAATGGGATCTCCTTGTGTACAAATTGATTCATGGGTCAATATTTATTTGATATCTGTGTGATGAAACGCTTTATGGATGCTACTTTGCCCTGTAGGCTTCTTAATTACTTGATGTTTATGGCAGGGCCTATTTCTAATATAGCCTTGACATTCATTGGGTCTATTTCGATCCCTCGTTTAGAAATTATGAATCCCAAGAGTTTACCTAAAGTTACGCCAAAGATGCATTTCTTGGGATTCAACCTAAAATTGTGCTCAATTAGGCAATAGAAGATTTTTCTTAGGACCTCGGTGTGCTCTTCATACAACAATAACTTGGCCAATAACTCATCGATAAAATATTCTAAGATTTTATGCATATATTCATGAAAAATGTATGTCATAGCCTGCTGATATGTGGCACCAACATTTTTAGGCCAAATGGCATAACTTTATAGCAAAATATTCACCATGGAGTGGTGAAAGTGATTTTTTTAATCTTTAGGTTAAATATAAATCTAGTTGTAACCAGAAAATCATCCATGAGAGAAATAATTTCATGACCTATAGTTGCATCTACAAGAGCACCGATACTAGGTAACAAAAATAAATCTTTGGATGTTGCATTATTGAGGTCCTTGAAATCCATGCATATGCAGATTCTTCCATTATATTTTCCTATGGGTACCATGTTTGACACCCATTCTGGATAGTCGATGGGAATTATGAACTCCACATCCAATAATTGTTGGATGCATCTTCCTGAGTTTTTTCTTGACCGATTTCTTGGTAGGGTCTAATGAAAGGTTATAAGTAACCAGTTTTGGATCTAGGACTGAAATGTCCTTATAGGTCCAAGTAAAGAGATTAGGTATCTATTTTAATAGAGGAATGAGGCTGACACACTCCTTAGGAGATAAACTCTATCCAAATTTAACCTTCTTTGGTTTGGTGGGATCATCATTGCTATCCACTTCGAAGGTTTCCTCTATTGACATATGCGATACCTCATAAATATGGTGAAGTGTAGGGATCAAATGGATGTCATATTTTGGGTTTAAAGGTTCCACCAAATCAGGATTGACCTCAACATGATAGGCATCATGTGTACAACCTGATGCAAATGGAATGGTTGTAGCATTTTTCATTGAGGAAAAAATATTTAGGCTCTAAGGGTGAATTGATGCAATTGCAATAAATGACCTTAGGATTGAGGTGCAAAGGTTTCAAAGGATCAGATGGATTATGAAGTGGAGTGGTTAGATCAATGGAGATAATGTTTATGGAATGCAAGAAATCTCCAGGACCACGTGGATGCAACTCACTATCTCTTGGTTGCTCCCCCTACTCTAGATGTGGCTCGAGCAGTATTGGGATGACTGGGTTTGCTCTAGGAATAGACATAACAATTGGATCATCTAAGGGACACACTTGCCTCATGATTGGAGGATTAGGGAAGACCATGTGATAGATATCATCCAAGTTCACTGGTCACCTATAGACTAGAGGACCCATGAAAATTGTACGATATATTTCCTCCAAGTCTACATGGGGTAAAAGATGATGTAAATGTTGAGGATCTAGGTAAGCCAACTCAGTATCATATTCATACTCATTTTCATCATGGACATATTCACTATCTTCATATTTAAAATTATATTCTATATTTTACTCCTCAAAAATGGATTCTAATTTGGACCTTTCTAAGGAGAGACCTAGATGGTAAACCAAAGGTGGTTATTTTGTAACCATGATCATAGGCCAACTACACCTCCGTGGGTGCAAAGGATTTGGATGATAAGGATTCCAATAAAAGTCATAACCACGACTAAGGTTTAGGTAATCTAGAGATATATCTAATAACTTGTCCTGACCTCTAATGTGATAACCTATATCGAACCTATCAGTTGATAATTGGTATTATGACTGATATGGATTTCTATGCCCTTGCTCAAATAAACCTAGTTCATAACCATACCAATGGAAATGATAAAAATACCTAGGAGCATGCTTCAGGTTCAATAGATAATAAATATTTATGAAAAAAGGTTCATCATCGTCCTCTTTGAGCGATCTGTGAGTTTATCCAAACTCCCATAAATGAAATTTATCTGATTGGGTGGCACCCCCAATGATACCACCATCCCAATAGGAAAGCGATGTGCTTGAGGCCTACCCATATCCTGTGTAGATTCTATGATCAATGTAAAAATTACGTTCTACACCAGGTATTCAACTAACCTAGGGTTGACTAGGTTAATCATCACTTGTGTAGATGATGCGGTTGATGACACATGAGAGGTAGGTTGAGGTACCTCCTTGACTACATTTTGTAAGTTTTCATCCTCCATAGGATTTGGAATCTTGGTATTTTCTATTTTGGGGATTATCCTAGGTTACTTTTCACCTAAAACTACCTTTAGCTTCTAATCATTCTTTAGATTTGATGATGTTGTAGGCTTTTTAGAAGCAGCTATTGTAATAGGGGTTGGTTGCGGTGCCGACGTAGAAGGATCGGTGTGCACTAACTTAATCTTACCCACTAGATTTTTGATGGGAGATGTAGGTCTAATATCCAAGTGAGTAGATGAAAGGATGAATTCTCCTAACAAGTCAACCTGATTGACATATTTAAACAACTCTTCATTCGATGGGACCACATGTACTTGTCCCTTGTGCACATACTTGATGCATTGGTGTAACATCGAGGGGATGCAACGCATGTCCCTTATCCATGAATGACCTAGGAGAATGTTGTACTGAATAGCACCCTCTAGAATGTGGCACATCACCAGGATGAATTTTAGCCCAACCTAAATGGGAAGGACTATTATGCCTACTATCGAGCATAATGTGTCATTGAAAGCTTGCAACATAAAAGTTGAAGGTACAATATGCGACTTAGGTAATTTTAGGTGTCCTAAGGCCTTTGTGGTTATTATATTTATTTATGGTCTTGTTTCAATAAAAACCTTATTTAAGTAAGTGTAGTTTACATACGTAATGATATGTAGCAACGGGTCCGCTATAGTAGTGGCAATTGTTTTGATTTCATGATCGTAAAATCGGATCACAAGTTCCTGGCACTACTACACATGCCCTACAAATTTAGTGAAAGCTTCGATATCCTAGGGTTGATATTTCTATGGCTCTTAATATTTTTGTTAGCATCTCCCTGTGCCTAGGATATTGTTGTTTGATCTCATATATTGATAATTTCATCGAGGTTGTCTATAAAATCTAGATGATTTTATTCCTAATTGTTATAATCGGTCTTATTGGTGGGCCTAGCAATGGGTTCTACACTGGTCTCTTTTGAGGCACAACTTGGATTCGAATAGGTACTACAGGAGGTTCTGGCTAGTTATACCTCCTATTTCTAATGACCATATTCACCATACTAAACAATATTTGAGCAGACAAATCAATCCACACTTGGTCGACTTGTCTAGCATTGTTTCTTGTCAGCTCGTGATTCGGCAAGGGATATTTGAATATTTCTATATTTTTGTTGTCCGGCACCAAGGGGTTTTCTATTTGCATCTGATATTTATCGATCATATTTTGCACCATGCGTTTAAAATCATGGCACACTTAGATGTCATACCCCTTTTTTTATGGTATGGGCAGTAATTATCTTCTCTAAACCCTTTGGGTTTAGGATGGTTAGGATCCAGTAGCTACACTTTGGGCAATAAAAGTACCTTAGGCTCACATAATTGATTGAATATTGATGCCAAAGTCTTAGACAATGGCATAAATTGGTGAGGTGGGTGACGTTCCTTATCTTTGCCTTACTTCTTATTGCATTGATTGTACTACGTAGGGGGTGGTTGTGCCTAATAATTTTGTAGTTTTTAGCTTTTATCGCCCTTTGGAATGTTCAACATGACTTGATTAATATGCACAGGCTTGTCCTAATGATTTTGATTCCTTGTGTTCTTATTGTTCTAGTATTTATTAGTCTAAAGTTTCAAGTCTCCTTCTTACAACTTGATATTCTCAATGACTTTGGCTTGCACCAAGGCCTCTTTGAATGTTTGATATTGTTGTAGTTGTAGCAATAGAAAAATGTGCTTCATGTAGCTTTTAGTAAAAATTTGTGTTAATTATATAGTTGGGATGGAGAATAGATATTTGGCCATTAATTTTCTCCATTTATTGCCATATTATATGACTGGATCGTCATTGTATTGCTTTAAAGCAGCTACATCAGATAGATTGGTCTTCTTATTGATGCCAAATGAGAAGCATTCAAGAAAGGCATTCACCAACTGTTTAAAGCTGGTGATGCTATGCCTCTTCAGTTGATTATACCATTCCAAGGCTGGGCCTAAAGGGTTATCATGAAAATCCTTAGCAATAAGGCATCATTGTTCTAAATATGAAAGCACAAATTCATGAAAATGGTCACATGTTCATGTGCATCATCATCACCTCAAAAATTTTCTAGCATAGGCATCTCAAAATGCTCGAGATATGTTGGGCTAGGGATCAAGGGATACAAAGGCTAATTATGAATCTTGTTTAGGGTAGTATTTTGATAAGCCAACCATCCCTTGTTTCTCAATAGCTTTGATTTTCTCAGCAAGGACTTTGTACCCTTGAGAGGATACAAATTCCTCTTATCTAAGTGACCTTTGTGGTGCAAGTGAAGGTAAATTTATTTGAGAATGAGATGGATGATTGTGCTTATCATCCACATCTACAAAAGAGAGTTTAAGATATTACTGATCCTGTCCATATATTTTTGATTCCTTGTACTAACTATGCCTAGGCTGGTCTAGCATTTTATGTTGTTGTTGCCTTGGAGTGTACTGGGAAGTATGATGAGTGTAGTTCTTGACTTGCATAGGGTGCAAATTTGAATGTGATACATCACATCTAGTACTACGTTGCTCCCTATATTCAATAACGAGAGGTAGGCTAGCCCTAGCCAACCTATCCTCTCTCTCTTCACACTTATTTTGATTGAAGATGCACTACTACCACAAGCAATGCTCATAAAAATATTGCTGAACAAATATTTTTCATTGTATGCCATCTTGTTCAAGCTTCTAACGCTCTACATGCAAATCCTCCAATTGATCTTGAAGTATTTGTTATCTCTATCCTGAACAAAGCCTACATGCATGATCTACATGAATGGCTATGTAGGGTCTTTGGATTTGTAATTACGTGTGAGGAGCCTTATGGGTATGAGCTCCAATGGATTGGTCCACTACACTCTTGCCTTTGTCTGTAAAGACTACATTGGTGTTGTGTTGAGGCCTTTTTTTTGTGATCACATGTGTGGATGGGGCACGTGTGCTGCAGGATCATTTTGAATATTCCCCCTGGGCATAGGAATGCCTCTCTTTTTCCTCACTATGTGTAATCTTACAATGAGAGTGAGAAGTAGAGGTTCTACACCCTAATCTTCCTAGCACTTGATCTAGTCCGTTGAGTTGACTAGTTATCCAAGGTTGGTCGAGAGGTATACCATTTACCCCAATAGTATTGAGATCTAGCACAAACCTCCCAGGTTCAGTGTGGTTTGGAGTCCTTATGAGTCTGTGATTTGATGAACCCCTCTCATCTTGCCCCTCATTAGGTGGATCTTGTCTATGCCTATCTTGTGATGGTGGGGGTCTTGAACCACCCTCATTTTTGTCACACGAGGATCTTGCATTTTATCCTCTAATTGGGGTATTCTAATGAGAACCCCCATGAGTTGAGTTATCACCTCTAATGATAGATAAATGTTATTGAGGAGAATTATATATAGGAGGTTCAAATTCATTATTTTGTGTGTTGGTTGGGACATCAATTTCCACCTTGGTCGTGGGTCGAGGGCGGCGACCCCGTGTATTTACCAAAATTTGTGAATTATCTTGTATGTAAGTTTTAAGGCAAACAAAGTATATAGTATGATTATCTTGTTTAATTTTTCTTTGTGATCCCTAAAACTGTTTTGTGCATTTTGATTTGTTGATAGTATAATCTAACTCTTATCGTGTTTTGCAATACTTGATGTTATACTCAATTTGTTCAAATGTTTTCACCTATATACTCACACATGCCAAAATATGGGTATGAAATCCATACTCAACAAGGTAGCATAGGTACTACCAACCCTCACCCAACACACTATAGTTAGCTGTACACCCTTTGAAGAAGAGTGCATGTGATTTTCTATGGATAAGATAGTTCTTGGGTTGGCTTTGGCTACGGACGAGTCCCGATGATACAATGTCAAACAAGCCAACCAAATGGTAATAACTTCCATCGTTGTTCTTGATCAATGGGTTGGATGTGAAAGTCCAAAATTTTTGATTTTTAATTTGGATCATGGTGTGTGTGTGTTCCTTTTAATTTTGCATTAAGGAAAGATACATCAAGAAGCATTCACAATTTTTCTCTACATGCCTAGAAAATAATGTTTTCTTTTTTATAAAAATGCAAGACTAAATGCTCTTTAAAATTTAGAATGTCTAATATAAAATTCACATGGTATTGGCCTTTAATTAGGACCCAAGCAAGAAAACCCTAACACACAGTCTAAACAAGGGCCACTACTATGTATAGCAGGCAACAGACTCGATCGCTATACAAAGTAGTAGTCAAAAAACCTAGCCATGAGATTTTAGGGTGGCTAACAACACATGCTGTTGTTCCTAAAAGTGGCTAGTAGCAAACATGGAATTTTCACAAATTTACCCTTAAAATTTTGCTATGTTTGCTAATTAATCTGTAATTTACACTCAGAAAGACAAAATATAGATAGAATACAAAAAATTCAGAGAAGACCACTTACTATGGAATCCTCATATGATGGAGAAACAGGCTACTGACTATTTTTTATCTATGTTTTCTACTAGCTGCTATTGATTAGAGCATATGGGATGCTAGCCGCTGATGCCATATGCGGCTAGGATTGCTAGCCACTATCGGTTAGAGTGGCTGAGCCTACAATAGGAAAAAAATAAAAACATAAGTTAACAACATAAAAATAGGGCCATTCTGGTTGTGATCACCACTTGTATAAAGGTAAAAACCATGCATCTACACTATTGCAAGCATATAACAATTTGACAAAGGAAATCAAGTAATTATTTGCACAAATAAAAGATATTCAAGAAATGAGGGTTATATTTTATTAAAATGATGAAGCTCAATTACAATCTCTCGCTCTTAGGGAGTAACTCAAATTGATACAAATGTTACAATAGTTGAGGCCCGTCAATGGGAAAATATGCACTTAAATGGTCTTCAATTTAACACCAATTTGCTTGAGGGCTTACTAGGATGCCGCCTCCAATGTCAAGAGGAAGAGTCTTGAAAGATGTTGTATTTGAGATATCTGCTATCTACTTGTAAGGAAACAACAAAGCACATTAGTAGCACATGAAACCTCTCATGATGTGGTTGATTTCCAAGAAAGTGCATGAAATAGAGAAAATATATAAAGAATGCATGGACATATATAAATATGATAAAATTACCTAAACGATTGACAAATAAGCATGAAGCACAACTTGAAACATATAAAAGAACCTAAATATGCATATAATCTTGCAAATTAAGCATAAATAGACCTAATATATGAAAGCATGTAAAGGAAAGCATGAAGTGCACAAATGAAATAAAATATGTCTATGCAACTGATAATGCATCATAGAAATATGGTAAATATGACTAATCTAGAATATATAAATCTGAATGCATACTAAGAAATGTAAATCTATGGCTAAATTGAATGAGTTTTCATGTCAAACCCTGGCTTCTATAGTTCATATCAGTTGGCTCTGCTAGCTACTATTGAATCCAGTAGCTAAGTCTATGGGCCGCTGTTAAAAACAACAACTCTGGGAAAAGTGTTCTGCTCTTGAAATCAGGCTTGATGATGCACAATTCCTCCATTGAATTGATGATAAAGGGTTGTCGGTGTGTCTAAACATATATTTGCAATTGAAATATCTTGAATTCATGTGGAATGGCAAGCTTGCTCCTCAAGCTGTTGGAAACTCCATTGACATAGCAACAAGTGTCATTCTCCAATTTGACAACACTTCACTACTCCTCAAGGGTTGTAAAGTCAGTCTTCAAACTGGTAGAGCTTTGCTACAATAAATTTAGGATCATTATGCCTCTTTGGGGGGTCTATAAATAGACTTCCCCAAATCCCAATCTTGGCTTCTTAAGGAAACCAAGATCAAGAATTAGTTGGTTTGAGTAGTTGGGAGGAACCCTTTGGAAGCTTCACAGTCCAAAACCAATCTAAAATTGTTGCAATTTGGGTTGTTGCAATTGATTTTTCTTGGCTCAAGAAGGTCGAGTTTGTTATAGGGCTAGTCACTCTTGCTCAGTGCATCTAGGGGCAGGCTACCCTTAGTTTCTCTAATCATCAGTGGCTAGGATCTTAGCAACTGATGTTGTTAGCGGCTAAGGTTATATAGGTCTAGACTACCTAAAATGAGTGGTTAGAACCATTTCTTGGTCTTGGAAAGGTCCAAGATCATTCATATGGTCTACAAAGGTGCCCATATGAGTAGTCTCCTAAACATTATGTGTTTTAGGTGTCTACATCATGATATAAGCCTTTGTTGCAATAATAGTTGCTTATGAAATTGAAATGATGAGTTTTATTTATTAAAAGATTCCTTATGTTTGAATTAGAAAATAGATTTCTAAGGTCTTATTAATGAAATAATTTATTGATAAGAAACAAAGTGACCAATATTTTGAACATTAGAACGATTGCAAATATTAAATCAACTTTGTATCATTTATAATAAAAGGCAATAAAAAATGAATAGGTGTGGGTAGTTATGGAGTTTGTTCCATGAATGAAACTTACCCTGTCCTCTTAAGAGGCCTTTGATGGAAGAAAGGGAGGAATATTGTTTTGTTTTCAGGGGTGAATGTACCACATAGAGAAGGCTTTTGGAAGTTTTGGAAGAATGGAAGTGATAAAAGATCATTCCTTTGGGGTGCAATAGAGTCATCTCTAAGACATCCATTGAATTTATAATGTAACCCTTATTTTTAATTATTTGATGTAGTTGCTTCAAAACTGTGTAAGGAAAATATAGAGATGCCTCTATTGTAGAGCAACATTGTCTTTATAGGGGACTTGGATTTGTTGTTGTGCATGCCCTAAGAGAACACAAGTTTTTGGGATGGCTTTTACGTACTACCTTGTATTTCTTCCTCCTTGATCATAGTATGTTTGGTTGTAAGGAGTATGTCTGTGCATGTAAGTTTGGGAGGCATCTTAGTAAAATGAAACTCAAAGATTATTTCTATGTTGAACCAATGCCAAATTTTTCTTTTTAACAGTAATAACTATAAGGTTTACCTTAGGGCAGGGATTGCTTTAATTGTGTCTCGTGCCATGTTTTTTTTTGTACAGTGATGTCTGTGTATTGGCTTAGAAAGATGTGAGGTCTTTTTGAGGATTTTTATAGGGGGGTTAAAATTATTTTGGGCTACCTAATGTTATAACACCAAGCTGAGTTGTCAAATTGAAATGATTTATTCTAAAGCTATCGTAAATCAAATGTGTTGAGTTGAACATCTAATTAGCCTTATAGATGTATGTCTGGTTATGTTTTCATTTCTTTGTGATTGGTGCCATGAAATGGCCCTACATTCACATGAATTTAGATGTCCTTGTAATGCTTATATTAATAGGGTGATAATATGTTCTTAGGAGATTAGAATATTTTCATTTATAAAACTAAAATACCTAGGAAATTTTATAATTTTAATCTATATTATAAGGATTAAAACATAGGTTGATGAATGTGAAATAAATGTTGCTTATTCCTTGAGTAATATGATATTTAGAGAATTACATGTTCCTTTACTTGGATTATGAAATATCATATTAAGTATGGGATAAGTTATATTGCCTCTATAGAAATTTAATCCTTTTAGTTGGAGGTAATTTATTTGTTTCGTAATTTTTAATCTAGAAAGGAATAATCTATGGATTAAAGATAATCCATTTCAAGGAAATATGAATTAATAAAATAATCAACCTATATTGGAATTGAAGATAATCTATTATGGAATATTCCCTAGAGTAATGGTTGATTTGTTTTTTAAACAAGTTTTCATATTGAATGATTTAATAGTAGATAAATGAAATAACTATTTTTGGATCATGCTTTTTCTTATGAAAGATAGAAAAGATTAGTGGGATCTTTTTAAAAGCTAGTTATGATCATATTTTTGTTTGAACTAAAATGAGATTATTGAATTATATTAATGAGATACTTCTAAAGTTATGATAAGCCTTAGATGATTAAAATATGTAACTTTCTTTTGAAAGATTAGGTTATGGTTATTGAGAAAGTTAAGTGATGATTTGTAGAAAGGATTAATTCATTATTAGAATTTGAATAGCTAGTAGATTTGTTGAATGGAATCATGAATCATTTGTGATATGAATATTTATATGTTTATGTTGAAAATGGTATTCTTTTTATGAAAAGAGAAATCTATTGTTTTAGTAGATTGATGAATGGGGATTAATGAGAGGGAATTATTGGGTTCCCTCACTTTTGTAAAAAGGGATTTATAAATTATTGTAATAAAAGTACATAAGAATTATGGAGATTCTTATGTAATAGATTGAAATTGTGGTAAAAGGAATAATGGATTCCTTTTTGTAGATTGGCTAATAGACTTGCAATGAAAATAAATATGGACTATTTAAGGTTGGGTTTATACCAAAAGGGTTTTTATCAAGATAAATGACGCATCACTTTTGTATATTTTGTAGAACTTGTTATGGAACTATATTAAGCATCTATAGATATATTGCTATGAATTGTATGTGTAGAAGAAATGGATTTGTTTATTTTATTATGTTTTTTATGGAAAGTAACATTGTAAATAAATATGGATGGTTAGATTTCCTTTATATCTTGCAATAGAATATAGATTATGCAATTGTGGCTTTTAAATTTAAAATGAATGAAATAAAAGGGATAAAGTTATTTCTTAGATTCACCTTAGGGTTTGGAGATTCTTCCTTAAGAGGATTTGTCCATAAAATACCAACCTAATTTGATCCCTAAGGTTAGGACCAGAACTAAGGGAGATATGATGCAATAATCCCTTAGGGTTACAATGGGAACTTTAGTAATAGATCATTGAAGTGTGCTCTGAAATATGGTAAGCTTAGAATTCCATTGTAACTAAATTCTTGTGATGGGTTCTCCAATAGATAGTGAGATACCCATGTGAGATATATCATGCAAATGACAGTCATAGTAACCCGAATGACTATGGAAGAATTCCTATGAGGGATGTCATTTGGTGTGGTAGTCAGTGGAAATCTCGATTTATTTATGAACAACCAAATGAGAGATGCCACACGAGTGATAATCACCTCTATTAAGCTATCAGGTGGATATATTAATAGTGCACTATAGATTTATAATAAATGAAGTGTGTTTAAAACTATATGAAGCTTATGCCTAAGTACTAGTAAGGAATGATTGATACTAGTAAGGGATTTGGTACTCCTTTTCTCAAATGAATGAGATAGGGTTAACCCATACATTGTGGCTAAAATGTCCTTCAAAAGAGAGAAAGGAAATGGGTGGCCACTCAAAGGTGTCCTTTACGCTGTATGGACAATGTACAAGGTAAAACCCAAAATTTTTGTGGGATTTTGGCCACTCTTGTCCACCCGAGGGATGCTACAACATCTGGGAACTTAGAATGTGGTAGAAGCTTATGTGGAATTTATTTGGATTGTCTTGGTTAAAATTTAACCTTAGAAAAAAATGGGTTAGATATTAGGGTTGTTACATGACTTGACTCCATCTATCAAGGCTCTTTGATTCAATATTATGGATTGGGTGATTTGATAGGGTTGGTTTAGACTCCTCTATGGCTAAAAAAATATTCTTTTTCATTAACTCTAAACTACTCTCCTTTATTTTAAATATTCTTCTATTCCTTTTCTATCATACAATCGAAAGTATTGTATCTTTTGATATATCGTAAATTGCTTGTAAAGCCTTAATTTTAAAAGTTCTTTTCCATTGCTTTAACCATTCTTCAATTCTACCATTCATCATCATGCATTTACCAAATATATTAAGAATCCATTGCCATAGTTTCTAGACTATTAAGTAGTGTCCCAAGACATGGCCTATACTATCCTCCACCCTTTTACATAGAACATGTTGTGAATGGCCATGAAAACCCATTTTCATAAGGTTATCCCAAGATAAAATTATTTTATGACATACTAGCGAAAAAAACTTTTTGACTTTAGGAATGCTCAAGATATCCCAAATATCCCTCCATATTCTTTCAATATTTTTATTATGTTCATGCTTTACCTTATATCTTCTTCTTGTTATGTATTCTGCTAAGCAATTCAACTCCTAAATCAAATTATCCTTGACTTCCATTAGAATAATCATTGTGGTTATATTTTTCTCAATTCCCTCCTAGTAACAATGTCTTGTATACTTGTAAAAAAACCTTCTTTCTTGATACTTGTACATAATATTTGAAACCCTATCACCATATTTATCTTGAAGTAATAGCATCCATGGTTTCAGAATTGTGTCTATATTGAGTGATATTTTATACACCAAGTATCCATCCAAATAGAAAAATTTTCTCTAGTTCCCACCACCCATCTTAGACGTATAATCATTAGATCAATTGAATTTTTTAAACCATTCGATAGTGCAAAACCATATGGTAGTGAAAATGCAATAAATATTAAGCTTGTATTATTGGGATTATTATACTTATTTAGAAGAATTATTGTCCATTGTCTTTGAATCTCTTTGTACAATCTCCAAATTACTTTTCCCCTAAGAGCTAAGTTTGCATCCATAAGAACTTTTAAACCAAAACGTCCCCTAGTTTTATCATCACACACCTTGCTCCATTTCACCAAAGAAAATTTCATTTTATCATGTAATCCAGACCACACAAGTAACCACATAATATAAATTAAGCTTTTTTTATCAATTTTGGTGCAATATACAAGGATAGATAATATGTTGGAATGACCTATAATATTGATTTAATTAGTTGCACTCTTCCTAGTAATGATAACCATATACCTTTCCATGTTGGGATTTTATTTTGAAATTTAAGTATAAATGGATTCCACAATTCTATCCTCATTCTCCACTCAAATAAGGGCATCCCTAGACAAATTGCTAGAAAATTTTCCTTCTCCATTTGAAGTAACCCACATATCCATGATTTGATTTTAGATGGAGTGTTTAGGAAGTAAATTTTAGTTTTTTCCTATTAAATTTTTGCCTTGATGCTCTTTCATATTTCTTTAATAAGTTATTCAAAGATATGACCTTGTTTATACCTACCCTTAAAAAAAGGTTTGTATCATCTACAAATTGTTGATGGGTGATGTTGTCGATGTTAGTACTAGACTTAACTCCAATTATTAGCCCATATTTGTTAGCCTTCCTCAAGTTCCTACCCAATACCTATGCCATTATAATGAACAAATATGGTGATAGACGATCCCCTTGTCTAAGACCTCTCTTTACTTTAAATGATTTTATTACTAACCCATTGACCAATATTGAATATAATATTGTAGAGACACAAGATTTAATCCATTTGATCCATTTATTTCGAAATCCAAACTTTTCTAAAATTACAAAAATAAAATCCTATTTAACCCTATCATAGGCTTTAACATCAAGTTTTGAGATAATTGCTCTCTCTTTTCTTAAAATTTCAAAATGCATAACTTCATGAGCTACTATGATCCTATCCAGAATTTATCTCCCTTTCACAAATCCTCCTTGTTTATCTGAAATAATTTTTTTTTTTAGATAGATTGTATTAAAAGTGGATTTTGAAAGAGGCCCCAAAACCTTATTATAATAGAAAACTAGGAGGAACATGTCAACAAACCACAACCAAGAAGAAACAAGTGGGCCCGCAGGGGATATCCTGACCAAAAAAATAATTACATTTGATAAAAATGGGATGATCCCATCAGGACGATCCTGGCATGTATCAAAAACCAAATAGAGGTTTAAAACTCGAAAAAGAAAACTACACCACTAATCTTTAGTATTCACGTCATTCTTGAAGAGAAACTTGAGCTAGCCATGAAGCTTGTCCATCACTTTCACTGCTTGGTGGTAGAGGGTACAAGTTGCCTTGGATGAATTTGCAGCTACAAAAAACATGGCCATGGTGTTGGTGACATGAATGAGGATAGAGTTATGAAGGATATTTATCAAAGAAAAATCTTTGGGCTTAAACGTCTTTGCATCAGGGGGCTCCTCCTCATCAGAAACCATTGGATATGATCCCTCAATATTCAAATTTTTGAGGTGAGGGGATGCTCAGATGGACGCAGAGTATAGATATTTGAAGGGACCTGCACCTAAACTTGAACTCATAGTAAGGAGATTCCTATTTCCCAGAGCTAAGGGTGTGCTTTTTGGATTAAGAGGATGCAAATTCATGATCATAATCATCACTGGGAACCTCCTAGATAGGGGTCTCATGGATAAGAATCTCATTGGGGTTAGGAGGGGGTAAATTACTAGAGACCACAAATTTCTTGGTAAATTCATTGAGGGCATGCTTGTACAAGATAAGGTGTAAGACTTGGTGGATGAGATAGGTGGAATTCATCTTCCTAATGCTGGTAATGGATATCTCAATGGACCTATATAGGTAGTTCAGGATGTTGACTTTCTTAATGTCTCTAAGATGGTTAAGAAATGCTAAATGAAAACTATAGAGGGGAAGGTCTAGTTTTTCAACTGTTAGATACTGCATAATTGGTATCATGACATGATCCCAATGAGAGGGTAGGGGGTACAAAAAATACCACCATTTTTAAAAATAATATTTTTATCTTTGTCCATAAAATTATCCATCTCCAACACCATTGAATGCTTATCTCTCCTGATGACGCGCCCATCAATCAAGAAACCAAAAAAATTAGCAAGCAGTTGGATGTTGATGTGGAATTCTAGCCCCTAATATTGAAACATGATCTTGATTCCATGATTTGATGATCTCCTTTGAAACCTCAACATCATTTCCAAAAAAATTCTTTACGAAGGGTAAAAAATCATGGCTTCCTAAAATATCCTTGACCACAGGGTCGAGTATGAGCATCTCGGGCTCGAGCAAGGCCATGATTAAGCAAAGACATGGGATGGGAGGATTGGAGTAAGGGTTGAGAATATGACAAGGACAATAGTGGTCATAACTTATTTTCCATCACTTTGGAGATTATTTTTCATATTACATAGGCTTATGGGTCTAAAAAAATCAAACAATTCAACATCCTTCTTTTTTGGAATCAGGATAAGATATGTTGCATTTATTTTATAAGGTATATACTATTTTACCCTAGATTGTTTCATTGCTACCAATAAAGAATCCTTCACTATATCCTAATTATGCTGATAGAATTTTGTAGAGAGCACATCCAAAATTGGGGATTTATCCTTATCAAAAGAGAAAATAGCTAAATGAACGTCTTCCAGAGTAATAGACTCCATCATTTTCCTATTATCTTCATTTGTTATAACTAAAAGGTAATTCTTGAAGTAGTTTATCATTAATAACTTCAAATTCATTATATTTTACCTTTATTATAAATATAAAAATACAAGTTTATTAAATATTTTCATCTTATAATACTTCTTTATTCACAACAATTTGAATTAATTAAATATAGATAACAATTCATTGTGGTTATTATTTTTTATAATGTATCATCTTTTAGTAGCCATATCTTCATGAAGGATTGTCCGATT
This sequence comes from Wollemia nobilis, assembly GCA_028583015.1. Lineage (NCBI taxonomy): Eukaryota > Viridiplantae > Streptophyta > Pinopsida > Araucariales > Araucariaceae > Wollemia > Wollemia nobilis. The sequence goes on along the minus strand of JAQPPZ010016681.1, from coordinate 5,910,142 downwards.
CAGCTGCTTTTTGGCCCAATTTATATGGAATTTGAAGAGATTTAAAATGAGTAGTCATATGAAGGACTTGTTGTGGCCTTTCCACAACTATCCCCATATTTTGGGGACCCACATTTAATTTTTATTTTTGGGATTTTCAAGCGTCTTTGAGCGACAATTGTGATAAATTCTTGCTTGAGGTTTTACGATGTAGTTCATGTTTGTTGTGTAAGGTCTTATAGTGTTTGGTGTGCTTCGAATATTTGGATCAGTAGATTTCATGCTTGTCAAGTGTCCCATGGTAATTAGGGTTTTGAATTTTGCTTAATGATTTTGAATCAAAATTAATTAGAGTTTCTTATATAAAATAATAATAAAAATATTAAAAGAAAATATAAGAATATATATGTATATAGGTTTACTTATATATATATATATATATATATATATATATATATATATATATATATATATATATAAAGAACAAAAAGGTTAAAATATAATAAAAAATAAAAATAAATAAATAAATAGTAACCCGAATGACTATGGAAGAATTCCTATGAGGGATGTCATTTGGTGTGGTAGTCAGTGGAAATCTCGATTTATTTATGAACGACCAAATGAGAGATGCCACACGAGTGATAATCACCTCTATTAAGCTATCAGGTGGATATATTAATAGTGCACTATAGATTTATAATAAATGAAGTGTGTTTAAAACTATATGAAGCTTATGCCTAAGTACTAGTAAGGAATGATTGATACTAGTAAGGGATTTGGTACTCCTTTTCTCAAATGAATGAGATAGGGTTAACCCATACGTTGTGGCTAAAATGTCCTTCAAAAGAGAGAAAGGAAATGGGTGGCCACTCAAAGGTGTCCTTTACGCTGTATGGACAGTGTACAAGGTAAAACCCAAATTTTTTGTGGGATTTTGGCCACTCTTGTCCACCCGAGGGATGCTACAACATCTGGGAACTTAGAATGTGGTAGAAGCTTATGTGGAATTTATTTGGATTGTCTTGGTTAAAATTTAACCTTAGAAAAAAATGGGTTAGATATTAGGGTTGTTACATGACTTGACTCCATCTATCAAGGCTCTTTGATTCAATATTATGGATTGGGTGATTTGATAGGGTTGGTTTAGACTCCTCTATGGCTAAAAAAATATTCTTTTTCATTAACTCTAAACTACTCTCCTTTATTTTAAATATTCTTCTATTCCTTTTCTATCATACAATCGAAAGTATTGTATCTTTTGATATATCGTAAATTGCTTGTAAAGCCTTAATTTTAAAAGTGCTTTGCCATTGCTTTAACCATTCTTCAATTCTACCATTCATCATCATGCATTTACCAAATATATTAAGAATCCATTGCCATAGTTTCTAGACTATTAAGTAGTGTCCCAAGACATGGCCTATACTATCCTCCACACTTTTACATAGAACATGTTGTGAATGGCCATGAAAACCCATTTTCATAAGGTTATCCCAAGATAAAATTATTTTATGACATACTAGCGAAAATTTTTTTTTGACTTTAGGAATGCTCAAGATATCCCAAATATCCCTCCATATTCTTTCAATATTTTTATTATGTTCATGCTTTACCTTATATCTTCTTCTTGTTATGTATTCTGCTAAGCAATTCAACTCCTAAATCAAATTATCCTTGACTTCCATTAGAATAATCATTGTGGTTATATTTTTCTCAATTCCCTCCTAGTAACAATGTCTTGTATACTTGTAAAAAAACCTTCTTTCTTGATACTTGTACATAATATTTGAAACCCTATCACCATATTTATCTTGAAGTAATATCATCCATGGTTTCAAAATTGTGTCTATATTGAGTGATATTTTATACACCCAGTATCCATCCAAATAGAAAAATTTTCTCTAGTTCCCACCACCCATCTTAGACGTATAATCATTAGATCAATTGAATTTTTTAAAACATTCGATAGTGCAAAACCATATGGTAGTGAAAATGCAATAAATATTAAGCTTGTATTATTGGGATTATTATACTTATTTAGAAGAATTATTGTCCATTGTCTTTGAATCTCTTTGTACAATCTCCAAATTACTTTTCCCCTAAGAGCTAAGTTTGCATCCATAAGAACTCTTAAACCAAAACGTCCCCTAGTTTTATCATCACACACCTTGCTCCATTTCACCAAAGAAAATTTCATTTTATCATGTAATCCAGACCACACAAGTAACCACATAATATAAATTAAGCTTTTTTTTATCAATTTTGGTGCAATATACAAGGATAGATAATATGTTGGAATGACCTATAATATTGATTTAATTAGTTGCACTCTTCCTAGTAATGATAACCATATACCTTTCCATGTTGGGATTTTATTTTGAAATTTAAGTATAAATGGATTCCACAATTCTATCCTCATTCTCCACTCAAATAAGGGCATCCCTAGACAAATTGCTAGAAAATTTTCCTTCTCCATTTGAAGTAACCCACATATCCATGATTTGATTTTAGATGGAGTGTTTAGGAAGTAAATTTTAGTTTTTTCCTATTAAATTTTTGCCTTGATGCTCTTTCATATTTCTTTAATAAGTTATTCAAAGATATGACCTTGTTTATACCTACCCTTAAAAAAAGGTTTGTATCATCTACAAATTGTTGATGGGTGATGTTGTCGATGTTAGTACTAGACTTAACTCCAATTATTAGCCCATATTTGTTAGCCTTCCTCAAGTTCCTACCCAATACCTATGCCATTATAATGAACAAATATGGTGATAGACGATCCCCTTGTCGAAGACCTCTCTTTACTTTAAATGATTTTATTACTAACCCATTGACCAATATTGAATATAATATTGTAGAGACACAAGATTTAATCCATTTGATCCATTTATTTCGAAATCCAAACTTTTCTAAAATTACAAAAATAAAATCCTATTTAACCCTATCATAGGCTTTACTCACATCAAGTTTTGAGATAATTGCTCTCTCTTTTCTTAAAATTTCAAAATGCATAACTTCATGAGCTACTATGATCCTATCCAGAATTTATCTCCCTTTCACAAATCCTCCTTGTTTATCTGAAATAATTTTTTTTTTTAGATAGATTGTATTAAAAGTGGATTTTGAAAGAGGCCCCAAAACCTTATTATAATAGAAAACTAGGAGGAACATGTCAACAAACCACAACCAAGAAGAAACAAGTGGGCCCGCAGGGGATATCCTGACCAAAAAAATAATTACATTTGATAAAAATGGGATGATCCCATCAGGACGATCCTGGCATGTATCAAAAACCAAATAGAGGTTTAAAACTCGAAAAAGAAAACTACACCACTAATCTTTAGTATTCACGTCATTCTTGAAGAGAAACTTGAGCTAGCCATGAAGCTTGTCCATCACTTTCACTGCTTGGTGGTAGAGGGTACAAGTTGCCTTGGATGAATTTGCAGCTACAAAAAACATGGCCATGGTGTTGGTGACATGGATGAGGATAGAGTTATGAAGGATATTTATCAAAGAAAAATCTTTGGGCTTAAACATCTTTGCATCAGGGGGCTCCTCCTCATCGGAAACCATTGGATATGATCCCTCAATATTCAAAATTTTGAGGTGAGGGGATGCTCAGATGGACGCAGAGTATAGATATTTGAAGGGACCTGCACCTAAACTTGAACTCATAGTAAGGAGATTCCTATTTCCCAGAGCTAAGGGTGTGCTTTTTGGATTAAGAGGATGCAAATTCATGATCATAATCATCACTGGGAACCTCCTAGATAGGGGTCTCATGGATAAGAATCTCATTGGGGTTAGGAGGGGGTAAATTACTAGAGACCACAAATTTCTTGGTAAATTCATTGAGGGCATGCTTGTACAAGATAAGGTGTAAGACTTGGTGGATGAGATAGGTGGAATTCATCTTCCTAATGCTGGTAATGGATATCTCAATGGACCTATATAGGTAGTTCAGGATGTTGACTTTCTTAATGTCTCTAAGATGGTTAAGAAATGCTAAATGAAAACTATAGAGGGGAAGGTCTAGTTTTTCAACTGTTAGATACTGCATAATTGGTATCATGACATGATCCCAAGGAGAGGGTAGGGAGGTACAAAAAATACCACCATTTTTAAAAATAAGATTTTTATCTTTGTCCATAAAATTATCCATCTCCAACACCATTGAATGCTTATCTCTCCTGATGACGCGCCCATCAATCAAGAAACCAAAAAAATTAGCAAGCAGTTGGATGTTGATGTGGAATTCTAGCCCCTAATATTGAAACATGATCTTGATTCCATGATTTGATGATCTCCTTTGAAACCTCAACATCATTTCCAAAAAAATTCTTTACGAAGGGTAAAAAATCATGGCTTCCTAAAATATCCTTGACCACAGGGTCGAGTATGAGCATCTCGGGCTCGAGCAAGGCCATGATTAAGCAAAGACATGGGATGGGAGGATTGGAGTAAGGGTTGAGAATATGACAAGGACAATAGTGGTCATAACTTATTTTCCATCACTTTGGAGATTATTTTTCATATTACATAGGCTTATGGGTCTTAAAAAATCAAACAATTCAACATCCTTCTTTTTTGGAATCAGGATAAGATATGTTGCATTTATTTTATAAGGTATATACTATTTTACCCTAGATTGTTTCATTGCTACCAATAAAGAATCCTTCACTATATCCTAATTATGCTGATAGAATTTTGTAGAGAGCACATCCAAAATTGGGGATTTATCCTTATCAAAAGAGAAAATAGCTAAATGAACGTCTTCCAGAGTAATAGACTCCATCATTTTCCTATTATCTTCATTTGTTATAACTAAAAGGTAATTCTTGAAGTAGTTTATCATTAATAACTTCAAATTCATTATATTTTACCTTTATTTATAAATATAAAAATACAAGTTTATTAAATATTTTCATCTTATAATACTTCTTTATTCACAACAATTTGAATTAATTAAATATAGATAACAATTCATTGTGGTTATTATTTTTTATAATGTATCATCTTTTAGTAGCCATATCTTCATGAAGGATTGTCCGATTCAGCTGCTTTTTGGCCCAATTTATGTGGAATTTGAAGAGATTTAAAATGAGTAGTCATATGAAGGACTTGTTGTGGCCTTTCCACAACTATCCCCATATTTTGGGGACCCACATTTAATTTTTATTTTTGGGATTTTCAAGCGTCTTTGAGCGACAATTGTGATAAATTCTTGCTTGAGGTTTTACGATGTAGTTCATGTTTGTTGTGTAAGGTCTTATAGTGTTTGGTGTGCTTCGAATATTTGGATCAGTAGATTTCATGCTTGTCAAGTGTCCCATGGTAATTAGGGTTTTGAATTTTGCTTAATGATTTTGAATCAAAATTAATTAGAGTTTCTTATATAAAATAATAATAAAAATATTAAAAGAAAATATAAGAATATATATGTATATAGGTTTACTTTTATATATATATATATATATATATATATATATATATATATATATATATATATATATATATATATATATATATAAAGAACAAAAAGGTTAAAATATAATAAAAAATAAAAATAAATAAAATTAAATAAGTTTATATAGACTTATTTATTTTAGTTGAGTTTAGTTTAGTTTTAATTGAATGTTATATCAGGTTGGTAGTCATTTTGATTTTATTTATTTATTTACTTTACTTTTTATAAGTCATGCAGATTTTCGATTTAGCCATTAGAAGAATCTAATGTTGTTTGCGTCATCGTGGTAGGGATTTCAACGAGACCGAAGCTACGACACGCGGTGTGGATGAAGAGAAGCTATTACCGGCTCTTCGATGACATCAACGATAGATGTGAAAGCAGTAGGCACTCAGACGAGTTGGAGGGACACATTGCATCGGTGGACATTGGGGACATTCGATGTGGACAAACGTGGAGCCTGCGTGGGGACGTTCGATATGGTTGGACAATTTGGACCCCGACACAGCTGGACTATCATGTGGGCAGCGACGTCAGTGATGGAAAGAAGCATACGAATAAGCAACTACCAAAAAGCACAGATAGCTAGCGGAAATCATGGGGATTGACATGGCATCTATCACAGCAACTATTGGGAAATTTCCTCATTCTACCCGATATCGACGGCATACGCGGACCCAAACCGGCAGGTAAATGGCAATCACGACAGTGGCAATTTCAACGGTGGAGATGAGTACTCGAACTTCATGTGCACAGGCTGGCATAGCGATGAATTGTTACATAACAGCATGATCTACCGCATGGATAAAATACCACTTAAGGCGGAGCACATAATGGAAATATTTCCAAATAGGACGTAGAATTGACGAACTCGACGGTGAACTCCTCGTGGTTTGCAGGGGAAACGACAAGATGAGATAAGGCATAAGCATGGACAGAATGATAAGTTGGCTTTGACGTAGACCATCCACGTGGATAGCTCCCGGATCAACTCGGCAAGTGTCGCAGATTTGAAGTGCACAGCGACGATTATGACGGAGATGGACGGTATGGCAATAACAACATAGGCAAGGAAGCAGATAATTTTGGAATGTTGGGCTACGATAAATTTGGCATCAGAAATCAGTGGTGGTTTTTACGTGTTGGATAGCACCAACGACGAGCTTTGCCATGTTCATCACATTGAAGAATACGTGGACTGCTCATGACATTGGGTACAGATACCGTAAGTTTTGCATCGATCGACAAAAGCATTGGCAACAGTGTTGAATACAGATGAGCGGGTGAATGAGTTCCATGGAGTCACAGGTGATGAGCAGCAGTATGAGGTTGACGCGGCATTATTTAAGAGCAAGAGCTAGATGAAGCTCTGGTGGACGGGCATCACACAGTGGTGAAAGTCAGTGGTGGAGAGTTCGGAAGTTCTCCAGGTTTAGATGGTGGTCGGGCTGGCAAGGAGTGAACGTCTTAGACCAAAATTAAAGTGACAGCACAGATGAGAGAGTTTGATAGAAACATAGTAGAATTGAACGACGGTTTAGTGACTGAGAGCACGAAAACACGAAATGCATAAACCAGATGAAGACAAGCAGCATCGAGTTTGGGTTGTTGTTTCAAATAGGTAAGGTGCCTAAGGTAAGACGAATTCATGCCGAGCTTCACCTTCGGAATCCTCAATCGTGTTCGCCATATTTCATGGAGATCGCACGCCAGGAGAGTTCATAAAAGGTGGTATAACACGACCTGGATGGAAACTTGGTTTGGACAGCATCGGTTGATGAGGAATTCCAATGATATGAATAGGCGAGGGATATGGTTTGTCCAGCAAAGACGTATGGAAGGCACAACACTACGCCGTAGTAATAATCACACAGTGATGGCAGATATTTATGTAAACTCGCCGCCTATGCTACAGTAGACACATGTTGGGCAATAACACAAGAAAAAAATCACTACACGTGGGGAAATTGGTGTTATTAAAAGAGGTAATGTCTGTGTTGTGACATTGAGCACAGAGAGGCGTGTACAACCGGACGTTCATCTAAAAGGACACAAGTGCAAATAAGGATATGAAGGTACTTCGGGGCATTTCAAAAAAGGAATCTCATGCGTGTGTTCGATAGAGGAAGCATTGGGGAGAGAGGGTGTTACACTGAAGGTAGTTGTAACACATCAATCTAATCAATCAGGCACGTTACGAATTTGAACACTCGCGTCATGGCATAACACGCCTCGAAAGCCAACAAGCCAAAGGAGCACAGCGGGGAAAAGACAAAGGGCCACGTTGACTATGCTTAAACTTTGAAAGGCTTGGTCATTAATCAAGTTAAAATGATGGATGTTTTAATTAGCATGTGGGCTAAGTGCATAATGTTGATTATGCTACGACGTCACGAAAGTAAACAAAGGAAATGTTTTGAGTAGCGTTACGAGGTCAGAGTCACGTGCAAAGAGCAGGTTGTGCTCGCTTTAAAGGGATACGTTTCAAAAGTGTTGTGGAGTTTCCACAACCACCCCAAGCTTCTTGGGGACCCACTTGTCATGTTTTTGTATTAAAGGTTTTTGGTTTTCTTTGGCTTGTAAGAATAGTGATGTTTGACCGTTTATGTTAATGATTTTAATTGCTTTAGTTATTTGATATTTAATGATTAATTAATCTAGGCATTAATGCTTAGATTAATTAAAATCCATTTTGATAAATAGAGTTTAATGTTCTTCATACTATCTAAGGTGATGGAATGTGTTTAATAAAGCAAGGCCTGACCAAAACATTACCTAAAATAAGAAGAGGATACAAAAGGTACAAAGAAATTGTGATAGAAAATAATATGCTATTATCTACCTAATATAATTACATTAATTATATTATGTATATAATAGTAATATTATTATGATGTTCTAAAATGTTATTATAATAATATTATTATGATTATATTATTATTATATTGTATATAATAATATTATTATAATATACTTTACAAAGGATGTGATAATAATATGTTTGACCATGTTACGTTTGATTGGAGAAGGATGGCGGCTATTCAAAATGATCGAAGGCAAGGGTGGCTATTCCAAAACATTCGAGGCTACGTAACACTGGCAAAAGAGGAAGCGGTCCAAAGATAGCGTTAGGGTTTCAGGAGGACAACACATAAGGCATCGGATTTGACAGTGAAACGGTTGAAACCAGAGGCATGTCGTCAAACAAGCCAACAAAGAAACATTATTAGGGCAACCCCTAACCCTAATCGATGGAGATAAAGGTCTACCTCGAGAGCATGGAAAGTTTTTTGTTGGTATTGCGCAGCGTGAGTGCGAGAGCAAGGAGCTCGACAACCATGGCGAAGGGTTGACAGCGCCATGGTTGCGTCGATGGTAGCCCCCTGACGTGGTGTTGATAGCGCCATGGCTGCGTCGATGGCGTGATGGCCTCACTGGGTTATATGGAAACCAAAGTGCCCAGGATGGGGGACGTCATCCCAATCCTTGGGCACGTTTGGTATGGCTTCGAAGAGATACCATCGGGCCTTGGTTTCAAAGAGCACAGCGAAAATCTCATTGAATGAGATTGGTCTGCCTTATTTTAATGTGAATGTTGTTTGATTATATTCAATGTTTTAAAGGAGACCTAAAATCGTAGGGGTTATAAGGTATAGTTAAATATTTTTTTATTATTCATTTTGATGGGTGCAAAGGGGTGTTCTTGGGTAGAATGCCTATGTGATAAGAGAAAGGGGAGACATAAGGAGTTACGTAAGATTATGTTTTTGGTTTTATTATTGTTTAAAATAATGTTTAGAAGTGTTATTTTATTGTATTAAATCACAAAAAATGATGATGGATTATTTTCTTATATCCATTTATTATTTTAATTGTGAAAGAAGTTGAAGCAAAAGGACTTCTAAGCATTATTTATACCTTGCTATCCTACTTGTTTAGGGGGGGCTGGAAATGATGTAACATTCCAAAAAGCAATAAGAAAGAGCATTTTTCAGATTTTGAGAGGGTAGCAAACTTTTGTGAGCAAAATCAAAAGGAGGGTTTCTAATCATAAAACTAACATTTTTAGTGTCTTATCATTTCTGCATTTTAGTGACTTCTAGCCATTGTCTTATGCCATGAAATGGGTTGCAATAGGCGAAGGTCAAGATGATGCAGTTTCTCTATTATTTCCTTTGAGTCTTGCACTTGATTTAATGGTATTGTGCTTATGTTGCAGGTCCATTAATTCAGGTTGTTTTATGATTACCTCATAACTTGGGATTTTGTAGGGAGGAGCTTGCTAAACTAATTCAGAATTTGACTTTTTTAGCTAACCAAATCTGCATTGTTTATTCATTCATTTTTGTTAAGTTCATTTTATTTCAAGCATTCAATCATTTCATTCTGGTCCATCCAGAATTTCAGTTTCTTTTATTTCCATTCTGGTCCTTTTCCAGAATTTTTGCTAATTTCCTTTTAGTTTCATTTTTATTCTGGTCCATTTCCATAATTGTTAAGCTTTCAAGTTATTTCCATTCTGGTCATTTTCCAAAATTTTTGCACCTCCAAAATTCATTAATCTAAGCTTTCGAGATAAAACACATGGTTTAGGAGGGATACTAACCTGCTATTTCACATTAAATTAAGATAAGAAATGAAAGCTAATTTTGCTAACATTGCTAACACGCTAACTTCTACTAACTACTATTAGGGTAGTGGCATCAACATAAGGAAGATAAAATGAACCCAACTATCTAAAACTTACTTCATCTTAAAGGCACGAACATTAAAATGAGGTGGAAAATTCCACATTTTATCATTTGAAACCTTTTAAGTGAAGATAAAATACTTTACTAACAGGGATTCAGGGTAGCATCAATTTAAAAAACCCTAAAAAGAACTGCTTTTATTTTACACTAGCTTTTCAGTTAGATCTTTCAATCACTAAGCATTGTTTAGAACCAGCAAAGGCCCCTTGTTTATGGTCACATGCATCATTGAATTATTTCTGGCATTATTGTAATCTTTTAGATATTTTACTAGAACCTTGGAGAAGTTGAATGTTTGTCATTTGGTTTCTTTTCAAGAGAGAGTTTTCTATTCAATACTCTACATGTGGTGGTATTTTGCAATTGGGAAAAATATACACTCAACATCTTTGGCGCTAGAAGGAGGGCCTTCTTTTATGCTTTGTGATTTAGTTTTTTTTTGCTAATGCTAACATGGTCAGTTTTGGTTCAACAATATTGTGTTTGCAGGTGCAACATGTTACTCTTGACTAGTTTGTGAGAAACCTTAGTAGAATAGATTTAAGTTTCTCAGGCTGGACCCGCCTAGACGCATTGCTACTAGGTCTAAAACCACTGAGGAAACCATTTTTCAAAGTCTTTCTCCCAAACCTAGGAAATCGAGATACAAAATCCAGGGGATCGAAATCCCATCTGAGCCTTCTGATACATTAGGTTTAGAGATGCTTTGCCAAGATTTGGAAAGGCTAGCTCTCAAACCTCTGAATATGAATACCTTTAGTGGGTGTGCACCCATTAGTTCCACCGTAAGAGCTACATCAAGTGTACCCATCTCCATCATCCCGAGTGTGTCAACTACTTTAGTAGGGTCATTATCTTTGGTTAATATGGCCCAACAATAGTAGCAACAACAACCAGTTCCCTGGTTTGGTACCCAAAGTTCTCCGTTAAGTATACCTAGGGATGTCCATGACATACCTAGGCACCTTGAGAGGTCTATCCCTAAGTTTGTCCATGATGGTCCCATTTCAGCTGAAGAGCATGTTCAAATTTACAAGGACCATATGATTAGGCAGGGAGTCAATCATGAAGACGTCGCTTGTCGACTCTTCCCTAATAGCTTTGACCAAATGGCTCATGAATGGTATAGGAATCTTCCTGCAGGGTCCATTACATCTTGGGCCCAGGTTGGAAGCTACCTTTGTTAATCAATTTAGGTCATTGCTAGATCCTACCATCATGTATAACCAATTCGTGTCATGCAAGAGGTATCCTAATGAACCTATCAGAACATTTAATGCCAGATTCCAAAAGCTTTACACAAACGTGACTCATAATTTTGCAATAGATGCTACTATGGCATTGCAATTATACCTCACAACCTTAGACCCGATGACAACCATGTTTACCAGGAGAAATCCTCAAGTTACAATGTTGGCCTTAGCCTATGCTGAAGCCATGACTATTGAGCAACAAATGACACCGCAAGGTGGCACTATGCCTCAATTTCTCGTGTTAGGGCAATATGGCCCTTACAATCAATTTGCCATGATGAATCAAGCTGTGACACCTCAGATGCCCATGATGAATGCTTTGCCATATCATCAGTCATACCCATTCGCTCCCATGCTTCCATATTTTTTGACATACCCTAATGTTGCCATTCCACCCACTCCGCAAATGATGGTTGCTAATCAGATAACCTTACCAAGATTTGAGGTGAGTAGTACTCAGGCCTCAAATGCGTATCCCATGGTTGCACCTCTGTAGGCCAAGGGTCCATGGTGGACCCAAAACACCTAGAGTCAAACCTTAGTGCCTAATCTAGAGGTTGCTAATGTCAAAAATGTCAGTGGATCTGGGGCTGTCATGTCCCAGCCACAAGGTTCCAATTCTGAGTTGGAAGAGCTCAAGAGAATGACCATCAAATAGGGCAATGACATCATTCGGTTACAAAAACAAGTTGCCCAAAATCCCATGCCCAATCGAAACCATGACCATAGGAGAATAGGACCGTACAATACGTAGCCTAACAATGGGCGCGTACCCAATCCGGTAGCCAATCAGGCTGATGCGTTAGGGGATTGTGATGAGTCAGAGTCATGTGATGAGGAAATGCATCACTGTTGCCATAGAAAGTCAGACGCTTTGGTGTCTGAAGTTATTCATTATTTAGAAAATGATGAGATGGAGGAAGATATGAATGTGTTAGGAGAGGAAGAGGATGAAGCCTTGGAAGCTCAGGCCGCTAGACATTTTGGGAAAGCCAATCACAAGTATTTTACTAGGAGTTCTAAGGATCCCAAAACATCCTCTACTCCCCCAAACAACCCTTTAGTTCCTCCTGATACAAAAGGTGATGTGAATCCACCACCTCCATTTTTGGAAGCACCTAGGACAATGCCAAAAGTGTCAAATCTTGGAACATCCACTTATAACTTGGAAGAAGACATGAAAAGGACCAAGGCCAATATCTCAATGTATGAGGTCTCTCAATTGTTGGGGCAGGATAAAATCGAGGGGAAGAGATTGAATTCCCCGAGTCAAATTCATGAGGTTAAATCTGTAGAACCCCAACTTGCTATGAGGAAAGAGAAACCAGAGGTACCCCCTTTTCTCATAACCATTAGGATCATAGGCAAGAATTTACACAACTGTTTGATTGATTATGGTGCCTCGACCAACATCATGCCTCTTGAGATAAGCCAAAAGCTAGGACTTAAGCCTGTTCATTTGAATAATAAGGTGGTCCAATTGGATAGATCTATGGTGGATGTAGTAGGTGTTGTAAAATATGTCCTAGTTCAGATCAACTCAGAGCCTAGGGTCCAACATTACATGGATATCCTTGTGCTAAATATTGCTGCCAAGTATGGCATGGTTTTGGGTAGAGATTGGAGCAGAAATCTCAATGGTTATGTGGTGATTGATTCCTCCCATATGTGGTTGCCATGGAGAGGAGTTGCAAACCAAATCTAGGTAGACAGAGAGCCCAAACTTAGGGAAATGATTATAGAGTATAATAAACCCAATGAGATTCAGTTTACTAAAACAAAATTAGGGGTTTACAATTTTGACATAGAAGACATAGCCGAAGGGTCCCAAAATGATAATATTTACCATGGTACATCAGAAGAAAACAAGAGGGTGTGGACCCTAAAGTTTGATGGGTCCAAATCAAAACAAGGTGCGGGAGCTGGGGTAGAGCTCACATGTCCTGGTAGTAAGCCTTTGATTGCTGCCTACAGACTACAGTTCTCGACCACCAATAATGTGGCGAAGTATGAAGCCCTAATTTTTGGACTTCAGTTAGCCCTAAGAGAAAAGGTAAAGTGCCTTAAGGCATCGGGAGACTTAGAGTTAGTAGTCAAATAGGTCAAGGAGCAGTATACCTGTAGAGACAAGAGGTTGAACCTCTATAAAACCAGAGTGAGGGAATTAATTAATGAGTTTGATGCTTTCAATATTTCCCTCATCTCAAGAAAAAATAATAAAATGGCTGATTCGTTAGCCATAGCGGCCAACATGCTTTCGCCTGCTGACCATAAAAAATGTAAAAAAATTTCCATAGAGTTAGTGCCTTGCCCCTCCATACCAGACAATGTCATGAATTTACAGGTCTTTGATAGTGATAGACACATTTTTAGTTTTGTTACTAATTCTGGTATATTTGAAAATCAGGTTATAGACGAAGAAGAGAGGAGGCAAGTAGAAGTAGGAACAACCAGAGTATGGAACGAGATGCCAAGTGATAGGGCCTCTCTTGAAAAGTTGTTTGATATTGGATATCAAAAGAAAAAGGAAAGAAAAATACCATCCCCCAAGGAATCATGCAATTCAATCAATTTGGGGAGTGCAGTAGATCCGCATGAAGTGTTCATTGCAAAGGCATGCACACAATGAGAGAAGGAGTCAATAGCTCAGGTTTTAGGAGAGTACATTGATTGCATAGCTTGGAGCTATGAAGAGCTGAAAACATATGACCAGAATGTAATCATGCATACTATTCCTCTGAAGCCTGATTCCAAGCCTTTTAGACAGAGGTAAAGAATGGTTAACCCAATCCTAGAGCCCTTGATAGAGAAGGAAGTGAAGAGGCTACTGGAAGCCAAAATCATCTTCCCTGTTAGGCATTCCACATGGGTGGCTAATCTTGTCCCTCGTTAGGAAAAAGAGTGGAGAAATTTGGTTGTGCATAGACTTTAGAAATTTGAACAAAGCTTGCCAAAAAGACAATTACCCATTACCCACCATTGACGAGATACTCCAAAAGGTAAATGGGTCTGAAATGATGTCATTTTTGGATGGATACTCAGGATATAATCAAATTCTCATACATCCAAATGATAGGATGAATACGACCTTCACCACGAAGTGGGGAACATTTGCCTACCGGAGGATGTCGTTTGGTTTGTTGAACGTTGGAGCCACTTTCCAAAGAGCCATGGATTTTGCATTCAAGGGGCTCATTGGTAAGTGCATTATTGTCTATGTGGATGATATCCCTGTCTTCTCCAAGAAGAGGGAAGATCATGTTAAAGACTTGAGGAAAGTACTCCAAAGGTGCAGGGAACATGGAATTTCCCTAAATCCAAAAAAGTGCATCTTTGGGGTAACAAAGGGTAAGTTGTTAGGGCATGTCATTTCAAAATATGGGATTGCTATAGACCCAGAGTGGATAGCCGCTATCCGGGATATTCCTCATCCCAATAGCAAAAAGGAGCTTAGGTCCTTTTTCGGTAAGATTAACTTTGTGAGAAAATTCATTTCAGGTTTTGCTGAGATTGCCAAGCCCCTAAATGATATGCTAAAAAAGGATGTTCCGATAAAGTGGACCAGTGAGAAAAGGGATGCCTTCACAAGCATCAAGGATGCTATTTCCAAAGCCCCTGTTCTCATTAGTCCAGACTATGCTAAACCATTTTATGTTTACACATTTGCTTCAGATCATTCTTTTGCAAGTGTGTTAACTCAGAAAAGTGAAGACAACATTGAAAATCCTATAGCCTTTCTGAGTTCTCCTTTGAAGGACGCAAAGCTGAGGTATTCTGTCTTAGACAAGCAAATGTATGCCTTGTTTAAAACTATAAAAAAATTCAGGCATTACATTGTGCATAGTAAAGTTTTTGCTATAGTTCCTGACCCTGCAGTAAAGTCCATGTTCTTACAGAGTGAGCTAGGTGAAAGAAGGGGGAAATGGCTTTCTACCCTTCAAGAATTTGACTTAGAGATAAAGCCCATGAAGATAGTGCATGGACAAGGTTTGGTCAAGGCCATCGCAGAAATTGACCCTTCAATAACGTGCCAAAACTATGAGGTTAATGATATCACTACAGAGGAATGGTACGTAGATATTGTATATTTTTTGTTGCATGGTAAGTGCCCTTCTCATTTGAATTCCACTCAGCGCAGGGCACTACATTTAAAATCAGCTAGATTTTTGATTAAATCTGGTGTGTTGTACAGGAAGAATCATGAAGGAATTTTTCTTCATTGCATTACTCAAGAGGAAGCAACCCAAGTACTCAAAGACTTCCATGGTAAGTATGGAACTGGACACGGGTCAGCAAATGCGATAGCACACCAGATTCTTAGAGTTGGGTATTACTGGCCCCACTTGTTTAAAGATGCACATACACATGTAAGAACATGTCACATATGCCAAGTGGCAGCCAACAGAGAGTGGAATGCAACAATGCCATTGTAGTCAGTGGTAGAGACGAGACCATTTGCACAATGGGGATTAGACTTTGTTGGGGTGATAAATCCTAACTCGTCTGATTCCCATAAGTTCATCCTCACCGCTACTGATTACTGCACAAGGTGGATAGAGGCTATACCTACTAAGAATGCCACCTCCGAGGTTGTGATTAGATTTCTAGAGGAAAACATAGTCACTCATTTTGGAATGCCTAACTCCATAGTAAGTGACAACGGTTCTGCCTTTTCCTCTTTAGAATTTGCAAATTGGGCGTACGACAATAAGGTGAGTCTAAAATTCTCTTCCAATTATTACCCCCAAGGCAATGGTTTGGCAGAATCATCAAATAAAAATTTATTATGCATAATCAAAAAATTACTTGAAAAGAACCCTAGAGATTGGCATAGTAAGTTAAAATTTGCCCTTTGGGGAGATAGGACCAGAAGCAAGGAGTCAATTGGGACATCTCCTTATCACTTAGTCTATGGGCAAGATCCTATTTTTCCCACTAATCTGAAATTGCAAACTTTACATTTTATAAAAGACTATATTGGGATTGATAATAAACTTGAAACCAGATTAACACAATTAATGCATCTTGATGAGAAGAGGGAGGAAGCCATGCTTCATTTCAGCAAACATCAAGACATAATCAAAAGGTGGTTTGATAAACGGTCCAAAATTAAGGCCTTCAAAGCTTCAGATTTAGTTTTGTTGTGGGATAAAAGGCATGAGAAAAGAGGAGAACATGAAAAATTTGATTGCTTGTGGTTGGGACCTTATCTAATATCCGAAGTCCTAGGTGAAAATAGTTTCAGATTAAAAACCTTGGATGGAAAGGATTTGGCCTTACCCATCAATGGCCTTCATTTAAAGCATTATTTTTAGGCCTAAGGGTAGAGTCATTGTATTATATGTACACTAATCAGCTTGCTTGATTGTTTGTCTTGTCAGTTTTATTTCCTGTTTATTTTGTTTTCTTTGATTTCAGGAGTTTTTAGTGTGTCAAGGTTGTCCAGTTTTGGATTTGATTGTAAGAGTAAGAGGTCAGCCTATGTGTATACGAATGTCAACCAAGACTAAAAGGATGTGAAACATTGGAATCATATGGCAAAAGGGCTTGAAAATGTGAATATTGTTTGCAGCTCATGAAGCATGAAGTCTTTGATTTTTGCATATCATCCACCCATGTCTCAAGGGCACATTCTTATCACATAAACATCATGACCAATCCACCTCCATATGCTAAACCCAAACACTGAAAGTGAAGTCCAATTATCTTGGGATCAAAGGCACAAAGAACACTAAGAAGATCTTAGGTTTGGAAACTGTTGCCGAAGTTGCCGTGGGTCTATCACATTTCTGTCCATGTCCAACATCTTGGGTAAAATAATATGAAACCATACTTGGATGGGGATGTGAGGCGAAAAGATAATTCTGGTCTATCCCGCCCTGCACATAGTCCATGAATAGTGGTTTTTACCACTACAATATTTATGCTCATAAAATAGTGGTTATCACCACTAGCATGATTTACAAATCAGAGTAGTAAGGATAGGGTCAAATTCTCATCATACCTTGGTTGAGAATCCGATTCCCCAAAACTCTAAACTGAATTGTAAGGATCGTACTACTTGTCCCTCAGAAGGATGGGTAGTCATCCCCAAAATTCTTTAAGGAAAAAAATATAGAGCAAAGCCAAGCAAAGAAGATTGGACTATGGGGTTAACCTCCACCGGGGCTATAGACGCTTGATTGGCAGTGGAGTACACTCATGCCTGGTGACATGACTCCCGCAAGGTTGAGATTTATGTCCGCCATGAGGATAGATTAGTCTGATGACCTCATCCATAATCGGTTTAATTATTTTGGTCAAATATGAGAGCAGTAAAGGATAGGGTTATATTCTCATCACACCTTGGTTGAGAATCCGATTCCCCAAAGCTCTAAGGTCCACTTGCACACACTGACCCTTGATGATGATGGCTCATAACCAAGCTCTAGATCTGGTCAATGAATTCATCGCACACACATTTGATCCTAATATGGTTAGACATTTTTGAGGTGTTTGCCCAAGCCACCATAGAATGTGCTGCCCATGCTATAAAATTTTTACCCTCAAAGCTCTCCATATTCATTGCGATAATTCTAGTCAAGTAAAATTGGTGATGCAATGCAAAAAAGTTACAAACAATAAGGTGTGGAGTACTTCACACACAGAGTTAATATTGCATGATTCTAATATTTTGTTGTTCTTATGAGTCTATTGACATTATTTATGCATTTGTTGATGCTTGTTGCTTCCTGGTTTGGAGTGTGTTTTCAGATTTTCTTTTTGGGTTCTCATCGAAATGCTCAGGAGCATTTCCCAGTAGAGTCGCCATTTTGTTGTGGAGTTTCCACAACCACCCCAAGCTTCTTGGGGACCCACTTGTCATGTTTTGGTATTAAAGGTTTTTGGTTTTCTTTGGCTTGTAAGAATAGTGATGTTTGACCATTTATGTTAATGATTTTAATTGCTTTAGTTATTTGATATTTAATGATTAATTAATCTAGGCATTAATGCTTAGATTAATTAAAATCCATTTTGATAAATAGAGTTTAATGTTCTTCATACTATCTAAGGTGATGGAATGTGTTTAATAAAGCAAGGCCCGACCAAAACATTACCTAAAACAAGAAGAGGATACAAAAGGTACAAAGAAATTGTGATAGAAAATAATATGCTATTATCTACCTAATATAATTACATTAATTATATTATGTATATAATAGTAATATTATTATGATGTTCTAAAATGTTATTATAATAATATTATTATGATTATTTTATTCTAAAATGTTATTATTATAATAATATTATTATATTGTATATAATAATATTATTATAATATACTTTACAAAGGATGTGATAATAATATGTTTGACCATGTTACGTTTGATTGTAGGAGAAGGCGATGGCGGCTATTCAAAATGATCGAAGGCAAGGGTGGCTATTCCAAAATGTTCGAGGCTATGTAACATTGGCAAAAGAGGAAGCGGTCCAAATATAGCGTTAGGGTTTTAGGAGGACAACACATAAGGCACCGGATTTGATAGTGAAACGGTTGAAACTAGAGGCATGCCATCAAACAAGCCAACAAAGAAATATTATTAGGGCAACCCATAACCCTAATCGATGGAGATAAAGGTCTACCTCGAGAGCATGGAAATTTTTTCGTTGGTATTGCACAACGTGAGTGCGAGAGCAAGGAGCTCGACAGCCATGGTGAAGGGTTGACAACACCATGGCTGCATCGATCGTAGCACCACGACATGGTGTTGATAGTGCCATGGTTGCGTCGATGGCGTGATGGCCTCACTAGGTTATATGGAAACCAAAGTGCCCAGGATGGGGGACGTCATCCCAATCCTTGGGCACGTTTGGTATGGCTTCGAAGAGATACCATCGGGCCTTGGTTTCGAAGAGCACAACAAAAATCTCGTTGAATGAGATTGGCCTACCTTATTTTAATGTGAATGTTGTTTGATTATATTCAATGTTTTAAAGGAGGCCTAAAATCGTAGGGGTTATAAGGTATAGTTAAATGTTTTTTATTATTCATTTTGATGGGTGCAAAGGGGTGTTCTTGGGTAGAATGCCTATGTGATAAGAGAAAGGGGAGACATAAGGAGTTACGTAAGATTATGTTTTTGGTTTTATTATTGTTTAAAATAATGTTTAGAAGTGTTATTTTATTGTATTAAATCACAGAAAATGATGATGGATTATTTTCTTATATCCATTTATTATTTTAATTGTGAAAGAAGTTGAAGCGAAAGGACTTCTAAGCATTATTTATACCTTGCTATCCTACCTGTTTAGGGGGGTTGGAAATGATGTAACATTCCAAAAAGCAATAAGAAAGAGCATTTTTCAGATTTTGAGAGGGTAGCAAACTTTTGTGAGCAAAATCAAAAGGAGGGTTTCTAATCATAAAACTAACGTTTTTAGTGTCTTATCATTTCTGCATTTTAGTGACTTCTAGCCATTGTCTTATGCCATGAAATGGGTTGCAATAGGCGAAGGTCAAGATGATGCAGTTTCTCTATTATTTCCTTTGAGTCTTGCACTTGATTTAATGGTATTGTGCTTATGTTGCAGGTCCATTAATTCAGGTTGTTTTATGATTACCTCATAACTTGGGATTTTGCAGGGAGGAGCTTGCTAAACTAATTCAGAATTTGACTTTTTCAGCTAACCAAATCTGCATTGTTTATTCATTCATTTTTGTTAAGTTCATTTTATTTCAAGCATTCAATCATTTCATTCTGGTCCATCCAGAATTTCAGTTTCTTTTATTTCCATTCTGGTCCTTTTCCAGAATTTTTGCTAATTTCCTTTTAGTTTCATTTCTATTCTGGTCCATTTCCAGAATTGTTAAGCTTTCAAGTTATTTCCATTCTGGTCATTTTCCAGAATTTTTGCACCTCCAAAATTCATTAATCTAAGCTTTCAGATAAAACACATGGTTTAGGAGGGATACTAATCTGCTATTTCACATTAAATTAAGATAAGAAATGAAAGCTAATTTTGCTAACATTGCTAACACGCTAACTTCTACTAACTACTATTAGGGTAGTGGCATCAACATAAGGAAGATAAAATGAACCCAACTATCTAAAACTTACTTCATATTAAAGGCACGGACATTAAAATGAGGTGGAAAATTCCACATTTTATCATTTGAAACCTTTTAAGTGAAGATAAAATACTTTACTAACAGGGATTCAGGGTAGCATCAATTTAAAAAACCCTAAAAAGAACTGCTTTTATTTTACATTGGCTTTTCAGTTAGATCTTTCAATCACTAAGCATTATTTAGAACCAACAAAGGCCCCTTGTTTATGGTCACATGCATCATTGAATTATTTCTGGCACTATTGCAATCTTTTAGATATTTTACCAGAACCTTGGAGAAGTTGAATGTTTGTCATTTGGTTTCTTTTCAAGAGAGAGTTTTCTATTCAATACTCTGCATGTGGTGGTATTTTGCAATTGGGCAAAATATACACTCAGCAAGATGTTAGATGAAAATGAAGAGGTCAAGGTGGGACTTTTAAATACTGATCGAAGACACATTTAGAGGAGGGGAAGATTTTAGAGAACATGTTTGCAGTAATGAAGACAGGAATGTGATGAAGCTAGGACTATTTCTTTGGAGTTTTTCCTTCCATTATGGAACTGGGTTGCATTGTGTTCCATGGGATGCTGTTAATCTAAGTTGGTATTTTTTATGTTATTTTTGTAAACGGATTGAAAATCTTATGCTTCTGTAAGACATTTTAAAACACAATGCATATTTGTGGTTACTTGTATGTCTGTTTTATTGTATTGTATTTGTTCCTTAGGAGATAACACCACATTATAGGTTGATTGCATGCATTTTAAATCATCTTAATGTTTGTTTTCATGTGGGATATTAACGTTTGCAGGTTCCATGGAAGATTAGGGGTTGCAGTGTTTCATTCAATTTCAGCTTTATTTATTATTTATTTATTTTCTAACCTTATATTTTTACATTTTTAATTGTCTCCAAATAAAATAAAAGAAAATAAAAAATAAAAAATATAAATAAATAAATAAATATATATATATATATATATATATATATATATATATATATATCAAAAATAGTGGCATGGTTCCCAATAATAAGCTCTAAAGGTCCATTTAGAGCAAATCCAATTTCATTTTGAAAACATATGCAAATTACAAAATTTATTTAAAAGTCCTGCATTTTGAGAGTTTTGTAATTTCCTGCTTTTCAAGATTTCTTGTTCTGAAGAAGATTGAGATTTCCAAGTTTGTATTTCTATTGGAAATAATTTAGGAGCCATTTTAAAGGTCATTGTTATGTAATGCATAAGTGACATGTTCCCTTGTAAAAATTACAATTTTATGAAAGGAAAAATTCATTTGGCATTTCATAGGCCATCACATTAAAAGCAAGAAATATACTTCCTTCCTAAAAATTACAAATTTCATGGAAGGGGGTAATTGGTAAGACATTACAAGTAATTAACCCTCTTTGTGAAAACCCATTTCATTAAAGAGAGTTAGTCATAAAGGTCATTGAAGGTTGTTAGAGCTATAAATGCTAATCATCCAGTAGCATTCCATTTCCAGGTTTGAAGGAACATAAAGGAGTTCTTGCATCATTTTCGGATTATGATTTTAGAAGCTGATTTCAATCTTGATTTCAAGCTTAAAGCAAGATTCAATAAAGGATTAAATTGGTTAAAACTTGAAAGGATATATATATATATATATATATATATATATATATGTCTAAAATTATTCAAGATAAAAAGAATTGCATTCTCACATCATGGTCATATGAGGACCAGTCATGGTTATTTACGTTTTTGGTTATATGAACAATAATAACATCTTCTACTAAAATAACCCCAACACAGGCCCCTTGTTAACAGTTGTTTTGCAGAACCCTAAGGTATTCCTTGCACACATTTGACAAGCATATATACACACTAAAGTAAAAGGAACCTTGGAGATGTTTATACTTCTTTGCAAGAGAGGGTTTGTAATCAAATCCTAACTGTGAGTGTGGTTTTGCACTTGGGAAAAATTACCACTCAATAGGACTTTGAGAAATATTAAGGGGGATACAACCCTATGAAGTCAGCCATCCTAAACAAGGGCAATGGCAATTTTTCAAGTCACAAAAATTGAAATTACAAATATCTTTCAACGAGGGTTTGGATGATGGGAGGATAAATGGAGGGATAGGTCTTCAATGAGGCAAGATATTTTGTATGGTCATAGAATTTTTCAGCTAAGTTTTTTTTCCCTTTTTTATCTTATAAATTTTGCTTACAAATTATTATAATTTTTTTTATCAAATATTATATTTTCTATAGGCTGTTATGGTAAATTTATAGCTAAATCCTTAAAATCATCTCTAGTAGTAGAGGTTAGTGAGAAAACCATAAGGATCAATTCTTATTGCTCAAATATAGGATAATTTTTGGTAAATTTAATGGGTATTGGCTAGGGGATTTAGCCTTGAGAAAATAGATTGATAGGAGTTGGAAGTCTCCAAGAGTAATTATATTATTTCTCTCCAAATTTTTCTTCCTATATATTTTTTATTCTAGGGAAGAAAGAGATAGAATCCTAAAAGGGGTCCTTAGTTTATGGGAAGAGCAAGACTCTTCCTTACCTATTGGTATGAAGGATTTTCACCTAAAAATATAAATCTATACCTAGTATCTGTTTGAGTCAGGATGTATGGGTTGCCTATTAAGTTTTGGGACATGGATACCTTAAAGGCAATAGGACACACTCTAGAAAATATCTTTGAGATTTTAAAAACTACACAAGATGGATTCTTGGCTATTTAGCTTGGATATTGGTCATGATTGATATAAGTAAATCTTTACCAAAATCAATCATTCTTAAGTATGGGGATAATATGTGGACCCAAACCATAGACTATGAAAACATATCTTTTTGATGTAGAAGATGTTATGAGGTGGGGTATATTGAGAGATCATATTCTCGCAGAATCATATGTAGAAAATTATAAGAGAAACTTACAAATGGATATGGATGAGGATGGTTTTCAACTCCTAAAAAATAGAAATAGATAAATAAAAACAAATAAATAGTGAAGACCAATAAGGAAGGATATTGGAAAAAATACCAACTCTTTTGAGGTTTTATCCTATGAAGAAAAAGTAGATCAAATCTTAGAGGACACAGTACAACAAGTTTAACATATTAACAAGGAACCATCTATTTAGTATGATCTTGATTTAGGGATGAACATTCTTGATGAACCTAAGGAATGTGTCAAATTATATTTTGAAGACTCTCTTGAAGTACTATGCACCATTCAAGAGAAATAAATTGGTAAATAAAGTGTGATTTTAGATGTTAATACATCTACCATTAATAAGGAAATACCAAAAAATGAGTAGGACAAGTCAAAATATTTCATAGTAGAGCTAGGAGAGGATAAATCTAATGAAAAATAAAGTTGTGAAAGAATATTGAGGAATAGAATAATAAGACCTACTTCTGATATAGGTAAGGCAAAAAGAGAAAAACCCTCAAATTATCAAGCAAGATCTAGGGAAGCAAGAACAAACATAGAGAAAGGAACACAAACTAAGTTGGTTCAACTTATCTTTACCAAACAAAAAAATGATATTGATAATTCACAAGTGGGTCCAATAGCCCCTAATAAGACATGATTACCATATCATGGAATATAAGGGTTGTTAATACCTCCTCAAAGCAAAGGTGTATCAGGGACCTTTATTTAAGTAATAAGCATGATATCCTTTGTATCCAAGAAACTAAAATGATAAAAGAAAAAGTTTCCAAATCTATGAAAGCAATATGGGAAAGTTGTGAATGGGATGCTATAGATTTTGAAGGAGCGATAGAGGGAATTCTAACTTGTTGGAACCTTATTAGAATATCCTATGTAACCATTCATAAAACTAGGAATTGGATAGCCTCTTTAGTCACATTCTTATTTACAAATATTCTTTTCATCCTTATCAATGTCTATGGAATTGCAACTCAATCAGGAATATTAGAATTTTAGAGTGGGATTGGAGCTTTTATGCAAAGTAAATACCAAGAAAACCGATTCATAATCATGTTAGCTTTTGAGGATATATGCAGTGGAAGAGATCTAACACATGTCCTAATAAGATGCAATAAATATGAAAGCAAGTGAGTCTACAATATGACTAAAATATACTATAAATAGAAATGATGGAAATACAATGCAATATGGAGGAAATGGTCACTCCATTAATATGAGCTAAAGAGCTACATTGTACTCCATACAGGAGCACTACTACTATCTACTACAATGCACTTGATAAGAACTTGATATGATCTTGATATACCACTATGAGGCCCTTTATATAGGAAGATAGATTCCTTGGCCAACACTCTACCTAGTTGTACAAGGGGACACCTTGCACATTACAACTTGCACATTTCCACTTGTGCATTTATTACATTGCTTGAAGTAACTAGCTAACTTCCCCCTAAAGTAATATCCTACTCTAACTATGTACCAAAGGTGGTACATTTACATGACCCAAATGATGTAATATACTCTAACTCTAACACCCCCTATATTACATTATTTGGGTATTGAAGATTTCAATATTCAATATGGATCTTCTTCTTTGTCTTGGAGCTTGTATTCTTCTTCTCTATTTTTTGTAACCTGTTCAAGCAAGTAGTTAGTGTCTTCATAACCTGTTGTTCTTGCTGAAAGAGCTTTGACTTCATAATCATCTGTAGATTCTTCCAGTTCTTCAATTTCTTCTATCCTTTGAGCTAGGTGTCCTTTCTAATTCTCTTTTCGATACTCCAATTGGGGATAATTGGTTGGACGCTGAGCTTACTACTGATTTTGATATTGTCATGGTTGAAATCTGCTTCCATTGTTCATCTGATTTCCTTGATTCTTATTTTTGGGATTGAATCTGCAATAGTTAGTACTATGACCTTTTCTCTTGCATATCTGACAATACCTGTTATACCATGGTCTTCGTCCTCTTGATGATGAAGCAATATTTCCCTATGGATTGTCTTTTGATGCCAATGCAGTGTTAGTCATTTCATATTTAACTGTATTCTCTACCTCATATTCTTGAAGAATATTGATTAGGTCATCAAAAGAAGTATCTTTACTTAGGACTTGTAAAGATGTTACCAAATATTTGTAGCTATCTGGAAGTGCTCTCATGGTTACTTGAGTAAGAAGTTCATCTTTAATTTCTTCTCCTAAGGTTAATAATTTCCCTTTAATATCTGCTACTTTCCTTAGGAATAGTTCTATGCTCTCACCATTGTTCATTTTTAGAGAATGTAGTTGAGTTTGAAGATGAAGGATAGTGGCTTTATTTTTTCCTTCAAATATATTTTCTAAGCTTTTCCATGCTTCTGTAGATGTCTTTGTTGAACTGATATAAGGTTGTATTTCATCAGTGATAGCAAAGGTTATTATCATTAGGGATTTTGCATCATTTTCATCAAACTTATGAATTTTAGTATCACCTGTGTTTGGTCTTTTTGTTGTTCCTTGAGTTATCTCCCAAAGTTTTTCATATACTAAGATTGCTTTAACCTTATTTCTCCAGGAGAAATAGTTTGGTCCCTTAAGTAATTGGGATTCTGCAAGAAAGAATTTGTTTGATGCCATGATGATCCTTGTGGTCTTCTTTTAATTTCCCTAGTATTGATTTGATGATGCCTTGGTGAAATTCTAGGTTTTGTAGAATGCCTTATGTCTCCCTAGTAATTTTGGATATGTTGAATGATAGATAAAGTGCTTTTGAGAATAATAGTTCAATTTTGGGTTGATTTTGTAAAGTTTTGTGAATAGCAAAAATCAACTTCTTTTACACCTTATTTCTCCTATTGAACTTAAGCACTTTCTAATTTTGATGAGGTTCTAATAGTTGGATCTCCTTTGTCCCTTTAATGTAAGTTTGAGACAAGTATAGTAATTAGTTTCCAACTCTTGATATTCCTTATTGAACCTTCTTTTATAGCCTTTGATATTTTGATATTTAATGTTTCTATATTCCAATTACCTACTTTGGTGTAGTATTCCTTATAACTCCCTAATATGGAATATTAGAAAACAATGATATTTGCAATAATAGAAGTTTAATTTATCCAGGTAGAAATCCTTATTTCTCCTATGTTTTAGATTGCAAATATTAGGCTATTAATATATATTTTCCCTTTTAATATTGCTTTCAAATATGGTTGATTTCCTTTAATGTTTCAACCTTATATTATACCTTATAACTCCCTATTAATGAAAGCAAATTAGAATAAGGTAAAGTTTTACCTTTGTAATGTTGCAAACCTGAAATATTCGGTGCTAAATTTGGTCATAGATGATAGCAAGCTTTATGTCCTTTCTTTGGGTGCTATAGCCAATGGAATGCTTTAATTATTTCTTGGCTTCAATGCTTGGATGGTGGCATCTCAATTTTGGAATCTTTGACCTCCATTGACCAGAGCCTTTAATGCTCTTCACCTTTCTTCCATGTTGTAACTTTGGCTGCTATGAATGTGCTATGAATGTTGATGTTGCTACGTAAATCTACCATGAACTTTAATTCCTTTAATGCTCTATATTTCCTTTAATTCTCTATGAATTTTGGCTTTGAATTGTTGCTCCTTGGTCTTTGGCGCCTAATATAGAGATGAATATTGAAATGTGTGACAAGTGTCATGATGGTTATCTTTGAGCGCTTGAGGGATGAGAAGATGCTTATTGCCACTTGTAAATTTTTTCTAGGTAAAGGATGAGCGTTACAGTCTTGGATGAGCGCTCATTATTTTTGATGACATATGTCTTATTCCTTCTAACACACCAACCTTCTTCCCTATAATGTTTTCTTGGTCAAACTTGCAATGGATGGGCGCTCGTGTGGGAAACGTTAGTGTTTCCTTCTAGGTGATAAGTGTCACCTTACCTTTGTGCATGATATTTCTATGTAATGCCTCTTCAACATATCTTTGCAATACCCTTATTAACAATGCAACACGACCAACTCTTCCTTTGTTCTATGGTGCTTGGTATGAGTTGGTTCTAGCTGGAGTGGAGAGCAACACCTTTGGAGACTTGGAGCTAGGATTTGGGCAATGATATTGAGGGCTTCAAGCAATGCTATGGTGGAGTTTGAAATACTCCAATGATGCTCCTTGGATGTACATCTAGTGTAATCTTTTGTGCTTTATTTTCTTGCAGGTTCAACTATCCAAATCATAGAAGATATGAGCCTTTTGAGAGGCTCTATTCCCTTGCGTGGAGTGTGCTATTATACGACTGCCTTGGGCTATTTTACCCTAAGAAGAATGTGCCTTTGAGGCACTTTAAACCTTATCCTTTTTCCTACGTATGGCAGATTAGAATAGTGCAATATAATGTAAAAATATTTGTATATAAAATACCTTTTTGCACCTCCTTTTGCAATCTGATTTTTTCTAGTTTTATGACAACTTCCTTGTAGGTAATGGCAAATTTTGAGGTTGTCTTCTTGATTAGACACCTCTCTCCTTTTGCTTGGATATTTTTCTAATGAACCCAAGCTTGTAACCATGTAGATAGAAGCTCTTTTTAGATGTAATTTTCTACACTTTTTCTAACCCTTTGTGCACTTTGAATCTGAGACTCACCAAGTCTCGATTTGAAGCT
Organism: Wollemia nobilis; assembly: GCA_028583015.1. Lineage (NCBI taxonomy): Eukaryota > Viridiplantae > Streptophyta > Pinopsida > Araucariales > Araucariaceae > Wollemia > Wollemia nobilis. The sequence goes on along the minus strand of JAQPPZ010016681.1, from coordinate 5,882,008 downwards.
CCTTTTTCTGATTTTTGGTGGTTACTTTCTTCTCCAAACCTTGGAGGAATCTGATCATGATTTTATGGCTTCTATGGCCACTAAATATTGCAGGTTTTGTGCACTAAATAGTGTCTCTAGACACTTTGATAATCAATATGATTTTGTGCCCTTCTTTAAAGAACACAAACTAATCCCTTTTGAGAGTAATTAGTATAGTTCAAATGAACTTAAAAATACTGCCAATGGATTAATATGCACTTTTAATTGCAACAATAATTTCACCTTATTGCTCCAATAAAATCTCAAAGTAATTTCTAAATGCACTTAATAAATTACTGCAATTTTTCAAGAGTAATCTGTAATGAACCCTTAATGGATACTCTACAATTTTTCACTACAATCAATATTTTAGGATATAGTCTTCTTGCTTTCTAGATAGAAAATAGGTAGATGATAATTTTCTTTCTTTTAAAAATATCCAACTCCTATTTAATGTGCAAATAATCCTTAAAATGAATTCTCCCTTTTTGCACTTTCTTGAAGACTATAATGCAATCTATCCTTCTACAACTTTTAATCTAAGTATGGTGCCTTAACAAAGTTTGATAATAATCCAATTTGCAGTTTAATCAATGAACCTAATTGCACCCAAGTTGCTTACCTTTTTTATGGCTTCTGAAGTAGATGTAGATCTTGGTGTTTTTGATTCACCAAGTTGCTACCTTGTAATGGTTGAATTTGTAGCTTCTTGTTGGCTATCTAGAATAACTTCCTGCTTCACCAAATTGTAGCCTTAAACTTTCTATCTTGAGCCTTGGATTTGGTGGCTTGATCCTTCTAGTGATCTTTGATTTTTTGTTGTAGATTTAGAGAACTCCTTTCTCTGAATTGTGCCTTCTTTTTGTGAGAGGTAATCTCTAAATATCTTAGATTTGGTAGGCTTCTTCTATCTGAATATTCCTTCAAACTTCTTGTCAAATTCTGACTTCAAACAAGATCTTCTTCTTCTCAAGATTCTAAATTTCTTGAGGTCTTCATTGGATTCTTCTTCTGGGATTTGGCACTCCTTACCAAATTCTTCTTCTCTTGGGCTTGTTTTTATATGGTGATAATTATCCCAAGTCCTTCACTATCAGGTGCTTTCTCCTTGGTAGTGGATTTCTCCATGAGTGCTCCTGGTTTTTTCTTTTTGCTTTCAACAAAGTTTTTCCTTCTTTTTTTTTCTCCTTGAGACCTCTCCAAGGTCTTCTATCTTGCAGCTTATTTGGTCTTCCAACTGAGACATTTTCTTCAACCTTCTGCTTCTAGAAGTGTTGGTGATGAGATCTTCTTCTTGGATCTCTGATTTTTTTGCTTATGTATTTGTACAGGACTCTCCTAGTCCTTCTCTTTCTTCCAATAATGGAAGTTCTTTAATGAGATATTCTCTTTATCTCTTCAACTCCTTCTTGAAGGAAATATTTAATCAGTAAATGAGATCATAAATATCCTATTTCTTGGACTCTTCTCTAGAGTCTTCTTCAAGAACTCCTTTATGGAGTTTTCTTCTGAATCAAGAACTTTTCTTCTGAATTAAGAAATCTTCTCTAAAGTATTCTTTAGGAACTCTTCTTTGGAGTATTCTTCTAAATCAAAAATTTATCTTCTGAATCAAGAATTATTTTCTGAAGTATTCTTCAAAATTAAGGCTTCTATAGCCTTCTTCTTGATCAAGGCTTCTATGGCCTTTTCTGCTTTTGTACTCTATAGGTATTGATCTTGAATGGAGATCACCAATATCCTATCTCCTTCTTTGACTCAACTTTTAGAGTCTCTTCTTCCTTGAGTCTTCTATAAGGCTATTGTGGCATTTTCTTCACTTTTACACTTTACAGGATTGCAACTCTTGTAATGGGACCTTTCTCTAGGTCTTTGAAATCTTCAGTCTTCTTCCTTGTTGCTGCAAGTGTTGGAATGATTCTAAGAAGATATTCTTCCTAACTCTCTTGTAGGAAGCTTCCCAACCTTTTTTGAATCTCCTTTTCCTGCAACAAGTTGTTAGAAACTAGAATTGAAGAATTTGTAATTCTGGAGATAATAATCTTCACTAGTTGATTTGTCAATCTAGTGGCTTGAATGTTGAGTCCTAGTCTTCATGAGTTTTTTTGCAACTCTGTGGAAAGACTCTAGCCAAATATAATCTTAGAATTTTTGCAACTAAGATTTATTTCAGTCCTCACTTGTGACTCTCCCTATTCCTCTTGACCTACTAGACTTCTCTTGTGATGACTTTTGTAAGTGGCGGTGCACACTAGTAAATCTGGTTTACAAAAGTGCAAAGAGGAACTATGATGGATGTAGGTCCTCCTATCTCGATTTACCATGGCTCTGATACCACTATTAGCTTTTGAGGATATATGCAGTGGAAGAGATCTAACACAGGTCCTAATAAGATGTAATAAATATGAAAGCAAGTGAGTCTGCAATATGACTAAAATATACTATAAATAGAAATGATGAAAATACAATGCAATATGGAGGAAATGGTCACTCCATTAATATGAGCTAAAGAGCTACATTGTACTCCATACAGGAGCACTACTACTATCTACTACAATGCACTTGATAAGAACTTGATATGACTTGATATCTGATCTACCACTATGAGGCCCTTTATATAGGAAGATAGATTCCTTGGCCAACACTCTACCTAGTTGTACAAGGGGACACCTTGCACATTACAACTTGCACATTGCCACTTGTGCATTTATTACATTGCTTGAAGTAACTAGCTAACTTCCCCCTAAAGTAATCTCCTACTCTAACTATGTACCAAAGGTGGTATATTTACATGACCCAAATGATGTAATATACTCTAACTCTAACAAATCATAGGATATTTTAATTCCATAACCAAGTTGGATGAAGAATTTGGGAGAAATAGGAAACTAACCCAAAGTATGAGATATTTCTTACGTTTTATTCAAAATTATAATCTATGGGAGGTTGAGTTTAAAGAAGACAACTATACATGGACTAACAATAGGAGAGGCCAAAACTTAATAGCAAAAAATTTAGATAGATGCATTCTTTCAAATAATTGACTAGATGAAGTGACTTGTGCTAAAATTAATACCTTGATAAGGACTGGTTCAATTCGTTGGCCAATAAAATTTAAAATGGTGGTAAGTGAATTAAAAAATATCATATTTTAAATATGATTATATGTGTAAAGACCATCCTTAATTTGTTGATATGATAGCACATACATGGAATTCTTTAGGAAATGATGGGTTGTATACAATTCCAAAATAAATTAAATCAATGACATATAGATTAAAATAATGGAGCAAGAATGCTTATGAGAATATTTTTGAGAAGAAAGAACAAAAAGATAAACTTTCAAATTTTTAAAAATATGATCATAATAATTTAATCTCGAAGGAACGAGAGCTAGTGAATATCATAATATTTTGAGTAAGGAAGAGAAAATTTGGAGATTTAAATCAAGACGAACTTGGTTAAAAGGATATAAAAATACAATATTTTCATAGGATGGAAATAGTACAAATATCAACATCCAAAATTAGTAGAATTAGATTGGTAGAAGAGGTTTGGATTGAATATGAGAGTGAAATTAGAAAGGAGGTAATATATTTTTATTAGAATATTCTAGGACCAGAAGAGTTTGAAGTTCTTAATGATAAACTTTTACAAGAAGTTCCTTCAGTTATAATAGATGAATACAATAGGAAACTGATGGAGCCTATTACTATGGAAGTTCATCTAGATATTTTATCTTTTAATAAGGATAAATCCCCAAGTCTGTATGGGCTTTTGCAACATTCTATCAACATAATTTGGATATAGTGAAGGATTATTTATTGGTGGCAATGGAATAGTTTAGGATAAAAAAATATATACCTTATAAAATAAATGCAACATATCTTACCCTGATTCCAAAAAAGAAGGATGTAAAATTGTTTGATTTATTTCAACCCATAAGCCTATGTAATATGGCATATAAGATTATTTCCAAAGTTATGGTGAATCGGTTAAGATCATTGTTAGACAAAATTATTTTAGAAGAGCAAGGAGGATTTATAAAAAGGAGATAGATTTTGGATGGGATCATAGTAGCTCATGAAGTTATGCATTCAACAACTTCAAGAAAAGAGAAAGCAATGATCTTAAAACTTGATATGAGTAAGGTCTATGATAGGGTTAAATAGGATTTTATTTTTCCAGTATTAGAAAGTTTTAATTTGCAAAGAAATGAGTCAAAAGGATTAAAGCTTGTGTTTCTATAGTTTCATATTCAATGTTGGTCAATGGGTTAGTACTAGAATCATTTAAAGTCAAGAGAGGCCTTAGACAAGGATATTCTCTATCACCATATTTTTTCATATTTATGGAAGAGGTTTTGGGTAGGAACTTGAAGAAGGCTTACAAATATGTGATTTTAAGTGGAGTTAAGGCTAGTAATAACATCAAAAATATCACCCATCAACATTTTGTAGATGATACAACTCTTTTTGGTAGGACAAGTATAAATGAGGCCAAAGCTTTGAATAACTTACTAAAAGAATACGAAAGAGCATCAGGGATAAAAATTTAATAATACAAAATCCAAAATCTACTTCCTAAACATCCCAAAGCAAGGATATGCAGGTTACTTCAATTGGAGGCGACAAATTTGCCAGCAACATATCTAGGGATGCCCCTTGTTTAAGAGGAGAATGAGGATAAAATTATGGAATCAAGTTATAAGTAAAGTTTAGAATAAACTACCAACATGGAAAGGTAAATGATTATTATTAGCAGGAAGAGTGCTACTAATTAAATCAGTCTTACAAGCCACTCCAACATATTATATGTCCTTATATACCATGCAAAAATTGATAGAAAATAGTTTAATTTATTTATGTGGTCAGGATTACATGATTAAAGAAAATTTCCTTTGGTGAAATGAAGCAAGATGTGTGATTATAAAATTAGGGGAGGTCTTGGTTTAAGAGTTCTTACGGATGCAAAATTAGGTCTTAGGGAAAAATTAATTTGGATGTTGTATAAAGAGAGTCAAAGACGATGGGAAATAATTATTCTAAGTATGTTGAGTACAATAACCCAAACTTAATATTTACTACATTCTCTCTACCAAATGGTTTTGCATTATGGAACGGTTTAAAAAATCAATTGATCTAATGATTAAATGTTTAAGATGGATGGTGGGAATGGGAGAAAAAAAATTTATTTGGATGGATACTTGGTGTGATAAAAAAACCACTCAATCTAGATCTAATTTTGAAATCATGGATGAGATTACTTCAAGATAAATATGATGATAGGGTTTCAAAAATTTTGTACAAGGATCAAGAAGGAAGATACAAATGGAAATAATATTTTTTTACAAGTATACCGGACATTGTTTCTAGTTGGCAGTTGAGTAGAAAGATAAAAAAGTGATAATTTTTGGGACTGAACAAAAGGCACAGATATATTGATAAAATATGTTACAATATATAGGCATCAAGCCTAAGAGGGATATTTGACAAGTGTCATAATATCCACTCCAAGTGTCATGCAGAAGATACATAACTCCAGTTGGAGAACTCAAATTGGAAAGTATAAGACAAGTGGCATAAGACAAGTGTAAACTAAAGGTATACTGCACATTATAATATTCTAACATTACCACTTAATGTGCACTATCATAACTATAGAAAAAAATAAGTCAACATTAGATAACATTCCCCCTTAATGTTGACTTCTTTTACATACATAAAGCAATTTGCTAAACTGAGAAAACTTGTCTTGCCCAAGTGACTTGGTGAAGATGTTAGCCACTTGATATTGAATTGGTACATACCCCATGTGTATAATGTCTTCTTGGACCATTTCTCTGATGAAGTGATGATGGATCTCAATGTGCTTTATTCTGGCATGGAAGACTAGATTCTTGGTCATATTAATGGTACTTTTATTGTCACAATAGATATAATTTGGACCATCTATGAGTAGCCCAATGTATTGAAGTAATTACCTCAACTAAATTTCTTCCTTAGTTGCCTCAAATGCTACTCTATATTCAGCCTCTGATGAAGATAATGAAACTATGTTCTACTTCTTGGTGCTCCATGAAATAGAGCCCTGGCCCAACTGAAAACAATAACATGATGTGGATCTTCTAGTTTTAGGACAATGTGCCCAATCTAAATTTGTGTATCCATTCAAAGAAAAATCATCACATGATGTGTACATAAGGCCATGATGTAGGGTGACCTTGAGGAATATCAAAATCCTCTTAGCTTCTATTCAATGGCTCTTCTTAGGATCTTGTGTTGGGATTGAAATAAGATAAGATGTATTGATACAAAAAATATTTCAACATATAGGTATAAGACTATATGAAAAAATGAAAAGTGTCACAGAAACATGTCAAGCACATTATTTCTAACATTCCTCCTTAATGTGCACTTTCAAAAGCATAAAATGCACATTAATAAATTATAGGTTCATACAAGACATCTATTGCAGGAACCTTATTCCAATCATGCAAAGCAAGTGGTGCCTCTGATGCGTAGTCGTTATACCATCATTAATTCTCAATGAATTTGTCAATCCAAGGCTGTGTACAAGGCTATCTACGAAAGAAGAGGCAAAACAACTATAACTTAGGTCAATCTAGAGCAACAGGTCTTATTGGTCAAATCGATTGTGTGGGGGGTTTTTAGGACATTCCTATTTCTAAATTGCATGAATTAAACCTTAATCTAATTGTAGAAATGGAAACTAATCATTAACTACATAAATGAAATCCTGATTTACAATTGTAGAATGAGACCTAATTATGTTGCAGAAATAACAGTTGCAGAATTGAAAGTCTGATTCTAATTATAGAAAGGAAATCTATTTACTTTTGCAACAAAGGAAATCTAATTATAGCATGGAAAATAAAACCCTGTCAAGACTCTGTAATAGAAGGTTGTCAATCTTCTGTGCAGGGGTTGACAACAAAACAAAAAATGCAGGAAATTGCAGAAAACAACAAATTTTGGAAATAACAGTCTGAAATAAAATGGAAGCTTTGCTGAAAGTAAATATTACAGCTAAAACATTAAGCAAAATATTAATCTAAGCATAAATAAACTAAGATTGCAGATATTGTTAGTTGTTTACAAGCAATTGAAATAACAAGTTCTACAACTCATTCTGCTGCAGCAAAATCAAAATAAAAATCTGTTGTTAGTCCTCCTCCTAGGTCTGGAAGTGGACAGCCTCCTTTTCCAGAAGAAGGTATGAGTCTCTCTCTCTCTAGATCTTAATCACACTCATTTACAAACAATATGAAATAGAACTGGTGCACTTTATTGATTAAAGAACATGATTACAATAATTCTACTGAAAACTTGTTACAGGATTGTAATAGTCAAATTCTACTTATTTTCTCTACTTTCTACTTTCTCCTAGCTTCCTTACTCTTTTCTCACTACCTACTAGGCTCAACCTGAATGAGAGCAATATTTATAGATGTCCTATGATCTAATTACAAACTGTGGATATCTCAAAAGATCTAATCCTACTATGTTGCAACAAATTTTGGGTTTATTCTTTGATATTTCCATTAATGATGGCTTTGGTCGACAATGACGGCAAAGACAGATGGAAGATCTTTTCCTTTACATTTTTCGACCTTTATTTCCCTTTTTCCAGCTTTAGAAATCGGTCAACAAGTCAAAAAGCACATTCTATTTTCATTTCGGAGATAAGTGGCTTCATTCCGAAGATACTGCAATTCTCATTTCGAAGATACTACAATTCTCATTCCAAATATCCGTTCATTCTGAAGATAATGCATTCTTCATTCTGAAGATCCGCTCATTTCGAAGACGCTGTGTTCTCTCATTTCGAAGATATCTGTTCATTTCGAAGATAATTTGGAATGAAAAAATGTGTGCTTTTCCAGTGATTTATTCTGCATATCTCAGGTGGGTTATCTCCTAAGATCAAATTCCAATGGTCTTCATCTCTTTCCACATGTGAATTCCATGCCTTGTTATTTATGGACAGCTAGCTGGAATTTACATGGGAAAGACCAGTTTTTGTTGCACAACAACGGTTTGCTTGCACTATTGCCGGATTTAGGTGAAATAAATGCTTGAGACAAATCAAAACATGATTAGTGAAATGCTTCTATTATTCTAAGCATATCCCATTTTAGCAAGTCATAGCAAAAAGAACACAAAACTATCTAAAAAGCTGTAAAAATCAGTATATAATATTTCAAATACATTGATCATGCAAAATGGTTAATATACAACATATTGAATCAACTTAACTAACATATCAGATAAAACATAAGAGTTTATAGGCAATTTTAGTGTTCAAAACATGTTATGATTGAGGCATTTTCAGGCCTCATCATTTTCCCCCCAACTTATATTAATGCATGCCCTCATGCATTCTGTTGGGCTATGGAATCACATATGTCCATGGTTAGATTCTATGACCTGTAGAATAATTTATTGCCTATATAATACCCCCTATTTTCCTAAATGTTTCTGAGCCAGTCTTCAAACTGTTCATCAGGTTGGGCATCTTCCTCAAAGTAGAATGGAACTAGAGTAATGATGGTTGGAGGTCTAAAACTAAGATCTATCCAGTTATGTTGCATGATTTCAATTAGTTGGATTACACATTTTGCTCTTCTTCTGGACCATTCTAAGTTGATGGGGGAGATGGGTTCTCTTTTTTGCAAAGACATGGAAAGTTTAGCCCATCTTTTTTTGCACACTGACAATGCTGGGAAAAAATTGTGATCACAAATTTTTTTGAATCTGGCCACACAGTCCCTTAAGTTGTTCAAGTACATCCTCTTTACATCATCCCTGTTCATCATTGAGAAGTGCTATCTGGTGATAACTAGGTGGTTTGGCTGGATTGCTCTGACTAACAATTCAGCCCTTATTTCAATCTCTTTATTCTGCTTTTTCTCTTGATCCCAGTAAATCTAATTCTGCAAAGTAGACATAAATGCTCTCAGCTGCTCTGTGATGTCTTCCACTTCTGTTTCTATCTCAAAATCTGATGCAGACAGATAAGCTACAATTGGTTGTTCAACCATTATCTCTTCTTCTACAACAATTTGCTCTTGTTCAACAGGTTCTATGAAACTGCTTATAATTGTATCCACCATATCTGTAGCCTATTGAATTGTAGCCTCCTCCAAATTATCCTGCCTAGTTTCTGCCTCAGCTATCTGTTCAAGGAATTCTAGAAAATTTTCAGAGGCTGGTTGTATTTTTGTGACATCTGGGCTGCTTTGTCCTTCTTCTTCCTCCATAACCTGTTCTGCTATTTCTTTCAAATGGATTCTAGTGGACCTCCTAGTTCCAGACACAAACTTCTTCTTTTTGCTCTGTTTCCTAGTGTCAGCAGGGGTTGTGGGGACAGTTTCAGATGCCTCTGTTTCCTTTGTTATTTTTTGTTCTGTCAAATCAGTAGTCACTCCAAAAAAATGAACCTTCTTTTGTTTTTCTGTTCTACTACCAGTTCCAGATCCTATTTTTCTTTGTTTCTTGGTTCGTGAAGTTGAGGGTTCAGGAGCAAGGTTTTCTGTTGCTGCTGCTGGGTGTGGTTCTGTAACAACTTCTATGGTAATTTTTGTTTTATCTTCTGTAGCAGCTTTTGCAGTAGCTGTTTCTTCTTCTACAACAATGTCAGCAGCATCTGGTTCTTCTTCTTCCTCATCTTCATCCCTAAAAATGACATCGTTTAGGGTAGAGTAAAACCTATCAAAACTCCTAGGGTTTCCTCTAAAATGGTGTTGGCAAATTAGTTTGATGAGGCCATGATGGCGAAGGCTTCCTTTACCCTCCTGATATCTCTTTGCCATGTTTTTTAATTCTTGATACAGATACAAGGGAAGATTTACCCTAACTTTAGGTTGTTGCTCACCATGTCTAAGATGGTTCAAAATTTGTAGATGATGCCCTGACAACAGCACATACTGCCCTTCACAGGTTAGGAATTTAATTACCCAGGTGGCTACTTCATCCCAAGGTTCCTGCAGGTCGGCCCTTTTTAACCCTTTGCATGTGTTGTTATGGGTTAAATACTCCGCTCTCTATCATTTTCTTCTACAAATTGAATGACTACATTTGCCAATGTATTCTTGCCAGATCTAGAAATTGAAATCCCTTCTAATGGCAGCTCAGTAATCTGACTTAAAATTTTAGGGGTTACCTCAATAGTCATGTCGTTAACATGTGCTCGGTTGTTTCTAAATGTATGGGTGAACATGCTAGCCAAATATTCAAAGGACCCATTAAACTTATCCAAAAATGGCATAAGCCCTCCATCTTCAAAAATCTGCAGGACTGCCAGATTTTCTCGGAGGTAGGTGGTATCTGCTGGTTCCATTCTAATCTTTCGCCCCATATTTTCTATTTAAAAACCGTTCACTGCTGCTGCTATTCCTCTGTTGGATCTCTGGTTTTTTTATGTTGCAGATTTGTAGGGTTTAGTTCGAAATCTTTGCTTGCCCTGTTTCTCATCTTCTTCTTCGGAATGAACCATAACCTGAGCACTGTACTTCGCAAACACGTCTTCGAAAAGAAAGGTGGCACAAATTTCTACTGTTGCACCGAACACTTGTCCGTCAATGATTGCGTGGACGTCCTTGCCATCAGATCCACCTCATTCGGTTTTAATTTTTCTATTTAGTCCGTATATTCTCATGTGCAAATAAACCATGTCTTCCTTGATTCTAGTACCATGCAAAATAAACCATATCCTTGCTGACATGTGTTCCTTTTTATTGTATGCAGCTAAAAGAATTTGATTTTGTCGTACCTTGTCTTTCTTGGATGCCATGTGGAAATGCTCTTTTCGAAGATTATAATTTAATTGCAAAAAACTTCATTTCGAAGATTATAATTTCATTCCGAAGATAGGCCTTCATTCCGAAGACAAGTCTTCATTCCGAAGACAAGTCTTCATTTCGAAGACAAAGCTTCTTTGCAAATATAAATCTTCATTTCAAATATTAATCCTCATTCTGAAGATCAATCTTCATTCCGAAGATCAGGCTGTATTGCAAAGGTAAATTGTCATTCCGAAGACAGAATTTCATTCTGAAGACAGATCCTGCTTCATTCCGAAGACAGATCCTCATTCCGAAGATGATGCAGCAAGTTGTCATTTTGAAGACCAAGTTTCATTCTGAAGACAAATTGTCATTTCGAAGACAAAGTTTCTTTCTGAAGACAAAGTGCAACATTCATTCTGTTGTCATTTCGAAGACAATTTCAATTCGAAGATAATACAATAGGCACTATTTTTGGCATTCTTGTTCCGAAGATTAGGCAGAAATCAATATTTTCATTCTCAAAACATGTTTTAAGTATGCCAACTCTTATGAATACCTTTTATGCTAATGATTAATTGTCATATACTATATACCAATCATTTTACAATGAAGAAATGTAAGAAATATATACCTGATAAAAATAGTTAATGCCAGTTTTGAAGAATGACTGCCTTTGTTGATGTTCTACTAAGATTTTTTGCAACATTTCAAAACAAGTGCACTTGGTGAATTTGTACAATGATGGTTCAAAAATTTCTCAAGGTTATGCATGCTAGAAAACTGGTTTTCATGCATACCAACCTAGTAGTGCCTTAAAAAGGTTTTCACTACTAAGTTATTCATTTTTTTTTTTTTTGATTTTCCCTTTTTTTTTTTTTTTTTTACCTCTCCTTTTCTCTTTTTTTTTTCTTGATCCTGACTATGCCCATGAAGGAATTTCATGATTTCCCTTGAAACCATGCCCATGAAGGAATTCATACTAAGAATTTATTCATCTTTTTGTTTTCTATTTTTTTTTTATTTTTTTGTATTTTCTGCTTTTTCTTGAAATCCATGATCATGCTGATTGTTTTGAAGTGGAAGAGGGAATCTCTTCCACCTGTTGTGTATCCAAACTATCAAGTTGTTGCAAGAATTCCTCTTTAGTCAGAGGTGTGTGGTACACCCTAAGGTGATGTCCATTTACTACCAACTTTCTTTGTGATCCATCAATAGGAGATAGACGAGGTGCTCCATTGTCAAATACCTCTTCAAGCTAGTAAGGTCCAAGCCATCTAGTTCTCAGCTTTCTAGGGAAGTCCTCATAGCGAGAATCAAATAGTAAAGCCCAATCTCCTTGTTGAAGTTTCCTCTACTGAATGTGACTGTCATGCCACAGCTTCCTCTGCTCTTGAATTACCTCAGTTTGGTGCAAAGCATCCAATCTAAGTTCATCCAATGCATTCAGCTGCAAAATCCTATCTGTCTATGCCTGCGATAATTCGATTTCAATTTCCAATGTTGTGCACAATGTCAGTAGCTCAAATTCAATAGGTAAGAGATGCTTTTTACCAAAGACTAGTTCATAAGGTGTGAATCCAGTAGTGGACTTCCAAGTAGTATTGTAGGCCCAAACTGCTTCAGGTAATTTATCTAGCAAATTTCTCCTATGAAAGCTATTGTTTTTGTCAAGATGTGTTCTAGTTCCCTGTTTGTTACCTCAACCTGGCCATTTACTTGTGGGTGGTAAGGTGATGATTTCCTATGTTTGATTTCATACAATTTTGTAAATGCCTTTATGACTTTGGATGCAAATTGGGGTCCTTGGTCTGTGGTGATAGATCGTGGAGCTCCAAATCTCTAAAAAATCTGAGTATACAAGAAATCGGTGACCTTCTCTTCATGAGCATGTTTGAAAGCATGCACCTCTACCCACTTTGTCAGGTAATCGGTGCATACTAGAATATGCACCTTTCCTTGAGAAGGTGGATCAATAGGTCCTACAAAATCAAGCCCCCACCTCTCAAATGGTTCTAAAACCATTTGAGGCTGCAGTGGCATCTCATTTGTATGAGTGGGTTTCCCCATTCTTTGGCATGCATCACAATGCCTGATGTACTTTTTTACATCCTTGTGAAGAGATGGCCAATAATATCATGTCCCTAAGATTTTCCTAACTGTGCTTTTTACAGAATAGTGCCCACCTGAGGGTTCATCATGACAAGCTCTAAGGATATCATACACTTCATCCTTTCGGATGCACCTACGTAACACATGGTCAGGACTACACTTAAAAAGCATACCCTTAATCCATTCAAAAGAAGAACTCTGTTTGATCAATTGTTTTTTCTATTTTGAAGTGAAATGTGGAGGAACTTTTCCTATGACCAAATAATTGGCTATATCCGCAAACCAAGGTGATTGGACTGATATAGCAAATATTTTTTCATCAGGAAAAGTGTCATCAACTAATTCCCCTTCATCTGTGTTCTGCAACTTGGACAAGAAATCTGCCACAACATTAGCTTTCCCTGGTTTGTTGATTATAGTGATATCAAATTCTTGTAGCAACAACAACCAATGAATAATTCTTGCACTTACCAGAGGTTTATTCATAAAATACTTAATGGCTGTATGATCTGTGTGAATAAATATTTGATAGCCTGTGATATAATGCCTGAATTTGTTGATGGCATAAACTACTGCTAGGAATTCCTTCTCAGTTGTATAATTTTTCTCGGCTCCTGTCAAGTTCTTGCTAATGTTGTAGATGGTATAGTGTTCACCATTGTCAATTTGTCCTAATGTTGCTCCAATTGCTGTATTGGAGGCATCAGTCTGTATGTGAAATGGTAATGTCCAATTAGGTCCTCTGAGCATAGGTGGAGTTACTAATTTCTCTTTCAGAGCTTCAAATGCTTCCTAACACTTTGTAGTCCAGGAGAATTCAGAATCTTTATTCAATAGGGCAAACATAGGACTGGCTATTGTACTAAATTTGGGAATAAACCTACGGTAAAAACCAATGTGTCCTAGGAAGCTTCTGACATTAGTTTGAGATGGGAGAAGAGAAGCAGTTTTTGTTTTATTGCTGCTTGAGGGAAGCATATCTTGTATGGAATAGTGAGAAGGAAAAATCAGATGATGGTGCCATCCATGTGGTAGTGAAACAGAGTTTCCCTATGATAGTACGAGATGGTTCATCTTCGATTTTTGATTCTCCTCATTACTTAACAACTGTTGGATATTTGTTGCTTCCCCTTCTAAACCTTGTTCATGCAGAACATTCATCAGGATTGTTTCATTTTTTGAATTTTCTGTGTCACAGAGGTCTTCTGTGTGTTACCTTACTACTAAGGTAGCTAGTGTAGAAATGACCTCTTTTTGTTCTTCCTATAAGTTAGAAAACCATAACTGACCTAAAAATTTGCTAGATGGTTTTGCAGGAGGATATAAATAAATCTGTTTCAGATCAATACCATTTGAAATAGTTATATTTCCAGATCTGTAGTCTATGAAGGCTGCTGCAGCTTGCAAGCCAAGGTCTTCCCAAAATAATGGGATATTCATGTGCTAAATTTCTTGGCAGTAAAACCAAAAAATCTGCAGGGAATTCCCAAGAAGAAACTTCTATAGGGACATCTTCAATGATACCTTCAGGTTTTGCAACTGACCTATCAGCCATTTCTAAAACTGTAAATGTGGAGCTGAGATGTTACTACAATCAAGAACATTAATTTCAATATTTTCTTCAGCTTCAGCCACATAGACAGGAGGTGTCTGTCTCATGCTGTTTGGATTAGTGATTGGTTGAGTCGGCGATTGAGGTTGTTTCACTTGCTTGTGTTTGTTGTTGTTTTTCTTGAAAATTTTGATTAGGTGCGAGGCAACAAATGCTGAGTTTGACCTTGATTCCTTTGTTGCCTTGGATAGGATCGGTATTGCCGACTCCACTTGTGGTTGGTTTTGCATCCAATGTGGATTAGTCTGATTTTGATTCCAGGCTGGATTGTTTTGATTCCAAGATGGGTTGTTTTGATTCTGATTCCAGGCTGGGTTACTCCAATTTGCTTGTGGCCATTCTTGGGAATTTGTCCATTGAGGATTATTCCAAGGACGTTGGGGTGGTTCTGGTTGTCCCCAAGGCATAGTCCAGGGATTATGCCCCCAATTTGTAGGAACACGAGGGGGATTTTGGAATTGAGAGAAATTTCCCCCTTGTTTTGGTCCAATGTAGTTGAGTTCCTTAGTCTGGTTTTCTAACATAGTTTTGAGTTGTGGTAGCAGGTGGCATTTATCAGTTGAATGCATCTTTGAATAGATACTACAAATGGCTGGGATAGATGTTTTATTCAAAGGACATTCCTGCAAAGCATGTTTATTTCTACATCTTGGGCAATAAATTGCCAAAGGTTTTGTGGTTTTTGCTTTTGCAGACATTTCCCCCAAAGTAGTGTTTAGGTGCACTAAAATATCAGTTTTGAAATTTGCAAGTTCCTCTATCAGGTCCTTCACATCAGTGCCATTTGTACGACTTTTTATTCTTCTCTGCTTAGTGCAAGAGTAATTCCTGTAGAGATCCACAATTTCATCATTACTAAGAGTGGTTACATCCCCTTTTCCCATCAAATCCAGAACTTCTCTGGATTCATCTTGCAATCCTCTCAAAAATATGGTTTTACATAATTTTGGTTCTACAAGTCCACATCTCCTTTGAACAAAGGAGAACCTATCAAGATAATCTTCCAATGTTTCATCATCTTCTTGCTTAATTCTGAATAACTCATCTTTTCTATTCCTTATACGACAATACTCTTGATATTTATCTAAAAACACCGTTTCCATTTGATCCTAGGTTCTTATGAAATTTGGCTCTAAGCTCATGAACCAGCGTAATGCTGAATCCTTGAGTGTTGAGGGAAAAACCTTAAGTTTTTTATTGTCATTTATATAATCATAGGTCTGACACACTACCTTGAATTCAAACAAAAACTGATCGGGATCTTCAGATACAACACCTCGAAAGGTTGGAAGTACTGAAGGTGAAATGGTTTTCATGGGAGAGTTTTGTGTTGGATTCATACGGATAGGATATTCAAATGTTCTGGAAGGTTAGGGCATATCCTGATCATCTCCTTCATTATGGACATAGCCATGTTGGCCATCTATATTGCCTCCTTCTGCCATAGTTTCCTATTTCCTAAGAGAAGTTAAAGCTTTCCAAATTGCTCTCTCAAGAGGTCCAAGCCTCTCTGTTGATGATGAGTCTGATGAATTTTCTTCCTTAGGATATTCTGATGATGATAAAATTGGTGATTTTCCTTTCTCAAAATGTTCTAATGATGGTGAGACTGGTGATTTTTCTATTAATATTTTTGGTAGTTCAAACACAGGTGATTCACCGCTTAGGCGTGAATATCTCCTTAATGGAACAAGCCAGGGATCCTTTGGGGTAGTTCTACCTTTTTCATCCCTAGAATTACTCATTCATGTTTACTCTTGAATGACATAAATTAAGTCAATAGTTGTTACCTTCCTCAGCTGTTGTATTCAGATTTTAACCTAAATTTTCATAGCTTAGTCTGATTACGGCTATTGGACTGTTTGTTTTCTTCTAGCAACACTATTCCCTGGAAACGGTGCCAAAATGATGCGTAGTCATTATACCATCATTAATTCTCAATGAATTTGTCAATCCAGGGCTGTGTACAAGGCTATCTACGAAAGAAGAGGCAAAATAACTATAACTTAGGTCAATCTAGAGCAACAAGTCTTATTGGTGAAACCGATTGTGTGGGGGGTTTTAGGACATTCCTATTTCTAAATTGCATGAATTAAACCTTAATATAATTTTAGAAATGGAAACTAATCATTAACTATAGAAATGAAATCCTGATTTACAATTGTAGAATGAGACCTAATTATGTTACAGAAATAATAGTTGTAGAATTGAAAGTCTGATTCTAATTGCAGAAAGGAAATCTATTTACTTTTGCAGCAATGGAAATCTAATTATAGCATTGAAAATAAAACCCTGTCAAGACTCTGTAATAGAAGGTTGTCAATCTTCTGTGCAGGGGTTGATAGCAAAACACAAAATTCAAGAAATTGCAAAAAACAACAAATTATGGAAATAACAGTCTAAAATAAAATGGAAGCTTTGCTGAAAGTAAAGATTACAGCTAAAACATTAAGCACAATATTAATATAAGCATAAATAAACTAATACTACAGATATTGTCAGCTATTTACAAGAAATTGAAATAACAAGTTCTACAACTCATTATGTTGCAGCAAAATCAGAATAAAAACCTGCTATTAGTCCTCCTCCTAGGTCTAGAAGTGGCTAGCCTCCTTGTCTAGAAGAAGGTATGAGTCTCTCTCTCTCTAGATCTTAATCACACTCATTTACAAGCAATATGAAATAGAACTGGTGCACTTTATTGATTAAAGAACATGATTACAATAATTTTGTTGAAAACCTGTTACAGGACTGTAACAGTCAAATTCTACTTATTTTCTCTACTTTCTGCTTTCTCCTAGCTTCCTTACTCTTTTCTCACTACCTACTAGGCTCAACCTGAATGAGAGCAATATTTATAGATGTCCTATGATCTAATTACAAACTATGGATATCTCAAAATATCTAATCCTACTATGCTGCAACAAATTTTGGGTTTATTCTTTGATATTTCCATTAATGATGGCTTTGGTCGACAATGACGGCAAAGACAGATGGAAGATATTTTCCTTTACATTTTCCGACCTTTATTTCCCTTTTTCCAGCTTCAAAAATCGATCAACAAGTCAAAAAGCACATTTTGTTTTCATTTCGAAGATAAGTGGCTTCATTCCGAAGATACTGCAATTCTCATTCCGAAGATACTGCAATTCTCATTCCGAAGATCCGTTCATTTCGAAGATAATGCATTCTTCATTCTGAAGATCCGCTCATTTTGAAGACGCTGTGTTCTCTCATTCTGAAGATATCTATTCATTTCGAAGATACTTCGGAATGAAAAAATGTGTGCTTTTCCAGTGATTTCTTCTACATCTCTCAGGTGGGTTATCTCCTAAGATCAAATTCCAACGGTCTTCATCTCTTTCCACATGTGAATTCCATGCCTTGCTATTTATGGACAGCTGGCTGGAATTTACATGGGAAAGACCAATTTTTGCTACACAACAACAGTTTGCTTGCACTATTGCCAGATTTAGGTGAAATAAATGCTTGAGACAAATCAAAACATGATTAGTGAAATGTTGCTATTATTCTAAGCATATCCCATTTTAGCAAGTCATAGCAAAAACAACACAAAACTATCTAAAAAGCTGTAAAAATCAGTATATAATATTCCAAATACATTGATCATGCAAAATGGTTAATATACAGCATATTGAATCAACTTAACTAACATATCAGATAAAACATAAGATTTTATAGGCAATTTTAGTGTTCAAAACATGTTATGATTGAGGCATTTCCAGGCCTCATTAGCCTCTCCAACACCTTCAACGGGAAGGGCACTTTCATCACCAAAATTAATGAATTGATTAGAAGTAGGGTGAACCTTGGTAAACCAATTATGCCTCCCTATCATGTGCTTAGCTGCTCCAAAATCTATATACAAACAATCTTTATCTTCAACACTAATTTTATTTGTTGTATACATTGTGTTGAGATTATTATCTGTAGAGGGGGGAAACTACCCTACCGCGTACAATTACCAAACAAAACACTAGATTCGCAATAAGGGAACCTTATTTGGGGTGAACCACGAGGGTATGTTGTACTCTACACTCGGTGCTAGGGTGAAGGGTTCACCAGGAATAGTTTTAAGACTCGCTCCAAGTCCTCGAGATTTTCAAGATTTGTTTAATGTATTCAATTTTAGGAAATCACCTAAGTTTGGCCTTTCTAGATCTAAGCTAGAAAATATAAAGGACAATGTAAAAATAGAATAATGCAATTGAAAACATAATGCAAGCATACAAGAGCTATCTTGGAATGATTCTTTCTTTTGAATGCTCACTAAACT
Organism: Wollemia nobilis; assembly: GCA_028583015.1. Classification (NCBI taxonomy): domain Eukaryota; kingdom Viridiplantae; phylum Streptophyta; class Pinopsida; order Araucariales; family Araucariaceae; genus Wollemia; species Wollemia nobilis. The sequence continues at coordinate 5,863,159 of JAQPPZ010016681.1, read as the reverse complement.
AGGGTTTATTTTAGAAAACCTTTAAAGCATAAATGTGCAGGAGTAAATACACAAAAATTATTCCTATGTGCAAGCTAGATGCTTTTCACTTTTAGATGCCTAGAAATCAACAATGAAACCAGATTCTCAACCAATAAGATTGATAGAGCACTTATCTAGATCGGTGGTTTATTTAGCCCTTTTCTGCCTCTTGTCCAATGATATCAAAGATTTGTGTTCCTGCAAGATCACTTAGGAAATACTAAAAATATGAAATTAGTATTAGGGGGCCTACATAGGCTGTCGTATGATAGATATAGCAGCATTCAAGTCCTCTAGGTCCTTTTAGATGACCTTCTAATACAAAAGCAAAAATTGATCTTTGGATATTTAATCATAAATAAAAAAGACAATAGTTGAAAATAGAAATAAAAGTACAACAATATGATCTAGAGACAGAATGGAATGTAATAGTGAAAACAAAATCTAAAAATTGCCCCTAATGTGCCCTAGGGAAAAATCATGCCTCCCATGGAGCAGGTGCGATATCGCAACAAAAAAGTCGTACCCTACCTGGACAAGGTATAATTTCACTTCTACAAATAACCTTTGCCCTAATTAGGGCAAACAAAGTTGTGCCTTGTAAATTATAGGCATGATTTCACTACAAACTAAATAAAATAAGAAGCGAATGCAGAAGATGAAATAAAAGTAGAAAACAAAGAGATAAAACCCTAGTGGACATTGTAGAAGTAGGTAGAAGAGAACCAAGTATCTAGTCGGGCACTTTGTCTCTCCAAGCTACGCCATAGATCCACCAAGTCACACAACAAATCAATACAATCACGAAATAGAAGATCAATCCAAAATTTACACTTCGGAGGTTAGATTGCAGCAGAGAAAGTAAATCAGAATGAGCTATAAATAATTTGCATATAGATCGCACATAAAAAGTTCGCATATCACACTTGCACTTAACACTTCGCATATCAACATTTGGCAAAAACATCCTTCCTTTTAAGACAAAATTGGAGGAAGGAAAGTGGGCACAAGTAAACTCACATCCAGTGCCAAAATACATGAGAAGGTTTAAACTTGGTTCTAAGTGGGCTTAAAAAAATATTAAAATAAATTAAATTAAAAAACTAGGTTAAACAACGAAGTCGCACCCCATCCTGGTGGGGTACGATATCGCTAAAAAGTAAAAAAATTAAAAAAGGGAGGGACAGAGGCCTTCCTTTACTCTTGGAAAGGGGTGAGGGCCTCTTAAGGGCACCAAGGAAGATTGCCCACTCAAAGTGGGTCAATTTTATGTGTCTACATTTTGCCCCCTCTTTGATGCATTTATGGCCTAGTAAATGCATCAAATAAAAGAAGTAGGCAAACACTAAAAAGAAATAACTACAAATTAAAAATGGATAGATAGATTAGAAGAAAAGAATGGTTCCAAAAATGTGTCATTTCAGACACTATAATTTTTACATAAATCGAGGCATTAGGGATATTAATAGCTTTATAGGCTGGGGTGCCCCCTCGAGTGATTATGAAAAATTAATATTTCATAAGAACTCAAAATAACTCAACACAGAAGAAAGGAGAGAAATAACAGGTGACAATCAAAAAAGGAAGAGGGGAGAGAGAACTCAAAACAAGCTTTAAAAAGAAAACATGGGGTTAAACCCTAATTCACTTTTACTGTGAGGAGGAGAAGAAAAAGGGATCTGGAAAAATAGTGATGGCGCTTCTGATTCATCGAGTAGCGACTATGAGGGGTGAGGATGGGTCTTAGGAATGGGTAAGAATTATCACCATTCCTCTTTTGCATTATTTTTTTTCTTCTTCATTTTGTGTAATTAATATTTTAGGAAATTTTTAGAAAATAACCATAAAAATTTATAAAATTTGTGCCACAACCCAGGTGCAAATTTACATCCCGGGTGTGATTTAATTTTAAATTAAATGTGGTAAAATCATGCCTGGGAAAACCAGGCGCAATTTCGTGAAGTTGCACCAGAAAAATAGGGGACGCAACTTCACGAAAGTGAAGTCGCGTGCCCTAAAAATGGGGTGCGACTTCTCGAAAACTCAAAAAAAAAATAGAAATACGAAAACCCAAAGTGAGAAGGATGATTTGAAATTTTTTTATGCTAAATTAGAATGTTTATTAATTAATTTTATTTTTTTATAATGAAACTAATTAAATTATTGTGTTTGTTTATTTAATGTAGATAGGTATTCTCGAGACTCGAGAGTGGCGGGTAGGGGTGATGGCAGAGATAGACACACTGGGGCAGGTAGAGAGGGTGATACTGGAGGTAGTTGGGTTGGATGACATGGTGAGGATGCCATGGATTGAGACAGACAGAGCTATGCTGACTGCCCTGGTAGAGTGATGGTATTCGAAGTCTTCTACTTTTTGGCTACCAACATAGGATATGACCATCACATTGGAGGATGTGCGAAGGATCTTGAGGATCCCCATTAGGGGGAGAGAGGTTTATGGGGCTCGAGGGAAGGCCGCTACACTACAACAATTTTCTATAGGCTTCACCCACCAGGTGCGGGAGGGCACCATAGCAGTTGATGACCTGGTTGGCCACTACGAAGTGGATCCTTTGACCACAGTACTCATAGGGGTGGTGGTAGGTCTCCTGACTTGCCATAATAATATATGATACTTACCATGGGCATTGTTGGGAGTAGTGGTAGAAATACGATAGCAAGGAGTCTGATTCGCAAGGGGTCTTTATGTGTTGGCCTGTTTATATAGGATGTTGTACAACATTATGTATAAACGGTATACAAGACTAGTGTGTACGATATTTCTCTAGGTGTGGTGTTGGGAGAACATTATGATGTGAATATCGTTAGCACTTCTAGGACTGTTTCCCAAATCAAAGTGGTCAACAACATACAGATGGCCTCGATCCCTGTAGAGGACCATGAGGGCCTATGTAGGAAACCTACCACTAACGAGGCAAGTGATCAATGAGTTGTGAGAGGCACAACTCATCTGGCGACCATGGAGGCTTCACCTTGACTAGGCATATGATAGAATAGAGATAGCGAGGGTGAGGAGGGTTAGAGACCTTGGGGAGGTATCCACATCAGTAGCGATGGCCAACAAGAGCCAGGGAATAGAGGAGTTGTAGGTATAACTAGCTTCTATGTAGGCATAGGTATCCCGACTATAGATAGATAGGGACACTACACAAGTAGAGGTGTACCAACTATAGGGAGAGACAGTATGGATGGATGGAGAGTGCCAGTGGGCCTGGTCTAATGAGATGGCTACTATGGTAGTAGCCAAGCAAGGGACATGGTGCAGCTCCTTCAGGCAGAGTTGCGACGTACCGATAACAGTTTGGATATGACCATTCAAATGTCCATGTTCTTTGAGATATCTTATTGTGTAGCTATCCATTCAGAGTGGAGGATGGAACTTCCTCCACCCCTTCAATCAGCTAGCAGGTCATGGTATTGATCACAGGCATCGTCGACATCTCAATAATCGGTGGCACCGTTGAGGCTACCTCCACCCCAGGGAGGGCCAGAGGGAGCTAGCTCTCAAATCTAGGGTAGGCTAGACTAGATATCGGGATGACGCACCAATTTTTGATTGTGGTGTTCATCCCTAGGTTGAGTGTATCAAGTCTAAATTGTGGTACACCAACCTCACATGATGTACTCTTTTGTCCTACGAGTAATACATAGTTGTGGATTTTTTATTTTTATGTGTTTACGTATAATTATTTAATGCATGTTTTATGTGTTTATTTTATTTTATTAAGTGTTTTGATGTATGCAAATTATCCTAATGCACACTACATGAAGGGTGAAATGAATGCAAACAGAAGAAGAAAAAAAGGGAAAAATCAGAAGGAGAAATCAACAAGGAACACAAAATAAGAAGAATAGAGAAAGGAGGAAGAAGAAAAAGGAAGAGAAAGAGAGAGGAAGAGAAGAAAGAAAATAAGAAAGAAGAAGAAGGAAAAGGAAGAGAAGAAGAATGATAAAGGAAAGAATAAAAGAAGAAGGAAAGAGAAAATGAGAGAAGAAGACGAAAGAAGAGAGACCCAAAGGTCAACCATCAGAAAAGGAGAAGAATTTATGACCCAAAGTATAAGGCTAGCATAGGTTTCTATGAACTAGTGTATCCATACACAATAGATCAGATGAGTGAAGCTACTAGACCTGCTAAGGATATAGCTCTTGCATTAATGTGACCAAGTGTGTGGAGGTTTGACCCACTATGGGTGGTTTGTCCCTTATTGAATTTTATGAGGCAATTACCCACTAGGATGTATGCCAAGTTCTACTGAAAATGACCAAGGAGCTTATCCTGTAATGGGGTTTTAAGCTTGTTGAGTCAAAAGAGAGTATGACATAATAGAATATTGTGAATAGTATAATACCTACTAGGATGTATAAGTATCCAATATGGGGTGTAATATATATATATATATATATATATATATACATGTGTAAAATGTTATGCAAGTGCTATCCCAGAGCGGGACTATATGGAAATTGTTGTAAAAAATTATGAAGAAATTGATAAAAGGAGGATAAGAAACTAGAAGAATAAGAGAAAAATGAGGGGAAGAATCCCTAGGGTGATCTTTCTAGGCATTATATTCCTAGTGAAAAGTGCAATGCATGTGAGCTACGACCTAACTAGGTATCATCACATGCCATTGTCACAATATCACTAAAATATATATGATAAAATAGTCATGAATAGGTAGTCATGCATATATGACAAGAAAACATGCAAGGTGTTAAATTAGATGTCAAGCAATCATGCAAGTATGACAAGCAACAATGCAATATGAAAAAGCAAGCGGATGCAAATGAAAGTGCAACTATATGAAAGTTTTGTTTTCTCTTTTTTTTTGTTAAGAATTGAAATCAATGCAAAACCTAAATGCACCATTCATCTTATTGAAATGGATTAACGTGCCATGAGGTGTCGGATCAAAGATATCCCAAAGGAATGCATTTTCTCGATGATGAAAAGCATGAGAAAGTTCTTCCAAGGCTCTTCTTGTAACATCCATAGCACGATAATCACTACATTTTATAATAGCGCCATTTTTCTTAGAAAAAAAACATTAAAAAAATATCCTTCATTTATTAATACAAAAGAAACATTATATTTAGCACGGATAGAACCAATCATGTTACAAACATTACTTTTTAAGGAAAAGAAAAATCAATACTTTCATTATCATCTATTGACAACTTTTGATATTCTAATTTTTTTTTCATAAGTCATAAGATGGTCATCATCCTTAAAAGGCAAAGGTTCATTTTTGTTAAGTATAAAACCTATACCACATCTACCAGGAAAAATATCAACATCCAAGGGCTCTTGAATACCCCTCTATTGTGGTCCCAATCCTTTACCGACATACCCCATATTGAATAGGATCTACTTAGAAAGGGGATAGTATAGAGAAAAAGAGTGATCATTGAGAGATGGGTTGCTACCATGAAGATTTTCTTCGGAGACCATGGACCAAAAGATAAAAGCACACATGCCAAAGTGTACAACTTCACCCTTATTATGGGGTAGGCCCATAGTTCTAGGTGAAGATAGTAGCTTAACTAGATCTAGAAGAGGCTCTTGAAGAAACTGATTATCATGATACGAGGAGAGAATATGGGTCCTATGTTCCTCACTCAATTTTAAAATTTTAAAATGCTCAAAAATTTAAGAGGAGGAACATGATGAAGTTTTTTAAGAAATAGAAAGACAAGAATAATAATTTATTTGGGCTAGCTCTATATTTGAACAGAATTCAAATGGTCGAGGGTCACCTGGAATGGTGATGACTTGATTCTTAAACTCAAACTTGAGACACTGATGAAAAGTAGAAGGGACGACCTTCATAGAATGTATCCAAGGTCACCCAAGAAGAATATTAAAAGAAGGAGGACAATGTACCACATACAAAAAGGTATCAAATATCCTTGGCCCTACTTTCAATGGGAGAGATATGACACCACAGGCTTCTTGGGACTCATTGTTGAAAGCTTTAATGATGATATCATTTTTTGTTAAATCTTCCTCTTTTAATCCAAATTTTTGAAAGAATTGATATGTACACAAATTGAGGGATGAACCATTATCAATCAATACTCGCTTGACAAGGGTATCCCTAATAAGTGTGGTGATGTAAAGTGATGAATCTTCATGCAATTTTGAGGAAGGTTTATCATCATCTAAAAATGAGACATGATGTATCCCAAAAGAACCTACAATGTCAACTTTGGCATCAGGAGAGATATCTGGGGAAATAAATTGCTGTTGTAAAAATATTATTAAAGCATTCTTGTGATCTGGAGAAGTCTGTAATAATTATAACACTGATATCTTAGCTGGAGTACTAGCTAGCTGCTTTTGAAGATCAAATAAAACCTGTGACTGTGGTCTCAATACTATAGGTGGAACTCTTGTAGCTGAATCTTTTCTCTAGATTTCCTTTGAAACTGTACTAGGTTGAGATATTGAATTCTATCCTTGCTAATGTTGCTGATCTGAGCTTATTTTCTCATGGTTACCCCAACCATACCAACCACATTGCTATGGTGTAGGGAGTCATCTTGATGAGCCACCTAATTGGTTGCTTGCTGCTCATGCTTAGGTAAAGTATCCTTAAATATTCCCATATCTTGATTTGTTGTTGGAGCTTGTTGAGAAATATTTTGACTACTCATTGATTGAAAATTTCCTAAATCGATACATCCCACATCAATTAGATATTGAACCACATGCTTCAATTGCTTACAAGTGTTCATCCAATGTCCTTAAACTCTATGATAAGTGCAATATTGCCCTACCTTATGCCAATGAGTTGTAGTATCTAGTTGTATTACTAGAGGTAGTTCTATTGCCTTAACATCTAGTAGTGGCTTTAAAACTGATTCCTTAGGGATACTAAGTCTCATAAAATTTGTTTGATGAGGTTTTTGAAGCACAATATTTTGTAGGCTATTGTTAACATTATTAATAGGCCTATTATCACCATTACCTCCTATATGTTTATTATTAGCTTGAGAATTAGTTAACTTATCTTCTTTAACCTTGAGTTGACCTCTCTTGATGAGAGTTTGTTCCACTTTTCTAGCTAACTCAATTTCTTGGTCTAAATTAAAGATGTGACAACAATAGTTTCTAAAGCATAAGATAATTGTTCTTATAAATTTCCTATAAATATATCAAGCATATCTTTCTGAGACACAGGTTGTCTTAAATGACCAACTAAACTTCTCCAACAAGCTAAGAATTCTAAAAAACTTTCCTCTCTATTTTGCTTTAAATCATATAGATCTCTCATAGTCACTTACTTTTCAATATAAGCACTAAAATGATGAACAAAAATCTCTGCAATCTTCTCAAATATTTTCAAAGAATAGTTGGGTAACCGATAGTACCATTCTAATGCCACTCCAACAAGACTCTTTGGAAACATTTTCTTTTAAAGCATATCATCATAAACAAGATCATGGTAAGATATTCTAAATCCTCTCAAATGCTCTATTAGATATTCAGTCCCTTTGTAGACTGACAATACTGGCATGGTGAAATTCTTAGGATAAGGTTTGGTAGCAATAATAGGATACATTGGTTGACTACACATATCCCTATAGTTGTATGTAAACCATAATGGTTGAATCATATCTATTCTTGAAACCAATTGATTCACAATACTTGTCAAATTTTGCATTTTTGGATTTCCATATGTGTTTCCCAGACTCCCTAAAGGAGGAATGTATGTATGTTGAAACCCTGATGTTGGATTTAAACTTAGGATATCTTGGTTATATGTGGTATTTTGAGAACAACTAACATTTTGTGGAATAGAAGCAATAGGAGAAAATTGAGAATAAATTTTTGGGCCACTACTGGTTAGAGGGACTTGCAAATTCCCTCCAACATTAGTGGTATTATTATTGGCACAAGTCACTTGATCCTTAATATTACTTTGATGCAAATATTGAGATATAGTAATATCATGATGAAGCAAAGGAGACCTATTAGGAGGGGAAGGAGTAGCATCCTCTTTTTCAAGACGAGCTTCTCGCTCTATACATTCCAATAGTTTTCCTTATGAGTTTTCATGAATTCCCAAATGTGATCAAATGATAAAAACACTAAACTTCCATTAGGCCCAACAAGAGGATAAAAATTAGATTCAGTTTCCATATTTACATCTTCTTGATATTCTAGATCTATATTAGGATTTTCCCTATCAATATGATCATCTTCCAGAGAAATATACTCAGATTCTAATTGTTTCCTATGACTTCTAATAATAGGAGCCATTAGAAGTAGTGAAAAACAAAATAGGGAAAAACACTATTAAACATATTCTTAATTACTTAAATATTTTCCAAATAGAATTAATGATCTTGCTTAGTGTTTAAAATAAAAGTAGGTGTCTCCAAGGGAGGTCCCAGGTTTGAATCTCCACCCTACCAAAAAGCTGAATTGGGTACCCAAAATCCAATTGATAATGTTGATGCAGGCAGGGCTGGGTGCAACCCCCGGGTGACTTTGATGGTGTAGAACCCCCTAATCGTGGTCTCTTAGACCAAGGAGGCCCCGCAAGGGGTTTTTCTCTTGAAAAAAAAATTAAAAAATAAAAAAAAAAAAGGAGGTGTTCACGTCGGGTTCACCAAATATGTAGAGGGGGAAAACTACCCTACCACGTACAATTCCCAAAAAAAATGCTGGATCTGCAAGAAGGGAACATTTTGTGGGGTGAACCATGGGGGTATGTTGTACTCTACACTCAGTGCTAGGGGAAGGGTTCACTAGGAACAGTTTTAGGACTCGCTCCAAGTCCTCGAGATTGTTAGGATTTGTTTGATGTATTTAATTTTAGGCAATCACCTAAGTTTGGCCTTTCTAGATCTAAGCTAGAAAAGATAAAGGACAATGCAAAAATAGAATAATGCAATTGAAAACAGAATGTAAGCATATAAGAGCTATCCTGGAATGATTCTTTCTTTTGAATGCTCACTAAACTAGGGTTTATTTTAGAAAACCTTTAAAGCATAAATGTGCAGGAGTAAATACATAGAAATTATCCCTAGGTGCAATCTAGATGCTTTTCACCTTCAAATGCCTATAAATCAACAATGAAACCATATTGTCAACCAATAAGATTGATAGAGTACTTATCTAGACCGGTGGTTGATTTAGCCCTTTTCTACCTCTTGTCCAATGATATCAAAGATTCATGTTCCTACAAGATCTCTTAGGAAACACTAAAAAAATAAAATTAGTATTAGGGGGCTTGCACAGGTTGTTGTGTGATAGATATATCAGTAGTCAAGTCCCCTAGGTCCTATTAGATGACCTTCTAATACAAAAATAGAAATTGACCTTTGGATATTTAATCATAAATCAGAAAGATAACAACAAAAAATAGAAATAAAAGTACAACAGTATGATCTAGAGATAGAATGGAATGTAATAGTGAAAGTAGAATTTGAAAATTGCCTTCGATATGCCCTAGGGTAAAATCGTGCCTCACCTAGAGTAGATGTGATATCACAGCAACAAAGTCACACCCTACCTAGACGCAGTGTGATTTCGCTTCTACGAATAACCTTTCCCTAATTAGGCCAAACGAAGTCACACCTCGCAAATTCCAGTCATGATTTTGCTGCAGAATAAAGAAAAATAAGAAATGAATGCAAAAGAAATAAAAGTAGACAACAAAGAGATCAAACCCTAGTGGATGTCATAGAAGCAGGAAAAAGAGAACCAAGTATTCAGATGGGCACTTTGTCTCTCCAAGATATGCCACGAATCCACCAAGTCACACAACAAATCAATCCAATCCATGCAATAGAAGATCAATTCAAAATTCACACTTCAAGAGTTAGCTTGCAGCATAGAAAGTAAATTATAATGAACAATAAATAATTTGCATATAGATCGCACATAAAAAGTTCACATATCACACTTGCACTTAAAACTTTGCATATCATCATTTGGCAAGAACATCCTTCCTTTTATAGATAAAATTGGAGGAAGGAAAGTGGGCACAAGTAAACTCACATCCAATGGAAAAACACGTAAGAAGGTTTAAACTTGGATCTAAGCAGGCTTAAAAATAATAAAATAAAATAAATTTAAAAACTAGGTTAAACAACGAAGTCGCACCCCATCCTGATGGAACACGATATCATTGGCACGAAGTTGCACCTCATAAATATGGGGCATGATTTCGCTAAAAATCAAAAAAATTAAAAAGGGGAGGGACAGAGGCCTTCCTTTGCCCTTGGAAAGGGGTGAGGGCCTCTTAAGGGCACCAAGGAATATTACCCACTCAAAGTGGGTCAATTTTTCATGTCTACATTATCTTGTGGACCCCTTTGATATCTTTGTCTTTGATAGCAATTAGTGACATTATGATTCCATTTGCCACAGTAATCACACCCTTGTTTATTGTTGTTTTGAGACCCTCTTTTAGTATGACCCCCTTGGGGAGGTCTTGTTTGTCATCTTGGTTGCTGATTTGACTACTGATTATACTATTGTGTCTATTTTTGACGTGGTTGTTGCTAGTACTGCGAATGTGGCTATTGCTAATGTGGCTACTGATGTTGCTACAAATGTGGTTGTTGTTGGTATCTTTGATGTTGTCTACCCCTCTAATTTTGATACTACTTATTTAGACATTTTTTATGTTTAGGCTATAAGGATGCCTTGGTGGCAAAAGCTGTTGATGAGGATTCAATATCTTCATATTTTATTAGGGATTGCTCATGTTTCTTAAGTAGAATCTCAATCTCCTCAAGTGATGAATTCATTGTTTTACCACTTAGATCTAACAAAATAGCATAAGAGTGAAATTTGGAAGGAAGGCCATGTAACATTATAGGAATCAACTCATTATCATCAAGAGTTTTTCCAGCAACTAAGAAATCATTCCTAATAGACTTCACTTCCATAAGGTAGTCAATAAATTACTCCCTTTCATGACTTGAAATTAAAAAATATTTGTGCTTTACCCACTCATTCGGATTCAAAATTTGAACTTTCTAGCCATAATTATATGGTATATAAGAGTCCACAACACATCTTGCTAGCCATTTAAATAGTAAATTAGGTAATCGATCCCATTCAAACTCCACTGAAACCTAATGCATTAATGGGTTATGAATTTCCATGGATATGATCTATTGATTATCATGAGCGATGATATTGTAGAAAATACAGGTGCCAAATGCTTTGATCGTCCAACAAATGATGTAAAGATCAGTGTGCGCACTTAGCCACAGACCATCTCGACCCATGATTTCACCTGAAACTTTGAATCTCAATAGAAAAACTTAAAAAATATTTTGCACTACTTGCAAAACACAGTGGGCTTTGTATTCAGTTTGAAACTGCTCAGACCTACAATTTTTAGGTGGCGGATGTGATCTAGGCCACACTTGATTTTTGTGGAATAGTTGGGATCGCATACGTATCTCCTAGCACTCCTTGTTGCTAGACTTCTATGCAAATGATAATAAATGGGCCACCATCGCATGCATGCTCTTCGGTTGCTCAAGAAATTTACCCTCCACCACCGATGTCTAGCCTTTACCCTTTCCTCCTTAGCTACCATCGAGGACAAGATCATAAAATAAAAATTAGGATGTGCCACTTATGGAAACTATGGATCAACAAGAACTCTACATGTTGTCTTTAACACACAATAAACAAATGATATAAATCGAGCCCATTCCCTACATTGATCGCCAACTACAAGAAATAGTCAACAAGGAACAAGGTGGGGACTGGTGTTGAGCAATGGTCATGTCACATAAAACCAACATCCAACAAGAAACATTCAAAAATAACCTTGTTTGGAACTATGTCTATAAATGAACATCAACTCGAGTGTGAGCTGATCATGTCATATCTCAAATAGTAGGAGGTCTAGAAAGGAGGTCTAGATGTTGTACACAACTATATTATTTTCATGGAGGTAAAAAAACTCTCCTTATATCCACTATGTTTGCCATGGAATAAAACACCCCCTCTAACAAAAAATACCCTCACGGTGCAGATCTGTATGTCAAATAAGTGGGGAAACTGTATGTATCTATGGATGACAATGGAGCTTTTATTTTCATCGTGATAGCTAACTTTGGATGCTTTCAATTTCCACAAAAAATATTTCCCAAAACAAGCTACCATTGCAAAAAATATGTCGACTCTAGCATGAACAACATTGACAATACTATTTGGGGAAGATTGCAAAACAAAATAGACCCAACTACCCATGTGGTATGAGTCTATAGATATTTACCATTGTTCATGGTGGGCACCACACATCATATGATCAATTCATGCACTCCAACTGATCTCCCAAGCCAACCATGTCAAGATCTCACAAGCCAACAACATCGATAGAAATACCTAGAAATACCCATGGGAAAAAACTATCACGAGACTCGATGTGGTGTAGAAAATATTATCACACACTGGCAGGGTATATCCAGTCAAGCATCACCATAGTTGTAGATCTCAATAGAGCTGGAGGAGTGGTGGGTTGTGAATTTGAAGGTGCAGTAGAGATCACTAACCACAAATCAATGCTCCAGTAAGGCAGCAAAAAAGTTATTGGTATCCTCAAATCCATTGTGATCTATTCAGCATGGGTAGTAATACTATCATCAATATGAACCTTGAAATTCACATGTATTACCAACAATCCATCCAACACGTAGTTTCTTGTTATTATGCAAAGTCATAAATCATAGTCGTAGAAAAAAAAAAAAGATGTTGATGAGGGTACATCGACAGGTTCATTGTTGGACCTAGACTTTGAAGATGAAAAGGAACATTGGGGATTTCTTGGAGAATAGATCATGATAGACAAAGGGTACACGACTATATTGAATGCCTTGTACGTAATTTCAATCATAGAAATAAACAACAACAGTGGCCAACAAGAGTTGTAGTTTCATCTCCATAGCTCTCCAAGAGCTTCATCGCTCTTCAACCTTGGGCATCGGCATATCTGTGAGGCAGATGTGAATATCTTCATACACGTATGGGGTGCACGATCACTAAAAAAACATTCTTCAACTTTTTTTTTCTACGATGTCCAGTGGTCGCCCTTCTTTCCACAGATACGACACAACAGTTGTAAATTAATTTAAAAAAATAGTTGTGCATTGGCATTACTTCTCATCAACACTGGATCAGCCACGAGACAACATCATTGGATTTTTGTGGTTCATTCACATCCCAATAATGGTAGGGAAAACTGTGTTATGTTGTCGCCACAACACCAAGCGATGGTAAAAGCAGCATAAGGGTGCCAATAGTATACCTCGAATATTTGAGAAACAACAAAAAAATTTCAAACAAATTGTGGTCTTTCATATCATAGAGTTCTATCTTCAATATCGTAGATCATTGATGCCAAGACGTGAAACTTGGCTGATGTTTATTTGTGTTTCTTACACCATAAAAAAAAATTTTGTGCCATTATATAACGATCACAGTGGCCACATTATCCATGCATATCTTGACTAATGCCCGCATCTACTCTCTGCAATAGCAATTTATTATGAGGGAATAAACACAACGTCAACAATAAAACTCTTCAAAAACTCTTTCACCTTGTACGCCTCATCAATGATTGACTACCTTCATGTTGCGGACTATCTACGATTAACAATATATCATCGACTACATGCAGAAGCAATAGGTGGGAGCCGAAGAAAAAAATGGGTGAGCAAAAACAACTTCAACTACTACCAAGAAAATCTGGTCCGATCATAGTTGTAATGATTCAGTCCCTTCTCCTCCAAATTTCTCAAGTAGAAAACTCACCAAGCTACAAATCAGCACAAATTCTCCATCTTCTACAGTGATCTAGATTTCGTCATCTTTTCAAATATGATGCAGGTTAAAAAGCAAGTGGCATCCATAAGAACCTGCAATGCTTAAATAAAATGGGATGCAACAATGCAAGGGCTAAATACAAAACCCTTGAAAATAAAACTTATAATAGAAATAATGGATAAAAAAATATTTTCACAGGGGCAGCCATGAATTTTCTCAAGCTATTTGTTTTCTAATCCATTAAAAAAATGGAGAGCATACTCCCTCGGTATGAGGAAAAAAAATGAGGGGGGATTTCCATGAGGGAAATCCCCCCTCAAGGTTTTACATAGGGTAGGAGAGCGACTGAGCTCTGATACCAAATGTTGGGACCGAACAAAAGGCACAAATATATTGATAAAATATGTTACAATATATATACATCAAGCCTATGAGGGATATTTGACAAGTGTCATAATCTCCACTCCAAGTGTCATGCAGAAGACAAATAACTCCAGTTGGAGAACTCAAACTGGAAAGTATAAGACAAGTGTCAAACTGAAGGTATAGTGCACATTATAATATTCTAACAATAATTTTGAAGGAATTCGAGGATAAGCTGATTTGGGAGTTGAATATCTCAAGATAATACACAACAACAAGTGGATATAATATAAAGCACCATCAAAATAGGAATATGGACAGATTTTTGGGATAGAGCAAGAATTCCTAAAGTCAAAATGTTTGTTTGGCTAGTGGGTCATAGAAGAATTTTATCCTAGGATAACCTTATGAAAAGGGGTTTTCATGGCCCCTCAAAGTGTGTTCTTTGTAAAATGGAGGAGGAGAGTATAGACCATCTCTTGGGACACTGTTCAATAGTTCAAAAACTATGGCAATGGATTCTTAATATGTTTGGTAAATGCATGGTGATGAATGGTAAAATTAAAGAATGGTTAAAGAAATGTCCAAGAACTTTTAAAAGTGATGCTTCTTAGACAATAAGGGATATATCAAAAGATACAATACTATGGATTATATTGCTAGAAATGAATGGAAGAATATTTAAAGGAAAGGAAAGTAGTTTAGAGGTAATAAAAAGGAATATTTGTTTATAGAGGAGTCTAAACCAATCCTATCAACTCACCAAATCCCTAATCTAAATAAAAGAGCCTTGATAGATGGATTCAAGTCATCAAATGGAATTATGATGTTGGGGATAGGATAAACAAAAATAAGGCAAAGAATATAAAGTAGGAACCACCAGATGTGGATTTGGTCAAATTGATTTTGATGGAGCATCTAAAGAAAATCCAAGACCAGTAGTAGGAGGAATAATTAGAAATAAAAGAGGAGAGATTTTATCTCATTACACTTTCAATAGTGGATTGAAGACAAATAATGAAGTTGAAGCTTGGGAGGCTTTGGAAGGGTTAAAAATATGCAAACAAGTGAAATGGAACAAAGTATGGATGGAAGATGATTCATTCATAGTAATAAATGTAATTTTGAGAAAAGCAAAGGCTCCATGGAACATACAAGAGATAATTGTGGAAATTCAAGACCTTGCTATAGAGTTTGAAGAAATAAGGTTTACACAAACATTAAGGGAAGGAAACAAATGTGAATATAGGCTATCCAATAGAGGGGTTTTAATTAAGGATCATGAAGTTAAATTCTTTTTTCCTTTGTTAGAGGAAGTAGTCTGACAAGAAAATGTTGACTACCTAAATCAAATAATGAGTAAGACTTACTTTAATGTTTTCCATTGGTATTATTTGCTTTATTTTATAACATTAGTGTATTTTCATACAAATTCTCTATTACAATTCTTATGGTTTTATTTATGCCTCATGAAGTAAACTAGCTACCTAGATTTGGTAAAGCAGACCTTGATAGTACAAAGTTTTAGATATATTACTCTCCTAATATGCAATGCATAGATAGTAGTGGTGAAATTTGGGTATTGTGAAGGCTACTAAACTCTAGAATATTTGTATTCAAACAAAAATTTGAAAAATCTCAAGAAAATAAAAATCAAGAATTTAGACATTTTATGTAAAATGATGTAGGTTTCTAGCTATAGCAACTCAATTGAGATGAGAATTGAATCTATTTGTAAACTCTAATTCTCTAAAGAAGAGAGTTGTGATTTTTCAAGGGTGGGGGACCCAAGTACAACCCGTTGTTCTTCAGCAAAAGAAAATCATTGTGGTTTTATTATTATAACCACAATCAGTCATGCTTGTTCATTACCAATATTTTATTAAATATATATATTTTTTCAAATTGAAACATAAGTGGCATATATTATTTTTTAAAATGAATATTACATATGCTTGGGTGTGTAGTATTGAGAACAATAGTATTAATTTAATCAAACTTATATAAAGATTGTGATTTAATATTTATAAGTAAAATTAATGATGTTAGTTTGTTTTAAACTTTATATTGAAACATAGCCATCACATATTTATCAATAGCAATCTTAATTAGTTAAAATTATGTAAGAATATTAATTTTAAATTTAAATTTATGATTTAAATTTTTAAAGAAGAATAAATAGTTTAATCCATTGACAACATCAAAATAGGTATATGTTACCAACATTGTAACATGAGTGATATAATTTTCTACGTACATATTCTATATGATAGATAAGTAGAATAAGCATGCCCTTCATGCTTACTCCACTAGTATAAAATATGCATTTTTAGTAACTTATTCTCATAATTACTTTCCAAGCCTTTCATTGGTCTAAGTGACCCTGCCATTTAGAATGTGAAGGCATCAACAACTCCATAGGACAAAGTGAAGAACTTCTTTGTCAAAGATATAAGGTTAAGACTTTGATTTTCTATCATTGAAGTCGTATGACTTGTTTCTTGTGATAAGTGCTACTATTGGCCTAGTTTTTAGTTGAATATTTCTTATATTTTTCTTATTTGAAATTACATGTTGCAATATTGGATGCATTGTATAGCCCTCTAAATACCACCAACATACTATAATAGACTAGGTGAATGTGAGAGAATAATCAACTACAAGCTTAGA
The DNA here is from genome assembly GCA_028583015.1 of Wollemia nobilis. Classification (NCBI taxonomy): domain Eukaryota; kingdom Viridiplantae; phylum Streptophyta; class Pinopsida; order Araucariales; family Araucariaceae; genus Wollemia; species Wollemia nobilis. Next base: position 5,846,277 of record JAQPPZ010016681.1, on the reverse strand, counting down.
ATATGTAAGTTCATATTATTATTTTGTGGATTATATCAAATGTGTATTTTGTTATTTTTTAATACATAGGGAAATTGGTAACACCATTGGGTGTTGTCATTATAAAACCTATCCCATTGGGTTAGATAAATCTAATGGGACCTTTACCCTCTAGGGCATCAAACTAAGGCAATCCACCACCAAACACTTGGTTGCTACAATCTAGCCTATCCCCTTCTAGGTATGTCATGGTTTGAACCTTGGACCTCCCCAAAGAGAGGCCAAAGCCCTAACCACGAAGGTGTTCTTGTCCAACAAAAAAAAGAGTTTACATGGGTGTTTATGAGGGGTCCCGATCCCCTCTTACTGGGGTTTGAACTTGGGTATCTTGGATGAAAACCCAAGGACTTACCACTATGATATACCTCATGGGTCTATTTGTGTAGTTTTTAATTTTATCATATAATTATAATCTTAATATAAGAAAGAGCTAATATGATATTTGTACTCACTTAAAAATTGTTGAATCTACTACACGCTATGAAATCTATGTAAATAATATTGATCTTGGAACTATTAAATTTGCACAAATTTATTTTATTTTTACATTTTATTATTAAAGATTTATGCAATCTAGAATTTAGATAATTCAACATTGATTCTAAAAGTGGATAAGCTAATGATGCATAAAATGAAAAAGAAAATATTTTCATAAGTAATGTGTCAATAATGGTAGATAATCATTTCACCATTTCCCATACCTTGCTTCATACATCTTGTAAATATCATGAGTCTTATTAAAAAAATTAATGACCTTATTGTATATAGGTAAGTGTTTAGGTTCTCCTTGAAGAATGCATATTTAAGTTGCATCTAGGAGTGTTATATTAGCAACTTTATTTATTTGGTATTTTTTATATTCTTACAAATATCATATGGATATCCTTCAAGGAGTCAACATCCATATAGTAGGAAAATCCCTTATATATAAAATGCAACTTGTATTGAATTAGTCTCATGAACTCCCAAGACTATGGCAACACAACTAGGTAGTGGGTCCTTCCTTGGATCAACCCAAATAAGGTTGAAGGGAACTAAAACTAGTGTATGGTTGAGGGTCATTCATCATTCACTAGGATGTGATTGGGACTTCCATGAAGGTTTTTCATTGATTTCCAATCCCTAGGATCTAACCATAGATGGTTTAGATATTTTTAAAACACACAATATCTTACTTCAATACAAGGAAAGTTATATTTTGTAGCTTGGTGTAGAAACTAATAAAGTTGCAACAAGAATAAAATATAGAACTTTTTTGTGTTGATTTAAGAAATTAGTCATGTTAAACATAGGACAGGTAGGATTATTTTTGAAGGGTTGAGGTAGGTCCATTTTCCACTAAGACTTGGTACCAATTTTAGAAATTAAAAATTACAATTGTCAAAGGGAAGTGAGAGATGGTTTTATATTTCAATTTTATGGAAGACAATAGACCCATAAATAAATTTGCATGTGTTCTTAGATTTTTCATGAGGTGTTTTATTTGTTTGAGTCTTTGGATACATTTTGCATAAGGAATTTAAATCAACATTTCAAGACATGTGTCCCATCATTTGGAATGAGAAAATAACACAAGGCTGCATTTGAGTGAGGTTATAGTGTGCTAGAGATTATTACATTATTTGGTACCTTGCAAGTACCTTGCAAATGCTTTGTAAATACTTAGTGTCTAGGTATCTTGTAAATGTTTTTTATTTAGTAATCATTAGATGTTTTCCATTATTAGGGATTCAAGATATATATTTCGTCTATGAGAAATATGAATATCTCCCATGAGTTTGAGGAGATGAATATTTAGTTGAAGATGAAATTCCAAGAGAATATTTGTAAAGGCTATTAATAAGTATAACATGTGATTTTGTATGTAATATGAATTTGTAGTACCTTATCTTGTATTGTAATGAATTAAAATTTTGTTATCCACATTTAATATAGTGTGTGAATTCTTGGGTTGAATATTTGTGTATTGCATTTTGGTATATTATAAATAATATTTAAGCATTATTTTCCAAGTTTTTTACTAAGTGTGGCCCATTTGTTACCAATGGTATAAGAGCTATGGTTAGTGGGTTTCCATAGTTGATGAGTCTTGTCCATAGGTTGTAAAGGAGTTATCATTAATATTGTGTGTGTGTGTGTTGAGTGAATGTGTGTTATTTACCCTACAAGAGTCTATAAGGAATTTGTCTATTATGAAGAGCACCCAAGTTAGTAAAGCATCCAAGACCAAGTTGGTAGAGCATCCAAGGCAAACAATAATCAAAGGATGAAGTTAGAGAAGCAAGAATTATGTTGGAGAGGTCATTTAAGAAGCCATAGAAGCAAGTAATATTCTAGAGGAGATAAATTCATGAGTTGAAGCTCAAACCAAAGTAGAAGGAAGTGAGAAATTGAAGTAAGCAAGATGAGTAGAGGAAATGAGATTGTAATCACATACTATGCATAAGAGAGACAAACCAAGCATAGGAGAGAGATCAAACACTAGAAAAGGTAGCAGACAAGTAGACTAAAAAAAATTCATAGAAGCAAATGTTAGCTATAAAGTGTGAACATAAAATAATTACAAAAGGTGGTTAAAAATAGATGTTCAAAGAAAATGTTATAACACATAATGTGCAAGGAGGTTAGAGCTTGTAACATACAGAGGTTGACTACAAAATATTTAAGGAAAAGTAATGATGTGAGAAATTAATATTAGAGGAAGGACTTTGGAGAATCACAATTTGCAAAGCATTGAAACTAGAAGAAGGCATGTAAAGGTTTGAACCATAATTTTCAAAGGTATTTAATAATAACCTTTTATTTATTTGGTGAAATTTTGATATATTTTTTTATAATGGTAAAAAAAGGGGTTTTTATACAGGGTCCCAAAACCTGTTTACATAGAGTGAGATATTATAATGCTAATTTACAAAATGTGACCAAAGAACAACAAAATTAAGCTAGTCTAGTTTCTTTTCTTCAGCCCAGAGAGGGCTTGAGCAACCTCTAACTCATTTGAACCCATAGACTTGATTGCAACACTTTTACCCTTTGCATCGATTGAAGCATTCTAAACCCCTGGGTCGATTGCAGTGTTCTTGTTCCAACTCTCAATGACCAACGATCAAACACAATATATGACCTAGATAGTCTAGTCACTTTTATTTCCAACTTTTTTTTGTATGCTACCCTTCCCATTTTCACCTTTTGAAACTCATGCGACTTTAATGAAAACTGCTTTAATTAACACCTCTAAATCCTTGGATAAAGTTTCTCCCTACCAACTATACTCCATACATTATGACACCAAGTTTTTCCATTTGGGTCTGATGACTAGATCATATATGGGGATCCATCACCTTTTATATCATGATTGTTACAATTCATTTTCATTACAATATTGCAATTCTTCCTCCTCCTCCACTTCATTCTTATCCTCCTACAATTTAAGGCTTACATTTTCATCAATCATGATTTTAATCCTCTTGGCCAGCACATTCTCATCAAGCCTTTCTTCCCTAAAAAACCTTATATTACATTCCTTCCATATGGCTCAGGTATAGTGTAGTAATACCATATCCCACCAGGAGCGTTGTTTCTTTAGGATTTTTAGAATATTCCATTTGTATACCAACTACTGAAACATTTGAGACATGACCCATGTGATTTGTATATGTTGAAACACTCCAGAACACCCTCATGGAGAAATTTTTAATTTAGTATCAAGTGATCCATATATTTAGCTTATTTTAAACATAACATGTGGTAATTGGGCATTGGCATACCTTTTTTCTCAAATTCTCAAACTTGTTCAGGAAGGCCAACCAAAAGAAGGCAATTTTTGGTGTTAAGCCTTTTATCCAAGCTTTCTTGTCAAGAAACTCTAGGTCATGATTATTTCTTGTCAAGAATTTATATCCTTATTTTATCGAATAGGATCCATATTTATGTCCCAACCAAGACGGATCATCCTTTTCACTCAACTCACTTATGAAAGTCCTATGTAATTGCCTATTGAGTGTGTTTGTTGCTTCCATTAGCTCTTTTATTTTTGGGGAAATTTGCTTCTATTATTTTTTACCATCCTTGATGCATATATAAGAGTTCACCATAGCCTCTAGATTGTTTAATTCCCAAACTACCAACTCCTTGAAGATTGGGATTTAATCCAGTGGAACCTGCTCTAGCCAAATATCATCCCAAAATAAAACTTGAGAGCCTCCCTTAATATTCCATTTTATTTGATCTTGAAACATTTTCTTGCATTCTTTAACTTCGTTCTAGAAGTCTAAGCCCCTCATAAGGAATTCTAATTTTAGGAAATTATGTTGCCCCTCTAGGTATTTGGTCTTACACATCTAAACCCAAGTTATTTTTTCATCAATACTAAGTCTCTAGGCCAACTTTCCAAGCAAAGCTAAATTGAAATGCTTTATTTTCCTAAGGCCTAACCCTCCAAATTTCCTAGGTTGGCATACCTTCTTCCAATACCAACCATTTATTTTCTTCCACTCTAGTCCACAATAAGTTGTTGCTTATTTTATCAATATTTATAGTCACTACACCAGGTTTTTGAAATATAAAAGAGCAATAAATTAGGATGCTTTGAAGAGTGGTCTTAATGAGTTGGTACATTCCCACCTGGCTGAGTGTAGCACCTTTCCAAATTGCCAGTATCATTTTAAATATATCCATGAGGGATTTCCAAATATCCTCCTTGATTCTTCCTTTGAAGAGTGGAATACCTAGATAAGTGCAATGGAAGAAACTTATTTGGTTATATAACACCCAAATAAATTAGCAATCCTCCTTTGTCTAAGTAGGGGGTGTTTATAAATAATATCTTACTCTTGTTAAATTTTATCTACTAGGATGCCCATTCATAATCTTTCAAGACCTCCAAAATTTTCTTTGCTTCCATCAATGAAGCTTATCCAAAAATCATGTCATCTACAAACTAATGGCACATGGTGGCTGGAAAAATTATTGTTGAATGTAGGCCTTTGATTTTTCCACTATCGTTTCGTGGTCTAATAGCCCTTCCCAAAATATCTTCCATAATAATGAAGAGATATGAAGAAATTAGGTCACCCTGTCGGAGTCTCCATTGAGATTGGAAAAACCTATAGGTTCCCCATTTATGAGTACAGAGAATGAAGTAGAGGAAACACGTGCTAATCTATTTTATCCATTTAGGATTGAAGCTAAACTTGCTTAAGACCTTGTCCAAGAAATGCCAATTTACCCTATCATATACCTTATGCATATCCAATTTCAAGAACATCCCTTCTCCCTTTCTCTTATCCACAGAACACAACACTTCATGTAATCTATACATCCACTATATGTATTTCACTCATAAATCCATCCAATTCCTTTGATATGATCTTGGGTAATATACACTTCAATCGGTTAGCTGGTAACTTTATCAATAGCTTGTAAATGGTATTACATAGACTAATTGGGCAAAAATTCTTGAACTCATTGGTCCCCTGGACTTTAGGGATCAATGCCAATAATGTGGTATTCCATGACTTTAGTAGGGCATTAGAGGTCTGAAATTCACATAGCACCTTCCAAACATCTTCTCCCACTATGTCCTAAAAGTGTTGGAAGAATTCTACCAAAAATCCATCAAGGCCAAGCACTTTATTATTTGGGAGGAACGTGATTGTATCCTTGACCTCTTCCTTGGTGAAGAGATTCAATAAACTATTGTTTATATCCTCATATATGAGGTAGGTAACATGTTCTAATACATTCTCCCATATTGTTTCCTCAATTGGTTCATCATCAAAGAGTAATTCCTTGAAAAAATTCACCTTGGTGAAAATTTGATATTATTAAAGGCGAATTAAATATTTAAGGTGGAGAATATTCATATGAAATTTAAAAGAGAAAGAAAATTATATTATTGAATTTTTAGAAAATAAATGAAGATGGGAGCATGCTTTATAAGGTATGAAATATTAAGGAAAATAATTAGAGATAAAAAGAATTTATAGGGAATGTTTTAAATGATAAAATTTTAAAGAGGAGGCAAGGAAAAATATTTGAAGAATCAAACTTAGAAAATTATTCAAATCCATTCAAAAAGTTAGAAGGTTCCTTTTATGAGAACTAAAAGGAAATTGGTGAATGAAAATATTATTGGTCCATAAGGAATTTTAATAGAATTTTTTTTTTTAAATTAAAAAGAGAAGACAAATATCAAAAGAGTTGAAAATTACATTAAAGATCACATACTTTGAATAAAGAATTTTTTTAGCTCCCATCATGGTAGTTAAAGACAAAGTACTAGTGACTTAAACATTAATTTTTTTTTAATAAAATTATTGGTATATTGACTAAGGGGAAAGCAAATATATGATTGGAAACAAATAGTGGTTTAAGTTTTTTCAAGAGAAATAAAAACCGATTACAATTGTAGATGATAAAACCTATGAGGTCAAAGGCATAGGAAATGTTTCAACCAATTTACTTAATAGAAATGCACAATTGAGAATGTATTGTATGTACTTGGGTTAGCTAATAACCTATTGTCAATATCTCAAATGTTAGACCAAAACATGATGGTTGAATTTAAAATTATTTATGGAAAAAATGCTTCATTACCAAACAAGAAAAATTTATAGCTATTGGATCTTTCATAAATGGTCTATTTTCTCTTGATATTTCATCATCACTAGACATTTCTCTATTTGTCAAAATATTAGAAGTAAGATATCTTTGGCATAAGAGGTTTGGGCATATAAGTACTTCATCCTTAAGCAAGTTGAACAACTATCAAATGGTGATAGGGTTACCTAATCTAACATGGCATACTACAATTTTTCCAGAATTCTTAGCAAGAAAACAACATAGAATACCATTCAAAAAAAGTTCACATAGATCCAAGGAACCATTAGAAGTGATACAAACTTATGTGGAAAAATGTTAGTCAATATTTGTGGACACAACTTTCAACTATTTTTTGATGAATATTCAAGTAAAGTGTGGGTATACTTCTTGAAATTTAAATAAAAAGCCTATATATACTTCAAAAAATTCAAACAACTTGTAGAAACAGAGACTGAATGTTCAATATGAATCCTTTGCTTAGATAGAGGCAGAGAATATTTGTCTAGAGAATTTTGAAATATTTCTAACACAAAGGGGAATAAAAAGGCAACTTACTACAACTTATACACCACAACAAAATAGTATTGCTAAAATAAAAAAATTGTTCTATCATGAAAATGACTCATTATATGCTTAAGGAAGGAAATCTTGAATATCAATATTGGGCAGAGGCTATCAATACTCTAGTGCACACCTAAAATAGGTCTCCCAAAAAAATTCTTAAAAAAATTACTCTTGAAGAAGCTTGGTCAATATGGAGTCGTTAGTAGCACACCTAAAGAGTTTTGGATGTAAAGTATACATGCATATTCCAAAACAAAAAAGGACAAAACTAGATGCAAAAACTTTATGTGATATATTCCTTGGAAATGATGATGCTTCCAAATGTTATAAAATAATCAACCCAATCATAAAAAAAATCTTGGTAAGTAGAGATGTAGTATTTGATAAAGGATGCAAAGTAGATATAGAACATTCTAAGGACACTACATTTCTCATTCTAGATATTGCATCATATAAAGAAATTCATGAATAATCTTGTGAAGAAGAATCATAAATAGTAAATGATCCTAAAGAAATTCATGAATAATCTTGTGAAGAAGAATCATAAATAGTAAATGATCCTATTGAAGAGTTAGGTATTATACCATCACCTCAACAAAAAAAGGATGCAAAATGATATATAAGCACTCTTAAATATCAAAACTAGAAAAACTACCTGATCTTACCAGTACAAGATCTCAAACTCATAGTATGACAAAAGGAGAAGCAAATATGGGACTAATGATTTTAGTAATGGAAAATAAAGAACCAATCTTAATACATGATGCAATGAATCAACCTAAAATTAAAGCAACAATGGAATCAAAATACACAATATTAATGAATAACAAGACATGGGATTTAATTGATCTATCCAAAGGCAAGAAAAATATATGGTGCAAATGGATACACAAGGCAAAGTACAAAGGAAATGGCTTCATTGTCAAATATAAGGCATGATTGATTGCAAAAGGTTTTGCCCAAACAAAAGAGATTGATTATGAATAAACATTTGCACCCACAACAAAAGTGAATACCGTTCGTACAATTTTTGTACTAGCAGCTCAATTTGCTTAGATAGAGGCAAAGAATATTTGTCTAGAGAATTTTGAAATATTTCTAACACAAAGGGGAATAAAAAGGCAACTTACTACAACTTATACACCACAACAAAATAGTATTGCTAAAATAAAAAAATTGTTCTATCATGAAAATGACTCATTATATGCTTAAGGAAGGAAATCTTGAATATCAATATTGGGCAGAGGCTATCAATACTCTAGTGCACACCTAAAATAGGTCTCCCAAAAAAATTCTTAAAAAAATTACTCTTGAAGAAGCTTGGTCAATATGGAGTCGTTAGTAGCACACCTAAGGATTTTTGGATGTAAAGTATACATGCATATTCCAAAACAAAAAAGGACAAAATTAGATGCAAAAACTTTATGTGGTATATTCCTTGGATATGATGATGCTTCCAAATGTTATAAAATAATCAACCCAATCATAAAAAAAATCTTGGTAAGTAGAGATGTAGTATTTGATAAAGGATGCAAAGTAGATATAGAACATTCTAAGGACACTACATTTCTCATTCTAGATATTGCATCATATAAAGAAATTCATGAATAATCTTGTGAAGAAGAATCATAAATAGTAAATAATCCTATTGAAGATTTAGGTATTATACCATCACCTCAACAAAAAAAGGATGCAAAATGGTATATAAGCACTCTTAAATATCAAAACTAGAAAAACTACCTGATCTTACCAGTACAAGATCTCAAACTCATAGTATGACAAAAGGAGAAGAAAATATGGGACTAAAGATTTTAGTAATGGAAAATAAAGAACCAATCTTAATACATGATGCAATGAATCAACCTAAAATGAAAGCAACAATGGAATCAAAACACACAATATTAATGAATAACAAGACATGGGATTTAATTGATCTATCCAAAGGCAAGAAAAATATATGGTGCAAATGGATATACAAGACAAAGTACAAAGTAAATGGCTTCATTTTCAAATATAAGGCATGATTGATTGCAAAAGGTTTTGCCCAAACAAAAGAGATTGATTATGAAGAAACATTTGCACCCACAACAAAAGTGAATACTGTTCGTACAATTTTTGTACTAGTAGCTCAATTTGGATGGAAAATACATTAGATGTGTGTTAAGAGTGCATTACTTAAAAATGATCTTGAAGAGAAATTATGCATGATTCAACCAAAATGATTTTTTGTTAAGGAACAAGAATGAAAGGTTAGTAAATTAATAAAAAACCACAATATGGTTTGAAACAAGCCCCTAGATCATGGTATATCAAAATCAATGGTCATATTCTATGACATGGTTTTAAAATAAGTGCCTCTGATTCAAATATTTACGTTAAGAAAATTGGATCTAATATAGTTGTTCTTGTGGTATATGTTGATGATATAGTAATTATGGAAAATTCACAAAAATTGATAGAAAGTGTGAAAAATAATTTGACAAAGGAATTTGAAATGATAGACTTGGGACTTTTGCACTATTGTCTTGGTTTAGAAGTTTTGCAAAAGAAAAATCATATCACACTCACTCAAACTAAATATGCTAGAACATTACTCAAAAAATACAAAATGATAGACTACAAACCTAAAGAGACACCCATGGAACAAGGGCTATAATTATCAAGATATGATGAATCACCTCAAGTTACTTCTACCTTGTTTCAACTGATTGGGAGTATTTTGCACTTAAGAAATACTAGATCATAAATTGTCTTTACTATAAATTATCTCTCTAGATTCAAGATTCTAAATAAAGTCATTGAAAAGCTACAAAAAGGATACTACATTATGTTAGCAACACTATAGAATATATTCTAGAATACAAGAAAAATAACAATTATAGAGATATTTGAACTTAGACTACGCTAGATCAGTAGACAACCGTAAATCAACATTAGGCTATATAGTTTAGCTTCGATCAGGATCTATTTCATGGCCTAGTTAAAAATAACATATAGTGTCACTTTCCTCCATAGAAACAGACTATCATACTACAAGAGATACTATATGTGAGGCACTATAGTTATAGTAAATTCTATCAGATATGGGGATAAATAGAAATTTAACAGTCTTATATTGTGATAATCATGGAGTTCTAAAATTAATTAAAAATCCATTTTTTCATGAAAGAACTAAACATATTGAAGAAAAATTCCACTTTATTCGGGATCATGTTCAAGATTATCATATTCAACTAAAATCTATCCCTATTGAATATCAACTTACAAATATTTTTATAAAGGCACATTATTGAAACGAGTTTGAATTCTTTCATAAAATATTTGCACAAATAATACAAGAATATTCCTTGATCTACCTAGGCAAGAGTCAAGAATTGACCCACAAATAAATTCCAAGCCATAATAAAAAAATCAGAATAAAAAAGGCAAGTTCTAGAGTCAGTGTCAAAATCAGAACTTGAAAACTAAAACCAGAATCAAATATTGATAGTATACCAAATAATGTAACATAGGGGGTGTTGGATATTATTACATTATTTGGTACCTTGCAAATACATTGTAGATATTTAGTATCTAAGTGTCTTGTAAATATTTTTTATTTAGTAGTCATTATATTTTTATCATTATTAGGGAGTCAATAAATATATTTCTCCTAAGAGAAATATGAAGAGTCATATATCTCGCAAGTTTGAGGAGATGAAGACTTAGTTGAATATGAAATACCAAGAGAATATTTGTAAAGGGTATTAATAAGGATAGCATGTGAATTTGTATGTAATATGGCTTTGTATTATTTTATCTTGTATGATAAAACATTGTTCTTTTTAATTTGGTAAACAAAGGGGTTTTGAGGTCCCCAAACTTATTACAATAGGCTGATATAGGGCATGAGAATTTACTAAACTAAAATACTAAATCAAAACCAACCAAGGGACAGGAATAATAGGCCACCCTCAACAAGGCAAAATAGAGAGCACCCCATACAAACAACATACCATAAAAGCTGGGTAACAACAACTACAAGAACTAGGCCTCTCTCAGCAAAAAAAAATAGAGAGGGCCCCATACAACCAACATAAAATATAACCTGATATCAACTACCAAAAGAACATCATAGCAGAGCTAGTTCAGGGTTACCATATCCATCTACTTGTTAACCACATCCTAAATCTCATTGAGCAATGTACCCATAAGAGCAGAGTGCTTTTCCTCCAGAACAGATAAACACATCACCACAAGAGAAGAAAACATCACCATATCGCCATAAGAGCATACAATGAGGACACCATCAGGATCGAGACCAAGAAAATTTTAACCAACATCCACACAAAGATGCCCAACCGATGATAGTCAACTAAAAAAGGTTAGGAGACTTGTGAAGATCACCAATTAAGATGACCCACCCAATCAAGCATAAAATAAAACATCCAGTAAATAGTCCACAAAGTGAACTCACATACCAAGCCTCATGCACAACCAACAGCTAACTGTGATCATCAAAAATAAGAGATTCAAGGTCTTGGAGAAAAATATCCATCCAAACCCTCAGATCTTGTTGAGAAAGACCCAAGTTGGCCATATAATATGCCACCTTATTGCCATCCTGATAAATATATTGAACTTTAAACTCCTCTCTTGATTTTAGAATTCTAAACACCTATTCTAAAATATTCAAAATGCTCTAGTGAGGCTTGCTAATAGAATTGGAAATATTTACTAGATTTAAAGAGTCCCCTTCTACAATGGTTTTATGATATTTAAGTGTTTCTACCAATAGTATCCCTTGAAGGAGACCCCTAGCTTCAAAAAAATGAGAGTTTTGGATAGAAATATTCTCTGTGTATGCACCAATCAGCTCACCCTTAGAATTTCTAATAACCCCACAAACAGTCACAGGACCCGGATTTCCTTTCGAGGCACCATAAAAAATTAATTTGACCCAACCCTTAGGATGAGGGCACCATGAGGTGGTTGAGCACGCTGAGGTAGCAGACGGTTTAGATGACTTGCAAGAAGCTAGAAAACCAATTTTAGCCTCCACAAGGCTTCCATCCAAATAACCTGCTTTGAGATCCAGGAAATAATGAGATACATTTTCCACAGCAACTCCAAGAGCTCTAGAAGAAACCTGGTCCAAATCATGCCTTGAATTCTTGAAAGCTCTCTGATTGCGTTCCCACCAGATACCCAAAAATAAATATGGGAGCAAGAAATACCAAAGTTTTTCCAACCGAGGGGACTTGAAAGGAGAAGTCCATTGCAGGCACATATCAGAGATAGTGTTTGGCAAAACCCAACTAACATTTAGAGTGGACAACACCTGAGAAACTACTAGAATCGAGGAGCACTGGAAAAATATGCTGACAAGTTTCCTTTGAAGCTTCACAAAGGTAGCATCTATTGATCATAGCCATCCCCCTCTTATGAAGATTTTCTACTGTTAAACATTTATTTTGAATAGCCAACCAATAAAAAATATTTACTTTCGAAGTCAGGTTTTTAAGCCAAAATTTTTTGGGTAAAAACCAGAGTTGAGGATCTGCATCAAAAATATGGTAGACTGATCTAATAGAGTAACAACCTTCACTTTAGGCTTTCCAAATGAGATATTCCTCCATCTCTTGGATTGCAAGACTATAGAGTCTAATATGATTATAAATGGTCCCCCAGGATAATGCTTCCTCCCTGTTTTTAAATACTCCTTGAGGAATTTATATCTAGCACCTCTTGTTCCTTTCCCACTCAATTATATCTTCAACTTTGGACCAACCCAATCTATGGGTAAGAGAAACAACATGGGGCTAGAGTTTTATTGAGGATAAACGAGCTATCAAGAAGCCAGGTGTCCAAAATTAATGATAGAGCCATTTCCCACCACCCACCTTGCACCCAGAAGCAGCTTCATTATGAGTTTTTTCAAGCTCTACTAGAAAATAGAACCTTCCTGGGTAACATTATTAGCCAACATATTTCCATTATGTGGAAGATACTTCTCTTTTATGATCTTGATCCAATCAAGCCCCTAATTCCTAAGCACCTTCTAGCCTTGTTTGAGAATCAATGCTTCATTCATTAACCTGATATTCCATAGCCCAAGACCTCCATTGTCTTTCCTTGCACAAGCTTGATCCCAAGAAACCAAATGGAACTTTTTGTGGTCTTAAGGGTCTATCCATAAGAAATTTTTTAAATTTTTTTCCAATTTAGATAGGACTTTTATGGGAAGTTTGAACAAAGACATAAAGTAAACCAGAATACTTTGCAACATCGTCTTCACTAGTAAAATTTTCCTAGCCTGACTTAAGAGAGTGCCTTTCCAACTGGTCAAGTGATGCTGCATTCTTTCTACCACTGGGTACCAAAGATTATTTTTCATATGACCAATGAACAAAGGCAGGCCCAAGTAGGTTTTTGCATAGTGGTGAATTTCACAATTTAGCATGAATATTCAGATTTTCACAATGTTAATTTTATGAATTTTGGGACCATAGAGGTCGGCCCGTTCGCCCGAAAATTTTGGGATCTAATTTTTTTAAGGGTAAATTCGCCCCATTGTCATAAGGTTTCCCCCGCCTAATTTTTGCCCTAAATTTATTAAAAATAAGAAATATCCCACCCAAATCACCCCTTGTACCCCATTATATATAGCTAACCCTGACAACGACTCCCATACAATTACAACATTTTTTTTGGATAGCGAGCGATACAAAGCAGATGACTGACAAAACCCGAGTCCACGACTGAGAGAAGGCAACTGGTCGGAGGTGATCAAAAGAAGGTGACTAGTAGAAGGTGACTGGCGAAATGTGACTGACATAAGGCGAGTGGCATAAGGTGAGTGGCATAAGGCGACTAGCATAAGGTGACTGGCATAAGGTGACTAGTAGAAGGCGACTGGCATAAGGTGACTAGCATAAGGCAAGTGGCATAAGGTGAGTGGCATAAGGCAAGTGGCATAAGGCGAGTGGCATAAGGTGAGTGGCATAAGGCGAGTGGCATAAGGCGAGTGGCATAAGGCGACTAGCATAAGGCGAGTGGCATAAGGTGAGTGGCATAAGGCGAGTGGCATAAGGTGAGTGGCATAAGGTGAGTGGCATAAGGTGAGTGGCATAAGGCGAGTGGCATAAGGTGAGTGGCATAAGGTGAGTGGCATAAGGTGACTAGCATAAGGCGACTGGCATAAGGCGAGTGGCATAAGGCGAGTGGCATAAGGCGAGTGGCATAAGGTGAGTGGCATAAGGTGAGTGGCATAAGGCGAGTGGCATAAGGCGACTAGCAGAAGGTGACTGGCAGAAGGTGAGTGGCATAAGGTGAGTGGCATAAGGCGAGTGGCATAAGGTGAGTGGCATAAGGTGAGGAAAGGGAGTGGCATAAGGTGAGTGGCATAAGGCGAGTGGCATAAGGTGAGTGGCATAAGGTGAGTGATAGAAGGTGAGTGGCATAAGGTGACTCAATTTATCGGTAAGTTTCTTTTACCATTAAATTTCATTTAACATTTTATTCATGGACACTCAATAAGGAGGTTTATTCTGCTTGCGAACGATATTCTTGGGACAGATATTCTATTGTCTCTAGCAGTAGTTCTCTTTTATACCAGTTATTTTCATTTTTAAAAATGATGTTCTTTGTTCATGTTATTCTTCTGTTCATACAGGTAAAATGTCAACTACAGGTAGTGGAAATAAGGGAGGCCAGTCTTCCAATAAAAGGAGTATCCTCAAATACTTTCATAATATTTCTAAACCCGGTCAACCATCAACATCTGCACAAACTGAAGGTATGAACACCTTTACTCACCAGTTAATTTTTTTACTTTGTTAATTTTAAATATAATGTCTTCATTCATAAAGAAGTGTGCTTTTTGGTTGATGGCTTTGTCCATTTTTATCTGTAGAAGGTATGCTTTTAAATGCCATAGTGATAATGAACCTACTATTGACACTAGTATTATCTCTACAGAAAACACTGTTAACCCCGGTATGCCTCCACTTCCACATATCCACGTTAATGAACAGTCCACAGATGAAAATATTCTCAATCAAATCGAACAACAACATGAAGAGATTCCTGAATCTAACACGCCAAGTGGAAAAGAAACTAATAGTTCTTATGCAGTCCCTACTTTCGGAGAATCTTCATCTAAAAAAAATAAACGTGCAAGGTTATCTAGGTGGACAATTAACAGATCATTTCAGCCTGATTGGATATCAAAATTTCCATTTATTGAGCCAGTGCTTCCAGAGAATAGTAGTGATGATATAACAGAATTGAGATGCGTAATTTGTAGTTGGAAACACGAAAAGGATCATAGATTGCAACTTAAGAAAGATACAGTAGAAAAACATTGTGGAAAGGTTTATATCAAAACAAAAGAAGGTGATCGACCAACACCAAAAACTTATAGGTGGAAGGATGCATCAGAGTGCGCACATATAAGATATGCACAAGAATATGATAAAGAAATGAAACAAAAGCAAACATTGGTTGAGAAAGGTGCAACGATTCAAGCCCAATTTCAAAAAATGAATAAGTTAACTTTAGCTTCAAAAAGTTTGCAGTTTGTTGTTGTATTCTCTATTCTTAAGAAGGGTAGACCTATGTCTGATTTCATGGATTATAAATCTCTATTTCGACTAGCTGATGTGCAGAACTTACCCAACGCCCATTGGTCAGATCGAAGTGGTTGGGAAATGGCAAAATGTCTCTCATTGGTTGAGCAGGATGACCTCAGAGAGAAAGTAAAAAAGGCAAAATTCATTTCACTTTCAATTGATGAGGTGACTGTTGTTGACAATACATCTTGGATTTGCATGCATGTTTACACATTGGAAAATCATTTAAGGCAACCTCATTTACTTGGAATACGCAAAATGGTGGAAAATTGTAATGCAGAAAATATTTACAATGTTGTTGTAACTAGTTTAAAAGAAGAAGCAAGAATGAATGAAATTGAAATAGCCACTAAGTTAATATGTGTAGGAGCTGATGGTGCTGCTACAATGCAAGGACATAGGAATGGTCTTTGTGTTAGACTACAAACATCGGTTGCCCCATATTTGATCCCTATTCATTGCATGGCTCATAGAATGAATCTTGCATACAAAATTGTGGATACATTTACAAATGTTGCGAGAGTGGAAGAGCTTGTCCATGAAATTCATGAATATTTTTCACGTAGTCCAAAAATATTTTCAGAGTTTCAACAGTTTGCACTAGGAGTTACCGAAGGTAAAAAACTATTGAAAGATGTGGATACTAGGTGGATTTCGATGTATCAACCGACATTAAGAGTTTTCAAAGAATATCAATCCTTGATAGGGTTTATGTATGCAAATCGTAGGGTAGTTGATAAGGCTAAAGATTTACTTTTTTGAATGAGTGACTTTGAAACTCTTCTCACATTGTGTGGAATTCTTCCAATGTTGGAAAAAATGAATACTTTGATCAAAATTGCACAAGAAAGATCGATTTATATTATGGATTTCATCAGGGTGAGAATACAAATTTGCATGCATATTGATATGATGTATGCATCTGGTCAAAATTTTATGGATCCCATGTTTGAGAGTTGGAGAGCATTAACAAACGTGAATGATCCTCAGAGCTTTCTGAAGTTCAATATAAATGATCATCTATGTATTAATGTCCGTGGAAAGGAAATACCTTTATATTGTTATGGTGTGTGAATGGATATAGCTACAAATGAAGTTGAGAAAATGCCCATAACCTACAATAGATTTCATGTAGTTGTAGATGATACAAAACTTAAACTAAAACAAATAGCAAAATCATTGACAAAAGAAATAAGAGACCATTTTCAAAGAGATGAATTGCTAGAGGCTATGGGTGTGGTTAATCCGATGTTTTGGGATCCTTGTAATGAATACCAGACTATAAATTCTTTGTTTCTCAAATACATGGGCAGTCTTGTTGGCCATTTCAGTAAAAGTGTTGTAGTCAATGGTATTGAAATCAATGGCATTCTCAACAGAGATATTTTGACAAAACAATCAAACTATTTTGGAACAACAATGTCTACTCAAGTTTCACAGCTCTCTAACCGTCATGAAGCAGGTTCTATTTCACGTTTGTGGAGAATATTACAACCAAGTACTATCTTACAACATACTATGAGTGAATATTTTCATTTATATGAATTATGTCAAACGATGATTTTGGGATCCGTGGAAGATGAAAGGGTGTTAAGTGCACTATCATATGTAAAATCTAAAGTTCGAAATAGGTTGGACAAAAATTTGAAGAATTGTTTGAGAGTATATGTGTCGACCTATGAGGTGGAGGAGTTTCCTTATGAAAGAGCATTGTCACATTGGAATTCTTTGGTAGAGAGAAGAGGTGTAATGAATATTGATGATGATGAGGATGATGGTAACACTGGTCAGATTGTGATGATAAAATTTTTGGGAATGAGTGTAGAATATTTTGTACAATCTAAAAAGAGTTTGTTCCAGCTTCCAACATTATGATGCAAGGATGCATTCATTTGATTTGATTTCACATATTATCATTTGATTTGATTTCACATATCATAATGAAAGGATGCTTTCATTTGATTTGATTTGAGTTCACATATTATCATTTGATTTGATTTCACATATTATCATTTGATTTGATTTCACATATCATAATGAAAGGATGCTTTCATTTGATTTGATTTGAGTTCACATATTATCATTTGATTTGATTTGAGTTCACATATTATTATTTGATTTGATTTCACATATTATCATTTGATTTGATTTCACATATCATAATGAAAGGATGCCATTGGATACTCTGTATAGCATAGCCCTCTGATTTGATTATGTATTATTTGATTACACATGTGTTACACATATTCTTTGATTACACATGATTTGATTATTGGATTATCATAAATGTGTTACTGGATATTTTGTATATCATTTTACATTAGCCTTGTTATTGAAGTATTAGTCTAAAGTTTCTATTTTTCTTGTAGATTTGTAATGTATAAATCATTATAGGCAATTTGTGAAAGTAATTGTCTATGCTGCATTTTCTGTCATTTCAAATTAATTCATATAACATAAAAGAACATCTTACTGCATCCACATACTTCAAAATTACTTAATATATCAACACAAACAATCAAAACATAACAACATTCAAAACAAAGTTTCCAAGAGATAACACATTTTTTTGGAAATATTCTCTTTCATTGATTTCAATTTTCAAAAAATTTACCATTCATTCACAATTTACAAAACATATCAAACATTATTTCTTCCACTTCAAATTAAAAACAACAAACTTCTACATCATCATAAATAATCAAAACATAGTAATAATTAAAACAAAATTTCCAAGAGATAATACATATTTTTTGCAAATAGTCTCTTTCATTGAATTCAATTTTTAAAGAAGATACCATTCATTCACAATTTACAAAACATATCAAACATTATTTCTTCCACTTCAAATTACTTAATACATCAACACATATAATCATAACATAACAACATTCAAAATAAAATTTCCAATAGATAACACATTTTTTGAAAATAGTCTCATTCATTGATTTCAATTTTCAAAAAGGATACCATTCATTCACAATTTACAAAACATATCAAACATTATTTCTTCCACTTCAAATTAAAACATAACAATAATTAAAAATAAAATTTCAAAATGATAATACAAATTTTTCAGAAATTGCCTCTATCATTGATTTCAATTTAAAAAAAAATACCAGTCTTAAATAATTTATAAAAATATAAAGAGTTTTTGTTTCACTTCAAATGCAACACAACAAACTTCTATTCTTTTTCAATGTTTCCTGAAGGTCCACCCACATCTACCTCAATATCCTTTTCTTCTAATGCCCCAACCCTAACCAAACTTTCTGTTGTAGTGTTGATCCCCGATAACAAGGCACTCTCTTCCTTCGTTGGATCTTCTTTGAAAGGTGCATTCAGCTCCTTCTCATTTTCTTTTAGTTTAGCCTCGACATCTAGGCCCCTATCTCTGATAATCTTCTTCAGCCAATTATTTTCTCTAACCATCTGTTGTAACCTCTTCTTCACTTCAATAGCATTATTAATGCTAATTTTGGCAGTCTTGATCAAAATTTTCATGGCACCGACTTGTTGCTTTAGGTGCTGGAAATTAGACTACAAAACATAAATGAAAAAAGGTTAATATTTATAAACAAAACATATTTAACAAAAAATATTTTTTAGTTAGATGTAAAACTTACATCAGCTGTAAGTCGTGTTGTTTCTGCAACTACTACTTTGTTCTGATCTAGTGCCCATTCATTGAAATATGCTTGGGCTTCTGCATTGAGGTTTTCCAAATGATTCAAAACAATGGCCAGAATTTCATCTATGTATGTAGACTCGGCCTCCATAGTGCCAAATTCAACTTTATGTAGCAAAGCATCGAGCTTTTGGGGCTCATTCTCAACCTTTAAAAACAACTCTTTTCTCTTTGAAAAATTCTTATATCGGCCATTGATTGCTTTAATCAAAACCTTGGCCCGATATTCCCATTCTTTCAATTTATCAATATCCGAAAGAAGAGTATTATGAACTACAACTTTACATCTATCGGCTAATAACACATTTTCAGAAAAGTTTAGGATATCATCATCTATTACATGATGGGCGACGACTTGTTGTGGGGCGGAGGGGGAAACTTCGGTGACATCTACATTGACATCCTCTTCTCCATCAATGCCCTCTTCATCCTCAAGAATATCACTTGCCTTTAAAGGGTAATTTTTAGGATTCATACCCTGATAAAGAAAGTCACATTCTAGAGTTCCCGAGGGCATTTGAGATGCACTCTCAACATTTGAAAAATTCTCTAAGGTTAATATCGGTAAAATAGAAACATTAGATGATGACACATTTTGTGTCTCTGTAGCACTTCTTGCATGATGAGGTGGCGATGTGAGGAACATTTTACCATGCATGCGTGATTGGTTCCTCATAGGTGGAACCTGCTGTGGATGGACATGAACTTGCTTTGAATGGATAGATAGTGGAACTTGCTGTGGTTGTTGTTGTTGTTGTGGTTGTTGCTATTTTTGTGGCTATTGTTGTGGTTGTTGTTGTGGCTGGATAGACGGTGGAGCCATATTTTTTTTAGCCTTTTGAATCTAGCAGGTCCCTCTATTAAATTTCACACAAAAACATAAATTTAATCTTGTGTAAATAACAATAGCATTAAAAAAATATTTATTTAAACCATACATACCAGACATCAGACTCTACAACCATTGATGATTCAACCATTTGCCCTTTCTCTAAAAAATATTTAAAACACATTAAAAAACATAATTTTAAGTCATTAAAATAAATCATTTAAAATAGTATTTTTGAAGAGTAAGGTTACCTTGTGGGCTGGAGGTAACCTCTTCCACATCGACAGTAATAATTTTAGAAGTAAAAGGTGTCACAGGTGTATGTTGAATCCGATCACCATGAGACCTCGCACGTTTGGTGGGAGTTATTGGTGATGATTACGACTGCATGTCAAAATCAGTAGATACTTCCTGAACCCTAAATGTGACATCCCTTTTACTTGAATACTGAGATGCTCTTCTCTATTTTCAAAATAAAATTAGAGAATAACAAGATAGAATGAAAAAAAGAAAACAAAGATATTCCAACAAATATGTTTACCTGTATCTCATCATCAGACATGCCAATAGACAACAAACTGGGGTGCAATGCAGTGGGAGGACTGCTTTGTTGAAGGTTGAAATAAGCTTCCTAAAATAAACAAAGAATAAAATTGTTGGTAGTCACTGTATAAGCAGAAGATTGAATTTTCTGGGCACTCAAAAGGTTGTGTTTTAAGCGGTTGGAAATGTGCATGGACCAATCAAATCTACCACCACCAATACAACGAATCAATAAAGAAAGTGCCCAAAAAGGCATTTCTGTAGGTCGCCCCTACAGAATAAGCCTTGCCTGAAAAAATTCAATGCAAGCATATAGAAATTTGTCTCCAACATTGGAAATGTTTAAGCCCCTTTTGGACTTAGAAGAATTAACTGAAAAAAAGAGACAACATTATTAGAAAACAAAAAGTACAATAAGGAGAACGTTATTAGAGAAATGAAACTACAACACAACAATATTTAATGTTAAATAAAAAATAAATTTTCAAATTATACCTTTCAAATTGTCAGAATGAATAGAGTAAACGGTTCCTAGGGTGGATTTATCATCGTCGGTTAAGGCATACTAGTTGTTCACCAGTACACCATCTAAAAATGGCAGCCCTGTTAGTCGCTGCACATTGGAGGGTTTAACAAAAAAACAATGTCCTTGTTATCCACTCAGATCAAAATAGTGGACACGTCATGGTTGTAACAAGAAACGATCCGTTGCATCAATTGAACGTTAATGTTCAACTGTGGCATCTTCAACACACCAACAAGTCCAATGGTGTAAACCCATTGGGAATATCTTCCAAGAGTGTTGAAAATGCTCTTGAGGTTGGGGCAGAAGATGTTCTTGAAATACACTTTAGAGGGAAGAGGAGAGGAAGAGCTAGCCATCTCTAAAAATATGTAGGAAAATATTTTGAAAAACCAGGAAAACACTTAAAAATGCCCTGGAAAACACTACTAAAACCTTCTAGAAATGTTGCCAAAACCTTCTCAAAATGCTACCAAAATGCTTTGAAAAAGTTGCCAAAATGCTCTGAAAATGTTGCCAAAATGCTCTGAAAATGCTTGGAAACCGTTGTGGAAAACACCCTAAAAATGTTGGAAAAAGGTTTAAAATTGCTCTGGAAAACGTTGTGGAAGAGGTAAAAAATGACCCTACAAATGAATTTATAGAATTTTGCATGGCGAAAGTTAATAGATGCATGACACGTGGTAGAAGAGAGGACACATGGCATCATCTAATTGATGAATTATGGTGGTCACCTTATGCCACTCACCATCTGCCAGTCACCTTATGCCACTCGCCATCTTCCAGTCGCCTTATGCCACTCACCATCTTCTAGTCACCTTATGCCACTCGCCCTATTTCAGTCACCTTATGCCACTCGCCTTATGCCACTCGCCTTATGCCACTCGCCTTATACCACTCACCTTATGCCACTCGCCTTATGCCACTCACCTTATGCCACTCACCTTATGCCACTCGCCTTATGCCACTCACCTTGTGCCACTCGCCTTATGCCACTCGCCTTATGCCACTCGCCTTATGCCACTCACCTTGTGCCACTCACCTTATGCCACTCGCCTTGTGCCACTCGCCTTATGCCACTCACCTTGTGCCACTCGCCTTATGCCACTCGCCTTGTGCCACTCACCTTATGCCACTCGCCTTATGCCACTCGCCTTGTGCCACTCGCCTTGTGCCACTCGCCTTGTGCCACTCACCTTATGCCACTCGCCTTGTGCCACTCACCTTGTGCCACTCACCTTATGCCACTCGCCTTATGCCACTCGCCTTGTGCCACTCGCCTTGTGCCACTTGCCTTATGCCACTCGCCTTGTGCCACTCACCTTATGCCACTCACCTTGTGCCACTCGCCTTATGCCACTCACCTTATGCCACTCGCCCTCTACAAGTCGCCTTCTACCAGTAGCTATAAAATTTTATTGATAATTTTAGTGGAAAAAAAAGAAAAAATCGCCATGTTTTGAAAAATTTTCTTCAAAAATTTGAAAAATTCACCCCAAAGTTTATACACCTTTCACGTTGATTCACCCCGATTTGATAAATACTTTTTTGGTACTACCCCTTATGCATAACCATGGGCCCAAGTAGGAGTTAGGGAGGGAAGCTATCTTGCATCCAAGAATATCAACAATTTTCTTCTATCGGTGCTCTAGGGTGTTCAAGAAAAATAGAAGGCTCTTCAATAAATTAATTTTCTACCCAGCCACCCTTTCATAAGCAGATCAAATGGATTTTTTCTCTTGAGCCTGCTCCACCAAAGCAAGAAGTGAAATGAAGGTATTATCTGCAAAATGATGGTGTGACAAAGGATCAATCACTAGAGTAGGATTAATGCCTTTGATAACAAGGTTGTGGATAAAATTTCTTCCCAATGCTTCAACCATAAGGATAAAAAAATATGAGGAGATTGGGTCACCCTGTCTCAAACCCCTAAGGTTCGAAAAATCCAACTGGAGCACCATTAATGAGAACAAAAAATTTAGCCGAAGTGATGCATGTTTTGATGAGCTCAATCCAACAGTGGCTGAAACCAAATTTGGCAAGCACTACAAATAGAAAATCCCATGAAACATGATTGTAAGCCTTATTCATATCTAATTTTAAAAACATACTTGCTCTACCACTCTTCTAAGTGGAATGTAGTGTTTCATAAACTACGATAACGCCATCTAGGATCTTCCTACCCGGAACAAAACCAGATTGAGCTTTATCAATTAACTTGGGCATAAAATTCTTCAGGTTGTTATTAACTAATTTGGATAGGATTTTATAAAGTGTATTGTAGATACTGATTGGACTAAAGTCTTTGAAGCTGATAGCCTTAGCATACTTTGGGATTAAGGCCATAAAAGTAGTATCCACTCCATAGAGAAGAGATTTAGAGCGATAGGCATCTCTGACAGCCTCATAAACGTTGCCCCCCACTATGTGCCCAAATCGTTGAAAAACAATGGAGAAAAGCCATCTGGACCAAGATATTTCAAAGCACCCATTGCAAATACAATTTCTTTAATTTTTTTATCCATGTTGAATATGGTGTGTGAATTCCTAGGTTGAATATTTGTGTGTATTCCATTATTATATATTATAAGCAATTGTTACGCATTGTATTTCAAGTTGTTTACTAAGTTTGACCCATTTGTTAATAGTATGATCATCTATAAACATTTTTTAAACCTACTCAAATGTAGAGATTTTACTTGATAATAATTTACCTTCAATGTATTAATAGACTTAAAATTTTAATATAAAAATAAAATACTAATATCCCCAAAAACTTCAAATCTAGTTTTGGTTTAATTATAAATTAAAAAAATAATAAATTTATAAAATAACATCAACAATAACATTAAAAGGCTCTAAATCTTTCCTAAAAAAAAAGTCATAATTTTATATTAATAAAATATGAAATTACATTCTTTAGATGCTTTTTTGGCATTTCTTCAAAGCTTCAATAATGACCTAAAAATCAATTTGCTTATACATCATAGCTAGTTATCTCTATCAAGCTAATTTTTATCCTTAGACACCTTCCCAAATTGTCAACCAATATCCTTTAAATCATTGAATTCTATTTAAAAAAAGTTGCTTTAATTGTCCTTGCTTTAACTAGAGTGGATTCAAATAGAGATATTGACCAACTGTAGTGCATTGCCCTCATTGAATTCCTATACTAAGCATGTACCCAATTCAATTTGATATCCCTCCTTTGAGAGTTCATCTGCTTCCCTATTCATTTTTCTATAAAATGCCAAAAAATAAAAGCTTCACTTTGATCCATAACTTCTTTTATTTGAGAGAAGATGGGTTGTAGAACCATGTTTTCCATCCTGGAAACTCCAAGTATCTAGTTTATAACCACACAAGTCTTTGTAAAATTGGGTTTTTTATCCCTATTTATTTTGCCAATTAAACCAACAATCTATTTTATATTAGGTGGAAAAGAA
This sequence comes from Wollemia nobilis, assembly GCA_028583015.1. Lineage (NCBI taxonomy): Eukaryota > Viridiplantae > Streptophyta > Pinopsida > Araucariales > Araucariaceae > Wollemia > Wollemia nobilis. Next base: position 5,821,430 of record JAQPPZ010016681.1, on the reverse strand, counting down.
GGGGTTTTGAGAGGGTCCCTTAACCTTTTACATATTTACAAACTGGACAAACCAATAAGGCCCAAAAATATCAAATAAATATAGCAAAGCATAGGGAAGGGCCTAGCCCACAAGAAATAGGAGAGAAACAACAATCAACAAGGACACAAAGAGATCCAAACAATAAATAACCAAATACAGAGCCACCCAACTCTAGACCCAACAAAAATAAAATGCCAAAGAGAAAAATAACCAAAATACCTACTCTAGGTTCTCCTTAATAAAGGTCTTGTTATTCTTGAGGTATTTCATCATACAGGAAACCTCTTCCATGTAAATGGTTGTCAACTTTATAGATCTACTAAGGGAAGAGAAGAGGAGGAAAAAATATAGAGAAATAATCTGAATTTGTTGTTATCATTGATGTGAAAAAAATCACTTCTTGCCAAATAAATAAGGTCTTGTGGGAAATTCACTTTCTAGATAGACATACTTTCAATCTTGATCCCGAGATTAGAAAGGAAATCAAAGACCTTATTGCCTTCTCTATAAATATGCTTGTTTTGGGAGTTCAATTTTTTTTAAATACCTTTTTTATTCATCCATAAGATTACCAATATTCTAGCTAGGAAAAGCTTGATCAATGAGGATATTGATAATTAATAGAGAGTCACCTTCTATAATAAACTTATCAACTCCCATTGAATCAAGTAGGGATAAACCTTGGAAGAGGGCCCTGGCCTCAATGAAATTATTGGTTTGGTGACCAAGGTTCTCAACAAAGGTAAGAACTATCTCTCCACTAGATTTTCTAACCACTCCTCCAACCCTAGACATACTCAAGTTGCCTTTGGATGATCCATCAAAATTTATTTTAAACGAATACAAAGGGGGAGGTCTCCATTTGATGTGTATTCTAATTGAGTCAACAGCATAAGGACCTGAGGCATATGTAGGTAAACTAAGGCTAGAAGAGATAAATAATTTAGAAGGAGGAACTTTACAGGGGAAGAAAGAGATGATAGAAACATTTCCAACCAAGACATTGAGCATTCAAAGACCCACGCAAGAGGAGTTCAAAGATCAGACTATAAAGGCCCTATAGTTCATTTCTTTCCACAATCCTCAAAAGAAATGAGGGAGACAAAGCTTCTATAAGATACAATATTTAGAGTTGAGGAAGGGAGAGAATGACCACTGCTCAAAAATATCCTTCAAGGAATTTGGAATCGCCCAACTAACACCCAAAGTTGAAAGAAGAAAGGAAAGAATATCCAAGGAGAATGAGCACTCTAAAAGGAGATGTTAAGTATTTTCCTCATGAGCCCCACATAGATAACACCGATTAGGAATGACCATACCTCTTTTCATGGGAATTTTTAGAGAAAGAATTTTTTTCTGTAGGGCAAGCCAAAGAAAAAATTAACTTTGGGTGTAAGAGCCTTGGATCAGACCTGACTATAGGGTAACCAAGAGGTATTCTCATCAGCATCAAGAATGTAGGTTGACTTCATCGAAAATGAGTCATTCTCTTTTTTTCTAGATTAGTGAGTCCACATAAACAAAGTTCCTAACAACCTAAGATTTTAAGGTGAGATCTAGGGCCTTCAAGGGAATTTCCACTCCTTGATTTGGGACATACCTCAAAATGTCTTTCCATTTCTTAATACCTTTGACTTCTTCAATATAGTTTCCCACTTTGGGACCAAAGCACTAGGAAAATTTGGGCCTTAAGATAGCAAAGGAAGGGATATTCGTGAGGGGTACATCCTCAAGCCAAGGGTCTTCCCAAAATTCAATGGTCTCTCCATTGCCTAATCTATATTTGAGGCCATTTTGAATAAGTTTTTAAGTTTTAACTATTTATTTCAAAAAGGTCGAGCCATGAAGGGAGGTTTTGATCTTCCATGAAGCTTAATCCCTTGTTCAAGTATTTAGCTAAAATAATTTGGGTCCATCCATTGTTTTATTAGGAAACTAGTCTCCAACTCTGCTTTGTTAGTAAATATTTATTCATATGCTTGACCTTCCTCAACCCAAGGCCTCCTACACTTTTCTTAGAGCACATCTAGTCCCAAGAGACAAGATGAAATCTCTTTTTATCCTCTACCCTTGACCAGAGAAAAGTTTTTTAAAATTGTTTTAGTTTTTGGGCTATTTTCCTTATAACTTCAAAAATGGAAAAGAAATACACTGAAAAACTTTGAATAGTATACTTGACCAACCGAACCTTACCTGCCTAACTTAGAAGTGTATCTTTCCATCCCATTAGTTTTTTTTGCACCCTTTCTAACAGCAGGTTCCAAAGATACTCTTTGATCCTTTATTTGAACATAGGACACCCTAAATAGATAGATATGAATTTGACAATTGTACATCCCAAAATTTTGGTAATAGCTCTTTGCCTAAAAGGAGGGGTGTTTAGGAAAAATTGCTTGCTTTTTAGAAAGTTAATATACTACCCAACAGCCATCTCATAGTCCTTCAAAATTATTTTGATTTTCTTAGCTTGGGGGATGGAGGAGGAGGTAAAGAGGAGAGTATCATCGATAAATTGTTGGTGGGTAATCAGCTCAATAGGAGAATAAGATTTAATGCATTTAATGGATTTGGATATGGTTGCAACTTTCATAGCTCTCCCAAGGGCTTTGGCAAGGAACTAAACCAACAATTTGAGTGTCATAATTTTGGCATAATTATTGGAACCTTCTCTCAACCTAATCTTGAATTTGAAATAATGAGAGTAATAAATATATAGTAATCCTCTTACTCCATAAACTCTAGGGATCCCTTGTCTAGCCCCATAAAAAATTCTCAGACCCCTGATTTATCGATATTTGGAGGGATGATTTGTTTGATTACCTTTGTTTTTGTTGAAACCTTATAGTTATTGAAACTTTCGATGATTTGGGAGGAGACCTACCAAGTAGGTTTCTCTTGATCCTAAAATATTCCTATGTTCCTAGATAACCATACTCCCCATGACACAAACAATGAGAGAGCTATAAAACCTTTGTATGACCTATTTTCAAACCAAGATTTCAAGCACTCTCCTATGGAATCTTCTTGCCATCCTATAGTAAGCTTAAGTTATAACCTCCCTCCAAACCTATCTAGTAAAGGAGAAATATACCAATAAATGATCAATTATTTCATTTTTTGACTTACATAAATGGCACCTTCCTAGACCATTTCAACTCCTTTTCTATAATACCTGCCATCTTAGAACCTTATTTTTCATGGCAAGCTACAGAAACAACCTTGTCCTCAATAGGGCTTTCTGATTCCAAAGTGACTTCCACCACCTTGTTTAATTATCATTTCTATCTTTCGACAGAGTCTTATAACCCAACTTTAGAGTGTACTCTCCCATAGATTCACTCTTTACCCAAACCAATTGACCAATTTCCTCTCACAACCTGATATGTCCAAATCATGAATTCTAATTAGGGATTCAATATAAATAAAAAGTTATAAATAATATATAAAAATCTCACTATAATATTAGACAAGTAATAATAATAAATTTTTAATAATAATATAATAATAATTTTTTAAATAATATTATAATAATCTCTAGCAAAAAAATATTATAAAAATAATAAATTTTCAATAATATAATATCAATGTTAATTAGTTATATGGAATTGAAATTGCCCCCACCAATATTATATTGTGACCACATATTGGTATTATGTGTGGTTATTATGCACATATAACTTACAAGATTCAAACCTAGGTCTCCTTCTTAAAAGTTGAGGAATTTAACTAGTTGAGTTCATCCCATCTTAAATTGGTTATATAGGATTGAAATAGACCTCAATCATATTACATCATAGCCATATAGTGGTATTACAACTTCACAATTATGCATGTCTCACTTGACAAGATTTGAACTTTGGTCTCCTCCTTAAACGTTGAGGAATTAGTTGAGATCATTCCATTTGATGAGCTCATACCATTTTATTGCTATTTTTAATTGGTTATATGGGATTGAAATGGGCCCACCTATATTACAATAAGACCACATAGTTTTATTACAAAAATTTAGAATTATGAGTGTATCACTTGGCAAGATTTGAACCTTGATCTCCTCCTTGAAAATCAAGAAATTTAACTGATTGATATCATGCCATTAGATAAATATTAAGGTTCACCTATAAGAATTGAACCTTATTCTATAGTGTAAAACTCCTCACTATCCACCAATTTTTCTAAACCTCATTAATATTTGGTGGTTTTTATTGTTATTATTATTTACAATATTTTTTTCCTCAAAACAAATTGTAATATTCATTTCTAAGATTGAAAAATAAATTACAATGCTATGGGTATAAAGCACCCTCAAGAATTTTAATTACATCCTATCTAGGAGTTGATATAAATTGAACTAAGAGGATTATTGGACTCCTTGATGTAATATGTTACTATCAGCTTATAATATATAACTACAATCCTAATAAAAATATTGATAGGTGAAAATGGAAATAATTTTCTGATCAATAATAGTTCTCAAATGACTCTTACTTGAGTACAAAAACAAGACTCAAGTTTCAATTCTAAAGTCTTTCTATAAAATAAAGGTAAGGGTCCCTTTCAACACCCCCCATTTTTTTGGCTATTAATAGATCTCTGATATAATCCTTAATAAGAGGATAACTGTGAGAAAATCCCAAGTCCTCTAACCACTTCTTCCCTTTGCCAAGTGCCTACTAGAATATTCAAACCATCTTTTGAAAGACCATTTGTTTCTACATTTAGTTCCCTATAGATGTGCTTGTATGAAATTTTTGTTATAGAAGATTATAATAATTTCACTTGCTCATAGAAAGGACTGAAAAGAAAATTTTCCACCTCAACATGATCTACAAGCCAATTTATCACTAAATTTGAATCTTCATAAATATGTAAAGTTGTAATTCCTTCTCCATTGCTATTCTCATCAAGAGGATCAATGCTTTCTATTTTTCCATATCATTTGTTTCTTCCCTTAAACTTGCCTTGAAAGTGATCTTATGATTTTTGTTTAAGTAAAGTGCTCCCCCTGCCTCACACCTGCCTGGGCTACCTTGGCAAGCTCAATCAAATAAGTTCCATGAATTCATACCTTCTCATTTTTGGCTTTGGAGAGATTTTTAGACTTTCAAAAATAAAATTAATTTGCATTTGTACCTGAATTATTGCAATTTACTTACCTTCAAATAGCCTAATATTTCTAGCCAACCATAAGCCCCATCTCACTATCAAAGGGACACATCTATAATCCTTTAATTCACTTTCTTTGAACCATTTTTGCATGTTATCCAAAATATTCCTAGTAGGCCATTGTCTTTTCCCTTGAGACAAAGGTAAAATTGAATTCCACAATTCTCTTATGAAAGGGCAATGAGCCAAAAGATTGTCCATTGTTTCTTCTTCCTTTAAGAACATGACACACTAACTTGGTCATTGCCAAGACCTCATTTGAATAGAATCCCATGTTAGTGCTTTCTTGGCTAGAGCTAACAAAGCAAAGATTCTAGTTTTTAGGGGAACTTTTACCTTCCATATTCTACTCCATCACCAAAGCTTTTATAAAGCTTGCTTTATACCCTTCTCTAAGTATATTTTTTCCACTTGTTGGATTCTTGGACCATATTAGAAAATATATTTGTTGATTTAGTCTTATATTTGCTCTTTCTAGTTCCTTTGTGTAATCATGCCAAATATGTGCATCATTTTCTCCCAATGTTAGTTCTTCTGTTGTGAGCCATCCTTGTTTTCGTAAAGTACTCTCTATTGATACTACCTATACCAATACCATATTTCCTTATCTATGGAGATGATCTATTTGTGGAAGCTGATAGTCTCCTTTGCTTCCTAGACAAGGATATTTGCCTATCCTTACTTCCTTTCCATTTCCTATTTTCCAAGCCAAGAAATTCCCAACTAATGGAAAAACTCTCACTAGTGCTTTCCAAATAATTATGCCTTTTGAAACTGGTTTATTTTGTAGTCTAATCCAATTTACAAAGGACAAGTCTAAATATTTATCTTGAATTATTTTCTACCATAATCATTTTCCAATTATCAATCTCCATAAATATTTTGTTGCTAAAGCTTTTCCAAAATTATGTATATTCTTGAGGCCCCGTACTCCATCTGATTTTGTTTTAGCTATTCTAACATATTTAACTAGTGCCATTGCATCCCCATTTTTTCCTTGACCAAAGATATTGGAAATAATTCTTCCTTATTTTCTCTACTATTGTGATGGGAATGTAAGCCAGGGAGTGCCAATATACTAGGGTGGCTTTAAAAATTGATTTCACCAATGTAAAGTGACCCTCCAATGATAGCCACCTAGTGCACCAAGTGTTGATCATATTCTCTACTTTGGTGTATAACTATATCCAATATTGGTACCTATAGTCATTTGGTTTCAAATGAAATCCTAAATATTTTATCCACTTATCAAATTCTAATTGCTTGAAACAAAAAATTCTCATTGTTGCTTCTATTTTCCCTATATGAAACCTATTGAAGACTATTTATATTTCTTGTAGATTTATTTCCAGTCTTGTAGCCATATAGTATAGGTCCAACATTTCTTTATACTTTAAGGTTTCCTTCAATTTCCCATTGCCTAAAAGTAAAACATCATCTTCAAAGAGCAAATGGGTTATGTTCAAGAGTTACCAATTTTGATACACTTGATCATTTCTTGTATTTTTTGTTCCCTTATTAGTCTACTCAAACCTTTTGCTACCAAAATAAAAAGAAGAGGAGAAATAAGACACCCTTGTCTCAAACCTATATAAGCCTTGAAAAATTTCGAAGTTGAGCCATTGATAAGTTTAGCAAAAGAGGTTGAATTGATACATCTCATCACCCAATTCACAAAGGAAATGCTACATTCAATTTGAATTAGAATCAACTTAATATATAACCAATTTACTTTATCAAAAGCTTTTGCTAGATCTAATTTTATTACCATTGCTTGTTGCTTTCTTGTCTTTATTGAATGTAGTGGTTCTTGGGCTACACATTGCTTCATGAATATACCTTTTACTTAAAACCTGAACTATTCTTTTGAAAAATTGTTTGAGAATATCTCTTTAATTCTATTAGCTATAATATTTGAGATAATTTTGTAGAGGGTATTACATAAAGATATAGGTTTATAGTCCTCAAAATATTATGGACAATATTTTTTGGAATCAAAGCCAAGAAAGTAGAATTTATGGATCCTAGCACTTGTCCCTTAGTCCTTGATTCTTCTATCACTTTTAAAAGATCCTTCTCCAACAGTTCATAAGAATCCAAATAAAATTCAATTATCCATCCATCTAGACCTAGAATTTTTCCTTTCTGGAATGATTTGACAACTGAATTAACTCCTCCTTGGTGATTTCTAAGAACAAAACTTCTTTTGTTCCTCATTGACCATCCTAGAAAAATTTAGAACAAGTTTGATTTTCTTTGTTATATTTGCTTAGTTTGGATGTTTATACAAGTCTTTGAAGTAATTTACTACTAATGCTGCCAACTCTTGAAATCTTCTCAAAGTGTTTCCATTCTCCTCTTTCATTTCCCAAATTGTGTTTGTATATTTCCTTTTTTTCATAATTTTGAAAAAGAATTACATTTTTATCCCCTTGTTCTAGCCATAATGCCCTACTTTTCATTCTCATAAATATATAAACAAATTTAAATAAATGAATAATAATCCATAACTTTTTATTAATTATAAAATTATTATAAAAAATTATAATATTATTGATTATTTTATACAACTATGTATAATTAGGAATTTAACAAAAATTATTAATTACACGATAAAAAAAGAAAAGAGATAAGATAATCATAATCATAATAATTCTAAGATCGTAGATATATATAAAATCTAAGGTTTTAACTACAAAATTGTTGGAGTATATTACATTATTTGGTACATGCTAATGTACCCCCAAGGTACCTTCATGGTACATCTTGTAAACATAAGATTAGGGTTGAGTCTTAGTTTAGAGTGTGAGTAATCTTTTATGTTGTAATGTGCAGGAAATGCACAAATGTCATATGAATTTATGTGCACAAGTGTCCTTAGATTAGAGTGTGCAAAGTGAAGAGTCATGTGTAGGTGTGCATACAAGATAAAGTCATGTGTATGCAACTGTCAAGTAGAGAAGCCAAAGCCAAGAGTCATGAGACTTGGCATATGGAAAGGAATAGTCAAGTAGCCAAAAATTCATTCTATTATGGCTATATATTACTCCATGGAGAAGCATTATATGTAATAATCTTATCAAGTGTAGAGAGTCAAGTGCTATATTTGTAAGAGAAAGAGGAGCAATGAAGATTGCATACATTATGAGAAATTAATATTGTAAGTTATGCTACATGTTTTTTACATGTATGACTTTGGCTATTACATTCATAATGTTTTTATTAATGAATGATATTTGATATATTAAAAACCTTGATTTACATGTTAATTTGCTCATATTATCCTACTTACATCATTATCTTGATCTTACTATTTTTGTGGTTATCTTATATTTGATCCTGTGGAATTTATCCTGTGAGTTTTTATCTCTTTTTTTATGGCTTAAAAAACCATAAAAGATATTAAAGAATAAAAATTAAAATGAAAAGTCATTATACTAATAAGTGTTATGCAGTTGGAATTATATAAAATATTTAACTATGGTTTTGGAAACAACTTAAAAGACACACCTACAAAAAAGGGGTTTAGGGTTTCAATATTCAAATAACATTAGTTTTATTCGTTCTATTATATAATGGCTAATAGATTTTCATGACACATTAAACTTAAATACATTTTTTTTATATATTTAAGGGATGACTTTTCAATTTATAAGGTCTACTTTACTTCTTCAATGATTTCTTTTTAACAACTTTGCTTCCTTTAGATAAATAAAGTATCATATTTAAAAGAATGTTCTAATAATGTTGATTTAACAAATATAGTGTATTAGATATTTGCATGATGTTCCTTCAACCTAGTTTTTATTGATCTTCTAACTTCACAAGAAGTTATATAGATACCATTATAAAGTTTAGTATCCATATTATATTTTGCTTTATTTAACATTCCCATCAATTTATTAGTAGGTCTAAATTTGTATCAAAATTGTAGGTCTTTAAAATCCTTAATAATTTTGCAAATGTTCCTTCAATGTATGGTATAGTAACTATGATATGTTTTAAATCTCTTTATTTCTTCTATCCTTCTACAAATCTTGTAGATTCTATTGTTGTTTATTTATTATCCCTAAGGACCATTAGAAAATAAACCTTTTCATTTAAATATTATTTTATATCAGAGACCTTATATGTCCCAATTGCTAACATGTTAAGAATTTCCATATTTTGAGCTAGATTATAATGTAAATATGCCCCAAGATATAGATTAGTGTAGGATTTCTTCGAATAATATATTAGCCTAACAATGGAAACTTTAGAACTTTGAATATAGGTACAAGGTTCAAATCCTGTGGAGGTAGGGTTGTACACCATGCTTCGATAATGAGAGTATGGCTGGATAACCATATATTGGATAAAAAACTTCCATGAGGGTCATTTCATATGGTCTATGGTCTCGTGGATAGTAAAAACTACTTTACATTTTACTTTTATCTTTGCCTTTCCTAGACACACCATGACCTAATGTACCATTTTGTTTCTTATAGATCAGGATATCTAAGAAAGATATTTGATTTATTGCTTCCATGTCTAAGGTAAATGTTATATTATTTTATAGATTATTTAAGTAATTTAAAATCTTCTTTAACTCTTTATCTTTATGAAATCATTTAGCCAAAATATCATCTACAAAATCTTTCCATTGTTTAGGCTTTAGTGGATAATCATTAAATTCATTGCTTTAAAAATACTCCACGAAAAGGTTAGCATTTGCTATAGATAGTAGTGATCCCATAGCCACTCCTTCAATTTTTGATAGAATTCTTATTTAAATTTTAAACATTTTTATCTTGGTTAAACTTCAATCAATTTTCTAATATTTTGATCAGTTAATTTATTTACCACATTCATTACTCCATCTATCAAGATCTTACTAAAAAGTGAAACTACATTAAACCTAACCATTAAATCATCTTCTTCTACTATTATTTCCTTGAGTTTTTTAATGATAAATTACGGTTATGTTACTTACAAAGATGTATTTCCTATCAATGGATTTAATTCGTTTGCTAGAAAAACTGCTAAGGCATAGATGGGCAAATACTTGGTGTTAATAATTGGTCTATGTGGGATGCCATCCTTTTGGATTTTCAAGGATCCATATACCCTTGGCATGTTCAAGTCTCCTGGGGCTAGCCATTTTTATATTGTTATCATAAAAATAATATTCAAGTTCATATTGACTTCTCTAATAACTTTGGGTAATGGGACATGAGAAGCCTTTCTATAACTTCCACTCATAGTAAAATGTTCTTACATTTTGAATTATTTTTAGAATCTCAGGCTTTTATTTTTATTTTTAAGCCTATTAATGCAATGAAGGTAGACTATTAGCAATAAAATCTCTATTGAGTAAGTTTAAATGTATATTTATAAAATATCATAGAAAACCTTACTCAAATGCAACCTTACATGATTTTCTCATTCCCAATAATAGGAAATATATATTATCATGAGACATCAAGCTTAAATACCTTATGCATGATGCATCCCAAAGACTTTAAAACAATTTTGCATATAGTTTTGTCTAGAAAATGAACGTTTTCATCCAATACAAGTGAAGGTTGTTAATCATAGTGCTAACATAGTGTTGGTTACATCTTGAGTAAAGTAAAGAAGGGTAAAAGAGTAAAGTAGTTTGTAATGTTTGTGAGACCATACTCCATATGAGACTAGTATTATTTATCCAATATATGGTTATCCCCAACCATACTTTAGTTATCAAAGCATTTTGTACAACCCTACCCCCATCTGGATTCAAACCTTAGACATTTATTTAGATTTCCAAAGTAATCTTGAAGGTGTAGATATAAAGTTCCATATGATGTAACATTAATATTAAAGACAATGGATCTATATTTCATAGTATCATACTTGCCATCAATTTGGTTTCATATGAACTTTTTGAACCAAATAATTGTTCTAACTTTTAATTTGACGATGTACCTCAATTCTAGTTTCAACAAAGTTGGAAGGAAGGACCAATGCTTCCTCCCAACCTTTATATTGAGACCAAATTCCCACTACCCCCTTTGAATACTCCTATACTAACCTACACTAATTTGCATTAAAAAAAAATTTAAGAAAATAAACATCCATAATAGTCTAAGGGTGTGAAATATTCAATAAAATATAGTGTTTAGTCTTAGCGAGGAAGTGTGCATGATCAATGAATACATGAGAATTCAAACAACATAAACACTCCCCTATTAATTAAGTATGAAATTCCTAAGTGAATGATAAAATATATAAAAGGATAATTCCTCAATCACCGCACATGTAGCAAACCAAGAGGGTAGTGTCACTAATGGAATGCCTAAGGACTTGCCAATTTCTCAACAATCTCATGAGATCAAAGCACAATATGGGTTTCATAGAGTGTAGCTTTAAATTATAATGGCCAAAATATGGATACAATGGAGTCCATGGCTCCTATTTATAGCAAGGGTCTATCCTTAAGTTACTTGGGGTGAGAACCAATTACTCCTAGTAAAAGCAAATATAAGGGGGTCTCGTTAGAAAAATGATGCACACCAAATGTTACATGCCTCTAAATATGAATCTAAGCGGTAGAAGGCTTCTAAAATGAATTAGTTCACCACTACATGCCAAAAAAATTCCTTCAAAATATTATTCTTTAGATCTATACCTTTGTTTGTATTCCTTTATTGATTGGTGAGTAGTTTTCTCTAGAAAGAAAGTGAATCACTTGACTTTGCTAACAAATCGCTAGATTATATAGGAATATCATGTACCATGATATAGGAATATTAATTTTTTGTCCAAGCTATAATAGTAAGTGCAAATAATTTTATTTTTAAAGATATCCCTATAAATTTATCTTAAATAATAGGTGGTATAACTATAAGTACTGTTCAATCTTTAATTTTCTTGCACAACTTTAGTGCTTGTACCAAAAAGTCTTTTACTTATTTCATTTTTTTTTAAGAAAAAGGGGTTGTACTTGGGTCCCCCGCCTTTGAAAAATCACAAATCTCTCCTTTAGAGCTTGAATGTTTATGAACATTCAATTATCATCTCAATTGAATTGTTCTATCTAGATACCTATTTTTTTTCATAAAATGTTTGAATTCTTCATTTACATTTTTTGGATTTTCTTCAATTTTCTTTGTAAATACAAATATTCCAAAATTTAACATAATTTTTGACATTTTCTATAACAACCTTCACAATATCAAAACTCCACCTCAACTATATATGCATTGCATCTTAATAGATTAATATTTCCAAAATTCCATGCTATCATAGTCTACTTTACCAGATCTGGATTGCTAGTTTTCTTCCTAAAGCATAAGATCAACCACAATAATTATAAAAAATAGTTTATATGAAAGCACATTGATGTTATAAAATGCAACAAATATTACCAATGGAAAACTTTAAAGTAAATCTTAATCATTATTTGATTCAGGTAGTCAACATTTTCTTGTCAGCTTCACTAAACTTATTGCTTCCTCTAACCATGGAAAAGAGAATTTAACTTCATGATCCTCTATTAAAAACCCCTCTATTGGATAGCCTATCTACACATTTGTTTCCTTCCATTAATGTATGTGTAAACCTAATTTCTTCAAACTCTGTAGCATGATTTTGTATTTCTACAATGATCTCTTGTATGTTCCATGGAGCCTTTGATTTCTTCAAAATTGTATTTATTACTATTAGTGAATTGCCTTCCATCCATACTCTATTCCATTTCATTTATGTGCATACTTTTAACCCTTCCAAAACTGCCTAAGCTTCAACTTCATTATTTGTCTTAAGTTCACTATTGAAAGTGTAATGTGACAAAATCACACCCCTATTATTTCTAATTATTCCTCCTTTGCATACTAGTATTGGCTTTTCTTTAGATGCTCCATCAAAATTCAGTTTAACCAACTCCACTTCTAGTGGTTTCCACTTTATATTATTTTTCTACCTCTTTTTTCTCCTATACCCAACATCATAATTCCATTTGATGACTTGACTCCATATATCAACATTCTTGTTGGTCACGAATCTGCCTAAGTACATAATATATGTGCGCCCTAGACCCGACCAACATTGAAAGGCCGAAGGAAAGAGATGTCCTTCGGGCCAATCTCTAGAGAGGGTTGGTTCTCGTACTAATCTAACAATTGGTATAAGCTTAGGGTAATAGAAAGAGATGGGAAATGATAGAAAGGAATGGGAAATATGGCTATGAGCCAGAAATGTAAGGTGGGGATAAACTAGCAGCTAAAACCCAAATCAAGTTTTAATTAGCATATAATAGAAAGAAAAGCATAGGAACCATTCACAATTTGCAGAGATAACTTCCAATAAACATTTCAGCATTCAGTTCTCTATCAGGAATTAAATTCAAAATGCAAAATTTAAACTTATCTAACAAAGATCATGAACATAACAGAAATGATAAGCAGAAAGTAATTGCATACACCACTGATCCAGGAACTAGAGCCAAATATCTTTCAATTGATGCAGAGAACTCAAAGTGTTTTTTGGTAGAGTGTCTATCCTCCTTTTTACATCAAAATGCTTAGTATTTATAGAGGGTTGCACCTCTGTAATTAAATGCACATTAAAACAAAATGTTGGCTAGTCAAAGATCAAACAACAACAATTTTCTCCTCGGCAACAACAATGCACAAATCAGCGCATTCTTTAGGAAGCAGTGATCCCATTTTGGTGGAGAGCACCTAGGAAATCAGCAAGAATGAATGATGGAAAATCATTTCAAGGGTCGGTGCATTGAAACACAACAATGTCACGCAAAAATCAGGAGCTCGAACATTAAATCTTGGTTGCCACTTCGTCGTCTTGCACCTCAGAATTTTATTTTTGCCAGGAAGACCCAACGAAAATCAACTTCGTTTGGAAAAGGAGCGAAATCAATGGATGGTGCCTCGAGAATGAGTAGGGTCATACTAGAATCAGGAGCGCAACATTTAATCTTGGCAGATCTTCCGCAATAGTCCCTGACATATTAAATTTGTTGCCCCAAGAATTAAATTCATCAATCCTTTAGTCTTTCCCAAAAATGATCTGTAGTGAAAGCACCTTTGCTTAGATTTTCATCATTAATTTCATCAATTTCACTCGAAAATGTTCTTGCTTGCTCTTGCTCTTTCTCATGGGAGGATTTCGCCAAGAAGTGGGGTAAAAATAACTTCCACTGCCAAAGGGGCGAAAATGATGAATTTCACTTTACCTAGGATGAAAATAGATTTTCATTGGAAAAAGGAGCGAAACTCCCCAATAGAGGCTTTCGCTGGCGAAACTGCCAGAAGACAACTCGTTTGCTCCTATTTTCGCCACTAGGTGAAATTAACTTTGAATTTTTAGGATGCTTTCGCTTGGAGAGACGTCTGCCAACTACTTTCACTCTAAAATTGATTAAAAATAGTAGGTCACTCAAAGGAGGGGTGAAATTGACTTTGACCATGCAGAAAGATGCTTTTTACATTGTTTTTACTTCCAAGTTGAGCGCCTTGCATTACTTTCACTTCGAACTCATCTTAAAACAACAATTCACCCAAAAGAAGGGTGAAAATGAATTTTCCCCCTACCTGAGGTGAAATTGACTTTGACTGCGTGAAGTAAATGCACTTAGTTACTTTCGCTCCAAATGAGATGCTTTTCCTTGTTTTCACCCCATCTTGGGTGAAACCATTTAATTGTTAGAAAAGGGGCAAATTTCTGCATGCTTTCATTTGAATGACGCCACTCAGTATTTTTGCCTCAAAATTAACTAAAAATAGTAATTCACCCCAAAAAGGTGAAATCACCTTTGACTGAATGCATGATTTTGGGTGAAATATTCTCTCTTTTACTTGTAAAATTTTCCCTTTGCTACAATTTGGGCGCTTTTCCTTGTTTTTGCCCCAACTTGGGTGAAACCATCTATAACAGTCTTGGGAAAGTGGAGAAGATTTGAGAGATGAAATTAATTAAAAAATATCAAATTAACAACACAAAGGATTTCATAGGCCAACAAAATTGCATTGTTTAATTTGTAAACTTAGAATTTTTACAATAAAATTTAGTGTGGCAAAATTGCCAACACTTTTGGTGGCTCTTGGGGTATTCAATTAGTCTGGATGCAATCGACCCTAGGCCTTCATCCATTGGGCTCAACTCTCACCTCCACTAGTTGCATCAGATGGTACATTTGATTCAGTAACCTCCTTTTTCTCTCTTTCCATCCTTGCCCGTTCTTCTTGCTCTGCGAGACTCGCACTGGTAGTCTCATATACTGCAATCACCTTAGCCCAAGAATCTTCGTTGAGCATCGAAGGATACTGGAGTGAATTAACAATGAAGCGCAATGTCTGGACCTGGTCCAAGCTGATGTGGTTGGCCCTCTAGCGTAGTTCGTACAAGGAAGACTCAATGTGGGTAAGCCTTTTCATGAATGGCAATACCTGCTCCTCTATAATTGGCTCTATCTAACTATCGATCTCAGAGGTATCCTCCACGAACTCCTTCCATGCTGCCTCCAACTCTTTCTTTGATAAGATATCCCTCGATCATCAATGAAGCTCGAGAAGTCGACATCAGCTATAACCTCAAAGTAAATGAGTGAAATAGATCGCTCCTTCTCATACATATCAAGCAACTTACGACCTTCTCTAGCTAGATCCAATCTAGAAAAATAACTGTGCAATATCACCCTAGCATTAGACCAAGCTCGGTCCATCCCACTCATAGGTTTACATTGGATGGTAGCGGTAGCTAATGTTTGAATCTTCAGTGCCATCTCCAATTTTGGTTCTAACTGCTCCTCAGCATACTGTAATGCTTGCTCACCAAATATTATTATTGTTCATACCTCTTGAAGATATAATAGAACCAAGAGCACCTTTGCTGCCCACTTTGCATAGTCTTCAGTCAAAAGATGATGAGCTTCCTTGATCTTCTCCTTGGAGAACCCCACTGATTGTGTGGCTTTTTCAGCCAACTGATTCTATAAAGATTCTAGTTGGGTAGTTAATGTCTGCACCTATTGTTCAACTTCTTCTCATATTTTTTGATGCTCTTGAGTTACTTTCTCCAAGTCTTCCACTTTTTACTACCAATGCTCTACCTCTAATCTTGTTGTCTCCAGTTGTGCCCTATTTTTGGCTAGAGCTTCTTCTAACTCAATGATCTTCATCTCAACCTCAAAAAATCTTCTTATAATGCTCACCGTGTAGGTAAAGCGAGCTCATATCCACCTGAATATTCCCCATTTTCTCTGTAGTATCAATCTTCGTCAGGTCCTCTGTAATGACTTCATAAGCATAATCACTTGGAGCCATCTCTCCTTGGGGCTTCTGGACCTAGGGAATCATCTTTATAGTGTGGGACTCCATAGCTTCGGGGTCAAAGGAGACCTTCAATGGCTTTTCTGGAGCTTGAGCCTCTTTTTGCTTATGGATTTTTAGCCACTATGATGAACTCTAGTGGGCTCGACTTATTTTTTCTGCAATAGGATGCTCTAGCACAACCTCCATCTCTGACTCTGGAGCACCTACAACTCAAGGAATGGAGAAAAGGGAAAGTGAGCCTATTGAGGGTTTGGCTTGGGAAGGGAAGTAGAAATGGGAATGGTTGATGGAATGGAGATGGTTGAGGGAATGAAAGTGAGGGGTTCGACTATAGTTATACTTACTCGAGGAGGAGCTTGTGTACTTATAGCCATGGTAGAAGTTATTGGAATGGAGGATGAAGGGAGCAAAAATGGATTGGGTGCGGATGCAAAAGAACTGAAAGAAAGGAAAATAGAAGAAGAGGGAGCATTGGTGACTGGTGATTGAGAAATGAGAAGTGAAATGGAAGTGGAAGGTATACCAAATGGGAGTGAAATGGAAGTGACAACTACAAAAAGGGGTGTGACAATCACCGAATGCTCAAGAGTAAGGGAAGAGGGTAGAAAAATGTACCTTCGGGCTTTGACACCATTTGAGTCGATGATGAGGGTGGTTGTGATACTAGCTCCTCCTTCGCCTGATCTTCCTTCAACTCTTCCTCAATATCCTCTTCAAGATTTATGAACTCTATCTTCTGGCCAAGCTGCTCTTCCTGGACCAAAGGAATAGTCTCTAAAATGTCAGCCTATGTAGCTACAACTGTAGGAGGAGGGTTTGTACCAGATGAAGAGACTGCACCAGTCCTTGGCTTCTTGGATATTTTTGGAAAAGGAAGTGCCTCACGCGTACTCCTCTTCTTACGTTGGAGCTACTTTTCTGGTGATGGTTATTTTTCTTCCTCCACAAGTGGCACTTTTTTAGCCACAAGTTGCTATTCTCTAGCCATGATCTCTTCATTGTCAGATATTTGAAAGCTTTGAGGTACAATTTTAGTGAAAGAGATCAGTTGGTAGCTATCATAATATTCATCATATATGTTCAAAAATATATCATCCATCGCCAGGCCATAGGCTGACCCAGTTTTTCCTCGGTGGGCCCTCATAACCCACCAATTGGTGATTTTCTCCTCAGACCAAGTGGGCAACTGATCCTTCATTTTGCTAAATAGGCCCAAAGGAGGAATCTGGTGCTTGTGGACTTCAGGATTATATTCGACCTCCATCTCGTAGAAATCATGCCATGGTGGGAACATCATCATTTTCTCAATGTGCCATTCGAGATCATGCCCCTCTGGATTTTTCCTCTATTGCTCAATATCTGCTCTAGGGGCAACAATGAAAACTCTTTGCCTTGATCAATACCATGAAATGACCCAAAGGGTCATATTTCCACCGTTGGGGCAACTCAACCAAGCCGAGGTCATAGAGGGTTTCTGTAATCAACTAATTTTGTCCAACCTAGCTTACTTCAATATCACCAAAACAAAAGGGCATTGTACATGTGGTTCATTTCCCTCGACCCACCCCATAGATGTGATTAATGAAATCATTCTAGCGGGCAACCTCCAATGTGAAAAGGTGCTCTATAGAAAAATATGGAAGGAGAAATGACTTACCAGTAAAGCCAAAAATTTGTACAATGATGCCTTGCATCAACAAGAAAATATCACCTTTTTCCTTCATGATAACCTCCTCTCTCATCATCTCTTGGCACTCTCTCACATGTGCCAAAAATAAGCTCGAGGGTGGGGCCCAAGAACATTCGGTTGAAATTATAATATGACTCCTTTCTGGACAAACTCGAAGTCCATAAATAAACTGGCAACTTCCTGTCTGCCACATCAGTCTTCTTGACAACTATAAATGAAAAGCGTTGGTGCATGTGGAAAAAGAAATACCATGCTAAAAATGAAGAATGTCTGAACACTACCTCTTCTCCACTCTGCACTCTCTCCAACTGGGTATGCATTCTTCGAGCCACGTAATCCACCCAATCAAATAAAATTGGGTTCGTGCTCATTGTCATTGTTATCGGAGCATAGAATTCTACCTATAAAATACATTGTACAAGTACCGCTTGCCATTTATGCATTGTAGAATCGGTAGGAAGACCAATCACCTAGGCCAACATAGAAAACATGTCTGGACTCTTAAAATATATTAGAGGCTTTGGCAAAGTTGGCAACTCTCCAAACTAGGGTATCTTTATCAGCTGATTTTCCATGAATTGGTGCAATGTCACAGTCGACTGGTACCTTTCATCTTGCTCCTTGAGATTTAACTTTTTGAACATAACATCCGGAGGAGGCATCACCCCACAAGCAAATGCTTCTCTAATTGCATTAGATGAAATGCTGAATAATTTATCCCCCTTTGCATTTTGAATAGTTCTTGTGGTGGGGTTATAAAATTTTGCAATAGCCAACACCAGTTCTGGGTAAGCATGAACAGGTGTATAGAGGTACCAAAAAATCTGTGCATGATACGCAATAGTCAATGGGATTTTTGGCATCAAGCCTTGTCTGATAGCAACTTCTACATCCTGGTATAATTTTTCCATGCCCTTGTTTGAAATGATGTAGTCACCAATCTGAGCCAGTGCATCATAATACGGATCAAGCTCTATATCTTCGTTTCACTTGGATTTTTTAGCTTTCTTGCCTCCCTCTTTTTTCTACATTTTCTTCGTCTCGATAGCTTTCTTCCCCATATTCATCCTTTGGTAGTTTTACAATTCTCGCAAAGAAACAATAGTTTAGCAAAGTTGAATGATGATCTTGCAATGCTCTAGAAAAAATGCTCTTGATATTTCTTTGTCTGCAAGCTTCTGGTTCACCTTATAATTTTTACCCCCAACTACCCAATTTAATGCATGTGGTGCACCTTGAGAAATCTGAGTGAACGTGCTCCTTGGTTCTCTCACCTGACATGTTTTTTTATGATTTTTTAACTATTCAATAATGCCCTTGCTATAAATCTTCTTTGAACGTCGTGCTCAACCACTTTTTAATCTTGAGAGGTACAATCTGGTTATTTAATGGCTAACCTCGAGAATGATGAATGTGATGGGAGTGCTCTTTGGGGTGAAATTAGTAAATTCATTGCATTTAGACATTAAAATATCTTCTCTGAGTTTTTCCAATGAAATTAGCTTGATCTCATGCATTTAACTAAATTTCTCTTAAATTAGCTCATGCCAGCGTGAAACGTTATTTCGGGTGCACTTGTTTTTCCAAAAATATCAACTAGGGCAAAAATAATCATGCAACTGATGGTTTCGTTCAACTAGCTTAATATTTAAAATAATTCATCTTCTTTATTTGCCAAAAAACAAGCTTTATTTGGAAAAAGCAAGATGTAAATTAATTTCACCCCCTTCCATGCCAAAAATAAACTTTGCCAACTAAAGTCCTCGAAAAAGCATGTGAATTTTTCTCTTAACTCAAGCTTTCGCTCTAAAAACGTCCTTTGGGGAAGTTAATAGGAATTTCACCCCGAAAATGGAAAATACATGGCGAATTCTCTTTTTTGGGCGAAAATAACACCCTTCTTTATTCTTGCTTTCTCACTTTTTGCTTTTCTTTTATTTATTTTTTTTTGACAATTAAAAATAGGAGCGTTTTTTAATGAAAAAGCAAACCATTAAAATCCATATGTGTTCATGCTGCCAAAAATGACGCTTTTAATAATTTTTTCGAAGAAAATAACCTTTTCTTTTAATGCTTTCACCCAAAAATGACCAAAAGATCCTTTTAAAATATTTTTGGGGTGAAAACAATTTTTTTTAGTGAAGAAGTGCTTTCGGAGCGAAATCACCTGCTCAGGGCGAAGTTAAATTCTCCTGGTGAAACTACTTTTTTTTTTATAAAACATACTTTAAAAATAAAATGACATTAAAAGAAAACTATACACATATTTACATACTTGGTCTAAAATTTTCACTGATGATAGGCCTTCAAATGAAGACCATTTATTGGAATTGGCAACACATGGTCATCCATATCCTACAAGTAATAGGAATTGACTTGATTCACACCCAAAATCTGGAAAGGGCCCTCCCAAATCACCTCGAACTTGTGATGCTTGCCTGATTTGCCTTGTTCTCATTCCACTTTAACACCAGATCACCCACCTTGAACGCCTTCTCAGAAGTCTTCTTACCGAACCACTTCTTCATCATTTGGGCATGTTCCATGAAGGCATTGTACGATTTCTCCCTCTCTTCCTCTAACTGTAAAATTTGAGCTAACCTTGCGCTCATGGGGTCGAATTCATCATCTTCACCATCAAGTAAGTGCAAGGATTGAAGGGCCAACAATTCAATATGAATGGGCAAGACTACTTCTTTATCGTATACCAAGGAATAAGGGGATGTCTTGATAGATTTTTTCACTGAGATATGATCGGCCCATAAGGCTTGGTTCAAGAGCAAGTGCCAACTTCGCTTGTTATCTCCTAGAGTCCTCTTTAGAATCTTGAGTAGATTCTTGTTTGTGGATTCGGCTAGGCCATTTCCCTATGGATAGTAATTTGATGAGGTTTTTAAATAAATATCGTACTTACCCATGAACTCATTGATTTTAGCATCGATGAATGGGGTTCCATTATCTATTATAATTGCATCTGGGATGCCAAAATGAGTGATCAATCCTTCAAGGAATGAGATGACCACCTCTTGGTTGGCTTTCTTGGTTGGGATTGCTTCGGTCCATCGAGTGAAATAGTCAGTTGTAGTTAGAATGTACTTATGCCCATTGGATGAATTAGGATCAATGACCCCAATGAAATCTAAGCCCCATTGCTGAAATGGTGCTTCTACTTGAATCGGATGAAGGGGTAATGATGCATTCCTACTTCTATCGATATATCTTTGGCATTTGTCATAACTTTGACTGAATTTGAAAGCATCTGCAAAGAGAGTGGGCCAAAAATAACCTACTTTGATGATCTTCAATGCCATGGGTCTCCCTGCATAATGGCCTCCTGACAATCTAGAATGGAATTCTTCTAGGATTTTTTGCTTCTCTGATTCTTTGATGCACTTGAGAAGTACTCCATCAATATTTTTATGGAACAATCCATTTGGCAACATCACATACCTAAGAGCCTATAGTCTGAATCTCCTTCTCTGTGAAGCATTGAGATGTGAAGGACATCTTCTTGAATTGAAATATTTGACAAGGTCCTCTATCCAATCACGATCAACTGTAGAGTGATTAGTGAAATTACTTTCGCTTACTGAATCTTCAAGTTGGCAAACCATGGATTCGAAAGCAGCGCTTCTTGCAAGCTCCTGACATAGTGCTCGGCCTCGAACCAATTTGGTTGGTCAGATTTCAACATCATACTCCTAGATTTTGGAAACCCAACTAGCTCTCTTGTCTCCAAGCTCTCCTTGAATGATGAAACTTCGGACATCTGGATGAACAACATAAACTATTGTTTTTCTCTAGGAAATAAAATGTTGAAACTTCTTCAAGGACTTCATTACCACATATACTTGCTTCTCAATAAAATTGTATTTCTCTTCATGCGGTTGGATGACTTGGCTTAAGAAAGTGATTGGATACTCATCTCCATCATCTCCTTTCTACGTGAGCACCATTGCGTAACTCTCTTGTTCACCAATGACATACAGGATAAAATATTTTGAATAATCAAGGTTTACTAGAATTGGGGCTTGAGCAATTCTTTCTTTAATTTCTCTGAATGCTCACTTCCTCTGCTCAGTCCATTTGAACTCAACATTTTTCTTTAAAATCTCAGTCATCGGTTTTACCACTTGGGTAAAATCTACAATAAACTTTTGAATAAAGTTAATCTACCCAAATAATGACTACAAATCCTTCTTGTTGGCTGGTAATGGAAGCTTTAGAAGAGCCTCAGCTCTAGTTGGATCAATAGCTAAACCTTTTTTTGAAATGATGTGGCCTAGGAGCTTTCCTTCCTTTATAATGAATATGGACTTCTTCGGATTGATGGATATTTTGAACTCTCGGTATTTCTCGAACACTTGTCTTAAATGTAGACTATGCTCCTCCCTATTGTGAGAGAAGATAGTCATGTCATCCAAATAAATTACAATGATATAATTTAACAACTCACCAAAAGCTACATCCATCACTCTTTGAAAAGTTGCTCCAGCGTTCGAGAGACCAAATGACATTCATTGATAAGCAAATGTTCCCCATTTCATGGTGAACATCATTTTATATTGGTCTTCATCCTTGACCCAAATCTGATTATAGCCAGAGAATCCATCCAACAGAGAAAATATCTGAGCTCCTACAACTACATGAAGAATCTGATCAATCTAGGGTAAAGGATAATGATCCTTCAGGGATGCTTGATTCAAATTTTGAAAGTCAACACATAGGCGAATATCTCCATTCTTCTTCCTCATAGGGACCAGATTCGCTACCCAGGTAGAATGCTTAATCGGGTAAATGATCTTGGCTTCCAACATCTTCAGTAGTTCAACTTTCATCAAGGCTTCAATCTTGGGATTGACTGGCCTCTACTTTTTCCTGAAGGGTTTCACTCCTTCCTACAACTCAATGGTATGTTGGATCACATCTTTGTTGTAGCCTTTCAAATCTTGGTAGCTCCAAGTGATAATGTCTGGGAACTCATGGTATAGCTCCTTGATCTGCTCCAACTCTTCTAGAGTGCAATCGATACCAACTTTGATTGACTTCTCGGGTCCCAACTGTAGTTCAGTGTACTCCTTCTCATCCACTTTGATCTTATGCTTTTCTGCTCTATCATTCTGATCAAAGAGACTCTCAAGCGTAATCAATCCTTTTGGAATATGATTATTCCTCAATTGGATCAATCCCTCAACTTCTTCCTCATCAAGTGTTCTTCCTTCCATAGTACTAGCTTCTCTTATCAAGAAATTTACAATCTGTTCATCACTTTCGAACACTTGCTAGTAGATATTTTTTTCAGGAACTGAAGGTCTGTAAACTAACCTCATAGTCTTGGGTTTTCTCACCACATGCTCAATTGGAGAAAATTTGGCACCAAGGGATGCCAAGAGATCAACATGCTTGTTCTACTCTCATGAGATCGCTTGGATGTTCAACGTTGTGTAAGCCTCAAATAGGTCCCAAAATTTGTTGTGGTACACCTTCAGGTAGTGCTTCTTGGAGACACATTTGTTCATTACTTGATTCACAATCAGTTCTAAATCTCTAAAAATCTATAGTTGTTTAATCCCAAGCTTCTCTACTTTCTTCAAGCCTAGGCATAATGCTTCATACTCGATAGCATTATTTGTACAACTCTAGGTCAATCGGTATGAATAAGTTTTCTGTATGCTATAAGGATAAATGAGAATGATCCCTACTCCTGCATCATTCTTGCATCTCGCACCATCGAAGTACAACTTCCATAATTGATCTAGAATAGGATCTTGATCATCAGACACCTTCACTTCAGCTTTTTTAGGCTTAGTAATGGTGTAA
The DNA here is from genome assembly GCA_028583015.1 of Wollemia nobilis. Classification (NCBI taxonomy): domain Eukaryota; kingdom Viridiplantae; phylum Streptophyta; class Pinopsida; order Araucariales; family Araucariaceae; genus Wollemia; species Wollemia nobilis. The sequence continues at coordinate 5,797,424 of JAQPPZ010016681.1, read as the reverse complement.
CAACCAATTTTAGTCTCCATCATGGCATTAAAATTGAGCATTGAAAACTCATCTTCTGTTCGAAGCTCATCCAAAACTTCTTCCATCAAATCTAATTCTTCCAATTCTTCAGTCATCATGTTGATAGAATTCATGGATTTTTCTTCTTCTTCAATCTTCTCTATATGAAAAGTAGAAGGCTTCTCATTATAGATTCATATTCTCTTCCCTTTGATAGGAATATCCATATGGGAATAGTCCAGAGAAAGATAGCCTCCCAACTTGGTAGTGAACTCCCTTGAGAGGCACATGCTGAAATATGACTCCAGATCAACCACAACCACCTCTTGGATCATAGTGATCTGAGGTATTTTATGCAACACAATGGGGATGTCTTTGATGACACCTACTATTCTCATAGGGGTTCCATCTAATTGCAAAATTCTAGGGCTACTTCTTGTATATTCCATACCCATAACATCACAGACTACCTTTGGCATGACAGTTATCGTAATGCCATAATCGATCATGCAATTATGCACAATCCAACCTTCCATCCTGAGAGACAAGTAGAAAGGGGGTGGTCTATTCTTTCTAGTAGCTGAAGTAGTTAGTATTTGAGCAAAAACTATTTGAGTAGGATTCTTCCCCTTATCTTTAACAAACTTTAATGATTCTTGCAACAAGTCAACTTGTCTAGGCAATTGCAATGCATCATAGAGACTAACCTTGGTTGGAATCCTCTTGAGCTCTTCAACAATGTTGTACGTAGATGCATTGGACTCCTTTCCTTCATTGGTAGCCTCATACTTGCTCTGATACTACTGTGTAGCCTCTACCCTCTAACGCTTGGTCAAGGATGGGTATTTGAGCTTTTCTCTGGCCTGTTCCTCCATTTCAGCTTTCGTTTGCGAAGTTGAAGCCTTTTCTTACAATATTTCTTTCACTCATGGAGGCAAGAGATATTTTAATAGGATAGGTGCATCTGGCTTGGGTGCTGGAATAGGCACTTTCGCTTGTGCTTGTTTTTTCTCATTTTGCACCTTCGGGTCAATAGGTACCTTCAGTGGCTCCATTTCAGCTGGGTCTATGGTGACGGGTTTTCTTCCAGCTCTCATGAGAACTAAAACTTGTTCTTCAGAAGGGACCATGAAATTATGATCGACTTCTATAATCATGTTGATCTGACCATCGAAAGAACTATCTACCAATGTTTGCACATAGTTCAGGTGAACCATGCAAGTTTCCTCACCATGTGGATCATTGCAGGTAGAGCACCAATACGCTTTGTCTGATGGGCCAACTTCTTCATTTGTCAATACGATCAGATTCCTCTCAGGCACCTTGTTGGTTGAAGTTGCTTGCTCCCTGGTGATCGATGGAGGTTGAAATCTCCTAGGCTAGAAATCTCTTTCAGCCTACTTCTTCTTAATCACCGTGATCTCATTGCTCATCGCTCTTATGGCTGAGTTCATTGACTACATCTCTTTTAGCAACTTCTCTTGGGGATCAAGATTTGAGGGTGCTGGAGGAGCTGGTAATGGAAGTGGTATAGGTGGAGATGGTAGTGTTGGGAATGGAACTGAAGTGGGTAGTTATGGAATGGATGGAGCAAGTAGTTGTAGGATAGAAACTATCATCATGGTTTGAGATGAACTCAAATTCCATGAAGGGATTGGATACATGGGGGACATTGGTAGGGATTGAGAAGATGCATTGGAATACAAATATTATGGGAGATCTAGAAATATAGGCATCATCATCTTTGGTGGAAGCTTACCGATAGCAATCAGATCAGCCTCAACCTTTTGCGTAGTAGAATACAAGGTCAAAAATGTATCAATGTTGGATTGATGGATGGCCATGCTAATGTCAGAATTGAAGGCTCGGAGGTAATAGAATGTGGCTTGTTTGGGAGTCGATCGGAGACCATCAGGGACTCTCTGCCAAGTTTGGGTGAACCTGACATTGAAGTCAATAATTTCCTCCTATGGATACCTCTGAATGGTGGTAAATTGATGCAATAGAGAGAAAGGATCCACTTGTTCATTGAAACCTTTTATCAATAATTCAGCCAACTGGTCCTAGGTGGTAATAGTGGTAAGTTGTAAATATCGGTACCAGTAAAGTAACTTCCCTCTGAGAGAGAGCATGAGCAATATTACCATGACATCTTCATTTATGATGCTATGAATGGTCATTAGAGAAGCCACATCTTGGACATGCTCATAAGTTATCTTGCCTGTACCATCGTAAGTAGGCAAAGCCTTCAATGTTGCTTGTAGAATTGGGTTCTGAGCTTGCAGATTCAAAGCTTCGGAGTGATTCCAGGTTGGGAACTATCTTGGTGGTGGTGGTAGATTTTGGGCCATTTGGATTGGAGTGTTTTCTTGAGGAGGAGGAAAGCTAGTGGTTGTGCTAGCGGGACTTGAAGGAATATAAAACACACCAGCTACCTGTGAAGATGTTGCAATGGATGGGATAGTCGGAGTGACTAACCTAGGATGCTCTCCTAACACTTGGGTGTCAAGCTCAAAGAACTCAATGGGGTTTTCAAAATTTTTGGCCTTCGATCTTGTGATCATGAAGTAAAGCTTTCACTCACTTCACGTTCGGAGGCTTCTGGGTAAAATTGAGTCACTAGATGTTCTAGTCAGATAGTAAAAAGATGAACATCAAACCTTAATACTACTCAAAGTGGAACTTTTAATGTCCCACCGGGTATGCCAAAAATTGTTGGTCATGAATCTACCTAAGTACATAATATATGTGCACCCTAGACCCGACCAACATTGAAAGGCCAAAGGAAAGAGATGTCCTTCGAGCCAATCTCTAGAGAGGGTTGGTTCCCATACTAATCTAACAATTGGTATAAGCTTAGGGTAATAGAAAGAGATGGGAAATGATAGAAAGGAATGGGAAATATGGCTATGAGCTAGAAATGTAAGGTGGGGATAAACTAGCAGCTAAAATCCAAATCAAGTTTTAATTAGCATGTAACAGAAAGAAAAGCATAGGAACCATTCATAGTTTGTAGAGATAACTTCCAATAAACATTTCAGCATTCAGTTCTCTATTAGGAATTAAATTCAAATGTAGAATTTAAATTTATCTAACAAAGATCATGAACATAATAGAAATGATAAGCAGAAAATAATTACATACAACATTGATCTAGGAACCAGAGCCAAATATCTTTCAATTGATGTAGAGAACTCAAAGTGTTTTTTGGTAGAGTGTCTATCCTCCTTTTTACATCAAAATGCTTAGTATTTATAGAGGGTTGCACCTCTGTAATTAAATGCACATTAAAACAAAATGTTGGCTAGTCAAAGATCAACAACAACAATTTTCTCCTCGACAATAGTAATGAACAAATCAACACATTCTTTAGGAAGTAATGATCCCATTTTCGTGGAGAGCACCTTGGAAATCAGTAAGAATGGATGATGGAAAATCATTTCAGGAGTCGGTGCATTGAAACACAACAATGTCATGTAAAAATCAGGAGCTCGAACATTAAATCTTGGTTGCCACTTCGTCGTCTTGCACCTTAGAATTTTATTTTTGTTAGGAAGACCCAATAAAAATTAACTTTGTTTTGAAAAGGAGTGAAATCAATGGATGGTGCCTCGAGAATGAGCATGGTCATACTAGAATCAGGAGCACAACATTTAATCTTGGTAGATCTTCCACAATAGTCCCCGACATATTAAATTCGTTGCCCCAAGAATTAAATTCATCAATCCTTTAGTCTTTCCCAAAAATGATCTACAGTGAAAGTGCCTTTGCCTAGATTTTCATCATTAATTTCATCAATTTTACTCGAAAATGTTCTTGCTTGCTCTTGCTCTTTCTCATGGGAGGATTTCACCAAGTAGTGGGGTAAAAATAACTTCCATTGCCAAAGGGGCAAAAATGATGAATTTTGCTTTACCTAGGATGAAAATAGATTTTTATTGGAAAAAGGAGTGAAACTCCCCAATGAAGGCTTTCGCTGGTGAAACTACCAGCAGACAACTCGTTTGCTCCTATTTTTGCCACTGGGCGAAACTAACTTTGACTTTTCAGGATGCTTTCGCTTGGAGAGATGTCTGCCAACTACTTTCGCTCCGAAATTGATTAAAAATAGCAGGTCGCTCAAAGGAGGGGTGAAATTGACTTTGACCATGCAGAAAGATGCTTTTTACATTGTTTTTACTTCCAAGTTGAGCGCCTTGCATTACTTTCACTTCGAACTCATCTTAAAACAGCAATTCACCCAAAAGAAGGGTGAAAATGAATTTCGCCCCCTACCTGAGGTGAAGTTGACTTTGACTGTGTGAAGTAAATGCACTTAGTTACTTTCACTCCAAATGAGACGCTTTTCCTTGTTTTCACCCCATCTTGGGCGAAACCATTTAATTTGCTAGAAAAGGGGTGAATTTTTGCATGCTTTCATTTGAATGGCGCCCACTCAGTATTTTCACCCCGAAATCAACTGAAAATAGCAATTCACCCCAAAAAGGGTGAAATCACCTTTGACTGTCTGGAATGCATGATTTTGGGTGAAATATTCTCTCTTTTACTTATAAAATTTTTCCTTTGCTACAATTTGGGCGCTTTTCCTTGTTTTCGCCCCAACTTGGGCGAAACCATCTATAACCCATTTTCGTGGGGTTTTTTTTTTGGGTTTTTTTTTTTTTTTTTCCCGGGGTATTTATTGGAGCTTAGTTGTGCTTGGGAAAGTGGACGAAAGCATCTGCTTGTTTTTTGAGAATGAAATTAATTAAAAAAATATCAAATTAACAACACAAAGGATTTCACAGGCCAGCAAAATTGCATTGTTTAATTTGTAAACTTAGAATTTTTACAACAAAATTCAGTGTGGTAAAACTGCCAATAGTTCTCTACTTCAATATTACAGATTGGATGAGTTGAGAGGGTTGGTTTAGACTCCTCTATGACTAAACAAGTCTTCCTTTTCATTACCTCTAGATTTATTTTCTTTCCTTTAGATATTCTTTTGTTTCTTTCCAACCATATAATCCAAAGTATTATATCTTTTGATACATCCTAGATTGTATGTAATGCCTTACTTTTTAAAGTGCCATGTCATTGCTTTTACTATTCTTCAGTTTTTCCATTCATCATGATGCATTTACAAAACATATTAAGAATCAATTGCCATAGTTCCCAGACTATTGAATAGTGTCCCAAGAGATGGTCTATACTCTCCTCCTTTTTATATAGAACACATTATGAGGGGCCATGAAAACCCCTTTTCATTAGGTTATCCCAAGATAAATTTTTCCTATGACCTACTAGCCATACAAACATTTTGATTTTTGGAATTCTTAAGCTATCCCAAATATCTCTCCATATTCTTATGGTATTCCTATTTTTTTGTGCTTTACATTATATTTTCTTCTTGTTGTGTATTCTCCTTAGCTATTTAACTACCAAATCAAGTTTATTCTAAACTACTTATAACTGGATTCCACAATTCTATCCTCATTTCCCCTTCCAATAAGGCCATCCTTAGATATGTTACTAGCAAATTTACCTCCTCTATTTGAAGTAACCTGCATATCCCTGCTTTGATTCTAGTTGGAGTGTTTGGAAAGTAAATTGTAGATCTTGTCCTATTAACTTGCTGCCCTTATGTTCTTTCATATTCCTTTAATAAGTTATTCAAATCTCTAGCTTTGTTTTTCCCTACCCTCCCAAAAAGGGTTGCATCATCTACAAATTATTGATGGGTGATATTGTCGATGTTATTACTAGCCTTAAGTCCACTTATTAGCCCATCTTTGTATGCCTTCTTCAAGTTCCTTCCCAATACCTCTGCCATAATAATGAAAAAATATGGTGATAAAGGATCTCTTTGTCTAAGAGCCCTCTTGTCTTTAAATGATTCTATTACTACCCCATTGACCAAAGTTAAATATGATATTGTAAGGACACAAGATTTAATCCATATAACTCATTTCTTCCTAAATCTAAACTTTTCTAATACTACAAAAAGAGAATCTCATTTATCCCTACCATAGACTTTATTCATATCAAGTTTTAAGATCATTGCTCTCTTTTCTAGAAATTGTTGAATGCATTTCTTTATGAGCTACTATGATCTCATCTAGAATTTGTCTCCCTTTAACAAATCCTCCTTGCTCTTTTGAAATAATTTTGTCTAACAACAATATTAACTGATTTACCATCACTTTGGAGATTATATTATATGTTATATTACATAGGATTATGGGCCTAAATGAATCAAAAAATTCTACATCCTTCTTTTTTGGAATCAAGGTAAGATATGTTGCATTTATTTTATAAGGTATTTATTGTTTTACCCTAGAGCCACCAATAAAGAATCCTTCACTATTTCCTAGTTATGCTAATAAAATGCTACTAAGAGTCCATTTCGACCTAGGGATTTATCATTATCAAAAGAGAAAAGAGTTGAATGTGCTTCTTCTAGAGTAGTAGGCTCCATAAGTTTTGTATTGTCTTCATCTGTTATAACTTAAGGTACTTATTGTAGTAGTTTATCATTAAGAACTTCAATCTCCTTCGATCGTAAAATAAATTTGTAAAAAACCTTGCCTCCTTTTTTATTTCACTCTAGTCTTCAGTCCAAACCCCTTCTACTAATTTAATTCTACCAATTTTGGATGTTGATATCTATACTATTGTCGTATTATAAAAAAATTATGTTTTTGTCTTCTCTTTTTAACCAAGTCTGTCTCGATTTTAATCTCCAAAATTTCTCTTACTCAAAATATTATGATATACACTAAGCAACTCCCTTTTCTCCAAGCTTGGATTATGTGCTCACCTTTTTTGAATTTTTGAAAGTTTCTCTTTTAGTGCTTTCTTCTCAAAAAAGTTTTCAAAAGAGTTCATGTCCCATTCTTTTAATTTAGATGACATTGATTGAATTTGTTTTGGAAGTGTGTACAACCCATTGTTTCTGGAAGAATTACATGTTTGCACTATCAAATAAACAAATTGAGGATGGTCTTCCCACATCTTCTCATATTTAAAATATATATTTTTTTAATTTACTTAACATCATTTTAACTCTTATTGACCAATGATATGAACAATCCTCGTCAAAGTATTAATTTTAGCATAAGTCCCTTCATCTAACCAATGATCTAAGAGTATGTATATATCTATTTTTTTTGCTATCAAGTTCTAGCTTGTCTTGTTGTTGGTCCATGTATAGTTGTCCTCTTCAAACTCAACCTCCCATAGATTATTGTTTTGAATACAAGCTTAGAAATATTTCGTACTTTGGGTTATATTCCTAATTGCCCCAAATTTTTCATCCAACTTGGTTATGGCATTAAAATCTTCTATAATCATAAATTAAGTTTCTTGGTCTTTACTTCTCATAAAGGCTTCAATAACACTCCATACTTCTAATCTACCTGACTAAGTTGTAGGTCCACATGACATTGATAAGGATGAAACAAATATCTACAAAGTAGCATGTGACTAATGAGGCTAGTATTTTATTTATTTCATTGATAATTAGTTATAATAATATTACAAACTTGGTATTATCATTATTATTGTTATTGATTATATGGGATTGAAATACATCCCACACATATTACTTGAGAACCACATAGCGACATTACAACATTTTGACAATTACGCATGTAAAGCTTGACAAAATTCAAATTTCAGTCTCCTTGAAATTTAAGGGTATTTAATTGATTGAGCTCATGACATTTGATAAAAACTAAGGTTCACCCTATTAGATTGAAATCTTGGTTTATGGTGTGAAACCTATCACTCTTTATCACCTACTCCAAACCCCTAGGGCAATGTTAGGGTTCAACTACAGGATTAATATCGTGACTTATAGTATGAAACTCCTCACTCCTCATTACTTGCCCCAAAACCTCTAAACAAAATGTCAAAATTCACACATGGGTTTGGAACCTTTGTCTATGGGGTTAAAAATCTTAGCTCCCCATCATTTGACCCAAATCCTATGGACAATGTTCAAGTTCACCCATGCAATTTAACCTTGATTTAAGGTGTTAAACTACTCAATTGGCCCATGGGCATTATTATGTGAATAATCTTACACCATACAATTCTACTTTCCAAAAGGTGTAAAATAAACTATCATGTTTAATTTTTAAATCTAAGCTCTTTTGATGGGTATTCTTCCATGTCAATACATGTATACATAAGCATCAAACTATGGTCCACATATGACTAAATAAACCCTCAACCATTCAAGCTATAACTTTAAAACAAGTTTAAAATATTTTATTATTATCTAAATAATATACTAAATAGTTTTAAGTTTATAAATATATTTTATGTAATTTATAAATTGTTTGTGGGATCGAAACAATCTCCCTTGTATTACATTATGATCTTGTTGCTCGGATATTTCAATAAATCACATGGTAGTTGTAGAAATGAGCGTTAGCGTTATCTTGTATTCAACATGAAGTACAATATTAATACATCGTGCAACAACAAAGGTGGTTGGAATCAACCTAACTAATTAACCAACTGTCCTAACCACCTTAATATGCGCTTTAACAATAGCACATATAATATGAGTTAATATCCCAAATGTGGAATATTACTACACCCCCCGCCCCATTATTCCATTATTTGGGATAACATGTAGAAATCCCCCCTGAATGTTGAAGGTGAGAAAATGAAAAAAATGTGTTTGTGCTAACTCTGTCTTTGGCTCTGGCTCAAAGGTTACCCCTGGAATAGGACCTTTGGGTCTATCTTTGGATCTTCCTGTGGATCTGTCTCTAGATCATTGCCTTTGGATTTGCATGTAGGTCTGCCTCTGGATCATTGTCTCTGGGTCTGCCTTTAGGTCTGTCACTGGGTCATTGCCTCTAGGACTGCCACTCGATCTGTCACTGGATCTGCCTCTGGGTCTACCATAGGTTTTACCTTTTCTATAGAAGCCATACAACATTTCTTTCATCTTGGTCCATTGTGTGAGATTTGTCCATCCACAATCAATATGAACCTTGTTGGCCATTTTCACTTTGTACCAACAATTTGAAGAGGAGTGATTTGTACATCCACATGAGTCACAAGGATGTAGTTTCCAACACCTAGTTGCTACATCTCATATTCTTCCACAATGACTGCAATAATGCTTTGTAGAGGAGTGATTTGTACATCCACATGAGTCACAAGGATGTAGTTTCCAACACCTAGCTGCTACATGTCATATTCTTCCACAATGACTGCAATAATGCTTTGTAGGAGTTGAATAAGATTTAGGTGTTTCAAACATGGTTTTACTGGTACTTGCTTGTCCAGAATAGCCAAGGCCTTCATTCTTTGGCCTGACATTTTGCATTATAGGAGTTTTAATGCCTTGCCCATGTTTACCTAATCCTTTACCATTGAATCCCATTTTGTTCATCAGTTTGGATCCATAGCCTTTGGTGTATTTTTCAAAACACCCAAGTTCTTCATCTTCATCAATGCTTTTAACAATATGGCATTTGTCACTGTTGATGAGATTATGAAGCTCATTGTTAGGAGGTTCAATTATTAAGTCACTGGTGTTGCAAGCATAATCTGCTCTTGTGACAAGATCACCTGTGCTACAACTGATATCTGCCCTTGTAGGCAGGAGGTCACCTGTATCACAACAAGCATTGGCCACAATGGGCTTTAGGTCACTTGTGCTATAGCAAGCATTCACCATCATGGGCTGAAGATCACTTGTGTCACAAGAAGCATCGACCGTTAGAATCATGACCTCTGATTCCTCATTGATGTCCCTTTTCTTTTGATGTTGGGCCATGTCAAGTGAAACCAATGTCATGTAGACTACCTTTACAACGCCTATAGGAATTTGAGCACCATTTATCTGAAGGTCTTCAAAAACTTTAGAATCTCTAAGAATGGATTTTACACCACTGCGTAGTGTAAGATATTTTCCATATTCAAAAAAATCCATTCCTTCCCATCATTTTGGAAAGTAAGGATCTTTAATTGATTTTGCAACATCATCAGTTGATTTTGTTACATTTTTCTTCTTTGATCTGCCCATTTTTAAGGTGTCGGTCTCTGCCAAAAATGCACCTTTTACAATAGAATTTTACAAGAAGTTTGACTAAGGTGCCGATGCACGTGCCGATGCACCCTTACAAGTCTTCCCCCTTGTTGCATTTTCTTCTCCCCTTGTCTTAGAATTTTGCAATTCTTTTCTTAAAAAATAAAAATTGCTTATCCCTCCAAAAAAAATTAACTTAGTGTGGAAATGCCACCACTTGTTTGTTTTGATAGATTCAATATTGCAAAACAACAAAATGAATTTTCAATTTAAAAAAAATGCCTGTCTTATCCCTCCCAAAAAAAAAAAAAAAAAAAAAAAAAGGCTTTGCTTGAATAGGTTTAAATTGCAAAAACAAATGGAATGTTGCAATAAAATACCCAAAATTATTTTTTTCGAGGGTTTGAACTCCCAACTGACGCCTTCACACAAGTCACGCGACCAACGATAACACAAACACTATATTATATCTTCATCTGCCGCCAAGAGTTTATTTAAAAAATAATGATATTCACGTGCACGGGATCGACCACGCGACCAGTCGCATATTAATATCTTAGCATCGGACGCTCAACCATCGCAACTACGAGGTTAGACAAATATGAAGACCTGCAGCCTTTACCTTATTCCCTTCTCTTTAAAGTTTAAAATGTTTTATTTTTATTAAACTTTAGGTAATCAATACCTCCACCAAACCCGCTGTCTCCGATTGCTGTGCACGCGTTTCAGACAATCTTCTCCGTCAATCAATTTTCAATCTGTTGCATCTGCGCTGGCTTAAACTCTCTCCCCCCGGCGTCTTCGATCAACAAAGCTTTAGCAGCGAACGGCTTCTGACAGCTTTTTTTTTAAAGCGGTCTCCACCAGGTGATTCTGCACGGGATCAAATGCCTTTTGAATCTGCAATCCAAGGCGTATTTTTCGTCACAGTCAAGCGAAATTTTAAAACACGTAGATTTAAAGTTCGCTCACGGTAGAAGCAACAAAATTGGAAACAAAATGACACCGTCTGCAATCGTCTTTATCGTCTTTGACCTGCAATTTTTCTAAACACGTCTGCAATCGAGCGATCTGAACCGCCTCTTTAGTCCAGCAACGATCTTATGGTGTTGACAATCCAATCCGTTGTCTGCAATTCGAGGGAAGAGGGGGCGGTATTACGAAACACAAAGTTAAATCATCTAACATTCCAATAAAAAATATATATACGCCACCGCTTTGTGGACTCCAAACGCAGCGGCTTGACCAGCGTCTGCGTGAAACAACAGGAAATAATTCTCTGCGATTCAAGAAACACGAAGCTTTCAGATTCAACAAAATGACATCAATCAATTACTGCACAGATCTCCGTGAGAAGGTCTGCGTCCTCTCTGCAGCAATTTTTCTGCCCGCGTCCAATGGAGTGCTTCGGTGTCGGGGAAAGATCAGAGATCATTTTCTGCAGATGTGCTGTGCGTTGCAGGTTTGCCAGGGTCCGCAATCAGTTTGGAATGCTAGGCTTTGGAGTGGCGCTGGAAACCACCTTACCCAAAGAACAAAACAAAGCACCTTGCCCCCTAATCACGATCTACTTTGATACCATGTAGAAATGAGCGTTAGCGTTATCTTGTATTCAAGATGAAGTACAATATTAATACATCGTGCAATAGCGGAGGTGGTTGCAATCAACCTAACTAATTAACCAACTGCCCTCCCCACCTTACCATGCGCTTTAACAATAGCACATATAATAGGAGTTAATATCCCAATGGTGGAGTAATATCCAATGGTGGAATATTACATATATTATTTAATAAGATTTGAACTTAAAGAGTATACATTTTTAATCACTTATCTCATATCATTTAATATATATATTAATAATTTAATTTATTAATTAAAAAATATTATTTATTTTAAAAATAAAAACAATTGCCTTACGATATCATGTTTGGTCCTCTCATAACAAAGGCTAATATTGTTTGCTTTATAGGTCAGGCTAATATGATTCAATTGTATTAAATGAACCATGCACGTTTACAAGAATAAAGTAAAATATAATAGAAATTTTTTAATGTACTTAAGATTGGGACAACAAAGCTTCATTATCAAACATTGTTATCTCACATGTTCTTTTTAAGTGAAACAAGTTTATATAAAAAATCAAAGTTGAGTCATCATTCACTTTTTTTAAAGAACTTGGTTTTCTTTTTGCTCGGGAAAAAGGGTTGTATTTGGGTCCCCCACCCTTAACAAATCACAACTCTCTCCTTTAGAGAGAGTTTACAAACATATTCTATTCTCATCTCAATTGAGATGTCTACATCTTTTTAAATAAAAAGTTTGAACTCTTGACATTCATTTTCTGGGTTTTTTTATTTTTTTGTAAATACAAATATTTAGCATCTATAGCTAGATATCTACATTTTTATTAATAAAAAGTTTGAATTCTTGATATTTATTTTTTGGGTTTTTTTTTAATTTTCTTTGTAAATACAAATATTTAGTATCCTTGACATTTTCCAATCTTGTTTATCCATCCATCCAAGTGAAATCTTGATTAGTGGTGGTCTTCGACGATGCCAAGCTTCCATTGTGCCACTTGAATATCTGTAACTGCTTTGTTGGCTCTATGCTTCTACTGCTTTGCTCTGATATTTCGAATGGCTGGTCTTGTTGTTAAATGATGTTGTCGCACCCCTTTGAAATTCAGAATCCCTATACTTTTTTTGCCAAACACTATCATACTTGATGCCTTTCTAACTCCATGTAGATCCATAATATTGATGCCTGAAGCCATGCCTCCAAGATTGTTGTCGCTTAGGGTGGTGTGGGTGGTGATATACTACAACCTTAACTTGAAATTATGTTTCCTTCTATTCTTTAACAATTTATTTCATTACTTTAAATTCTTCTTCACAGTCTTCTCTCTTGTGCCCTTCTTTTGGTGCGTCCTTGTGCACTTCTGACATAGCTTCCTTGGACTTTGTTAGTGCTTCTTCCATGGACTCTATTGTTGTTGCTAATATAAATTCAACTTTTGAGTCTTATGTTGGTTCTTCAACTTGTTCCCCTACCATAACTGCTTCTTGTTTCTTCTTGGATCCTTGCTTCTTAAGCTTTTCCTTCTGAATGCAACCATGAACTTCCCTTCTACTATATTCTCTTTATTAAATTCTTTCAATTCCCGCTTAAGCTTGTTTATTTCTTCTTTATATCCTTTGATGGTGACCTTCAAACTAGCTATCTTTTTTTATGGGTCCCACTGACTCAAGAATGCATGCTCCATTTCATCATGTAACTATAATTTCTTTCCTTAGCAAAACTTGCCCACCAAATATAAGCTTCCTCTTTTAATATTTTGCAAAGGTGGCATGGCTAAAAATGGTTACTAAAATATAGAGATCTAAACTTCATCCACCATTCTCAAACATCAATGTCATCATTTCTAGTGAAAACTAGCAACTCCATGCCCTCAACCCAATTTTTTTTTGAAGCAATTAGGATTTTAGGAAAAAACTAGGGTTTTAAAAAAAAATTCAAATCTCCTCTATTCCTTGCTTTCAACAATTAATTCTATAGATTTTCTTCAAAATAAAATTAATCTAAAATTGATTTTTTTACCCTGAATGACATAGATATCTGTAATTTCATTTTTTGCGATTTGAAAAAAATCCTCACTATCCTTGTTTCGGACGACTGACTTCATAGGCTCATATCTAAAGAACTTGGTTTTTTGCTACCAATCTTGTTTATAAATTCTCTTAACATCTCTATTGTTATTTGTTTAAACAATTCAAATATATAATCCATTATTAATGTATCAAAATGACTATTCCAAATATTATTTATAAGCTTTGCATTCCAAGGTAGAGTGTTCTCTAATTTAAGTGCCCCTACCCCTAAAGTACAATAGGTATATATTATCTCTTCCCATTTTGTTTAGGTCTCTTCCATCTACTTATCTCATATCTTAATCAATGTGAGCTTCTCGTCACTTGGTCTATAAGTGTCTTTGTTCTTCCTTTCATATTTGCATCTTTATATCCCTTTTTTTTATACTCATATGTGGGGTTGAACTGAACAAGATATTGCACCTTCTTTCTTCCTAGCTCTTTTGTCCACATCGATGCACTAAGTTTTTACCTTACACAAACTCTTATATCCTTATTGCTTTGCATTCTGTTAAATCAAATACCACTTATTCATCCATTTTGCATTTTGTTTCATTCGAGTGCTTTTTTTTTTAGCTCATCTACTATTATAACATTATGCCACCTATTTAATTTTGTTTGTTCAATCCTTTCTAGATTCTAAGAAGACAAATCATTATGACTACCTCTATAGGAAAAATACTTGTTCCTGTTAGAAGCATTTGATTTAAAGATAAAGCTTTTATTTTGAGTTTGCTTTTAAGCAAACACTTTAAGATCCTCCCTATTGCTTTCATTTCAAGCTCAATGTATTGTTGGCCCATACTTCAAACCCATAAAGCGCCACTGACACTACCAATAATTTGAATAAGACCCAAATGGTCTTTCAATCCTACAATTTTGCCTTCCTACATTTATTTTGTAATGCAAAGAGTACTCTAACCTCCCATTATTCTTTTCAATCTACACATGGTCCAATTAAGTCTGTTATTGAATTCTACACCAAGATACTTGTAATTTGTTGCTTTTGTACAACTTAAGTGGGCTTGACGATAAGACTTTAGAACTTTGAATAGGAGGTTCAAGGTTCAAATCCAATAGGGGTAGAATTATATACTATACTTTCATAACCAGAGTTTGGTTCAATAAACATATATTGAGTAAATAACATCCTCTATGAGGGTCATCTCATATGGCCTATGGTCTCATGGATGTTAAAAACCACTTTACCTTTACCTTCTAGGATACCCCTTTCAAATTGGAAGATTCCTTATTTTCATTTTGTTTGGTTGGTCAAAACCACTATCTTGGTTTTACTAGTATTTACTTGTATGCTAACCTCCTTGCAGAAATGTTCTAAGGCTTTTAAATGCTCTTTTTAACCCTTGTATTGTCCTTGTAATCAAAATGAGATCATCTACATACAAAAAAAACCTTCATCACATAACTATTCAATTAGACACCTTGTCCACTCACATTTAGCCATTCTTTTTTATTTTGGCATAAACCTTTTCATATAGTCTATATGGACTACTGTCATTTATTTTTTGGTATGTTTAGTTCTTCCATTCTAATCTATAGTTTACTTTTAGGCAATACGTTGAAGGCCTTCTTGAAGTCAACAAAACAACAATATGCATCCCCATTTAGCTTCCATATTTTTCTAATGTGATGCAATGATCTATTGTTGAGTCTTTTGGCCTAAAACTTGCTTGTCCGTTTACCCTCTTTCCTTATTCTTCTACCTAGTGGATGAATTTGCACTCAACCATACTACCAAGAAGCTTTACAAGTACAAAATTAACCATGACAATTTGGTAATTTAAAGGATTGTCTATATTACAACTTTTAAAGAGAGGCATAGCTAAATTTGTCAAAAAATAATGTCGAAGGACACTGTTATAAAACCTTTTGATATGTTGAGCTAGGTTTTCTATTTTACTTGTAGTCCATCCACATCTTGGGCTTCTCCTATTCTTGACCTCTTAATACCCTCTTTGACCTCCATTAACGTGAACAAATTTGTTGTGTTCATTGTGGGAGGATCATCTTTTTTTTTTTTAAATCATATTTCTTTAATTACTTTGTAGATTCCAAACATTTGGGATGTTAATGTTATAATATTATTCTTTGTTTGTTTCTTGTTTTGTTAAAATTATTTTAAGAATTGAAGGCAAAGCACACAATCACTCAAGATACTATTTTCTGAGTTAAAACATATATATATATATATATATATATATATATATATATATATATTACTTATTATCAATTTGTTTTCATTTATTAAAATACTAGACCACATAAAAGGAAACAAAGAACATTCATTATAAGTTATACACTCATTAAGATTGTGCCGTAATAGATAAGGTACATTAGCAAAGAAAGAGAACCTCTTTAATATCTTCATTGAAATAATACAACAAAAAAATTAATTATAATAAAATAATTTTAATTTTAAAAATAATAAACCAACTAATATTTAAGGAGTTACAATAAAGATAAAAGAACATATTATCAAATATTATAAGCTTAAGTGATTAAATATCAAAACCATGTATATATGAAATGAAATGAAAGATTTTAATTACGTCCGCGAGACCCAAATATGGTCTATGGGACCTCAAATATGAAAGTACAATTACTCAAATCATATCATATGATATTTAATATCTTTGAGAAGGTTGTTCCTTCTCCTGCTGATTTGTGTTAGCAATTCCCCAACTTTTTTTATTTTATTGTCTTCAAATAAATCTGCCATAAACTCGTTCCCAAGTTCGTTCCCAAGTTTTTCTTTGTATTTGTCACGGATATCTGAAAAACTCGGGCATTTATAGATGAAGTGTTCCTCTGTCTCTACTGCCCCTGTGTTGCATAGAGTACATATCCTTTCTTCCCATTGTTCTTTGGGCGTTGTCCATCTCCCCGTTTCACATCTAAGCCTGTGAGAGCTAGTCCTTATCTGAGCAATGAGTATTTTTTCCTTCCACTTGATTTTAGCGCCTATATACGCTTTTTCCTTGTGGTCAAACGTTGGGTTAAATTTTGCAATATAATATTGTCTTTTCCTGCTTGCATTTTTCCACATTCCACTTCTGAACTTTAATTCACATAATTTTTTATGTCTTTGTTGACATTTGGGCATTCATTTATGTTGATTTCCCAACGTTTCATCCATTTATGATTTTCTTTCATCCATGTATTCTTTCGCCTATGCAACTCTTCGTCCCTAGCTGCCCTAGGCCATCTATCATTTGTCATGTTTTCTGTTTTTTTCAAGTAACATAACAACTTGGTGATAGCAATTGCTTCGAAAGGGAACATTCCAGTTTCAGCTAAAATAATTTCATAAGGGGTTGTGGCCTTAATTTTGAGAAAGTTTGTGATTAGATATTTTTGAATCCTTTCTATTTGCCTCCATTTTGCATTTGTTGTGCCACTAGCCCACACCTCACAACCATACAACAGAACCGGTGTAACAAGTAGGCATTTGTTGTAGAATATGTATAATTGTTAAATACCCCTCTACCAATATGTCATTTGTTGAAATACTTGTGGGAACATGGTCATAATGTAATATGGATGGGCCCATTTCATTCTTATATAATCAATTTAAAAATAAAAATAAAGAACATTTATAATAATTTGATCCATATGTGAGGCTGTGTTGTAATAAAATGAGATAATTTACAAAGAACTTGTTTAACTTCCTGGTCACAATAATGTAGTGGATAATTTGTTTATAATAAATTTAATTTTAGTTTAATGTAATAAAATGGAGTACATAAACAAAGGAGAACCTGTTTAACCTCCTCACAATAACTCAACCAACAACCCTACCTAACTTTAAAACAAAAAAATAAAAGAGAATCTAACAGATAATATGCTATCAAATGAATCCTCAAGAACCTTTAGTCTCTGTTGGACAACATTGGCTCTTGTCATTTTTCGTCACTTCTTCAAAGACTTCAAGACATCTCCAATGAGATGCAAAGAGCCCGTAACAAGGACCTGCAGCACAACACATAATAGCAAATGAAGACGATTATATAATTGAAGTTTCATTTTCATTCTTTGAAAAAGGCCGTCAATTACCCAAATAAATTCTCAAAATCTTTTTCCACATGCTGTCACCAAAGAATAAGCCACCTCAACAGAAAAAAAAAAATGAACTAATATGGTTCAGCAACTAAGCTGTGCATTATTCATGTGAAACTACACTGTGCAATATTCATGTGAGACTACACTGCACTATTCATGCGATATGTGATGACTAAAAAGTAAAAGAATATTATTTTTATAGGTGGTCAATTTAAGAAATAGTAAATAACATATGAATGTGTACACATTTTTTATTTACAGTTTTTTCACTGGCATCATGTAAATTAGAGAACAATAGTGTAGTGTAAAATTAGAAACTATTAATAGAAGGATTTCAAAAATAAGAGGAGGTCATAGTAAACTCCAAAATAGGGCAGACTAATTTAACGTTCCAAATTCATGTATTTTGAAAATGGTTTACCAAACAACTCAATTATTTCATACTTTTCAGGATCTACATTTGTATATTCAAATAAATAAAAATGGGATGCATGTGGAAAGGATGATTCTCTCATACAGTTCAACATAAGTTCCTTATATATAGGAATGAAAAACAATAACGGGAAAGAAGGTTCTTCAGAAGAGTAAGTAGCCAAAAGAATATTTAAAGAACACATAAAATGCACAGTTTGCAGAGCAATGCTCAAAACTGCCCATTAAGGAATGATGTTGAAAAAATGAGGTGCATAAATTTCAACTTTAGAGTAAACGGATTTCTGCAGATTAAAACAAAATGAAATATTACTACCAAGAAATTGTTTGTAATACACAAGATTTTACCTCTAAGCGCAATGAATGGCTTTGCCGAACACATTCTCTAAGCCATTTGATTGTCATTGGCACCGAAGGCAGCACTGCACTTACTGCATGATCTTTTGTATTCAGACAGCTATCCTCCGAAGGCTCACCTAGCAGAAACTCACAAGGTGGTGGCATGGGCAAGGAACTTGACTCTATCTTTTGATCATTTTCTGTTCCTGATAGTTGATATAAAAGAAATAATGCAAGAAGAAAACAACTTTTAGTATTTAATGCACAGAAATCAGAAATCTAACAAACAGCTTACTTGATAGCACACATTAGAGACCGCTTATGCGAGGCACAATGCACCAAAGAATGAGATAGCAATTCCTTCTAGTGACCGACAAAATTAAGTTGGTTTCAAGGTTCCTTAATTTCTCCCTGGATTATTCTGTTTGCATTATTTTGAGCATTTTATTTAGAACACATCCCAGTAACATGGTTTGCAGAGTAATTTGTGTGTTAAGAAGCTTTACAGGAACGCAACAGTACCTCTGCACCCACGAATCAGATTTTCCCATGTTTTCTGAAGGACTAACTGCCATGAAAGGTCAGCCTTCGGAGAATCAGGTTCTTTGGATGTTGTGGTGGAACGAAATTGAGTAAAAGCTGAATGACTTGGCACAAAAAGAGCCCTGTGGAAGTGCACTCCTGAAGATACAAAGAACATGAAAAATCATGGTTTGTCAGTGACTGTCCAAATCAAAGGAAAATAGTACATACTACATAGCATCTGAATATAGTCAATATGTCAAGTAAAATTATACATTCTTACTCCAACTGAGTCCAAACAACAATGAAAATCAGGTTCTTTTATTTCAAGAAATGCAATGTAAAATATTCACAAACATCCAAAGCAAAATTCATTCACCTATAGCAAATCTGCTTCGTCTAAGATGTACTGCTACTATTGTAGTTCTTTCCCACACTAATGTTATCAAATGATAACACTATGCTAGGTTTCAATGCAACTGTTTGAAAGGGTAATACAAGATTGTCAGAACTTTTAACAACAAATTTTTGTAATAGATCATGAGCCACTTGAACATACAGCAGGCCAACCATCTATTACCCATGTAACTTGTAGCATTAACATGTTGTATGCAGAATACAAAGTCATGCCAGTTCTTTGAAAGGGATTAGCTCTCATTACTTGGAACAAAACTTAAAGAATAAAAATCGGATATGAAAAAACTGGTTAATCTCTAAGCTTGATATTTAGGTCCCATGTCATGAGAAGCATTGCCTTCTCTGCTCTGCTTCGTCTCCTACGTATTTCAAGTAAAAAACATGACCAATGTCTTAACAACCATATCTCTATCATAGGCAAGTGCAAACCAATCGTTCCATCTGTTCTGCCATTTCCATGCCAGCAAGAAATGACTACATAGAGATTGGTTCTTGAAAAGCCTCCACATTTGATTCAACAATAAATACACAATAGGTAAACATTATTTTTAATATTGTTAACTTTCCATTTTTTTCCGAACTTCCAACTGAAATTGGACTGATGGTCGAAATCTGGCATTTAACAAGCATGTTTTCCACTACCTATTAAAACAATTAACCAGCATCAGAAAATATGATTTGCAAATCAATTTTGAGATGCTTTTGGTGAAATTATCCTAGCTGAAGATGTTGCCAATGTCGAACCCAGGGTTTGAAATTTGCCTAGAGTAGATATCCAAGTACTAGGTAGAATAAAAAAATACAAAATCTACAGTCTTGTGTTTGGCTAATAATTTCAATTTCGTTAAGTCCTAGTGGCACTTCATAAAACGAAATATTACACATCAATCAGTAACATTCCATTGTAGGGGTTTATGTACTACAGATAACTTTACACTTCTGCAGAAGCTTGAGACCTCTTGCAGGGATATGGATCATTACCCAAAAGACCAAGCAGAGCTCTTTGGCAATGGATCATCATTACCCACAATACCAAACAGAGCTCTTTGGCAATGGATCAACTATAATTGGTTTTAGTCATGATAGGTTTTCTATAGCATAGGGACCTGTTGCCACATTTTGCACGGGGTGCCAAATTTTGAAAATTTTGTAAGTTTGCTGTTTTGCCTCCCCTCTCTCTTCTTTCCCATTCTTCTCCATGCCCTTTCTCCCCTTCAGCTATCAGATTTCGTTTCCCCATCTTTCATTTCATGTTTTTAGTGTTTTCTGCAAGGAGGAAAAATCTGCCTAAATTTGTCTAAGTGTGGAGTCCGCCCGGCTGCGCAACGCAGTCGGGCGACGCTCATCATCTTGTGCACATCTGGTCGGTCTTATGGAAAAAGCCCAAAAATTGGCTAAGTACTAGGGCCGCCCGACTTCGCAGCGAAGTCGGACGGCGCCCGGGGTTCAGTGCGTGCCTTGGCGGTTGATGTGAGAAGAAGGCCCAAAAAAATTCTAAGTACTGAGGCGGGTGGCGCTCATCTTTTAGTGCGCCGTCGGGAGGCCTTCCACGGAAGGGCAAAAAAATGTCTAAGTGTCAGACTCCGTCCGACTGCGCCGCGCCGTCTGATTGCGCGCCCACCTTGGTGCGCCCTTGGGCGGGAAGAGAAGAAAAGGCTGAAAGTGCATTGCCTTGCCCAACTGCACGCCCGTTTTGCTACGCCATCAGGAAGGAAGGAAGTGGACTGCAGAAGCTTTCTAAGGCATAACCCGCCTGACTGCACTGTTTTCAGCTTGCACCGTCTGACTGCGCTCTGTTTTTGTGCGCTCCCGGGCGGGATAAGAAGACAATAGTTGAGTTTCTAAGTTTGATTCTCCCCCCTCTTTCATCAGTGGTTTTAGATGTTGCCAAGTGTGCAGTCTCGGGATAAGAGTCAAGGTGTGACAGAAGGTGTGCCGCCCAAATGAGCGTGAAGTGCCAAATCATGCCGCACCTACCTGTTGCCACATTTTGCACGGGGTGCCATGTTTTCAGTTTTTCTAAGTGAGCTACTCTTTTCCTTCCCTCCTCTTTTTTCCCTTTCTTCATTTCTCCTTTTCTCCCTCTTCCTTGCAGTTTCATTCCTCCTTCTTCCTCCCTCTTCTTCCCCCAATGAAGTTTCCAGCAAGTGTTCCCTGAAAATTTCTAAGTGTCAGGGTGCAACCCGACTTTGCAGCGAGTCGGGTTGCGCCCTCCAGTTGGAGCGCAGTAGGGAATGCAAAGTGCGCAAGCAGACAGGATCAGGCGAAATTTGGCTAAGTGTTAGGGCGCAACCCGACTTCGCAGCGAAGTCGAGGTGCGCCCTTCTTCCTGGGCGCACTTGGGAAGCAGTATGGCAGAAAATCAGCTAAGTGCTGGGGCGCCACCCGACTTCGCAGTGAAGTCGGGGTGCGCCACCCGACATTTCAGCTTGCACCGTCTGACTGCGCTCCGTTTTTGTGCCCTTCTTCGCTGGATTGCGCCTGCACCGACGCTTTCCCCTTGTCCATTTTCCCTGTTCGAAGTGGCAGAGACAGGAATTACGGCTTCTGAATTCTCAGTTCTGCGCTTTGCAGTCTCGGAGTCAGCTTGACACTCTGAATTTTCTGAGTATGTCAGGGCCCTTTTTCTAGGCAAGGATTGCAGCATTAATGGCACGAGGGAGGGAGTTAAGGTGGTTAACTCGAAGTTGGTGGAAGCGTTATAATATTTTGACGGCCGTGCATGGGTTTAATTTTGAAAAGCGCACCCTAGTTGCAGTTGGTCCAAATGCGCCTTGCTTTCTTAATGACGTCGTTCTTGAAAGTCGTGCAATCATTAAACAATCT
This sequence comes from Wollemia nobilis, assembly GCA_028583015.1. Classification (NCBI taxonomy): domain Eukaryota; kingdom Viridiplantae; phylum Streptophyta; class Pinopsida; order Araucariales; family Araucariaceae; genus Wollemia; species Wollemia nobilis. The sequence continues at coordinate 5,775,122 of JAQPPZ010016681.1, read as the reverse complement.
TCGAACTTCGTGCTTTTGATGACGTCATAGCCGCCGCCTGGGCACACCTTTCAAGGAAGAATTTCTGGCCCATGATTTTAAACCGGGACGCGACCCAACTTCGCACTGTGCCGTACTGCGCTCTGGGCCCACACTTAGAATTTTTCATGTTTTCCGTGATAGGTCATTCAGGGTGCGCCCAAAATCAAGGGCGCACTCGGACTTCGCCCAGAAAATGAGCGCACTCTGACTTCGCCCAGGTTTGACTGCGCAGTCAGACTTCGCTCCAAAAAGTTGCGCAGTCTAGTTTGACACTTAGCCATTTTTTTCTTCCTGCTCCCCGACTGCGCTCCCAAGACGGTGCGCAACCCGACTTTTAGCCATTTTTTGCTTCTTGCTCCCCAACTGCGCTCCCAAGACGGTGCGCAGCCCAACTTCGCAGCAAAGTCGAGTTGCGCACCCAGACTTAGCCAAATTCTTGCCCCTTTTGTCAGTTGCTTTCTCTCGAACTTCGCACAATCCAAGGAGCGATACCCAACTTCGCTGCGAAGTCGGGGTTTGCTTTAAGTTCTACTTGGGCTCTTGAAAACTAAAAAACTGAATGCTGAATATGTACATTCTGAAAACTAAAAATACAGAAAGGAAAACTGTACAAGGAAGGACCCATTGGGTGCCTTCAGTGGTGATAAACTTTGAGGTGGAACCCGTTGACAGGAATGGGGAGAAGTTGTCCCTCCATGTCCCGGAGCATGAATGCATTAAATTGGTTCACCCGGGCAATCTGATAGGGACCCTCCCAGAGGGCGTCAAATTTGCCGTGATTGCCCGGCTTTGCCTTTAGTGAGTCCTACTTTAGCACCAGGTCCCCGATTTTGAAAACTCGAGCGGTGGTGCCTTTTGCAAACCAGCCTTGGGTCGCTCCAGCGTGTTTAGTGAAGGCCTGGTATGCTTTTTCTCTGTCTTCCTCTAACTGCAACAACTGGCACAGTCTGGCATCCACTGGATCCCCACTGACTCTCTTCATCCAACATCCAGAGTGCGGGAATTTCTATGTGGGTTGGCAGGACGGCCTCCTTGGCGTACACGAGCGTGCAGGGGGATGTCTTGATAGACTTCTTGAAGGATATTCTATCCGCCCACAGCGCTCGATTCAGGAGTAGGTGCTAAGTCCTCTTGTTCCTCTCTACTGTTCTTCTGACAATTTTCAGTAGATTCTTGTTGGTGGACTCAGGCAGGCCGTTCCCCTGCGGGTAGTAGTTAGAAGACATCTTGTGATAGATGTCGTACTTGCTGTTGTCTGTCACTATTGACTCTAGGACCCCGAAACGGGTGATAAGGCTCTCGAGGAACCCAATGACCGTTTCCTGGTCCGCATTCTTCGTGGGGATCGCCTCTGCCCACCTAGTGAAGTAATCGGTGGCGGTAAGAATAAACTTGTGCCCTGCTGCAGAGTTCGGCGTAATGACCCCGATGAAGTCCAGACCCCATTGCTGAAACGGAGTCTCGGCTTGGATTGGTTGGAGGGGCAAGGGTGCTTTTCTGTTTTTGCCAGCAAATCTCTGGCATTTATCACATTTTACACAGACCGCATGTGCGTCTGTGAAGAGGATGGGCCAATAGTACCCAACTCTGATGATTTTCAAGGCTATAGGCCTTGCAGAATGGTGTCCCCCAGACATCCCAGAGTGAAATTCTCCGAGGACCCTGGGTTGCTCGGTTTTCTTGACGCACCGCAACAGGATGCCGTCAATGTTCTTGAAGTAAAGCCCTTCGGGGCGAAGAGTGTATTTCAAGGCATTTAGCCGAAACCTCCTTCTTTGTGAGGCATTTAGGTGGTCTGGACATCTCCCGGTGCAAAAATACCTCACCAGGTCATCTGTCCAGTCACTTTCCTCTGGTAAGGAGTTGGCTAGGTTGGTAGTTGTTGTCGGATCCTCCCACTTACAGGCAAATATCTCGGCTGCAGCGCTTCGGGCCAGCTCCTGGCACAAGGCTTGGCCTCTGATCAGCTTTGTTGGCCGTACCTCAATGTCGAACTCTTGGATCTTGGCAATCCATCCTGCTCTCTTGTGACCCGACTCCCCTTGTATGATGAAGTTTCGGACGTCCGGGTGTATCACGAAGACAGTTATCCGGCTCTGGGAGGCGAAGTGCCTGAACTTTCGGAGAGACTTCATGACCGCGTGAACCTGTCGCTCAATAAAATTGTACTTCTCTTCGTGCGGTTGAATCACCTGGCTTAAGAACGCTATGGGGCGCTCTTTGCCATCGTCTCCCTTCTGTGTCAGGACTGCGGCGTAACTCTCGGATTCTCCCACCACGTACAGGATGAAGTCCTTGGAGTAATCCGGGTTTATCAACACCGGAGCTTGTGCAATTCGGGCCGTGATTTCCTCGAAGGCCTGCCTTCTCTCATCAGTCCATAAGAATTCAACATTCTTTTTCAGCAGTTCGGTCATGGGTTTGATCACTTGTGTGAAGTCCGGTATGAACTTCCTTACGAAGTTGATTTGGCCGAAGGACTGTAGCCCTTTCTTGTCGACTGGAGCGGGCAAGCAGAGGAGGGCTTCTGCTCTATCAGGGTCCACTGCAAGGCCTTTCTCGGAGATGACATGTCCCAGCAGCTTACCTTCTCTTACCGCAAAGACTGATTTCTTCGGGTTAATGGAAATGCCGAATTCACGACATCTCTCAAATATCTGCCGCAGGTGGGAAGCATGATCCTCTCTTCTGTGAGAGAATACAGTCATGTCATCCAAGTAGATGACAATGATCTTGTTAAGCAGCTCTCGGAAGGCCAGGTCCATGGCTCTCTGGAATGTGGCGCCAGCATTGGATAAGCGGAAGGGCATGCGCTAATAGGCAAACGTTCTCCATTTGGTGGTGAACACTGTCTTATGCTGGTCCTCATCTTTGACCCAGATCTGGTTGTACCCAGAAAAGCCATCTAGGAGGGAGAATCTCTGCACTCCAGCAACTATATGGAGGATCTGATCGATCTGGGGAAGCGGATAATGGTCTTTCAGTGAGGCTTGGTTAAGATTTCTGAAATCTACGCAGAGACGAATGTCTCCGTTCTTCTTCCTCACGGGGACCAGATTCGCAACCCAGGATGAATGCTTGATGGGGTAGATGATCTTGGCTTCCAGCATCTTCAGGAGCTCGGCTTTCATCATGGCTTTGATCTTCGGATTTACAGCCCTCTGCTTCTGCCGGAATGGTTTTGCACCATCTTCTAGCTCAATAGTATGTTGGATTATCTGTCTGTCATACCCCTTCAAGTCCTGGTAGCACCAGGCTACTATGTCTGGGAACTCTTGGCATAATGATCTGATCTGCTCGAGTTCCTCTTTGGTGCAGTCCGTTTCGACCTTAATTGTCTTTCCAGGTTCAAGCTCCAGGTCGACGTACTGCTTGGGGTCTACTTTGATCCTATGTGATATTGCTCTGTCATTCTGATCAAAGAGACTTTCTAGTGTAATCAGTCCTTTTGGGACATGATTATTTTTTAACTGTATCAACCCCTCATATTGCTCGTCATCAGGGTCTCTACCTTCGATTGAACATGCTTCGGTAACCAAAAATGTGACGATTTCCTCGTCATAGTCAAACACCTGCCAGTGGGTGTCTTTATCAGGCACAGAAGGCCTGTAGATGGTACGAACCGGCTTCGGCTTCTGGACAGTGTCATCAGCCGGAACGTACCTGGCTCCAACAGACGCCAGAATGTCAGCGTGCTTGTTTTTCTCACGTGATATGGCTCTGACATTCAATGAGTCGAATGACTCCATTAGGTCCCAGACCCGATTACGGTACGCCTTGAGATAGTGCTTCTTAGAGGCGCACTTGTTCGTAATCTGGTTGCACACCAGCTCTGAGTCGCCAAAGATCTGCAGATGCTTTATCCCCAGTATTTTCGCTTTTCGCAAACCCAAGCACAGGGCTTTGTACTCCGCCGCGTTGTTGGTACAGCTCCAGGCCGGCCTGTAGTTGTAGTCCTTCTAGATCCCGGTCGGGGAAACCAAGAGTACACCCGCACTGGCGCCATTTTTGCATCGGGCGCCATCAAAGAAAAGCTGCCATTGCTTTTCTGGTGCAGGTCCTACTTCTTTCTTGGCTTACTTGTCAAGCCTCTCAGGCTGAATGACGGTGTAGCAGCCTTGCTCAGTCTCAATCATGGCGTTGAAATCCAGCAAGGAGAACTCATCCTCCACTTGCAGCAGCTCAAGAGCTTGCTCCGTCATGTCTACCACCACCAGTTCTTCCTCCGTCAGCTGAACCATGCAGTCCTACGACTCTTCTCCGGGTATCTTCTCCACTAGAAATGTGGAAGGTTTCTCGTTGTAGATCTTCAGTCTCCTTCCTTTGAAGGGCACTTCCATATGCGAGTAATCCAGAGATAGATACCCACCCAGCTTTGCAATGAACTCCCTGGAGAGACACATGCCGAAGTAGGGTTCCAAGTCGACAACCACGACTTCTTGAATGACCACTATGTCGAGAGCTTTGTGCAACCGGATCGGGATGTCTTTGATGACACCGACTGTCTTGACAGGGGTGCCGTTTAGTTGCAACACACCTTGGCTGCTTCTTGTATACTCCATCCCGATTTCGTCGTAGACGACTCTCGGCATTACAGTCGTGGAGGCACCAGAATCCACCATACAGTTGTGTCCTATGTACCCTTGCATCCGTAATGACAGATAGAAGGGAGGTGGTCCGTTCTTCCCAATGGTTGAGACTGTCAGGGGTTGAACCAGAACAACAGGTTGTATCTGCTTGCCATACTTTATGCTCTTTAGAGATTCCTGCAGCAGATCAACTTGCCCTGGGAGCAAAAGAGCATCATACATGCTTATCCTTGCGGGGGTCCTTTTCAGCTCATCCACTATGTTGTAGCCTGAAGTGCTAGCTCCTTCCGTCTCTTTTGTCGGCTCATACTTGGTCCGGTATTGCTGCGTGGCTTCTACTCTCTGTCTCTTTGTCAGAGACGGATATCTCAGCTTCTCCTGAGCTTGTTCTTTGGTCTCAGCTGGAGGCTGAGCTGCGGGAGCTTTTGCTGTGGGAGCTTTTGCTGCAGGCAATTTTTCCTTGGTCGTGTAAGGCCACAGCCTCTTGTCAGGTGGTAGCCCAGCAGGTTGCGCCTTGTCTCTTCTGGCGTATACCTTCAATGGCTTTGCAGCAGCTTCAGCAGACTTTCTGTCTTCCTTGGTAGGGGGCAATACCAGATCTTCTGGAATGGCAAAGTTGCCTTCATCGTCCAGGATCATGTAAAGCTCTTTGTCCTCTATGGCGCTGCCCGCCAGAGTCTGGAGGTAATGCTGGTGCAGTGTGCAATCTTCCTCTGAATGCGGGTCGTTGCATGTGGTGCACCAGTTAACCTGGTCAGAAGTACCAGGTTGGTCCTCGATGGCAGCGTTTCTTGCAGGGGGGCGCCTCTGAAATTGCCGTTCTGCGGCTTGATCTTTTGTCAGTGCCGGAGGAGGATATGGCCTCCTTGGAACAAGGTCCATCTGGGCCTGCTTCTTCTTCAGTATAGTCATGTCGTTGGACATGGTGTGATATCCAGAGGCCAGAGCCCATACCTCCTGGAGGATTTTGTTCTGAATATCATTGTCCGGAGGCGGCAGCTGAACTGGCGAAGGTAATGCAGCCAATGGAGGAGGTGCAGAATACTGTACATACTGAGGGGGAGCTGGGAGTGCTGGATAATGCGGAGGAGGCGGTAGGTTAGGATAATGAATTTGTGGCGGGCCGTAAGGGTTTACGACTGGTGCCGGATTCCATTGCTACTGGGGATGCTGTCCTGAAGTTGACGACATCACACTGGAAGCTGATGGATTATGGAAATGAGGAAAGTCAGGGTAAATGGGTGGCTGTACCCTATGAGGAAGCCTGCCTATGGAGATGATATCCATTTCAGCTTGTTGGGTAGCCTTGTAGAGGGCAGGGAATGAGTCAATTCGGGCTATCTTCAGCAGTAGGCAGATGTCTGAGTTGAAAGACCTCAGGTAGTAGTGCGCAGCCTGACCTGCTGAAGGTCGAAGTTCGCGAGGTACTCGTTTCCAAGACCTCGCAAACCTGACATTGAAGTCCGACACCTCCTCTTGGGGGTGTCGCTGGATGCTTTGGAACTGATGTAACAAGGAAGAGGGATCAGCAGACTCGTTGCATCCTTTCACGAGCCTACCGGCCAGCTGGCGCCACCCCGTGATAGATCCCTCTGGCAGTGATCTCCACCAGTAGAGAAGCTTTCCCCTTAGGGAAAGGGCCAGCAGACGGGTCTTCAGACTCTCGTCAGTGATGGAATGTAGCGCAGCCAGGGCCAGAATGTCCTGGATGTGTTCGTACGCCGTCTTGCCGTAGCCATCGTATGTAGGGATGGAATTTAAGGCAGCGGGGGGCACAACTTGCTGTCCGACTAGGGCCAAGGGCCCCGTAGAGTCTACCGCCGGGAAGAGATCATCATCGTTCTCCTGGGCAGCCATGTCTTCTTCTCCTCCGGTAGTGTACTCGGTATCGGTACCGTCCGAGGATGTAGATTGCTCTTCACCCTCAGCCTCTTCGATTTCGGTTTCAGGCTCTTCTATGCGAGCTTGGTGATCAGCCAGCCTGACGCGCTCTCCTGGAGCGGCAATGTCGATTTCGTAAAGGTCAGGTTGGTTTCCCGGATTCCTTGCTCGCCACCTTCTCGTTTGCATGAAGGCGTTCGGACCGGTCTTCACGGACTCAGAGAGTATTCAGGTACTTGCAGAGTCGCCAGGTGTTCTGATTTTTAACAGCAATGAAGCGAACACCAGTGCTTCGATTCTGTCTTGGGGTGGGAAACTTCCATGTCCCACCGGGCATGCCAGAGAAACTGTTGGTTACGAATCTGCCATGAGGAAAGGATTTGGTATAATGCGCCCCAGATTCGCCCACCAGATTGAAATGCCGAAAGGAAGGAATGCCTTTCGTGCCAATCTCCGGAGAAGGTCGGCTTCTTGTGGGTTTTTAGTGTTTAAGCTAAGAGTGCAGGAAAGAGATAAATTGCGGAAAGAGAATCCAAATGTGATTGGAGTTGGGTGGGGGGAATAAGCAGCATGGCAATGATCAATCACCACTACCAACAGCAATTAAATACAAAACACTCCATAAAAACTATAGCTATCAAGCATCCTATGTATCCTCCATCTATGCATTCCAGGAATACTTAATCATCAAATACCGGAGTCCAGAGTTCAGTACAACAGTAAGCAATGAAATAAGAAACATGAGGCAGAAATGACAAGGAGAGGCAGCATACAAGATGATGACAGTAAGCAGAGCCAAGTATGTGTCTTGCATTCAAAAGCAAACGTATAGCTACAATGGTTCCCTAGTAGTATATTCCCCTTCCCCATTTTACAATGAAATGGCGTGGCTATTTATAGCCCAAGTTCCCCCCGATTACAATTACGGGCACAAAGTCCTAGACCAGACAATAGCTGACAAAAGCGGCAGAAGAGCTGCTGATGCTGACTCTGTCGGTGAGGACTGTACTTGCAACAAGGTCTCCCTGAAAGCTGTACACAGCTACGTGGTAGCACGCCGGGTGAAACTTCTAATCAGCAGGAATGCGGGTAGCTGTGGTAGATGGAACTTGACATCAGCTTAAATGGAGGCAGCTGGCGTAGGAGTGCGGTGCATGCTTGTCCTTGTTCCCATCACATCTCAGCTCGAATCCCGAGGCTAGACACTTGTCGAATTCTGGTGAGTGACACATGTTTGCCTTGAAAGGCAGTTTATCCAACTTCGCCCGGGATCAGAACGCTATCGGGTAGCGCCGGTGGGAAACAACTCAGTTGGGGAGGGCCTCCGTGCCTTAGCCAATTTCTGAGTCTTGGTGAATCTTGCCCAACTGCGCACCGATCAAAGGGCGCAGCCCGACTTCGCTGCGAAGTCGGGTTGCGCACCGGTACTTAAGCTGATTTGGCCGTTGTTCGGACTGCGCACAAAAAGGGGAGCGCACCCCGACTTCGCTGCGAAGTCGGGTTGCGCTCCAGCACTTAGCTGATTTTCCGAACACTGCTTTCCCAAGTGCGCACAGGAAGAAGAGCGCACCCCGACTTCGCTGCGAAGTTGGGTTGCGCTCTGACACAGCCAAATTCTGATCATCTCCTGTCTGCTTTCGCACTTCGCATTCCCTAGTGCACTCCGACTTGAGGGCGCACCCCAACTTCGCTGCGAAGTCGGGTTGCGCCCTGACACTTAGAATTTTTCAGGGAACAGCTGCGAAGTCGGGTTGCGCCCTGACACTTAGAATTTTTCAGGCACCCCGTGCAAAATGTGGCAACAAGTATTCCTGAACTGTGTTCAAGATTGCTATGTGATCCTACCAAATTCTCCTATAATTGTCTTGCCCCAATAGTGCAGCTATTCCAAACATAGCCATCTATGCACCAATTTTAAATTGGTCGATCCTTAGTGGATCCTCAAAATCATCAACTTGCTCTAGCTTTTACAATTGTAACCTTAGGAAGTCAACCCATCTTTCCTTCCCGTACCTCTCACAGTATGCCACATTTGAGTTGGGATTGAATGGTTTCCATTCTCCTTCCCTAGCTTCAACACATCAATTATTTGATGGGTTCTATTGAAATATAGATTGGTGCCTCGGGATGATCTCCTAGGACCCTAATAATCTTGTTTGAACTGTCATATCTTCAAGCGTAATACTTTATAATTTCAAGACACTCCCAAACTTTAGGAACCAAGAACATGCCTAACCCAAAAGTCCATACTCTGCTGACCGACCATGAATTAGTCTACTGCCTAAACAAATAACACCTATAAGCATCCTTCCTTATTGCACTAGGTAAATACCAGTATATGCTGTCAATAACATTGGCATATGACCATAGGATATCAATCCCTAGGGTCTCTCAACAAAATCTATTTTCCCTTACTGCTCCTTTTTCTCTTTTTGCTATCTCTTGACAAACCAGGTTGTGGGGGTTCATATTCTGTCATTTCAACTTGGGGTGGCACATTTGAGTTTGTCATATTCTCCAAAATCTATTGAATCGTTTTTGCCAAAGAGTCACCACTCACTATTATGGTCTCCATCTCGCCATCTGATGAACAATCTGGCCTACTCGAGACACAGTACACTAAAATTCAACACAACACAAGACTCGCTAAGTGAGGCATATTGAGCAAAAAGAGCAAGGCACACCAAACACATTGAGTGGGGCACACTAGGAAGCGGGATGCACTGGCACACTGAAGCAAGGCACACTAAACATGCACTAGGAAACGGAGCATACTTGAGAAACAAACCAAGGCACACTATGTGGGGTGTGCTAGGACACGCCAAGCAGGTCGCACAAAGACACGGAACGTACCTTGTTTTGAGACTTAGTTTAAACGGGGAAGGTAGGAAAAGGAGTGCATCGGGAAATGAGGTGCACTCATTAATAAAAAATGAAACATGGCGTAGCAATACTTAAAAAAAAACGCAAACTAGTTTCTGATTCACCAGATCACTTATACGCAAGTGAAGAGCATACTACTAGTGTTGGAGGCTTTCTGATTCACCAGATCGCATTACGCGGCAAGTGAAGAGCATAATACCAACAAAAAAAGCATGGCAGAAAATAGAAGGAAAATATTAAACTTAATAAAAAAATATGAGTTAGGAAAGGAACAAAAGACATGAGATTGAATTTTATTCCGATAAAAAGAAGTAATACAACATCAAAACTCCAAACGCGTTTCCACCTACGGGTCTCATTAGCGGAGTGGGGAAGGAAAAAAATAAGAATCTAAAAGGAAAAGTTGTGGAAAAATGGGGAAGGTGGAAAGGGAATACCAGAAGAAACGTTGGCAATGGAAAGCCTTGAGTCTCCAAATTTACGGCTCTATAGATGTGACAGTCACGGAAGTCGTTAGCTGCAATCCTTTTCTTGCTTTCATGCTTCCCTTGAGTGGTTGCAGGCTTGCAGCCTTGAAATTCAGTCGACTACTCTAAAAAGCAAAAACCCTCAAGTTGCCATGCAGCTGAAAACTGTGCCCTAGGAGTCTTCTCCAAAAATTTGAAACCGTACATTCCATTATTTTTCAGTGTGCTCAAATGGGTCTCTCGTGGAATCAGAATTCGTTGAGCAAATTGGTAGTTGCAAAGAATCTCCTCAGAGCATAATTGGGGGTTTTGGTGTTTAAAGGGTGAAAAGTAAATTCTATCTTCACTTTCAACCCTTTTATAGTAAGTGGACAGCCTTGCTTTTCTTTGTTTTTAGCTTTATTTTCTTAAACAAATGAAAAAGGAAAAATGAATTTTTTTAGAAAAAGATCGATGGAGACAAGAAATTGAACATACCGATTCAGGATTTTCACTTGATTGGAACGGGGCTTCTATTTGTTGTTTTGACAAGTCGGGGTGTGACTAGCCCAAACTGGGCAAGCCTTGTAGGGAGCAGAGCAAACCACCTTGAAAAACGGGGAGCATCATCTCGAGTGGGACGTATCCCTATGGAGTGAGGTGCACTTATATGGACTAGGGCACATCCTAGACTTAGGCAACCTTTTTTTTTTAACATCACAATTCACATTTCACAGATTCGTTGGCTGCTATTCTTGCTGTGCAGGTTGCTTCTGATGACCGGCTCTAAAATGTAGCTAATTTTCCTCTTGACGCCAACGTTTCAATTCAAAATCATCCAACATCTATGAAAAAAACGTAGGTTGGATGGTATTAATGGTGTACTACCAAGACGTCTTCCCTAACTCAAAACTTGGTGGACACACTAATGAATAGTATATCCCCTCATTAGAAGATTGTATAGATTTGAATGCAAAAATTGAAGTTTTAAAACCTAAGGCAGCTTTTGCCCCTTTTATATTTCCCTAATCTAAGACTTGATGCTAGAGATCTAGAGAAGAATATTCCCTTTCGGCCCTGAAGTGGTTGGAAGCAAGAATAGATGCATGAAATTTCACGATTATGACCACTTCCTTGCTTATCGTGTCATCCCATGGTGGACTTTGGTATTGGTAACTAGTTTGGGCCTTTGTTCCTATGTGACCAAATAACAGATCATTCCTAGGCAATGGTGATTTCTCTTCATATTGTTCTTTGACAAATCTCCTACCATCCTCCACAGTGCCAAACTGTTGGAATGTGGGCCCTACCTCAGCTTTACTCCCCAAAGTTATGGGAAGCCACATCATTCTTAGGATAATGACCTCAAAATTGCTTAGTGTGATTCCTTCATTTGAACTCTTCTAAACACTTTTGGGGCTTGCAGGTGGATCCATACCTATTGGTTGAACAATGCTTGTTTCTGAAATTTCCTCTTTAAGGAGAACTTTTCTGCAACAAGTCTTATCATAAACTCTTCCAGACTCATAAATTCTTTTTCCTCTAGGATAAAATTGAATGTCTAATACTCTGGAGGAAAAGTTGCTACCATCGTTCCTATAGCCTCTTCCTCTTCTAGCGGAGACATGCATGCCACGTATACTACTTCAACCTTTAAATCCTTATCCTCCATATCTTTGCTTTCTACTTCAGGTTCCCTTTCTGGTTAACAAGATGTTCCATGAATTTGGTAGCCTTCTTTTGGAATTTCTTATTGGAAGAAATGGAACACTTCTATGAATGGGGGCTCATCTCACAACTCTTCTAGTGTTACCATTTTTCTTCCCTTTCTATCCATTTTGTAGGGTCCAGTATTATAGTCTCAAGTTTTAGGTGTGGACTTGTCTCCATCACCTCTATGGATTCTCCTTTTCTATCCAGAAGGACAAATACTTCACACTTCTCTATGAGTTCTACCCCTTCATCTTAGAATCTCCATCTACTATTTCAGGTTCTATCCCTTGTGGCAAGGGGCATGACTCTTGATGCTTAGGTGCGGAATATTTAGAAGGAATTATCAACCCATCAGAGTGATTACTATACATGACAAAACCTTGGAAAGCTGAACAATTTCTGCCCATTGAGGATGTTTTAGGCATTGCATGGACTTGCATTGTATCAACCTAAGGTACAACCACTTGACTTATCGCTAATTGGTTCATTGTGAGTTGATCATCCATTGGTTGACTAAATACAGTGGGCTGATTGTGCTTGGCCAGCCATCCAAAAATTTCCCTATGGAGGAATCAACCAGTTCCCTTGATCAGTCAGCTGAAAATTCCTTGTTGAGGAATCAACCTATTCCCTTCATTGAGTTCATACTCCTGGAAACCTGTGTATAGAATGACTTAAGAGTTGAAACCATAAACTTGAGTTTGTCCAATTGCTTTCACAATTCTTGTTGGTCTTGAGGGACTAGTAGACACTGGGGATCTTGGGGAAACTATGGATATTGGGGTAATTGTTGTGGGGAAGGGTGTTGGAACTGTGAGATGGGCATATCAATCATATGGGTAGGGTATTCTTGCTAATTGAATGCTACAAGGTTTTGTTGGTGAATGAATTGAGACGGCTAAGGTACTTACTTGTATTATACGGGTTGGCCATACTACCCCTGCTCATGTGACATTTGGTATACAGGTGGTCCTATAGGGGTTGTTGAAGGATTTGGTGATTTGGTACCTAGGACATACTTAGCATCATTGGGGCATTTCCTCCCAACGGTGTTGTCATGTTGTTGACCAAAACCCACTTGGGTTGAAATCCTTATTTGATATTCATGAATTAAACTGGCAAATATTGAAATATAGGCCGAGAATAAAGGCTTTCAAAGCAAGGCGCACTACCAGAGTAGGGTGCACTTGACAGAGCAAAGTGCACTGGCAAAGCAGGGTGCACTTGACAAAGCGAAGCACACTAGTAGAGTAGGGTGCATTGAGCGGGGTGCAATGAGCAAAGCAAGGCGCACCTAACACTTCGAAAAAAATATGTCACTGGTTTTTGGCTTCACTTACTTCTGTTTTCACTGATTACCATTTTCGCTCATTCTTGTAAAAGCAAGACTTGACAGATCACAATTTAAGCAAGATTCTAGATCAATTTAAATGGAGACACCATTTCCATGAAAATTACGAACGAAAAATATGAAACCTGAATTGAAAAGCAACTCGTAAAGTTTCAATGCAAAAATATTTCCAGGTTTCATGCATGTTAGTGTAACACACAAGCCCTTTTAGAGATATGAAAAAAATATAAGTGTACTTTGTGCAAATCTGCAAAATTATGTGCGGGTGGGTTAAGATCAATTTCATACCAAAATTGCACCTCCGTGTCCCGCCGGGCATGCCAAAACTATCGAACACAGAAATCGCCAAGTGCTACTTGCGCTCATGAGTGTAGTTCAATAAAAGGATGGGGAGGGTTTTACTTTCCCCAACATCCAGATTTGGGTCGATTGGGGGATTAAAAAAACTAATCTAGGCGTGCAAAAATTGAAATCTAAGCTAATTGTATGGAAAGTAAATCTGATCTACGTTATGGGAGAAATAGGTGTGAGAAAGAAATAAAGAAAGCAGAAATATGGCCAAATCCAAGGCCAGATCAGCGTTGGTACAATCGGCAAATCCAAAAAGGACAATATAACTTCAATGCAATCAAATCTTCAAAGGTAACCAGCAATATCATGAAAGGACTAACAGAGGAGCCACTAGTTCCAAGCATTCTTGAATAAAAGGTCGCAGACATGATCATTTTAGAATGTCATGCACAATCTTGCTTTATTGATGATCAGAATGTTAAGTACAACTGATTTCCAAAGAGTGGCTCTGGTATGCTAGGTAGCCAAAAGACCCTTACATTGAGAATTGATCTCTTATATATACTTGAAAAATAAACCCTAATCTATTTCTAGACTAGCAGTTCTCTCTTTAAAATTTGAAATTGAATAAATCAACCCCAATCTATTTCTGGACTTGTAGTTCTATCTCTAAACTTTCAGTCCAAATATGCATGCAGATTTGCCAAAATTAGGCATGCAGTCCGAAGTGAGGTGCCCAAGGTTGAAAGCGGGGCGCACCTACACTGAGCGGGGTACCTCGCCTCAAAAAGGGCGCACCTATGCTGAGTGGGGGGCACTACCAAAAGCAAGGTGCACCTGCATTGAGTGGGGCACACCATCACTAGAGTGGAGCGCACCTGCCTGGAGCCAGGCACATCCAACTGAAGGAAGACGCATTTGGGGCCTCAACTTGGTCTTCTTCACGTTCTTCATCTCATTTTGCATGGCAGCTCTTTGTCTAGAGATGGTGGTAGTAGTCAACTACTACATTAACCAAAACCAAACAAGGGTTTTCAGCAATATACTCATTATCGTTTGTTTTATTTCCAATTCATTTTATTATAGGCTTAATATGCTGTATGGATGCTAAGGTGGGGATAGAACTGCTCATAGTCATAGCTGTGCTCATATGAAATGAAAGCATTATAAGATGATCTAACCACAAAGACTCCTTTAACTATAAAATGTGCCTAGATCCTAAATCTCCATGGGCATAACCCAATAGACACAACCACAAAAATGAAACTCAATAAACGAATCCTAAAAAGAATCAGAATACCATGGAGAGCACATGTATTGACAAGTTGTGAGAGAAGTAAATTAGGGTCGCGTACAGACAAGCAATTAAAGAGGAGGACCTGGAGACAAAACACACAGTTTATATGGTATGAGTCAGTATAAAATAAAAAAATAGAAAAAAACTTAAAACTTGTATAGATTGTCATTTCTCATATTCATACTATGAAAGCTTTTCATCATCAGCAGAAATATGCACAGAAAATAGAAAAACATCAGATGGGTGAAAAGCTAACCTGTTTAGAATTCATTTTAGCACTTCCTATACTTTTCTGCCGAGGGTCAAAATTTGACATGACTTGACTGAAGCTATTTTGAGTTTCATTCAAAATTTCATGGGCCTGGACAAGTGATTGCTTATCCACTTCAATTGAAGAAGAAAACCACTTTGCACATGCTTCCATGCTTTCAGGACTGTGTGCTCCATCCAAATAGAAAATCAGCTCACTGGAATCAGCATTTTCAGTTCCTTCCCTATTACGCTGTTTATGTTGTGTGACATATAAATCAGGAATAACTTGTGCACGTCCAGGAATATTGGCCAGTGCTAGCCCTTTAATGAAGGAGTCTGGTAAGTATCCTCCCGAATTTGCCTGCCGCATCACACTTCATGTTAATTAAGGCCATCTAATCAAAACTTTGAGATAAAACAAAAATTCATAAATAAAGAAAAGCAAAATATATATTTGCTAAGACAAGACATGAACAAACATTCTCATGCAGATCAAAATCTTCAGAATGTCCGGTTCTCTTAAGCCAAGAAGAACAGAGGGCAATGGCTAAGCCCGCATTTATATTTTGATGATCACCAGCCAAGCCCAGCTTCAAACCACCTAGTCTAGAAGGTTCCAAAGGTGTTGCTATGCGGAGAGGTATCTGCAATGGGTAAATAAAGTTTTTAGTAAAGTATCGCTCCATTCAGAAAATATTTTCAAGATTTCATAAATGAAAACATTTCAAACAAGAACATGGAAATTACAGATACTGAAACAGAAAAAAGGATTGCCAGTCCAAGAATTACGCTAAATTACTAACAAAATCAAAATTAACTACTTACAAAATACTTGAATATTTGGCTTGAACCATATGAACTATGAGATGGGACTTTCTTAGCAAACACACAAGGAATGTAGCAGCATAAAAATGTTCAACAGATACAATCAGACCAGATATGTATTTCAAGCATTTTGAAAGAAAGTTATCTCTTTTGATTATCTTCAAGTACAACTTATTGTTTTTATTGTAATTCAGTAAGTTTGAGAATTAAAAAATCACTAGAAAGTTAGAAACCCCTCAATGTCCGTGGGGCTTTTGAAAGTTGAAACCAAATATTCAATATGATTTGACTATATTCAGTATCACTATTTATTGGTTCTGTCACAATTCAGTCAAGTGCAATGCAAAGTGGACTCATAGCAAAAAGAGAAAGTTTCAACTACGTTATTCATGAGACAATTCAGAAGGATTCCACTGCTCTTCATTAAGGTTTACTATTGAGCTGGAATAAGCAAATATACTTTAAGAAATGAAAATTTCTGAGAGAAACAGAGACTACATCCTCATGAGATTCGTAGCTGATTAGTACCTAATGATGAACATTATCAAAAAATATCAATGCAAGTCCTTAGAGAGTCACACTTGATACAAAAATCCCACTTAGCTGCTTCCATGCATCCTCCAACTACCCGACACCTCATCATTTTCTTAAATTACATTTGACATGCATGTGACTTATATTTACATTTCATTTCGTGAGTCACTTTATGACTTAACAATACATAACTTAACATTACACATTATCATATGAAATATTACATTATGACTTTATTAATTATACGTACGCACATTTCGTCAAACACTTTGCGTACGAACTACAAAATAACACAAAATGGCAAAACTTATTTACTAATTACGCAGACATATCAATTTGCCTGCCTACACCATCTGGGTGACCTTCCATATTCAATACAATGGATTTCCAACACACCAAAGATAGTGTATAAAGAGAGATGCATCCCTAACTGTAAAAATTAGTAATGAAAGCAATGATATAGCCTCACAACTCTTCTCAGAGATTGTTTGCATTGTACTTTGTTTTCTGAGCAATAAAATCATTTTGTTATTTTGATTATATTTTTGTGTTTGGATTTGTCATACTTTGTTATTTTAAAATTGCACTCTTTCTTTGTCTTCCTTAACTCAAAATTCTGAGTTTCGAATCACGTTTGCTATTGGGAAGGTCTTCACATCATGGCCTTTTTGCCCAACAAGGTGAAATTTTAGGTGATGGATACCTCCTCTCATGCCCTTGCCAAAATACTCAGCAAAGACTTGATTTGGCAAAGTACCTTTCAAGCCATGTTTCCACATAGGGTCCATCCTTGGACTTAGAGTTGGGGTTGTTGGATTTGGCTCGTTGCTATATCCACGAGTTCCTTGGCCCTCACCCGAAAAATCCATCTATTTTTTAAGGCAAAGAGAGAGAGAGAGAGGGGTCAGAATTACGAGTCTAAGAATGGCCTTAGAGGTTTAGGAATAGTAGAGAAGAGAGAAAACAAAGGAAAATTAAAATTAAAAAATAATGTTTAAGGACAAAAATCTCCCTCTAAAATCTTGTGCCAAGGATGAAATCTTCATAAAGAGGTGTTAAATCCATTAAATCATTCTCCAAATGCATTCTACAATGTCTGGTAGGCAGAGTTTTCAGTCACAAGCAGAAGGAAAAAAAACATGCAAAAAGGGTATTTCCCCTTTTTAGGCTTCTTGAATTTTGCCAAGAATTAAGTGAGTTTTTGGTGATTTTTTCAGCAATTTCTTGGCACCAAGAAAAGGTGCCTATTTTCTCGCTAACACTATTTTCTTGCTAAAAAAACGAGTTCTTGTGATTTCTCTACGATTTGCCTAACTATGGTCCAAACTAAAGAGGTAGATGTTTATTACCAAATTTCTTTCATTGTCTAAATGTTTGTTTATTGTGGATATTGTTGGTTACGAATCTGCCACTAGGATAGGATTTTAATCTATTTGCACCCTAGATTCGCCCAACAGATTGAAAGGCCAGAAGGAAGGAATGCCTTCCCCGCCAATCTCCGGAGGAGGTCGACCTCCTATGTTTTCTCAATTGGGGTTTTAGCTCAGAGTGCAAGAAAGAGATTACAAATTACAGAAAGAAACATAAATATGCTTGTTTCGGGTGGGGAAGATAAGCAGCACAAAAACTAACCAATCACTACTACTAACAGCAATCTAAACAAAGTATGTAATAGAAACTATTAATGCTATTTTATCCTATGTATCCTTCACTTTAAGCATTCTAGATATACTTAACCACCAATACCGATATCCAGAAAGCAGAATAGCAGTAATTAGTAATATAAGCAACATGAGGCAGAAACACTTAACAAAGGCAGCATACTGTTAGAATATGTTATGCATATTACATTATTAGGAGAAATAAAAATAGCGCTCATAGGCGCTCTCCAGGTTGGTTGATTAACCACCAGTTGGTTAGAACCAATTCATAACCACATTGTAACCTTTATATTTGAAATCAATGAGAATGGAAGTTACTTCGTCGAATTCAATATGGCATCAGAGCTACGGATGACAGACAGCCGACAGACCTGAGGACGGACGAAGGACGACAGACAGCCAACGGGACCCGAGGACGGACGAGGGACGGCAGACAGCCGACAGGCCTGAGGATGGACGAAAGACGACAGAAAGCCAACGGGACTCGAGGACGAACGAAGCAGCAGACAGACCTGACAAACAGTAGACAGAACACCTGACAAACAGCAGACAGAACACGTAGACCGAGGCACAGGCGCGCGTGGCACGCAGACAGAGGACGCAGACGGCGGTTCGGGGACGAGGGTCAACGGTTGCGGAGGCCAAAAAGGGCGGGGTTGGTTGCCCGAAGGCAACCGAAAGCTTAACTGCTTTCCGCCCAATTTAAAACCTCCCACAGTGGCCGCACAGGCCATGTGGGATTAATGTTTTTTTTTTTTTTCCCGCCCGCGACACGTTGATAAGGAACCTGTTCCCTGCTGTGTTTCGTCGGGCCGTCTGGCTCCTGTGGTAAGCGCGATCAATACTGGGCGGAAGGTTGCAGTTTCGAATCCCATCAGGGGTTTATTTTGCACTGTGACAGCGGGATTTGTTTTTTTTTCGAACGCCCGCGGTTCTGTGACGCCCGCACGGCGCGGTTGACGCCCGCACAGCGCTGTTGACGCCCGTGACGTGCAGTTGACACCAAATGCCTCCGGTTGACGCCCGCCATGATTTTTGACGCCCGAAAGGTTTTTTGACGCCCCACAGCAGCATAATTGATGCCTTGAAGGATCAAGGGTTATTTTTTAGGTATTTTTTCCACTTCCTGTCTGTTTTGCAAACTGAAGGGGGGAGGATTTCACATGATTCATTTGCAAAATTGTCAGATAACGGGGGGAAATCAAACCATTTTGGTCGAATAATTGCCAAATTGGTAATAGGAGCTAAAATTTGTGGGCATTTATGATTGTTTTTTTTGCATTTAAATATTCTGTTTTCTTGCATTCACAATCATAAATTAAACAAAATATAAGACCCCAAATTTATACCCTATTTGTGCAATTTATTGCACAACAGTGTTCGGTATTTGAGATACCTCTGGTCCACACTTACAGGTAATGTTGTCGTGCTTTGGACTACTGTATTCGCCGCCTAATATAGCTGCAACAACGACGTCTGAGCTTGTTCTCTATAAATCGTCGGGGAGAAATAAGGCAAACCAGTTTTTTTTCCTCATTTCATACCCACATCGTGATTGTTGTTAGGCGTAAATCCTGACGAAAGTTTTTTTCCAAAGTGTTTAGGGGAAGTTACGCCCCACGCATGCGGAATAAAACTTTCTATGGTAGGTGTCATTAACAACACGATGCCCTTTCAGTATCGCCTATGTTCAATATATTGTGCTTCTCATATGTACTTATAGTCTCCCTCACGTAAGGGCGAGTACATATCGAGTAGTATACTGTTCTTATATACCTATAGTTTCCCTCACGTAAGGGCGGGTACATATTGAATGGTTACAGTATAAATATCTGGTAGGTATATAGAAAGGGAGACCAAATTGGTGATATAAGGAACCTTCATAATGGCCACAATTCATAAGTATCTCTCAGATTCGCAATTGTTGAAAGGTCCTAACTTTGTTCCATGGAAGACAAAGATGAAAGCCATACTTCAGTTGGAAGATTTGTGGGATGTAGTGACTGGTACTGCACAACGTCCTCAGTCAACAGGGACAGATCAAGATGATTGGGATAAGAAAGACAAGAAGAGTCTCGTGTTTATCTTGCTTGCTACTACAGATGAGGTGCAACCTCATATTTGTGATGCAAAAACTAGTAAGATAGCCTGGGATGCCCTGATCATAGTATATGAGGGAAAGAATCAATCCACTATTCTCCATCTTCAAACTCAACTGCATAATCTCAGTATGAATTCTGGAGAAACAATTGACATATTCCTTTGCAGAGTGGCTGACTTGAAAGCAAAACTGAATGCTATGGGAAAACCGGTGGATGATGATGTCCTGAACTCTGTCATTTTGAGAGCATTACCAAATTCCTACAAGATGTTGATAACTTCACTCAATGTTTCTGGTAGACAAGTATCATTTGTGGAACTGGTAAACTTGCTTCAGACTGAGGAGGCAACTCAGATCCAGAAAGATGAGGTGCCAGATAATGCTCTTTCCACACAACAAAGTGGTAAAAAGCAAGGCCAGTTTCAAAAAGGAGGTGCTTCTTCCAAAGGAAAAGGGAAGCAAACTCAGCAAAAAGATTCAAAATATTGCAAGATTTGTGACATGAATAACCATGACACCAACAGGTGTTGGTTCAAAAACAAGCAACCCAACGAAAGAGGTACACAAAAGAAGGGCAAGAACAAGCAGAAATACAATAAGCATAAGCAATCTAAAGGCCATGTTGCTTATGCTGACTCCAACTCAGACTCAAATTCTCCTGGATCTGATTCAGATTCTGGCTCTGAAAGAGCACACAAGGTGCTCATGACTCATACTTCATCTTCCCAGATAGATGTTGTATGGTATATTGATTCAGGAGCTAGCAAACACATGACTGGGGACAAATCATGGTTTGATACTTTTGTGGAGAAAGAGGGTAAGCCAGTTACTATTGCTGACAATCAAGTATATCAAGTAAAAGGTGAAGGGGATATTTTTGTGTCTCTTCCTGATGGTAATTGTCAAATTGAGAAAGTTCTCTATGTTCCTGGCTTAGCCAATAATCTGCTTTCAGTCACACAAATGTTGGATAGAAACATGGAGGTGGTGTTTCGAGTTGTCAAAGGAAAAAAGAGATGTTTTATCACCCACAGTGGTAAACATGTTGCAACCGGATCTTACAAACATGGCTTGTTTATTCTCGATGCCCTTTCCACTCCACATGTTGCCTTGGCTGCAACTACAAAGGAGGCCACCACTCTCTGGCATCGACGATATGGGCACCTCAGTTCTGGATATTTGCTTGAATTACACAAATATAAGATGGTGAAAGGTCTTCCACCCCTCTCATCTATCTTGCCAGTTTGCTCAGATTGCTTAGCAGGGAAGCAACATCGAGTCCCGTTTGAAGCTAGCTCCTCTCGAGCTAAAAACCCTTTGGAGCTGGTACATACCGATCTGTGTGGTCCTATGCCAACCAGCTATGGTGGGAAAAAGTATTTTCAACTATTCGTTGATGATTACTCATGAAATATGTGGGTTTTCTTTCTTCAGTTGAAGTCAGAGGCATTTCTCTACTTTCAACAATTCAAGAAACTTGTTGAGAAGGAGTCGGGATGTTTGATAAAAACCCTCCGCTCAGATCGAGGGGGGGAATACACCTCTGAAGAGTTTTTAGAGTTCCTTAAGAAACATGGGATAAAAAGACAACTGACTACTACCTATACACCTCAGCAGAATGGAGTTTTAGAAAGAAGAAATCGTTCCATTATGGAAATGGTTCGATGTATGCTAAAGGGAGCACATCTTGAGGATCAATATTGGGCAGAAGCAATAAACACAACATTATATCTCCTAAATAGAGCACCCACTAGAGCTCTACAAGGAGAAACACCACAAGGAGCATGGAGTGGTAAGAAACCTTCCATTTCTCATCTAAGGGTATTTGGATGTAAAGCATTCATGCACATTCCAAAACAGAAAAGGAAAAAGCTGGATGAGAAAACCCTGCAGTGTATCTTTCTTGGCTATGATAAGTACTCAAAAGGTTATCGATTGATTGATCCTAAGACCAAGAAGACACATGTAAGTAGAGATGTTGTATTTGATGAAGCTCTCACATCAAAAGACACATCCACAACTGTATACCTAGATGAAGAAGAGCCTAAGAAGGAGGTTCAACTTCCACAGTCAAAACAGAAAGTTCCAAAATGGTATACTAGCACTTTGAGAGATGCTAAGTTGAAATCCCTTCCAGATCTATCTCTTGATAGGCCATGTACTCGCAGTATGACTCAACAGATGAGAGCAGGGGAATCTACTTCAGAGGTTGACGAACTTTGTCAACACTTTGATGATTTGTCAGTGGGTACAGAAAATGATAGAGTAGAAGATGAGGATGGAGAAAAAATTTATATGTCTACATTGAATACAAATGAACCCACAACGGTTCAATCTGCACTTGATAAACCACAGTGGAAAGAGGCCATGGATGTAGAACATAAGTCTCTCCTTAAAAATAATACTTGGAAGTTAGTCGATCCGCCAAAGGAAAGAAACCCATAGGCTGCAAATGGGTGTTCAAAGTGAAGTATAAGGCAGATGGATCTATTGATAAGCATAAAGCCCGACTTGTTGCAAAGGGATATGCTCAGAAAGAAGGCATAGATTATGAAGAGACTTTTGCCCCTACTGCAAAAATGACTACCATTCGAGTACTTTGTGCCATGGGAGCTCAGTTTGGGTGGAAGTTGCATCAGATGGATGTTAAAAGTGCCTTCTTGAATGGTGACTTACAAGAAGAAGTATACATGACTCAACCAGAAGGATTCGTGGTTGAGGGACAAGAACAAAAAGTTTGCAAGTTGATCAAATCCTTGTATGGGCTAAAACAAGCTCCTCGAGCTTGGTATATCAAGATAGACAGTCACCTTGTGCAGCATGGTTTCATAAGAAGTCCTTCAGATGCAAATCTCTATATTAAGAAAAATGGTTCTGATATAGTGATTCTTGTACTCTATGTAGACGATCTGATCATAACAGGAAGCTCAGAAAGAATGATTGACTTAGTGAAAAATGACTTGAAGCAATCATTTGAAATGACAGATCTAGGACTTCTGCACTATTGTCTTGGTTTAGAAGTTACTCAACAAAAAATTTCATATTAGAGTAACACAAAAGAAATATGCCAAGACTTTAGTAGAAAAATATCGGATGACTAACTGTAAGTCAAAAGCAACTCCAATGGAGCAAGGACTTAAGTTATCCCGATATGATGATTCACCTCAGGTAGATGGTACTCTCTATCGCCAATTGATTGGGAGTCTCCTATATCTGACTAATACCAGACCAGATCTCAGTTTTTCTGTGGGATATCTTTCAAGGTTCATGCAAGAGCCTAAGATGAATCACTGGAAAGCAGCAAAGAGAGTTCTTCATTATGTTCATGGTAGTACAAATTATGGTCTGGAATATAGAAAGAATAATAATTTTTTCTTACTGGGATACACAGACTCGGATTATGCTGGATCTATTGATGATCGTAAATCCACTTCCGGATATGTTTTTCATCTAGGATCCGGGCCTATCTCATGGCACAGTAAGAAGCAGCATGTGGTTGCTTTATCTTCTACAGAAGCAGAATATCGTGCAGCCAGTGAAGCAGTCTGTGAGATAATGTGGTTAAGTCGCATTCTTACAAACATGGGCCTACCAAAGAATCTTCCTCTTCATTTGTTTTGCGACAATCAAGGTGTTTTGAATCTTGTCAAAAATCCAATTTTTCATGAACGTACCAAACATGTTGATACCAGATGTCATTTTATTCGAGATGAAGTTCCAAAGCACCACATCCAACTTCAATACATTTCTACTGATGAGCAAGTTGCAGATATCTTTACCAAAGCACTTGGACGTATCAAATATGAAAAATTTCGAGATGCTATTGGGATTTGCCAATAATGTAATACGGGGGGATGTTAGAATATGTTATGCATATTACATTATTAGGAGAAATAAAAATAGCGCTCATAGGCGCTCTCCAGGTTGGTTGATTAACCACCAGTTGGTTAGAACCAATTCATAACCACATTGTAACCTTTATATTTGAAATCAATGAGAATGGAAGTTACTTCGTCGAATTCAATACATACAAGATAAAGACAATTAATAGAGCCAAGTATATTTTGTATTCAAAAGCAAACGCACAGCTACAAAAGTCTCTTAGCAATATATCTCCCATCCACCCTTATACAATGATATGAGGATGCTATTTATAGCGCAATTTCCCCCCCCCAATTACAATGTGGGCACAAAATCCCAAACCTGACAAAAGCTGGAAAAGCTGACAAAAGCGGCTGATGTTGACCTCTGCGGGTATGGGGTGTACTTGCTACAAGGTCCGCCTGAAAACATAGCAGCTACGTGGCAATCCGGTAGATAAAACCTCGAGTCAGTATGAATGAGGGCAGATGCGGTACAACTTGTCAGTTCACGCTCATCTGTCTAGTACCCTGGTGGCACACCTTCTGTCACATCTTGACTCAGATCCCAAGACCGAACACCTGTCAGCATCTGAAGGAGGGGGAAAAATCATCTTAAAGCTCATCTTTTATATCTCTATCCCGCCCGACTGCGCACAAAACTGGAGCGCAGTCGGACGGCGCAGGGTGGAAACAGCGCAATCGAGAGGGCCTTCGTGCCTTAGGATTTTCTCGGCAGTACTTTCATGTTTTCCGCTCGAGTGCGCACATCTTGGTGAGCGCAGCCCGACTTCGCAGCTAAGTCGGGCGGCTCAACACTTAGCCTTTTTCTTGATGTCTTTGGAGTAAGCCCGCCCAAGTGCGCACTGTCCTCAAGGCACCGCCCGACTTTGCTGCGAAGTCGAGCGGTCCCAACACTTAGCCGATTTTCAAGCTACTTTTCAACTGAGGCCGCCCAAGTGCGCACAGAATTATGAGCGCAGCCCGACTTTGCTGCGAAGTCAGGCAACTCTATAGTTAGAAATTTTCTGGGCACCACTCTGATAACACCGCCTAGGTGCGCCAAAGTGGACAAGCGCCGCCCGACTGCGCTGCGCAGTCGGGCAGATTACAACACTTAGCAGAATTTTGGGCAAACTTGCCCACTCACAAAAACAGTCAAAGACATAGAAAAGAAGATGGAGAAAGTGAAATTGGTGGCAGAAGAGTAGAAGGGACATGATGAAGAAAGGGAGAGAAGAAAGAGGGAAGGCAAAGCAACATCCTTACAAAATTTTTAAGACATGGCACCCCGTGCAAAATGTGGCAACATTCCTGGCGGCTCGCGGGGTGTCGAGCTCGCCTTGATGCAACGGACCAGGCCTTTATCCCTTGGGCACAGAAGCACTCCCGACCCTTGCATCCTGCTGCTGCTACTGTTGACACTGCTGCTGAGCCCCCTGCTTGGGCAATTGTTCTTCTTCCTGTTCGCTCTCAGCAATCTCTTCTTTTGTACCTTCCTCTCCCTCTTTCTCTGAGCCTGATTGCTCAGCGCCATTGTCCCTTTCTTGCTCAAGAGGCTGAACCCGCTCACGGACGTGCTTGTAAGCAGTTTTAGCTTGATCCCAAGCTGCTTCTTGGAAGGGCTCTAGGTCGCTGATATCTTTCAGCATCTTTTTAAATGCCGCAACCATATGGACGTCGATGGTGTCATATCTCTCTCCCAGCTCCTGGAGGCAAGTATTGATTTTACAAAATTTAGACACCATCTGGGTCACCTGCGCCTCCTGGACTGGGTCAGTCCAGCTATCAAAAGCTGGAAAAGCTGACAAAAGCGGCAAAAAGCGGCTGATGTTGACCTCTGCGGGTATGGAGTGTACTTGTAACAAGGTCCACCTGAAAACATAGCAGCTACGTGGCAATCCGGTAGATGAAACCTCGATTCAATTTGAATGAGGGCAGATGCGGTACAACTTGTCAGTTCACGCTCATCTGTCCGGTACCTTGGTGGCACACCTTCTGTCACATCTTGACTCATATCCCAAGATCGAACACCTGTCAGCATCTGAAGGAGGGGGGAAAAATCATCTTAAAGCTCATCTTTTATATCTCTATCCCGCCCGACTGCGCACAAAACTGGAGCGCAGTCGGACGGCGCAGGGTGGAAACAGCGCAATCGGGAGGGCCTTCATGCCTTAGGATTTTCTCAGCAGCACTTTCATGTTTTCCGCCCGAGTGCGCACATCTTGGTGAGCGCAGCCCGACTTCGCAGCGAAGTCGGGCGGCTCAACACTTAGCCTTTTTCTTGATGTCTTCGGAGTAAGCCCGCCCAAGTGCGCACTATCCTCAGGGCGCCGCCCGACTTCACTGCGTCCCAACACTTAGCCGATTTTATGGCTACTTTTCAACCGAGGCCGCCCAGGTGCGCACGGAATTATGAGCGCAGCCCGACTTCGCTGCGAAGTCGGGCGGCTCAATACTTAGAAATTTTTTGGGACCGCTCTGATAACACCGCCCAGGTGAGCCAAAGTGGACAAGCGCAGCCCAACTGCACTGCGCAGTCGGGCGGATTACAACACTTAGTAGAATTTTGGGCAAACTTGCCCACTCACAAAAACAGTCAAAGACATAGAAAAGAAGATGGAGAAAGTGAAATTGGTGGCAGAAGAGTAGAAGGGACATGATGAAGAAAGGGAGAGAAGAAAGAGGGAAGGCAAAGCAGCATCCTTACAAAATTGTTAAGACATGGCACCCCGTGCAAAATGTGGCAACAGATATCAAGAGACATAATGAGCAGTATCTTGCTTCCTTGCAAGATTGTTCAGCTAGGGCCTCTTAGCCCAAGCCTTTCGAGGGTGTAACACAACAATGGAACAGAACTGCACAACATTAAATGATAGGAGTTATCAACAATAAACAACATTTAACATATACGAGAAATAATTATTCAAAACTAAAATAGAACAGAACTGCACTTTCTCATTTGCATTATTCACAAATATTGTCATGAACCTCTCTTCTTATCAACAATAAATCATTCACCAATATGCAAAAATATCAAACATGCATCCACAAATAAATTCCACAATAACAATCCACACAATAAAATAGAGATTGATAATACCCTTGAGGTAGGGCAACACCATACAATGCTCCTTATTGGAAGGAAGTCATTCCACAAGATCTCCAACTCCACAAGCCAAGATTTATACAAAGAATATTTGATGACTTCATTTACAATTGGGGGTACATCTCTCTTTATACAAGAATGTGATGGTTCACCTTCCATGAGTTACAAGGTCACCCATGTGGTGGTTCACCTTCCATGAGTTACAAAGTGCATAATATTATAATTGTTGAAAAATGTAGCTTGAACAGGAACTTCTTGGACAAGCTTCAGTATGAACGTGCTAGAAGTGGTTTGAGACATTTCGAGGATGATGTAAAGGATGATATGACATAGTGGGACCCACAACGGAGAGTGGGAGATGCTACATGGCACTTGGTGGATCAGTTTAGGAGAAGTACCTCATGAACAAAGTCAAGTTGTGTCTTAGGTTTAGATTTCCTATTATTTCATTTCCTCTCATTATTTATAAAGTGCCCACTTAGGAAAAGTGGGAACTAATTCTATTTTCTAATTCACTTTAGAAGGGGTGAAAGTCTTTTATCTTGAAGTTAAATTAGACTAAGATTTAATCTGGTCCGTACATCTCAAGATGAGATAAGATTTAATCTTGACCGTACATCTAAAGAGATTAGAGTTTCTATTCTAGCATAAAAGGAGAAGGGCATGAGTGCCTAAGAAAGGAAAAAGAAAAAGAGTACGTTGTTGAAGAGAGCTGCAAGGTTAAGAGAGGAAGAGTGATTTGTTGTTTAAGAAAGGCAAAAATCGAGCAGGTTGTCTATTTGTAGTTGTACCCTCATTTATTGTGTAATACTTGTATGTTCAGAAATTTATTTTGCTTCTGCTGTTCATTTTCCAGCTATTGTGTGATTGTTGCATGTACAAAAAAAAAATTGTCTTTAAATAAATTCAAGATCTGATTTATTTAATGGAAGATACATAGGACAGGAGTCATCTAGGATCAGGAAAATTTACAATAATATGGCACTATTATATATTATTTTAATTTTATGTGTGACACATGTCATAATAAAATATTATATTATATCCCCACATGCATATACTTAGGTATCTAAAATTCCATCCTCCTTACAAAAATGTTTCGTCCTCGAAACATATGAAGAAACTAAATAATATGATCTTCTAAGTGATGCTGATAATCAGTACCAATCTTGATTATCTCTCCATCCAAGTGAAATCTTGATTGGTGGTAATCTATGATTATGCCAAGTTGCCCATGTGCCATTTGAATACCCATAGTTTTTGCTCTGATGGTTCCATGTATGTCTCTCATATTTCTTTTGTTGCCTTAAACCCTGTTTCCATTATTTTTGCCTCTCATGGTGATGTGGATGGCAATATGCTTCAATATTTCATGCTCTTCTTATGGTTCATCTTTGATCTCTATCACTGCCTCCTCATATTCTATTTCAAGTTCTTTTGTTTGTTCTTCAATTTGTTCTCCTACAATAGTTTCTTGGTTTTCCCTTGATCCTTGTTGAGAAATATCTTGCAAAGTTATCTTCTTTTTTCTATAGCATAATTTCATAAATTTCTTTTGTACATTTATGTTAATAGTGTCCAAAGAATGCAACCAAGGATAACCAAGAACAATATCCATATCACCCATTTCAGTATCATAAAAATCTAAAACTAAAACATATTTATCCAACTTCGCCCAGGATAAGAGCGCTGTCAGGTTGCGCAAGTGGAAAACAGCGCAGTTGGGAAGGCTTCCGTGCCTTAGTCAATTTCTGAGTTTACACAACCCAACTGTGCACCGGTCAGAGGGCGCACCCCGATTTCGCTGCGAAGTCGGGTTGCGCACCGGTACTCTGTTGTTTTTACCGTCGTTCGGACTGCGCACTGGAGAGGGGGCGCACCCCGACTTCGCTGCGAAGTCGGGTGGCGCCCCAACACTTAGCTGATTTTCTGCCAGACTGCTTACCAAGTGCGCCCAGGAAGAAAGGCGCTTCCCGACTTCGCTGCAAAGTCGGGTTGCGCCCTGACACTTAGTCAAATCTTGCTTGTTCCTATTTGCTTGCGCACTTCGTGTTCCCTACTGCGCTCCAACTGAGGGGACGCACTCCGACTTCGCTGCGAAGTCGGGTTGCGCCCCAAACTTAGTCATTTTCCAAGGAACACTTTGCTGGAAACTTCACTGGGGGAAGAAGAGGGAGGAAGAAGGAGGAATGAAACTGCAAGGAAGAGGGAGAAAGGGAGAAATGAAGAGAGGGAAAATGAGAAGGAAAGGAAAAGAGCAGCTCACTTACAGAAACCAAAAACATGGCACCCCGTGCAAAGTGTGGCAACATTCCTGGCGGCTCGCGGGGTGTCGAGCTCGCCTCGACGCAAAGAACCATGCCTTCATCCTTTGGGTGCAGAGGAACTTCCTTCCCCTGCCTTCTACTGCTCTGACCGCTTCCCTCGGGGCAACTGTTCTTCTTCAGGTTCACTTTCAGCAGTTGCCTCCTCAGTTTCACCTTCTGAATCTAAATGCTCTCCACTGTCGGCCTCCCACTTGCTAATGCGCTCGTATGCAATCTTGGCTTGGTCCTAGACTGCTGCTTGGAAGGGCCCGAGGTCATTGACCTCTTTTAATGCTGCGTGGAATGCAGCAATTGCGTGCAGGTCGATGGTGTTATATCTTTTTCCCAATTCCTTTAGGGAAGAGTTGATTTTGCAATATTTCGACACCATCTGGGTGACCTGAGCTTCCTGAATCGGGTCTGCCCAGCTATCAATTTCTGCTGTATCTGCCTCAAAAGACAGCCAATTCTGCTTGACCTGTTCAAGGGTCAGAAATTCGCCATCCTTGACGAAGCTTGGGCACCCGTGCTCGGACAGAGTGTGAAAGGGGGCCAGGAGAATGTTCCTTTCATGTTCTAGGGCGTCCAGCGTCCTTCTAGTGGCCCTTATCTTCTCTGTCTTTTTGAAGTAAATATGCAAGGTTACCCTTGCATCTGCCCACTCTGAGGCAAGTCGAGACATAGGAGAGAATTGGAGGCCTTTGCGCTCAAACTGCTCAAGTTTCATAGCCAGGTCCAGCCATTGCCTCGCCTGGTGTTCGGCCTCCTCTACCACAGGCTTTCCCTGGGCAGATATTTCTTCGATCCTGCACGCGAAATCCAGGACCGATACAGATTTGACAAGGTTGGGCTTGCAACCCTGCAGCAGACCAGCCCGCATCTCTTTGGCTTTGCTCTTTGAAAAGGCCGCCGCTTGTGATGTTTTCTCTGCTAGCTGCGACTGCGCCTGTTTCAGCGAATCCTGAAGCTGCGAAACCTGCTCCAGCGCTGTCTTCTTCTCTTCTGACAGCTGTTGTCTTTAAGCTCATCTATCTCTTGCTGCGTGGACCCCAGCTGCGTGGTGGCTCTAGCCAGGTCTTCCTCTAGCTGCCTTGAATTATTTTGCAGCCGAAACAGCGCCTCCTGGGTCTCGAGATGCTTGACAAGGAGATTGTCTGTCCTACGACGAATACCACGAATTTCGTACTCCTCGTTGATGTCATCAAAGCTTTTCTCCTTCCTCTGATGCTCGTAGTCCGCCTCAGTCATCTCCCGGAGAGGCTTCTTCACTTTCGAGATCAATTTCTCTGTTGTGAGCACTCTCCTGTCCAAGTCAAACCTGGTGCGCTTCACCGGGGCGGCTATCTCTTCGGCTCTCCTTCGTTTTACGCCCTGGAGAAAAGAGGCGGAGCATCCTGAGGCCCTTGCTGCCAAATGCTGGTCATCAGCGCTCTGCAGTTCGCCCATGAAATCCAAATTCTCCAGCATCGGATCTTGATGCGGCATTCTCCTTGTGAATAGGGAAGCGGGAGGAATACCAGAAGGGGTGGCCGCTTTTAAGGGCGATCGGGTCCTGGGGGAAGCAAGAGGCTGAGTGGATGGTGTCGGCGGGGTTTTGGACGGCTGGGGTGAAGAGCGCGGCGGTGAATGTGCAGCTTCAACACTGGCTGCGGGTGAGGGTTCTAGGGTTTGGCTCAGTGACTGGAAGGCGTTGGGATCCTGAGCAAACTGGTCAAAAGAATGGGGGCTGCTGGGTGGTTGGGCCGTTTGGGAAGAAGAGGATGCGGCTACGGCTTGCCCTGATGATATGGGGAGTGGGGTCGCGGCAGGGCTGATGGAGACTGGGGGAAGCGAGAAAGTAGACGTACCTGCGGGCTCCGCCTGAGCCGTTGTTCGAGGGACGCCTTCAGTCCGGGTTTCAGCTTCTGCTTTAGGGTTGTCCAGTGAGACAACTTCTGGCGCAGCCTGCTCGGTTGGTGTTGTGGCGGTCTGCGACACCGGTTCCTTAGGCCGTGTGGCCTTTTCACTTCTTCTCTTTTTCTCTTCTGGCGCAGCAGCTGGTTCGCGAGAAGGAGATGGGATTGGGGCGGCAGAGAGCGATGTTCCCACGGTAAATTTGTACCGGGGTCTAGCTGGAAGAATGCCTGCCGCGACCGATTTGCTAACTGGCAGTGCGGGCGCTTTTTCCGCTTGGGAGGCCACCTCAGGAGTTGACCTTCCTGACCCTTGTGCCCTTTCGGGTGCCGCTTCAGAGGCTACAGGCTGCATCGGGCCCACTTGACTGCTTGCCGGAGTTGCGCTGGAAGTCGTCGGAGTTGACGATTGCTAGGACGAAGACCTTCTTATATACCTTTTTCTTGCGCCTAAGGGAACGCAATCTCGAAATTTGAAGGGCTGCCACGTGTCAGCGTGCTGGTCATATAGAGCCGAAAATTCATCATCGACGGCTAGCGTCCTCCGGCTGGATTTGTCGTGTTGTGTGCGGCATCTCATCTTCCAGCACTCGACGATTTTGTCCTGTGGCCAGTTGAGGGGCGCCACCTTGGCGAGAAATTTTTTGAAGCCCGCGGATTCCAACCGGTGATCCGGGTTCCGCTCTAGATCGTACGCTACCTCCTCGCAATAGAATTCATGCCATGGAGGCCATGATTTCATCTACTCGATATGCCATTCTAGGTCTGCGCCCGTCCTGTTTCTTCTTTCCTGCATAATCTCCGCTCGGGGGCAGATGTGCGTGAACTTGCCCCTGACGCCATCTGGGTCATATTTCCATCGCTGCGGCAACATTATCAGGCCCATGTCAATGAGCTCCCGCTCGAGGTAGACGTGCTGCCCGATTTCATATACTTCAGTATTCGCCCAGGTGAAGGGATACTGAAAGATATGGCCTTTCTTCTTGCCCTGGCCAAACTCTTCTTCG
The DNA here is from genome assembly GCA_028583015.1 of Wollemia nobilis. NCBI lineage: Eukaryota > Viridiplantae > Streptophyta > Pinopsida > Araucariales > Araucariaceae > Wollemia > Wollemia nobilis. The sequence goes on along the minus strand of JAQPPZ010016681.1, from coordinate 5,743,103 downwards.
ACATAATCTATCTGCCGTGTAAATTCCATCCCGAACTGGTGATCAGTGCAGAAGTAAGGCAGCAGGAACGACTTCCCTTTGAATCCGTAGATTCTCACTATGATGCCCTGAGTCAGCCGGAAGGTGTCCCCGTACTCTTTCTTCCACAAGTATTTTGTCATGACTTTCGGCGGGCGAGATGCCTTGCGGTTGAACAACCCCATGACCTGGCACAGAAATTTCAGATTAAATTCGTAGAACGAGCCTTTTCTATACAGAACATCGGTCCACTCATACATGGGCAGCGGCTCTCCTCTTTCGTTTGTTTTCTTCAAGTCAGGGACGTTCATCCGGTAGTGCATGTGATATAGGCACAGCCATGAGAGGAAGGAGCAGAACCGAAAATCCGTTGACTGCTTATGTTGCAGTCTGACCAGGCTTGAATGTATAGCGTACGCCAACCAGTCCGCCCAGTCGAAGAAAATTGGGTGCTTTCCACTCTTCTGCGCTGTAGAGTCGTAAAATTCTCCGTGCAAGAGACATTCTGCCAGAGCCAGCTGGTACAGTCGTACTACTTTGTCAGAGTCGCAGCCCAGGACCCACGCCAGGATGACGTAAATGTATTTATTCTCAAATCTTTCCAGGGGTATGGGGCCAGTCGGCCACTGTCCGGGCGCCAACGGAGTCTTTAACTCCGAGTCGAGGAATTCCCTCATCCTCTTAGTCTGCATAAATTGCCTCGTCTGCTCATCTAGGTTTATTCTTCTGAAAATTGCGCTGGGGTCGTACTGCAGCCCCGGGGCGAACGCTGGCTGGACGCTCTCCCGGAAAAGCGTGAACAACACTTTCCCTTTGTTGTCGCAGACTTGTCGGGCAGCTGGTTTGTAATATTGTACAATTGCTTCAACTAACTCTGGGCACCGATGAACAGGAGGGCATAAGAACCAATACAGGTTCGATTTGTATGCAGCTTCGAGGTGGTGTGAGGGCGAAACCCTGTCTGCCCATTTGGCAATGTTCAACCGTCGTTTGGAGAGGCTGATGGAAAAGGAGCCGTCTTTGTACCCAGCCAAGTGGTTAACAGGTGGCGGCGGAATTTTTCCAACTACGCGTCTCTTCGTCCGACTCTTCTTTTTCTGGTCCGGCGGCGCTTCGCTCTCGTGAGCATTGGACTCTGGTGATTCCTCAGCTTCGCGCCGCTCTTCGCTGGATTGCGCCTGTACAGGCGCTTTCCCCTTGTCCATATTTCCTGAAACTTCTGGAACAACAGGGATGGTAATTATAGCTTCTGAGTTGTCAGCTCTGTGTTTCACAGTCTGGGAAGCAGCTCAAATGATTTGAATTTTCTGGGTGCGCCAGGGTCCTTTTCTAGGCAAAGACTACAGCATTAATGGCGTGAGGGAGGAAGTTAGGGCGGTTAACTTGGAGTTGGTGGAGGCGTTATGATTTTTGGCGGCTGTGCATGGGTTTATTTTCGAAAAGCGCACCCCAATAGCCTTTGGTCCAAACGCACCTTGCTTTTTTTTTTTTAATGCATCATTCTTAAAAGACGTGCAATCATTAAAGCCTCCTTGAACGTCGTGCCAATGCTGACATCACCGCCGTCGTCTGGGCACGCTTTACAAGGTTTAAATTTTGGCCCATGATCCAACTTCGCTCCATGCCGTACTGCGCCCTGGGCCCACACTTAGGATTTTTCACGTTTTCCACTGTGGGTTATTCGAGCAGCGCCCAAAATTTGGGGCGCACTTCGACTTCGCCCAAAAAATGGGCACACTCCGACTTCGCCCAGTTTTGACTGCGTAGCCTGACACTTAGCGTTTTCTTGCTGCCTGTTCCCCAACTACGCCCTTCAGACGGTGCGCAGCCCGACTTCGCTGCGAAGTCGGGTTGCGAGTCGTTTTGCTCCTCTTTTCAGTTGTCTTCTTTCGGACTTCGCACTTTTTAAGGACCAACACCTGACTTTGCCTCGAAGTCGGGTTTTGCCTTAAGTCCTACTTGGGCTCTTTGAAAAATTAAAAAACTGAATGCTGAAATATATACATTCTGAAAACTAAAAATGCAGAAGGGAAATCTGTACAAGGAAGGGCCCATTGGGCGCCTTCAGTGGTGATAAATTTTTAAGTGGAACCCATTGACGGGAATGGGGAGAAGCTGTCCCTCCATATCCCGGAGTACGAATGCATTAAACTGATTTACCCGGGCAATCTGATAGGGGCCCTCCCAGAGGGCATCAAACTTGCCGTGGTTGCCCGGCTTTGCCTTCAGCGAGTCCCACTTTAGCACCAAGTCCCCGATCTTGAAGACTCGGGCGGTGGTTCCTTTTGCAAACCAGCCTTGTGTCTCTTCAGCGTGTTTGGTGAAGGCCTGGTATGCTTTTTCTCTATCTTCTTCTAACTGCATCAACTGACACAGTCTGTCATCCACTGGATCCCCGTTGCCTCTCTCTTCGTCCAACATCCAGAGAGCGGGAATTTCTGTGTGTTGGCAGGACTGCCTCCTTGCCGTATACGAGCGCATAGGGGGACATCTTAATTGACTTTTTGAAGGATATCCTGTCCGCCCATAGTGCCCGGTCTAGGAGCAGGTGCCAAGTCCTTTTGTTCTTCTCTACTGTTCTCCTGATGATCTTCAGCAGATTCTTGTTGGTGGACTCGGCAAGGCCGTTCCCCTGCGGGTAGTAATTGGAAGACATTTTGTGATAAATGTTGTATTTGCCGGTGTACTCCGTGAGTACCGCGCCTGCGAACCCCGGACCATTGTCCGTCACTATCGACTCAGGGACCCCGAAGCGGGTAATGAGGCTCTCAAGGAACCTGATGACCGTCTCCTGGTCCGCGTTCTTGGTAGGGATCGCCTCTGCCCACCGTGTGAAGTAATCGGTGGCGGTAAGGATGAACTTGTGCCCAGCTGCAGAGTTCGGCGTAATCACCCCGATAAAGTCTAGACCCCATTGCTGGAACGGAGTCTCGGCTTGGATCGGTTGAAGGGGCAGGGGTGCTTTTCTGTTTCTGCCAGCAAATCTCTGGCATTGATCACATTTTGAACAGACCGCATGCGCGTCTGTGAAAAGAGTGGGCCAGTAGTACCCAACTCTGATTATTTTCAAGGCCGTAGGCCTTGCAGAATGGTGACCCCCAGGCATCCCAAGGTGAAATTCTCCAAGGACCCTGGGTTGGTCTGTTTTCTTGACGCACCGCAACAGGATGTCGTCAATGTTTTTGAAGTAAAGCCCCTCGGGGTGAAGAGTATATTTCAATGCACCTAGCCGAAACCTCCTTCTTTGTGAGGCATTCAGGTGGTCTAGACATCTCCCGGGGCAGAAATACTTCACCAGGCCATTTGTCCAGAAACTCTCCTCTGGTAAGGAGTTGGCTAGGTTGGTGGTTGTTGTTGGATCCTCCCACTTACAGGCAGATATCTCGGCTGCTGAGCTTCGGGCCAGCTCCTGGCACAAGGCTCGGCCTCTGATAAGCTTGGTCGGCCGCACTTCAATATCGAACTCCTGGATCTTCGCAATCCATCCTGCTCTCTTGTGACCCGGCTCTCCTTGTATGATGAAGCTTCGGACGTCCGGGTGTATCACAAAGACAGTGATCTTGCTCTGGGAGACAAAGTGCCTGAACTTACGGAGAGATTTCATAACTGCGTGAACCTACCGCTCTATAAAGTTATACTTTTCTTTGTGTGGCTGGATCACTTGGCTCAGGAACGCTATGGGGCGCTCTTCGCCATCGCCTCCCTTCTGTGTCAGGACTGCGGCGTAACTCTCGGGTTCTCCCACCGCATAAAGGATGAAGTCCTTAGAGTAGTCCGGGTTTATCAACACCGGAGCTTGTGCAATTCGAGCCTTGATTTCCTCGAAGGCCTGCCCTCTCTCATCAGTCCATACGAATTCTGCATCCTTTTTCAGCAATTCGGCCATGGGATTGATTACCTGTGCGAAGTCCGGTATGAACTTCCGCACGAAGTTGATTTGGCCGAAGAAGGACTGCAGCCCTTTCTTGTCGACTGGAGTGGGCAAGCGGAGGAGGGCCTCTGCTCTATCAGGGTCCACGGCTAGGCCTTTCTCGGAGATGACATGCCCCAGCAGCTTACCCTCTTTTACCGCGAAGACAGATTTCTTCGGGTTTATGGAGATGCCGAATTCACGACACCTTTCAAATATTTGCCGCAAGTGGGGAACATGGTCCTCTCTCCTGTGAGAGAATACAGTCATGTCATCCAAGTAGATGACAATGATCTTGTTGAGCAGCTCTCGGAAGGCCAGGTCCATGGCTCTTTGGAATGTGGCGCCAGCATTGGATAAGCCAAAAGGCATGCGCTGATAGGCGAACGTTCCCAATTTGGTGGTGAACGTTGTCTTATGCTGGTCCTCATCTTTGACCCAGATCTGGTTGTAGCCGGAAAAGCCATCTAAGAGGGAAAATCTCTGGGCTCCAGCAACTATATGGAGGATCTGATCGATTTGGGGAAGCGGATAATGGTCCTTGAGGGAGGCCTGATTCAGATTTTTGAAGTCCACACAGAGACGAATGTCTCTGTTCTTCTTCCTCACGGGAACCAAGTTCGCAACCCAAGATGAATGCTTGATGGGGTAGATGATCTTGGCCTCCAGCATCTTCAGAAGCTCGGCTTTCATCATGGCTTCGATCTTTGGATTCACAGCCCTCTGCTTCTGCCGGAATGGTTTTGCGCCATCTTCTAGCTCAATGGTATGCTGGATTATATCTCTGTCATACCCCTTCAAGTCCTGGTAGCACCAGGCTACTATGTCAGGGAACTCTCGGCACAATGCTCTAATTTGCTCAAGTTCTTCTGTGGTGCAGTCTGTCCGGACCTTGATAGTTTTTCCAGGTTCGAGCTCCAGGTAGGCGTACTGCTTCGGGTCTACTTTGATCTGGTGCGATATTGCTTTGTCATTCTAATCAAATAGACTCTCAAGTGTAATCAGTCCTTTTGAGACATGATTATTTTTCAACTGTATCAACCCCTAATATTGCTCGTCATCAGGTCTCTACCTTCGATTGAACACGCTTCTTTAACCAAAAATGTGACGATCTCCTCGTCACAGTCAAACACCTGCCAGTGGGTGTCCTTATCAGGCACAGAAGGCCTGTAAATGGTACGGACCGGCTTTGGCTTCTAGACAGTGTCATCAGCCGGAACGTACCTGGCTCCAACAGACTCCAGAATGTCAGCATGCTTGTTTTTTTCACGCGATATAGCCTTGACATTCAATGAGTTGAACGACTCCATCAGGTCCCACACCCGATTACGTTACGCCTTGAGATAGTGCTTCTTGGAGGCGCACTTATTTGTAATCTGGTGGCACACCAGCTCTGAATCGCCAAAGATCTGCAGGTGCTTAATCCCCAGCCTCTCCGCTTTTCGCAAACCCAAGCACAGGGCTTCGTACTCTGCCGCGTTGTTGGTACAGCTCCAGGCCAGCCTGTAGGTGTAATCCTTCTGGATCCCGGTTGGGGAAACCAAAAGTACACCTGCACCGGCGCCATTTTTGCATCGTGCGCCGTCGAAGAAAAGCTTCCACAGCTTTTCTGGTGCAGGTCCCACTTCTCTTTTGGCCGACTTGTCAAGCCTCTCAGGTTGGATGACGGTGTAGCAACCTTGCTCAGTCTCGATTACGGCGTTGAAGTCCCGCAAGGAGAACTCATCTTCTACTTGCAGCAGCTCAAGAGCTTGCTCCGTCATATCTACCACCACCAGTTCTTCCTCCGTCAGCTGAACCATACAATCCTGCGCCTCTTCTCCGGGTATCTTCTCTACTAAGAAAGTGGAAGGCTTCTTGTTGTAGATCTTCAGTCTCCTTCCTTTGAAGGGCACTTCCATGTGTGAGTAGTCCAGAGACAGATACCCTCCCAACTTCGCAGTGAACTCCCTGGAGAGACACATGCCGAAGTAGGGTTCCAAGTCGACCACCATGACCTCTTGGATGACCACGATGTCAAGGGCTTTGTGCAGCCGAATAGGGATGTCTTTAATGACACCAACTGTCTTGACAGGGGTGTCGTCCAGTTGCAGCACGCCTTGGCTGCTCCTTGTATACTCCATCCCGATCTCGTCGCAGACGGCCCTCGGCATAACGGTCGTGGAAGCACCAGAATCCACCATACAGTTGTGCACTATGTACCCTTGCATCCGTAATGACAGATAGAAGGGAGGTGGTCTGTTCTTCCCAGTGGCTGAGACTGTCAGGGGTTGCACCAGAACAACGGGCTGTATCTGCTTGCCATTCTTCATGCTTTTCAAGGATTCCTGCAGCAGATCAACCTGGCCTGGGAGCAGAAGAGCATCATACATGCTGATTCTTGCGGGGGTCCTCTTCAACTCGTCTACTATGCTGTAGCCCGAAGTGCTAGCTCCTTCCGCTTCTTTTGCCGGTTCATACTTCGTCCGGTACTGCTGAGTGGCCTCAACTCTCTGTCTCTTGGTTAGAGACGGATATCTCAGCTTCTCCTAAGCTTGTTCTTTGGTTTCAGCTGGAGGCTGAGCAGCGGGAGCTTTAGCCGGGGGAGCTTTTGCTATGGGAGGGTTGACTGCGGGAGTCTTCTCTTTGGCTGTGTAGGGCCACAGCCTCTTGTCAGGTGGTAGCCCAGCAGGTTGCGCCTTATCTCTTCGGCGTATACCTTTAAGGGCTTTGCAGCGGCTTCAGCAGACTTTCTGTCTTCCTTGGCAGGAGGCGGCAACGGATCTTCCTCTGGGACGACAAAGTTGCCATCGTCGTCCAGGATCATGTAGAGTTCTTCGTCCTCTATGGCGCTGCCGGCCAAGGTATGGAGGTAGTGTTGGTGCAGTGTGCAGTCATCCTCCGAATGCGGTTCATTGCATGTAGTGCACCAGTTGACCTGGTCAGAAGTACCAGGTAGGTCCTCGATGACAGCGTTTCTCGATGGGCGTCTTTGCAGTTGCTGCTCCGGGGCTCGATCTTTTGTCAGTGTCGGGGGCGGATATGACCTCCTTGGAACAAGGTCCATCTGGGCCTGTTTCTTCTTTAGAATGGTCATGTCGTTGGACATGGTGTGATATCCAGAGGCCAGAGCCCGTACCTCCTGGAGGATTTTATTCTGAATATCGTTGTCAGGAGGCGGCAACTGAGCTGGGGGAGGTAATGCAGCCAATGGAGGAGGTGTAGAATATTGTGCATACTGCGGGGGAGCAGGGAGTGCTGGAAAATGCGGAGGAGGTGGATAGTGAATTTGTGGCGGGCCTTAAGGGTTTACGACCGGCGCTAGATTCCATTGCTGCTAGGGTTGCTGTCCTGATGTGGACGGCATTGCACCAGAAGCTGAGGCTGATGGGTACTGGGACCGAGGAAAGTCGGGGTAAATGGGTGGCTGTACCCTGTGCGAGAGTCTGCCTATGGAAATGATATCCATTTCAGCTTGTTGGGCAGCCTCATACAGGGCGGGGAATGAGTCTATTCTGGCTATCTTCAGCAGCAGGCAAATGTCTGAGTTGAAGGACCTCAGGTAGTAGTGCGCAGCCTGACCTGCTGAAGGTCGGAGTTTGCGAGGTACTCGTTTCCAAGACCTTGCAAACCTGATATTAAAGTCTGACACCTCCTCTTGGGGGTGTCGTTGTATGCTTTGGAATTGATGCAACAAAGAAGAGGGATCAGCAGACTCGTTGCATCCTTTCACGAGCCTGCCGGCTAGCTGACGCCACCCTGTGATAGATCCCTCTGGCAGTGATCTCCACCAGTAGAGAAGCTTTCCCCTGAGGGAAAGGGCCAGCAGACGGGTCTTCACACCCTCGTCAGTGATGGAGTGTAGCGCATCCAGGGCCAGCATGTCCTGGATGTGTTCGTATGCGGCCTTGCCATAGTCGTCATACGTAGGGATGGAGTTTAACGTAGCAGGGGGCACAGCTTGCTATCCGACTAGGGCCAAGGGCCCCGTAGAGTCTACCGCTGGGAAGAGATCATCATCATTCTGCTGAGCAGCCATGTCTTCTTCTCCTCCGGTTGTGTACTCGGTGTCAAAACCGTCCGAGGATGTAGATTGCTCTTCAGCCTCGTCCTCTTCGATTTCAGCTTCGGCCTCTTGAATTTCAGCCTCGGCTTCTTCTTCTACACGAGCTTGGTGATCAGCCAGCCTGACGCGCTCGCCTGGAGCGTCAATGTCAATTTCGTAAAAGTCAGGCGGGTTTCCCGGATTCCTTGCTCGCCACCTTCTTGTTTGCATGAAGGCGTTAGGACCGGTCTTTACGGACTCAGAGAGTATTCAGGTACGTGCAGAGTCTCCAGGTGCTCTGATTTTTAACAGCAATGAAGCGAACACCTTTGCTTCGATTCTGTTTGGGGGTGGGAAACTACCATGTCCCACCGGGCGTGCCAGAGAAACTGTTGGTTACGAATCTGCCATGAGGAAAGGATTTGGTATAATGCACCCAGATTCGCCCACCAGATTGAAAGGCCTGAAGGAAGGAATGCCTTCCCTGCCAATCTTCGGAGAAGGCCGGCTTCCTGTGGGGGTTTTAGTGTTAAGATAAGAGTGCAGGGAAAGAGATAAAAGTGCGGAAAGAGAATCCAAATGTGATTGGAGTTGGGTGGGGGGAATAAGCAGCACGGCAACGATCAATCACCACTACTAACAGCATTCCTTTACAAAACATACATCGAAACTACAGCTATCATTCATCCTATGTATCCTCTATCTATGCATTCCAAGAATACTTGATCATCAAATACCAGAGTCCAGAGTTCAGTACAACAGTAAGCAATGATACAAGAAACATGAGGCAGAAATGACAAGGAGAGGCAGCATACAAGATAAAAGACAGTAAGCAGAGCCAAGTATATGCTTTGTATTAGAGGCAAACGCACAGCTACAATGGTTCCCTAGCAGTATATTCCCCTTCCACCCTTTACAATGAAAATGAGGGGGCTATTTATAGCCCCAGTTCCCCCCGATTACATTCATGGGCACAAAGTCCCAGACAAGACAATAGCTGACACAAGCGGCTGAGTAGCCGCTGATGCTGACTCCTATCGGCGAGGACTGTACCTACAGCATGGTTTCCCTAAAAGCTGTACAGCTATGTGGAAGCACATTGAGTAGAACTTCAAATCAGCAGGGAATGAGGGTAGTTGTGGCAGATGGCAGTTCACATCAGCCTTAAATGATGGCAAGTGGCGTAGATAGTGCGGTCCATGCTTGTCCTTTTCCCGGTCATGTCTTGGCTCGAATCCTGAAGTTGGACACTTTTCGGATGCTGATGGATGACACGTGTCTGCCTTGAAAGGCAATTTATCCAACTTCGCCCAGGATCAGAGCGCTGTCAGGTTGCGCAAGTGGAAAACAACGCAGTTGGGAAGGCCTTCGTGCCTTAGTCAATTTCTGAGTTTACATAACCCAACTGCGCACCGGTCAAAGGGCGCACCCCGACTTCGCTGCGAAGTCGGGTTGCGCACCGGTACTCTGCTATTTTTACCGTCGTTCGGACTGCGCACTGGAGAGGGGGCGCACCCCGACTTCGCTGCAAAGTCGGGTGGCGCCCCAACACTTAGCTGATTTTTTGCCAGACTGCTTCCCAAGTGCGCCCAAGAAGAAGGGCGCTCCCCGACTTCGCTGCGAAGTCGTTTTGCGCCCTGACACTTAGTCAAATCTTGCTTGTTCCTGTCTGCTTGCACACTTCGTGTTCCCTACTGCGCTCCAACTGAGGGGGCACACTCCGACTTCGCTGCGAAGTCGGGTTGCGCCCTAGACTTAGTCATTTTCCAGGGAACACTTTGCTGGAAACTTCACTGGGGGAAGAAGAGGGAGGAAGAAGGAGGAATGAAACTGCAAGGAAGAGGGAGAAAGGGAGAAATGAAGAGAGGGAAAATGAGGAGAAGGAAAGGAAAAGAGCAGGTCACTTACGAAAACCAAAAACATGGCACCCCGTGCAAAATGTGGCAACAGGAACTTGTAAGTAGTTAGCCAAGTTCCTACTGATGAAGTTATGTTTGTTGCTAGGGTTTATGGAGAATAACATTTTTCTTTTGAATGCAACCATGAACTTGCAAAATAAATTTTTGATATTCAAACAAATATTTTTGAACATTGTTTGGCACCAAAGGTGTGATTTCCTTGGCCTGCATATTATTATCATTTTCCTTCAATCCCCATTTGTTTAAAAATGCAACTTCAAATTCTTCTCTTGTGTATATATATTTATGAGCATCCACAAAGTCTGAAAACCAAGAATAAGCTTCTCCTCCCAAGTGAAACAAAATCTTCACTTTCCATTCTATCTCAAAAAAATAAAAAAATAAAAAATTCACTTCATCAACCATTCCCTAGCATCACTATCCTCCTTTTCAATGAATAACTCCATGACCTCAACACAATTTTTTATTTTATTTTGGGAAGCAACTAGGGTTTTAAACAAGGTTCCACGAGCCTGGGGGACGGGGGGACGCGTTTTGGGGACGGCGGGGGACGGCAGGCTGATTTTAGGGGACGGATGGTATAATACTATAATTTTTTTTAGAAATTTAGAATAATCTACAAATTCTACACACAACAAAAATGAAAAATACTAAAAACTTAAAAAGTATGCATGTTCTTAAAACATGTATCAATCTGAAATGAACTCAGCTATTAGCCTATTACTAAGTGCATCCATTTCAACCAATGTAACTTGAAGGTTCAGCCAAGGATATCAAGTGCAATCTCTAACAGTTAACCAAAATAGTTGCTATTGCTCAAGTAATGAATGCTACACTGTTCAGCTTTTAACAGTCAAACAATAACAATCATCATTTTTAAAGCCACCAATGATTAAGCAAAGACCATTTTTAAATTTTTTTTTATTTTTTCAGTCACCAATGTTCAAACAAAGACAGTTCTCAGTTTTTATTTTTTGGCCATCAATGTTCAAGCAAGATAGTCATTGGTTTTCACTTTTCTCTGTTCAGGCAAGATAGTTATCTATTTTTTCAGCCATCAATGGTCAATCAAGACAGTCACCAGTTTACAGCCCTCAATATAAATTATAAAAGCAAGTCAGCTTTAGTGTTCAGTCTCTAGCAATTCTGCACTGTTGTCCAATCACTAAAGTGATATTTAAACATTGAAAACCACCATTGTTCAGTTCCCACCATGTAAGCAATGACAGTTACTCCTAACTGTTCAAAAATGACAACCTTTTTTTTTTAATTTAAGTTTGTATCATTTATTTTTATTTATTTTTTATTTTTATTTTTATTTTTTTTGGGGGACGGCTGGGTGTCCCCGGGGACGCCCAGGAGACGGCTGGGCGTCCTCGGGAACGGCCAGCCGTCCCCGGGGATGTCCCTGGACGTCCCCTAAAAAGGGACGTCCCGGGGACGGCCACCTGGGACAGCCAGCCGTCCCCCAAAAGGGGGACGGGGGGAAACGTCCCCATGCCGTCCCCTGTCCCCAAGGACGCAGGGGACGGGGGGACGCGTCCCCGTGGAACCCTGGTTTTAAATAACCGGAATTTCTCAAAAATAAAATTTCTCAAATCTCATTTATTCCCTTCTTCAAACAATGAAATCTGCAAATTTTCTTCAAAACAAAACAAACGGCAACTGATTTGCTTCTAGATTGAGAGAGATGATTTTTTCCTTTGCATGAATTTCCCATACAGCCTCAAAAGCCCAACTTCAAACAGTTGTAACTCTCTCAATACTTATCAGAATTTCACAAGTGAGCAATCGTTTTTATAGTACTCAAAATAATCTACATGTGAAAGAAATTGATGTCAACCTTTCTTTGTATTACTTTCTTAACTGCAGTTTTGTTTCCCTCTTAACTGCAGTTCTCTTTTGTCTCATAGGAATGCTTTCCTATTTATTGTAAAAGCCTCTTCATTTTAAAAAAAAAATGGGTTGTCAAGAAGGAGGTTGGAGAAGGTGAAACAGAGGTTGAAGAGGGCTGTAAATGCTTTGAAAGTTGCTGGTAATGTTTGCAATACTGCATTTCTTGAGAGCTTGTTGTGTGTGAGCTTTCCTTGTGCCTTTTATGTAAGCACTCTGTTTTGCTGCACTTATTAAGTTGTATCCATGTTTTTTGATAAATACAAATGTGGCTCTTGTTGTTGAAGAGTTTTCCTCACATATTCATGGATTTTATTAGCATCTAAAACTCCATTCTTTGGATGATCTGTTGTTTGTGTTGAACACAGTCCAAATTCCTAGTAAACTGCAGAAAATTTCAGAAGTCCATAACTTTTTATTTATAGGGTATTTTTCAGTTTTGTAAAGTGTTTTGGATACCCATTTTCATGTACTTGCACTCCTAAAAATTTCAGAAAATTCTGGGCATTTTCAAAAAACGTCATTTTTTTACTCTCTTTGCTTGTCCAGACTGTTGGTGCTCATTTCTAGCACTCTTTGGTATCTTAGAGCATCCTTCCTTCATTTATTTTATTTGGTATCAGAGCCAGTTCATCTATTGGGTTAAAACATTTATCCATGATGGCACAAAACAGTGGAAATATTGTCCAACTTCAAATCCCCATGTTTAGTGGAGAAAACTTCGAATATTGGAGTATTCGAATGAAAACCTTCTTAATATCACAAGACTTGTGGAGTCTTGTTTTGCAGGGATATACTGAAGTAGATGAAGTAGCCTTTAATGCTCTATCTACTGATGAAAAGAAGGAGTTGTTGGAGAACAGAAAAAAGGATGCAAAAGCCTTGTTTATCATACAAAGTGGGATTGATGTCTCTATATTTCCTAAGATTGTTGAATGCACACAGTCAAAAGAAGCATGGGAGATACTAGAAAGTGCCTACAAAGGGTCCTCCAAGGTAAGGGTAGTCAAGCTTCAACTCTTGAGAAGAGATTTTGAATCCTTATGCATGAATGATGATGAATCAATAGAAGTTTTCATCACTAGAGTTCAGAATTTAGTGAATGCTATTCATGCTCATGGTGAGGAACTTAATGATACAAGGATTGTAGAGAAGGTATTGAGAAGCCTTCCTAGAAATTTTGATCCTATTACCATAGCTATTGAAGAATGTAGAGATTTATCAAAGCTAACTCTAGTTGAACTACTTGGTAGTTTGCAAACATATGAGCACAGGATAAAGGACAGGTATGAGAACCTTGATCAAGCATTCCAAGGCAAACTAAAAATAAATGAACAGCCAGCCCATTCAAAGGAGTCCTCATCTACTACTTCGACATCATCTTCTTTTAGAGGCCATGGCAGAGGTCATGGTAGAGGTCGTGGTAGAGGACGAGGAAGATCAAACAACAATCATGAATCAGCCCATAGACATTGTGACTATTGTGGAAAAGATGGTCACACTGAACAGTTCTGCTATAAAAAGAAAAGAGAGAACAAAGCCAACTACAGTGAAGAAAAAGGTGAAAGCCTCTTCCTATCTTGCAATAGTTTTGAAGTTGCAGAAAATGATGTTTGGTATCTTGATAGTGGATGTTCAAATCACATGACTGGAAATAAAAATATGTTTGTTAAACTTGAAGAAAATGTTAGTGGACAAGTGAAGTTTGGTGACAACAATCATGTGAGTATTGCTGGAAAAGGAACTCTTGCCTTTAAGTCAAAGACTAGTAAGACTCTTTATATGCATGATACTTTGTATGTTCCAAGGCTGCAACATAATTTGTTAAGTATTGGACAGTTATGCTCAAAAAGATATAAGGTTGTTTTTGAAAACAATGGCTGTAAAATCCTAAATGAGGCTGACAATCAGATTGTAGCCAAAGTGTTAATGTCAGAAAATAGGATGTATATGTTGAAAATGCAGCCAGCTATGGAATGTTTGAAGACCACCATTGATTTGGCATGGTTATGGCATAAGAGGTTTGGACACCTCAACTTTGGCTCATTGGATGGAATGCAAAAGAAGAACCTTGTTAGAGGGCTGCCCACATTTACACAACCTCAAATCAGCACTTGTGAGTGTTGTATTTTTGGAAAACAACACAGGGAGAAGTTTCCACATCACCAATACAGAGCTAAAATACCTTTAGAATTGGTGCATGCTGACATATGTGGACCTATGCAAACCTTAAGCATCAACAAAAATAAGTATTTTTTGTTATTTGTTGATGATCATTCAAGAATGTGTTGGATATATTTCTTGCATGATAAATCACAGGCTTTTAACTATTTTAAAGAGTTTAAAGCTTTAGTTGAAAAACAGTCTGGTTATTATATTAAGACCTTAAGGACTGACCGTGGGGGTGAATTTGTTTCAAATGAGTTTAAAATTTTTTGCAGCAGTCATGGAATCAAAAGACAGCTCACAACTGCCTACACTCCTCAACAAAATGGAGTGGCAGAACGCAAAAATAGGACCATTGTGGAAATGGTCCGTTGTTTGCTAAAGGAGGTAGAGTTACCCAATAGGTTTTGGGTTGAGGCTGCACATACGGTTGTTTACATTCTAAATCGCAGCCCTACAAAGCTGATACAAAATTCCACTCCTTATGAAACTTGGCATGGTAAGACGCCAAGTATTTCTCATTTGAAAATCTTTGGTTCTACATGCTATGTGCATATTCCTAAAGAAAAAAGGAGAAAACTTGATGAAAAATCTATCAAGTGTATTTTTGTTGGATACTCTGATGAATCCAAAGCTTACAGGTGTTTTGATCCCACTACTAACAAACTGCATGTTAGTAGAGATGTAATTTTCAATGAAGGGGCAACATATAGTAAGGAGTCTAATGATGGTGTTGGCATCACTCCTCAAATTGAAGAATCAGCTCCTATTGATCCTATTGAAGCCTTGCAGCCCCAACAAACCAACACTCCTATGTCAACTATTGACACTCCATCTTCAAGTGGTAGTGCTGGTCGAAAAAGGCTCAACAAATATCATCCACAATCTCAAATGTTGGATGAAGATTACACAAGAAGAGTGACAAGGCTGCAGTCAAAACAAGGTGAGCATTTGATTAATTATGCATTGTTGTCCTCTTCTACTGTTGAGCCTTCAAACTTTAAAGAAGCATGTGCTAATGAAGATTGGGCAAAGGCTATGGAAGATGAAATGGAACAGATTGAGAAAAATGACTCTTGGGAGCTAGTTTCTCCTCCAAAAGGCAAGAACATTGTTGGTGTTAAATGGGTCTATAAACTAAAATATAATGTTGATGGCAGCATAGTCAAACATAAGACACGTCTGGTAGCCAAAGGCTATGTTCAACAAGAAGGAATAGACTATGAAGAGACTTTTGCACCAGTTGCAAGATTGGAAACAATAAGATCTCTTCTTGCCTTAGCTTCCCATTTAGGTCTTACTGTTTATCAAATGGATGTGAAATCAGCCTTTCTAAATGGTTATTTAGAAGAGGAAGTTTATGTGGATCAGCCACAAGGATTCATAGTTGCAGGCCATGAAGAAAAAGTCTACAGGTTGAAGAAAGCTCTTTATGGGCTTAAGCAAGCACCTAGAGCTTGGTACTCTAGGATTGACACATACTTGCATAAAAATGGCTATAAACAGTGTTCAGCTGAAAGCACATTGTATAAAAAGGTAGATGGATCTGATTTTATTATCATATGTTTGTATGTTGATGATATAATTTTTATGAGCAGCTCCACTACTATGTTGAAAGAATTTAAAAAGGCCATGGTGAATGAATTTGAAATGAGTGACTTGGGTAATTTGCAATACTTTCTTGGTATGCAAATAAAGCAATCAACCCAAGGCATATTCATTACCCAGTCCAAGTATGTTGAAAATATCTTGGTCAGATTTGAAATGAAGGATTGCAAACCTGTCAGTACTCCAGCAGTTGTAGGTTGCAAATTGATGAAAGAGGATTCAACTCCTCTTGTGAATGCAACCCTCTACAGGTCTTTGGTTGGTAGCTTGATGTATCTCACAGCTACTAGGCCTGATATTATGTATTCAGTCAGTTTAGTAGCAAGATTTATGCACTCTCCTCATGAATCTCATTGGAAGGCAGCCAAGAGAATTCTCAGGTATGTGAGTGGTACAAAATCTTTTGGTTTATGTTATTATGCTACTAATTCTTGTGAACTTGAGGGCTATACAGATGCTGATTGGGCAGGAAGCCTTGATGATAGGAAGAGTACCTCAGGTTATGCATTCTTCTTTGGTGGCAACTTGGTGTCTTGGAGCAGCAAGAAGCAACAAACAGTTGCATTATCCACTGCTGAAGCAGAGTATATGGCTGCATCCTTTGCTTGCACTCAAGCCATTTGGATGGCTAGACTCTTTGAAGATTTGGAAATGGAGATTGCTTACTCCATCAAAATCTGTTGTGACAACACTAGCACTATATCCATGACAAAGAATCCAGTGTTCCATAGTCGAAGCAAACACATTGACATACGTCACCATTTCATTCGTGACTTGGTCAAGGATAAATTCATAGAATTCACATTTTGCAAATCTAAAGATCAACTTGCAGACATCTTCACGAAGGCTTTGACTAAGGATAGATTTCAGAGTTTGAGAACTCTCATTGGAGTACAAAATGTTGACATCAAGGGGAAGAATGAAAGAAATTGATGTCAACCTTTCTTTGTATTACTTTCTTAACTGCAGTTTTGTTTCCCTCTTAACTGCAGTTCTCTTTTGTCTCATAGGAATGCTTTCCTATTTATTGTAAAAGCCTCTTCATTTTTAAAAGGTTGTCAAGAAGGAGGTTGGAGAAGGTGAAACAGAGGTTGAAGAGGGCTGTAAATGCTTTGAAAGTTGTTGGTAATGTTTGCAATACTGCATTTCTTGAGAGCTTGTTGTGTGTGAGCTTTCCTTGTGCCTTTTATGTAAGCACTCTGTTTTGCTGCACTTATTAAGTTGTATCCATGTTTTTTGATAAATACAAATGTGGCTCTTGTTGTTGAAGAGTTTTCCTCACATATTCATGGATTTTATTAGCATCTAAAACTCCATTCTTTGGATGATCTGTTGTTTGTGTTGAACACAGTCCAAATCCTTAGTAAACTGCAGAAAATTTCAGAAGTCCATAACTTTTTATTTATAGGGTATTTTTCAGTTTTGTAAAGTGTTTTGGATACCCATTTTCATGTACTTGCACTCCTAAAAATTTCAGAAAATTCTGGGCATTTTCAAAAAACGTCATTTTTTTACTCTCTTTGCTTGCCCAGACTGTTGGCGCTCATTTCTAGCACTCTTTGGTATCTTAGAGCATCCTTCCTTCATTTCTTTTATTACATGTTGCTGCAAAAATCTTCTAAAAATGACTGCTAAAAAAATAATTAAAAATAATTCGCGTAGCCAAAACACGACACAAATATCTCAACTTCAAACAGCCATAACTTTCTCAATACTTATCAGAATTTAACAAATTAGCAATCGTTTTTCTAGTACTCAAAATGGTCTACACAATGGAGAAAAAAACCTTCTAAAAATGACTGCTGAAAGAAAAGATATGGCTCTTGCAAAATGCGATGTTTTTTTGAAAAACGTGCCTTAGCTCTGCAAAAACAACCCTACTTTCCCAGAATCGCTACTTTGATACCAAATGTTATGAACCTATCTTCTTATCAACAATAAATCATTCACCAATATGCAGAAATATCAAACATGCATCCACAAATAAATTCCACAATAACAATTCACACAATAAAATAGAGATTGGTAATACCCTTGAGGTAGGGCAACACCGTACAATGCTCCTTATTGGAAGGAAGCCATTCCACAAGATCTCCATTTCCACGAGCCAAGACTATTATAAAAAATACTTGATATGACTTCTTTTACAATTGGGGATAAATCTCTCTTTATAAAAGAATGTGATGGTTCACCTTCCATGAGTTACAAGGTCACCCATGTGGTGGTTCACCTTCCATGAGTTACAAAGTGCATAATATTATAATATGGCACTATTATATATTATTATAATTTAATGTGTGACACATGCCGTAATACAATATTATATTATAACCCCACATGCATATACTCAGGTATCTAACAAACATCAATATACATTCACGTACAGAAGCAATATTATTCGCTAGAATCACTCACAATCACATGCAATTACTTGCACACACACACAAAGATGCTCCCAGAGACGCAACTAGATGGATGAATGAATTATCATTACATATGTATTTGGAAAATTTAAGGGATAGACTTATACTATTCCTAGTAAAGGGGAGGTAGTTGCCAACTTCCTCAACTTCATTGTACTTAACTACCCTTACATGACACTTCTAATTACAAGACATCCTAATTACACAACATTTGAATTACATGAACATCCAAATTACATGTATATGCTAATAATGTTTGATAAACATTTTGTCAAACATTTGGCATGTAAACTATAAAATCGCAAAATGACAAAATCGTATGCACAATCAAAATTGCTTTTGCATACTTGGCTCTGTACATGCTTTTTCAGGCTTGAGGTTTTGCTTGAGGTGCTGCAAGCTCCCTATTATGATAACTGGCAAGGATACAAGCTCTTCTTGCGCTCCTGATTCTGATGTAGTCATTGATATTAGAGCTTTGTCTTTTGTTGGCCACTTTCTTTTGGTCCTTGTAAGAAGAGGACTTCCTTTAATAGAACTGTAAGATATAACCTCTTCGTATTTAGTTTCTTTTCTATGTTCCATGGTGACTCATCTTGGTATTTGAGGGCCATCTTGGAGAAGCATTCCAACATCCTGAAAAGGAATCTTGACATCCCAGAAACACACCTTGCCTCCCAAAAAGCTGTCCTGCAACCTCATCGATTTCTTTTGTTTCCTATATTTTAATTTAGATACCTGTTCTTTTTATCTTTTAATACAACTAAGAACAACAGGATCGCATCAGCTTAGCCACATTATTTCATAGAAAATCCGGTCCTAAAAAGGCAAGGAAAAGTAACGATTGGATTTGCTCCTCCAAGCAAAGAACCAATATCGTTACAGAAACTAGCAAACTTGGTTTTGACAAGAAGAGCCAAGTCCTTGAATAATTTCACCTCCCTTAAATTAGTAGGGCACTGGTATGCTAAAAAGTTGCGTTACACCTCTTCCTCAATAAACCAATAGCAGCCAACCTATGTATATATCATAGAATTTTGCAGCTGTTCCTGATTATCCGAGTTTGCCACTAGAGCACACCTTGTGAAGAAAAGGGGAAGTAAATAAAGAGTTGTTGAAGCTTGCTTTCTGCACTCTTGATTACTTATTTTTACTTCTGTATCATGTCAAAAAAAGAATGTTGTCCAAATATATAAGCCTATAATAGGGAAAGAAATGCACTTTGGCATGGAATGTCTTTAGAATTTCATTGCACATTCCCTAGAGATGCTAGTCAAGTTGCAGTTCTTCTATGGCTTTCCCTTTTATCTTCCAACATGATTTTTTTTCTCATCTTTAATAAATTAATGATGAATTCCAGCCAAGACTCCTATGTGCAAATGAACGATGGTAGTTTTAGTCCTATCAATAACCCCAATGACTTTAGACTGGTGTAATGGCAAGGATGAACAAAATCATACACCAGTTTGCAAATATTACCAGTTAAATGGAAAAAGTAGGAAATTTACTGATAACTGGGATGCTGTATCCTTGAGAACTGCCATGGCTTTTTGAGGTTGAAGTACTGTGAATGCTGGAACTTCAGGCTTCATAAGTTTCATAGCACACCCATAGCAACATGTCATAATGTTAGAAAGATAAGAATATAATTTAATGTTAAAATTTGAACTCCCAAAGCAGAAAGAGAACTCAAAAATAAAATGGAAAGCAAGATATATTTTAGTTAACCTTGATCTCTACCACTTGGATAATGACAACATACCTTCATAATGCCGGCTTTCTCTTGAGTGATTTGTGTGAGGGTGTTACCTGTTTACATGTACTTTCAAGTTGAATCAAAATGTTTTGACAATAATCCAAATTTCCTTGTTTCCTATGGCTAGAAAAAGAACTTGAAGAGATATGCTAGGAGCTACATGGCAGTAATCATATTATCCAATGCTTATGAAAAACCTTCTCCATGAACCACAGTAGGGAGAAGTTGATTAAATACACAAACATAATCAAGCAGAAACACATACTACTACGAATTACAAGTATTACAACAGCCACTCTAATCAAGCATGATGACTGTCATTACTGCATTCTTCAGCATGGACAAACAACAGTGTCTATCTAATGATTTGGCATTGGAAACCCTCAGAAAGCTGTTAAAATAAATAAATAAACAAAAATCCTATTCAGCACATCATCACCAGAGATTCACAATGTGACATCAGTTCACTGATTAGAATATAGACATGTAAATACCAAGTACAAAATTTCGTAGTGCAAAGCATATCTTTTATCTGAGACAATCATAGCAAATTTATATTCCATAATATTCATAAACACAAGTGATGTGCCTTCTTGCCAAGCATATATTATCACCTTAAAATGATTGCAATTAGTCTTCAACTGTCCAGAGATATAGGACTTATATGATGCAGTATAGGCTTAAAGACAAAATCTGTAAAGCTTTGAAGGAAGAAAGGAATGGGTGAGAATTAACTTATACCATAATGAAGAATCTTCCTCTTTTATTCATAACTTTGAACTTTGGATTTTACATGAGACTAAGAAGCAGGCCATCCCCCAGATTAAACCTCGCATTCACCATGAATTTTCGACCATACATTCAGATAAGTATGTGACAACATGGCCTTCATTTAATTGAATTCCAGAGAGACATTTGATTAATCTTAGTGATAAGTCATAGTATGGTTTCTTTCTTAATAGTCTAAACATACAGTTGAGAGTTTATACCCTTTGAGAAGAAAGAACATCGTAGTTGACTAGTAAGCAAAAATAGTTCAGGTAATGCTTCTCTGAACCTTTAAATATTTCAGTTACTGTTAGTCCAACTATTTATGTGTAAGCTGTAAAAAGCCGTCAGGAAGATGAAATCCAGCAAAACCTTGGATATGAGTAGGTATATATTGCTACTTTCTCAATGCATTCTTGATAGCCATTGAGAGAGCTCCTGGAGTTTATCAATCCACACTTGTTACTTGAATCCTACAACACTCACTACTTGACCCAAAGAGGGCCAGTAGCTTACTGGTAGAGCACCTCAAGCATTGCTAAGAGGTCCTAATTCGAGTCCTAGATGGTCCATGCATCTTTAACATCATATCAAATCTTAGGCTAGGTAAACAATTCAAGTATGGCTTGACAGGAAGTGTTGGTGCTTTGTTAAGCCACGATTATTTCTCAACCCCTGCCACACTCACTATTCAACCTGAAGAGAGTGGGGAGCACAATGAAAGAGCACTTGAAGTATTTCAGGGAGGTCTTGGGTCGAGTCCTATTTGGTCCTAGTGCGATCCCAAAATAGCAAGAGCAAGTAAATACAACTTATGCTGACCTTGAGTCCAGAAATTGTTTTGTAGGAAGAATGTGGTCAGTTCCTTCAAGATGAGGGAAGTTTATGCCATGGAAAGATTGTGAAGACTTTCTCACTAATGAGGAGCATAGTGCAAGTGAGTTCATAGGTTTCTTCTTTGACGAGAGACATGAATATTGAAAGAAATTGATTCAACTAAATAGGTTTATAATCTTCGACAAAGAATGCAAAATCAAGCAAGAATTGCAAGAATGAGTTGTGAGGCATGCAGTTGAGTATAAGAATTGATGTGTCTGATGGTATATGGAAGGGGGCTTTGACATGGGAGTTACTACAAGTATACCACCAACCCAGGAGGGTTTTGCAGACATGGAAGCATCAAAGAAGACTCCAGCAGGACAAAGATCATCACATGTCTGATAGGGATTGATCAAGCCTTGCTGTGAGGATAAGGTTCAGAGAGAGGGCTGACAATCTAAAACCAATTCAACCACCTAGAGTGATGGCCAATTTTGAGAAAAAGTAGAAGTGCCCCAAATTTAATGGCAATGGTAAGGAAGACATTGTAAGGCATTGTCACAGTTGCATCACTATATGGAAATCCAATGGCATATTGATGACGGTGATTGTATGAGGGCATTCCCTAAAACCTTGTGTGGGATTGCAATGGACTAGGACATAAAACTACAAGAGAACAGATACCAAATATGGAATGTGTTGAGGTAAACCTTTGAAAAGGAGAACAAGTTGTTGCACAACAACAATGAAACCATTACCGACATTTATAACATGAGACATAACAAGATAAAGTCTGTTTGATTCTGCAACTGGAGATTAAAAGAATGGGTTCATAAATTGGAAAAGGCGTTGATAGACAGACTAAATAAGAGATCATCTATAGAGGGACTTCTTCCCAGGTGTAGGAAATATGAATGTGGTTCCTCTTAGTGTTGTATGGAGAAGCCCTTTGTCAAGCTGTGAGCATTGAGAGCAAATCAAAGACATCATCCAAAAGTCAAGGTCAAGTGACTACCAACACCTTCAACAATGTTGATGCTAACAGAGAGAACATCCATAGACACTCTCTGCAATGATATCATGCAAATGTTTAATGATATCAAAGAGGAGAAAATGAAGAAATGCAAAAATATTTGGTGCATAGATTGTAAAGTGAAGGGTCACCGCAATGTGACCTACCCAAAGAACGCATTGCACAATATTTTGACATCAAATTGAACTCAACGAAGAAATGCCTCTTCAATATGAAGAACAATCAACAGGTCTTCATGATGCAAGTGCATACACCAAGAGATAACTCTACGATTACTGTGAAGGGATGCAGTGCCTGGTTTCATAATTCTTGGCAAGGGAATAGATGGAACAAAAACTAAAAATAGGGTATTGACAATGACAGGATATAATAGGATATGAACAGAGCGCCTACTATCAATTGTAGGAAATGCAATGAATAGGGCTACTTCGTGAGGGATTTCCCAAGGAATGCACACCAAAATGACCTATGATTAATGTGCAAATGATGTGGACTAGGGAACCATGAAGACAGCCACAACCACAAAAAGGCAAGGGGCTAGGTAAACTTGACATAAGTTGCACAAATGTTAAGTAGACCATAATCATGAAACATGTGCAATTTGAAAAGAAGCAATATCTAAAGTACATTGCAAAAAATAGAGATACGATGGAGTTTGGGTGGAACTGGAACAAGCAACAACAAACAAAAAAACAATCTCAAGAACAAATTTTGAGAGTCCCCACTCAGACATGGAGAGTACCCACCAAGTTCTATAAGATCCAATGCCAATCAAGGTGATAAACCCATTTTGAAGTAACCCCATGTTGCAAAAGGTAGTTGGGCACATGACATGATCATCAAAGAACGAAATTAAGTATCATGTCAAGAAGCAATACATCAACCCCATTGTCTTTATGCTCATGTTGGCATCAAACTTATCAAACTTATTGTGCTTAACATGGGACTAAAATTGATGATGTGATCGTGGAATGGGGGTCCAGTGCCAACCAACCCTTGGAAGAGACCTTGCAAAAACTAGGAGCATCCATGTTGTGGCCTTTGATGTTCAAACTACAAGTGAGGATTAAGAAACCATTGTCCCAAATACCTAAGGGGAAATGTACACATGAAAGAAGTCGAAGAATATGTTGAACAAACCATGATCATGGCATGTGTATAGCTGAAATAGAAGTTGTATTTGAACTAGATTGAAGAAAAATGGAGATGAAAGGATACTACAGTGGAGGTGGAACAAACCATAGTAGACGGGAATCTATCTCAAAAGCTATTTGTAATTTTGTACAGATGCAAAAGGTAAGACGATAGAAAGTGTCATCCTCTTAGATATGGAGATTTCCAACCAAGTTTTGTAAACTGATGTCAATCAAGATGACAAAACCTATTACAGAGTATCACCAAGTTGCAAAAGGTATTTGGGGGCATGGTACGGCCACCCAAGAAAAATGAGCAAAAACATGTCGAGCAATCATAAGATGATCTCATTGTCTTAATGCTCAACGTGGGGAGGAGACCTATTATGCTTCACATGGAGCTAATGGGAACAAGTTGATGAATGTGTTTGTGGGTAAATGTTTGGTGTCAATATACTCTTGGAAGAGACTTAGCAAAAACTAGGAGAACCCATATCATTGCCACTGAAGTTCAAATTGCTAGGAGTGAATCAACACAATATCAAGATGTAAGGCATGTTAGTGACACAAAAAGTCATCATTGCCAATCAAGCACTCATAATGGATCTTGTGGCTCTCTCATTGAAGAAAACATATTATGACCTAGGTTGTGATGGTTAGGGACCACAAAGGTCAACCACATAGGAAACAAGATCTTTAGAAATTGAAGAATATTTACTGGAAGCATAACATAAATTTGAAGAATCAATTGGTATGCAACAACTTCACATCCTTTGATGACTCTACACACTCAAAGTTAGTCAATGGGGAAGCAGTCCATAAAGAAGTCATCCACATAGCTCCTATGGAGCCTAGCAAAGATGGTGTTTTGTTGGCATTTATGCAACATGGTGTATATTCTGCTATTCTGTAATTTCTCCTCCCTTGTAGCTTTCTTCTTTGTACAGATGCATTTTCTCTTTCCTGCTTTCTCTGTCACACTTTGTCAGTTAGGGCTGGTACAGTTTTCTGGTTATTCAGCATACAGGGTCTTTCCCTTGTCAAGGGCGAAGGAAGTTTGGCGCCATGTCTCAAGGTGCAGGTTTGTTATGGGGCAGAAGCAGAGAGCAGGCCCATTCTGGGCCATACAGCAGCAAGGGCCAGCTCCAGAAAAGAAAACGTAAGAGCGCCCATGCCTTTTCGCCCTGTTTGGAGAGCGCAAGGCATCTTCGGGCCCTGACTGAGCGCAGCTGCAATTTTACACAGAAAATTCTAAGTACAGCAAGGTCTTTTCGCCCTGGTTGAAGAGCGCAATACAATTTCGGAACAGAAAGCAGCGCTTGGGCCTTTGACCATTCAACATGAACCCGTTTGGAGTGATGTGGGCCCCATACCCTTTGCACTCCTCTTTTGGAGCGCAAAGCACTTTCGGAGTCTGCCTGGAGCACAAGCAGCTGTGACTTTTCAAAGCGCAGCGAAGGTTTTGATAAAAAATGCTAAGTGTGCGCTAGGTTGTTTCACTCCAGTTTGAGAGCGCTTTGGCTGCTGACTTTTCCACGCTGGCGCATCTCCCTAGGCCAGGCATTTTTGCTCTAGCTTTTGAGCGCAAGGCACTTTCGGAGAAGGGAGCAACGCAATGCCTATTGACTTTTCAACTCCTGCACCCCTCCCGAGGCTGTAAGACGTTGCACTCCAATTTAACATCTTACATAATTCCATTCCTTCTTAAATAGTTCTTCAGATCTGTAATCATCAACAATAATAATACACAAAAACGGCAGCAACAGCAGCAATAGCAGAAGATACATAAATGGGCAGATTTATAATAACAATGGCATAGATGGTTACAGCAATACAGTTTCAGCATTACAATCTGCAGTCTGCAAACCCTAGGCAGAATACTCTTCAGGGCTGCATACAAGACTGGACTGCATCATGTCACATACAGATATGCACCAGCATTCTCACATACCAATGCTCTCATCCACAATCTATCAATATGCTCTTCAATCAAATCATTGTCTGCCTGCCTCAACATCCTGCAACATCAGTGCTCCAACATCCCTGTCTTCATGATTGAATGAATGAATGAGGGGAGGGGCTTATTTATACACCCAAAAAGTAGTTACCCTCCAACTACCTGACACCTCATCATTTCTTACATTACATTTCATATGCATTTAACTTGCATTCACATGACATTTCCCACTACAAGACAAACTAACTTATGACTTATGACTTTATCGACATACATGACTTAACATCACTTTATTATTACATACAATATTACATTGCCATTTTATAACATTATTAAATATATGTACGCACATTTCGTCAAACACTTTGCGTACAACTACAAAATAACACAGAATACCAAAATTGGTTTACTCAATTCCGACATATCAATTTGCCTGTCTACAACAATTTTGTAGTTTGACATCAAGGGTGATGGCATCATCATTTGATAAATTAAAATTGTAATGTATGGCTAATGTATGTAGTTAAGCATATACGAATGGAGGGTAGTTAGTGGTGAGGTGTCCCATTGTTGTTAAATGCCAGCCCTCAAGGATAAAAAGGACACCCTATTCAATTGTTGGAGACCAGAGAGAGTAGAGACAAGATGTCACATGTAGAGTCTGTGTCTGTATATTCATTGTAGTATTGTATATTGCCACTACAAACAGTCTGTAATGCTAATGTCGTATAGGCAAAAGTAATGCAATGATGATCCATCCTTCATTTGTGTGTTGTATGTGTTTTGTGTGAAACTATTTCTGCAATAGATTGGTAGGTTATTGTTGTTCCAAGTTCTGTAGGTGTGAAGCAAGAGTTGCAACCCAAATCGTCATACAGAGTTGTCGTAAGAGAGGTGCAGTCAAGAGTATCATTCAAGTGGATTGCAAAGTTGTCATACAAGTACTTGTCGTACAAGTGAGTGTTGGAGAACTTGCTATAAAAACAAGTGTTGATCTAGTTGTCATACAAGTGGACATTTTGACCAAGTGTGGATCAGTATTGACTGCAGTCTTGATTGGCTTCTAAGTCTGTCATATCAAATTGTTCCTCCAACCATTGGAATACTCACCACCCTGCTACATTTGGCACCATTGCTGCTTGAAGTTCGAACCAACACGCATGAAGTTTGTAGAGGTGAATGACATAATTTACCATGCAAACATGAGAGACATGGTCGTAGAAGAATTCAAAACCTACCTATGAGAAGGAGTTCGAGGGTTGCCCAACAGTGTCGTGCTGCGCAAGTCGAAGATTCAAGCAATGCCAACAAATTACTGTCGCAAGTGACGAAATCTCCCATGCCATTGCTTTGGTCTCAAAATTCCTTGTCTTTTCATAGGCTTTTGCATACGTCAAGCTTGGTACTATCTTCATCTTCTTTTTATATTGAGGTAACAATCCATTGATAAACCGTCTTTTGACCATACCATCCGCTAGCAACAAATCCAAATTATTTTTGAGTCATTTTAATCTTCTGTTATAAGGTTTAGTATCCTCATCCTTCAATTTATTAGAGTAAATTCCAATTATTATCTTTGTATCATCCCTAAAGGTTCTGAATTCCACTTTCAATTCATCTACCAACATATTCTAGGAGGTAAAGGGTTTTGTACTTTCTCTCTTTAAGTACCAATCAATTGTGATTCCTCATAATGTGGCAAGAAATAACTGTAACCACTCTTGTCATCTAACTCCATTTGCTTTCCAAATGGTTGTGCAAGTGCCTATGTGCCTTGCAGGATCTTCTTTCCCCTCTCTTGTGAAGGGTGGGCATTTTTGCTTGCCCGCTCTATTTGCAACATGTGCCATTGATAAGTTGTTATCTTCTCCCACTTCCTCGTCACTCAATGATGGCTCTAACAGTATTTCATCCCAATGTTCCTCCGTCCTTGGTGGCTCTATTGGTTGTTCTATTTCCAGTGCTTCAGTCCTAGGCACTGTTGCCACATTTTGCACAGGGTGCCATGTTTTTGGTTTCTGTAAGCGAGTTGCTCTTTTCCTTTCCCTCCCCTCATTTTCCCTTTCTTCATTTCTCCCTTTCTCCCTCTTCCTTGCAGTTTCATTCCTCCTTCTTCCTCCCTCTTCCTTCCCCAGTGAAGTTCCCCGCAAGTATTCCCTGAAAAATGACTAAGTCTGGGGCGCAACCCGACTTCGCAGCGAAGTCGGAGTGCGCCCCCGCTTGGGGCGCAGTAGAGAATGCAAAGTGCGCAACCAGACAGGAACAAGCAAACAGACAAAATCTGACTAAGTGTCAGGGCGCAACTCGACTTCGCAGCGAAGTCGGCGTGCGCCCTTCTTCCTGGGCGCACTTGGGAAGCAGTCTGGCAGAAAATCAGCTAAGTGTTGGGGAGCCACCCGACTTCGCAATGAAGTCGGGGTGCGCCCCCTCTCCAGGGCACAATCCGAACGGCGGTAAAGACAGCAGAGTACCGGTGCGCAACCCGACTTCGCAGCGAAGTCGGGGTGCGCCCTCTGACCGGTGCGCAGTTGGGTAAAGTGAACTCAAAAATTGACTAAGGCACGAAGGCCTTCCCAACTGCGCTGTTTTCCACCTGCGCAACCTGATAGCGCTCTGATCCTGAGCAAAGTTGGATAAACTGCCTTTCAAGGCAGGCACGTGTTATCCATCAGCATCCGACAAGTGTCCAACTTCGGGATTCGAGTCAAGACATGACCGGGAAAAGGACAAGCATGGACCGCACTATCTACGCCACCTGCCATCATTTAAGGCTGATGTGAACTGCCATCTGCCACAGCTACCCTCATTTCCTGCTGATTTGAAGTTCTACCCAATGTGCGCTGCCACGTAGCTGTACAACCTTCAGGGAAACCATGCTGCAGGTACAGTCCTCGCCGACAGGAGTCAGCATCAGCGGCTACTCAGCCGCTTGTGTCAGCTATTGTCTTGTCTGGGACTTTGTGCCCATGAATGTAATCGGGGGGAACTGGGGCTATAAATAGCCCCCTCATTTTCATTATAAAGGGTGGAAGGGGAATATACTGCTAGAGAACCATTGTAGTTGTGTGTTTGCCTCTAATACAAGCATATACTTGGCTCTGCTTACTGTCTTTTATCTTGTATGCTGCCTCTCCTTGTCATTTCTGCCTCATGTTTCTTGTATCATTGCTTACTATTGTACTGAACTCTGGACTCTGGTATTTGATGATCAAGTATTCCTGGAATGCATAGATAGAGGATACATAGGATGAATGATAGTTGTAGTTTCGATGTATGTTTTGTATATGAATGTTGTTAGTAGTGGTGATTGATCGTTGCCATGCTGCTTATTCCCCCCACCAACTCCAATCTCATTTGGATTTTCTTTCTGCACTTTTATCTCTTTCCCTGCACTCTTACCTCAAACACTAAAACCCCACAGGAAGCCGGCCTTCTCCGGAGATTGGCACGGAAGGCATTCCTTCCTTCCGGCCTTTCAATCTGGAGGGCGAATCTGGGCGCATTATACTAAATCCTTTCCTCATGGTAGATTCGTAACCAACAGGCACCTCGTCCACTCATGGTGTCCCTTGACCCTCCGTGTTTCTTTCAAATGGTCTCCTTCCAAACGCTAATACACTTCCACTTCGCGACCTTCTTCACAAGTATACGAACTATGGATCTAGTCTACTTGCCCAAACACGCACGTGGGGTTGCTTTGGTGCCTAACTCCCATCCTCTGCACTCCTCATTAAACTCCTCCCCTCTTGCTCAGGTGTTACTGTTGGTCACAAATCTGCCACAGGAAAGGATTTTGTACGTATACGCGACCTAGACCTCGACCAACATTGAAAGGCCGGAGGGAAGAAATGCCCTCCATGCCAATTTCTGGAGAAAGGCCGGCTCCTTTACTAAACTACTTTGGGGTTTTAGTTAAGAGTGCAGGAAAGAAATAAAAAGAGTAGGGTACAGGAAAGAAATTAAAATAGCTGGATATTGCAGTGGGAAAGAACAAGCAGCACAATAACTAACTTATATCTAAACCAGCAGCAAATAATACAGAAGATGTAACAGAAACTGAAACTGCATATGCTTCCCTATGTATCCTCTAACAGAACTCCAGACACTTTTATCTTCTAACGCTAAAATCCAGATTTCAGAATTATAGCAACCAGAAAATGTAATTTCCCCTTTTCTACGCATTGAAGTGCAAAGCAGATTAGCCTATACACGAGCTCCCGTAGGCTAAGTCGGATGGAGGGGAGCCATTGGAGATATCAGAATCTTTGTCAGTACCCAGAGAGCTATTGATTGATGGTCGTTTGGGCTCATTCGGAGATTTGTTTGATCAGGGTTACTATTTTTAGCCATGTCCGTTTTTAGGGTTTCGGTGGACAACTGAGAGTGCAGTGATATTCTTCAGTGAAATAGGTGTCCAAAACCATTCGCGGATTTCAATTCGGATGGGTAGAGGTTGGAAATTTTAATGGTCAAAGATAAAATTAATAAAGTGATTATTTAATTTAATTTTGTAAAGTCAGTGACTATTTTATTATAAAATCATTTTATACTTAAAAGGGGCCATTTTAAGTGACAACTTAAAAGGTCGTTAAGCCTAGGCATAAGGGGGTGAATAAATTAAGCAGAAATAAGGTGGAATTAAAAATTGATAAAATTATATTTGCTCACCCTAAAAGTGACCTAACCCTAGGTCGACCTATGGAGGAGATAAAAGGAGGTTTTGAGTTCATTTGGAGATATGCGAAGATTATTATTTTTCTCTCTAGTTTTTGGAGGACTCTCTGGCAGAGCCATTTACAGAGATTTTGGAGCTTGTGAGAGACGACAACCTCTTACAGGGACATTGGCTTCGGGGTTGCAATATTACCCTCAGGTCAATCTGGGCATTTCCACACAGGGATTGCAATTGGACTTAAGTTTTAAAGACTTCTGGAGTTGGGTTACCACATAGGGTCATTCGGAGATTATACAGGGAATATTTGGAGCTGGGACACCACACAGTATTCACATCAGAAGGGCTGAGCCTTCATCATCATTTATAGAGTACGGAGCAGCTAGGGTTTCATCAGCATTTGAGGTATTTGCATTGTAATTTTTGCCCTAGTTTTGATATAAGAATAAAGCAATATTTTCGAGAATTCTGGATTGCTCTGTGTTTGTGATTTTGTATATCAAAAATTCACGAAAAAGATTAAGAATTGGCAAACACCTAGAGAACTAGATAGGGAGGGTTATTTCAGTGGTATCAGAGCGGGTTTTTCCTGCCTGCCTGTTAGGCTTTGCTTGAAGCATAACGATGGTAAATTGGAGAAATTTATGAATCCTGTACGAGGATAAATTTCAAAAAATTTAACGTGCCAACATACTGTGTGGAGCAACGGTGTAATACTGGAGGCATCGACTCCACAAAAAATCTGGTGGCCAAATAAAATATTGGCATTCTTTTAACAAAGACGATTCTATATGAATTTGTGTGCCCGCAGGAATATAGTTGCTACTTATGAATTTATATTTATTTGTCAGGGATCGTGGGAAATGAATATAAGTTGAAGAAAAGCTGCGGTTGAAGATTGGTTGAAGCTGAGCAAATACGAAATAATAAGATTCTTTGTTTGCGCTGATGAATGGGGAGTTTGACAAATATTGACTGTTTTTTTTTAAATCCATTGCAAAATTAACAGTTTGGTAATGAACAATATCGGCGATCACATTATTTTGTATCTACAAGGGGCAAAATGTTTTGTCATAACTGACGATGACTCCTTTGAGAGACATGACACTTTTTGGACTGTAGTGCTGAAACTTCCTCGGCTATGACTGAATAACATAATACCTGGGACATACCATTATATCACTGAATATTCAAATTACCTGCAGTCGAAATAACAGAGTTTGATTAAGTCACAATAACTAATCTTCCTTCATAGGGCAACTTCATTTTGAAGCCTATGTATAGAGGTATTGGTGAAGACCCTTTGGTTGCATCTGTTGTACCTTTTAAAGGAACAAATAATCAATTCGGTTCTAAAATTACACAGTCCTACACTATTCAACAATCTGTGTCGTACCATCTGTGGGTGGCAGAATTAAGGAATGTGTGAAGTCTTGCTTCAAACTAAGCAGTAATTCTTAGGGGGACAGTTCAAGATTTATACATCAGCAGACAGTGAGCAAAGACGAGACTTCACATATCCAGAGAGAATAAAATCATGGACCCGCACGGATATCGGGTTAGAAATCAGCAAGAAATGATACACATATTGGACAAGATGAATGCTATTTTAACTGATCCTGTTTATCTTAATGGGATGACACAGTTGGCGACCAGGTTGTGGAGAAAGAAAAACAAATCAGCAAATTGTGAGAATGAAGAGTCCTCTTCCCATGAGGTATGCGAGGTAGGATCACAGGTTAGTTCAGTTGATATACAGGTACACACTGCTGATGAGCCAAAATATGAGGTTGAGACCTATTCAAAGGGAAGTGTTATGGATTCGGGTTCACAATCGGAACAGGGTAGGATGCATGCACTGGATAACTACATCTTCTTCGGAGATTTGCAGAGTGAGTTGCATATGGAGTCCGTGGTGGATGATACACATGATGGTGATGTTACAGAATTCATAGCAGCCCCCATAACACAGTTGAGATTGCTGCTGATTTAAAATCAGATTATAAGGATATTTTATCATTTCAAGACAGCCATGAGGACTCCACGGATGTTGAGTTTATTGCTGGTTATAATCCCATTTCAGATTGTATTCATGATAAGCTTAATGAGGATCCGAGTGGATCAGCACCTTATTATGGTCATCCCCTTGATGATCTGCCTACTACATCTTCGTACAGGGAGCCAAACACCAAGAGTTGTGAAGTGGGAGACCAGATGCATAATTTTGAAAACTTAGTACATAAATCTGATTTTAGTTCCAGGTCTGATGAGGACAGAATTGCTGCAGCCTTATCTCGTTTCGATGCCACCCATAAGTTCACCGAAGAACTATATTGGAGGGCACAAGTTGAGAAGAGACAGAAGGGTGTAGAAGGAGTAATCTCCAGTGCTGATTTACAGAATTTGAGGGCAGCCTTAGAAACTATGAAGTTAGACTTCATGAACACTCTTGCAGACAGAGATCACTATGCCAAGCTCGTCGAAGAGACCCTTAGTGCATACAGGAGCAAAGAAGAAGAAGTCAATCAGCTAACTGAAGAGCTTGAGTGGACTAGAAGCTCTTTGTCAGAGGCACACTTTTCATTGCATGAGACAGAGTTGAAACTCAATTTTGTTTTAGAATCTACTAAACAGCTGAATCGAGAGAGATCCAGGAAGATTGGGCATATTGTTGACGAACTAGATTGCATTTAGGAGGACTATGACTTGTCACATTGTCCCATGAAAACAGATTACACAATTTGGGATCAGCAAAATAACCTTGATAAGCACAAGGGAGATAACTGTTTCTGATGGACTGACAATCCATTATATGAGATGGATCATGTGACATTTTTGGGCAATCCGCTTTTTGAGATGCAGACTACTGATTCATTTACTGTAATAGATCATCAGGATACATTGTTTGAGACAGGGTGTCTACTCCGACATGAGTCTGAGGGTGATTCCATGAGCATCCTCCAGCCTAATCCGGATGACCAGGAGTTGAGTTCTCTTACCCAGGATCGTATGTTCGCCTTGATGGGCATCGAGGGCGATGGTGGGAGCATGTTGTGGGCAATAACATTTACATGATGGAGATGGGTCCACAATTTGGTTGGCATTACATGGAGTATCTTACTTCTTATTTGAACATAGTGCCCTCTCAAGGGGTCAGTTTAATCAGTGAAAGTGCAGAGATAGGCCTGGTTGAGTCACCTATGCATGAGATGTTACTGTTGGATACGAATCTGCCATGAGGAAAGGATTTGGTATAATGCGCCCCAGATTCGCCCACCAGATTGAAAGGCCGGAAGGAAGGAATGCCTTCCGTGCCAATCTCCGGAGAAGGCCGGCTTCCTATGGGTTTTTTCAAGTGTTTAAGCTAAGAGTACAGGAAAGAGATAAAAATGCGAAAAGAGATGTAAATAGGATTGGTGTTGGGTGGGGGGGATGAGCAGCACGGCAACGATCAATCACTACTACTAACAACAATCCGATACAGAACACACAATAGAAACTACCACTGTCATATATCCTATGTATCCTCTATCTATGCATTCCAAGAATACTTAATCACCAAATACCGGAATCCAGAATTCAGAATAACAGTAAGCAATGAAATAAGAAATATGAGGCAAAAATGACAAGTACAGGCAACATAAAAGAATGACAACAGCAAAATAGAGCCAAGTGTGTCTTGCATTCAGAAGCAAACGTATAGCTACAATGGTTCCCTAGCAGGATATCCCCCTTCCACCCCCTTTACAATGAAGTGGTGCGGCTATTTATAGCGCAATCCCCCCCGATTACAATTATGGGCACAAAGTCCCAGACCCGACAATGGCTGACAAAAGCTGACAAAAGCGGCAACAGAGTTGCTGATGTTGACTCCTGCAGACGAGGATCGTACTGCGCAGCAAGGTCCACTTGAACCGGGCAGCTACGTGGCAATGCGGTTGATGAAACTTCGAGTCAGCATGAATGCGGGTAGCTGCGGTAGATAGAACTTTGCGTCAGCATGAATGGAGGTAGCTGGAATAGGTAGTCCGGCCCATGCTTGTCCTTTTTCCCATCACGTCTCGGCTCGAATCTCAAGGCTGGACACTTGTCAAATTTTGATGAGGGACACATGTCCGCCTTGAAAGGCAGTCTTTCCTTTATGTCCAACTTCGCCTGGGATCGGAGCGCAATTGGGTAGCGCAAGCGGGGAACAACGCAATTGGGGAGGCCTCCGTGCCTTAGCCAGTTTTTGGGCTACTTGATAGATCTTGCCCAATTGCGCACAAGCTAGAGGGCGCAGCCCGACTTCGCTGCGAAGTCGGGTTGCGCACTCCGACACTTAGTCAATTTGGCAGCTGTCCATACTGCGCACAGGAATCAGGGCGCAGCCCGACTTCGCTGCGAAGTCGGGTTGCGCTCTGACACTTAGCTGATTTTTCGGATACTGTTTCCCAACTGCGCACAGGAAGAAGAGTGCACCCCGACTTCGCTGCGAAGTCGGGTTGCGCTCCCATACTTAGCCAAATTCTGTTCATTTTCGGTCTGCTTCTGCACTTCGCATTCCCGAGTGCGCTCGAACTTAAGGGCGCACCCCGACTTCGCTGCGAAGTCGGGTTGCGCTCTTAGACTTAGAATTTTTCAGGGAATGTTTGCTCTGTTTTGGGAATTCTGATCGGAAAAAGAACAAGGGGAAAAGGGAGGAATGCAACTGATAGAAGGGGAGAAATGGAACAGTGGAGAAAGGGAAAGGAGATGGAGGGAAGGGAGAGCAGCATACTTAAAAAATTTGAAAACATGGCACCCCGTGCAAAATGTGGCAACATTCCTGGCGGCTCACGGGGTGTCAAGCTCGCCTCGACGCAAAGAACCAGGCCTTCATCCTTTGGGCGCAGAGGAACTTCCTTTCCCTGCACTTCGCTGCTTTGACAGCTTCTTCTTGGGCAATTGCTCCTCTTCGGATCCACTTTAGGCAGTTGCTTCTTCTGTTTCTCCTCCTCTTTCTGAGTCTGAATGATCGCCACTGTCAGCCTCCCGCTCGCGGACATGATTGTACGCAGCTTTGGCCTGGTCCCAAGCTGCTGCCTGAAAGGGCCCTAAGTCGCTAACATCTCTCAGCGCTGCTCTGAATGCTGCAACCGCATGCACGTCGATGGTGTTGTATCTCTCTCCCAACTCCTTAAGGGAGGTGTTGATCTTGCAATATCTCGGCACCATCTGGGTGACCCGAGCTTCCTGGACTGGCTCGGCCCAGCTGTCAATTTCTGACGTGTCTGCCTCAAAAGACAGCCAATTCAGCTTCACCTGCTCAAGGGTCAGAAACTCTCCATCCTTGACGAAGCTCGGACAACCGTGCTCAGAAAGAGCGTTGAAGGGGGGCTAGGCAAATGTTCATTTCGTGGTCAAATGCGTCCAGCATCTTCCTGGCGGCACTTATTTTCTCTGTTTTATCAAAATAATTGTGCAAGGTTACCCTTGCATCTGCCCACTCTAAGGCAATTCGGGACATTGGGGGAAATCGGAGGCCTTTGCGCTCGTACTCCTCAAGTTTCATTGCCAAGTCCAGCCACTGCCTCGCTTGGTGTTCGGCCTCCTCTACCACAGGCTTTCCCTGGGCAGATACTTCTTGGATCCTGGACGCGAAATCCAGGACGGATATGGATCTAACAACGTTGGCCCTGCATCCTTGCAGCAGACCGGCCCGCATCTCTTTAACCTTGTTTTTCGAAAATGTCGTCGTCTGCGACGCTTTCTCCTCGAGCTGAGATTGAGCCTGCCTTAACGAAATCTGGAGCTGAGAGACCTGCTCCAGCATTGCCTTTTTCTCCTCTGACAGCTGTTCAGCTGTCCTTTGGGCTGTAGCCTCCTGCTGAGAGGCGGCGAGCTGGGCTTTCAGGTCATTGATCTCCTGCTGTGCAGACTCCAGCTGCGCGGTGGCCCTAGCCAGATCTTCCTCCAGCTGCCTTGAGTTATTTTGCAGCCGAAACAGCGTCTCCTGACTTTCGAGTCGCTTGACAAGGAGATTATGTGTTCTGCGACGAATACCGTTGATTTCGTATTCCTCATTTATATCGTCAAAGCTCTTCTCCTTGATTTGGTGTTCATAGTCTGCCTCGATCATTTCCCGGAGAGGCTTCTTCACTTTCGGGATCAACTTCTCAGTCCTCAGCACTCTCCTGTCCAAGTCGTACTTGGTGCGCTTCACCGGGGCAGCTATTTCCTCGGCTCTTCTCCGTTTGACGCACTGAAGGAAAGAGGCGGAACACCCTACGACCTTTGCTGCCAGAGGCTGATCATCTGTGATCTGCAGCTGTTCTCCCATGAAGTCAAGGTCTTCCAGCATCGGATATGCCGAGACTAAATCTTGCTGCGGCGTTTTTCCTGCAAACAGTGAAGCAGGAGATATTCCAAAAGGCGTGGTCACTTTTAAGGGCGACCGGGTCCTAGGGGAAGCGAGTGGCTGAGTGGAAGGTGTAGGTGGGGTTTTGAATAATGGAGGTGAGTGGCGCGGCGATGTAGGCACAGCTTCGACACTGGCCGCAGGCGAGGGTTCTAGGGTTTGACTGAGGGACTGGAAAGCGTTTGGGTCCTAGGCGAACTGGTCAAAGGAATGGGGGCTATGGGAGGGTTGGGTGGTCTGAGACGAAGAGGATGCAACTATGGCTTGCCCTGATACAATGGGGGATGGTGTTACGGCAGGGCCGACTGGGATTTAGGGGACCGGGGAAGAGGACGTACCTGCGGGCTCCGCCTGAGCCGCTGTTTGAAGGACGCCTACAGCCCAAGTTTCTGCTTCTATCTCAGGGCTGTCTAATGAGACAATTTCCGTCGCGGCTGTCCCTGTCCGTGCTGTGGCCGTTTGCTGTGCAGACTCTTTAGGCCACTTGGCCTTTTCGCTCCTCTTCCTCTTCTTTAATTCTGGAGCTGCAGCTGGTTCAAAGGAGGGAGAGGAGGTTGGGGCGGCAGGCAGCGATCTTCTCACGGTAAACTTGTACCTGGGTCTAGACGGGAGGATGCTCGCTGCGGCCGTTCTACTAGCTGGCTGTTTTTGCGCCTTTTCCTCTTGGGAGGCCACCTCTGGAGTTGACTTTTCTGGCCCTTGTGCACTTTCAGGTAAGGCTTCAGGAGCTAGAGGCAACATTGGGCCCACTTGGCTGCTTGTTGGTGTCGCGTTGGAAGTCCTTGGAGTAGGCAATTGCTGGGATGGGGACCTCCTTCTATATCTTTTTCTGGCACCTCGGGGAATGCAATCTCGAAATGCAAAAGGCCGCCTTGTGTCAACGTATTGATCATATAAGGCCGAAAATTCATCATCAACAGCCAACGTCTTTCGGTTAGACTTATCGTGTTGCGCGCGGCACCTCATCTTCCAGCATTCAATGATTTTCTCTTTTTGCCAGTTGAGGGGCACCACCTTGGAGAGGAATTTCTTGAAGCCCGCTGAGTCTAACCGATGATCAGGGTTGCGCTCTGGATCATATGCCACCTCTTCGCAGTAAAAATCATGCCATGGTGGCCATGATTGCATTTGCTCAATGTGCCATTCCAGGTCTGCGCCTGTTCTATTGCACATTTCTTGCATGATCTCTGCTCGGGGGCAGATATTCACAAACTTTCCCCTGACCCCAATCGGGTCATACTTCCAGCGCTGAGGTAGCTATATCAGGCCCATGTCGATGAGCTCTTGTGCAAGGTAGACATGTTGTCCAATCTCGCGTACTTGAATGTTCGCCCAGGTAATAGGATACTAGAAAATATGACCTCTCTTCTTTCCCTAGCCGAATTCCTCCTCGACATAATCCATCTGGCACGAAATCTCCATACCGAACTGATGGTCAGTGCAGAAATAGGGCAGCAGGAACGGCTTCCCCTTGAATCCGTAGATTCTGACTACAATGCCCTGCGTCAGCCGAAAGGTGTCCCCGCATTTGTACTTCCTCAGATATCTCGTCATGGCCTCTGGCGGGCGGGATGCCTCGCCATTGAACAACACCAGGGTCATACCTAGAAATTTGAAGTTGAACTCATAGTATGACCCTTTCCTGTACAGGGCTTCAGTCCATTCGTACACAGGCAGCGATTCTCGTTTTTCATTCACCTTCTTCAAGTCGGGAACTTTAATCCGGTAGTGCGTGTGGTACAGGCACAACCATGTGAGAAACGAGCAGAGCCGGAATTCTGTTGTCTGCTTCTGCTGCAACCTGACCAGGTTCGAATGTATGGCATACGCCAACCAATCTGCCCAGTCAAAGAAAATAAGGCGCCTCCCGCTCCTTTGCGCCGTGGAGTCATAAAACTCCCCATGCAGGATGCATTCTGCTAGCGCCAGCTGGTACGAGCGTACCACTCTGTCGGAATCGTAGCCGAGTACCCATGCCAGGATGATGTATATGTACTTGTTTCCGAACCTGTCCAAGGGTATAGGGCCTGTCTCATCCTCTTGGTTTGGGTGAATTTTCCCGTCTGTTCGTCCAGGTTAATCCTCCTGACAATTGCTTTCGGGTCGTACTGGAGCCCCGAGGCGAAAGCTGGCTGGACGCTTTCCCTGAAGAGTGTGAACAATACTCTTCCTTTGTTGTCACAGACTTGCCGGGCAGCTGGTTTGTAGTATGCCACAATGGATTCAACCAGCTCCGGGCATTGGTGGATAGGAGGGCACAAGAACCAGTACAATTTCGATTTGTATGCAGCCCCGACGTGGTGTGAAGGCGAAACTTTGTCAGCCCACTTCGCAATATTCGGCCGCAGCTTGGTGAGGCTGATAGAGTACTCGCCATCTTTGTACTCGGCCAGGCGATTGATGCGCGGCGGTGGAGCTTGCCCTTGGCTTCTCTTTGACCTGGTTCTCCTTGTTTGCTCTCACGGCGCTTCGCTCTCATGAGCGCTGGATTCTGTATGTTCTTCAGCCTCGCGTTCTTCGTCGCTAGACTGTGCCTGCATTGGCGCTTTCCCCTTGTCCATTCTCTCTTTTCTGCTCAAAGTGGCAGAGACGGGGATTCTGGCTGCTGATTGCTTAATTCTAGACCTTGCAGCTCAAAGTCAGCTCGACAGTTTGGGTGTTCTGAGTATGCCAGGGCCTCCTTTTCTAGGCAAGGAATACAGCATTAATGGTGCAAGAGAAGAGGTTAAGGTGATTTGCCAAAAGTTGGTGGAAGCGTTATAATTCTTTGGCGGCCGTGCGTGGGTTTATCTTTGGAAAGCGTACCCTGGTTGCGGTTGGTCCTAATGCGCCTGCTTTCTTAATGACATCCTTTTTGAAAGTCGCACAATCATTATTTTAGAATTTTTTCGGACCTCGTGCTTCTAATGACGTCATAGCCGCTGCCTGGGCACACGCTTCGAGGGAGAAATTTTGGCCCAGGGTTTTAAGGAGGGACGCAACCCTACTTCGCACTATGCCACATTGCGTTGTCTGGGCCCACACTTAGAAATGTTTCATCATTGTTCCTCATTTCGGGCGACGAGTCATCCAAGGTGCGCCCGAAATTGAGGGCGCACTCAAACTTCGCCAAAAGAACATGCGCAGTCTGACTTCGCCCAGACTTTGCTGCGTAGTCCGACTTCGCCCAGAAAAGTTGCGCAGTCCGACTTCGACACTTAGCCGATTTTTGCTTTGCGCTCCCAAGACGGTGCGCAGTCCGACTTCGCTGCGAAGTCGGATTGCGCACCCAACACTTAGTCAAATTTTTGGCTTTTTTGTCAGCTGCCTTCTCTCAAACTCCCGATGTCGCACTGTTCAAAGAGCGATGCCCGACTTCGCTGCGAAGTCGGGTTTTGCTCTAGGCTTCACTTAGGCTCTTGAAAACAAAAAGCTAAATGCTGAAATAAATATATACAATCTGATAAAAAATGCAGAAAAGAAATATGTACAAGGAAGGACCCCTTGGGTGCCTTCAGTGGTGGTAAATCTTCAGGTGGAACCCGTTGACAGGAATTGGGAGAAGCTGTCCCTCCATGTCCCAGAGCAAGAATGCATTAAATTGGTTCACCCGAGCAATCTGATAGGGACCTTCCCAGAGGGCATCAAATTTACCATGGTTGCCCGGCTTTGCTTTCAGTGAGTCCCGCTTCAGCACTAGGTCCCCGATTTTGAAAACTCGGGCGGTGGTGCCTTTCGCAAACCAGCCTTGGGTCGCTTCAGCATGTTTAGTAAAGGCCTGGTATGCCCAGGCCTTTTCTCTTTCTTCTTCTAACCGCAGCAGTTGGCACAGTCTGGCGTCCATCAGATCCCCGTTGCCTTTTTCTTCATCTAGTATCCCGAGTGCGGGTATCTCCATGTGGGTAGGCAAAACTGCCTCCTTGCAGTACACGAGCGCGTAGGGGGATGTCTTGATAGACTTCTTGAATGATATGCGGTCCGCCCACAACGCCCGATTCAGGAGTAGGTGCCATGTCCTCTTGTTTCTCTCTACTGTCCTTTTGACAATCTTCAGTAGATTCTTGTTGGTGGACTCAACCAGGCCATTCCCCTGCGGGTAGTAGTTCGAGGACATCTTGTGATAGATGCCATATTTGCTGGTGTACTCCGTGAGTACAGCGCCTGCGAACCTCGGACCATTGTCTGTCACTATTGACTCCGAGGTCGAAACGGGTGATGAGGCTCTCAAGGAACCCAATGACCGTTTCCTGGTCCGCATTCTTAATAGGGATCGCCTCTGCCCACCTAGTGAAGTAATCGGTGGCGGTAAAGGATAAACTTGTGTCCCTCTGCAGAGTTAGGCGTGATGACCCCAATGAAGTCTAGACCCCACTGCTGAAACGGAGTCTCAGCTTGAATTGGCTGGAGGGGCAGGGGTGCTTTTCTGTTCCTGCCAGCGAACCTCTAGCATTCGTCACATTTGACACAGACCGCATGTGCGTCTGTGAAGAGAGTGGGCCAATAGTACCCAGCTCTGATGATTTTCAAGGCCGTAGGCCTTCCAAAATGATGTCCCCCAGGCATCCCGGAGTGGAACTCTCCGAGGACCCTGGGTTTGTCTGTTTCTCTGACGCATCGCAACAGGATGTCGTCAATGTTTTTAAAATAAATCCCCTCGGGGCGAAGTACGTATCTCAAGGCGTTTAGCCTAAACCTCCTTCTTTGTGAGGCATTGAGGTGATCTAGACATCTCCCGGTGCTGAAATACCGCACCAAGTCATTTGTCCAATCACTTTCCTCTGATAAGGAGTTGGCTAGGTTGGTTTTCGCTATCGGATCTTCCCACTTGCAGGCGGAGACTTCAGCTACAGTGCTTCGGGCCAGCTCTTGGCACAAGGCTCGGCCTCTGATCAGCTTTGTTGGCCGTACCTCGATGTCAAACTCTTGGATTTTGGCAATCCATCTTTCCCTTTTGTGACCAGGCTCTCCTTGTATGATGAAATTCCTGATGTACGGGTGT
The DNA here is from genome assembly GCA_028583015.1 of Wollemia nobilis. Taxonomy (NCBI): domain Eukaryota; kingdom Viridiplantae; phylum Streptophyta; class Pinopsida; order Araucariales; family Araucariaceae; genus Wollemia; species Wollemia nobilis. The sequence continues at coordinate 5,701,647 of JAQPPZ010016681.1, read as the reverse complement.
ATCACGAAGACAGTGATCCGGCTCTGGGAGACGAAGTGCCTGAACTTTCAGAGGGATTTCATGACTGCGTGAACTTGCCGCTCAATAAAATTGTACTTCTCTTCATGCGGCTGAATCACCTGGCTTAAGAACGCTATGGGGCGCTCTTCGCCATCGTCTCCCTTCTAAGTCAGGACTGCGGCGTAACTCTCGGGTTCTCCCACCACGTACAGGATGAAATCTTTGGAATATTCTGGATTGATCAACACCGGAGCTTGTGCAATTCTAGCCTTGATCTCCTCGAAGGCCTGCCTTCTTTCTTCAGTCCACAAGAATTCGACATTCTTTTTTAATAGTTCGGCCATAGGCTTGATTACTTGTGCGAAGTCTGGTATGAACTTCCTTACAAAGTTGATCTGGCCGAAGAACGACTGTAGTCCCTTCTTGTCGACTGGGATGGGCAAGCGGAGGAGGGCTTATGCTCTGTCAGGATCCACTGCAAGGCCTTTCTCGGAGATGACATGTCCCAGCAGCTTACCTTCTTTTACCACGAAGACTGATTTCTTCGGGTTGATGGAAATGCCGAATTCACGACATCTCTCAAATATCTGCCGCAAGTGGAAAGCATGGTCCTCTCTTCTGTGAGAAAATACAGTCATGTCATCCAAGTAGATGACAATGACCTTGTTGAGCAGCTCTCGGAAGGCCAGGTCCATGGCTCTTTGAAACGTAGCGCCGGCATTGAACAGGTCGAAGGGCATGCGCTGATATGCAAACGTTCCCCATTTGGTGGTGTACGTTGTCTTATGCTGATCTTCGTCCTTTACCCATATCTGGTTATATCCAGAGAATCCGTCCAAGAGAGAGAACCTCTGCGCTCCAGCAACTATGTGGAGGATTTGATCGATTTGGGGAAGCGGGTAATGGTCCTTCAGCGAGGCTTGATTAAGGTTTCTGAAATCCACGCAAAGACGAATGTCTCCATTCTTCTTCCTCACAGGAACCAAATTTGCGACCCAAGATGAATGCTTGATGGGGTAGATGATTTTGGCTTCCAGCATCTTCAAGAGCTCAGCTTTCATCATGGCTTCAATCTTCGGGTTTACAGCCCTTTGCTTTTGCCGGAAAGGTTTTGCATTATCTTCTAGCTCTATGGTATGTTGGATCATCTGTCTGTCATACCCCTTCAAGTCCTGGTAGCACCAGGCTACGATATCGGGGAACTCTCTGCATAATGATCTGATCTGCCCGAATTCCTCTTCAGTGCAGTCCGTCCTGACCTTGATTGTTTTTCCAGGTTCAAGCTCCAGGTCTACGTACTGCTTGGGGTCTACTTTGATCCTGTGTGATATTGCTCTATCGTTCTGGTCAAAGAGACTCTAAAGTAACCAGTCCTTTCGGGACATGATTGTTTTTCAACTGTATCAACCCCTCGTATTACTCGTCATCAGGGTCTCTACCTTCGATTGTACATGTTTCGGTAATCAAAAAAGTGACGATATCCTCGTCACAGTCAAACACCTGCCAGTGGGTGTCTTTATCAGGCACAAAAGGCCTGTAGATAGTACGAACCGGCTTCGGCTTACGGACGGTGTCATCAACGAGAACGTACCTGGCTCCAACGGGACGCCGAGAATGTCGGCGTGCTTGTTCTTCTCACGTGATATGGCTTTGACATTCAACGAGTCGAATGAATCCATCAGGTCCCAGACACGATTACGATACGCCTTGAGATAATGCTTCTTGGAGGCGCACTTATTCGTAATCTGGTTGCACACCACCTCTGAGTCACCAAAGATCTGCAGATGTTTTATCCCCAGTATCTCTGCTTTTCTCAAACCCAAGCACAGGGCTTCATACTCCGCCGCGTTGTTAGTACAGCTCCAATCCAGCCTGTAGGTGTAGTCCTTCTAGATCCCGGACGGGGAAACTAGGAGTACACCTGCACCGGCCCCATTTTTGCATCGGGCACCATCAAAGAAGAGCTTCCAAAGCTTTTTTGGTGCAGGTCCTACCTCTTTCTTGGCTGACTGGTCAAGTCTCTCAGGCTGAGTGACGGAGTAGCAACCTTGCTCAGTTTCGATCATGGCGTTGAAGTCCAGCAAGGAGAACTCATCCTCCACTTGTAACAGCTCAAGAGCTTGTTCTGTCATGTCCACCACCACCAGTTCCTCAGTCGTCAGCTGAACCATGCAGTTTTGTGACTCTTCTCCGGGTATCTTCTCTACTAGAAATGTGGAAGTCTTCTCATTGTAGATCTTCAGTCTCCTTCCTTTGAAGGGCACTTCCATATGTGAGTAATCCAGAGACAGATACCCACCCAGCTTTGCAGTGAACTCCTTGGAGAGACACATGCCGAAGTAGGGTTCCAAGTCGACAACCACAACGTCTTGTATGACCACTATGTCAAGAGCTTTACGCAGGCGGATCGGGATATCCTTGATGACACCAACTGTCTTGACAGGGGTGTCGTCTAGTTGCAGCACACCTTGGCTGCTCCTTGTATACTCCATACCGATCTCGTCGCAGACAACTCTCGGCATAACAGTCATGGAGGCACCAGAATCCACCATGCAGTTGTGAACTATATAGCGTTCCATCCGCAATGACAGATAGAAAGGAGGTGGTCTGTTTTTTCCAGTGGCGGAGGCCGTCGGGGGGTTGAGCTAACACGGCGAGCTGCGTCGGCTTCCCGTCTTTTATGTTCTTCAAAGATTCCTGCAGCAGATCAACTTGCCCGGGGAGCAGAAGAGCTTCGTACATGCTTATCTTTGCGGGAGTCCTCTTTAGCTCGTCAACTATGCTGTAGCTTGAAGTGTTGGCTCCCTCCGTTTCTTTCGCAAGCTCATACTTAGTCCGGTATTGCTGCGTGGCTTCGACTCTTTGCCTCTTCGTCAGCGACGGATATCTCAGCTTCTCCTGAGCTTGTTCTGTTGTTTCAGCTGGAGGCTAAGCTGCAGGAGCTTTTACTGCGGGAGCTTTGGGCGCAGGAAACGTTTCCTTGGCTGCATGAGGCCACAGTGACTTGCCAGGTGGTAGCCCAGCAGGTTGCGCCTTTTCTCTTCTGGCGTATACCTTTAATGGCTTTGGTTGGGCCGCGGCAGCTTCAACAAGCTTTCTGCATTCCTTGGGCAGGAGCAACGCAGGATCTTCTTCTGGGACGACAAAGTTGCCTTCATCGTCCAGGATCATGTATAATTCTTCTTCTATGGCGCTGCCTGCCAGGGTTTGGAGGTAATGCTAATGCAGCGTGCACCCTTCTTCTGAGTGTGGATCGTTGCACGTGGAGCACCAGTTGATCTAGTCAGAAGTGCCAGGTTGATCCTCAATGGCAGCATTTCTCGCAGGGGGTTGCCTTTGAGCTTGCCGTTCTGCGGCTTGGTCTTTTGTTAGCGTCGGAGGAGGATACGGCCTCCTTGGAAGGAACTCCATCTGGGCTTGCTTCTTCTTCATTATTGTCATGTCGTTAGACATGGTATGATACCCAGAGGCCAGAGCCCGTACCTCTTGGAGGATTTTATTTTGAATATCATTGTCAGCAGGTGCCGACTGAGCCGACGGAGGTAATGCAGCCAATGGCGGGGGCGCAGAATACGCCGCGTACTGAGGGGTAGCTGGGAGTGCGGGATACTACGGAGGCGGAGGTGGCAGGTTAGGATAATGTATTTCAGGAGGGTTGTAGGGGTTTACAACTAGTGTCGAATTCCACGGCTGCTGGGGGTGCTGACTTGACGATGAAGGCATCACACCAGAGGCTGATGGATACTAGGACTGAGGAAAATTAGGGTAAATAGGGGGCTGCACTCTATGCGGGAGTCTGCCTATGGAGATTATATCTAATTCCACCTGTTGGGAAGCTTCGTATAGGGCAGGGAAGGAGTCGACTCGGGCTATCTTCAGAAGTAGGCAAATATCTGAGTTGAAAGACCTCAGGTAATAGTGTGCAGCCTGACCTGCTGAAGGTTGCAGTTCGCGAGGTACTCTTTTCCAAGACCTCGCAAACCTTATGTTAAAGTCCGACACCTCCTCTTGCGGGTGTCGTTGGATGCTTTGGAACTGATGCAACAGCGAAGAGGGATCGGCAGACTCGTTGCATCCTTTTACAAGTCTGCCTGCCAGCTGAGGCTGCCTGCCAGCTGAGGCCAACCCATTATAGATCCTTCTGGCAAGGATCTCCACCAATAGAGAATCTTCCCCCTTAGGGAAAGAGCCAGCAGACGGGTCTTGACACTCTCTTCAGTAATAGAGTGTAGCGCAGCCAAGGCCAGAATGTCTTGGATGTGTTCATACGCCGTTTTTCCGTAGCCATCATAAGTAGGGATGGCCTTCAGGGCAGCGGGGGGTACATCCTGTTGTCCGACTAGGGCCAAGGGCCCCGTGGAGTCGGCCGCCGGGAAGAGATCGTCATCATTCTGCTGAGCAGCCATTTCTTCCTCTCCTCCGGTAGTGTACTCGGTATCAGTACCTTCCGAAGATGTAGATTGCTCTTCAACTTCGGCCTCTTCTATTTCGGTTTCGGATTCGTCTATGCGAGCTTGGTGGTCAGCCAGCCTGACGGGCTCTCCTGGAGCAGCAATGTCAATTTCGTAAAGATCAGGCTGGTTTCCCGAATTCCTTGCTCTCCACCTTCTTGTATGCATGAAGGCGCTAGGACCAGTCTCACGGACTCAGATAATATTCAAGTACTTGCAGAGTCGCCAGCTGTTCTAATTTTAACAACAATGAAGCAAACACCGATGCTTCAATTTTGTTTTGGGTGGGAAACTTTCGGGTCCCACCGGGCGTGCCAGAGAAACTGTTGGTTACGAATCTGCCATTAGGAAAGGATTTAGTGAAATGCGCCCCAGATTCGCCCACCATATTGAAAGGCCGGAAGGAAAGAATGCCTTCCGTGCCAATCTCCGGAGAAGGCCAACTTTCTCTTTCTCAAGTTTTTTAAGCTAAGAGTGCAGGAAAGAGATTAAAATGCGAAAAGAAATAGAAATGTGATTTGAGTTGGGTGGGGGAGATAAGCAGCACGGCAACGATCAATCACCACTACTAACAGCAATTAAATACGTAAAACTAAAACTGTCATACATCCTATGTATCCTCTATCTATGCATTCCACGAATACTTAATCATCAAATACCAGAACCTAGATATCAGAATAACAGTAGGCAATAAAATAAGCAACATGAGGCATAAATGCTAAGTAAAGGCAGCATAAAGAATGATAACAGCAAATAGAGCCAAGTGTATTCTTGCATTCAGAAGCAAACGTATAGCTACAATGGTTCCCTAGCAGGATATCCCCCTTCCACCCCTTTACAATGATGTAGTGCGGCTATTTATAGCGCAATTCCCCCCCGATTACAATCCTGGGCACAAAATCCCAGACCCGACAATGGCTGACAAAAGCGGCAGAAGAGCTGCTGATGCTGACTCCTACACACAGGGACTTGTTGGTTACGAATCTGCCATGAGGAAAGGATTTTTGGTTAATGCGCCCAGATTCGCCCACCAGCATGAAAGGCCGGAAGGAAGAGATGCCTTCCGAGCCAATCTCCGGAGAAGGCCGGCTCCTTTTGGGGGGCTTGATTTAAGCTAAAGGGAACAGGAAAGAAATAAAGGAACGGAAAGAGACAAATGTACAGAAAGAGATACAAATATGTCCAAAGGTTGGTGGGGGGGAACTAACAGTACGGGAACACACCAATCACCGCTACTTACTGCATACAAACACAGAGCATGACAAGGAACTGCAAAACCTAGACGTACTTCCGATACACCGGCGAGCGTATGCACGACTTCAATAGCTCCCTAGCAAACATTCCCTACAAGGAACTAACAGCAGGGGATCGTATCAATCACCAGATACGTACACTGACAGGGGTAGAAAGTAAACCTAGAGATGTCGGAGCCGGTATATGTGTTAGGTAGAGAGTTTAACCGCACTGACTTCAATGGCTCCCTAGCAAACATTCCCTACAAGGAACTAAAGCGAGGGATCGCATCAATCACCGAGATACGGGCCAGCAACGTCACACACAACTGGTGGAACTGCTACCAAATTTATAATGAATGCTTTAAATAATGAAGTACGAGAAGGTGCTTTAAGCAAGCAATGCTAGAGGAACCCGATCGCCAAATGCCAAAGTGAATTAACGAGCAGCGACACGGGTGGGCCTAAGGCATATAATGAAAGACAGACATAAAAGAATAAAGACAGGTAGAAACAGAACCAGGCATACAGATTGTATTCATAAACGAAGCACGGTTACGATAAGCACGGTGGTTCCCTAACAAACATTCCCCTTCCACCCTTTACAATGAATTTCGGATGGGCTTTTATAGCCCGAGTCCCACCCGTTACATTAATGGGCACGAGTCCCCGATCAAACATGAGGTGACGAAGTGCTGACCTTTTGTCGGATCGGTGCATCCGCGGCATGGTCTTCTGGAAGGCTGGACAGCTACGTGGCGGAGTGCTGGGTAATTCTTCAAGTCGGCAAGCTTGCTAGTAGCTGGAGCAGGTGAAAACTCAGATCAGCTTTGAATGAGGCTATTAACGCAGGCGGTGCAGGCAACCCATGCTTATCCCTTTTGGTCGGCAGTCTTGGTTCCAATCCCGAAGCTGGACACTTGTCTGATGATGGGTTATGCTGTGTGACACATGCCTGCCTTAGAGGGCAATCTATCCATCTTTGCTTGGGATCGGGGCTCCTTGGGATGCGTGCAGAAATCAGTGCAGTCGGGGAAGGCCTTCAAGCCTTGGTCAATATTCCGGGTTTGTTCCCCTACTGTACACTTGTCAAGGGCGCATTCCCGCTCCGTTGAGAAGTCGAACTGCGCACGAGCGAACACCGGTGTCCGCCGCCATATGGACTCGCTCCGGCATTTTCTCTTTTTTCTGTATTGAACTGCCAGTGCAAGGTGCGCCCAGAAAGTGGGGCGGAGTCGGACTTCGCACCAGAACTGGGCGGAGTGCGGACTTCGCACCAGAACTGGGCGGAGTGCGAACTTCGCACCAAAACTGGGCGAAGTGCGCACTTCGCACCCAGACTTAGCCAATTTCAGATAGACCTGCTGGAAAGCTGGAAAATCAAGCTGGGAACTCCAAGGAAAAGGGGGGAGAGAAAGAGAATGGGAAAGAAAAGGAAAGGGAGAGAAGGGAGAAAAACGGAAGGAGGAAAAGAAGAGCAGCACTGTTACAAAACAATATTGAAGACATTGCACCCCGTGCAAAATGTGACAACATTTCTGGCGGCTCGCGGGGTGTCGAGCTCGCCTCGGCGCAAAGAATCCATGCCTTCATCCTTTGGGTGCAGAGGAACTTGCCTCCCCTGCCTTTTGCTGCTCTAGCTCGTTCTCCTTGCGGCAAGCTGTTCTTCAGATTCATCTTTGTCAGTCGCCTCATCAGTATCTCCTTCTGAAAGGTCTCCATTTCCTGCTTCTGCCTCGTACATGCGAGTGTACGCCTCTTGGGCTGAACGCCAGGCTTCCGCTTCGAATGGCTTGCGGTCAGCTATGTCTTCTAATGCTCCGTGAAAGCGGCGACCGCATGCGGGGTCGATGGTGAGGTATCTTTTCTCTAACTCCACGAAAATAGGAGCGGATCCTGGAATATCCGGACACCATCCGAGTGACTGATTGTCTTGAATTGGCTCGATCCAGCTATCAATTTCAGGCGTATCCGCTTCAAAGGACTGCCAATTCTTCTTTACCCGATCTAGGGTGAGGAGCTCGCCATTCTCAACAAAACCTGGGCACCCAAGTTCTGAAAGAGCGTGAAAGGGGGCCAGACAGATATCTTTTTCATGTCCGAAAGCGTCAAGCATTCGTCTGGCCACTCTCACCTCTTCAACTTTTCTAAAATATTTGTGTAAGGTCACCCTTGCACCTGCCCATTCTGCAGCGAATGAGGACACAGGGGAAAAAAGGACGTCGTCGCGCTCGCGCTCTCGAAGGTTTATCGCCGAGGTCCGGCCATTGCTTTGCACCGGCGCTCGGCCTCCTCTACCACAGGCTTTCCCTGGGCAGAAAACTTCTTGAATCCTGGATGCGAAGTCCAGGACCGCCATTGCCTTAAAGGTATGGGGCTTGCATTCCCTCAGCAAACCAGCCCTCATTTCCTTAACTTTTGTCTTTGAAAAGACAGCCGCTTGAGATGTTTTTTCTGCAAGCTGCGACTGTGCCTGCTTCAAAGACTCCTGGAGCTGAGAAATCTGCTCCGTGGCTGCTTTCTTTTCGGTTGCGGCTCTGTTCGTTGAGAAGCGGCTAGCTGGGCTTTGCATTCATCTGTTTCTCGCCGCGCCGCTTCCAGCTGCTCAGTGGACCTAGATAGGTCCTCTTCAAGTTGCCTTACTTTGTCCTGCAACGCGAAAAGTTCTTCCTGCTCCTCCAGACTCTTGACAAAGAGATTGTCAGCTTTGCGCATGATCGTCTGAATCTCATACTGTTTATCAATGTCGTCAAAGCTTTTCTCCTTTGTCTGGAGCACGTAGTCCGCCTTAGTCATTTCTCGGAGAGGCTTCTTCACTATTGGGATTATTTTCTCCGTTGTAATCACTCTCCTTCCGAAATCATACTTTGCGCGTTTTGCCCGGGCGGCTATCTCTTCATGTCTCCTCCGCTTCAGGTCTTGGCGGAAAGAGACAGAATACTCTACGGCTCTTGTTGCCAGGGGCAAGTCATCTGAGTTCTGGAGGTCGTCCATAAAATTTGGTTCCCCCAGCCTAGGGATCTGCTGAGACGTCTCTCCTGCGGGGATGGGATCAGGAGGAACCGGACAGGACCTTGGAAGAATCGGTCGCTTGTGGGGGCAACCGGGAAATGGAAATGGGAGAGGCCGACACTCGTGAGGGTTTGAAGCGGGCGAGGCGGAGGATGTGATGGTGAACGGACAGCCTCGGCACTAACCTCGGGCGAAGGGTTTGGCGTTGTGCTCGAGAGAAGAGAGACGTTAGGGTTCCGAGCAAGCCGGTCGAAAGAGTGGGGGCCGCTAGAAGGACGCGGAGACGGGGAGGAGGATGTGGTCATGGCTCGCCCGGATTGAGCGGGGAGCGAGTGGAAGTAGAACCGGGTGAGACTAGAGAGACGGGGACAGCAAACGTACTCGCGGGCTCCGCTCGAGCCGATGCCGGGTGAATGTCTTCGCTTCTTGTCTCGGCGGCTGGCTTGGGACTGCCCAAAGGAATTGCCTCTGCGGCGGCGAGACGCGGCCGCGGCTCTGCGGTCGGTCTGCTGCACTATCGGGCTAGGTCGCCCGATTTTCTCAACTCTCCTCCGCTTCTTCTCTTCCGGAACAAGCTGTCGGATCGGGGGAAGGAGACGAAGCGAGTGCGAGCGAACCGATGCTCCCACGGTAAACTTGTACCGGGGTTTGACTTGCGAAGGTCCGCCGCGACGGGTCCGCTTTCCGGCGGCGCCGGCGCTTTCCTTGCTCGAGGAAGTGCCTCGGCGCCGCCTCGGCTAACTTTTTCGCCTTTTCGGGCGCCGCCTTAGGAGCCACGAACCGCATTGGATCGGCTCGGGTACTTGCTCGGGCCGGCGCTGGCAGTTGTCGAAGTGTACAACTGTTTGGGAGGAGACCCACTTTTATAATCCTCAAAGGGGCCTCGGGGAACGTAACCTTGATATGCGAACGGCCGCCAATTGTCATGATGCTGGTCATAGAGAACCGAGAAGTCGTCATCTACGGCCAGGTTTCTCCTTGTGGATTTATCGTGCTTTGCGTGCGGCATCTCATTTTCCAGACATTCAATAATCTTTTCTTTAGACCGAGTTAAGGCTCGCAATCTTGGACAGAAATTTTTTGAACCCCGGAGATGAGAAGTGATGGTCCCGGTTTCTCTTGGGGTCATATGTCACCTCCTCGCAGGAGAAATCCTGCCAAGGGGGAGAAGCTTCCATTAATTCAATCTCCCAGTCAAGGTCCACATGGACCACGTCGCATCTATCTTCGGTTATTTCCGGGGGCACGGATGTGCAAACTTTCCCCTTATCCCATGAGGGTCATACTTCCAGCAACTGCGGCACAGAAACCAGGCCAATCCGGGACAGCGCTTGCTCTAGGTAGACATGTCCTACCTCAATAATCTCAACGTTGGCCCAGGAAAGAGGGTATTGAAAAATCCGTCCTCTTTTCTTCCCTAGGCCAAACTCTTCTTCCACATAGTCCATCTGTCGGGCAACCTCCATCCCGAACAGATGCTCTGAGCACCAATAGGGCAGCAAATAGGGTTTGCCCTTGAATCCGTAGATTCTGATCACAATCCCCTGCGTCAGTCTGAAAACGTCCCCGAGTTTCTGATTTATCAAAGCACTCGTCATTTCTCTCGGGGGACGGGGGATTTCACTTTCGGTGAAGACTGACATGACGAATCCCAGAAAGTTGAAGTTGAACTTGTAGTAGGACCCTTTCCGGTATAAGTCATCCGTCCAGTTATAGACGGGTTGGGGTTCTCCCTTCTCGTTAACCTTCTTCAGGTTCAGGATCGGCATTTGGGGGTGCGAGATGGTACAAACAAAGCCGGACCGAACGGAACCGAAACGAAAATTGGTTGATCGGCGCTTCGGATTTTCAGCGATCGGAATGAATGGCGTAAGCCGACCGGTCTGCCCGATCCGAAAGAGATGGGGCGTTTTCCGCTCAGTTGCGCCGCCGGTTCGTAAGATTCTCCACACGGGAGACATTCGCGCGGCGCCAGGCTAGTACGGGTGCACCAGCTCATCGGAGTCGCGGCCGAGGATCCATGCCAAGATGGTATATAGATACTTGCTCTGGAATTTTACCAAAGGCATGGGGCCAGTCGGCCATTGTCCGGCTGGAAGCGGGGCGCTCAGCTCTGAATTGAGGAAATCCCTCATTCGCTTGGTGTGCGTGAAACGTCCCGCTTGTTCGCCCAAACTGATTTTTCTGAGGATGGTGCCGGAGTCATACTCCAGCCCTGGGGCGAAAGCTGGCTGCCACGATCTCCTGCGCAAGTGCGAACAAGGGTTTGCCGACGGAACTGCAGATTTGCTGGGAAGCTGGTTTATAGTGTCTGACAATTAAGTCTATCAGCTCCGGGCACTGGTGGACAGGAGGGCACATGAATCTGAAGAGATTTGATTTGTACGCCGCTCCAAAATGATGGGAGGGCGAAACTTTGTCAGCCCAGCTCTCCACATTCGCTCTCAGCTGAGTTAGACTCATGGAAAACGAGCCGTCCACATATCCTGCCAGGTAATTCACCGGAGGTGGTGGGGATTGCCCACGCCGTACCTTCTTCGTCCGGGCCTTTGACTTTTTCTCTGGCGGAGGATCGCCTTTGAAAACTCCTGGCCGCGGCAAATCCCCTGGTTCGCTGCTTCCGCTGGACTGCGCTGACACGGGCATTTTTCCCTTGTCCATCTCTCCGAGTCGGCAATAATGACGAGTTCGGTATCGTCTCGCAACAAATTTCGCTATCGGAGGAATAATTAGCACTGTCCGAGGAATAATCTCTGCAATCTGGAATGTTGGCATGATTCTGACCCCCTTTTCTAGATAATAACAGCGCCATTAATGCAACGCAGGAGGGGGTAGGTCGGCTGAGTTAAAACCCTTGGTGGCCGCGCAGGAGAACGTTTAGGAAAAGACGCACCCCGGCAGCCGTGCCTTGCTTTTTTAGTTGCGTTTTCGCTTGAAAAACGCGCAATCATTAACTCGGCGTTGGGGACCGCACCATGGGCGACGTTGCTGCCACCACTTGGGCACACTGATCAAGACAAAACCTTCGGTGCGGAAACCCACATTAAAACAAGTGCAAACGCGCCTTGGGCCCAGCTTGGGGTTTTTGAATTTTTTTTTTTTTTTTTTATATTATTCTTTAAACCGCGTCCCAGTACTGGCCCGGAAAACTAGGCGAAGTCGGACTTCGCCCGAATTTCAGGCGAAGTACGAACTTCGCACCAAAACTGGGCGAAGTACGCACTTCGCACCAAAACTGGGCGAAGTACGAACTTCGCGCGAAGCGCGTGCTTGAACTGTTCTACCTCTGTTTTTAGCTGCGCCCAAGGCTTGGGCGCGATCTGGGTTTTTTCCGCCTTTCATCTTTAGATGGACTTCGCACGGGCGCTGGCCGCTTTGCTCGGACTTCGGCCGAGCTTGATGCGAAGTGCGAACTTCGCGCGAAGTTCGCACTTCGCCCAAGCGTTGAGCGCAGCGCGCACTCCGCACGGGCGCTGGCCGAAGTCGGACTTCGGTGTGAAGTTTGCACTTCGCACAAACTTTGCGCGTTTTGCCTCACTTCGCACGAAGGGTTGCGCAGTGCGGATTTTAGTCTGCTTCAGCTTTTCTCGGACAAACTTCGCAATTCGGCTGGGCCGAAGTCAGGCTTCGCTGCGAAGTCGGACTTCGGTCAACACTTAGTCGATTTTTTGCTCTTTTTTCTCCTTTCTTTCTTTGCATAGCCGAACTTCGCCCCTCCTGCGGGGCAACGACAAACTTCGTTGCGAAGTCTGTCTTTCTCTCCCATGCCGCATTTAAGCTCAAAGAAGGAAAAATAAACCGAATGCTAAAGCGGAAACTATACATGCGGGGAAAAATAAAAACACAAGGGAAAATTTTTACGGGGAAGGGCCACTCGGGCACCTTCAACAGCGATAGAGCTTTAAGTGGAACCCGTTGACGGGGATGGGGGGGAGCTGACCCTCCATATCCGAAAGTATGTAGGCATTGAACTGATTCACTCGGGCAATCTGATAAGGGCCCTCCCAGAGAGCGTCAAATTTTTCGTGATTACCCGGTTTTGCCTTGTATGAGTCCCACTTCGACACTGGGTCCCCGACTTGAAAACTCGGGCGGTGGTGCCTTTGGCAAACCAGCCTTTAGTGTCTGCAATGTGATCGGCGAAGGCCCGGTATGCACTTTCTCTCGTCTTCTTCCAAGCTGCAGGAGTTGGCACAACCTGTCGTCTACCGGGTCTCCGCTGGTCCTGTCTTCGTCAATCATCCACAGGGCGGGGATTTCAATGTGTGATGGTATAACAGCTTGCTTGCCATAGACGAGCGCATAGGGGGACGTCTTGAGGGATTTCTTGAACGCAACTCTGTCCGCCCATAGCGTCCGGTTCAGGAGCAAGTGCCAAGTCCGCTTATTTTTTTCAATGGTCCTCCGGAGAATTTTCGGGAGGTTCTTGTTAGTAGACTCGGCAAGGCCATTCCCCTGCGGGTAGTAATTAGAAGACATCTTGTGATAGATGCCAAGGCCGCTGGTGTACTCCGTGAGTACAGCGCCTACAAATCCCGGACCGTTGTCTATCACAATCGACTCGGAACCCCGAAGCGGGTAATCGGGCTCTCAATGAACTCGATGACCGTTTCTTGGTCGGCGTTCTTGGTCGGGATCGCCTCCGTCCACCGTGTGAAATAGTCGATGAGTCGTGAGAATAAACTTGTGGCCGGCGGAGGAGTTAGGAGAAATCACCCCAATGAAGTCCAGACCCCATTCTTTGGAACGGAGCTTCGGCTTGAATCGGTTGAAGGGGCAGGGGTGCTTTTCCGTTTCGGCCGACATACCTCTGGCATTGATCACATTTGGCGCAGACCGCATACGCGTCTGCGAACAGAGTGGACCAATAGTATCCAGCCCTTATTATTTTTAAGGCCGTTGGCCTTGAAGAATGGTGACCCCCAGGCATCCCGGAATGAAAATCTCCGAGGATCCTAGGGCTGGTCGGATTTTATGACGCACCGCAACAGGATGCCGTCAATATTTTTGAAGTAAAGCCCCTCGGGGCGAAGAGTGTACCTTAATGCACCTAACCGAAGTCTCCTTCATTGTGAGGCGTTCAGGTGATCGGGACATCTTCCGGTGCAGAAGTATCTCACCAGTTCATCTGTCCAATCACTCCCCCTCCGATAAGGAGTTGGCTAGGTAGACGCGTGTCGCTGTGTCCTCCCACTTACGAGGCGGAGATGCCGGCTACGGCGCTTCGGGCCAATTCCCGACACAAGGCTCGGCCTCGATAAGCTTGGTGGGCCGTACTTCGATGTCAAACTCCTGGATCTTGGCAATCCATCCCGCTCTCTTGTGACCCGGTTCCCCTTGCAAGATGAAACTGCGAACATCGGGGTGAATCACAAAGACAAGTGGTCTTACTCCGGGAGACAAAGTGCCCGAGCTTTCGAAGGGACTTCATGACCGCATGGACCCGCCGCTCTATAAAATTGTACTTCTCTTCGTGTGGCAGAATCACTTGGCTTAGGAACGCAATGGGGCGCTCCTCACCGTCGTCTCCCTTCTGAGTCAGGACTGCAGCGTAACTTTCGGGTTCTCCCACTGCATACAGGATGAAGTCCTTGGAGTAGTCCGGGTTTGTCAACACCGGAGCTTGCGCAATTCGAGCCTTGATTTCCTCGAAAGCTTGCTCTCTCTCATCAGTCCATTCGTAAGGTGTATCTTTCTTCAACAGTTCGGCCATAGGCTTGATCACCTGTGCGAAATCCGGAATGAACTTCCGCACGAAGTTAATCTGACCGAACAAGGACTGCAGACCTTTTTTATCAGTGGGGGCTGGCAAGCGAACGAGGGCTTCTGCTCTGTCAGGGTCAATGGCGAGGCCTTCCTCGGAGATGACATGTCCCAGCGACTTTCCTTCTTTTACCGCGAAGACGGACTTCTTCGGGTTTATAGAGATGCCGAATTCTCGACAACTTTCAAATATCTGCGCGTAGTGCGAAACATGATCTTCTCGTCGGTGAGAGAAAACGGTCATGTCATCAAGATAGATGACAATAATCTTGTTGAGCAGCTCTCGGAAGGCCAGGTCCATGGCCCTTTGGAACGTGGCACCAGCATTGGATAAGCCAAACGGCATGCGCTGATAGGCGAACGTCCCCCACTTCGTGGTAAACGCCGTCTTATGCTGGTCTGTCTTTGACCCAAATCTGGTTGTAGCCGAAAAATCCATCTAAAAGTGAAAATCTCTGGGCTCCAGCAACGATATGCAAAATTTGGTCGATTTGGGGAAGCGGATAGTGGTCCCGGAGGGAAGCCCGATTTAGGTTTCTGAAGTCGACACAGAGACGTATGTCGCCATTCTTTTTCCTCACGGGCACCGGATTCGCGACCCAGGATGAATGTTTGATGGGGTAGATGATCTTGGCCTCCAGCATCTTCAAGAGCTCGGTCTTCATCATGGCCTCAACCTTTGGATTTACGGCCCTTTGCTTTTGTCGGAACGGCTTGGCGCCATCCTCTAGCTCGATGGTATGCTGGATGACAGATCTGTCATACCCCCTCAAATCTTCGTAGCACCAGGCCACGATGTCGGGGAACTCCTGGCACAGTGATCTAATCTGCACCAGCTCCTCCGACGTGCAGTCTGTTCCGACCTTGATGGTTTTACCAGGTTCGAGCTCCAGGTCAGCATACTGCCTCGGGTCTACTTTGATCCTGTGGGATATTGCTCTGTCATTTCGATCAAAGAGACTTTCTAATGTAATCAGTCCTTTTGGGACGTGATTATTCCGTAACTGTATCAACCCCTCATATTGCTCGTCATCAGGGTCTCTACCTTCGATTACACACACTTCGTTAACCAGGAATGTGACGATCTCCTCGTCACGGCTGAATACCCGCTGAAGGTATCCCTATCGAGCACTGAAGACACAGTAAATGGTGCGGACCGGCTTCGGTTTCGGACGACGTCTTCAGCCGGAACGTACCTGGCTCCAACAGACGCCAGAATATCCGCGTGCTTGTTTCTCTCACGCGATATTGCCTTAACGTTCAATGAGTCAAACGATTCCATCAGGTCCCAGACCCGATTGCGGTACGCTCTAAGATAGTGGTGCTTAGACGCGCATTTATTCGTAACTTGATGACACACTAACTCTGAATCTCCGAAAATTTGGAGATGCTTGATTCCTAGCCTTTCCGCCTTTCGCGGACCCAAGCACGGGGCTTCGTATTCCGCCGAATTGTTAGTACGGCTCCGGGCCAGCTCGTAGGCATAGTCCCTCCGGACTCCGGTTGGAGAAACCGGGAGGACCCCTGCACCGGCGCCATTTTTGCAACGGGCGCCGTCAAAGAAAAGCTTCCACGGCTCTTCGGGTGCGAGTCCTACTTCCTTCGCAACGGACACGTCAAGCTCTTCGGGCTGCTTAATGGAATAACAACCTTGCTCTGTCCCGATTACGGCATTAAAATCCCGCAACGAGAACTCGTCTTCTAGGCGTAGCACTTCGAGAGCTTGCTCGGTCAGTTCTACTTGTCACCGGTTCTTCTTCGACAAGCTGGACCATGCAGTCCATCTCTCCGCCGGGTATCTTGTCTACTAGAAAAGGGGAAGGCTTCTCATTGAAAATTTTCAGTCTCCTTCCTTTGAAGGGCACTTCCATGTGCGAGTAGTCTAGAGACAGGTACCCGCCCAACTTCGCAGTGAACTCCCGAGAGAGACACATGCCGAAGTAAGGCTCCAGGTCAACAATCACGACCTCTTGGATGACCACAATGTCGAGAGCTTTGTGCAGCCGGATAGGGATGTCCTTTATGACACCAAGCTGTCTTGACGAGGGTGCCGTCTAATTGCAGCACACCTTGGCTGCTCCGTGTGTGTTCCATCCCGATCTCATCGCGGACGGCCTTCGGCATCACGGTCGAGGAAGCACCGGAATCCACCATGCGGTTGTGAACTATGTGCCCTTGCATCCGCAAAGAGAGATAAAAGGGTGGCGGTCTGTTCTTCCCGGTGGCGGAGAGCTGTCAAAGGTTGAACCAGGACAGCAGTCGCATCCGCTTGCCGTTCTTCATGTTTTTCGATGATTCTTGCGGTAGATCTACCGGCTCGGAAGCGGAAGGGCATCGTACATGCCGATTCCGCGCGGAGTCTTCTTTAACTCGTCTACAATGCTTGTAGCCCGAGGTACTAGCTCCTTCTGCTTGGTTTAGCCGGTTCATACTTGGTCCGATGCTTGTTGGGTGGCCTCAACTCGTCGTCTTTTGGTCGAGAGACGGGTACTTCGACTTCTCCTGGGCTTGTTCTTTGGTTTCGGTGGGGGCTGAAGTACGGGAAGCTTAGCGGGAGTTGGGGCCTTTGTTGGAGGCTTAGCTGGAACAGCAGCGGCCTTTGCTAGAGAAGGTTTAGCGGGAGCTTTATCTTTGGATGCCTTCTCACAGCCGCTTGTACGGTGGCAGCCCATTGGGCTGCGGTTTTTCTCTTCTCGCATATACCTGCAAAGGTTTAGCCGCGTCCGCAACTTTCTTTTCTTCCTTGGCGGGCGTCACTGGGTTCTCTTCTGGCAGGGCAAAATTGGCCTCGCCGTCCAAGATCATGTACTGACTCATCATCTTCTATAGTCTTGCCGGCCAAGGTCCGGATGTAGTGCTTGGTGCAAAGTGCAATCTTCCTCCGAATGCGGGTCATTGCACGTAGTGCACCAGTTGACCTGGTCAGGAGGACCAGGTGGGTCATCTATAGCAGCATTTCTCGGAGGCGGACGCCTCTGCAGTTGGTTTTCTTGGGGCTTTATCTTTTGTCAGCGCCGGTGGCGCATACGGCCTTCTAGGAGCAAAGTCCATTTGGGCCTGCTTCTTTTTCATAGCAGTCATGTCATTGGACATGGCATGATATCCGGAGGCCAAAGCCCGCACTTCTTGTAGAATCGTGTTCTGGATGCTGCTGTCGGGAGGCGGCAACTGTGTCGGTGGAGGCAAAGCGGCCAATGGAGGAGGGTTAGAATAAGACGCATACTGCGGGGGAGCAGGAAGCGCTGGAAAATGCGGAGCGGGAGGAGGCGGATGAGGGTAATGCAACTGAGGCGGGCCATATTGAGTTACGACCGGCGCCGGATTCCACTCGCGGGCGGGGCTGTTGCCCCGAAGTAGACGGCACACCACCGAAGCGAAGGATACTGCGATCTTGGAAAGTCGGGATGAATCGGCTCTGCACTCGGACGGAAGCTTGCCGATGGAGATAATGTCGGCTTCGACTTGCTTGGGCAGCTTCGTACGGTGCGGGGAACTCGTCAATTCGGGCGATCTTCAGCACCAGGCATATGTCTGAGTTGAAAGACCTCAGATAGTAGTGAGCAGCCATGCCGGCTGAAGGCCGAAGTTCGCGAGGTACCCGTTTCCAGGATCTCGCAAACCTAATGTTAAAATCAGACACCTCTTGAGGATGCCTCTGGATTGCTTGGAACTGATGCGGTAGAGAGGTAGGATCGGCGGACTCGTTGCATCCTTTTACGAGCCTCCTGGCAAGTCGGGGCCACCCGGTGATAGATCCCTCCGCGGCCGATCTCCACCGGTAGAGAAGCTTTCCCCTCGGGGAAAGGGCCGGCGAGACGGGTCTTCACACTTTCATCGGTGATGGTATGCGGTGCGGCCGGGGCAAGGATGTCCTGGATGTGCTCGTACGCCGTCTTACCGTAGCCGTCGTATGTGGGAATAGACTTTAAAGCGGCGGGGGCACGGCTTGGCGACCGATCGGGGCCAAAGGCCTCGTAGGAGTCCACCGCCGGGAAGAGATCATCGTCATTCGGCTGTTGATCAGCCATTTCTTCTTCTTCTCCGCCGTCGGTTGTGTACTCGGTATCGGTACTTTCCGAGGATACAGGATTTTCCTCTTCCTCGGGCTCTTCTACTTCGTAATCGGCTCTTCCGACCTCAGCTTCGGCCTCTTCTTGGATCTCAGCCTCGGCTTCGTCGAAACGAGCTCGCGGATCAGCCAGCCTGGGTATCTCGCCTCGAGCGTGGATGTCTAGTTCGTAGAACTCAGGCGGGCTTCTCGGATTTCTTGTTCGCCACCTCGTGTGCATGAAGGTGACCGGACCGGTCTTCTAGACTCAGAGGATTTGTTCGTGCAGAGTCGCCAGGTGTTCAGATTTGGAACAGCAATGAAGCGAACACCGGTGCTTCGATTCTGTCGGGGGTGAGAAACTTCCTTGTCTCACCAAGAGCTCAGGAACTGTCAGCGCCAGGTGGAGACTGATAAGAAAATCTCTCGTCAGATGTGGGACCCGTGTTCCGCCGAGCGGGTCAGAAGTACTGTTGCGCTAGGGGGAAACTAGATGGGTACTCTTTCTTTAAATCGTGGGACAAGCGTCCCACCGGGCGTGCCAGAGAAACTGTTGGTTACGAATCGCCATGAGGAAAGGATTTTTGGTTAATGCGCCCGATTCGCCCACCGAGCATGAAAGGCCGGAAGGAAGAGATGCCTTCCGAGCCAATCTCCGGAGAAGGCCGGCTCCTTTTGGGGGGCTTGATTTAAGCTAAAGGGAACGGGAAAGAAATAAAGGAACGGAAAGAGACAAATGTACCGAAAGAGATACAAATATGTCCAAAGGTTGGTGGGGGGGAACTAACGATGCGGGAACACACCAATCACCGCTACTATCGCATACAAACACAGAGCATGACAAGGAACCGCAAAACCTAGACGTACTTGCGATACACCAGCAGCGTATGCACGGCTTCAATAGCTCCCTAGCAAACATTCCCTACAAGGAACTAACGACGGGGGATCGTATCAATCACCGGATACGTACACCGACGGGGGTAGAAAGTAAACCTAGAGATGTCGAGCCGGTATATGTGTTAGGTAGAGAGTTTAACCGCACGACTTCAATGGCTCCCTAGCAAACATTCCCTACAAGGAACTAACGAGCGGGGATCGCATCAATCACCGGATACGGGCCGACAACGTCACACACAGCTGGTGGAACTGCTACCAAATTTATAATGAATGCTTTAAATAATGAAGTACGAGAAGGTGCTTTAAGCAAGCAATGCTAGAGGAACCCGATCGCCAAATGCCAAAGTGAATTAACGAGCAACGACACGAGGTGGGCCTAAGGCATATAATGAAAGACGACATAAAAGAATAAAGACAAGTAGAACGAGAACCGGGCATACGGATTGTATTCATAAACGAAGCACGGTTACGGTAAGCACGGTAGTTCCCTAACAAACATTCCCCTTCCACCCTTTACAATGAATTTCGGATGGGCTTTTATAGCCCGAGTCCCACCCGTTACATTAATGGGCACGGAGTCCCGATCAAACATGAGTCGACGAAGTGCTTGACCTTTTGTCGGATCGAGTGCTGCACCGCGACATGGTCTTCCTGGAAGCTGGACAACTACGTGGCGGAGTGCTGGGTAATTCTTCAAGTCGGCAAGCTTGCTAGTAGCTGGAGCAGGTGAAAACTCAGATCAGCTTTGAATGAGGCTATTAACGCAGGCGGTGCAGGCAACCCATGCTTATCCCTTTTGGTCGGCAGTCTTGGTTCCAATCCCGAGGCTGGACACTTGTCCGATGATGGGTTATCTTGTGTGACACATGCTCGCCTTAGAGGGCGATCTATCCATCTTTGCTTGGGATCGGGGCTCCTTGGGATGCGTGCAAAAATCAGTGCGGTCGGGGAAGGCCTTCAAGCCTTGGTCAAATTTCGGGTTTGTTCCCCTACCGTACACTGTCAAGGGCGCATTCCCGCTCCGTTGAGAAGTCGAACTGCGCACAGGCGAACACTGGTGTCTGCCGCCATATGGACCTGCTCCGGCATTTTCTCTTTTTTCTGTATTGAATCGCCAGTGCAAGGTGCGCCCAGAAAGTGGGGCGGAGTCGGACTTCGCACCAGAACTGGGCGAAGTGCGAACTTCGCACCAAAACTGGGCGAAGTGCGAACTTCGCACCAAAACTGGGCGAAGTGCGCACTTCGCACCAAAACTTAGCCAATTTCAGATAGACCTGCTGGAAAGCTGGAAAATCAACTGGGGAACTCCAAGGAAAAAGGGGGGAGAGAAAGAGAATGGGAAAGAAAAGGAAAGGGAGAGAAGGGAGAAAAACGGAAGGAGGAAAAGAAGAGCAGCACTGTTACAAAACAATATTGAAGACATTGCACTCCGTGCAAAATGTGACAACAGGACTGTACTGGCATTAAGGTTCACCTGAAGTCTTGGTAGCTACGTGGCAGTGCGGTTGATGAAACTTCGAATCAGCATAAATGCGGGTAGCTGTGGTAGATAATTTGACCCACGCTTGTCCTTTTTCCCATCACATCTTGGCACGGATCCCAAGGCTGGACACTTGTCAACTTCTGATGGGGGGCGCATCTGCCTTGAAAGGCAATCTCTCTTTTGTGTTCTACTTCGCCTGGAATCGGAGCGCAACCGGACAGCGCAAGTGGGGAACAGCGCACCTGGGGAGGCCTCCGTGCCTTAGATAGTTTTTGGCCGCTTGAAAGATATTGCCCAACTGCGCACAAGTTAGAGGGCGCAGCCCAACTTCGCTGCGAAGTCGGGTTGCGCACTCCGGCACTTAGTCAATTTGGCCATTGTTCAGACTGCGCACAGGAATCAGGGCGCACCCGACTTCACTGCGAAGTCGGGTTGCACTCTGACACTTAGCTGATTTTCTGGATACTGCTTCCCAAGTGCGCATAGGAAGAAGAGCGCACCCCGACTTCGCTGCGAAGTCGGGTTGCGCTCCCATACTTAGCCAAATTCTGTTCATTTTCGGTGCTCTTCCGCACTTCACATTCCCGAGTGCACTCGAACTTAAGGGCGCACCCCGACTTCGCTGCGAAGTCGGATTGCGCTTTTAGACTTAGAATTTTTCATGGAATGTTTGCTCTGTTTTGGGAATTCTGACCGAAGAAAGAACAAGGGGAAAAGGGAGAAGTGCAACTGATAGAAGGGGAGAAATGGAACAGTGGAGAAAGGGAAAGGAGATGGAGGGAAGGGAGAGCAACATACTTACAAAATTTGAAAACATGGCACCCCGTGCAAAATGTGGCAACAGTTACCAAACAACACCACCACCAAAGAGGAGTGGTCCAACAACGGAACTAAAAATATCGAACTGTGGCACGAACAAGATGTTTTTCTAAGCCCTCCTCTCGCTATGGTCTTTTATCTCAATGCACGGCCTCCATATGGTGATGGTATATACTCAACATCATAAAGAAAACTAAAAAATGGGAAAAATAATAGTGCAATAGAAGTGACGTAATGAAAACAAAAATATTTTTATTACATATTCAAAATACAAGAGTATACAGCTGCTCATCTAATTGTCTTGGCAAGTGAATGCGGTAGTCTTGTTGAGTTTCCAGCTCCCATGGACTCACCCAATGACCTTGTTTCACACTTTTTCTTTAGTTAGATTGGCTTGCTAGCCCTTACTCTCTCACTAGACTCTCTCTTACTTGTTTGAGCTCACAATTGCTCAAATTGCTTCCTATAAGGGTGCTCTTCCCTATTTATAGGCTCATGGAAGCTAGATATTACATGGATGGAGAACGCTAGATGGACACATGTAAACACTTTCTAGAGATATCCTCTTTGGACTCTTTCCACAATATCAGAATATTATAGATATCTCTCTTAGAATTTTCTCATTATATTTACAATTACATGAGATAGTTAAAATATCACCTGCTTTTAAAGAATTTACTTTTGGACTTTTCCTATGATATTTCAATAATTGCATAATACTTCCAAAAGTACTTTAAACTAATTTGGACTTTCTAGAGATTTTACAAGATATTGTTTACAACATATCTCAACATACTTGACTTTGGGACAAAGACAACTTACCATGAGAACAACACTTTTACTATTTATAGTTACCTTTTACTGTGACCTGTCCCGACCTGTCCCAATCACAATATTCTTCTTATTGTACACCTTTTGTACAAACATTCCAGCTGTAATAACATTATTCCTTAATATCCACCATGACCTTCTTGGTGAAGTTACTACGCCGCAAGCATCCGAACAAGCTATCAATCCAAAACCTTTTCTGATAAGCCATCTGATTTTATATTGCACGTACTCCTTATACTACTATACATGCAAATAAAATGGCAAAATTCTATGTCGACAGTTTCAATCCCACAGGCAAGCACCTTGTAGAGCCACAAAGGTGCCTAAAGGTAGGGGTTGAACTTATGGCAACATATTGCAGTTTGGGATTTTGGGAAATTACCCATATCCACAAGTACAAGGTTATGAGTTCTATTGAATTCAATTCTATGAGCTCTGTCCCAGCATTAATCTTAAAGTTTTAATCTCACAATAAGGCAGCCCATGATAATAAGGTTTGTTAGAATATTATAATAATGTGGTTAATCAAAATAGATGCAGTATGTGCGAAGCCTATTTCAAACCCATGTGAGCATTTTAAAAACCATATAATGATACACTGAATGTAAATAGTGGTAATCACCTACAATTTCATGAACCAACCAAAAAACTAAACCAAATCATAAACAATATGCTAGGATCTCATGTACCAACAAGAAAAAGACAATATGCTAAAAAAATGAACCCATTCACAAAAATGAGACCCTTTAAAGCAATATACAACTATGAACCCCAGAAACCACAAAGTTTAAACTTACATTATTATAAAAGGAAACTAAACTATTAATAGTTGTTACATGAGATGCATGACAAATAAATAAATGTAAAAGAAAAATGGAAAAATCCTAAACAAGAGAAGAACTATATGAATCCCAGCATGGAACAGCACAGTCATTTGAAAGAGGGTTTAAGTCTACATAAAAGTAACAAAATAACTTATTATCAACCAAGAAATGCACTTTAATATCCTTAAGATATTGTGATCCCTTACGATACTACCAAAGAAATGGGGAAAAATAAATTAACAAAGATACATATACATTAGAATAAAACTCCATGTCAAAATACTTGTAACATTCAAGTCCACAACTCTCACATGGTAACTCCATCGGACCTGCCCAAAATCATATCAAGTTGGGCCTACCTTTCTATAAATTTGATATTTTAGGAAGGATATTATCCCTAAAGAGAGAGGTTTTTGCAATTATTGTTTTGTGTAAGACTACATATGAAAAAGTAGTTTTACAACATTTGATTGAATTTGCAAAATCAATATTCAATTTTGTAATGGCAATCATAGATGAGGATTCATTATTGAAAGATAGAAAGCAATTAAAAATGTTCATTAGAATATTGTATGATTGTTAGGAGTGCCTTGGACGAAATGAATAATTTAGAAATGGGACAAATAATATCCTAATTCTCAAATAGTGTTTAAAAATTCTAGTACAATATTTTCAGACTTCAGTAGAAACAAAAAATATGAGCACAACACAATACCTAAAAGCTCCATATGGTCATATCCCAGTGAAGTTATACCACAAACAACTGGTGAATTTACCTGCAAAAACAGTTATAATACAAATCAACAAAACAAGCAGAGATGCACAGTATCAAGCTAAATGATAATAATTAAGTATTGAATCAATTCAGAGGTACCAGGTTTTCCAAATGCAGAGACACAAAAATAAATGTTATAAGTTACCACATTTGTTGCATCAAATTTCCCTCCCAGACCTACTTCCAAAATTGCAACATCCACCTGCAATGAATGCAATATGTCTGGCCTCATTAAAAATCATGCTTAGATAATTAAATCTTTGAAAAGTTTATTTTCATCTTACTAAAACAAAAACAAACAAAAAAATCCAAGTATGGGATGTGGGCGCTAGTTCTGATTTGCCATCTCAGCAAAAGAAATAAAAGGAGTGTGTTGGAAGCCAAGTACACACACGACAAAGATTTGATAGTTTTGATAAAGTTGATAATGTTGTAATATTTCATGCAATAACGTAACAATGAGTTAAGTGATAGTCATGTATAGATAAGTCATGAACGGTTAGTTGTTACATAGTTGTCTTGTAGTTAGGATATGAAATGAAATGAAATACAAGACAAATGTAATGAAGAGAGGTGAGGTGTCGGGGTTGGTAGTTGTCAATAACGACCTTCACAGAGATATTGTACACACGAGAGATATTGTACATGGTGCATTGGATATACAGAGGGTAGATGTTGTACATGCTGAGGATAGATAGGGCATTGGTTGTAATTTGTATATGTTGTAGAGAGTGTTAATGGGATAAGCCGTACGCTGTGCATCTATACAGGATCATGTGTAATGTAGTATCTTGTTAATATCAATTCATCATTCAGCCATTGTTCTGTGTATATTGTTTGCATGTATTTATATCCAATGTTAGTGCTGTAGATATAAATTCCAGACCATATTTGTTTATATTGTGGTTGTTGTATTATGTCTGTACAGGACCGTTTGGGCTAGTGCAAGGCCATCCCATGCAAACCTGGGCCATCTGACCTAAAGAGCAAGCCTTCTGACTATGGTACCAGGCCATCTAACTTGGTGTTGTGCAAGGCCGTCAGAAGAGAGGTGATGCAGGTCGTCTGGGTTGCATCCTGTGGAGTTGCTAAGCAGTTTGTCATTCCTAATTGTTCCTCCAAGTGTGGAATACCACCATCATGCTACATTTCGCGTCGTTGTCATTTCAAGTTCGAACCAGTACTGCATGGAGCTTGGAGATGAGAGAAGCGGATGACAGATAATTTGCCACAAGGACGTGGGAGACATGGATGCAGAAGAGAGAGAGATCAGCAAATACGACAAAGTTTGTGGATCGCGCAACAACGAGAACGAGAACACAGACGTTTTGAGCACAAGAATGACTTACATGCCAGTGATGGAATCTTGCATGAAGGTGGAGTATTGACAAACTGGCAAAGAGATACAAATGCCAGAAGTTGAACGTGTTTGGAAATCCTTAGCAGGAGGGAAGTACAGATGGCAAAAGGTGGCAAACATTGTTCTTAACAAAGGAGGGTGAAACGCACGTGGAAACGAGGTTCGAGTTGAGGAGAACATTCATGCAAGTGGTGAATAAGGTGCCAACAGGAAGCGTGTGCAACACGAGGCGCAACTGGTGACACCAACACAAGTGTGGGGGAGAGTGCCAAGAAGTGCAGCAGATGGAAGTCAAGCACAAGGCCAATCATGAGAGAATGTGCTCGAGAGACCAAATATGATGCTCGTGTATTCGTGAAGGAGATCACGAAGTGTGGGTGCGTAAGGTAGCACCCGAAGGTTGTTTGTAGAGGATTTTTTGTCAAACGAAGGTTTATTGATTGGAGATGAACAACCACCCATGGAAAACATTGTTGCCCCAGCGGTCAAGCAAAAGTGCCCGAAGTTTACAAGAGATGGAAAAGGAAGATCTCGAACGCAATATCGGAATGTGTGAGACAATATGGAAGACCAACGGTGTAGCTGACAAAGACACATGGCTGAGATTGTTCCCAGCTGTAGTCAACAGTTCGAAGAAGAAATGACATCCAGAACTGTTTGACAAAATGTCTACAAAGTGATAAGCAATTTTGATAAATGTAATGATTTTGTAATGTAAAATCAGCCATCACAATGTAATACGGACTGATTAATAACGTAGGCACAAAATGACAAATTCAGCCGTCATTATTAGTTAAGACTTGTTAATCAGTCTGAGACTGGTTGTTAAGCCAGACTTGTTAATCAGTCTGAGACTAGTTTGTTATGCTTTAAGACTGATTAGTTAGAGCAGTAATGTAGTGTCCAAACCCAATATGAACACCAAAATTTCGGCCCTTGTTTTTGGGTTTGAGTTTTGTATTGTTTTTTGTGTTTTTGTGCAATATTTGATTTTTTTTCGTATTTTTGCAACAATAAGGAAATACTGGAAATGAAATGCAGCAATAAAGAACTATCTCTATCTTCCAAACTATCACTCCGATTGATTTGAAATTTAAGCACAATCTTCTACTAATATAAATGATGAAACCCTTTTGAGAAAATATGAGAAGAATGAAGTACCCAGGTAATAATGAAGTCTGAATATTTCTGGAAATGTACACCAGCAATGGGTAAATCACTTATATTCATCAAATGAACAAGAAATTACAAGTCTCCATCAAACAAAGAGCATATTTGAGCACCCTCTATTGAGGCGACCCCTTCCCAAGCATAGAAATCTGTCCAAGGGAGGCGTTTGAGTGAGTTGCAGCAACACATCCCTTATGGAGGATGTACGGCCTGCTCAAGGAGGAGTACGGCTGCCTTGGAATTAGCTAGAATCTGCAAAATAGTCTTCACAAACCCCTCAAAGGTGTACGGCTGGAGTGTATGCAACAGTTCGCCCTCAAATCCTCAAACCCTAGCTGGTAATTACATCACAATCCTCTCCAATAAGCTCTAGATGTTACGGCCTGGCTATGTAATGAAGAATAATTAATTTGCAACTGATAACTTCTTCAAAACCCTTCCAAATCTACTCTTCCAATGCTGTAAATGTCTTCAATGCAAGCACAATTGCACCCACTATGTGCAAATGCCCCCAAACCACTCTAAAGATATCTTTCAACCTCAAGAATGGTGCTCCTGCCGGAGGTTTTCGTCTCCAAACAAGCTACAAACCCCTGCAAATCCAATCTGCAAGTGCTTCTCCAAAATGACTATGAAAATAGAATGCCAAAGATGTGAAAATGAATTCAACTTCATTCTTTTATTTCCCTCTCACAATTGGGTCGACCAAGTTTGCTTTATTTCCTTTAATTTCATTTGCATTTAAATTTATTTTTAAAGAGCCCCATGAGGGGTCATCCCAAACTCCTAGGGAGATAACATCTTAATTTTAATTTATAACTTACCTTATGACTCCCAAAAATCCCCCTTATAACCCCTTAATAATAAAATATAAGCCCAACATTAGAATATTTAAACATTACATTTAAATATTACATTAATAACTTTCGGGCATTAAAATAATAATCCTCCTAAGGCCGGACCCAAGAAAAAATACTGGAAACGGACACCCATTTCGCCGAACAATCCATCCGTAACGTCCGCTTCCCAAGATACTGCCTCTGATCGACTTACTAAAAATAGTAAGTCCCCTTGAAACCTGCTGGAAACGGTCCTGAAAGCTGTCCACACTGAAAACTGAATGTCCAACAGTAACTCCACAACACCTGGAGGCTCCCAAACCCACGACATTGCCTACGGGAACCATTGTATAGGCAAGTCCATACTGTACATAGTGGCTAGTTAGGAAAGGGGACATTACAAGTAACATAGGGACAGTTGGGACTGTTGAGTCTGGTTGGTTGCAATAACCGCCAAGCTTGCCCTATAAATACCTCCCCTATTTATTTTTGTATATATTGTTCACGAGCTATCATTGAGGAATGAATACAGCAGCAGAGTTGTTCCAACGTTGTGCAGATTTTTGTGTGTTTGCATTGTCTTGTGTTACAGGTATCTGATCGATGTATGTCATGTAGTAGGTTGGGTAGACTGGTGTTGTGTTATGTGTTGTGCAGAGTTGCAGGAAGGAGTGAGCGAGGATAGTTGCAAACTAAAGAATGAACAACACAAGTTATAGAACCCGTCTAGGCCTACCCGTCTAGGCCTATCCGTCTAGGCCCTGTCCGCTGTACCACCCGTCTAAACCTATGTTACCCATCTGGCGCTCAACCCATCTAGGCCTGTGACTACCCATCTAGGATCCTACCCGTTTAGGCTACTTGTCTAGGATCCTACCCATCTGCACCTACCCGTCTGGACTATACACGTCTAGCCCACAACCCGTTTGCGATAGTACATGTCTAATAGTACTCGTATAGACTGGTTACTCGTCAAGATTAGACATCTACAATAGTCTACCCATCTGGGATTGAACAGTGTAAGGTGACATCATGTCTTACAATCAAGTTTGTCAATCCTTTCCTTCCTAAGCTCCTGTCATTCCCTCATCTCGAGAAAGCACTCACCCCTATCTACATTTGGTGTTGTTGCCTAAATCGACTTTGGGTTAAGAAGAAAACATGACAAGGCAAAGAGGTGAATGACAAATTCCAGGCTACAGAGCCAACGAGGAAGGAACCAGATACCACTGCAACGAAGTGCATGATTGGCAAATCAAAGGATACGAATTCAAGACGATGTTTCATGGTCTGAGGTGGAATGAGTGTGTAACCCCTTGGAATATGAGAGTCCAAGAGCAGAGCAAGGAAGGTGGGAGACATTATTGGTAACAACGGAGGATGAAGAACGAAATCAAATAGAAGAAGACATACCTAACATTGGAAGCAAGGAGCGGATGGTAACACCTGATCCAGCGGAGAGGAGTTGGCCAATGGATACAAAAGAGAAGTTATGTACCAGAGCAACCACGCGTGGGATCTTGGGGAGGAAGACCAAAACCGCACCTTGTATATTCGCGAAGAAGGTCGCGAAGTAATTGTTGGCAATCGAATCGACCCAGATACAGATTTTTTAAGTCTACAGTGCCCTAGACCCGCTGCCAAGCATTGAATGCCCGAAGGAAAGGAATGTCCTCCTTGACAATCTCCAGTAGGGCTGGTTGCGAAAGTAAAAATGGGGTTTTGAGATAAGGGTTAGGAAGATACTGAAAGAGATGGAATTTACTGAAAGGAATGGGAAAAGGAAAAATCCTGAAAAACGGGGTGATGGACAGGAAGCACGATACACAGCTTAACATTTGAACCAACAACAATCAAAACAATAGACCTTTAACAGAAACCGGCTTTAAATCTTCGGAACCACATAAACTCCAAGGATACTCTAGGGATTAATCCTCTACTGACAGCTAAATCTAGAAAACAGAATTCAAGCTATATGATAAAGAAACTAATTTAACAGAAATAACATGATAGAAGTCATACACAGAGATAGAAGATTCCAAGTTGGAGCCAGAAGTTTTTATTTCGGAAACAGATTTCAAAGCGTACAACTGCTTTTCTAGCAGAGATTGTCCATTCTTAGTTACAGAGAAACGAGCAGCTTTTATAGGGAATTCTACCTCCTAAAACTTTAATGCCCAACCACTTCCCCAGTAGTGACAGGCAGATTTGATCTTGGAACCGACTCACAGCATTTAATTCATCCTTGCAGATAACTCAGCATTGAAGGTTGAAGGTTCGATCTACTACAATCAAACGACTCAAAGCGCAGCTCGGGGTCGGTTTTGTCAATCAATGGCGGATGTGGGCTGTCCTTGACAGTTCCGGGCATTCCATGGCGGTTTTCGGAAGTTTACATTGTGTTTGGGGCCCGCCAGGGGCTTCGTTCCATAACTGGAGCAACAACAGTCCATTCCATGAAACTTTTTTGAGCTTCTGCCTTGGGTGTCGCTCTCTGTGTAGAGCGACAGAGTCTTTCGCTCCACTGGTGGAGCGACTGGAGGGTTCGCTCTACTGGTGGAGCGACTGGAGGGTTCGCTCCACTGGTGGAGCGACAGGAACTTTGACTACCTTGTTGACTTCTTTCTAAGCTTGTCGCTCCTTGGGTGGAGCGACAGAGGCTTTCGCTCCATTAGTGGAGCGACTGGGACCTTCGCTCCACTAGTGGAGCGACAGGGCCCTTGACCATTTTGACTTCCCCTTGCACTGGCAAACATTTTAACTTTGCACCCTCCTGGAGTGTCGCTCCACTGGTGGAGCGACAGGGTCTTTGACCAAAATGTTGACTTTCTCTTAATCCTTGCCTTACCTTGCGCTTTTCCGGAGTGTCGCTCCACTGGTGGAGCGATAGGAGGCTTCGCTCTACTAGTGGAGTGACTGCAGCTTTGACCACTTTGACTTCTTTGCACTTGCCTTCAGTTAGCTTTCGCTCCACTAGTGGAGCGACCGGGAGATTCGCTCCATAGGTGGAGCGCTAGGCACTTTGACCGGTCTTTTGACTTCCTCTGCACACTTAGCCATATTTGTCTATCTTAAAGCCCTCCTGGCCTTTCGCTGGCCTTTCGCTCCACTAGTGGAGCAACA
Organism: Wollemia nobilis; assembly: GCA_028583015.1. Classification (NCBI taxonomy): domain Eukaryota; kingdom Viridiplantae; phylum Streptophyta; class Pinopsida; order Araucariales; family Araucariaceae; genus Wollemia; species Wollemia nobilis. The sequence goes on along the minus strand of JAQPPZ010016681.1, from coordinate 5,671,020 downwards.
GGGCCTTTGACTGCCAGGTTGACTTCTTACTTTCTCGAGGAGGGGCTTTTGCTCCCTGAGTGGAGTGAAAGTCTGGCTAGTGCATACTTAGTCATTTTTTGCTTTAACCTTCCATTTGATGGGGACTTTCGCTCCACCAGTGGAGCGAAAGTGTCCTTGCTTTATACTTAGGAAAAAGGTTCTGAAGAATATTTAAGTGCTGGAAACCATTATCATGCGCAGAGTAAAAAGAGCAGAATTTGCAGAAAAACAGCCTTATGGCAGCAAACACATTCACAACATCGCCCATGCTAAAACATCTACAATTTTGCATGTGATACGACAGGAAAAGTGCAGAAAAAGTAAAGAAACCACAAAATGCAAAAGCAGACAGTTTTGAGTAAAAGAGACAACTGGTGAAAACACAACAATATAACAACGTCTTGACCATTTTTGTATGGAAAAAGAGAAGTTTTACAATGATTTAGTCTCAAAAACTGCATACACCATGAATTTTAACAAAATGTGGCAAGAATGACAACATCTCTGGCGGCTCGCGAGGTATTGAGCCTACCTTAATGCAAATATCCCAAGCCTTATCCTTGGGCTACAGAGTCCTCTTCATTCTTAGAATCTTCGGACTGTTCCTCGGACTACTCCTCGCTACTGCTTGATACCTCTTCAAGCTTGTCTTTCTCTTCTTCATCCTCTTATTCGCCTTTTGCCCCTTCCTTGGAATCTGGCTCGCTTACTGTCTCCCTTTCCTTTTCCTGCTCGTGCGGATGGGGAAGAAATCTGTCCAGGGAGATCTTAAACACATGCTTGTATACCGCGGAAGCATCAATCCTACGGTCAAGGGAGAAAGTCGGCTGTTTCTGGAGCTCCTGGATTAGGTAACGGTAGGTCTCGATGCGCTCAATGTCAACAAAATCCAGTCTTCAGTTGAACTCCTGCAAGCAAGACTCAATTTGGGCGTACTTAGCCATGAAAAGAATCACCTGTGCATCAGAACTCGGGTCTTCCCAAGCGTCAATGTCTGAGGCGCTATCAACGAATGTCGCCCATATGGGCTCTAACTCCTCAAGCGATGGAATGGGTCCTTCAGGGTCTGTGAAGCCGGGGACGCCGATTTGAGCGAGGGTGTTGAAGTACCGCAGCGAAACATCTCTTTCTTGCTTGAGGGAGTCCGAGAGCTTGCGAGCTTTTTTGGCTAGCTCGACCTTCGCGAAGAAAGAGCGCAGAGTCATCTTTGTTGTTGCCCAGGATCGAGCCAGAGGGCTCATAGGAGTAAGGTGGGCGGCCACATCTTCGATTTTCTGGAGTTGCGTGGCTAAGTCTAGCCAATGATTAACGTCTACTTGGGCGGATTCCAAAATCGAGTTGCCAGCAGCAACTGCCTCCTAAGCCTCCCTAAAAAATGCCAAGACTGTAACTCCCCGCGCAGCTCTCACCGAGAAATCTGCTAAGAACTGCAGGCGCATCTCCTTGAGGCGTTCCCTGGGAAACGCGACAGGCTGCGACATCTTCTTTTCTAACTCAACTTGCAATTGCTGAACCTGAACGGTAAGCGCCTGTATTTGTTGATTTGCCTGTGCGTGCGCCTTGATTTGCCGATCGCATGCCTGGGAATGTTCTCCGTTCTCTGCTTCTAGCGAAAGCACTTTCTGGTCTCAGCTGCGCGGCTTCAAACTCCAGCGCCTCAATCTGCCTCTTCGCCCCTGCCAAGGCCTCCTCGAGTTCGTGATTTTTGGCTTGTGCTTCAAAGAAGCGTTCCTTGTAGTATTCGCCATGAACATAGATGGAACCCATACCAACTTGAATGTCGCCCATCTTGCGCGCTGTATCCATTTTGGTGACATCCTCCACGGTATGGCGAAAAGCATAATCAACAGGAGTCATCTCCGCCAAGGGCTTTTGGACAATCGGTATTTTCTCCACCATGTGAAGCTCCATCTTCTCTGGGTCGATGATGGACTTTTTCTCAGTTTGCGCCAAAGCATGTGCCTCCTTCCTTTGGCGGTCCCTCAACCAGCGCGCTGAACTTTGGCGCGCCTTTCGGATGCTCTCCGCAGCGGCAAGTTGGTGTGTCATTTCTAACTCTGACTCAAGTGGCTCCTGAACACCCACTCCAAGGATTGGCGTGAAAGGAAGAAGGGAAGGTGCGGCTCAAGATCGAACAACGCGCGGGAGACAGAAGGGGAAGCGACTGCGCTAACCCTCAAGGGAGCTTGGGTTGCGATTGCTGAAATAGTAGGCATAGGCGTTGAAACATCAGGAGCAACCGACGCCATGGTGGCGGAGGGCGGAGAAAGGGAGAACGGATTTATTCCTGTAGCAACGGAAATATCTGCAATAGGGTCCTCTGATACAGAAAAAGGAAGGCTAACAGACGCAAAAATTTTGAAGGCGTTAGGGTTACCAGCGAAAGATGTGAAAGTTGTTGATAATGGCGTTGAAAGGATCGGGGAAACTGATATGCTGGGAACTGCGGAGTGGGACAGCGGGAGAGAAAAAGAAGCAGAGACCAAGGGAGTAGAAACCGCGACAGGGATTTCGGGCGCTGAGACAGCTGCCGTAGAGAGGGGAGAAGAATGAGGTGAAGATGGCTGTGTACCTTCGGGCTCCATGATCAAGGGAGTCGGGGGAGATGGGCGCCGCGTTCGTGGTTCTTCTTTCTCCTCTGCTTCTGGTGCATCTACGTCAATGACCTCCACATTTTCACCTCTCTGCTCTTCAGACTGCGCCACCGGACGATTTTCGGGAGCGCTAGACGTGGGGGGGTCAGTTACAGCCTGAGAGCTTGCCCTGAGGAGCCATTGAGCGCTGGTGCGCGGCTTCTTCGCCGCTTGCTGCAAGAGAGACGCCTCTTCAGCTTTTCTTTTCAGGAAAGCGCTCTTCTTCTGATGTGACAATGGCCCGCTCTGTCCAGCCAATAATGGGTCGCACAAGACTGCCTTGCCCTTGCCTTCTACCACGTGCCTCGGAGCTGCCAAGTCATCCACCTCGTCGGGGCTGCGCCCACTTTGGGGCACAATCTCGGAAAACGAGAGGGCCCGATAGGAGTCAATGTTCTCGTCGTACGTCTTTGAGAACTTGTCATCGATCGCCATTGGGTAGTCCAAAGACGTCCTGTCATTATGGACCCTCATGATCCACCACTGTTTGATCTTATGGTCTGACCAATGCTTCAGCTTTGCTTTCATCTCCGCGAAAAGACTCCTCGACAGTTTCTGCTCTGGGTTGACAGTCGGGTCGTATTCACTCTCCATGGTGTAAAAATAATGCCAAGGGGGCAAGGGCACCATCTCATCAATGTGCCACTCTAACTCGAGTCCCCGCGGGTTATTCCGTTGTTTAACCATGTCGGGACAAGGGCAACAGTGAAAAGACTTCGTTCCAAGGTGATCCCAGAAGGTGTCAAGCGGATCGTACCTCCAACGCTGGTTGAGCTCAATCAATCCGTAGATGTACAGCATTACTGTAAGCACAGCATTCTGACCACACTGCATCACTTTGATGTCCCCGAACTCAAAAGGTATAGGGCATGTGGTCTTCTTCACCCTGCATTTCCCATACAATTCGTTGGTGTAGTCGCACTGTCGGGCGACCTCCAGGGCAAACAGATAGGACGTGGTGTAAAAGGGCAACAGAAAAGGTTTTTTCTGTAAACTCGAAAATTCTGATGACCAAGCCTTGGGTGAGCAGAAAAACGTCCCCCATCTTCTCCTCTACCACTCTGTCACTCAGTCCCAAAGGAACTCGCTCGTAGCGGCCATAGAGCAGCTCCAATGTTGGCCCCAAGAAAACTTGGTTAAAAACGTAGTACGATTCATCCCTAGACAAGCTCTGCATCCAGAGATAAACCGGTAACGTCCTGCCTTCCTCGTTTGTCTAGTTCTTGGGGATGTAGGGGAACTTATCATGCAAGTGGTAAAAGAAGTACCACACTAGGGAGGAGCAAAGCCGATAACGTCTTGCCTTCCTCGTTTGTCTAGTTCTTGAGGATGCCTTTGGATAGTGGTTAACTGGTGCAACAGAGAGAAGGTGTCTGCTTGTTCATTGAAGCCCCTTATTAATTGTCCAGCCAGTTGGTCCCATGAAATGATGGTGTCGGTCAGGAGCGACCGGTGCCAGTAGAGGAGCTTACCTCTTAGCGAAAGCACCAGCAACTTCAACATGACGTCTTCTTCGGTGATTTGGTGAATGGTTGCTAGTCCTGCGATGTCTTGAATATGCTCATGCGTCGTCTTTCCCGTACTGTTGTAAGTGGGTAAAGCTTTCGGGGTTGCAGGCGGTACTGTGTGTTGAGCCTGTAGGGCAAGGGGTCCCGTATGATTCCAGGTCGAGAACTGCCTAGGCAGAGCTTGCTACGCCATCTGTGCATGTGGAGCGGTTGGCTGAATCGGAGGATTCGGCAGTGATGGTGGTGGCAACGGCAGCTGCAACGGCCGGTTCGGTTGAACCGGAGTTGGTAGAAATCACTGAACCGGAACAGTCGAAACACTCGAAGCACTTGGTTGAACGTTCGGTAAAACCGGAATATTCTGATGATCCGAAGAATTTGCAGGATTCGGGGGCAAGCTAGTCGCTGTGTTGTCTGGAGTTGGAGTCCGCACAACAACAACTGCTTCCTGCGAAGATATCCCGTCTAGCGGGATATTCGGCTGGACCACTCTAGGATGTTCTCCTAAAGCGTTGATGTCAAGCTCGAAGAACTCGACTGCTTCTGTATTTCTAACTCTCCATCTCGTGTGCATGAAGACGTGATCTTTTACACTGGTCTACGAGACTTGGAGGCGTTTGTGTTCAGCTAAGTCGCCAGATGTTTAGATTTGACAGCAATAAGATGAACATCACTTCTTACTATTGCTTTAACATGGAACGATTGCGTCCCACCGGGCGTGCCAGAAACTGTTGGCAATCGAATCGGCCTAGATATAGATTTTCTAAGTCTACAACGCCCTAGACCCACTGCCAAGCATTGAATGTCCGAAGGAAAGGAATGTCCTCCGTGACAATCTCCAGTAGGGCTGGTTCCGAAAGTAAAAATGGGGTTTTGAGATAAGGGTTAGGAAGATACTGAAAGAGATGGAATTTACTGAAAGGAATGGGAAAAGGCAAAAGCCTGAAATACGGGGTGATGGACAGGAAGCACGATACACAGCTTAACACTTGAACCAACAACAATCAAAACAATAGACCTTTAACAGAAACCGGCATTAAATCTTCATAAACGCATAAACTCCAGGGGTACTCCAGGGATCAATCCTCTACTGACAGCTAAATCCAAAAAACAGAATTCAAGTTGTATGATAAAGAAACTAATTTAACAGAAATAACATGATATAAGTCATACACAGAGATAGAAGATTCAAAGCCGGAGCCAGAAGTTTGTATTTCGGAAGCAGATTTCAAAGCGTACAGATGCTTTTCTAGTAGAGATGGTCCATTCTTAGTTACAGAGAAAAGAGCAACTTTTATAGGGAATTCTACCTCCTAAAACTTTAATGCCCAACCACTTCCCCAATGGTGATAGACAGATTTGATCTTGGAAACGACTCACAGCATTTAATTCATCCTTGCAGATAACTCAGCATTGAAGATAGAAGGTTTCGGAGATCTACTACAATCATACGGCTCAGAGCGGAGCTCGGGGTCGGTTTTGTCAATCAATGGTGGATGTGGGCGGTCCCTGACAGTTCCGAGCATTCCATGGTGGTTCTGGGCAGTTTACATTGTGTTTGGGGCCCGCCAGGAACTTCGTTCCATAACTGGAGCGACAATAGTCCATTCCATGCATTAGAAACTTTTCTGAGCTTCTGCCTTGGGTGTCGCTCCCTGGGTAGAGAGACAGAGTCAGACGGCTCAGAGCGCAGCTCAGGGTCGATTTTGTCAGTCAATGGTGGATGTGGGCAGTCCCTAACAGTTCCGGGAATTCCATGGCGGTTCTAGGCAGTTTACATTGTGTTTGGGGCCCGCCAAGAGCTTCGTTCCATAACTGGAGCGACAGCAGTCCATTCCATGCCTTAGAAACTTTTATGAGCTTCTGCCTTGGGTGTCTCTCCCTGGGTAGAGCGACAGAGTCTTTCGCTCCACTGGTGGAGCAACTGGAGGGTTCGCTCCACTAGTGGAGCGACAGGCACTTTGACTGCCTCGTTGACTTCTTTCTTAAGCTTGTCACTCCCTGGGTGGAGCAACAGAGGCTTTCGCTCCACTAGTGGAGCGACTGGGACCTTCGCTCCACTAGTGGAGCGACATTGCCCTTGACCATTTTTTACTTTTCCTTGCACTGGCAAATGTTTTAACTTTGCGCCCTCCCGAAGTGTCGCTCCACTTGTGGAGCGTCGAGGTTTTTGACCAAAATGTTGAGTTTCTCTTAATCCTTGCCTTACCTTGCGCCTTTTCGGAGTGTCGCTCCACTGGTGGAGCGACAGGGGGCTTCGCTCCACTAGTGGAGCGACAGGGGGCTTCGCTCCACTGGTGGAGCGACTGCAGCTTTGCCCACTTTGACTTCTTTGCACTTAGTTTCATATCTGCCTTTAGTTAGCTTTCGCTCCACTAGTGGAGCGACCGGGAGATTCGCTCCATAGGTGGAGTGCTAGGCACTTTGACCGGTCTTTTGACTTCCTATGCACACTTAACCATATTCGTCTATCGTAAAGCCCTCCTGTCCTTTCGCTCCACTGGTGGAGCAACAAGGCCTTTGACTGCCAGGTTGACTTCTTACTTTCTTGAGGAGGGGCTTTCACTCCGTGGAGAAAAAGCACTTTGGAATGAAAGTCTGGCTAGTGCATACTTAGTCATTTTATGCTTTAACCTTCCATATGATGGGGACTTTCTCTCCACCAATGGAGCGAAAGTGTCCCTACTTTATACTTAGGAAAAAGGTTCTGAAGAATATTTAAGTGCTGGAAACCATTATCATGCGCAGAGTAAAAAGAGCAGAATTTGCAGAAAAACAGCCTTATGGCAGCAAACACATTCACAACATCGCCCATGCTAAAACATCTACAATTTTGCATGCGATATGACAGGAAAAGTGCAGAAAAAGTAAAGAAACCACTGAATGTGAAAGAAGACAGTTTTGAGTAAAAGAGACAGCTGGTGAAAACACAACAATATAACGTCTTGACCATTTTTGTATGGAAAAAGAGAAGTTTTACAATGATTTAGTCTCAAAAACTACATACAACATGAATTTTAACAAAATGTGGCAAGAATGGCAACAGTAATGATGTACGTGAGTCGGGGAGAAGACTATTTGAACACGTTTTTGAACGCGATTTTGCACCACCTACAGCAGACAGGGAGTGGAATAGAACTACACAACACCCATCGTCAAGAGGTGCACCTAGCAGGACAATTCCAATGGCAAATGTTGCCAATAGAGCGGGCAAACAAAAATGCCCACCATTCACCGGGGAAGGAAGAGAAGACCTGGCACGTCACATAGGAACTTGCATTACCATTTGGAGAGCAAATGGAGTATTGCAAGAGACAGAATGGTTACAACTGTTCCCGACCACCATGCGAGGAATGGCTATGGATTGGTATTTGAAAAGACAGAATACCCAACCATTCAATCAATGGATCCCTTTGAAAGATGAATTTATGAAAGATGAATTTATAGAATAATTTCGGCTATTGAGGGACGACACAGAGATTATCACAAAAATATTTGCAACGAAGCAAAAGCCAGACGAAGATGTCAAAAGTTACAATCGGAGATTGAAACAACTGGCTGATAAAATGCAAATGCCACCGGCAGATGGGATGGTGAAACGCTGGTTTTTAGACGGACTACTACCTAAATATAGGAAGAAAATGAAAGCGGTACCATCCTCCACATACGAGGAAGCTCTCGAAAAAGCAATGAACTTTGAGAGCGAAGCCAAACAAACAACCGCAAGAATAGGACATCCACGAAATGATGATTCCGATAAGCGCCATACACTCCAGAAAATAATTTGATAAGATTATAAAAGAAGTTAAAAGAGAAGTACGAAAAGACCGAAAAGATATTTGGTGTTCAAACTGCAAAGCGGAAGGACATATTAATGTCAAATGCCCAAAGAATGCATACTGTAATATATGCGATATAGCTGGTCATCCAGTGGCTTATTGTTCGTTTAATTTGAAGGGAGTTGTTGCCAATTTTACCACATTTTATTGGATTTTATGTTGTATACAATTTTGAGACAATCATTGTAAAAAATTCTCTTGTTCCAGAAAAAAATGGTTAAGATGTTATGTTGTTGTGCTTTCACCAGCTATCTCTTTAAGCTTAGGACTGTATTCTTTCATTTTTTTGGTTTCTCTAATTTTCCTGCGCTTTTTCCTGTCATGTCGCATGCAAAATTGTAAGACGTTTTAGCATGGGCGATGTTCTGAATGGGTTCTTTTCCTTACTATTTTTCTGCAAGTTTTGTTCTTTTCATATCTACGCATATGGCAATGATTTCCAACACTTAGTCGTTTTTAGAACATGTTTTTCTGTTAAAATATGTTGTCGCTCCACTAGTGGAGCGAACCTTCCAGTCGCTCCACTAGTGGAGCGAAAGACCAGAAAAGAGATTAGAAAAATGATAATGAACAAGTATAGCTAAGTGCAGAAGGTCAAAGTGGTCAGCGTTGCAGTCACTCCACTTGTGGAGCGAAGCCCCTTGAAGCTCCACGAGTGTAGCGACACTCGAGAAAGGCACATAGTTAAAAGTTTGGAGAAGGCAAGTCCCAAAAGGTCAAACTTCTGGGTCAAAAGTCCTGTCGTTCCACCAGTGGAGCGAAAGGCCAGCAGGGCGTAGGGGCAAGCAAATATATCTAAGTGTGTACCAAGGCAAGTCAAGATTTGGTCAAGGCAGCAAGCGCTCCACTAGTGGAGCGAATCTCCCAAGCACTCCACCAGTGGAGCGAAAGTTAGAATAAGCACAAGGCAAAGTCAACCTTCCAGTCAAAGGCCCTGTCGCTCCACCAGTGGAGTGACACACCGAAAGAGAGGCTCGAAACCAAGCAATGACGCATTAAGGCAAGTGCAAAGAGAGGTCAAAACGGTCAAAGGCCCTGTCGCTCCACTAGTGGAGCGAAGGGCCCTGTCGCTCCACTAGTGGAGCGAAGGGCCAAAAAGGCTTGGAGATGAGCGAATATAGCTAAGTGAGCACAAAGAGAGTCAAAGGCGGTCAAAATTGCAGTTGCTCCACTTGTGGAGCGAAAGGCTCTGTCACTCCACCCAGGGAGCGACATCCAAAACAGAGATAAGAAAGTTTCTAAGGCATGGAATTAACTGTTGTCACTCCATTTATGGAGCGAAACTCTCGGCGGACTCCAAACGCAGTGCAAACTGCCCAGAACCGCCATGAAGGTGCCCGGAACTGTCATGGGCTGCTGTAAATCCGCCATTGACTGATTAAACCGACCCGAAGCTGCGCTCTAAGCCGTCCGATTGTGGTAGATTGCTGGAACCTTCTGTCTTCAAGGCTAAGTTATCTCGTCGGAATCTTCTACCTTCAATGCTGAGTTATCTGCAAGGCCGAATTAAATGCTGTAATTCTAGACCGAGTCTCCCTATCACCGTTGGGCGAGTGGTTGGGCATTAATGTTTTAGGAAGTAGAATTCCCTATAAAAGTTGTTCTTTTCTCTGTAACTAGGATGAACAATCTCTGCTAGAGACGTAGATTTGTACTTTGAAATCTGCTTCCGAAATACAAATTTCTGGCTCCGGATCTGAAACTTCTATCTCTATGTATGACTTCTATCATGTTACAACTGTTAAATTAGCCTCTTTGCCATACAGTCTAATTCTGTTACCTGGATTTAGCTGTCAATAAAGGACGAATCCCTGGAATACCCTTGGAGTTTATGCAGTTCTGAAGGTTTAATGTTGGTTTTTGTTAAAGGTCTATTGTTTTGATTGTTGTTGGTTCAAGTATACAGGTTGTCTTTCATGCTTGTCCATCACCCCGTATTTCTGGCTTTTAGCCTTTTCCCATTCCTTTCAGTCATTTCATTCCTTTCAGCACCTTCCTAACCCTTATCTCAAAACCCCATTTTTACTTTCGGAACCAGCCCTACTGGAGATTGTCATGGAGGACATTCCTTTCCTTTGGACATTCAATGCTTGGCATCGGGTCTAGGGCGCTGCAGACTTAGAACCTCTGTATCTAGGCCGATTCGAGTGCAAACAAGAGCAAGGCATCAAACTTTGACAGTCCAACAGGAAGAACAAACAAATACCTTAAGGAATGGACAAGGTGCAACAAGCAACGGATTTAGGAATTATCGCCGAGGTGGAAGACAAGGTGGACAGAGTCGATTACAGTATGACTCCGAGCGAAGACCAATCATCCAGTGTCGGAATTTTCAAGAATGGAGCCACTTTGCGAAGAATTGCCCGAAGCCTAAAAATTCAGGCAATACTGGTGGAAGCGATGCTACCCAAATGTGTAGGTGGTATGAGCCAGGGAACCACAAGGAGGCAAATTGCCCAAATAAGGCAAGTTCAAGTGGTACACAAAATGTCAACTGGATTGACATTGGATAAGTGAGTAAGGAGACGGAAAAATAAAATGAAGTCCTAGCAGTAACTAGAGCACAAGCTAGAAAATCATAATAGTACATCCTGCCAAGGAGAAAGAGCAATGGCAGGAAGCTCAAGAACTGATTAAAACAGAGTTAGACAAAGAAAAGCAAGAAATACTTGTTCTAGAAAAATATTTAAAGTGAGCGAAGATCGTAACGGACAAACGGGCATTGGTCGAAGGCTTGGTGACACATGTACTTAATACGACTTTGGAGGTAAAAGTATCAAGTCTACTTAACGTAGTACCTGAATTGTATGCTACAATCGAGGAAGTAATGAAAGCAAAGAAGAGAGAAGAAGCCCAACAAGTAGCCAACATCAAGCAAGAACAATTTATTGATCCAACGATACTAATGATTGAAGTGGGGAAAACGCCAGCTTTGGTTCACATGGAGATATTGGACCATAAGCTAAATCAAGTAATCGTGGATGGAGGATCAAGTGTAAATGTGATGCCAAAAAGGACATGGCGCAATATCGGCCAACCCGCACTAAGATCTCCAGATTTCAGATTATATGGAACTGATCAATATGGTCTTGAAGCAATAGGAGTATTGATGAGCCAAAAGGTACGCATAGCTAAACAAAACTTAGTTCTGTATTTTGTTGTAATAGCTATGCAGAAACTTGTATATGATGCATTGTTGGGACGTGGGTGGTTGAGAGCAGCAAAAGTAAACCACAATTAGGAGGAGCACCTGACCTTCAAAAAATGCCAGCATAAGTACATGATTAATCTTAAAAACCAGGCAGTAAATCAGGATATTGCAACCTCAGACGAATCGGAGAGTTCTTCATCAGAGGGAGAAACCAGATATGAACCAAATGAAGAGGGAGTAATGCAATTAGAAGATTGCACGGAGGACGAGAATGATGACGATAAAGGCTTACTCCACTGGAAACTGAAAGATTATGAAATGTTCTCCCCCAAATGTTTTTCCCAAGAAGACGAGAAGAAGGAGCCCGAGAGCGGATAAGGCAGTAAAAAGAAGACAGCAATACAAAAGGACAAAGAACGAGAGAAGTGGACATTTCCCAAAAATTTTGCAGAATACACGATGGGGGATGCAGTCATTGAAGACAAGCCAACTCACCCCATTGATGTTTTGAAGGCGGTAGAAGAACCTGAGTCCATCAAAAATGAAGGAACTAGAATGATTCAGGTGAATTTGGGAGAAGTGTAATGTCCTACCCCTTTCGAAGACAAAAAATTTGCCACCAAAAGAGCTAGGTTTCGATCTTGGGTTCCAAACTGAAAACTTGAGTGTCTTGTTTGCTGATTTGGGTTATTTAGTGTTTTGTATGTTTGGAGATCATATGAACATTCAATGTACTAACTCCAATTTTCAAATATCATATTAACTCATGAATTTTCAACAAGACATTTTGAAAAACATTTGTCATGCATACTCAGAAATAACAAGGCAGCTCTCAAGAATGAATCACAACTTGAAAACTATCAATCCAAATGCTACCAAATTCGAACACTAGCTTCTTCCAATATAGATAAACAAACCCAATAAAGGAAATTGCATTAAAAGGAGTATACCCAAAATTGTGAAGGTCTGATACAAATCTGGAAATGTTCATCAACACACACAAATCTTCATTTTTTTTATCGTAAAATCCAATTTACAAACTTCTCCAGCATACAACTTATGTTTTTGACTAACCTTTTTGGAGATAATAACAAAGCATGTAAGAAATCCTCCAAAGACTAGGCGTTTGGACCTAGGCAAGCAACTCGTCCCCCAAGAAATGTACGGCCATGCCAGGAGCAGGTACGGCTGCTAATAAACACTACAAAATCCAATGAAAGTCTCCAAAACCTGCAGAAAAGGTGGCGGCTAGGTCTGTAGTTGCAAGTAGATCTCAAACTTCAACAAACCATTGCTGAGTGTGCATCCAAATCGCTCTATTTTGGCCCTAGATGGTACGGCCAGCTGAAGGAGTGAAGTGCAAATGAAATGGAACAAACCCTCTCCAATCTGCTCAACAATATCTGAAAATATCACCTTTATCAGCTCAATTGCATCCACTGAGTATGAATGCTCATTAACCAATCTAAAGGTATCTTTCAACCTCAAGATATGGTGTCCTTGTATGTGGTTTTCGTCACAATACAAGCCTGGAATGACTGAAATCTTGCAACCTGCAAGTCTCACACAATAAGATTCAAGAATAATAGTCAAAAGATGTCACAATCAACTCTTCAATGCCACTTTTATCCTTTCCCAAAGCTGGTTGATCCATTCACTTCTTGAATGTGGGATAATTTGTCTTTCCAAATGCTACGTTGCACCTTGAAGGCATTCTTTTTACCATAAATTGTAATATATTTCACTTATTACTTTCCAAGGAGACCATACCACTTTTATGACATTAGAAATATGAACTTTTTTAAATCCCCTTTAATTCAAGTGGTTACATGACCCCTTTTAAGATTAAATTAATGCCCAACATTAATATATTTAACTTTTATATTTAAATATAACATTATAAATCTTCGGGCATTAAAATTATTGCTCTCCCAACATCCAACCACCAAACAACTTACGGAAACGGATACCCATTAAGCCGAAGATGCCAGTCGTACTTTCCGTTTCCCGAGAATCCAACCCTAACTGACTTACTAAAAATAGTAAGTCTCTGAAAATACTGCCAGAAACGGTCCTGAAAGCTGACAACTGTGAATGCAGATGGTCCAACAATATCTCCATAACACCTAGTGCTTCCTAAACACTCGAAATTGCCTACGAAACCTTATGAATAGGCAAGTCCATATTACGCTCTGTTAGCTGACTAGGATGGGGACATTACAAGAAGGCAAAGAGAAGATGATCAAATGCGGATATGACTAGAATCCGGTCCTAAAAGCAATGGCATTCAATAATTTTGCAGAATATAAGGATGTTTTTGCTTGGACATACAAGGATCTAAAGGGAGTACCACCGGAGCTATGTGTACATAAGATTCCCCTGATTGAAGGCGCACAACCAATAAGGAGGCGACCATATAGGATGAATCCAAAATATGCAGCTTTGGTGAATGCCGAAATTGAAAAGATGTTGGATGCAAGCATAATATTCAAAGTTACGACAAGTGAATGGGTATCACCAATTGTGATTACCTTGAAGAGGGAGGCAAATAAGATACGGATCTGTGTGGACTTCCGAAGCCTCAATGCCATAACTATCAAAGATCCCTTTCCAATTCCTTTTACAAATTCCATCTTGGAGGAAGTAGCCGGCAACGAGATTTATTGCAGAGGAAGACAAGTTGAAGACCACTTTTATAGTGGAGAATGGGATATAAGCTTATAACAACATGTCGTTTGGATTGTGTAATGCACTAGCTACATTTCAAAGGATCATATTATACATCTTTGATAAAATATCCACAGGAAACTTCAAAGCCTTCCTAGACGATTGGTCCCTATTTGGAAAGACATAGGAGCATTTGAAAGCACTGGAGGAATGTATGAGCTTGTGCAAGAAAGCTTAGATATCATTAAATCAAGGCAAGTGCGTAGTGATGGTACCATATGGGAAGCAATTAGGGTATATTGTATGCCAAGAAGGTTTGAAGCCTGATCCCGACAAGATACGAGTGATACTGCTGATGGAAAAGCCACATGATGTGAGTTCAATAAAAACCTTCTCGGGGTATAAACAAATAAGTAATGCGGAGGAAGACAAGTTGAAGACCACTTTTATAGTGGAGAATGGGATATATGCGTATAACCACATGTCGTTTGGATTGGGTAATGCACCAGCTATATTTCAAAGGATCATATTATACATCTTGGATAAAACATCCACAGGAAACTTCAAAGCCTTCCTAGACGATTGGTCCCTATATGGAAAGACACAGGAGCATTTGAAAGCACTACAGGAATGTATGAACTTGTGCAGGAAAGCTCAAATATCATTAAATCCAGGCAAGTGTGTATTGATGTTACCATATGGGAAGCAGTTAGGGCATATTATGCCAAGAAGGTTTGAAGCCTGATCCTGACAATATACGAGTGATACTACTGATGGAAAAGCCACATGATGTGAGTTCAGTGAAAACCTTCTTAGGGACGGTGGGCTATTACTGAATATTTATCAGGAACTATGCACAAACTTCTCATCTGCTAGACGCTCTTACATGCAGAGGTGTTCCTTTAAAATGGACGGAGGAGCACCAGGAGGCTTTTGAGGGATTGAAGGCACACTTGGTAAAGGCACCTATCCTATTTTATCTAGAGTGGGAAAAAGAATTCCATGTGCATGTGGATGCCTCAAACTTCGCAATTGGCTACGCCTTGGCTCAAGAAGGACAGTTTGGGTTAGATCAGCCCATATACTTTGCAAGTCAATTATTGTCCAGGGCAAAGAAGAATTATAGTACAACAGAAAAGAGAAGCACTAGGAATGGTATACGCAATACAAAAGTACAAACACTACTTGTTGGCTAACCCTTTTGCTTTTTATGTAGATCAATAAACCAACGATTTATGGACAAGTAAGTAGATGGCTCGTCACTCTGCAAGAATTTGTGTTTCGAGTGGTAGTGAGACCATGGAAGAAACACGTGATAGTGGACCAACTATCGAGGATTAACTCAGGAGAATCTGCAAAAGGAGGGATATAGGATGAATTCCCTAATACGCAGTTATTTATGATAAGTGTGATACCAACATGGTATAACCATATCGGGGAATACTTATCGACAGGAGAGCTGCCAAAGGAGATGACGACAGCTAAACAAAGGAAAGTGATTACAAAAATGGCACCTTTTACATTGATTGCAGGTTTGCTATACAAAATGGGGGATGACCACATTCTGCGACGATGAGTAATGGAGGATGAAGTGCAACAAACATTGAAGGAGGCACACAAGGGATTGGCAGGAGTCCATATGGGACCAGATGCAACATCTAGAAAAGTGTTGTTGGCAGGGCTATGGTGGCCTACCCTTTATCACAATGCCAAGAATTATGTCAAGGCATGTGATACGTGTCAAAGAACGGGGAAGCCGTTAAAAAGAGACTTCATGCCATTACATCCATCGCAACCTCAAGAACTCTTCGAGAGATGGGGTTTAGATTTTGTGGGACCATTGCGAACCAATCGTAAAAGAAAATGCCGATATGTTGTAGTGGATATGGAATATCTACCGAAATGGGTAGAAGCAAGATCCTTACCGAATAACTATGCACGAAGAATGGCTCGATTTTTGTATGAGCAGGTTATCAAGTAGTTCAGAATTCCCCTTCAATTGACAAGCGATAGAGGAGGCCATTTCCTTAACGAGATTATCGAGAATCTGACAACAGAATTCAGGATCTTTCATTCTTTGTCAAGCCCGTATTACCCTAGGGCAAACAGGCAAGCGGAGGCAACAAATAAGGTTCTATTTTCAATCATGTATAAGACATGCGGCGTAGAAGGATCCGATTGGGACGAGCGCTTGCCGACAGTTCTATGGGCATACAAAACTACCTTCAAACCAACCACAAACCATACACCCTTTCAATTAATGTATGGGCAAGAGGCAGTGGTACCTGTCAAATTTTTGGTACCAAGTTTGAGGATAGCCGTAGAGACCCGCCTGAATGACGAGGAAAGTATGGAAGAGAGACTTGCAGCATTAGTGCAACTAGGAGAGAAGAGGATGATGGCACAGTGGGAAACGGAGATTGCTCAATAAAGGCGCAAGTATTGGCACAACAAACATCTCAGGAAGAAGGATTTGAAGCCCGGTGAGTTAGTGCTCAAATTCAATGGGAAAAGTGAAATCAAGCCAGGAAAGTTGAAAACTTTATGGCTTGGACACTTCCAAGTGGAAGAGGTACTGGACAATGGGGTTGTCCGGTTAAAGAAGTTAGACTATACAAGTTGCCTTGAAGTTGTAAACGGTTCTAAGTTGAAGGTGTGTAAGGCACAGGCACAGGCACAGGTAAACGTGATCAACTTAGAGACATCTAAAGACACTTCCGATAAAGCAATAGAAGGATCACGACCAGGTATACGATCCTACGAACATGGAGAGCCAAGTAATGTTGTTCGAGAGGAAGAAGCAGCAAACCTAGAGTGGCTATTTGGAGCAGAAGAAGAACTTGTGATCGATCAGAGGGATTTAGAACCTTGAGAGGGAGAGCGAAGACAATTACAAGTCTATGTTTGAATTCCAAATAGGAAAGCAGAAGAGCGAATTCGAACCCTCACGAATGTCACTTTACAAGAACACGAACCAGAAGTGGATGAAGAAGAAGATCAAGGATTAAGAAATCTGCAACAAATGGCTTGGGAGACATAGAGATTGCAAGAGGAGTATGAAACCCTAAGGGGGTACAATGCGCAATTGCGAGAACAAGTGATTCAGGAGTTGGACGGAACTATGCAACGGATGCATGAATGGCAAGAAGCACGAAGAGCCAAATGGGCGAAAAAGGCAGCAAGAGGAATTTAGAGGAAGCGCGGATGGCAATTCTACAGGAAGTAGTTTATTCTCCGTGGCTTCAAACAATTCACTCTCGACACCACAAGTCATTCACCTTAGACATTCCAAAATGCAAAGGAATAAAAGACTACCAAAACAAGGACTGGAGAGACAACAAAGAGAATCGAGAGGAAGTATAGGAGGTAATATAGAAGAACCCTTTGTAATGTCCCCTTCTTAATCGTGAGCTATGTCAGTTCCTGATAGCCTATCCAGAGTCCCTGTAGGCTAATCAGTGCAGTTGTTAAGGGATTCAACGGGTCTCTTATGGAGGTTACTATTTATAGACATTGCTATTTTTAGCAATGTAACGGGCTTGAGGCAGTTTCACCCATTTGCAAGTTCATCTATCTTGTTGATGCAAAATTTACCTAAGTTCCTAAGGTTGGCGTCTCTTGATGAGAAAATAATAATTTTAAATTGTTTTATAAAGTCATAAAGTAATATTAAAATGGGGGACATAAGGCCACCTTTTAAAACAACGTTGCATCTACTAGGAAGGGGTACAACTTGGGCGCCCATATTAATGAAGTCATAGGAGATATAAGGGAATAAAATAATATTATTTCAAAATTTACTTTTGGCGCCAAAAACCAAAAAAGCTTCTCTTGGGCGTGGCCTTATATTCTTGCCTTGAGAGCTCATTTGCATTCATTCTATTTGCCAACATAACAGAACTCTGTCGGTTTCATACCAGGTTTGCAGTCTAAGGCTTGTGGAGACGAAAACCTTCATAAGTAACTCTGATTTCATGGGTGAAAGATCTCACCTAGTCAGATTCTTGGAGTCTTCATTCAGGAGATTCAGTTGGGCTTCACAGATTTGCAGCATAGGGTTTCATGATCGGAGCAAATGTGATGGGTGCTTGAGATAATGATCTGGGTTTGCTTCCTATCATTTTATTTTATCTGGGTATGCTTTAGTTTTGCAATTGCATGAAGTTTTGGTGCACTTCTCAAGCTGGCTGTACACTTCCATTTGTGTTGGTGAATACTCATTTTGCTCATAGCTGGAAATCAGAGGCAAATATTGTTATGGGTATTTTTGCATAATAATTTCTTCACCGTGGCAATCATTTTGGAGCACTAGTTCATAAGATTTGGAGCAGATTTGAATTTATTGAAGAGG
This sequence comes from Wollemia nobilis, assembly GCA_028583015.1. Classification (NCBI taxonomy): domain Eukaryota; kingdom Viridiplantae; phylum Streptophyta; class Pinopsida; order Araucariales; family Araucariaceae; genus Wollemia; species Wollemia nobilis. The sequence continues at coordinate 5,652,850 of JAQPPZ010016681.1, read as the reverse complement.
TCGTACATTTCCAGCATAGGCCATACAACCTTGGGATTCGTGCCAAATTCTAAGCTGCAGATTTGAGGGTGTTTCCTGCCCAGACCTTGGCGCCTTGCAAAAACAAATCTATTGCACTTTATGGCACGCAAATCAGAGTTGAATTGAAGAAGATATGAACATTTTAGTGTTGCAGCGGTAGGAAATGCATTTCCAGATTTTTATATCAGGCTTGTACTTGCATTGTCCAGGTCAGAAAAATTGAATAAAATAATGTTGTTTGCTCAGATTTATATTTGGTTCCAGTTCTATTTCATTTCCAGTTATTTCCATGCTTTATAGAGTGTTTATTTATGCACATTTGCAAGCATCAATTATCAAAAAACAAAAAAAAAAAAAAACATACTTTGCATTCAAGCATCAGCAAAACAGAAAAACAAAACAAAACAAAAATCAGTCAAAAACACATCAGATTTTCAGGGACAAAAATCAGACCAGCAAACAGAGTTGTAACAGGGGTGCACATTCCAGTGGTATCAGAGCACAGGCTCTACTCTGCAGCCTGTTGGGTAAGTTATGCACACACATCAGTATTACTTAAGGAGGAATAAGTCCAATCCGAACATCAATCAGCAGGAGCAGCAGGGAAACAATTTAGAACAGCAGATAGAACAGGAAGATATATTGCATCAGCATAGCAGTGACAGTCCATCGGGAGACATGGGTGACAAAGGAAAAAATAGAGAGGGTTCCATGAGCCCGAATTCGAGAGCAGAGAGGCAGTTCACAATGATGATGGATATGATGTCCCAGTTGACAGCCAAACTTACCCAGAACATAGCAGTTCATACTCAGACTCAAGACAACGCAGGACATACTAGGGAGCACACAACAGAGTCCAGTGGGACAAATCAGCATGTTAGCCGACTTACCTCCTCTAATCCTAGGCCTCTACAGCCAGTTTTCACACCGAGGGTTGAGTCACAGGTTGCACAGGAGGCACCATTACCTCTGGTTGATGAGTACAGAGAGGCATATGCAGAATATTCTACCCTGCCGGAGGAGATCAAATCTATGACTACATTGGAGAATTTCATGCATCAGAGGAGGCTCAAGACTAATACACATAGACATGACCAACGAGGGCCCCCACAGCGTGATTTGCACCAGGTGTTAGGAAAGGTCACTTTACCCCATTTTGATGGCAGTGGGAAGGTTTCAGCGAGATCATGGGTTGAGAAGCTAGACAATTATGTCACACTTAGATCCATTCCTGAGGAGGAGGCGATTAAGTTCGCTACATTACACTTAGATGGCCTTGCACACGATTGGTGGTACCATGGATTGCACACTTTGGGGCACAGGTATATCACATCATATGCAGAGTTCACGGATAAGCTGATAGACAGGTTTGACAGGAAGGATCCGGAGTTGCATTTTCGCGAGTTGGCACAGTTGAGACAGACTGGGTCCCTAGAGACTTATATTTCAGAATTTCAGAGATTATCGGTGATGGTATCTGATGTGTCTGAGAGAAGACTGACAATACTTTTTATGGAGGGCCTTACAGAACCTATACGGGGTTGGGTCAAGGCGTTTGACCCGTCATCTCTACAGGAGGCAATCAAGAAAGCACGTAATTTGGAGCTAGCCGCCCCTAGAGCTAAATCATATTCTAAGTTTCCTCCTAGTAAAGACAACAAGAAACCTTTCCATCATGAGCATAAGGAGCATAAGGAGCAAAGGAGAGAGTTTCACAAAGGTGATAAGGAGTCCATGAATGATCTTAGAAGGAAAAATTTGTGCTATTCATGCAAAGAACCATGGGCCCCTGGACACAGATGCGCAAGCAAGGGCAAGGCTAATCAGATAGAGTACCAATCAGCCGAGGATGACTTTGTTGATCACTCCGATCAGCAAACAGATACTTCAGATTCCGATGATGAGAGACACATTTTCACCACAGGTATTGATGCTAAAAATGATCCACAGGAAGAGACACCAGCCGACACTCATGGAGAGCCGGTGGCGGCACAGTTGCACAGTTTACACCGTAATGATTCGCTGAAAATCAGGGGAGTTCTTAAGGGTCAGCGAATTATCACATTGATAGATACAGGGGCAACACATAATTTCATTGATGAGGGCCTAGTCTCACGCAGGGGATTACAGACGGAGAATATTAGTGAGTTCAAGGTCATGGTAGCTGATGGATTTACTATAGGATGCACGAAGAAGATTCCACAACTCTCTTTCCAGTTGGGTAATTATGAGGTGAGAGATGATTTTTATGTGGTGAACATTGGAGATTCTGATATTGTGATGGGAATCCAGTGGCTTAAGTCACTCGGGGAGATTGTCTTGAACTTTCAGACTATGGAGCTGAAGTTCAAGTCTAATGGCCGCAATGTAGTGCTGAGAGGTGTCACGAGCAGCGGGCCTAAGGTGGTGTCATTTCAGCGTATGGAGAGCTTATTCAGACACAATCAGGTTGAGTGGGCCGCAGCGTGTATTATTAGACCCACGGATACAGGAGATTCCAAGCGATACTATCCTGAAGATATTCAGATTTTGCTTGACAAGCATAGTAGAGTCTTCAGTGACATTCCTCCAGGACAGCCACCGGACAGGGGAACGGAGCATGTGATTGAGCTTGAGTCGGGGACCAAGCCAGTGATTTCTACTCCTTACCGTCACCCCAAACGGTTTAAGGATGAGATAGAGAAGCAAATCAGGGAGTTGTTAGAGATGGGATTCATCAGACCGAGTAAGAGCCCGTTTGCTTCTTCAGTTGTGTTGGTGAAGAAGAAGGATGGCACACTTCGCATGTGCATAGACTACAGGCCATTGAATAAGATCACCATCAAGAACAAGTACCCTCTTCCGCGTATTGATGAGTTGATCGATGAGCTACATGGTGCCCGTTATTTTTCCAAGATTGACTTGCGGTCTGGTTATCATCAGATACGCATGAGGGAGCAGGACATTGAGAAAACCGCATTCCGATGTCATTATGGCCACTTTGAGTACACAGTCATGCCTTTCGGTTTGACTAATGCCCCTGCCACCTTCCAGTCCTGTATGAACAGGATATTCAGTGCTCAACTCCGTAAGTTTGTGCTCATATTCTTTGATGATCTACTTGTGTATAGTGGGACTAGGAGTGATCATTTGAGCCATCTGGATGAGGTATTGGGTATATTGGAGAGGGAGTCCTTGTATGCCAAGGAGTCCAAATGTGAGTTCGGGATGACAGAGCTCCTATACCTTGGACATATTATCAGTGCAGATGGTGTGAGGATGGACCCTGAGAAGGTCCAAGCGATTTTAGACTGGCCACCTCCTAAGAACCTCACGCAGCTTAAGGGGTTCTTTGGATTGTGCGGTTTTTACAGGAGGTTTGTGCGTGGATTTTCACAGTTGGCAGCCCCTCTTACTGATTTGACGAAGAAGGGGGCATTTATATGGTCAGAGTCAGCACAGAGAGCTTTTGACAGGTTCAAGCAGTTGGTATGTTCCGCGCCTGTGTTAGCACTTCCTGATTTCTCCAAACCTTTTGTATTGGAGTGTGATGCATCAGGGGATGGGATTGGCGCAGTGCTTACTCAGGATAAGCACCCCATAGCTTTCGAGAGCAGGAAATTGAGAGACAACGAGAGGAGCTACTCGGTGTATGATAGAGAGATGTTGGCCATTATCCATGCCTTGGCCAAATTCAGGCAGTACCTGGTTGGGAGTAGGTTTGTGGTGAAGACGGATCATAACAGCTTGAGATACTTTCTCAACCAGAAAGACCTGAATGATAGACAACATAAATGGGTAAGCAAAATTCTTGCCTATGACTTCGATATTGAGTATGTGAAGGGCAAGAAGAATGTAGTTGTCGACGCCTTATCTAGGAAACCTCACATTTGCTCTCTCACCGAGATATCTAGTGATTGGAGACATGTCATCATTGCTGATTATGCACGGGATTCTTTTGCTAGTAGTGTTCTGGATGGTACGCAGAGTGATGACAGATACACCGTGCGGGATGGACTTATCTTCTATAAGGGGCGCATTTGGTTAGTTGTTGATTCTGAGGTTAGGAGGCAGATATTTCGGTGTTTTCATGACACTCCCATGGCTGGTCACCCAGGTTATTATAAGACTTACAGACAGATCCGTGAGAGATTCTCATGGAAGGGGATGAAGGATGATATTTTGCAGTATGTGAGGGAGTGTCCAGTTTGCCAGCAGAATAAGAATGAGCATACGTATCCGGCAGGATTGCTACAGCCACTTCCCATTCCATCCAATAAATGGGAAAGTGTCTCTATGGATTTTGTGACAGGACTACCCAAGGTTCAGGGACGTGATTGTATATATGTGGTAGTTGACAGGTTGACTAAGTATGCTCATTTCTTTGCGATTGCAGTAAGCTATTCAGCTGCTCAGGTGGCTGATTTGTTTTTTCGCGAGGTGTTCAGACTTCATGGGCTTCCGAAGAGTATCATTAGTGATCGGGACAACAAGTTTATCAGCTTGTTTTGGCAAGAGTTGTTCCGATTATGTGGCACGGAGTTGACACCAAGCACAAGTTACCACCCCCAGACTGATGGACAGACCGAGGTGGTGAATAAATGGATAGAGGGGTACCTGCGCAATTACATATCCGAGCAGCAGAAGGCGTGGGTCAGATGGCTCTATTTGGGAGAGTATTGCTATAATTCTTCCTATCATATGTCCATCAGGATGTCACCATTCATGGCACTCTACGGTTATGAGGCACCTAGCCTTATAGATTTGATACTGGGAGACAGTAGGGTGCCTAAGGCACGTGATCTTCTGCAGGAGTGTCAGGACATTGTGCGCTCGTTGAAGGATAATATTCAGCAAGCACAAAATCAGCAGAAGAAGTATGCAGATCAGCGGAGGACCGAGCGCTCATTTGAGGTTGGGGATATGGTGTATTTGCGGTTACAACCTTACCGACAGTCTTCGTTGAAAAAGAGTGGTGCAGAAAAGTTGAAACCTCGCTACTATGGTTCATTCCGAGTCATCAGGCGCATTGGTGAGGTTGCGTATGAGTTGGAGTTACCTGAGGGATGCAAGGTGCATAATGTATTTCATGTTTCTCACCTCAAGAAGGCGCTTGGGCAGCAGGTAGTTCCACTGGCAGAGTTACCCCCTTTAGATGATGAGGGGAGATTGATACTGATTCTGGAGACCATTCTAGATACACGAGAGCGTACTCTCAGGAGGAGGACAGTGAGAGAGTACTTGGTGAAGTGGCAGAATTTACCTGTTGAAGATGCTACCTGGGAGAGCGAAGAGATTCTTCAGCATCCAGATCTTCGATTGCTTGAGGACAAGCAATCTTGGGGAGGGAGGACTGTAATGTCCCCTTCTTAATCGTGAGCTATGTCAGTTCTTGATAGCCTATCCAGAGTCCCTGTAGGCTAATCAGTGCAGTTGTTAAGGGATTCAACGGGTCTCTTATGGAGGTTACTATTTATAGACATTGCTATTTTTAGCAATGTAACGGGCCTGAGGCAGTTTCACCCATTTGCAGAGTTCATCTATCTTGTTGATGCAAAATTTACCTAAGTTCCTAAGGTTGGCGTCTCTTGATGAGAAAATAATAATTTTAAATTGTTTTATAAAGTCATAAAGTAATATTAAAATGGGGGACATAAGGCCACCTTTTAAAACAACGTTGCATCTACTAGGAAGGGGTACAACTTGGGCACCCATATTAATGAAGTCATAGGAGATATAAGGGAATAAAATAATATTGTTGGTTACGAATCTGCCATGAGGAAAGGATTTGTTGTTAATGCGCCCAGATTCGCCCACCAGATTGAAAGGCCGGAAGGAAGGAATGCCTTCCGTGCCAATCTCCGGAGAAGGCCGGCTCCTATGGGGGGTTTGTTAAGATAAGAGTGCAGGAAAGAGATAAAAATGCGGAAAGAGATAAAAGTGCAGAAAGGGATTCCAAATGTGATTGGAGTTGGGTGGGGGGAATAAGCAAAGACGGCAACGAATCAATCACCACTACTAACAACATTCATCTACAAACATACATTGAAACTACAGCTATCACCGATCCCATGTATCCTCTATCTATGCATTCCAGGAATACCCGGCCATCAAATGCCTGGAGTCCGGAGTTCAAGACAACAACAAGCAATGACACAAGAAACATGAGGCAGAAATGACAAGGAGAGGCAGCATGCAAGATAAAAGACAAGAAGCGGAGCCAAGTATATGTCTCGTATTTGAGGCAAACGCACAGCCTACAATTGTCCCCTAGCAATATATTCCCCTTCCACCACCTTACAATGGAAAAGTGGTGGGTATTTATAGCCCAAAATTCCCCCTGATTACATTCATGGGCACAAAGTCCCAGACAAGACAAGAGCTGACACGAGCGGCTGAGGAGCCGCTGATGCTGACTTCTGTCGGGCCGGACTGTCCTTGCAAGGATGGTGTCCCCTGAAGGCGGTACAGCTACGTGGCAGTGCGTCGGGTCAAGTCTTCAGTCAACAGGAATGCGGGTAGGTGCGGCAGATGGCACTTCACATCGGCTTTAAATGATGACAGATGGCGCCGGTAGTGTAGCCCATGCTTTGTCCTTGCGCGGTCAAGTCTTGGCTCGAATCCCGAAGATGGACACTTGTCGGATGTTGAGGTGTGACACGTGTCTGCCTTGAAAGGCAGCTTATCCAACTTCGCCAGGAATCCGGGCGCTATCGGGTTGCGCAGGAGGAAAACAACGCAGTTGGAAGGCCTTCTTGCCTTAGCAAATTTCTGAGTTGACTTTACCCAACTGCGCACCGGTCAAAGGGCGCACTCCGACTTCGCTGCGAAGTCGGGTTGCGCACCGGTGCTTGGCTGTCTTCATCCTCTGTTCAAACTGCGCACTGGAAAAGGGGCGCACTCCGACTTCGCTGCGAAGTCGGGTGTCGCCCCAGCACTTAGCCGTTTTTCTGATGAATGATTCCCCTAGTGCGCCCAGGAAGAAGGGCGCACCCGACTTCGCCGCAGAAGTCGGGTTGCGCCCCGACACTTAGTCAGATTTGCGCACTTCGGGTTCCCTATCGCGCTCCAACCGAGGGCGCACTCCGACTTCGCAGCGAAGTCGGGTGTCGCCCCAACACTTAGAAACTTTTCAAGGTGCACCTGCTGAAGTTTTACTGGGGGAAGAAAGGGGGAAAGAAGAAGAGGGAATGAAGCTGTGAGGGAGAGGAAGAAAGGGAGAGAAGGAGAAGGGGAAAATGAGGAGGAGGGAAGGAAAAGAGCAGCTCTTTTGCAGAAACCAAAAACATGGCACCCCCGTGCAAAATGTGGCAACATTCCTGGCGGCTCGCGGGGTGTCGAGCTCGCCTCGACGCAAAGAACCATGCCTTTATCCTTTGGGTGCAGAGGAACTTCCTTCCCCTGTCTTCTGCTGCTCGGTTGCTTACCTCGGGGCAACTGTTCTTCTTCATTTTCACTTTCACCGCTTGCCTCCTCAGTCTCGCCTTCTGAATCAGAAGGTTCTCCCTCCGGCCTCTTGCTTGCTGATGCGTTCGACCACAGTCTTAGCTTGATCCCAGACTGCGGCTTGGAAAGGAGAGGGGTCGCTGATTTCTCTGAGTACTGCATGGAATGCAGCGACCGCGTGCAGGTCGATGGTGTCAAATCTTTTGCCCAACTCCTCAAGGGAAGAGTTGATTTTGCAGTACTTCGCCATCATTTGAGTGACCTGCGCTTCTTGAACTGGCTCTGTCCAGCCATCGATTTCGGCTGTATCCGCCTCGAAGGACAGCCAGTTCTTCTTAACCTGCTCAAGGGTGAGGAGTTCGTCATCTCTGACATAGCTCGGACACCCGTGCTCGGACAGAACGCGAAAGGGTGCCAGGAGAATATGTCTTTCTTGTTCTAAGGCGTCCAGCGCCTGCCTGGCCGTTTTGATCCTTTCTGTCCGGGCGAAGTAAGTGTGCAAGGTTACCCTTGCATTTGCCCACTCTGAGGCAAGATGAGACATGGGGGAGATTCGGAAGCCATCGCGCTCTAACTTCTCAAGTTCCATAGCCAGGTCTAGCAATTGCCTCGCCTGGTGTTCGGATTCCTCTACCACAGGCTTGCCTTGGGCAGATATTTCTTCAATTCGGGATAAGAAATCCAGAACTGTCAAGGATTTGACGAGGTTGGGCTTGCAACCTCGTAGCAGACTTGCGCGCATCTCCTTCGCCTTGCTCTTTGAAAAGGCCGTCGCTTGTGATGCTTTCTCTGCGAGCTGCGACTGCGCCTGTTTCAGCGAACCCTGCAGTTGTGAAATCTGCTCTAGCGCTCGCTTTTCTCTCTTGCTCTCGTCTCGGCGAGGCGGTCAGCTGAGCCTTAAGGTCTTCAACTTCTTGCTGCGCTGACCCCAACTGCGCGGTAGCCCTCGCCAAGTCTTCTTCGAGCTGCCTTGTGGTATTCTGCAGCTGGAAAAGCGCCTCCTGGGTCTCGAGATGCTTGACAAGGAGGTTGTCTGTTCTGCGGCGAATACCGCGGATCTCGTACTCTTCGTTGATATCATCGAAGTTCTTCTCCTTGGTCTGAAGCTCGTAGCCTACCTCGGTCATGTCACAGATAGGCTGCTTCACCTTAGGAATCAACTTTTTTGTCGTAAGCACTCTCCGATTTAGGTCAAACTTTGTGCATTTGACCGGGGCGGCTATCCCTTCGGCCCTTCTGCGCTTAACTCCTCGAAGAAAGGAGGCAGACCCCCCCACGGCTCTTATTGCCAAAGGCCGGTCCTCGCTGATGCTCATGAAATCAAGATCTTCCAGCTCCTGGGCCTGCTGCGGCATTTTTCCCGCGAACAATGAAGTCGGTGGGATGCCAGAGGGGGTGGTTACCTTCGAGGGCGACCGGGTCCTAGGAGTGACAGGGGTTTGGCTAGACGGCGCTGGTAGGGTTTCAGTTGGTTGGGGCGAAGGATGTGGAGATGAGGGAGCGGCTTCAGCACTAACCGCGGGTGATGGCTCTAGGGTTTGACTCAGGGACTGAAAAGCGTTGGGATCCTGAGCAAACTGGTCAAACGAGTGCAGGCCGCTAGACGGCGGGGTGGCTTGAGATGCAGAGGATGCGGCTACGGCTTGCCCTGACGAAGTGGGAGTTGGGGTTTCTGCAGGGCCGACATGGACTTGGGCAAATGGCACAGAGGACGTACCTGCGGGCTCCGCCTGAGCCGATGCTGGAGGGATGGTCGCGGCCTGGGTACGTGCTTCTGGTTCGGGGCTGTCTAAAGAGACAACCTCCGGCGCTGCTGCTTGCGGCTGCTCTGCGGCTGATTGCTGCACTGGCTCCTTGGGACGTTTGGTCCTCTCGACCCTTTTCCTTTTCTTTTCTCCCGACGCCGCGGTTGGTCCAGAAGGAAGCGGCAATAAAGGGGCAGGCGCTGATGTCCCCACGGTAAATTTGTACCTGGGTCGCGCTGGGAGGATACCTGCCGCACTTGGTCCACTGGCTGGCAGCGTGGACGTTTTCTCTGATGGAGGGGCCCGCTCAGGAGTTGACCGTTCTGAACCTTGCGCCGCTTCGGGCACCGCCTCGTGAGCAACAGGCTGCATCGGGCCCACTTGATCGCTGGAAGGAGTCGCGCTGGAAGTCGCCGGGGTTGACAATGACTGAGGGGTAGCCCTTCTTTTATACCTTATATTTGCGCCTCGGGGAACGCAAACGCGAAATTCGAAGGGCTGCCACGTGTCGACGTGTTGATCATAAAGTGCCGAAAATTCATCATCAACGGCAAGATTCTTCCGGCTTGATTTGTCGTGTTGCGTGCGACACCTCATCTTCCAGTATTCGAGGATTTTGTCCTTATGCCAGTTGAGCGGCGCCACCTTAGCGAGGAATCTTTTGAAACCAGCAGACTCCATCCGATGGTCCGGGTTCCGCTCTGGATCGTAAGTGACCTCCTCACAGTAAAACTCATGCCATGGTGGCCATGACTGCATCAAATGAATGCGCCAGTGGAGGTCTGCACCTGTCCGGTTTCTCCTTTCTTGCATGATCTCAGGTCTGGGACAGATGTGTGTGAACTTTCCCCGGACCCCGATTGGGTCGTACTTCCAGCGCTGCGGCAGCATAATCAGGCCCATCTCCAGCAGCTCTTGTTCAAGATAAACGTGCTGCCCTATTTCGAAGACTTGGATATTGGACCAGGTCATAGGATATTTAAATATGTGACCCCTTTTCTTTCCCTCGGCCAAATTCCTCTTCGACGTAATCCATTTGCCGCGCCACCTCTATCCCGAACTGATGGTCTGTGCAGAAGTAGGGCAACAAACACGTCATTCCCTTGAATCCGTAGATTCGGACGACAATACCCTGGGTCAGCCTGAAGGTATCTCCGAACTCATTTTCCCGCAGGGACTTTGTCATAGCCGTTGGTGGGCGAGTTGCGCCACGGTTGAACAGTCCCATTGCCTGGCCCAGGAATCTAACATTAAACTCGTAGAACGAGCCCTTCCGGTACAGGGCCTCAGTCCATTCGTACACGGGGAGCGGCTCTCCTTGTTCATTCGCCTTCCTCAGGTCGGGGACGTTCATCCGGTAATGCATATGGTACAGGCATAGCCATGTGAGGAATGAGCAAAACCGGAAGTCCGTTGACTGCTTCTGCTGCAGTCTCACCAGGCTCGCATGAATTGCGTAGGCCAACCAGTCCGCCCAGTCGTAGAAGATTGGGCGCTTCCCGCTCTTTTGCGCCGTGGAGTCGTAGAACTCCCCGTGCAGGATGCACTCGGCCATTGCCAGCTGGAACGGCCGTACCACTCTGTCTGAGTCGCAGCCGAGGACCCATGCCAGGATGATGTAGATGTACTTGTTTTCGAAACGGTCCAGCGGTATGGGGCCAGTTGGCCATTGCCCAGGGTTCAGCGGAGTCTTCAGCTCTGAGTTAAGAAACTCTCTCATCCGCTTCGTCTGCGAAAATCTGCCAGTCTGTTCTTCGATGCTCACCCTTCTGACAATTACGTCTGGGCTGTACTGAAGCCCTGGGGCGAACGCCGGCTGGACGCTCTCTCGGAAGAGAGTGAACAACACCCTTCCTCTGTTATCGCATATCTGCCGCGCAGCTGGTTTATAATATTCGGCAATCACCTCAACCAGCTCCGGACACCAGTGAGTCGGAGGGCACAGGAACCAGTGAAGATTTGAATTATATGCAGCTCCGAGGTGGTGAGAAGGCGGAACCTTACCCACCCACTTTGCGATAGTTAGACGCAGCTTCGTGATACTGATGGAGAACGAACCATCTTTGTACCCGGACAGACGATTGATTGGTGGCGGCGGAGTCTGGCCAGCTACGCGCCTCTTTGTTCTGGATTTTGCTTTCTTGCCCTTCTGAGGCGCTGCGCTCTCATGGTCGCTGGACTCGGGAGACTTGTCAGCTTCGCGCGTTTCTACACTTGATTGCGCCCGTACGGGCGCTTTTCCCTTGTCCATCCTGGTTGGAACAATCGACAGGGACAAATACTTCGAACTTGTCAGGCTTATTCTCTGCAGTCCGGGAGTCAGCTTCGAACTTATGAATTTTCTGGCCGTGCCAGGGTCCTTTTGTAGACAGTGACTGCTCATTAATGGCGCGAAGGAGGGAGTTAGGGCAGTTTGCTTTGGGTTGGTGGAGGCGTTATGATCTTGGCGGCTGTGCATGGGCCTTTTTTCGAAAAACGTGATTTATTAGTCGTTAGCCCCCAAAAAGGCGCCTTACCCTTTAAATGCATCGTCATTGGTAATCGCGCAATCATTTAAAGCCTTTTGATTGTCGTGCCGCCGCTGACGTCACCGCCACCATTGGGCACACTTTTCAAAGAACATAACCCAATTTAGCCTCGTGCCGAATTTCGCCGTGGGCCACACTTGTGATTTTTTTTTTTTTAATTCCGCGTGGTGAGCCGTTCGGACTTCGCCCAAAATTCGGGGCGCAGTCGGACTTCGCATCGAAAACGGGCGCATGTCGAACTTCGCCCAAAAAATAGGCGTAGTCGGACTTCGCCCGAAATTGGGCGAACTTTGGATTTTACACTTAGGCGCTTTCAGCTCCTTTTATCGGATCACCCAAGGTGCGCCCGAGAGTGAGAGCGCACTCGGACTTCGCCCGGAAAATGGGCGCAGTCCGACTTCGCCCAGAAAACGGGGCGCGGTCCGACTCTTGGCGTTTCTTTGTAGTCTGCCGCCCGACTGCGCCCTTTGGAGGGGGCGCAACCCGACTTCGCCGCGAAGTCGGGTTGGGCAGCTAGACTTAGACACTTTAGCCTTTTCTTCGACTGCCTTCTTCCCTACTTCGCCCCATTTGATGAGCGCTGCCCGACTTCGCTGCGAAGTCGGGGATTTGCCTCAGACTTACTCCGGCTTCTTGGAAAATTGAAAGCTGAAAACTGAAATATTTACATGCTGAAAACTTGAAATACAAAAAGGGAAATTTGTACAAAGAAGGGCCCCTTCGGGCGCCTTCAGTGGTGGTACAATTTTAGGTGGAACCCGTTGACGGGAATGGGGAGAGGATGTCCCTCCATGTCCCGAAGCACATATGCATTGAATTGATTAACCCGGGCAATCTGATAGGGGCCCTCCCAGAGGGCATCAAACTTTCCATGGTTGCCGGGTTTGGCCTTGAACGAGTCCCACTTCAGCACCAGGTCCCCGATTTTGAAAACTCGGGCTGTGGTGCCTTTTGCGAACCAGCCTTGGGTTGCTTCAGCGTGTTTGGTGAAGGCCTGGTACGCTTTTTCTCTGTCTTCCTCCAACTGCAGCAGTTGGCAAAGTCTGTCTTCCACCGGATCCCCGCTGCCTCTTTCCTCATCAAGCATCCAGAGAGCGGGTATCTCAATGTGCGTTGGCAAGACAGCTTCTTTGCCATACACGAGCGCATAAGGGGACGTTTTGATGGACTTCTTGAATGAGATTCTGTCCGCCCATAGCGCCCGATTCAGGAGTAGGTGCCAAGTCCTCTTGTTCTTCTCCACTGTCCTTCGAATGATCTTCAGCAGATTTTTATTGGTGGACTCGGCGAGACCGTTCCCCTGCGGGTAGTAGTTGGAAGACATCTTGTGATAGATGCCAAATTTGCTGGTGTACTCCGTGAGTACCGCGCTCGCGAACCCCGGACCATTGTCCGTCACTATCGACTCCGGGACCCCGAAACGGGTAATCAAGCTCTCAAGGAACCTGATGACCGTCTCTTGGTCGGCGTTCTTCGTGGGGATCGCCTCTGCCCACCGCGTGAAGTAGTCGGTGGCGGTTAAGATAACCTTGTGGCCTGCCGCAGAGTTCGGCGAAATCACCCCGATGAAATCCAGACCCCATTGCTGAAACGGAGTCTCGGCTTGGATCGGTTGAAGGGGCAGGGGTGCTTTTCTGTTTCTCGCCAAGCAAATCTCTGGCATTGATCACACTTGGAACAGACCGCATGAGCGTCTGTAAACAGAGTGGGCCAGTAGTACCCAGCTCTGATTATTTTCAAGGCCGTGGGCCTTGCGGAATGATGACCCCCGTGCATCCCGGAGTGAAATTCTCCGAGGACCCCGGACTGGTCCGATTTTCTGACGCACCGCAACAGGATGCCGTCGATGTTTTTAAAGTAAAGCCCCTCGGGCGAAGAGTGTACTTCAAAGCACCTAACCGAAACCTCCTTCTTTGTGAGGCATTCATGTGGTCTGGACATCTTCCGGTGCAGAAGTATCTCACCAGTTCATCTGTCCGGCGCACTCCTCGGTAAGGAGTTGGCTAGGTTGATGCGTGTTGCCGGATCCTCCCACTCGCAGCGGCTATCTCGGCTGCCGCGCTTCGGGCTAGCTCCTGGCACAAGGCTCGGCCTCTGACTAGCTTGGTTGGCCGCACTTCGATGTCGAACTCCTGGATTTTGGCAATCCATCCCGCTCTCTTGTGACCCGGCTCTCCTTGAATGATGAAGCTTCGAACGTCCGGGTGGATCACAAAGACAATGATCTTGCTCTGGGAGACAAAGTGCCTGAACTTTCGGAGAGATTTCATGACAGCGTGAACCTGCCGCTCTATAAAGTTGTACTTCTCTTCGTGCGGCTGGATTACTTGGCTCAGGAACGCAATGGGGCGCTCCTCGCCATCATCTCCCTTTTGGGTCAGAACTGCGGCGTAACTCTCTGGTTCTCCCACCGCGTACGTGATGAAATCCTTGGAGTAGTCCGGGTTTATCAACACCGGCGCTTGTGCAATGCGAGCTTTGATCTCCTCGAAGGCTTGTCCCCTTTCTTCACTCCATAAGAACTCAGTATTCTTTTTCAGCAACTCGGCCATGGGCTTGATTACCTGCGCGAAGTCCGGTATGAACTTCCGCACGAAGTTGATTTGGCCGAAGAAGGACTGCAGCCCTTTTTTGTCAATTGGGGGGGACAAGCGGAGGAGGGCCTCTGCTCTGTCAGGGTCTATGGCTAGGCCTTTTTCGGAGATGACATGCCCCAACAACTTTCCTTCTTTCACCGCGAAGACAGACTTCTTCGGGTTTATGGAGATGCCGAATTCACGACACCTTTCGAATATTTGCCGCAGGTGGGGAACATGATCTTCTCGCTTGTGAGAGAAAACGGTCATGTCATCCAAGTAGATGACAATTACTTTGTTAAGCAGCTCTCTAAGGCCAGGTCCATGGCTCTTTGGAATGTGGCGCCAGCATTGGATAAGCCGAAAGGCATGCGCTGATAGGCGAACGTTCCCCATTTGGTGGTGAACGCCGTCTTATGCCGGTCCTCATCCTTGACCCATATCTGGTTGTAGCCAGAAAAGCCATCTAAGAGGGAGAATCTTTGGGCTCCAAAGAACTATATGGAGGATCCGATCAATTTGGGGCAGCGGATAATGGTCCTTGAGGGAGGCCTGATTCAGATTTCTAAAGTCCACACAGAGACGAATGTCTCCGTTCTTCTTCCTCACAGAACCAAGTTCGCAACCCAGGATGAATGCTTGATGGGGTAGATGATCTTGGCTTCCAACATCTTCAAGAGCTCGGCCTTCATCATGGCCTCGATTTTTGGATTGACGGCCCTCTGTTTTTGCCGGAATGGCTTGGCGCCATCTTCTAGCTCAATGGTATGCTGGATTATTTCTCTATCATACCCCTTCAAGTCCTGGTAGCTCCAGGCTACTATGTCCGGGAACTCTCGACACAATGCTCTGATCTGCTCGAGTTCCTCTGTGGTGCAGTCTGTCCCGACCTTGATCGATTTACCAGGTTCCAGCTCTAGGTCGGCATACTGCTTCGGGTCTACTTTGATCCGGTGAGATATGGCTCTGTCGTTCTGATCAAATAGACTCTCAAGAGTAATCAGTCCTTTTGGGACATGATTATTCTTTAACTGTATTAACCCCTCGTATTGCTCGTCATCATGGTCTCTACCTTCGATTGAACAGGCTTCATTTACCAAAAATGTGACGATCTCCTCGTCACAGCTAAACACCCGCCGTTGGTGTCCTTATCGTGCACGTAAGGCCCGTAAATAGTACGAACCGGCTTCGGCTTCCGGACGATGTCATCACCGGAATGTACCGGCTCCAACGGACGCCGTAATGTCAGCATGCTTGTTTTTCTCTCGTGAAATAGCCTTGACATTCAACGAGTCAAAAGACTCCATCGGATCCCGCACCCGATTCCGGTACGCCTTGAGATAGTGTTTTTGGAGGCGCACTTGTTCGTGACCCGGTGGCACACCAGTTCTGAATCTCCGTAGATCTGTAGATGTTTAATCCCTAGTCTCTCCGCCTTTCGCAAACCCAAGCACAGGGCTTCGTACTCCGCCGCATTGTTTGTACAGCTCCAGGCCAGCCTGTAGGTGTAATCCTTCTGGATCCCGGTTGGGGAAACCAGAAGTACTCCCGCACCGGCGCCATTTTTGCATCGTGCGCCGTCAAAGAAAAGCTTCCACAGCTTTTCAGGTGCTGGTCCTACTTCTCTCCTGGCTGACTTGTCGAGCCTTTCAGGCTGAACAATGGTGTAGCAGCCTTGCTCAGTTTCAATTACAGCGTTGAAGTCCCGCAAGGAGAATTCATCTTCTACTTGCAGCTGCTCGAGAGCTTGCTCCGTCATGTCCACTGCTACCGCTCTTCCTCCGACACCTGAACCATGCAATCCTCGTGCTCTCCTCCGGGTATCTTCTCTACTAAGTAAGTGGAAGGCTTCTCGTTGAAAATCTTCAATCTCCTTCCCTTGAAGGGCACTTCCATGTGCGAGTAGTCCAGAGATAAATACCCTCCCAACTTCGCCGTGAACTCCCTGGAGAGGCACATGCCGAAGTAGGGTTCCAAGTCAACGACCACAACCTCCTGGATGACCACGATGTCGAGAGCTTTGTGCAGCCGAATGGGGATGTCTTTTATGACACCGACTGTCTTGACAGGGGTGCCGTCTAGTTGCAGCACGCCTTGGCTGCTCCTTGTGTACTCCATCCCGATTTCATCGCAGACGGCTCTCGGCATTACGGTCGTGGAAGCACCAGAATCCACCATGCAGTTGTGTACTATGTACCCTTGCATCCGTAATGACAGATAGAAGGGAGGTGGTCTGTTCTTCCCAGTGGCTGAGACTGTTAGGGGTTGCACCAGGACAGCGGGTTGTATCTGCTTGCCATTCTTCATAATCTTCAGAGATTCTTGCAACAGATCAACCTGACCTGGGAGCTGAAGAGCATCATACATGCTGATTCTTGCGGGAGTTCTCTTCAGCTCGTCTACTATGCTGTAGCCCGAAGTGCTTGCTCCTTGTGCTTCTTTCGCCGGCTCATACTTCGTCCGGTACTGTTGAGTGGCCTCAACTCTCTGTCTCTTGGTCGAGACGGATATCTCAGCCTTTCCCGAGCTTGTTCTTTTGTTTCAACCGGAGGCTGAGTAGCGGGAGCTTTAGCCGGAAGAGGTCTGGCTACAGGAGGCTTGACTCGGGAGTCTTCGCCGGAGGAGCCTTGTCTTTGGCTGTGTAAGGCCACAGCCTCTTGTAGGGCGGTGGCTCCTCGAGTTGCGCCTTATCTCTTCTGGCGTACACCTTTAAAGGTTTGGCCGCAGCTTCGGCAGACTTCTTGTTTTCCTTGGCAGGAGGCGGCATCGGAACTTCGTCTGAGACGGCGAAATTGCTTTCGTCGCCTAGGATCATGTAGAGCTCTTCGTCCTCAATGGCGCTGCCAGCCAAGGTCCGGAGGTAGTGTTGGTGCAGGGTACAGTCATCCTCGTCATGCGGGTCGTTGCACGTGGTGCACCAGTTGACCTGGTCTCAAGTACCATGTTCCTCTTCAATGGCAGCATTCCTCGGAGGGGGCCGCCGTTGCAAATGTTGCTCAGGGGGCCGATCCTTTGTCAACGCCGGAGGCGGATATGGCCTCCTTGGAGCCAGGTCCATCTGGGCCTACTTCTTTTTCAGAACGGTCATGTCGTTAGACATGGTATGATAGCCGAAGGCCGGGGCCCGTACCTCCCGAAGAATTTGATTCCTGAATATCATGATCGGGAGGCGGCGGTAACTGAGCTGGGGGAGGCAATGCAGCCAATGGAGGAGGAGTTGAATATTGTGCATGCTGCGGAGGAGCAGGAAGTGCTGGGAAACGTGGAGGACGAGGAGGCGGATAATGAATCTGCGGCGGGCCGTAAGGGTTCACGACCGGCGCCGGGTTCCATTGCTGCTGGGGTTGCTGTCCTGAAGTGGACGGCTCCGAACCAGAAGCTGACGGATATTGTGATCGGGGAAAATCAGGGTAGATGGGCGGTTGTACTCTGTGTGGAAGCCTGCCGATGGAAATGATATCCATTTCAGCTTGCTGGGCAGCCTCGTACAGAGCAGGGAATGTGTTGATTCTGGCGACCTTCAGCAGCAGGCAAATGTCTGAGTTGAAAGACCTCAGGTAGTAGTAGGCGGCCTGTCCTGCTGACGGTCGGAGTTCGCGAGGAACTCGTTTCCAAGACCTCGCAAACCGAATGTTGAAGTCTGACACCTCCTCTTGGGGGTGTCTCTGAATACTTTGGAACTGATGCAACAGAGAAGAGGGGTCAGCAGACTCGTTGCATCCTTTCACGAGTCTGCCGGCTAACTGTCGCCACCCTGTGATGGATCCCTCTGGCAGTGATCTCCACCAGTAGAGAAGCTTTCCCCTAAGGGAAAGGGCCAGCAGACGGGTCTTCACACTTTCGTCAGTAATGGAGTGTAGCGCAGCCAGGGCGAGAATGTCCTGGATGTGTTCATACGCCGTCTTGCCGTAGCCGTCGTACGTAGGGATAGACTTTAAGGCAGCAGGAGGCACAGCTTGCTGTCCGGCTAGGGCCAAGGGCCCCGTAGAGTCCACCGCCGGGAAAAGATCATCATCATCTTGCTGAGCAGCCATGTCTGCTTCTGACCCGGTAGTGTACTCGTGATCGGAACTGTCCGAAGATGTGGATTCTTCTTCGGCCTCTTCTTCAATTTCAGCCTCGGCTTCTTCGATTTCAGCCTCGGCTTCTTCTTGGATTTCTTCTTCGCGAGCTTGGTAATCAGCCAGCCTGACGCGCTCTCCTGGAGCGGCAATGTCAATTTCGTAAAGGTCAGACCGATCTCCCGGATTCCTTGCTCGCCACCTTCTTGTTTGCATGAAGGCGTTAGGACCGGTCTTCGCGGACTCAGAGAATGTTCAGATAATTTGCAAAGTCGCCAGGTGCTCTGATTTTGAACAGCAATGAAGCGAGCACTAGTACTTCGATTCTGTTTGGGGGCGGGAAACTACCATGTCCCACCGGTTAAGGCCAAGCAACTACCGATGCCAGGTGGAAATGGGTTGGAAATTTTCTTCTAAAATATGGGACCTTGGTCCCACCGGGCGTGCCAGAGAAACTGTTGGTTACGAATCTGCCATGAGGAAAGGATTTGTTGTTAATGCGCCCGCATTCGCCCACCGGATTGAAAGGCCGGAAGGAAGGAATGCCTTCCGTGCCAATCTCCGGAGAAGGCCGGCTCCTATGGGGGGTTTGTTAAGATAAGAGTGCAGGAAAGAGATAAAAATGCCGAAAGAGATAAAAGTGCGTAAAGGGATTCCAAATGTGATTGGAGTTGGGTGGGGGGAATAAGCAGCACGGCAACGAATCAATCACCACTACTAACAACATTCATCTACAAACATACATTGAAACTACAGCTATCAGCGATCCCATGTATCCTCTATCTATGCATTCCAGGAATACCCGGCCACCAAATGCCGGAGTCCAGAGTTCAGTACAACAACAAGCAATGACACAAGAAACATGAGGCAGAAATGACAAGGAGAGGCAGCATGCAAGATAAAAGACAGTAAGCAGAGCCAAGTATATGTCTGTATTTGAGGCAAACGCACAGCTACAATTGTTCCCTAGCAATATATTCCCCTTCCACCACCTTACAATGGAAAAGTGGTGGGTATTTATAGCCCAAATTCCCCCGATTACATTCATGGGCACAAAGTCCCACACAAGACAGTAGCTGACACGAGCGGCTGAGGAGCTGCTGATGCTGACTTCTGTCGGGCCGGACTGTCCTTGCAAGATGGTGTCCCTGAAGGCGGTACAACTACGTGGCATCGCGTCGGGTCAAGTCTTCGATCAACAGGAATGCGGGTAGGTGCGGCAGATGGCACTTCACATCGGCTTTAAATGATGACAGATGGCGCCGGTAGTGTAGCCCATGCTTTGTCCTTGCGCGGTCAAGTCTTGGCTCGAATCCCGAAGATGGACACTTGTCGGATGTTGAGGTGTGACACGTGTCTGCCTTGAAAGGCAGCTTATCCAACTTCGCCAGGAATTCGGCGCTATCGGGTTGCGCAGAGGAAAACAAGCGCAGCTTGGAAGGCCTTCTTGCCTTAGCAAATTTCTCGAGTTGACTTTACCCAACCGCGCACCGG
Source organism: Wollemia nobilis (assembly GCA_028583015.1). Taxonomy (NCBI): domain Eukaryota; kingdom Viridiplantae; phylum Streptophyta; class Pinopsida; order Araucariales; family Araucariaceae; genus Wollemia; species Wollemia nobilis. The sequence continues at coordinate 5,633,000 of JAQPPZ010016681.1, read as the reverse complement.
TCAAAGGGCGCACTCCGACTTCGCTGCGAAGTCGGGTTGCGCACCGGTGTTTGGCTGTCTTCATCCGCCGTTCAAACTGCGCACTGGAAAAGGGGCGCACTCCGACTTCGCTGCGAAGTCGGGTGTCGCCCCAGCACTTAGCCGTTTTTCTGATGAATGATTCCCCTAGTGCGCCCAGGAAGAAGGGCGCACCCCGACTTCGCTGCGAAGTCGGGTTGCGCCCCTGACACTTAGTCAGATTTCGCGCACTTCGGGTTCCCTACTGCGCTCCAACCGAGGGCGCACCCGACTTCGCCGCGAGTCGGGTGTCGCCCCTACACTTAGAAACTTTTCAAGGCACACTCGCTGAAGTTTTACTCGGGGGAAGAAAGGGGGAAAGAAGAAGAGGGAATGAAGTCGTGAGGGAGAGGAAGAAAGGGAGAGAAGGAGAAGGGGAAAATGAGGAGGAGGGAAGGAAAAGAGCAGCTCTTTTGCAGAAACCAAAAACATGGCACCCCTGTGCAAAATGTGGCAACAAATACTATTTCAAAATTTACTTTTGGCACCAAAAACCAAAAAAGCTTCTCTTGGGTGTGGCTTTATATTCTTGCCTTGAGAGTTCATTTGCATTATTCTATTTGCCATCATAACAGAACTCTGCCGGGTTCATACCAGGTTTGCAGTCTAAGGCTTGTGGAGACGAAAACCTTCATAAGTAACTCTGATTTTGTGGGTGAAAGATCTCACCTAGTTAGATTCTTGGAGTCTTCATTCAGGAGATTCAGTTGGGCTTCACAGATTTGCAGCATAGGGTTTCATAATCGGAGCAAATGTGATGGGTGCTTGAGATAATGATCTGGGTTTGCTTCCTATCATTTTATTTTATCTGGGTATGCTTTAGTTTTGCAATTGCATGAAGTTTTGGTGCACTTCTCAAGCTGGTTGTACACTTCCATTTGTGCTGGTGAATACTCTTTTTGCTCATAGCTGGAAATCAGAGGCAAATATTGTTATGGGTATTTTTGCATAATAATTTCTTCACCGTGGCAATCATTTTGGAGCATTAGTTCATAAGATTTGGAGCAGATTTGAATGTACTGAAGAGGTCGTACATTTCCAGCATAGGCCATACAACCTTGGGATTCGTGCCAAAATTCTAAGCTGCAGATTTGAGGGTGTTTCCTGCCCAGACCTTGGTGCCTTGCAAAAACAAATCTATTGCACTTTATGGCACGCAAATCAGAGTTGAATTGAAGAAGATATGAACATTTTAGTGTTGCAGTTGTAGGAAATGCATTTCCAGATTTTATATCAAGCTTGTACTTGCATTGTCCAGGTCAGAAAAAATTGAATTAAATAATGTTGTTTGCTCAGATTTATATCTGGTTCCAGTTCTATTTCATTTCCAGTTATTTCAATGCTTTATAAAGTGTTTATTTATGCACATTTGCAAGCATCAATTATCAAAAACCCGGAAAAAAAAAGACATAACATACTTTGCATTCACGCATCAGCAAAACAGAAAAAACAAAACAAAAAAAAATCAGTCAAAAACACATCAGATTTTCAAGGAAAAAAAATTAAATTAAATTAAAAAAAAAATCAGACCAGCAAACAGAGTTGTAACAGGGATGCACATTTCACCCTTGGGAAACAATGTGTCCTCCTCGGACTTTGGTGGCTCATCTCCACCAACATTGAGAATTCTCCTGAATACCGAAGATTCCTCGAGCACTACTTCACCATTGACAAGATGTTTTCGGAGACAGCGGACCATGGGATTGTCGGAACAAGACGGGACATGGGAACCACATCGGGGCCTTGCTAATAATCCAAAACATCAGATAAGCAGAGAGCAAGTAGCTGCCATTTTGTGGAGGGATGTTAGAACGGTACCCGAACAGCCAAGGAATGGAGGTAGGCTGGAGGAAGTAGCGATAAAAATTCTCCTAGGGACGCAAACACACCCTACCCAAGTCCAAATCCGGAGAGACAAAAGCAAAGGGATGAAGTCTGCAGCTGACAAGCAAGAGTTCGATTCCTCAAAAAAGTTGAGATGATCGAATAAGAGAAACCCCTAATACCGCAAGGAAGAAGACAAGAGAACGAGCAATTACACTGGTAGCGACAATGATGCAATCAGAAGACCAATCACATGTCGGGGAATGGCATTATACGACGATTCAATGAGAAGACCGACCGAACGTCGGGAGGTGGCGGTATATCGACTTGCTATGATGGAACTACGAAGACAAAGGAGAGAAGTGAGGCGATTGCAGAGAAGGGTTTAGGAAACCTCAGATTGGCCAATGAATACTGCAGGAGAAGGGAATGATTTGAGTACGGATTCCGCCTTCTCAGACCTGTATAGAGACGCCTTAACTCAATGTGCACCACAGAGACGCTTTGAAGAAGCAAGGTGGAGCCAGAGATTGATAAGGGCAGACAGGAGATTGGGAATTTTGAGGCAATTAACACCTGAAACCCAAGCACACGCCGAACCAAGTACTAGAGCAGAACTTATTGACCAAGCTAGAAATAGAGGTGACTTGGGTAATCACGGTTGTTCGTTAGGACTACGAGGTAACCCAAGTATGCCTAACCAAGGGGGGAGTTCGGTTAGTCTCCTTCCCGGTAATGGGAGAGGAAGAAATTCCCCTCCTTCTACCCATAGGTCGACTACTCCGTCGAATGGACCGCAAGAACCATCTGTAGACATAGTCCAAACCAACCAGCAGCTACGAACTCCTAAGGATAGACCATCAGTTCTGCCTCAGCAAGCCCATAGAAACAGAAGACGTCGTCATGAATGACTGAGGGATCGGTCAAATCTTGGGCAGCTGGGAGTACGACAGCCCAACACCAGGGAGAATTGACCAGAAAGGGGTAGAGGATGATTCAAACAAGCTCGAGAAAGGCATGGATTCAGGAATAGGGATCAAATTCATCCAAGGAATCCAATCCAAAACCGGATGAACCAAGAAGGGACTGGAGTCCGAAGACAGGCAGATAGACTTCGAGGTAGAGGACATGCCACAGGAAGGAACTATCGGAATTTCGGACAAGGAGACATCATCCAGTCGGTACGATGGATACCCGACAGGAACAGGCATGGACGGAATTCCACTACCTGGATGACACCATGATTATCCGACAAGAATATGGAACAACTAAAAGAATCAGTCTAGCAAACGGTAGGATCCATCTGGATGACGTCTACCCAGAATTGATCCGCTTGGAAGACGGCAAGAGCTATCTGGATGACGTCTACACAGAATTGACACGTCTGGAAGACAATAGGACCCGTTTGGATGACGTCTGCCCAGAACCTACCTGTCCCATAGTCAACATAACTCATTTGGACGTCGGTAGAACTGGTCAGATTGACGTCAGCAGGGAAAGCCGTCAAGATATTGTTGCCACATTTTGCACAGGGGTGCCATGTTTTTAGTTTCTGCTAAAGAGCTGCTCTCTTTCTTCCCTCCTCATTTTCCCTTCTCCTCCTCTCCCTTTCTTCCTCTCCCTCACAGCTCCATTCCCTCTTCTTCTTTCCCCCTTTCTTCCCCCAGCAAAACTTCAGCAGGTGCACCTTGAAAAGTTTCTATGTGTCAGGGGGCAACCCGACTTCGCAGCGAAGTCGGAGTGCGCCCCTCAGCTGGAGCGCAGTAGGGAACCCGAAGTGCGCAAAATTTGACTAAGTGTCAGGGGCGCAACCCGACTTTGCAGCGAAGTCGGGGTGCGCCCTTCTTCCTGGGCGCACTAGGGGAATCATTCATTAGAAAAACGGCTAAGTGCTGGGGCGCAACTCGACTTCGCAACGAAGTCGGAGTGCGCCCCTTTTCCAGTGCGCATTTTGAACAGAGGATGAAGACAGCCAAGCACTGGTGCCCACTCCGACTTCGCTTCTCAGCGAAGTCGGAGTGCGCCCCTTTTCCAGTGCGCATTTTGAACAAAGGATGAAGACAGCCAAGCACCGGTGCGCAACCCGACTTCGCAACAAAGTCGGAGTGCGCCCTTTGACAGGTGCGCAGTTGGGTAAAGTCAACTCAGAAATTTGCTAAGGCAAGAAGGCCTCCCAACTGCAATGTTTTCCTCCTGCGCAACCCGATAGCGCCCGAATTCCTGGCGAAGTTGGATAAGCTGCCTTTCAAGGCAGACACGTGTCACACCTCGACATCCGACAAGTGTCCATCTTCGGGATCCGAGCTAGGACTTGACCGCGCAAGGACAAAGCATGGGCAACACTACCGGCACCATCTGTCATCATTTAAGCCGATGTGAAGTGCCATCTGCCGCACCTACCCGCATTCCTGTTGATCGAAGACTTGACCCGACGCGCTGCCACATAACTGTACCTTCTTCAGGGACACCATGCTGCAAGGACAGTCCGGCCAGACAGAAGTCAGCATCAGCAGCCCTTCAGCCGCTCATGTCAGCTACTGTCTTGTCTGGGACTTCGTGCCCATGAATGTAATGGGGGGAAATTGGGCTATAAATACCCACCACATTTTGATTGTAAGTGGTGGAAGGGGAATATATTGCTAGGGAACAATTGGAGTCGTGCGTTTGCCTCAAATACAGACATATACTTGGCTCTGCTTACTGTCTTTTATCTTGCATGCTGCCTCTCCTTGTCATTTCTGCCTCATGTTTCTTGTGTCATTGCTTGTTGTTGTACTAAACTCTGGACTCCAGCATTTGATGGCCAGGTATTCCTGGAATGCATAGATAGAGGATACATGAGATTGCTGATAGCTGTAGTTTCAATGTATGTTTGTAGATGAATGCTGTTAGTAGTGGTGATTGATTCGTTGCCGTGCTGCTTATTCCCCCCACCCAACTCCAATCACATTTGGAATCCCTTTCTGCACTTTTATCTCTTTCTGTACCTTTTTATCTCTTTCCTGCACTCTTATCTTAACAAACCCCACATAGGAGCCGGCCTTCTCCGGAGATTGGCACGGAAGGCATTCCTTCCTTCCGGCCTTTCAATCTGGTGGGCGAATCTGGGCGCATTAACAACAAATCCTTTCCTCATGGTAGATTCGTAACCAACAGATACCAGTCGCAAGACTGATGGGAGGGAAATTCGTCGACAACCACAGGAAGGTAGAAGCTATCTGCGAGAAGAAGACATGGCAGATTAGCGCATCATTCAAGGAGGAAATGATAGGCATGATTAAGAGCCACAAACGAAAACCCCCCAAAGTCGTCGAAATTGTTGGAATCGTCATCCCTTGGAGGGTTTACTAGTGATTGTAGGATAATTCCCTCAGTTGGAACCAATCAACCTAGAAAGGACCTGTGTTTGTGATGAATATCAATGTAAAAGAAATGTTGAAATGTGATTTTGTTCGTGTTTCAAGCTCCACAAACAAGGCCATCAATGACAACTTTTTGAGCAAGTTAAAATGACTAACCTGAAATGATTTTGTGTTCGAACAAGAGGATGTTGAATGATGATGAGCAAGTGTCCTTACGGTGATTTACTCATCTTACCAAATTGCATGGACAACCAATCGCCAAGGGGATAGAGTAAACCACTAGATATGAGGTTCGCTTGAAATTGTAAATGAATATGGAAAATGTTTTAATACAAATGCAATGGTTGATGGATTGGACGGTGTTAAAATGAAGATGTGATGATGAAAATGCATTGATGATTGGATTGCATGATTTTGTGAAATTTTGCATTGTTTTGGAGCGTTTTTGAAAGCATATTTAAATAATATTGCAACATTTTGGTCGTAAACAGAAGTTAACCGCTCAAATCCCTTGGAGGGCTGACTAGTGACTATAGGATAATTCCCATGGCAGCCAGTATTGGTGGTAAAAGACACTTCCAGTTGTTTGTTGATGACTACTTCAGGAAGATGTGGGTGTCCTTGCAACTGAAGTCAAATGTGTTCCAACACTTTCAGTGTTTCAAGCAACATGTGGAAAAGGAAATTGGGCGTTCTATTAAGGTCCTCCACTTAGATTGAGGGGGGAATATACATCCAAGGAATTCACAAGGTTTCTTGCACAGAATGGGATAAAGCGACAACTCACTACAGCCTATACTCCACAACAGAATGGGGTTGTTGAGAGAAGAAACCATTCCATTATGGAAATGGTTTGTTGCATGCTCATAGGATCCAATCTAGAGCAGCAATATTGGGCTGAAGTAGTCACCACTGCAATGTATCTTCTAAACAAAGCACCTATAAAAGCACTACAAGGAGTTACACTTGAAGAAGCCTGGTCTGGGAGGAAGCCTTCCATCAAACATCCCAAAGTCTTCGGAAGCAAGGCATACATGCATGTGCCAAAGAAAAAGAGGACCAAGCTAGATGTAAAATCCCTGCCATGCATATTTCTTGGATATGATGATGAATCCAAAGGGTATCGACTAATAGACCCAAAAACCAAGAAATTCCATCCATATAAGTCGAGATGTAGTATTCGATGAAGCAATTGAGCCAAATTCGGATATTGAAGCCCCTCAAGATGTTACATCTCCTGCTATAAGCATTAAGCTTAATGAGGAAGTCCAAAAAGACATTCCAATAGTGAATGATGAACTTGCAGAAATTGCTCTGCACAACAATGAAGGACTCCAAAATGGGGAGTACCATCAGAGATGCCCAAGCTTGATGCACCTCCTAATCTCACTTCCACTCACCCTCAAACTAGTATGGCTCGTTAGAAAGTGAATCTGGATTTGATGTCTTCAGTGATGGAGAATTTAGAACCAGTAGCAGTAAAGGATGTGTTGGAGGTATTACATTATTTGGTCCCATTGTAAATATTTAGACTAGGGTGTGAGTTTGATTTTATGTATAAAGTATGTGTCAAGTTAGTAGGAGTGTGCAAGTGTCATGTAATTAAGTGTGTGAGGTGTCTAGTTAGGAAGTGAAGAGTCTTTGAGTGATGTGTCTAGTTTAGAAGTAGGGAGTTATATGTAATCATGAGATACTTTGTCTTTATGTAATATGTGGGACTTATTATGTAAGAAAGGCATATGAAGAGTCAAGTTCTCTTGTGAGTTTGAGAAGAGCAAAAGCCAAGAGTCATGTAATGTGAAAGGTCTCATGTATCTTTATATTGGAGACAAAGCTTTGTAAAATATAACTCAGATAAGCTTTTCTTTATGCATTGCTTGAGTTTTTATCAATAAAGTTTTCACTGTGATTTATGTGATATTGATGTTCATTTGATGAATGCATAATATTTATGATATTAATGTGATTTAATATATGATTTGATATTGATATTATTATGAGTGATTTATAATCTTAGGGAGTGAATCCTATGAGATAATCCTTCATATTTGCTAACAGGATGCCCTTAGCTCCCCCAGTGGAAGGGAGCAATGGAAGTGGAATATGACTCTTTGATGAAAAATAAAACATGGGAGCTCGTTGATCTGCCTAAAGGAAAGAAGCCCATAGGCTACAAGTGGGTCTTCAAAACCAAGTACAAGGCAGATGGATCACTTGACAAATATAAGGCACGACTCGTTGCAAAGGGCTATGCACAAAAGGAAGGAATAGACTATGAAGAAACTTTTGCACCCACAACAAAGATGACCACCATCCACATTCTTTGTGCCATGGTAGCACAGTTTGGTTGGAAGTTGCATCAAATGGATGTCAAAAGTGCCTTCTTGAACGGTGATCTTCAAGAAGAGGTGTACATGACTCAACCCAAAAGGTATGCAAACTTGTTAAGTCCTTATATGGGTTGAAGTAGGCTCCTAGAGCATGGTACATCAAAATGGACGAGCACCTATTGCAACACGGTTTCAAAAGAAGTCCCTTAGACACAAATCTCTATTACAAGAAAGTTGGATCTGAAATAGTGATACTTGTGTTGTATGTTGATGATTTGATTATTATAGGCAACTCAAATGAATTGATAGATGCCGTCAAAAATGACTTGAAAAAATCTTTTGATATGACAAATCTGGGACTTCTACATTATTGTCTTGGCTTGGAAGTTTGGTAGAAGAAAAATCACATTGTGATCACATAGACCAAATATGCCAAGACCCTACTGGAAAGATATCGGATGGCAGACGATAAGCCTAAAGCAACACCAATGCAGCAAGGATTGCAACTATCCTGTTATTACAAGTCTCCTTAGGTATCTGACACTCTATCGGCAATTGATTCGGAGTCTCATTTACCTAACACCAAGCTTGACATCAGTTTTGTTGTAGGATATCTTTCAAGATTCATGCAGGATACTAAGGAAAGTCATTGGAAAGTAGCAAAGAGGGTACTGCATTATGTCCATGGTACAACAGAATATGGCTTGGAGTATAAGAAGAATGATCAGTTCTTCTTACAAGGATACACGGACTCAGATTGTATCGGATCACTAGGTGACAGAAAATCAACGTTTGGATATGTATTTCATCTAAGATCTGGACATGTTTCATGGCATCGCAAGAACAGCATGTAGTAGCATTATCACCCACAAAGGTAGAATATTGCTCTGCACAAGAAGCTACGTGTGAGGTGATCTGGTTATGTCACATTTTATTAGATAGGGGCATACAGAAGAAACATCCAACACTATTGAAATGCGACAACCAACACTATTGAAATTGGTTAAGAATCCAATATTTCATGAAAGAATAAAGCACATTGAAACTTCATGCCATTTCATTCAAGACCATGTTCAAAATCAAGAGATCCAGCTCCAGTACATTCCCATAGACAAACGGGTTGCAGACATTTTTACAAAGGCACTTGCATGTATCAAGTTTGAATTGTTTTGCAATTCTTTTTGTTTACCAAATAATGTAATAAGGGGGGATGTTAGGAATATTTTATTCCATTATTTTAATATTATTAGGTCATGCATCTTTAGATGATTAGGTCATCCATTTTTAGATGGGTTATTATTTTAATATTCATTGCATGTAATGATCTCCTAAATTAGGAGTATCGATCTTCCAATTTGTAACCCTAAAGCATAGTTGAGAAAATCTGCAAAAAAACCCGATTTTGCCGATTTTTCCCGATTCACAGGCTAGCAGATTTTTTGCTCATCTTGCCGATTTTTTCCCGATAAATTCTGATATGCATAAAAAAAAAAAAATTCCAATGAAAAATTGCATTTTCTTTGGTTTTTTCAATAAAAAAAGCCGATTTTTTCCCCGATTTTTTGCCGATTTCGATTCTTTGCCGATTTTTAAACCAACCGATTTACTACCCGATTCCGATTTTCTCAACTATGCCCCAAAGCATGTAATAAATAGGCTTATGCCTTAATGAATGAATTGATTCGCTTTGCTACCAGATCAGGACTCCCGATTCTTTGGCAATTTTCTGAAAAATCCAAGTCCCAATCCCGAGTGATTCGCCGAAGCCAACTCGGAATCAGAATCTGAAAAAATCGGAAATGATTGCTGATTTTCTCTACTATGATGTGTAATGTTAACTGAAATATTAGCTATGAACGGACAACTCATAAAGTGATTCATCAAATGACATGTAAATGTAAGTCAAATGCATGTCAAATGTAATTTAAGAAAATGATAAGTTGTTAGGTAGTTGGAGGATGCAACTACTTTTAAGTTGTATAAATAAGACCCTTCCATCATTCATTCATGTTGTTATTGTGGTTGTTGGCATTGAAGAGTGGTTAGAAGTGGTTAGCATGGAAGGAAGGGTTAACTGGGGTTGAAGTCATAAAGCAAAATGAGAAGTGTCGACATGAGTTGCCAACATGGGTTGCCTTACAAGTGATGCCACACAAGTGATATCGTACAAGAGACATTATACAAGTCATTGTCGTACAAGTGACTATTGTCATTGTCGTACAGACAAGGGTTGTACTAAATTGTTATACAAGTGGAAAGATAAGTCTATAATTGAAGGATAGCAGTCTGGAACAGAATAGGCTTTCCTATTTGTAGAATGAGTTGCCTGAATGTTGTTGCAGTCCGTTTGTGTGTTGTTCCAATCCGTCTAGGTTTTGTTTCAAGCAGTCTGATATATGTTGTGTGCATAGTGTATGCATTGTAATTGTAAATTATTTGCATTGTATATTTGTTCATTTAAGTGGAAATGGAATTATGTTGCAGTATGTTGTATTCAATTTCTACATCCTGGCGTCGTTGCCTATATGAAGTTGGGTGAATCCTGGTGACATGGAGTTGTGACGAGCAAATCAGTTGGGAAGGTGCACTATGGTAGTGATAGAATAATTACCATGCAGCCAATGAAGTAGATGAAGATGCAGACTTGTTTGTTGACGTTAACGAAGGTCTGACGCATGAAGTAGACGTGAAAGTGGATACGCAACCAGATATGCAAGCGGACACGCACGGAGGAGATGTGCAAGGATTTATGTGCGAAGAGTTGCATGATGGTTGCAGAGAGTTGCTTGTCGGTGGCAAAGAGTTGCATGATGGTCACAGAGAGTTGCATGTCGGTGGCGAAGAGTTGCATGTTGACAGCGAAGAGTTGTAGGCCAGCAAAAGAAAATTGTATGCCAATGGTGATGAATCACAAGATGACAATAGAGAGTTACCTAAAAATGCTGGTGAATCACAAGATGACAATGTAGAGTTACCTAACAATGGTGTAGAATTACATGATGGTGAGTTACGCGGTTGTGAGGAATTGCATGACGGCAAAGTACATAGGATGTTGGAGGAATTACAAATTGATGTACACAATGGTGGGCAAGACGGGAGTCTTACATCAGTGCAAATGCAAGATGGCATGTTCAACAATGCACAAGATGGGAGTTTGGCACTAGAGCAACTGTAGGTTGGTGTGGTCAATGTGAGGGGGACAAGAGTCTGACATTGGAGCAATTGCAAGTTGGCACATTTCATGGTGCGCGGGACAGGAGTGTGGCACAAGAGCAATTGCGGTGTGGTGCGCCTGATGATGTGCATGAAGGAGAACCATGTGAACAACCATTGCCAATGTCAACAAAGACCAATTTTGGCATATCGTGTGTCCGATGTTTCATGGAGGAGAAACAAAAGACCTAGTCAAACATGGGAAAATCTGCCTCGCGATGTGGAAAGCAAATGGAGGAGGTTATTCCCTACGACATTTCATGGAATCACAATGGACTGGTACTGTTGGTTACGAATCTGCCATGAGGAAAGGATTTTGTGTTAACGCGCCCAGATTCGTCCACCAGATTGAAAGGCCGGAAGGAAGGAATGCCTTCCGTGCCAATCTCCGGAGAAGGCCGGCTTCCTGTGGGGTTTTATGGTTTAAGATGAGAGTGCAGGAAAGAGATAAAAATGCGGAAAGAATTTACAGATGTGATTGGAGTTGGGTGGGGGGAACTAACAGTACAGCAACACATCAATCACCACTACTTACTGCATCATAAATACAAAGCATAACCAGAAACTGCCAAATCTAAGTATACTTTTTATATAAAGAAGTGTACGCACAACTACAATGGCTCCCTAACAGACATTCCCTACAAGGAACTAACAGTACGGCAACGCATCAATCACCACTACGGACAACAACATGAATACAAAAAGTAACCAAGAAATGTCAGATCCAAGTATGTGTGTTATGCAGAGAATTTGTACGCACAGCTACAATGGTCCCCTAACAGACATTCCCTCCAAGGAACTAACAGTACGACGACGCATCAATCACCACTACGGACTGCAACATAAACATAACACACAACTGAAGGAACTGCTACCTAATTTATTCTATGTATCCTCTGATCTATGAAGTCCAGGAGTACTTGGCCACCAAATGCTGAAGTTCGAATCAACAAGCCATGACACAAGAAATATGACAAAAGAGAGGCAGCATAAAAAATAAAAGTAGTAGAACAGAGCCAGGCATATACTTTATATTAAGAAGCAGAAGCACAGCTACAATGGTTCCCTAACAGACATTCCCCTTCCACCACCTTACAATGAAAATGTGGTGGGTATTTATAGCCCGAGTCCCTCCCGTTACATTAATGGGCACAAAGTCCCAGTCAAACATTAGCTGACAAAAGCAGCCGCGGAACTGCTGATGCTGACCTTTGTCGGGCAGGACTGTACCTGCAGCATGGTCTCCCTGGAGGCTGTACAGATACGTGGCAGCGCGTTAGGTAGAACTTCTCATCGGCAGGAATGCGGGTAGTGGAGCAGGTAGAACCTCCAATCAGCTTTAAATGAGGCAACTGGCATAAGTAGTGCAGCCCATGCTTGTCCTTTTGCTCGGCACGTCTTGGCTCGGATCCCAAAGTTGGACACTTGTCGGATGATGCTGCTTGACACGTGTCTGCCTTGAAAGGCAGTTTATCCAACTTCGCCCAGGATCTGAGCGCCATCGGGTTGCGCAGGCAGAAAACAACGCAGTCGGGAAGGCCTTCATGCCTTGGGTGCATTTCTGAGTTTATTCCCCTACTGCGCACCTGTCAAAGGGCGCACTCCGACTTCGCTGCGAAGTCGGGTTGCGCACAGGTGAAAGCTGATTTCTGCCGCCGTACGGACTTCGCCTCGAAAGGGGCGCACCCGACTTCGCTGCGAAGTCGGATTGCGCCCCAAGACTTAGTCATTTTTCCTGCCAGCCTGCTACAAGGTGCGCCCAGAAAGCAGGGCGCACTCCGACTTAGCTGCGAAGTCGGGTTGCGCCCGTAATACTTGTTCTTCTGGTTGATTCTGTCGCACCGCGCACTTTGCACTCCCCGCTGCGCTCCAACCGGAGGGCGCACTCCGACTTCGCTGCGAAGTCGGACTGCGCCCTGGCACTTAGCCATTTTTCAGGGCAACTGCCGTCAAATTTGAGATCTGACTGAGGGGCTCAAGAGAAAGAGGGAAGAATGAGAATGTAGGGAAGAGAGAGAAAGGGGGAGAAGAGGAAGGGGAAAGAGAGGAAGAGGGAAAGGGAAGAGCAGCTCTCTTACAAAAACTGAAAACATTGCACCCCGTGCAAAATGTGGCAACATTTCTGGCGGCTCGCGGGGTGTCGAGCTCGCCTCGGCGCAAAGAATCCATGCCTTCATCCATTGGGTGCAGAGGAACTTACTTCCCCTCGCCTTCCGCTGCTCCAGCCGTTCTCCTCGCGGCAACTGTTCTTCAGATCCACTTCCGGCAATCGCCTCCTCAGATTCGCCTTCCGAATGCTCTCCAGCGCTGGCTTTTGCCTCGCAGATGCGCTTGTATGCGGCCTGGGCTTGGCCCCAGGCTTCTGCTTCGAATGGTCTGCGGTCAGCAACTTCTTCTAATGCTGCGTGGAATGCAGCGACCGCGTGCAGGTCGATGGTGAGGTATCTTTTTCCCAGCTCCTGGAAGTAGGAGCTGATCCTGCAAAGACTTGGACACCATCTCGGGTGACCCGACTTTCTTGAATTGGCTCGGTCCAGCTATCGATTTCAGCCAGTATCCGCCTCAAAGGACAGCCAATTCTTTTTCACCTGCTCATGGGTGAGAAACTCACCATTCTCAACATAGCCCCGGCACCCTAGTTCAGAGAGAGCGTGAAGGGGAGCCATACAAATGTCTCTTTCATGTTCGAATGCATCCAACATTCGTCTGGCAACTCTCACCTCTTCTGCTTTCTTAAAATATTTATGCAAGGTTACCCTTGCATCTGCCCATTCTGCAGCGAATGAGGACATGGGGGAGAATTGGAGGCCATCGCGCTCGTGTTCTTGAAGTTTTATCGCCAGGTCCAGCCATTGCTTCGCCTGGCGTTCGGCCTCCTCTACCACAGGCTTTCCCTGGGCAGAAACTTCTTGGATCCTGGATGCGAAATCCAGGACCGACATGGCTTTACACATGTGGGGCTTGCATCCCCGCAGCAGATCAGCCCGCATCTCCTTAACTTTGCTCTTTGAAAAGACCGTCGCTTGAGATGCTTTCTCTGCAGATTGCGATTGCGCCTGTTTCAAAGACTCCTGGAGCTGAGAAATCTGCTCCAGGGCTGCCTGCTTTTCCGTTGCGGCTTCTTGCTGAGAAGCGGCCAGCTGGGCTTTTAATTCATCTATTTCTCGTTGCGCCGATTCCAGCTGCTCAGTGGACCTAGACAGGTCCTCTTCAAGCTGTCTTGTCTTGTCCTGCAACCGGAAAAGCTCTTCCCGTTCCTCCAGATTTTTGACAAGGAGATTATCCGCTTTACGAAGGATTCCCTGAATCTCGTATTGCGGGTGAATATCGTCAAAGCTCTTCTCCTTTGTCTGGAGCTCGTAGTCCGCCCTGGTCATTTCCCGGAGAGGCTTCTTCACTTTTGGAGTTATCTTTTCTGTCTTGAGCACTCTCCTCTCGAAGTCAAACTTGGTGCGCTTTATCGGGGCGGCTATCTCTTCAGGTCTCCTCCGCTTCAAGTTTTGGAGGAAAGAGATAGGATATTCTACGGCTCTTGTTGCCAGAGGCAAATCATCCGTGTTCTGGAGATCGTCCATGAAGTCCGGTTCCCCCAGCCTAGGGTTCTGTTGTGACGTCTCTCCTGCGAGCAAGGAAATAGGAGGAACTGGAAGGACTTTGGAAGGAGCGGCCGCTTTTGAGGGCGACCGGGAAGTGGAGAGCGGAGCGGTTGATGCTGGAAGGGTTTCAAGCGGCTGAGGCGATGGATGCAGCGGTGAACGCGCGGCTTCAGCACTAACCACAGGTGAAGGGTTTGGGGTTTGACTCAGGGATAGGAAGGCGTTGGGGTCCTGAGCAAACTGGTCGAAAGAATGGGGGCCGCTAGAAGGGTGTGGAGATGGGGAGGAAGATGCGGCCATGACTTGCTCGGATTGAGCGGGAGATGGAGTCGGGGTAGGGCCAGATGAGATCAGAGGGAGCGGGGCAGCGAACGTACCTGCGGGCTCCGCCTGAGCCGATGCCGGATGAATGTCCGCGGTTCTGGTTCCGGCGGCTGGCTCAAGACTATCCAGAGAAACAACCTCTGGAGCGGCTGGACGCGGCCGCGGCTCTGCGATCGATCGCCGCGACCGTCGAGCTAGGGTCGCTTGACTTTCTCAACTCTCTTCCTCCTTTTCTTTTCTGGAGCAATGGCTGGTTCGGAAGAAGGAGATGAAGTAGGTGCAGCGGGCGCTGATGTTCCCACGGTAAACTTGTACCGGGTTTGACTTGCGTAAGACCCGCCGCGGCCGGTCCGCTCGCTGGCGGCGCTGGCGTCTTTTGTGCTCGAGGAGTCACCTCGGGCGTTGACTTGACTGATTTTTTCGCCTTTTCGGCGCCACCTTGGAAGCAACAGCCGCATTGGGTCCACTTGGATATCTCGTTGGCCCGCACTGGCAGTTGCAAAAGTGTACAACTGCTGGGAGGAAGATCCCCCTTATAACCCTCGAAGGGACCTCGGGGAACGTAATCTCGGAATGCGAAAGGCCGCCACCGTCAATGTGCTGGTCATATAGAGCTGAAAAATCATCATCAACGGCCAGATTCCTCCTGATGGATTTATCGTGCCGCGTGCGGCACCTCATCTTCCAAGATTCAACAACTTTTTCTTTTGGCCAGTTAAGGCCTCGCTAGCTTGGTGATGAGTTTCTTGAATCCCGGAGAGGTGAACTTGTGGTCCGAGTTTCGCTCGGGGTCATATGCTACCTCCTCGCAAGAAAACTCCTGCCACGGAGGCCATGCTTCCATCGAGTCAATCTCCCAGTCGAGGTCAACATGGACCACATCGCATCTGTCTTCGATTATATCCGCCCGGGGCAGATATGTGCAAACTTTCCCCTTATCCCGAATGGGTCGTACTTCCAGCGCTGCGGCAGCAGAATCAAGGCCAATGTCAAAGAGCTCCCGCTCGAGATAGACATGCTTGTCCTATCTCTCGATATCTCGACGTTCGCCCGGAAAGAGGATATTGAAAGATATGGCCCTTTTTCTTTCCCCGGCCGAACTCCTCTTCAACGTAATCCATCTGCCGCGCAACCTCCATCCCAAACTGATGATCCGTGCACCAGTAGGGCAGCAGATGAGGCTTGCCCTTGAATCCGTAGATTCTGACCACAATCCCCTGCGTCAGTCTAAAAACGTCCCCGAGCTTGTGATTCAACAAATAGTTCGTCATTTCCTGCGGGGGGCGAGGGATCTCACCATCGTTGAAGACTGACATGACCAAGCCCAGAAAGTTGAAGTTGAACTTGTAGTAAGACCCTTTCCGGTATAGGTCATCCGTCCAGTCATAGACGGGCTGTGGCTCTCCCTTCTCATTTACCTTCTTCGAGTTAGGGATCGGCATCCGGGAGTGCAAATGATACAAACATAGCCAAGCCAAGAAGGAACCGAATCGAAATTCAGTTGATTGCTTTTTCGGAGCTTCACCAGTCGGAGTGAATGGCGTATGCAAGCCAGTCCGCCTGATCAAAGAAGATAGGGCGCTTCCCACTTCTCTGCGCTGCCGGTTCATAAGATTCTCCGCATAGGAGACATTCTGCCAGCGCTAGCTGGTACGGCTGTACCAGCTCGTCAGAGTCGCAGCCGAGGACCCACGCCAGGATGGTGTATATGTATTTACTTTGAAACCTCTCCAGGGGTATGGGGCCGGTTGGCCATTGTCCAGCTGCGAGCGGGGCGTTCAGCTCTGAATTGAGGAAATCCCTCATCCTTTTTGTATGCGTAAAGCGCCCCGCTTGCTCGCCAAGATTTATCTTTCTGACAATCGTGCTGGAGTCATACTCCAACCCTGGGGCGAAGGCCGGCTGGACAGTCTCTTTGCGAAGTGCGAACAAGGGTTTACCGCTGGAGTTGCAAATTTGCCGGGTAGCTGGTCTGTAATGTCTGACAATTAGGTCTACCAGCTCCGGGCATTGATGGACAGGAGGGCACAAGAACCGGAAAAGGTTCGACTTGTACGCCGCCCCGAAATGGTGAGAGGGCGAAACTTTGTCAGCCCAATTTTCCACATTTATCCGCAGCTTAGTAAGGCTCATGGAAAACGAGCCGTCCTTGTACCCCGACAGGTAATTAACCGGTGGTGGTGGGGCTTGCCCACGCTGTACTTTCTTTGGCCGGGATTTTGACTTTTGATCCTGCGGCGTCTCACTCCTGAAAACACTTGACTGCGGTAAATCCCCCAGTTCGCGCCCTTCGCTGGATTGCGCTGGCATTGGCAACTTTCCTTTGTCCATCCCTCCGAAACAACAATAATTACGACTTCTGGACGTCTGCACAAGATTTCGCAGTCACAGGAATAATCTGCACGATTTGGCATGTCTGGGTGCAACAGACCCCCTTTTCTAGATAATGACAGCGTCATTAATGGTGCGCAGGAGGGGGTAGGTCGGCCGGCTAGTGAAGGCGTTATGTTTTTTGGTGGCCGCACAGGAGAACGTCTTGAAAGATGTACCCTGGTTACCGCGCCATGCTTCCTTGATTGCGTTTTCCTTGAAGGTTGCGCAATCATTAAATTTGACTTTGAACGCCGCGCCATGGCTGACGTCACTGCCGCAATCTGGGCACACTGCTCAAGAAAAACCCTTTGGTTCGGAAACCCAACTCTGCACCGCCGCAATGCGCCCTGGGCCCACGCTTGGAGTATTAAAATTTTTTTTTTTTTTTTATTTTTTTTAAACCATCCAAGTCGCGCCTAGAAACAGGGCGAATCGGATTGCCCAATTGGGTGGATTCGCCCAAATTGGGGGATCCGATTCGCGCGCATGGACTTCGCCCCAAAATTGGGCGCAATTCGAACTAACACTTGCTTTAATTTTGTTGCCGCATTTCTTTTCCAACTGCGCCCTTTGGCTGGGCGCAACCGGACCTTGCGATTTTTCGACGAGGCTTCGGGCCCACTTAGGATTATTTGCCTTTTGTGATGGGCCACTCGAGCTGCGCCCGAAAACGGGGCGCGCTCGGACTTCGCCCGAAGATCGGGCGCACTTCGCGCGAAAGCCGGGTGTATTCGGACTTCGCGCGCGAAGTCAGACTTCGCTCCAAAATCGAGCGCAGTCCGAACACTTAACTCTCTTCGCAGCTTCTGCTCTCCAACCGCGCCCTTTGGCCGGTGCGCAGCCCGACTTCGCTGCGAAGTCGGGTAGCGCACCGCCACTTAGCCGTTTTTTCTGCTTTCTCAGGCAGCTCCCATCTACGAACTTCGCCCTTCCTGAGGGGCGACACCAGACTTCGCTGCGAAGTCTGTGTCTTCTCCCTTTGTCCTACTTGGGCTCAAACAAATGGAAAAACTGAAAGCCGGAAAACTGTACATGCTGAAAAGTAAAATGCATAAGGGAAATTTGTACAAAGAAGGGCCCATTGGGCACCTTCAACAGCGGTAAATTTTTAAGTGGAACCCGTTAACGGGAATAGGTAGGAGCTGACCCTCCATATCCCGAAGTATGTAAGCATTGAGCTGGTTCACCCGGCAATCTGATAAGGGCCCTCCCGCAGGGCATCGAACTTCCCGTGGTTGCCCGGCTTCGCCTTAAATGAGTCCCACTTCAGCACCAGGTCCCCGATTTTAAAAACTCGAGCAATGGTGCCTTTCGCAAACCAGCCTTGAGTGGCTTCAACATGCTTGGTGAAGGCCTGGTATGCTTTTTCTCTCGTCTTCTTCCAACCGCGAAGTTGGCACAGTCCGTCATCCACCGGGTCTCCACCGCTCCCGTCTTCGTCCAACATCCATAGGGCAGGGATTTCAATGTGAGCCGGCATGACAGCCTCTTTACCATAGACGAGCGCATAAGGGGACGTTCCGATGGATTTCTTGAATGAAACTCTGTCCGCCCACAGCGCCCGGTTCAGGAGTGAATGCCAAGTCCGCTTGTTCCTGTCAATGGTCCTTCTGATGATCTTCAAGAGGTTCTTGTTAGTAGACTCAGCAAGGCCATTCCCTCGCGGGTAGTAATTAGAAGACATTTTGTGATAAATGCCAAGTTTGCCGGTGTACTCCGTGAGTACAGCGCTCGCGAACCCCGGACCATTGTCCGTTACAATTGACTCGGAACCCCGAAGCGGGTAATCAGGCTTTCAAGGAACCCGATGACCGTTTCTTGGTCCGCGTTTTTGGTCGGGATCGCCTCTGCCCACCGTGTGAAGTAATCGGTGGCCGTAAGAATAAACTTGTGTCCGGCAGAGGAACTAGGCGAAATCACCCCAATGAAGTCTAGACCCCATTCCTGGAACGGAGTCTCGGCCTGAATCGGTTGAAGGGGCAGGGGTGCTTTTCTGTTTCTACAAGGAAACCTCCGGCATTGATCACACTTGGAACAGACCGCATAAGCGTCTGTAAATAGAGTGGGCCAATAGTACCCGGCTCTAATTATTTTCAAGGCCGTAGGCCTTGCATAATGATGACCTCCAGGCATCCCGGAATGAAAATCTCCGAGGACCCTGGACTGGTCTGATTTCATGACGCACCGCAACAGGATGCCGTCAATATTTTTGAAGTAAAGCCCCTCGGGGCGAAGAGTGTACTTGAGTGCACCTAGCCGAAATCTCCTTCGTTGTGAGGCGTTCGAGTGATCTGGACATCTTCCGGTGCGGAAATATCTCACCAGCTCATCTCGTCCAATCACTCTCCTCCGATAAGGAGTTGGCTAGGTAGATGCTTGTCGCCGTGTCCTCCCACTTACAAAGCGGAGATGCCGGCTACGGCGCTTCGGGCCAGCTCCCCGACACAAGGCTCGGCCCTCGATAAGCTTGGTGGGCCGCACTTCGATGTCGAACTCCCGGATTTTTGCAATCCATCCTCGCTCTCTTGTGACCCGGCTCTCCTTGTATGATGAAGCTTCGAACGTCCGGGTGAATCACAAAGACAGTCGTTTTGCTCCGGGAGACAAAATGCCTGAACTTTCGGAGGGATTTCATGACCGCGTGAACCCGCCGCTCTATAAAGTTGTACTTTTCTTCATGCGGCTGAATCACTTGGCTCAGGAACGCTATGGGGCGCTCCTCGCCATCGTCTCCCTTCTGAGTTAGGACTGCGGCGTAACTTTCCGGTTCTCCCACCGCATAGAGGATGAAGTCCTTGGAGTAGTCCGGGTTTATCAACACCGGAGCTTGCGCAATTCGAGCCTTGATTTCCTCGAAGGCTTGCTCTCTCTCATCAGTCCATTCGTAAGTTGTATCTTTTTTCAGCAGTTCGGCCATAGGCTTGATCACCTGTGCGAAGTCCGGGATGAACTTCCGCACGAAGTTAATCTGGCCGAAGAAGGACTGCAGCCCTTTTTTATCGATTGGGGCTGGCAAGCGAAGGAGGGCTTCTGCTCTGTCAGGGTCAATGGCGAGGCCTTTCTCGGAGATGACATGTCCCAACAGCCTACCTTCTTTTACCGCGAAGACAGACTTCTTCGGGTTTATAGAAATGCCGAATTCTCGACACCTCTCAAATATTTGCCGCAGTGGGAAACATGATCCCCTCTTTGGTGAGAGAAAACAGTCATGTCATCAAGGTAGATGACAATGATCTTATTGAGCAGCTTCTCGAAGGCCGGGTCCATGGCCCTTTGGAATGTGGCACCAGACATTGGATAAGCCGAAAGGCATGCGCCGATAGGCGAACGTCCCCCATTTGGTGGTGAACGCCGTTTTATGCTCGGTCCTCATCCCCGACCCAAATCTGGTTGTAGCCGGAAAATCCATCTAGAAGTGAGAATCTCTCGGGCTCCAGAGAACGATGTGTAGAATTTGATCAATTTGGGGAAGCGGATAGTGGTCCTTGAGGGAGGCCCGATTCAGGTTTCTGAAGTCGACACGTAGACGGATGTCGCCATTCTTCTTCCTCACGAGCACCAAATTCGCGACCCAGGATGAATGTTTGATGGGGTAGATGATTTTGGCCTCCAAGGATCTTCAAGAGTCTCGCTTTCATCATGGCCTCAATTTTCGGATTTACGGCCTCTGCTTCTGTCGGAATGGCTTGGCGCCATCCTCTAGCTCAATGGTATGCTGGATTACATCTCTGTCATACCCCTTCAAATCCTCGTAGCACCAGGCCACGATGTCGGGGAACTCTCGGCACGATGATCCGATCTCGCTCAGTTCCTCCGAGTGCGCCTCGTCCCGACCTTGATAGTTTTACCAGGTTCAAGTTCCAGTGTCGGCATATCGCTTCGGGTCTACTTTGATCCTATGAGATATAGCTCGTCATTCTGATCAAATAGACTCTCCAATGTAATCAGTCCTTTTGGGACATGATTATTTTTCAATTGTATCAACCCCTCATATTGCTCGTCATCAGGGTCTCTACTCTCGATTGAACCTGCTTCATTTACCAAAAATGTGACGATCTGCTCGTCACAATCGAACACCTGCCAGTGGGTGTCCTTATCAGGCACAGAAGGCTTGTAAATAGTGCGAACCGGCTTCGGTTTCTGGACAACGTCGTCAGCCGGAACGTACCGGCTCCAACGAGACGCCGTAATGTCGGCGTGTTTGTTTTTCTCACGCGATATCGCCTTGACATTCAACGAGTCAAACGACTCCATCGAGTCCCACACCCGGTTGCGGGACGCCTTGAGATAGTGCTTTTTGGAGGCGCACTTGTTCGTAACCCGGTGACACACCAGCCTCCGAATCTCCAAAGATCTCGCAGGTGTTTAATCCCCAACCTCTCCGCCTTTCGCAAACCCAAGCACAGGGCTTCGTACTCCGCCGAGTTATTAGTGCAACTCCATGCCAACCTGTAGGTATAGTCCTTCTGGATCCCGGTCGGAGAAACCAGAAGCACCCCTGCACCGGCGCCATTTTTGCATCGCGCGCCGTCAAAGAAAAGCTTCCACAACTTCTCAGGTGCAGGTCCCACTTCCTTTTCAGCTGACTTGTCAAGCCTCTCGGGCTGTACAACGGTGTAACAGCCCTGCTCTGTCTCAATTACGGCATTGAAATCCCGCAAAGAGAACTCATCTTCGAGCTGTAGCACTTCGAGGGCTTGCTCCGTCAGCTCTACCGTCACCAGCTTCTTCCTCCGACAACTGGACCATGCAGCCGACTCTTCTCCGGGTATCTTCTCTACTAGGAAGGTGGAAGGCTTCTCATTAAAGATTTTCAGTCTCCTTCCTTTGAAGGGCACTTCCATGTGTGAGTAGTCTAGAGACAGGTACTCGCCTAGCCTTCGCAGTGAACTCCCGGAGAGACACATGCCGAAGTAGGGAGCCAAGTCAACAACCACGACTTCTTGAATGACCACGATGTCGAGAGCCTTATGCAGCCGAATAGGGATGTCCTTTATGACACCAACTGTCTTGACAGGGGTGCCGTCTAATTGCAGCACGCCTTGGCTGCTCCTTGTGTACTCCATCCCGATCTCGTCGCAGACGGCTTTCGGCATAACAGTCGTGGAAGCGCCAGAGTCCACCATACAGTTGTGTACTATGTGCCCTTGCATCCGTAAAGACAGATAGAAGGGAGGCGGTCTGTTCTTCCCAGTGGCTGAGACTGTCGGAGGTTGAACCAGGACAGCGGGCCGTATCTCGCTTGCCGTTCTTCATGTTTTTCGGAGATTCCCCGCAGCAGATCCACCCCCGGCCCGGGAGCGTAAGAGCATCGTACATGCCGATTCTAGCGGGTGTTCTTTTCAACTCGTCTACTATTCTGTAGCCCGAGGTGCTAGCTCCTTCTCGCTTCTTTTGCCGGCTCATACTTCGTCCGAGATCTGCCGGGTGGCCTCAACTCTCTCGTCTCTTGGTCGAGACGGGTACTTCAGCCTTCTCCCCGTGCTTGTTCTTTGGTTTCGACTCGAGGCCGAGGTACGGGAGCTTTAGCCGGAACTCGGAGCTTCCTTGCTATAGGAGGCTTGGCCGGAATAGGGGCTGCCTTTACCGGAGGAGGCTTGGCTGGAGCTTTGTCTTTGGATGCCTTCTCCTGGGCTGTGTAGGGCCACAGCCGCTTGTATGGTGGCAGCCCACCAGGCTGCGCCTTTTCTCTTCTGGCATATACCTGCAAAGGCTTGGCAGCATCTGCAGTTTTCTTTTCTTCCTTGGCGGGCGGCACTAGATTCTCCTCTGGGAGGGCAAAGTTGGCTTC
Organism: Wollemia nobilis; assembly: GCA_028583015.1. Classification (NCBI taxonomy): domain Eukaryota; kingdom Viridiplantae; phylum Streptophyta; class Pinopsida; order Araucariales; family Araucariaceae; genus Wollemia; species Wollemia nobilis. The sequence goes on along the minus strand of JAQPPZ010016681.1, from coordinate 5,610,130 downwards.
GCCGTCCAGGATCATGTAGAGTTCATCGTCCTCTATGGCGCCGCCGGCCAAAGTCCGGATGTAGTGCTCGGTGCAAAGTGTGCAGTCATCCTCCGAATGCGGGTCATTGCACGTAGTGCACCAGTTAACCTGGTCAGAAGGACCAGGTTGGTCTTCTATAGCAGCATTTCTCGGAGGCGGACGCCTCTGCAATTGTTCTGGGGGTCTGTCTTTTGTCGCGCCGGGGCGGATATGGCCTCCTAGGAGCGAGGTCCATCTGGGCCTGCTTCTTCTTCAGAGCGGTCATGTCATTGGACATGGCATGATAACCCGAGGCCAAAGCCCGTACCTCCCGGAGGATTGTATTCCGAATGTTATTGTCGGGAGGCGGCAATCGTGCCGGTGGAGGCAATGCGGCTAATGGAGGAGGATTGGAATAAGGTGCGTATCGCGGGGGAGCAGGGAGTGCCGGAAAATGCGGAGGAGGAGGAGGCGGGTGAGGATAATGCATTTGCGGCGGGCCGTAAGGAGTTACGACCGGCGCCGGATTCCATTGCTGCTGGGGTTGCTGCCCTGATGTGGACGGCGCACCACCAGAAGCTGACGGATACTGGGATCTGGGGAAGTCGGGATGAATGGGTTCCTGCACCTTGGACGGGAGTCCGCCGATGGAAATGATATCCGCTTCAGCTTGTCGGGCAGCTTCGTACAGAGCAGAAACGAGTCTATTCTGGCAATCTTCAGCAGCAGGCATATGTCTGAGTTGAAGGATCTCAGGTAGTAGTGAGCAGCCATGCCAGCCGAAGGCCGAAGTTCACGAGGTACCCGTTTCCAGGATCTCGCAAACCTCGATGTTAAAGTCGACACCTCCTCTTGAGGGTGTCTCTAGATACTTTGGAACTGATGCAGCAAAGAAGTAGGGTCGGCAGACTCGTTGCATCCTTTCACGAGCCTTCCGGCGAGTCAGGGCCACCCCCGTGATAGATCCCTCTGGCAGCGATCTCCACAAGTAGAGAAGCTTTCCCCTTAGGGAAAGGGCCAGCAGACGGGTCTTCACACTCTCGTCAGTAATGGAGTGCAATGCAGCCAGGGCAAGGATGTCCTGGATGTGCTCGTACGCCGTCTTGCCGTAGCCGTCGTACGTAGGGATGGACTTTAAGGCAGCAGGGGGCACAGCTTGCCGTCCGACCAGGGCCAAGGGTCCCGTAGAGTCCACCACCGGGAAGAGATCATCATCATTCTCGCCGCTGGGCAACCATTTCTTCTTCTTCTCCTCCGTCGGTTGTATACTCGAGTGTCGGTACCTTCCGAGGATGTAGATTCCTCTTCTTCCTCGGCCTCTTCTATTTCGTTCTCGCCTCCTCCGACCTCGGCTTCGGCTTCTTCTTGGATTTCAGCCTCGGCTTCGTCGACACGAGCTTGTTGATCACCCAGCCACTGACAATTTCGCCTCGAGCGTTGATGTCTAGTTCGTAAAAGGCAGGCGGGTTTCTCGGATCCCTTGCTCGCCACCTTCTCGTTTGCATGAAGGTGCTAGGACCGGTCTTTCGGACTCAGAGGATATGTTCGTGCAGAGTCGCCAGGTGTTCTGATTTTGAACAGCAATGAAGCGAACACCGGTGCTTCGATTCTGTTTGGGGGTGGGAAACTTCCTTGGCCCACCGAGTGCTCAGAATGAACTGTCAGCCCGAGTGAACACGAGCCTGAGTTTTTTCAAATGTGGGACTCCGGGTCCCACCGGCGTGCCAGAGAAACTGTTGGTTACGAATCTGCCATGAGGAAAGGATTTTGTGTTAACGCGCCCGCATTCGCCCACCGCATTGAAAGGCCGGAAGGAAGGAATGCCTTCCGTGCCAATCTCCGGAGAAGGCCGGCTTCCCGTGGGGTTTTATGGTTTAAGATGAGAGTGTAGGAAAGAGATAAAAATGCGGAAAGAATTTACAGATGTGATTGGAGTTGGGTGGGGGAACTAACAGTACAGACAACACATCAATCACCACTACTTACCGCATCATAAATACAAAGCATAACCAGAAACTGCCAAATCTAAGTATACTTTTTATATAAAGAAGTGTACGCACAACTACAATGGCTCCCTAATGGACATTCCCTACAAGGAACTAACAGTACGACGGCAGCGCATCAATCACCACTACGGACAGTAACATAAATACAAAAAGTAACCAAGAAATGTCAGATCCAAGTATGTGTGTTATGCAGAGAATTTGTACGCACAGCTACAATGGTCCCCTAACAGACATTCCCTCCAAGGAACTAACAGTACGGCGACGCATCAATCACCACTACGGACAGCAACATAAACATAACACACAACTGAAGGAACTGCTACCTAATTTATTCTATGTATCCTCTGATCTATGAAGTCCAGGAGTACTTGGCCACCAAATGTCTGAAGTGAATCAACAAAGCCATGACACAAGAAATATGACAAAAGAGAGGCAAGGATAAAAAATAAAAGTAGTAGAACAGAGCCGTGCATATACTTTATATTAAGAAGCAGAAGCACAGCTACAATGGTTCCCTAACAGACATTCCCCTTCCACCACTTTACAATGAAAATGTGGTGGGTATTTATAGCCCGAGTCCCTCCCGTTTACATTAATGGGCACAAAGTCCCAGTCAAACATTAGCTGACAAAAGCAGCCGCGGAACCGCTGATGCCGACCTTTGTCGGGCAGGATCGTACCTGCAGCATGGTCTCCCTGAAGGCTGTACGGATACGTGGCAGCGCGTTAGGTAGAACTTCTCATCGGCAGGAATGCGGGTAGCTGAAGCCAGTAGAACCTCCAATCAGCTTTAAATGGGGCAGATGGCATAAGTAGTGCAGCCCATGCTTGTCCTTTTGCTCGGCACGTCTTGGCTCGGATCCCAAAGTTGGACACTTGTCGGATGATGCTGCTTGACACGTGTCTGCCTTCAAAGGCAGTTTATCCAACTTCGCCCAGGATCGGAGCGCCATCGGGTTGCGCAGGTAAAAAACAGCGCAGTCGGGAGGCCATCATGCCTTGGGTGCATTTCTTGAGTTTATTCCCCTATCGCGCACTCGTCAAGGGCGCACCCCGACTTCGCTCGCGAAGTCGGGTTGCGCACAGGTGAAAGCTGATTTCTGCCGCCGTACGGACTTCGCCCTGGAAAGGGGGCGCACTCCGACTTCGCTGCGAAGTCGGATTGCGCCCCAAGACTTAGTCATTTTTCCTGCCAGTCTGCTACAAGGTGCTCCCAAAAAGCAGGGCGCACTCCGACTTCGCTGCGAAGTCGGACTGCGCCCGTAACACTTGTTCTTCTGGCTGATTCTGTCGCACTGCGCACTTTGCACTCCTATTGCGCTCCAACTGGAGGGCGCACTCCGACTTCGCTGCGAAGTCGGATTGCGCCCTGACACTTAGCCATTTTTCAGGGCAACTGCTGTCAATTTTGAGATCTGATTGAGGGGCTCAAAAGAAAGAGGGAAGAATGAGAATGTAGGGAAGAGAGAGAAAGGGGGAGAAGAGGAAGGGGGAAGAGAGGAAGAGGGAAAGGGAAGAGCAGCTCTCTTACAAAAATCGAAAACATTGCACCCCGTGCAAAATGTGGCAACAGTACATAAGATTTCCAAACGGTGAGTACCAGAGTAAGGATGAGTTGTGGGTAGCATTTGTGAAGGAATTTGCTTGTTTCACAATATGATGAGGTCATTGCTAAATTTTATAGAATGGAACAAGGTGAGAAAGAGCTTGTTCGTTCATAAAACTGGAGGTTGAGTGGGTTGTTGTTAACCCATCTAGAGGAAGAGCCATCAAATGCATTGAAGAAGAGGTGGTTCGTAGGACATCTTCCTATGTACCAGAGGAAGATCAAGGTGGTTCCTTCGACGTCATATCCAAAGGCCTTGGAGCAAGCTTTGAACCTAGAAAGTGATGCAAAAACATCATTCAGTGTTGGGGTCATCTAAATGTAGACCAAAGTGACCCGAAGATGACAATGATTCTAATATTGAGAGTGATTCTGACAATGATAGTGATGATTTTGAGAATGAGAGTAGTTCATTGTTCAAATGTTCGGGTCAAGAAGTTAGTGTAGGAAATGACTTTGAAGAGAAGAACGATGACTCCAAGGATGAGTGTGACTCAAAGAGCGCAATATCATTGTTGCAGGAATGTTTAGCACAAAGGGCGATTGTACCAAAGGGAAATGCCACTGGTAATGCGGTTTGTGACAATCGCCAGAGTACTAGAAGACAAAATTGAGTATGATACTAAGGGCAAACCCATTGTACAATGTTGACGATGCCATTTGTGGGGGCATTTCGCTCGTGAATGTCAAAGTGTTGCGAGTCAAGATGAACTAGTGACGCATACAGAGTTTCAAGCACCGAAGAAGAGTCACAGCCCTAGCCGGGAAGCAGAGGAGGTGAATTTGATGAACTTAATTCCAATAAAAGAGGTGAACTTGATTTCAATTGATGAGGCAGAAATCCAATAGATAGTTGAAGCTGCGAGGAAGAAGTTGCAGAAGTGGTTGATGTAGATGGCAAAGTGATGCAGACAACAAGGTGAGAGATATAGAAGAGAGAGATTGTTTGGCATCTAACCATCTAGAGCAAGGCCATCCGAAAGTGCCAATGTCGTACAATGAGCTACCGTACAAAGAGTTGTCATATAGAGAGCTATCATACAAAGAGTTGTCGTACAGAGAGTTGTCATACAAAGAGTTGTCATACAGAGAACTACCATCCAAAAAGTTGTCGTACAATGAGTTTCCATACAAGGAGCTGTCATACAGAGAGTTGTCGTACAATTAGCTATTTAATAGAGAGTTGCCATATAGAGAGTTGTCGTACAATGAGCTACCATACAAAGAGTTGTATAGTGGACAGCTCAAACCGTCAAGACTCAAGGCAGGTTGTCTAGTTGGCGTTAGCAGTACAGTGGTGGGTCGTTCAAACCAGGAAGTTAGTCATTTGAGACCAAGGGATGTTTGCCACAAGCTAAAGCAGGGTTGTTAAAATCCAAGAAGTAATTCAGAGCTGAGGGGAAGTTGTTTAAGTGGGTTGAGCGAAGGCTACCAAAGTGTAGACGAGGAGAAAAATTAGTTCAGACAATGAAGGCTTCATTGGTTTTGTTGTAGAAGTATGGGCAGAACAATACCAGAACTAGGTCGTCTAACTTGGCGTTGTGTAGAATCATCGGGAGAGAGGTGATGTAGGTCATATGGGTTGCTTCCTATGGAGTTGTTAAGCAGTCTTACCGTCATTCCTAATTGTCCTCCAAGGTTGGAATACCACCACCGTGCTACATGGGACTTAGAATACGAAAGGAATGATAATCAGATCATTCCAAGCTGCAAGGATCTCAAGTGTTAACAAAACACCACATTCAACCAAAACAAGAATCTGAAAGCAAATTGATAGCATAAGCTTATAAATGGATATGCAAAACAATGAGCAACAATATCATATATTATACATGAATAATGAACTTCCTCTTCTCTACAATACTCAATGAGTACAATGAAGGTGCCTTGCTTATATAGGCAAGGATGATCAACCATAGCGGTAGGATCAAGCTAAGGACAAATATCCACCGTACAAAAGGAATAAGTGATATGGTCCATAGATCTATAACCACTATGGGAGAAAGAATATCAACCCTCCAAATGTCACCCCTAGGAATAGTCAAGCCTAAAAATATCCCCATAATATCTAAGAAATAAATATGTAACATCTCATAATATCTGTAATGTCCCCTTCTAATCAGCTAGTGGGAGCACATAGAGACTAGCCTATACACGGGTTCCCGTAGGCTATGTCATATGGATGAGAGCCTTTGGAGATATTTGAGACAGCTTTTGGATTCTTAGAGCTCAGTTTTGGTGGTCGTTCGGGGTCAAACGGAGCTAGGATGCTGGAATTGCTATTTTTAGCAGTGTCGGGTTTTAGGGTTTCTTGCCGAGCGGACAGGGGGATGTTGTTCTACAACGAAATGGGTATCCAGAACAGGTTTCAGTTGGTCAATCGGAGTTTCATAAGGCAGAGTTTTTAAAGCGCAAAGCTTGGCTTTATTAAGTGAATTATTAAATTCATTTTATAAAGTTAAAACTTTATATTATAATTAAAGGGAAAGAAATATGTTTATCCCACATTGAGCGCGCAAAAAAGAGTTTGCCAAGGAGGAGCCTATTTATTCGGTGGCTTGGTCTCATTTCAGACATTCTGGTTTATGTTATTTCTTCTCTTGGAGATTAAGGCCGACGGCTGATATTTCTTCATCGAAAGGGACGGAAACCCCAATCGATAACCCGACGGACGAAACCCCGAAGGACAGATCGGTTCCATTTCAGGGATCGACAGTGTGCAGATTGTTGAAGTTCTGAGGACGGAAACCCTCGGTATTGGAGAAGGGAGCTGGACGAAAACCCAGTTCTTGGCTGGTGAATTCACTCAAGATTCACGCTTATGTGATTCAATCAAAGATTCAGAGGTTTATAGTCCATCAGTTGGAGATAATAGCAAATTGGTATGTTTATAATGATATTCTGAAGACATTTATCCATCTGGAATTTCTAAACATTGTTGTTAATTTGCTGATATGAATTAATAAGCTATTTTGATTATGGGTTCTGCATAAAAATCGATTATTCAGTGTTAAATCCATCTGGGTATCATTGCATGTTGTTGTTATTGGCTTCTTTCATTTGGGTATTATTGCATGTTCAAATTAATCCATAGTTATTGCAAAAACACCAAACACAGAACAGGGCAGCTCATTACAGTGGTATCAGAGCTGGTTTTTCCTGCCAGCCTGTTCAGGGTTTCATTGCGAATTTTGTGAAGTCTTCTATCGAAGACAAAATTCTCAGGTTTGATTTGGTGGAAATAATTCTTTGTCTGAAATTATATTGCTTGAAAATTTGCGGAGTATAGAAGATTAGCGAAGTTAGGGTTTGGTTGCCGTTTTCAAATCTAGGGTTTCCAGTTTCTGGGTATTGGTGATTTGAATACCCATTTGGTTGATTTGGGCTTTAAGAGTTCTGGGTATTGTTAATTCAGAGCTCAGGCTATTCTGCCAGCCTGTGGAAGCCTAATTAAATTTCAGATTCATGGAGTCTTATAATGATTGGTCTAGGAGACAACGTGATTGGGATAGGACTCAGAGTGAGATACAAAAATCCATCAGTCAATTAACTGCAATGATGCAAATTTCTCTACCTTCAGTTTTTCCTCAGGATAAGGTTGATTTTTCATTCATAAAGTTGCCGAAGAAAGTTGGAGTTGAACAAAATACTTTACAAGATCCTAAAATTGCAGCTAATATTGCGGCTAATAAAGTTGAGCTCGCTGTCCCAAAAAGTTGGAAAAGCAGTTGACAGTAGCTATGTCACCTAAGTCAGCACCTATGGTTCCCTCTAAGGCTAAGGTTGAGCATCACACATCCAATAACAGAAAACAGATTCAATCTGCAGAACATTTCAGTAAAAGAATGGATGTAAGTTGTAAGCTCTATGCTTTGGGGAAACAACTTGAGTCCCAAAAATTGTCAAAAGATGTTCTTCTTGATAGTCTAAAGGAAATGGATACATGTCTAGTTGAACTAGATCAATCTGATCGTGAGGTTTTGAATTGGGCAGCGAAAGTACCTATAGTTGCATTAGGCCAGCATTGGATTATGAGACATGCAGACAGGGACGTGAGACTTGCAGTCACCTCTTGTCTCAGTGAGATCATAAGGATTACAGCTCCGGAAGCACCCTACAATGACGACATCATGAAGGAGGGATTACAGCTGATGGTTGACAGTTTTCATGGTTTGAATAACATCAGGGACCGATCCTATGGTAAGAAGGTTAGAATTTTGGAAGTGATGGCAAAAATTAGAATATATGTCTTTTTGCTTGATTTAGATTGTGCTGATCTTAGTCTCCAGATGTTTCGACATTTTATGGCTTCTATCAGTGAAGATCATGAAGACATTATATCCTCTTACATGCAAACCATCATGGTACGCATCATTGAGGAAAGTGATGACTTTACCCAGCCCATCTTGCCCAAGTTGATGGCTGTTTTGAGGCAAGGACAGATTACCTCTTCAGCTGCACGTAAATTAGTTGACAATGTTTCCAAGCAGTGTGAGAAGAAGCTGAAACCTCTCTTGGTACAGGAGGAACAGGAGAAGGAAAAGAGACCGAGTGACTTACAGATGCCAGGACTACCTCTCAAAAGCAAGAATCAGTTGAGAAGAGAACAGCGTTGCTTCACTTGCCAAGAAGAGTGGTCACTTGGACATATATGTGGGCCCATAACCCACAAGTCCCAGGACAACTATAGTACCGAGGGTAATGACAGGACAACAGTTGTGGAATTGCTTCCAGAGCAATCCAGTGAGGTCTGTGAGACCTTGGACATAAGGTATGATGAGCCTTGCATTTTTCCTGGCAACAGTTCATTGTTGCATGGTGTTTTTTTCATGGTGAAGACTCCAAATTTGATGAGGAGATCGATGTCGATGAAGATGTCTCCTGGTTAAAGTTAGAAACAGAACAGACCAGCAAGTGGTTGGATGGTGGCTTTCCTGATGAGTTGGAGAGTTATGCTGATGAAGTAAATGAGAAGATTGATAGAGACAAATTTCCTTTTGATCAGGGTGCTGACCTGAACATTCAGACTGCTGAAATTCAAAATATAAACATGCCACCTCTTCAAGAAACTTGTGTGGAAGTACAGGAGGGCAAAATTGATGAAGATGAAGTTAATTCATCTTGTGGATCTCATTTTGGTGAGGGGCATAATGAATTTCGTGATAGTGGTGAGATCATAGAGCATGCTGATTTTGACATTGTTAAATCAGCAGCTGGTGAGGATGTGCATGCAGTTGATAATTCTTGGGTTGAGCATGAGTCAGTCCTAACTTCAGTGCACGAAGTTGGAGAGTGTAGTGTCAAAAGGAATGCTGATTCTGATCATTATGCCAAAGATGGTAAATCAGAAACTTTATTGTGTGCTGCTGATCACAATCCAGAACTTGATACAATGCAAAGTTGGAAGGATAAGTTGCAGGTTACAGAAGAGAAGATTGTCCAAACATTAACCCATTTGGATAGCACACACAACTTTGTTGAATATCTTCTGTGGACAGCTCAGCTCAAAGATAGGCAGATAGGGTTGATTGATGTCTCCTCTGTTGAAAGCGTGCAAACTATTAAGGTAGAAACTATCAAGCATGCTTTGGAGAAAATAAAATCTGATTACTTGCAATTGTTATCTGATAGGGATTTGGCTATCCAAACTGCAGAAAAGATGTACCAAGAACTCACCAAAAAGGAGAAGATAATTAACAAACTTAACCTTGAGTTAAGTTTTGTTCACAAAGAAGAAAATTGGTCAACTGTTACAACCACTCAGAAGGAACAGCCCGAGTATGATGCTGATGCAGGTTCATTTCCTTGTGTTATGATTGGCGAAACATCTCCTGACTTCTGTGTGCAGAATGTTGAGAGTTGTAGCACAGGTGATTGTATAGACCCTTCCATGGAACCAGTTGGTGAAGTTCAGATGGACTGTATAGTGAGGTATGCTCATAGTTTTTCTTTCAGTCCACATGTTGATGATTTGACCATGTCATATATGAATGGGAAGAAGGGTTGGTATAAGGAGTTATATGTATCACCTTGGCATGAGGTGCTCTTCCCTATAGTGGTAGAATCAGTTTCTTGTTGGGTTCCTCGTTTGTCAGTCCAGAATGGGTTCTCCGTTGAGCTGCAGAATAATTCAGTTGTAGTCAGAGTGGCACAGCAGAAATTATCAAATTTCGGGAATGACAAAATCCCTATTTGGCTATGGGATCCAGGAATTCCTCTGAGGGATGGATTGTTTTATAGAGTGGCAGAGCTCGACAGAGTTACCGGGGCCGGTTGTATCGGTTTGGTGACAGAGCTTGACAGTGTTTTCAGTTTCTGGGATGACAGTTCAGGGCAGTGTCTTCATCATGAGACATTCTTCAGATTTATTTGGGATCCTGGCATACAGATCATATTGCTTGAGGACAAGCAATATTTGGGAAGGGCGGACTGTAATGTCCCCTTCTAATCAGCTAGTGGGAGCACATAGAGACTAGCCTATACACGGGTTCCCGTAGGCTATGTCATATGGATGAGAGCCTTTGGAGATATTTGAGACAGCTTTTGGATTCTTAGAGCTCAGTTTTGGTGGTCGTTCGGGGTCAAACGGAGCTAGGATGCTGGAATTGCTATTTTTAGCAGTGTCGGGTTTTAGGGTTTCTTGCCGAGCGGACAGGGGGATGTTGTTCTACAACGAAATGGGTATCCGGAACGAGGTTTCAGTTGGTCAATCGGAGTTTCATAAGGCAGAGTTTTTAAAGCGCAAAGCTTGGCTTTATTAAGTGAATTATTAAATTCATTTTATAAAGTTAAAACTTTATATTATAATTAAAGGGAAAGAAATATGTTTATCCCACATTGAGCGCGCAAAAAAGAGTTTGCCAAGGAGGAGCCTATTTATTCGGTGGCTTGGTCTCATTTCAGACATTCTGGTTTATGTTATTTCTTCTCTTGGAGATTAAGGCCGACGGCTGATATTTCTTCATCGAAAGGGACGGAAACCCCAATCGATAACCCGACGGACGAAACCCCGAAGGACAGATCGGTTCCATTTCAGGGATCGACAGTGTGCAGATTGTTGAAGTTCTGCTTAAAAATTGATTATTCAGTGTTAAATCCATATTGGTATCATTGCATGTTGTTGTTATTGGCTTCTTTCATTTGGGTATTATTGCATGTTCAAATTAATCCATAGTTATTGCAAAAACACCAATCCAAAACAGGGCAGCCCATTACATATCTAAATAAAATAAATGAAATATCCACACATAAGTGGGTGGAGAAAATACATGGAATAACTAAATAAAAGGAAATAAATAACCAAGGTGAACATGAGCTAAGGTAAACAACCTCCTCTAACAGAATATTCATGGTCAAGTCTACTTTCAAAACCTAACAAACTACAAGGTTTCAAACTCTTGTTCCTCCTATTTGTAATATTCATACCTGACACCATTTAGTACTTGTCATAAAAGTTAATATTTAGAAGTGCATGTCTTAAACAAAATGCACCAAACACTTTTCTCTTTGAATATAACATGCTTACGTAAGCTCCAATTGTCTTTTCACAACATAAAGCTAATTCTTATGATCACAACTTTAAATCACTTCCAAGAAAGCAATGGTTGGACATTTAGAGAACTAGAGAACAAGGATTTTCATTCACCTGCTCTTCTGTAAATATCTTGAAGGCAAGAAGAGTTAGAAATCTGAAAAAATGTACATCTTCTATGCCATTTTCCTGCATGAGAAATAAAGAGCATAGCCTCATCAAGGGAATCATAAAAAAATATTGATTTTGCATGCAATGTTAAGAATTTAGATAAAATTCCATCCAATTATACAAGGGAATAAAGCAAGCAATTTTTTACAAATAATTAAAGGCTACGCATATAATGTTTATCTTTTTCCACTGAATGCATAATTGAAGAAAATGCAGCACTTACACACCAAAACTGTTTTACAAATATGCATATCAAGAATATGCTTATACTTTGATCAGCATTATCATCTTTATCACTACAAACAATACCAGAACTATTTAGTCAATTCAACATCATTGCCACATATAGTTGATGACAGTACAATCTACAAAACTTGTAGAACTGATGACAATCCCATATATTCCTTTACAATTTAAATAAATTCATAGCATTGCATCTCAAAGATTTAAGAAAAATCCATACACATTTGTTTCTTTGCAAATGACATGCAATATGTGGCCAGGCCTATCGTAGCCCTTTGTTTCTCCAGTCATGAGGGCCTCACTCACATTGCACCTCCAAATTTAAGCTGATCTAAATTTTGCAGATACTCGTATCTATGATAAGCCAAACAAAGATGTACTCTTTCACTTCACTAGGATTCTAGCTGGACAGTGGGTTGATTATTTATTGTTATGTATATCCAGAATTTGTGCTCCTTAAACTTCCTCCTCTGCAGTTCCTGGCTAGCTGCTAGGGACAAAAAACGCTGGAGAATTGGAGCAAGATAAGTGGACTCAACAAACTTCTACAATGAAAATATAAACTCAGGGAATTAACTGAGAGTATCAAGCACTTTGTATGTAGATGGTTTCACATAAGAAGAAATGTGATCCACAGAAAAAATACTATTAGAACAACTGCCCCTTTACATCGAGAACATAATTTTCTAAGAGTTACATTCAAACTCAACATGCAAATGTAGCAGTTACTAGCGTACAAAATAATATTAAATATTAAAAGAAACTAGAAATGCTAACACTGAATATGATACAACATATAATAAGTAAATACAGAAGTGACATTATAATGCTAGCCATTTCCTCCTTGTTTAGGGGTCACTATCCTTGATTTCCTTCTTGGAAATTGTCCTTACTGTATCCTATGAGTTCCACGAAATATGAGAAAGTAGCTGCTTGAATAGCAAATCTTTTTCTTTATTCACAAAGTTTCCAAAAGGCAAATGTGAGTTCATCCAAGATCCACTAAATTCTAGCTTCTATATTATTAAGTTTGCTTTCATGAATATCATCAACAGGAACTTATCAAACAGTGATGTAGGCAGTTTATATGGAACTTCCTGTATGCTGTTTATTTCTACATACTAAGCTCTAACCATTCTATTTTTATTTAGCTGTTCTTGCTCCCTAATTTCTAGTTGATCTCCCAGTCATGGATTACTTCTAAAGATAAGGGCAGAAAGTTGGATATGTTAAATAATAAGCCTTTTTTCTACCCTTAGTTGGGAGGATATGTTGAATGAAGGTATAACGTACCTTGGGGAAAAAGGAAGTCTTGTGGACATAAAAGTGAACTATTCATTAGAATGTTTCTGCTAATGAAATATCGTTCATCATAGCAGGACATGGAAAACACAAAGTGTGATCTTCATAAGGATCCCACCATAGCAATTTAATGGATGGCCTCATCACCACCTCCCACCACTACAATTAGAACTAACCATAAAAGAGGTAACAATTTCATTAACATAATTCTTGAGTGGAATGCATTTCATCCTAAATAAATAAAGCTACACCTGTATATTGTGCTGTCTTTATAAATCTAGGTGCTGGATTGGTAAAATCTAGGTCCGTTATTTTATAAAAAATAGAAATTGAGGCTGAAATTTCATCAATGTATTCAAGTGGTAGCAGAAGTAGAAGGGTAAATGAAATTTTGGAAAGCATAGAAAAGGAGATTTACATGAAATAAAGACGTTTGTTTTTTGCATCCCAAAATTATTCAGTTATAACCATACAAATTGGACTTGAGATAACTCAGCAAGCTGCAACACGAGTTAACTTGGCTCTAAAAGCAGCAAACCAACCTAATGCTCAGCAATAACTTGGATAAGAGTTGGCCAAATGCTGACTCAAACCACCTAACTCAAACTAACTGTGAACTTTCATAAGCAGTTTTGATGCCAATTTCAAAATTAGCTGGAAACTTGGTAATAACTGGGAAAGATTTATGCTCGAATTCAAGAATCTCAAACCATTGGGAAGAATATTTTGATTGGTAACTAACAGGAAGTGCATTAAGCACCTCTCAAATTACTATATTGAAGATAAGATAAATTTCTCAAACAATGAAAGAGACAAAATTGAATACAGCATCTCATGCGGATATAGTATCAGATACAGATGAGATGAGTTTCCATGACCCCGTAATATGGATATGCCATTATAGAAAGCATATCATTTTATTTATTAAAAAAAATACATAACCAAAAAATTTAAAAATGTTTACACAAATATAAGTTTTAAACAGGTTGTTTTCATTAATTAAGAAGAGGATTGTTTTGTGTATTAAATAAAAAACATAATGTATATATATTTATATATATATATTAATTTCATGTTGTGGATACAACTCTAGACACACCTAGGCCATCTTTGGATGTATAACATGTGGACCACATAGAGAATCTATTCAGATATATCTGGATATGGTATCCATGTATTCAGATACGGCATCTGACAAGTATCATATCCATATCCGATATCCAGATACAGGTATCCAGGCTGGAGGTGTGTCCAATACAGTGACTGTATATGTGTGTGTGCGAGAGAGAGAGAATGGTTTCTTAGCATGTTCTGTTCCTGCCAAGATATTCCACATAATAATTGATTACAATATGGGCACAGCATTTTTATAAAACCAAACTAGAGGGACGAATGTGAGGCACCATGCCTATCATATCCATAAGTTGTAACTATTAAGTCACCGATGTATGGTGAATGTTATCCATGGCAAAATCTATTTTATTATTACTAAGAGAGAACTTACAGTGAAAAAATTTACAAATCTGATCAATATAACTAAATACATGATGTTCCGTCAGGAACCACTGTTCATGGGAATGTGGAACTTTAATATTCAAAAAGCACGCTTACTATTTTAACACTTAATTAGGAGATGCCTTTATTATGGATGACTTTTTATCATTTGCCTTTATGATTACTAATTTTACCCTACCCTCCCCCCTCAAAAAAAAAAACCTAAATAATAAAGAGGTTTCGTTTAACCCCACACACAAATCTGAATTTACAAAACTTCACTTTGCACCATGATTTTGTAAGCACATCTACCACCTATTGATTTCTCAAGCAATGCTTCAACTCCACAATGAGATATGTGAGCAAAAGCTGGACTTAATGATAATTTGTATTGAAATGTATTCTTCTAGAGTGCTGGAAACAGTATTTCTTTCCAATCTTCATAGCACTTTGATTCTTAGTCCATAACATAGTAGTTCCTATTGATGCAAATCCAAGGCATGCCAATAATTGACTAAACCATACAATCAATCTGATGGAAGCAAAGGCTGCACTGCATTGTGTCTCAATAGAGGACATGGCTATGACCTCCTACTTCTTACTACTACAACTGTCAACATATGACTGTTATTCCATACAAAAGTGCACAGCATAACCTGTAACTGTTGGTTACGAATCTGCCACTAGGAAAGGATTTTAGGTCTTTTGCGCCCTAGATTCGCCCAGCAGATTGAAAGGCCGGAAGGAAGGGATGCCTTCCGTGCCAATCTCCGGAGAAGGCCGGCTCCTATACTAATCTACTTTGATTTTTTAGATAAAAGTGTTGGAAAGAGATAAAAATGCAGAAAGAAATGAAAATATCATGTGTTTCAGTTGGGAAAGAACAAGCAACACGATCACAAATTAGCATCCAAACCAACAACAATCAAAACAAAACATGTAACAGAAACTGCTATTGCGATTCTATCCTATGTATCCTTCATTCAGTATTCCAGGTCTACTTAATTGCCAATGCTGTGATCCAGGATTCAGAATGACAGCAATCAGAAAAATAAATGACACGATGCAGAAATACTTGCAGAAGGCAGCATAAAAGAAAGAGACAAGAAGCAGAGCCAAGGATGCTTTGTATTAAAAGAAGTGTTCTGTCACAGCAGAGCTCTCTAGCAATATGTTCCCCCCTGATTACAATGAATTGAACTGCTATTTATAGCAGAATTTTCCCCCCATTACATTGACATTTTCCCCCCAAAACTGGCGGGGCAATCGAAACTTGACCCCTGTCAGATGGCAGAGTATCCCTGGGATTCTGCCTCTTTGCGTTTACAGGTGCTCTGAAAGGGCGTAGTAGTTGAAACCTCATATCCCATTGATGCGGCTGGTACGGCTTGCCCTTTGCAGGCTCTCCGGGGACCTGACATGGTCATGTTGATGGGATGGGGGAAGAGATTTGCACTCACGTGCCATGGATGTGCTTTAAAAGCTCACCTACCCCGTACTCCGAAGTATACTTTCAACTTCGCCAGGAGGGGCTCAGATCCCGAAATTATGCTCGCTTTTTACCTTGGGAGGTGTTCTCTGCCTTAGCAGCTCTAAAAACTGGGGGGAATCCGGCTTTTAAAACTCTCTACTGATCTCTGTCGGAGGTCGCTGAAAAATGAAGAGATGCTCAGAATCGCTGAATAGCGACGGCGATCTCGGGAGTTGGGGCTGGGAGCGACCTCGGGCACAAGCTGGCAAGCGCTCAAAAATTGAGCGATCTTGAGAAATCCTGGTCAGCGACGGCGATCTCGGGCGGACTCCTTGCTGCAAATCGCTGAAAACCTGCAGCGCTGCTGGGAAAGGTGGGCGGCGACAACGATCGCGGGAGCAGGGACACTTAGACATTTTTCTTTGTTTTGCTTCCCTTCCTGTCGTCGAAAAATCGCGCGACGTCGGGCGTCGCCGAGCGGCGACGGCGATCGCGGTCACGAGCATCTTCCTTCGTCGGGCGCTAAAAGCGTTGTGGCGACGGCGATTGGAGGCACGGCGACACTTAGCCGATTTTTAGCCTCCTTTGTGCAGCTCTTGGTCGCTGAAAAGTAGTGCGACGACGGGCGTCGTTGGGAAGCGACGGCGATCCCGGTCATCGACACTTAGACATTTTTAAACTTTGCCCCGGATCGCTCAAACTATGCGCGTCGCTAGGGATCGCTCAGCAGCGACGGCGATCGCGGGCACACCCAACACTTAGCAAGTTTTCAAGCCCTTTTGCTGCTGCTCTTGGTCGCCGAAACGGCCCGCGCTGCCAGGAATCGCCCGAAAGCGACGACGATCGCGGGCATGGGCCAACACTTAGAAAATTTTTACATTTTTCTTTCAAACAATGCATCCAAATCTGAAGATTGCTCTGGAAACTGGAAACTGAACAAACTGAAAATAGAACATAACAATCTGGAAAATGAACTGAGGAAGGAGGGAGGCAATGACCTGCTCGAAATTTTCAAAATTCTTTTACCCCTAGCAAAATGTGGCAACATTCCTGGCGGCTCGCGGGGTATCGAGCTCGCCTCGATGCAAGGACCCATGCCTTTATCCTTTGGGCCCAGAGTCATCCCCGGTCCCTGCTTCTTCTTGCTGCAGGCCTTGGTCTTGCTGCTCTTCCTTCTGTTGCTCCTCCTTCTCGGGATCATCTTCACCTGATTGATTTTCAATGTCCTCCTCGGACTCCTCTTCGGACGGCTCCTCTTCTTCTTCTGGATCTTGCTCCGGATTAATCTCCCCAGAGTCAAGGCGGCCTTGGATTCGTTCGAAAGTGTCCTGAACCTGAGCCCAGGCATTCTCTGAGAAGGGCTCCATACCGCGAATATCGCTCGCCAAATGCCTGAAGGTTTCCACCTGGAGCATATCAATCTGTTCAACCTTCTGGCTCAAGTCAAGCAGGCAGGAGCGAATCAGGCAAAACCTGGAGGTGAGCTCTGTCACTTGTTCCTCTTGAACTGGGTCCGCCCACCCATCAATGTCCGAAGTATCATCGGCAAAGGCATCCCATGCCGGCCGCAGTGCTTCCTTTGGGAGGCAGTCGCCATTGTTATCTGTAAAGCTCGGGAATCCGAGCGAGGAGAGAGTCAGAAAGGGGGCCAGGCATATATCCTGCTCCTTTTCCAGTATGTCCAGCAATGCTCTGGCCCTCTGAATTTTTCCAAATCTTTCAAAGAATGTATGCAAGGTTGCCCTTGCAGCTGCCCAATCACAGGCAACGGAATCTGTAGGGGGAATTTGGAGGTTCCGGCGCTCAAGGGTCCCTGCCTTGACAGCCAGATCGAGCCAGCGGTCTGCTTCTCGCTCTGCCTCCTCCACCAGAGGCTTACCCTCGGCGGATACTTCTTTTACCCGGGTGATGAATGTGAGAACCAAAAGGGACTTAGAGGCCCGGGGTCTGAAGTTCTTCAACAGTCGGGTGCGGATTTCCTTGATGTGGTCCTTGGAGAATGTCTCCACCTGTACAACCCTCTCCTCCAGCTGTTGTTGAGCCTGCTGAAGCTGGCCCTGAAGTTCGGCTATCCGGTGCTCTGCAGCCTCCTTCTGTTCTGTCGCCTCCTTTTCCAAGGCTGCAACCTGTTGCTTCAGCTGCTGGCACTCCTTCTCAGAGTTATCCAACTGGGCCTGCATTCTTGCCATGCCCTCTTCCAGTTTGATTTTTTCATTTTCTAGCTCGTAGTAGCACTCCTTCAACTGGAAGTGCTTCAGGCGCAGCGTATCGGTTCCATCATGAAGAGCCAGCGCCTCATTCTCGAAGCTGACCTCATTCAAGTCTTTGGTTTTGCTTCGATACTCATAATCTTCAGGGGTCATATCCTTCAGAGGCTTCTTAACTTTTGGAACCCTCTTTTCCTTGTACAACAACATGTTGTTGAAGTCAAATCTGGAGCGCTTCTCCACTTCAGCAATCTCCTCACCCCTTCTCTTCATCGCGTTCTGCGCCCATCTGTTGGAGGTACGCTTAGCCTGAGTTGCCACAGGCTGGTTCTCCATTATTTGAATTAAATCTGCCTCTCCGAAGAGAGGCCTGGCCAAAGGCAAACCCTGCTGCGACATGTATTCCTCCGCGAACAGGTAAGGGGAAATAGCAGTCTGATGCTCTTCTGCTCTCGGGGATGACTCAGTCTGAGCGGCGGAGGCAGACGGGTTTTTCGGGTTTTCAGGCGGGTTTACAGATGATGTGCCGGCTGCGGGGGAAAGGCGTGGAGATTGCGGCGGATTTGAGGCAGCGGCGCCTGGTAGGGTTTCTTCTAGGGTTTGGGGAATTTCAGGCTCTATGGAAGAATGGCCAGGCTGGGACTCTTCAGCGACGAAATGTTGGGCTTCCTCAATGAGGGGGTGAGATGCGGCAAGGGAAAGGGTGGCTGCTGCTCCGCTAACCAAGGGAATGGCAGCGGGGACGGGTACAGCAGCAGAGGACTGAGGCGCCGCAGATACTGACTCAGAAGTTTGAAAGAATAGAGAATGCGTACCTGCGAGCTCCGCCTGAGCTGGTGTGTCGAAGAGTTGGGTCATCCACTGATCCACCGTTGACGGGGATGTGTCCTCCTTTATGGTCGCGACCTCCGAGGTTCTGATCTTCTTTTGAGGTGGAGTATCCTCGGACTGCGGGACAGCTTCCTTCACGGGTGCAGCCCTTTGCCCTTTTGACTTTTCTGTTTTTCTCTTCCTTTTGAGAGGGGCAACCTCTTCTTCTTGGGCGTTGGGCGATGGGCTGACGGTTCTCTTCGAAGCTTTGGGGGTTTTTATCGTCAGCTTGATCTGTTGCTTCCTCTGGGGTGCCGGGGACGCCTGCGTCGCTTGGGCTTGCGTTGCTTGGGCCACGTGCGGGGCTACCTCTTGCCTGGATGGCGCTGCTCCGGCTGGCTGTTTTTCAGAAGATTGCCGCATCTTGGGCTCTACAGCCTGTCTTACTTGTACTCCACTGCTGGACCCTTCACCACGTGATTGCAACTGTTTGGGTGGGGCCTGCCCCTTTTGTAGGCGTTGAGAGCCTTGGGGCACAATATGCCGGAACACAATGGGCTGCCACGTGGCATAGTGTTTATCGTAGAGCGTGGAGAATGTGTCGTCATTGGCCAAGTCCTTTTCGGATTTTTCCTTCCTAGTACGGACGCGCATTATCCACCACTCTGATATCTTTTCGGGTTTCCACCCTCTTCCTTGTAGTCTAGCTTGCAACTTCTTGTACGTTTTTGTATCTGGCCTGTGTTCCTTGTTGTGGACAGGATCAAATTCGGCCTCTACGAAGTAGAAGTCGTGCCACGGAGGGAAAGACTGCATGTCTTCAATATTCCACTCCAAATCTCTTCCCGACGGGTTGTTGCGCTCGTCCATGATTTCCTTGCGGGGACAGACATGGAAGTCCTGTACACCTGTAAAATCCCTCACTATGTCGAGGGGATCGTACTTCCATCTCTGGGGCAGCTCGACCAAGCCGAAGCTCAAGAGCGTGGCATTCAGATACTGATGTTGTCCATTGATGCCGACCTCAATCCCTGCCCAGGTGATTGGATAATCGAACAGATGTCCCTTTTTTCTCCCCTGGCCATACTTCTGATCGGCGTAGTCCATCTGCCGTGATGCCTCCAAGGCAAATTGGTACTCTGTGGTATAATACGGCAGCAAGAAGGGTTTTCCCGTGAACCCGAAAATTCTTATCACGAACCCCTGCGTCAACCGGAAAGTGTCGCCAAAATCCTGGCTGCTTACTTGTTCTCTCATCGAACGCGGGACGCGCGGGCAGGTACCGTGGAGAAGGGCTAGGGCTGGGCCCAAGAAGGACAGATTGAACTTATAATAAGACTCCTCCTTCAGCAGCACCTTGGTCCACTTGTAAACTGGAAGTTGCGCACCATTCTTATCTTTGCGCTGCACTGGGAGTGACTTTATGTGGCTGCTCATGTGAAACAAGAATAACCACGCCAGGGCCGAACAGTATCTGAAGCTTTCGCTCGCCCCGCTTTTCAACTCCTGCAGTTGCAAGTGAATCCCTCGGGCCACGCAGTCTGCCCAGTCGAAGAAGACCGGCTTGGTTTTGTCAGTCATAGCCTTGGGGTCATAGAATTCCCCTCGCAGGATGCATTCGGCAAGAGCGATTTGGTAGGGAAAGACCATCGCGTCTGTGCCCATGCCCAGAACCCAGGCCAACATGGTATAAATGCTAGAACTCTTGAAATCGCTCAGAGGCCTAGGCTGCTTCGGCCATTGCCGGGGTGGAAGGGGCTCATGGAGCTGAGAATCCACAAACCTCCGCATATTCGGATTATCTGAGTATCTGTTCGTCTGTTCGCCAAGATTGATATTTCTGATAGTGTAATCCTTGTCTAGCGCTAGACTTGGTGCGAAGGCCATCCTCACAGTCTCTGGGAAAATCGAGAACAAGACGGTGCCCTCATGGTCGCAGACCTGCCTGGTGTTTGGTTTGTAATACTCAACAATTGCTGCCACCAGTTCAGGGCAATGATGCACCTGCGGGCACAAGAACCGGTACAGGTGGGAGTGATAAGCAGCGGCGTAGGGGTTCGAAGGTGAAATCTTCTCTCGCCATTTCTCAATTGTTTGCTGCAGCTGACTGGTGCCCTGTGAGTAAATCCCGTCTCTGAGCTTTATCCAATAATCAATGGGAGGATGGGGAACTGGCTTTGGCGGCGCTGTCCGGGGTTTCTTCTCCTTTTCGGTTCCAGACACCTGGGCTTTCCCCTTATCCTTCCTTTCTCTCTTCTGCCCACTCTCTGGTGTGCTTGAAGCCGCTCGGCCTGCTGCTGCAC
This sequence comes from Wollemia nobilis, assembly GCA_028583015.1. Lineage (NCBI taxonomy): Eukaryota > Viridiplantae > Streptophyta > Pinopsida > Araucariales > Araucariaceae > Wollemia > Wollemia nobilis. Next base: position 5,588,986 of record JAQPPZ010016681.1, on the reverse strand, counting down.
CCTTTTGCCCACTTTCTTTCTTTCCCATGGCGAAGGCGAAATTTAATTCAATTGTTGCTTGACTGCAAGAAGCTCCTGAATTTTTCTCGGTGCAGCTTAGAGCGCGTCGGAGTTTAACTGGTGAAGCGCTTCTGAGAGGTTGTGCTTTTATAGCAGCGAACTTGGGACGGGCCTTTAATGGAGGGCACTTGAATTTAATACCAGGCGCACGGAGTTGGTGGACGTTGATTTTGTTCTCGGGTGGCCATGCATGAAATCTTCCTTGGAGGCGCCAATATTTAAACTTTTACCCTTTGGAGCACGTCCCTTTTGTACAATCATTTTTGGAATCAGTGCAAATCCTCTTTCCTTTGGCACGTTCCTTGAAAAACGGGCCTTAGTCGCCCTTTCCCTTTGGCACACTTTCCTAGGTCGCTGAGTGGAGAGGAATGCGGCCCGCTTTAATTTTGCACATTTTCTCGAAATCGCTCAAAACTTGAGCGATCCCGAGCGCGGGTCGCTTTGGCGAGCGACGGAGGGCTTTAATCCCTGGGAACAATTACTAACTTCTTTGCCATGCTCGATTTCGCTCGCCAATTGGGGTGCGCTTGGGAGAAGATGCATTGGGCGCGCGACGTCGGGCTCATCCATACTTAGAAAGTTTTTGCACTTATTTCGCTCAGATCCCCTTCTCTCGCCCTTGATCGTCGTCGCCGAAAATGATGAGCGATTCCCGGAATCGCTCAAAATTTGAGCGATCTCGGGATCTCTCGAAAACTTAGACAAATTGGCCACCCCTTGCTTGCTCGAAATCGCCGAAAACTTGGTGGCGCTCCCGGGATCGCTCAAAAAATGGGCGATCTCGGGCAACTTTACTTAGCAATTTTCCTTGTGTTCTCCTTAATTCGGCCATCGCTTGGGAGAGATTCTTGCCGTCGCTGAAAAAACAAAGCGATCTCTGGATTTGTCAAATAAGCGAGCGACGACAGGCGAACTCCGTCTTTTGCTCAGTTCTCCAGGACTTTCTTTTTGGCAGGGTAAATAGCTTCTGCATCCACTTGGAATCAAAGACTTCCCAGACCCAGGGATCTGGAGAACAACTTGGCTCAACAGCCTAAAATTAAAACAACTGAAAAGCATATTTACATTCAAGCAAGGAAATAAATTAAAACAGCAGAAAAGAAATTATGTACAGAGGGAACCTCTTGGTGCTTCTCAGTGACGATAGGCTTTCAGATGAAAGCCGTTAACCGGTATCGGGAGGATATGACCCTCCATGTCTCTCAGGACGAATGAATTGAATTGGTTGACCCTGGCAACCTGGAAGGGGCCTTCCCAGAAGGCATCAAACTTATCATGATTACCTGTTTTCTTCTTCCAGGAATCCCATTTCAGCACTAGGTCCCCAATCTTGAAGACCCTGGCAGTAGCCCCTTTTGCGAACCATTTCCGTGTGGTGCCAGCGTGCTTCATAAAAGCCTCATGAGCTTTTTCTCTCTGTTCTTCAAGATGCAACAATTGGGCTAGCCTGGCATCAAGGGGATCCAGGTTGTCCTTTTCATCATCCAGCAACCAGAGTGCGGGCATCTCAATATGGGTAGGCAAAACAGCCTCTTTCCCGTAAACCAGTGCGTATGGGGATGTCCTGATGGACTTCTTGACGGATATGCGGTCTGCCCACAGAGCCTGATCCAGGTACAAGTGCCAGGACCTCTTATTCCTCTCCAGAGTCTTCTTTATAATATTCATCAGGTTCTTATTCGTCGACTCGGCGAGGCCGTTCCCCTGCGGGTAGTAGTTGGAAGAAGCCTTATGGTAAATACTGTATCTGCAAGTAAATTCTATCAGTTTGGCTCCTGTGAACCCTGGACCGTTGTCTGTCACAATCGCCTCTGGGATTCCAAAGCGAGTTATCAAACTTTCCAGGAAGGAGATAATTGTCTCCTGGTCAGCGTGCTTCGTGGGTATAGCTTCGGCCCAGCGGGTGAAGTAATCTGTGGCAGTCAAGATGAACTTGTGCCCTGCAGAGGATTCTGGTGAGATCTTTCCAACAAAGTCTAAGCCCCACTGCTGGAAGGGAACCTCCACTTGAATTGGCTGTAAAGGCATTGGAGCGTTCTTATTCCGACCAGCGAACCTCTGGCATTTCTCACACTTCTGGCAGACTTCTTGCGCATCCGCGAAGATGGTGGGCCAATAATAGCCCGCTTTGATCATCTTTAAGGCCGTAGGCCTTCCTGAAAGGTGTCCTCCCGACATTCCGAAATGGAACTCGTCGAGGACTTTTTGTTTTTCCGTTCCCTTAACACAGCGTAAGAGAACACCATCAATATTTTTGTAAAACAGCCCCTCGGGGCGCAGAACATACTTCAAAGCATTAAGCCTAAACCTCCTTCTTTGTGAGGCAGTGAGCTGATCTGGACATCTCCCTGTGTTGAAGTACCACACTATGTCATCTGTCCAGTCACTCTCCTCTGATAAGGAGTTGGCAAAGTTACCTTCCATCACGGGATCTTCCCACTGACAAGCGGACACCTCGGCAACAGCACTTCTGGCTAATTCCTGGCATAGAGCCCGACCTCGGATTAACTTGGTGGGTCGCACCTCTATGTCGAATTCTTGGATTTTAGCAATCCATCCTGCCCTTTTGTGACCCGGTTCCCCTTGAATAATAAAATTTTTGACATCGGGGTGTATCACAAAAACTGTAATCCGGCTCTGAGAGACAAAGTGCTTAAACTTCTTCAAGGATCTCATGACTGCATGCACTTGTCGCTCAATAAAATTATATCTTTCTTCATGTGGCTGGATTACTTGGCTCAAGAAGGCTATTGGCCGCTCTTCGCCGTCATCTCCTTTCTGGGTCAAGACTGCAACATAGCTCTCAGGTTCCCCGACCGCATAAAGGATGAAATCCTTAGAGTAGTCCGGGTTTATCAACATAGGCGCCTGAGCTATCCTGGCCTTAATCTCTTCAAAGGCCTGCTTTCTTTCTTCAGTCCAGACAAAATCGACATCCTTTTTTAATAGCTCGGCCATAGGTTTGATGACTTGAGCGAAATCAGGCACGAACTTCCTCACGAAGTTGATCTGGCCGAAGAAGGACTGGAGCCCTTTCTTGTCTACTGGAATGGAGAGTTTCAGGAGAGCTTTTGCTCTATCAGGATCAACTGCTAGCCCTCTTTCGGAAATTACATGACCTAGCAGCTTCCCCTCCTTGACGGCGAAGACTGATTTCTTGGGATTGATGGATATGCCGAACTCACGACATCTTTCAAACACTTGTTCCAGATGAGAGGTGTGTTCTTCCCTCTTGTGGGAAAACACGGTCATGTCATCTAAATAAATGACAATGATTTTATTTAGCAGCTCCCGAAATGCAAGGTCCATGGCCCTCTGAAATGTGGCCCCAGCGTTGGATAAGCCGAATGGCATGCGCTGATAGGTGAACGTTCCCCATTTGGTGGTGAACGTCGTCTTGTGCTGGTCCTCGTCTCTAACCCAGATTTGGTTATAGCCAGAAAATCCATCTAGGAGAGAGAACCTCTGAGCTCCTGCGACCACATGAAGAATTTCCAGATTTTTGTATCAGGCTTGTACTTGCATTGTCCAGGTCAGAAAAATTGAATAAAATAATGTTGTTTGCTCAGATTTATATTTTGCTCCAATTCTATTTCATTTCCAGTTATTTCCATGCTTTATAGAGTGTTTATTTATGCACATTTGCAAGCATCAATTATCAAAAAACCAAAAAAAAGAAAAAAACATACTTTGCATTCAAGCATCAGCAAAACAGAAAAACAAAACAAAAATCAGTCAAAAACACATCAGATTTTCAGAGACAAAAATCAGACCAGCAAACAGAGCTGTAACAGGGGTGCACATTTCAACGACATTAGTAGGTCGGCATCAACATGACGACATGACAGCATGGTCTCCAAATGGCACTCTCCAACAAGACAGTAGTTACGTTATGATGGTTCCTCAGCAACTATCGTCGGCAATCATTTGTCTACGTCTACACTCCTAATTGCAACCTTCAACTGGAACTAAAAGACTGCGTATTCCAACCTGGAAACAATATACCTTACCTATGCACAAATCTAATATTCTAACATATTGATATCAACACACAGGCATCCAACACATGAATGGAAAATGGTTTTGTATTGATAATCTGCCAAGATGGCACTTACAGATTACAGCATTGATACTCAAACTCACATATACTCTGTCAATGGCAATGGTTTGTCAATCCCTAAATCTCATTATGGACTATACTCGTATGCCCTCTCCTTTAATATCATCACATGCTCATGCTAGATGTATATGCATATGAAACAAAGGGGGGGGGTCTTATTTTATAGTGCAATCCTAGCCATTGTTGGCAACAGCTTCTAGGACAAGCGGCACATAACTACTTCTCCCTTTCCTACGTACCTACGACATATGCGCCAACTGTTGGAAGTTAAAGTAAAAATTTGTTTTTTACTTTACCTTTATTTACCTTTACCTGGACGACAGATGAGGTGGTCGGCAGACTCCAATGTGGACGGCAAGAGGAAGGACGACAGACAAGAGAATTCACTCCTAAATTCTTCTTTCCTCCCTATTTCTTTTCTATCCTATTTTCTCTCCCTAATTTTCTCCTAAGCTATTTCTGGCTTATTCCTAAGTTATTTAAGGTTGTAATCTAGGCTTTATTGATTAATGAACTTTTTGGAGCTTTACAATTATTCGAGAACCATATTTGGTATCAGAGCCGGACAGGGTCCGAGGTGGGAGCCCGCAACAGGCACGAGACCCGAGGCGGACAAGGGAACCCGCGCCAGGCACGAGACCCGAGGAGCGGATAGAACCAGGTGGACACGTGGCAATCGACGAACACAGGACACGTGGCGAAGAGCGGACAGGAGGCTGACGTGGAACTCAAACGCAGACTCAGAGGATGCGGGACACGTGGCGAGGATCGATTGGACACAAGTGGCAAGGGTGAGTGGCAACAAACGCGCTTACGTGGCGGAGCGTGAGTGGGTGGAGGCTTCAAAAGGGAGGCTTCCGATTGCCCGTAGGCAATCGAAAGAACTATTGCTTGTTAGTTCTTTTAAACCACTAAATAATCCCTACTCTTGTGCATGTGGGATATTATCCCAAAACATTTTTTTTTTGTCTAAGAAATTACAGCAGTCGGAGAACGACTTCGTCGAAGCAAAGCGAATCGTAGCCAGCAAAGGAACGAACCAGATGTGGATTTCACAGTAAAGAATCCTCACCTAGCATTGTTGCAAGAGAAATCGATGCAATTCTGACAGAGTTCGACCAGCGGATCGTGTGCGTTCGTAGCCCCACTCATCGTTGTAGCAGAGAACGTGCAATGGATCTCTGGTTTGATTGGATCGTGCAGTGAATCAGAGTTGTGCAACGGAAGACTGTGTTTAAATTTTTTTCCTTTCTTCTCTGTATTGAATCTCTCAGAAAGAGTTCGTGGTTCTGTTATTGAAGACATCTGACATAATTGGTAAAAGAAACCCGTAAAATTGTTTTTGTATTGAAAGAAACCCCGGAAAAAATTGTATATTATCCTCCTGATACGCCATAGATCTATAAATGGCAGAAATAAATTATTTCTCAGCAAAGGTTTTGGAGGGTACGACATAGAAGATAGGGTTTTAAAATCTTATCCGCGACGGCTGAAGAACTAAGCACATCAGGTGCTTAAGGGATCTCATCCGAGGTGCTAGCCGACTTGGCAAGAGGGCTAGCTTGTAAGGAAGGAGTCAAGGGTTCGACTCCTGCGGGTGTAATTTTTTGTTTCAAAAAGTTTTTTAAAAGCTACAAAGGGAGTAGCTTTATAAGGAAGTGTGACTTCCTTAGCTCACGGCAGGTGAGCTACTGTCGTGGCAAGAGAGCACGCGGTAAGGCCCAAGGGCCATCATAGGTCAAGGGTTCGAAACCCTCTGACCTCACTTCTAAAGTTGATTTTTTTTAAATTATTATATTAAAAAACTATTTATATCATATTTAATAAATTAAAACATAATTGTTTTTAAAAAAAATTTAAGCAATTATTTTTTTTATTAAATAGAAATATAATTTTTTTTTATTATAAAAAGAGGACATTGCCTAGGAGGCAATTCATTGTAAAAGAAAAGTTTTTGATTCAGGGAATCATAAATCTGGTGTAAATAAGCCTAAGAGGCTTAGTTTTGTAAAGGACACAACAAGTCAAATTGTAAAATTGTAACAAGGCATTGATGATAAGACCAAATGGTTGTTATCATGCCTTATGTGCAATTTTAGCATGAGAAGGTGCAGAGAGATTTGATAACAAAGTCAGAGGTTATGGACTCAACATTGTGTTTAGTCAACTTCAAAATGCAGTGATCGCACATCAAAGGCATCCTGACTCAGGGTACGAGGCAGATTTTGAAGACAACTCATTCAGGAGTCAATTTGAACAATCAGAATCAGTACAAGCTGCACCACAAGAATCAGAGTATACACACTACAGTAATTCAGTGGAAATCCTAGAACCAGAATCACCGAAAATCATACAGATAAGTGACGACGAAGAAGAAGTGGCAGATAACTTTGTAAATCAAGAGATAGCATCCCCACATCAAGAGGAACAAGCAGTCAATGATAGAGTAGAACAAGTCAGATTTGACTTAAATTTGTAATCTCTTCCTTCTTCCTTCTTCTTCTTTCCTTCTTTCAGCAAAAGTACTTTATTGTAACCATGAAATAAAGAGAGTTTTTTGGTAACTATGGCCTCACACAATAGCTTACCTATACCAGAATTTAACGGTTATGACTATGAGTATTGGTCTATAAAGATGAAGACCTTGCTCATAGGTAGAGGTTTGTGGGACATCATAGAAGAGGGCTACACAGAACCCTCAGATTGGACAACACTTAGTGCCGCAGACAAGAAAACATGAAAAGAAGAGAAAAAGAGCAACTCATCTGCTCTTTCTCATCTCCAAGCTGCATTGGAGAAAAGCATATTTCCCAGAATTGTTGCTTGTACGATTGCACAAGCTGCATGGAAAGCATTGAGTGATGGATTCCAGGGTAGTAATCAAGTGAAGCAGGTAAGGCTTCAAACATTGAAGTGAGATTTTGAAAATCTCCGAATGAAAGATGATGAAAAAGTCGGTGATTATTGTGTTAGAGTAAAAGCAATTGTAGATAAAATGGTTACACTAGGCGAAGAAATCAAGCTTGAGATAATTGTAACAAAAGTGTTGAGAACACTTACATATAAATGGAACCATATTGCCATAATAATAGAAGAATCCAAAGATATTTCCCTTTTAACATTCGATGCATTGATCGGATCGTTAATGTCACATGAAGAGAGGTTTCCTGAAACTCCTTCAACCAGCTACGGAGGCGATGATAAGGCCTTCACTTCCAATGAAAATAATGGAAGAGGATGGGGAAGAGGTCAAGGTAGAGGCAAGCAAAGAGGTAGAGGCAGAGGCAACTACAGAGGAGGCAATTCCAACAGAGGAGACAACCAGAGAGGAGGCAATTCCAATAGAGGAGGCAACTCATACAGAGGAGGCAACCAACAAAGAGGTGGAAATCAGAATCGAGGTGGAAATCAAGGACAAAGTGGCAATCAAGGGCGAGGAAGTGACAAGTCCAAATCAGCCTGTTTCAACTATGGCAAGCCAGGTCACTTCGCTCGCGACTGCTGGTCAAAATCTTCACAAGCCAACAACAGTCAATATGGAAATTATGGAGAAGAAGATGATGCTTCTAATATTTTTCTGTCATATGGACAATCAGATCAGAATCTAAATGACACATGGATTCTAGATACTGGTTGCTCAAACCATATGAGTGGCAAAGAAAATCTATTTGCTACTCTAGATTCCACTTATAAATCCCAAATCAAATTAGGGGATGACAAAGCATTGCAAGTAGAGGGAATTGGAGCCATGGCGGTTCCAACCAAAGAAGGACTAAAGAAAGTGAGTGACATCTATTACACTCCAAAGCTCCAACACAATCTGCTCAGCGTTGGACAAATGATGGAGAACAATTACAAGCTTGTATTTGATGAAGGACAATGTATTATTTTTGATAAAAATAATTGTAATCGTGTCATCACACAGGTCCCCATGACCAAGAACAGGTTATTCCCTCTCAAATTTGGTGAGCCAGGGGGAGCTCAACTTGCAAATGTAGCCATAACAAATCCAAGTGTGTTGTGGCACTTGCGATATGGTCACCTTAATTCTACTAGCTTGAAATTGCTAACTTCTCAAGCTATGGTGACAGGACTTCCCAAAATCAATGAACAAAAGGAAGTCTGTGAAGGATGTGCTTTGGGAAAGCACTCCAGGTCGAAGTTTCCGAAAGGACAAGCGTGGAGAGCCAGCTATCCACTTCAGTTAGTACATTCGGACATCTGTGGTCCGATGCAAACACAGAGTCTCGAAAACAATTCTTATTTTCTCACTTTCATAGATGACTTCTCTAGGATGTGCTGGATTTATTTCTTAAAGCACAAAGATGAAGCATTTGATTGCTTCATAGATTTCAGAAACAATGTAGAGAATCAAAGTGGGAATTATGTAAAATGTCTTCGGACAGATCGAGGAGGTGAATACTCCTCAAAATAATTCTTGAACTATTGTAAAGCAAGTGGGATCAAAAGGCAATTAACCACTGCCTATACCCCACAACAAAATGGTGTGGCCGAAAGAAAGAACCGCACCATAGTTGAGATGGCGAGATCGATGCTTCAGACAAAGCATCTAACTAATATGTACTGGGCTGATGCTGTAAAAACAAGTGTATATATTCTAAATAGAAGTCCAACTTCTAGTTTAGATGGCATCACTCCTTATGAGGGGTGGTACGGAAAGAAACCAAATGTAAAGCACTTCAAAATTTTTGGTTCTTTAGCATATGCCCACATTCCTGATGAGAAAAGGAAGAAGCTTGATCCCAAAAGTCAAGCTTGTATATTTCTAGGGTATTGTGAGTCTACAAAAGCATATAGACTCTACAATCCCAAGACTCATAAAATTGTACTCTCCAGGGATGTAATTTTTGATGAAGGGGGAGAATGGGGTCATCAAAGAATTTTTGTTGATGATGAGTCCCAAGATGTAAATTCTTCACAGGTATAGCAGATACAACAGGTGTCTCCAAAGAAAAGCAAAGGCACACCACCCCCTCCAAGACCGAGAAGTTCAAGTACATCAACCGCCAGTCCAAGTCCTTCTCCACAGAGATCAGTAAGTTCTTCACCGATGGACATTGACTCTCCATCAAGAGGCAGAAGAACTTTACAACATCATCCTTCCTTTCAGATGCTGGATCAAAATTTTCAAAGAAGATTCACTAGAAGCCAAGCCAGTGAAATGAATTCAGTTCTGCAACAACTTGAGAATTTGCAATTGTATGGGGATGATAACTCCCAAGAACCTAGAGGAGATGAAGTCAATTATGCTTTATTGACTAGTACACAGCTAGAACCAGCTAGCTATGAGAAGGCATGTACTCAAAATGTATGGCAAGAAGCCATGAAAGAGGAAATAACCTCTATAAAAAATAATGATACATGGGAGCTAGTAAAGCTACCCAAAGGTAAAAAATGTGTTGGATGTAAATGGGTCTACAAGACCAAGTACAATGCTGATGGAAGCATTGAGAGGCATAAGGCGAGACTAGTAGCAAAAGGTTTTACTCAAAAATATGGCATTGACTATGAGGAAACTTTTGCTCCTGTTGCAAGACAAGAGACAATCAGATCAGTTCTTTCCTTAGCAGCCCATAAAGGATGGAATGTTCAACACATGGATGTAAAGAGTGCTTTTCTGAATGGATACTTGACAGAAGAGGTTTATGTTCAACAACCTCAAGGTTTCCAAGAACAGGGAAAAGAAAACCTTGTTTACAAATTGAAGAAAGCACTTTATGGCCTCAAGCAAGCACCAAGAGCTTGGTACTCACGCATTGATGGCTATTTCAGCGAGTATGGATTCACAAGAAGCAAAAGTGAACCAACTCTGTACTACCTAAAGCATGGAGTAGACATTCTCATAGTTTGTTTGTATGTGGATGATCTAATATTTATGGGTAGTAACAATAAAATGAATATGGAGTTCAAAAACTCCATGATGAAGCAGTTCGAGATGAAAGATCTTGGTTTAATGCGATACTTCCTAGGCATGGAAGTGCATCAATCAAATAAAGGGATCTTCATATGTCAACACAAGTATGCTCGAGACATGATTAAGAAATTTGCCATGGAGCAGTGCAAATCAGTTGCAACTCCAACTGGACATGGGATCCAATTGAGCAAGGACGATGGAGCATCAAAGGTTGACATGACCACTTACAGAAGCATGGTTGGGAGTCTGATGTTTCTCACCAACACAAGGCCCGATATTCAATATGTTGTTTCTCTAGTTTCAAGGTTTATGGCTAGTCCTTCTGAGTTGCATCTACAAGCAACTAAAAGAATATTGAGATATGTAAAAGGTACATTGGATTTTGGAATCCATTACCAACAATGTAAGTCTGTGAAATTAGTTGGCTTCAGTGATAGTGATTGGGGCAGCAATATAGATGACAGGAAATCTACATCAGGAAATTGTTTTAGTCTAGGATCAGGACTAATTACATGGAGTTCCAAGAAACAAATTGTTGTAGCATTGTCATCGATTGAGGCTGAGTATATAGCCATCACACATGCTAGTACTCAAGCCCTATGGTTGAGAAAAGTTCTTGAAGAGATTGGAGAAAGTCAAAGTGGTCCAACTCGACTGTATTGTGATAACATAAGTGCCATTCAGTTGGCATACAATCCAGTCCATCATAGCAGATCAAAGCATTTCGATATGAAGTATCACTTCATTCGAGATATGGTGGAACAACAAATAGTTGAGCTTCAATATTGTAACACTTTGGATAATATTGCAGATATCTTCACCAAAGGTATAGCTAAAGCTCAATATATAAAGCTGAGAGACTGTATAGTCAGACCTCTCAACTTTAAGGGGGAGAATGTTGGAAGTTAAAGTAAAAATTTATTTTTTACTTTACCTTTATTTACCTTTACCTGGACGGCAGATGAGGTGGTCGGCAGACTCCAATGTGGACGGCAAGAGGAAGGACGGCAGACAAGAGAATTCACTCCTAAATTCTTCTTTCCTCCCTATTTCTTTTCTATCCTATTTTCTCTCCCTAATTTTCTCCTAAGCTATTTTTGGCTTATTCCTAAGTTATTTAAGGTTGTAATCTAGGCTTTATTGATTAATGAACTTTTTGGAGCTTTACAATTATTCGAGAACCATACTAAACCTACAATATATGAATTATTTCATCACTTAACTATGACAACTATTACATGTCATTTACATTTCATTTCATTAATATTTCATTACATTGCACTTAGACCCAAGACTTCGTGCATAAATACTAAAACACTTTTGTAGACAATTTACTTCTATTTTTTCGTAGTCTAGAACCAGTATCTACAAAGCACACTCTCCAACAGTTTCCCTTATGCTTGACTCTCGTCCTTTGCACGTCTAGGCACTCTTCTCACCCTTGTTCTAGAGTTACCAGTTGCTTTGCCTCGTCTTGCGCACAATCCATGTTGGCACTTCATTCGCATGAACATTTTCTTCAACCCGATCTTTGTTTGCACTCTACGCTTCCACTTACATGTCGTCCTCCGTCATCAAAAACAACATTTTCCACCTTCCACGTTATCTGTCTGAACTTTTATCCACTTGAGGGTTCTCCACACTTGCTCTACCATTGGTGCTTGAATCTCCTTGCCAACAAGCTCCGTCACCAGTCCATCGTCAACATGCAAGTCATCCTCGTGCTCGGTGCATCCACGCTCTCCTTGCTCTTGTTGTTGTGCAATCCTCAAACTTCATCTTGTTAGTTGTTCTCTTTTCCTTCCGAAACCACGTCTCCCACGTCCTTGCATTAGGTCATCTGTCATCCACATCTTTGTCTCCAAGTTCCATGCAATCAGTAGTTTGAACTACAGACGGCAACGGCGCCAAATGTAGCATGATGGTGGCATTTTGCGGTTTTTATGCCCTTGATGGCCTTGCACAACACAAGTCAAACCAATGTTACCGGTTCGTTTTGGGTTCGGGTTCAGATTCGAAGAACCCGGTTCGTCGGTACAGCAAATTTTGTATTTGTATTGGGTTCGTTTTGGGTTCGGTCGTACAAAAATTAATAAAAATCATATATTAATTTACTAAATCAACATCATATATTAATTTACTAAATCAACATTTTCATTTACTAAATCAACATTTGCTAAGCATTTCACATTGGTACAAACACTATCACAATTGGGCTACTTGCATTTTTAATGAACCACATCAACACTATCACATATTGAAATATCAAATATTTTAATATTCATCTTCAATGTCTTCATCAGAAGCATCAACATCAACATGTGATTCATTAGAACCACAAGCAGTAGCAGTAACACTAGCACTAGCACTCCCACTCCCACTGGCACTAACACCAGCACCAGCACCACTCGGTTGGCTTGGCGAAGCCAAAGCCTCTATGTCAAGTAATAAATCATGGGAGTGGGAAGCATCTAGATCAACATCTTCTGCCCTGACATCCCAATGTTTTGTTGGCCCTTCCCTATAGTTTGATTGCATATGCGATAAAAGGCGCAAGTTGGAATGCACGTAGACCAACTCCTCAGCCCTCTTTCTTACCAGCTTGTTGTGCTTCTGCGAGTGGATAAAGAAGTATGTACTCCAATTCCGCTTGGATGAAGACGAACTTGCAACCTATTAAGAAAATCACAAGTGAAATTTTTTCAAAACCAATGCAAAATAAAAAATTGAAATTATTCCTATAAAAATAGAGTTCAAATTTTATAAACCTGTGATAATATTTTGATTGCAAAAGATTGCAAGGTTGGGGTTGTTTGCCCATGCAAATACCACCACATATGAGCATCCTTTTTGTATTTGTCGTGGCAAGCGCTAAGGCTATGTCCTATAGAGGAAATGAAGTCTGCAAACTCAGCTGAAACTATGTCCTCAATCTCAAGATCAGGATATAGCCTTCTGAATGTTGCCTTGTACCCTTCACTAACTTCAGTATCTCTATATGGTGCAACTATACCGGGCAAAGAAAAGATTTCACTACTATAAAATTTGGGACTCAATGCGAAGGCAAGGAGATGCAAGGGAGTCGTCATTTTGTTCCACTGCTCAATTATAAATGACTGCACTTGTTTGAAAAATGTCTCATGGGGATCTTGCTCTTTTGTATTGATGATGGCTTTGATCTTCTCGATCATTGAGTCGATCCCATCATATACCTCAAATAAACATGGCTGATCCATGTCTACAAATCAGATCATGCTTATGATAGGCTCAGTTATTTTGAGCAAGTAATCAACACGACCCCACCAATCATCATTAAGGATCAACATCTTTATTTTTTGTGCCCTCTCAGTGCTTGACTGCCGCCATACACTCCAAAGGTTACTAATAACCATACTTTGCAATGCCTCTCACACTTTCACAAGTTGCCTCAAGACGGTTGTGTGCGAGGCAAATCGAGTCTCAGTAACCTAGTAAAATAAAAAAAATTAGACAACAAAACAAAAATGTTTTCAAAATTTAAAACAAACTAAACATCATTATACAAAATTCTTACCTTTAACACCTCCAATTTTGAGAATTGCCTGAAGATAGCTTGCGACATGTGATGGTTTGTCACAAACATTTGAATGTCTTCGGCCTCGGCATATATTTCTTTTATCCATTCAATTTGTTTCCCCAACTTTTGCAGTATTAAGTTGAGTGACTAGGCAGCACAACGTGTCCAAAATATAAGCTCGTACCTTGCCTCCACCAACATCCCCGCTGCTCTACAGTTTTTGGCATTGTCCGTTATGACTTGGACAACATTTTGAGAGCCCATCGATTCTATTGCTTCAATCAAAATGTTAGCAATGAATTGGGCATCTTTCACTTGCCCTTCACAATCAACTGCTTTCAAAAACATTGCCCCCTTGGTGCTTATTGCAATGACATTTATCAAAGGGCGATTTTGTGCATCTTTCCATCCATCAGAAACGATGGACAACCCTGTTTCAACCCATGAATCTCTGATGGGCTGCAATGAATCTTCTACAAAAAAAAATTCCTTTGTCAACAAAGTGGTGCGCACCTTCTCATAACCTGGGCCTTGGTACCCTTTTGGAGCATCATTAATGGCTTTCACCATATCTTGCCAATATGGTGATCTAACCACATTGAAAGACAAGTCGTTGGCATACACGCAACATGCAATCATTTTATCTGCAATGTCCCTAGACTCGTTTTGGAATGCCTTCTCCAATGGTCCCTTTCTTTTTTTGGTGAAAGAGAAGAATCCTCTTCATGCGTGGAAGGTGTGGCTGAAAATGGATGGGGTGCAACCACAAATGGGCTGCCAACATGAGGTGGGGTAGTAGGTGGCTTCTTCAATCGAGATCCTTTCTTTGCCAAAGGATGACCTGATTGTAAAGTAGCTAAAGCATCTGCGTCTTCTTGTTCTTTTATGTATTGCAATATCACAGATGTTGGCACTGGTGCATCTTTTGACCCTAGGCAAGCTCTGATGCCTTGGCCAGGTAGAGCACACAAATGAGCTTTCACTCGGCTGTATGAGCTGCTATACCGAACATTGCAGGTATTACAAACCCATATGTAGCCCCCACCCCTTGGAATCTGCTCTAACATAGTGACATATTTCCATAGTGGGGCTTTTGGATCAATTCTAAACCGGGACTTGCCTACTGAGCTTGCACTTGTTGCCATTCTAATTTATACTCTGCAAGTGAAAACTAAATAAATTTAAAATTTAACAAGTACCATAAAAATTAAAATATAATATTGAGACTAAGTTATTACTTATAAGGTTTAACTTTTAAGTTTAGGTTTCTAATTTAGACTTTTAGTTCAAGAACAAAATAAAGCATGAAAAGAATTAAGATAAAAAATAATAAATTTATTTTTTAAATATTGTTAATTAAATTATTTTAATTTATATAAAGTTTTAAAATTAATTATATAAAGTTTAGTGTTTATATTTTTGGTTTATAAATATGTTAAATTAATTAATGAAATATAAAATTAAAAGTTTATAAAGTTTTAAAATTAATCATATAAAGTTTAGTATTTATATTTTTGGTTTATAAATATGTTAAGTTTAGTGTTTATATTTTTTTAATTAAATTTATAATGTGTTTAATATAACTTAATCATTACCCTTTAATTATTTTCTACCAACAACTAAAATCGCCATATAGAAGTAAAGCCGAAACCATAGACCAATGCATGCACAATGTTGATTTTGAATTTTTAATACATTCAGCCTAATTTATTATATCTTTGAGTGTTTAAATAAAAATTTAAAATGTAATTAATATAACTTAATTTTTTTTGATGAACACACACCCACCCCCTCACACACTCACCCACGCCACGGTTTGAACCTTGGACCTCCCGAAGAAGAGCCAAAGCCCAAACCGATGCGCTATCCATATAACTTAATTTTTTAAATTGTTATTGTTTATAAATATTAAAAAATTATTTTTAAATATTTAATTATAAGTTATAATTATAAAAATGTTATTTAGGTTTGAACCTTGGACCTCCCAAGAAGAGTCAAAGCCCAAACCAATGCGCTATCCATATAACTTAATTTTTTTAATTGTTATTGTTTATAAATATTAAAAATTATTTTTAAATATTTAATTATAAGTTATAATTATAAAAATGTTATTTATCCATCTATATTATACTGTCTTTGTAGATTAAAATTTATAACCTCTTCCTTCAAGTATAAAAGTCTATGAAATTCAAAATGTGGCATTAACGTGTCTTCGTCTCTTAAATCCAGGTGAATCAATATATCATACCCATTACTATATTTTCTAAACCGGCCCTCCCGAATATCCTATGACCTATCAAAATGTGGCGTTAGAAGATTTAATACCGAGGACATGAAGCTACGTGTCTTCGTCTCTTAAAACCAGGTGAATCAATATATCATACCCATTACTATATTTTCTAAACCGGCCCTCCCGAATATCCTATCAACCCTTCAAGAGCTGGCTGGACTCCGAGAACAGAACGAGACCCTTCAAGGCGAAAACGAAGTTCTGCGCGAGGAGAATCAAGACAAAATTTTGCGCGAGGAGAATCAGGCTCTTGAGAATGCACAGTTCTGCGCAAGGAGAATCGGGCTCTTGAGAATGCACTTCGAGAAAGGGGGATCCTCTGGATTATAAAATAGTGGCACATATATACATAAAGGTTGAAGGCATTCGCAGAGGAGAAAGGTCGAAGGCGAAAGGCGTTCGCAGAGGAGAAGGGCCATTCTGTTCTTAAAATTTTTTGGACTTGTTTAATGTTTGAAGGTTTTCCGTTTTTTTCCATGTAATTCATTCAATTGAATTTCTACATTTTTATAAAATTTATCTTACTTTCTAATATTAATCTAAAATATTGTAGAGGAAGAGCTAACATACCTGACCAGCAAGCTAGGGGAGGAGTTCTTTTTAATTCGAAGCACACCGCGAGCTATGGACGAGTGCAAGGAGTTCTCTGCGATTTTGACCCGCGAGCTAGGGTTTGGAGGAGTTCTTTCGATTCACTTTCACAAACATCGCGCCACGAATGGTTGAATTAGCTTAGAAAGTCATGTTTTTTACTTCGCGTATGATGCCACTTGCAACGGGAGTAAAGGGAAGTAGGTGGGAGTACGTGGGAGTAGCTAGGGTCTTAGATTTTTAGATTTTAATTTTTTATATTCGCATGTAGCTGGGGTCTTAGATTTTTAGATTTTATTTTTTTATATTCGCATTTTATATATTTTATTCAGGTAGCATTTAATTTTTTATAATATTATTTTATTCTGGTTCTCTGTTGTTCCATCCAAGGTTTCACCCGGGAGACCCGGATACGGCCGGGTCCGTCCAAGGACGGACCCACAGACGAATCAAACCTGGATCCGAACTAGATACGGACCGTATCCGGATCCGGGGGTCTAGGGGGACTGTACCGGTAACGACGGACCCGACCGTATCCGGGTCCCCCAAGCAAAACCCTGGACGGACCCACAGACGAATCAAACCTGGATCCGGACTAGATACGGACCGTATCCGGATCCGGGGGTCTAGGGGGACTGTATCAGTAACACCGAGTCAAACGGCCCAATCTACAATCAAGACGGTCTAGCACAACGGTTAGACGGCTTGCCTATCAAGTTAGATGGACTAGGTTCAGATCCAGACAGCCCAGTACGAATTATAGCAAATAGTAACGAATGGACATAGTTTAGAATATCTATCTACAACAATATCAATCAAATGCAAACACATGCAATAAGAATACACAATGACAATGGCTGAATGGTGTTATTGCTATTAACAAGAATACATGTCTGCAACACAATTATCTCCTATGTGCTCTCTCAAGAATACACCTCTATGACTGTACAAATGTGTGTATCATCTACCATGTACAATATACCCTCTAGCATCTACCTACTCAAATGAATGAGAGGGGCTATTTAAACTTGTGAGAAGGTAGTTATTCCCAACTACCAACCTAACACCTCACCATATTTACATTACGTTTGTCCTGCATTTACATTTCATTTCCAACTATATGACAACTAAATGACTTACTACTTGTCTGTATGTTAACTAATGCTTCACACAACATTACAACTATTACCTCAATATTATTTTATCAAAACTGCATTGTTGCATACTTGACTTCCAACTCACTCATTCTATTTATGCCTACAAGGTCGTACATCAAATCTAGCATCTACAGAGCGAAGAAGGAAACAACAAGGAGTTGTTTCAAGAGACGGAAATGGGTAATTACCTGGTTTTTGAAGAGCCAAAACGATTACCAACATTGACTAAGGGGCATATATAGGGTAGAGAACAGCCTTGGGTCATGAATTTTGATGGAGCAAGGACTCGAAATGGTGCTGGTGCAGGAATTCAATTGAAGAGTCCTCAAGGAGAATATCTTAGTTTTGCTTGTCGATTGTTCTTCAACTATGCTAACAACATGGCAGAGTATGAAGCTCTATGTATAGGACTACGAAAAGCAGAAAAATTCAAGGTCAAGCATTTGAAAATCTTAGGTGACTCCGAACTGGTGGTCAGATAGGTTAACTCTAAGTGCGCTACTAAGAACAAGCAAATGAAAGCATACAAGCACAAATTTTGGGACCTATTAGAGAGCTTTGACACCTATGAAATTCAAGTGGTGCCCAAGGAGGAAAACACGAAGGCCAATGAACTGGCATCTTTGGCTGCCCATTTCGACCCCACGACAGACATATGGACCAATCCCAGGGAACTAGAGGTAGTATACAGGCCAGCAATGCCAAATAATTCAGATCACTAGCAAGTATTCAACAATGATGAACAAATTGTCGAGTTCCTGATTCGAGATGCTCAGTATGTAGAGAAGAAGAATGAATATGATGACAATGTCAAGGACAGAATCATTCAGCTAGGGATCAACCACCTACTAAAAGGTTTGATCACACTTGAGAGTTTGTTCAATCCAGACGATAGTGTGAGGAAGTCTAGTCTCAAAGTGAAGACATCAAATTATTAGTATGACCAGGAGATAGTTAGGCTTAATCAAATGAATAATTGCATTAACATAAGCTTAGGAATAAAGCCTTCATTAAATAGATTACAAAATAGAGAAAGAAACTAATCTTTCTATAACCACGCTAACTAACACGCTAACGTAGGTAGAGTGTTAGGTTTAGAACTCTTAACCTAGGATATTTAGGATTTACCATTAGATATTTAAGACAGTAAATATCTACATGGTAGAAAGTAGAAAGTAGAAAAGTAAATGTAATAATCTACCTATGTAGTATATAATGCAATATACTACCTATTTTACCCTAACATCCCCCCTTTATTACATTACTTTGATATACAAAGTTTACTTCGGAACAACTCAAATTTGACACGTCCAAGTGCCTTGGTGAAGATGTCAGCAACTTTGTTCGTCGGTGGGAATGTATTGGAGCTTGATTATGTGTTTAGGAACTTCATCACGAATGAAATGACAATCTGTGTCAATATGCTTTGTGCGTTCATGATGGATTGGATTCTTGACCAAGTTCAAAACACCTGAGTTGTCGCAAAACATGTGAATAGGAAATTTCTTTGGTAGGCCCATGATAGCCAAGATGCGACTTAACCATATCGCTTCACACACAGCTCCATGTGCAGCGCGATATTCTGCCTCAGTTGAAGATAAAGCAACCACCTGTTGCTTTTTACTATGCCATGAGACAGGGACCAGATCCAAGATGAAATACATATCCTGATGTTGATTTTCTGTCATCTAGGGATCCAGACATAGTCGAGTCAGTATAACTCTGTAAGAAGAATGAGTTATTCTTCTTATACTCTAGACCATAATCTACACTACCCTGAATGTAGTGAAGAACCCTCTTAGTTGCTTTCCAGTGAGAGACTTTTGGTTCCTGCATGAACCGAGAAAGATAGTTTACAGCATAAGTAATGTCTGGTCTAGTGTTGGTCAGATAGATGAGGCTTCCAATCATCTGTCGATATAGCGTGCCATCTACCTGTGGTGAGTCATCATACCGTGATAACTGAAGCCCTGATTCCATCGGTGTTGCTTTGGGCTTACAATCAGTCATACGATATTTTTCTACTAAAGTCTTGGCATACTTTTTTTGAGTCACCCTAAGATGATTCTTCTTCTGTTCTATCTCAAGGCCAAGACAGTAGTGGAGAAGTCCTAGATCTGTCATATCAAATGACTCTTTCAAGTCATTTTTCATGGCTTTAATCAATTTCTCTGAATTGCCAGTGATGATCAGATCATCTACATATAACACAAGAATCACTATTTCAGAACCTGTGTTCTTGATATAGAGATTTGCGTCAGATGGACTTCTCTTAAATCCATCTTGCAGTAGGTGACTATCCATTTTTATGTACCATGCTCTTGGGGCTTGTTTTAGCCCGTATAATGATTTGACCAACTTGCAAACTTGTTGCTCATGGCCTTCCTCGAGCAAATCCAGGAGGTTGAGTCATGTACACTTCTTCTTTTAAGTCACCATTTAGAAAGGCACTTTTTACATCCATCTGATGTAATTTCCATCCGAACTGTGCTGCCATAGCACAAAGAACTCGAATGGTGGTCATCCTTGCTGTAGGAGCAAAGGTTTCCTCATAGTCAAGGCCTTCCTTTTGAGCATAGCCCTTCGCCACAAGATGGGCCTTATGCTTGTCTATGGTACCATCTGCCTTATATTTGACTTTGTAAACCCATTTGCAGCCTATGGGTTTCTTTCCTTTAGGCAAATCTACCAACTTCCATGTTTTATTCTTGATGAGGGAGTTATGTTCTGCATCCATAGCTGCCTTCCACTGAGGCGAGTCTAAGTGCTTCATCAATCGTAGAAGGTTCATTTTCATCAAATGATGATAAGTAAACCCTCTCCTCATCTATTTCCATATCATCTTCCCTTGCTAACTCTCTATCAACAGAAAGGTCTTGAAAATCTGCACAAAGATCATCAACTGAAGTGGATGCTTCAGTATTTTCTTGTTGAGTCATGCTTCGTGTCTTTGGACGATTGAGAGTAAGATCAGGTGGGGAAGTGAGTTTGGAATCTTTCATTGTGCTCGTATACCATTTGGGAGGATTTTTCTGTTGTGGAGAAGGAAGTGGTTGTTGCTCCTCATCATCTAGGTATATTGATGTAGTGTTGGGTGTGAAAGCTTCATCAAACACTACATCTCTGCTGACATGTATTTTCTTGGTAAATGGGTCTATCAATCGATAGCCTTTTGAAAATTCATCATATCCAAGAAAAACACATGGTAGGGACTTCTCATCTAATTTCTTTCTTTTCTCCTTGGGTATATGCATAAAAGCCTTACACCCAAACACCCGTAGATGAGATATGGAGGGTTTCCTTCCATTCCATGCTTCTTGAGGAGTCATACCTTCAAGAGCCCTTGTGGGTGCTCTATTTAGAAGATATACTACAGTTTGAACAGCTTCAGCCCAGTAAATTTGCTCAAGATTCGCTCCCTTAAGCATACATCGAACCATTTCCATAATGGACCGATTTCTTCTCTCAGCAACTCCATTTGACTGAGGAGAATAGGTTGTGGTTAACTGTCTTTTTATCCCATGAGTCTATAAAAATGAGGAAAATTCCTTTGATGTGTATTCCCCCCTCGATCTGAATGGAGGGTCTTGATGAAGCATCCTGATTCTTTCTCAACAAGCTTTTTGAATTGTTGAAAATAGGTAAATGCTTCAGACTTCAACTGCAAGAAGAAGACCCACATCTTGCGTGAGTGATCGTCGACAAACAATTGAAAATACCTTTTTCCTCCACAACTAGTAGACATGGGACCACACAAATCTATGTGAACCAACTCCAAAGGTACCTTAGCTCGAAAGGAGCTAGGTTCAAAGGGCACTCTGTGTTGCTTGCCTGACAAGCAATCTGAGCATCTTGGCAAAGTAGATGAAAGAGTAGGCAATCCTTTCACCATTTGATATTTATTGAGTTCTAGTAAATATCCTGAACTTAAATGCCCAAATCTCTTATGCCATAGAGATGTGGCCTCTTTTGTGGTTATTGCCATTGCAGTATGTGTTGAGGTAATTGCATCTAAGACAAACAAACCATGTTTGTATGAACTTGTTGCTATCTGTTTTCCTTTCTTGGTGATAAAGCAACGTTTCTTTTCTTTGTCCACCTTGAAATTGACATTCATGTGATTGTCCAGGATTTGTGGAACCGACAAGAGATTATTTTTCAATCCTGGTACATAAAGAACTTTTTGAATTTTACATTCTCCATCTGGAAGGGAGACAGAAACACTTCCTTCTCCATGAACTCGATAGGTTTGATTATCAGCAATGGTGACCGGTCTACCTTCTCGAGTCTCAAATGTCTCAAACCAGGACTTATCGCCAGTCATATGCTTACTAGCGCCTGAATCTATGTACCACACAGTGTCCTTGTGAAGGGAATCTGTATGTGTCATGAGCACCTTGTGTGCTCGTTTAGAGTCCGAACTAGAATCTTCAGTTGCAATGTGTCCCTATTGTTGTTTATTCTTGTTCTTTGGTTTGCCTTTGCCCTTTTTGTTTCCTTGTTCATTGGGCGGTTTGTTCTTAAACCAACATCTTTTGGTTTCATGAGTGTCCTTGTCACAAATCTTACAATACTTGCTTCTTCTTCGAGTCTCTTTGCCTTTACCCTTGTCTTTATTAGAAGAAGAACCTTGTTATTGATTCCACTTTTTCTTACCACCTTGTCTGTTTGAGAAAAGAGCATTGTTGGATGCCTCATCTCTTTGGAGTTGATTAGCTTCTTCTGTTTGAAGCATATTTACCAACTCGACAAAAGTCATTGTCCTTCGAGAGACTTGTAATGAAGTGATCAACATTCTGTAGGAGTCGGGAAGAGCCCTCAAAATGATAGAGGTCAAGACTTGGTCTTCCACTTTTTCTCCTAAGGATTGCAGTTTTGTTTTCAATTCTGCCACTCTGCAGAGGAATAGCTCTACTATTTCGCCTGATTTCATATGAAGAGTATGAAGTTGTGTTTGGAGGTGAAGAATTGTTGATTGATTCTTCCCCGCAAAGATGGTTGTTAAGGCATCCCATGCCTCCTTACCATTCTTAGCTTCATTGATATGAGGTTGGATATCATCAGTAATAGCTAGCAAGATCATTAAGGATAATTTTCTATCCTTTTTATCAAATGTTGTTTGATCTGCTCCTGCTGATTGCGGTCTAGTTTCACTTCCATCCACTATAGACCATAGATCCTCTACAGTTAAGATAGCTTTCATCTTAGTCTTCCATGCAGAATAATTTGAACCTTTGAGTAGTTGGCTCTCAGTGAGATACTTGTGCATCATGGCCATGGTGAAGGTTTCAAATTGATAGGACTAAGATGGTTGTATCTTGCACTATACCCTCAAAAGAGTATATGGAAGATGTTTAAGTTGCTTCTATAAGATATTTAATGGCACCTGCCTTAACACCCTTAACAAGGGATGAAAATTTTGAGGATTTTAAGCCAAACAAATAGAGCAAATTAAAGGGGTAGGTTTTGAAATACTTCTGATTATGCTCTCTAGGATATTTAATGGCACTTGCCTTAACACCCTTCAAGAAGGATGGAAAGTTTGAGGAAATTAAGCCAAACAAAGAGAGTTAATCAAGGTGTTTGTATATTTGGACCTTTGGGTGAGGATTATTTAAAAAATTGACTTTGTTTAACTTGTGCAAGATGTAGCACGATTTGTAGTGAAATTTGGGTTTTCAAGTGTGAAGTGCTCTTCAATTTTTATGATTGTTTAATTGCAAAATGATGTATAGTGCAATAATAAAAAAAAAAGCAACCCAAATTATTTATCACTATAGGTGTCGGATGCAACCGAAAATGCACCTAATGAAGCCAATTTTTGAAAAAGAAAAAGGTGTCGAGTACAATCGAGAATGCACCTTTATTAGTTTTAGAAAATCCCCCCTTTGTCTTTACAATTTTGCAAAAAATAGAAGCACAAATGTAACTTCTATCCCCCCTTAATGATTACAAAATTGAGAAAGCAAGCACTCCTTTCAAGACAAGTCGACACACGACCCGCGTTTGAAAGGCTTCCAGACTAGTCGACACACGACTTGGTTTTTGTTTTCAACACTCAAAAATAGGTGGTGCATTAGGATCAAAAGGCTCACGAATCCGCATGGGACCATAGCTTCTGTCCAACCCCTTCCATGGATCAGTATAGATAAGTGAGTGAGGAATGGATCTACGATATTCACGAAGCATACGACGAAAAAGTGATCGTGTTGTTTGCCTTCGTAATTCGTTTCTCTTTCTGATGATTCTTTGTCTACGAAGAGCTTTCCTTACCCAAGATTTGATCTTCATGAAAACTTTGAAGAATGATGAAAAATATAGGAAATTTTGATGAAATTTAAGCAACAAAATGTGTCTTTGTTTCTTGTCTCTTTATCTCCACATGCGGAGAAAACTAAAGAACAACAATGGTATAGTTGCATAAGGATTTTGGCATTTCTATTGTAAATTTAAATGCTATAAAAAATAAAATTTTAAAGCTTTTTTTTTAAAGAAAATTTAACATAAAATTTGAAATAAAAAACATCAATTTAATAGTTAAAAAAAATTGATATAATTTATTAAAAAATAATATGAGAAATTCTAATTTAAAAAAAAAACTAAAAAAGATTAAAGTTAAGCATAAAATTTTAAATAAAGCTTGACTTATGCCAAAAAACAAATTAATTTGCATAAAAAAAAATAAACTTGTTGTATGGCGGGCGCGGGAGTCGAACCGCCGACTCCTGTTGGCCTAAGGCGTCCGCCTTGGCCAACTTACCAAGCCCGCGGCTTGGTTCTCAGGCTAAGACGCTTGAGATTTAAAGAAGCCCACGGGCTTCTTTTGGAACAAGTGGGATTTATCCCACATGCATCCTGAAAAGGATGCAGAGGCCTTTAAAGGCCTCGACGAGCAATTAAGCTCGTGATTGCCTTTGGGCAATCGAGTCCGGGCCCTCCTTTTTGTTGGCGGCGTCCACGTGGCGCGGCAAGGGGGGTCCACTCCTGTCGTGTCCTAGTGTCCAGTCCACATGCCAGGTCCACGTGTCCAGTCCAGTCCACGTGTCCAGTCCAGTCAGTTCCGATCAAGTGCCAGGTGGCGTGTGGCCAGGGTGCCACGTGTCGCCTAGCTGTCGGTTGAGTCAGATCTGCACCGCCTCGGGGTGCGTGCAGGTCCAGGTCAGCATCGCCTCGGGGTGCGTGCAGGTCTACGGGGAACGTGAGGGTGCTCCTGCCCTCGAAGCGTTCCCTGCCTCGGGATCCATGTCGTAGGAAACGTGAGGGCGCTCCTGCCCTCTAGGCGTTCCCGCCATGGTCTCGGGATGCATGCCCAAAAGAGAAAGCTTAGAAAGCTTTCCCTTGCCACGGGGAGTGTGAGGGCCGCCTGCCCTCGTACGCTCCCGTGGAAGGGACTGCGGGCCCGTAGGTCGAATCGTCGGCTTGATGAGCCGGTGGTCGCGATCCGCGTGGGGACGGAAAATTCCCCGTGGGTTGCGATTACGACCAGGGTCAAAATGGCCCTGCGTCGGGATCTGCGTCCTGCGTTGGGATCCGCGCCCTACGTCGGGATCTGCACCCTGCAATAATTAAAAATGCCTAACAAAAAAAATTGCCAAACTAAAAAATTAAACCTAGCTTAGGAGTATTAAAAACGGGCTTTAGGAAATAATTAAGGGTCACCAAAAAGAATGGTGTCGTATTTCCTCGCTCCAGTCAAACTCCTCGCTCCAGCTCTGGTACCAATGTGACCGGGAGATAGTTAGGCTTAATCAAATGAATAATTGCATTAACATAAGCTTAGGAATAAAGCCTTCATTAAATAGATTACAAAATAGAGAAAGAAACTAATCTTTCTATAACCACGCTAACTAACACGCTAACGTAGGTAGAGTGTTAGGTTTAGAACTCTTAACCTAGGATATTTAGGATTTACCATTAGATATTTAAGACAGTAAATATCTACATGGTAGAAAGTAGAAAGTAGAAAAGTAAATGTAATAATCTACCTATGTAGCATATAATGCAATATACTACCTATTTTACCCTAACAATTAGCTAGTTGAGGTCGGTGAAGGGAAGTCTCTCTTGCTTGGGAAAGAATGCACAAACTAGGAAAGGCTCCTATTCAAAGAATTATGTGCCAAGTACAATGATGTCATAGCTTGGAGTTATGAAGACCTAAAAGTTTATGAGAGGCATGTGATCAAGCACACTATTGACCTAGAGCATAAGGCCAAACCATATAGGCAATATCGGATGCCAGTCAACCCAAAATTGAGGCTATGATGAAAAAGGAGCTGGTATAACTGCTAGAAGCACAAATTGTCTTTTCAATCAAACACTCCACTTGAGTGGCAAAGCTGGTGCCAATTAGGAAGAAGAATGGAGATATTCAGTTGTGTGTAGGCTTACGGAATTCAAATAAAGATTCATTAAAGGATCATTACCCCTTAACCCCCTATGGACAGATCCTACAAAAAGTTGCAGGCTTGCAGATGTTATCCCTGCTTGACAAATTCTCAGGGTACAATCAAATTTTGGTCTGAGATAAGATCAATACAAACAATTTTAATTGCAATTTTGCCTATTAGTCAGCAATTCTGATGAAATTGTTTGAAACATTGTGTCCTACAGTATAGAAGTACAATAAATTGCTATAGGAAAAATGGACTTTTCACTTCATAGTAGAGAAACTCAAATGTAACTGCTGGGTGGCTGTTAGATTCTTGAAAACGAGGAAAACTTTGGGTTATGCAAATGAGCGTTTTTTGGGTTTGATTTCACCTCTCTGCTCTCTCTGCAAGTGAAAACAACAAAAATGAGACCAATTTAGAAAAACAATGATGCTGTTTTTCTGTATCTTTCCTGCCGGAGCCAGGTTTTTTTCTCGGACTCGCAAATGTAAACAAAACTCATGAGTCCAAAAAATCTTGCAAGTAAAAAAAACAAAACTTGGCGTGTCTAGAAAAGCTCATCGAGCTGAGTCAAAAAAACCCGGGAAGACCGACTCAGGTGCGGACTTGGTGAGTTTTTCAAAAACTCGACAAGTTTCATAACTATGTTTCTTTTGATGCCATAACTCCTGCTTTAAGGTTTCTACAAATCAAGACATCAAAAAGGCATATTATTTTGATATTAAGAACTAGGACACTCTCTGTTAAATCTCTTGTGAGAGGTATTATTTTAGGTAATGGTGTAATGGTCCTTAAGCATAAGAAGTTTCTTTGATAAGATTTCTAAATTATTCGTCATGGTATAAAAATATGCATTATGCATGTAAAATCATTTAGCCTTGCTAATGGCACCAGGGTGGCAGCCATTAATTGCCCACTATTATTGTTATTATTTTATTATTAAAGGAGATATAATACAAGACAGTGATGATTTTTATAGGGTCGTTGATTGGGCACTCCCTATGCAGATTCTCTCTTATTTTGTTTTATTGCCCTAATCATCATAGGGACAGAGGTTTCTGTTATACTCCATCTTGGAAGGATGGAAAACCAAGGATGCCTTGCATTGTTCACCTACAAAGTTCATTGAAGGCAGAGAATTTTCAGAGCTGAGTTTGTCTTTATTAAATTTTGAAGGTCATCAAATCCCATTTTTAATCCAATGATGGTATGAGCCAAAACGGTCTTAGAAGCTTGTCACTTACATCTGATCATGTTGGCAACAATCAGACACATCAGCTAAGCAGCATAGCAATGCATATTACCTAACTTTTCTCTGCCTCGAAATGAAGGAGAATACATTGTTTATGCAATCATGCAAAAGTAGAGTGTTCTGGTCATCCCTAGTCCTAGGGTTTTAATCATTTCATCTCTTTCATGGCAAATATTGTTTTTTAATTTCTCACCTTCTAAGCCTAGAATGTTCTTCCTTCAATTTTATAGCAGTTTTATTTGCTGCTTACAGTGCCAATGCATTGTCTTTTACATGCAATTTGCACTGGAGATGTTGATGTTTACACACCCCTCCTGCTTTATTTTAACTTGCATCTCTTCTCTAGATGAATTGAATTTTTCCAATAACCAATGAACTATAGCATTACATTTAGTCTATTTTATTTACATATGGCCCTTATGCTGACTAAATAAGGAGAACCCATAAGATAGTTACAAGGGGTACATAAATGTACAGATAAATTTTATACAACCAACCACACATGTTTGTGTGTACTAACATGACAATGTTAGGCTACTACTGCTACATATCCATGCAAGTGCAGAAACTCATCGAAGTTTAGATTTAGAAATAAGAACAAGGATCAGATTGATTATAGTAGAAATTCTGTAATATTACTCCCAATACAGTAAATTTGCGGCCCAAAAAAAGTTCAAAAAAATAATAACAATATATAATCTTGAAAGGACAGGTTACAATTGAACTTAGAGGTGCCTAAATGCCCAGAAAATTCATTCCACAACAGACCAAAAAAAGAGAACAATACCTTCAAACGGTTCCAGCACCACCAAAAGTGTTTCAGAAACTTTTCTTCTGATATTTCCAATCTACATGGAGATTGTAAAAGATCCAAGTTAGCTTCCACGATTCTTGTATGTTACATCAAAATTTAAAAATCATAAACATCTCAAATTACAAGTTTTAACAACATTTTTATGAACAGATTTTAGATTTGCCTCAATTTAATCCAAACTCAACTGCACAAATTTTACTTGGCCAAGCAATAACAATTAAAATATCTTTCATCTAGATTGTATAATCAGCTCTCCGGAAGAGAACCATAGACCTGCCTGCAAACTAGATCTTCCATTCCCGATACTTGAGTGAGTTAGATAAATGACAAATGGTAACTATCACATACAACATTTAACAAAAGTTGCAATGCAACAAGACATGATCATTTCTAGACAAGCAGGTAGGTGGGCTTATACAGATGGTTTCCTAGGTGTGCTGAATCGAGAATTCTACCTCCACAGGAGTGATGACAGCCTTATAGAGCAGAGACAAGATGTCTAGCTTAGTTAAATAGATGAAAATCTATATCTATATTGAATTGCAATAACTGGTACAAGATTTAGAAGAGCAGAGTGGAAACCAAAGACTGAAGTCTTCATTGACCCACAAATTGGTCCAAGTTTTTATTGTATAATTTTGCTTCTGGTGGCATAGCAATATTATGATAGAATTTCTTCCCCCAACAATGGAATTGGTTAGATGAAGTTGTCCAAGCAATGGATTTGTTATGTTGAATTTAATGCACCTTGAAAGGAAATCCAACAAGAGCTGGACGGGATACAGTATTTGGTAATTGTTGGTTACGAATCTGCCACTTAGGATAAGGTTTTAATCTATTGCGCCCTAGATTCGCCCAGCAGATTGAAAGGCCGGAAGGAAGGGATGCCTTCCAAGCCAATCTCTGGAGAAGGCCGGCTCCTATACTAATCTAATTTGGGGTTTTAGCTGAGTGCAGGAAAGAGATTATAAAATGCACAAAGAAACATAAATATCAGCTGCTTCGGGTGGGAAGAACAAGCAGCACAGTCACTAACCTATCCCTAAACCAACAGCAATCAAAACAATGTATGTAACAGAAACCGTTAATGCAATTCTATCCTATGTATCCTTCATTCAGTATTCCAAGTCTATTTAATTGCCAATGCTGAAATCCAGAGTTCAGAATGACAGCAATCAGAAAAATAACGACACGATGCAGAAATACGTGCAGAAGGCAGCATAAAAAATAGAGACAAGTAACGGAGCCAAGTATACTTTGATTCAAAAGCAAATGTCCAGTTACAGTAGCTTTCCTAGCAATATGTTCCCCTTCCACCCTTTTACAATGAAGCTCGACTACTATTTATAGCAGAATTTTCCCCCCCGATTACATTATGACCACAGATATCCAAACCTGCCAAAAGCTGCAAAAAGCGGTCTCATATGATTCTTGTCGGCCATAGCTGTACTTGCAGCATGGTTTTCCTGGACTTCGCACTGCTTTCGACAGATTCGGTGGTTGAGAAGGGGTTTACCAGTCAATGCGGTAGGTGCAGTACAATTTGTCCTTCAATGTTCACCTACCTTGTCTTTGAAGTACATTTTCATCTTTCGTGAAACGTGTCCTGAAGACTGGGGGAAACTCTGACTTAAATTGCTGAAAATGGGTCCCTGCTGCTTTTAAACTCTAACTTTGGGGCCTCTTTCCCTTGGTCGCTGAAGAGCCTTGGAGGTGGAATGATTTGCTAAACGGCGACAGCGATCACCGGCTGGGAGCGAGGAGTGGTCTTGGGCTCTTGCTGCGGAGCGCTCAAAAATTGAGCGACCCCGAGAAATTCCGATGAGCGACAGCGATCGCGGGCTAGACCTGTGCTGCAAATCGCTGAAAACCTGCAGCGCCGGTGAGAAATGTGCACGGCGACGGCGATCGCGAGCATGGGGGACACCTAACCGTTTTTTCCTGTTTTACTCCTCTTCTGGCCGTCGCTAGAAAATTCAACGACGCCGAGCGTCGCCGGGCGGCAACAACGATCGCGGGAGGGATTGTTCCTGTTGTCACATTTTGCACGGGGTGCAATGTTTTCAAAGTTTGTAACAGTGCTGCTCTTCTTTTTCCCCTCTTCCTCTATTTTCCTCCCTTCTTCTCTCCTTTTCCCTTTCTTTCCCGCATTCTCTTTCTTTCCCCCCTTTCTCGGAGTCCCCCAGTTGATTCTTTAACTTTCCAGCAAGTTACCTGAAAAATGGCTAAGTGTTGGGGCGAAGTGCGCACTTCGCCCAGTTTTGGTGCGAAGTCTGACTTCGCCCCTCTTTCTGGGTGCACCTTGCAACTGGCAGACTAGCAGGCTGACGAAGAAAGATCAAGTGCTGGAGCAAGTCCGTACGGCGGCAGACACCAGTTTTCACCTGTGCAGTCCGACTTCGCAGCGAAGTCGGAGTGCGCCCTTGACAGGTGCGCAGTAGGGGAACAAACCCAGAATTTGACCAAGGCATGAAGGCCTTCCCGACTGCACTGTATTCTGCCCGCGCAACCCGAGACGCTCTGATCCCAAGCGAAGTTGGATAACCTGCCTTTCAAGGCAGACACGTGTCAAACAGCATCATCCATCATCTGACAAGTGTCCAGCTTCGGGATTAGAGCCGAAACGTGCCGAGCAAAAGGACAAGCATGGGCTGCACTGCCTGCGCCAATAGCCTCATTTAAAGCTGATCTGAGGTTTTACCCGCTCCAGCTACCCGCATCACTGCCAGAGAGGAGTTCTGCCCAACACACCGCCATGTAGGCCGTCCGGCCTTCCAGGAAGACCATGCTCGCAGTGACAGTCCGGTCCGACAAAAGGTCGGCATTTGCAGCTCTTTCGCCGCTTTTGTCGACTTATGTTTGATCGGGACCTTGTGCCCATTAATGTAACGGGAGGGACTCGGGCTATAAAAGCCCACCATGAATTCATTGTAAAGGGTGGAAGGGGAATGTCCGTTAGGGAACCATCGTGCCCATTGTAACCGTGCTTCTGCTTATAAATATAATCTGTATGCCTGGTTCTGTTCTGCTGTCTCTATTTTTTATGCTGCCTTTCATTATATTTATGCCTAAGGCTAACCTGTGTCACGGCTCGTTGATTCATTTCAGCATTTGGTGATCAGGTGCCTTTAGCATTGCTTGTTTGAGCACTTTCTGTACTTAATAGTTTAAAGGATACATAGAATAGATGTGGTAGCAGTTCCATCAGTTATGTGTTATGTTGCTGGTCCGTATCTGGTGATTGATGTGCTGCCGTACTGTTAGTTCCTTGTAGGGAATGTCTGTTAGGGAGCCATTGAAGCTGTGCGGTTAAATTCTCTACATCACACATATACCTGGCTCTGATATCTCTAGGTTTGCTTTCTACCTATGTTAGTGTACGTATCTGGTGATTGATGCATTGCCGTGCTGTTAGTTCCTTGTAGGGAATGTTTGCTAGGGGATCATTGAAGCTGTGCATACACTGCTTAGGTATCGGAAGTACACATAGATTTTGCAGTTCTTAGTCATGCTTTGTGTTTATAATGCAGTAAGTAGCGGTAATTGGTGTGTTCCCGTCATGTTAGTTCCCCCCACCAACCTCCACGTATATTTGTAAATTCCTTTCTGTTCATTTATCTCTTTCCTGCACTCTTAGCTTAAATCAGAAAACCCCCAAAAGGAGCCGGCCTTCTCCGGAGATTGGCTCGGAAGGCATCTCTTCCTTCCGACCTTTCATGCTGGTGGGCGAATCTGGGCGCATTAACTCAAAATCCTTTCCTCATGGCAGATTCGTAACCAACAGTTCCCGCCGTCGCGTGCAAATGCTGCTCGGGCCTCGCTTTACTCGGCAATGACGACGATCGCCGTCGGCTACCAACTTAGAAATTTTTGAGGGATGCTCTTAGTCGCCAAAGAAGGGGGCAGCGACGGGCGTCGCTGCCAAGCGACAGCGATCGCGATCGCCGACCCTTAGCCACTTTTCGCTCTTTCTTGCCATGCTCTGCGTCGCTGAAAATCTGAGCAGCGACGGGCATCGAGGGCGCGCGACAGCGATCGCGGGCAGCCTCACACTTGCTCACAATTGCTGAAACGGCCAGCACTCCCAGGAATCGCCCGAAAGCGATGGCGATCACGGGCAGGGGCCAACACTTAGGAAAATTTTTACATTTTTCTTTCAAGTTTTACATTCAAATCTGAAAAATGATCTGCTAACTGAAAACTGAACAAACTGGAACTGAAGCAAGGAAACTGGAAACAACAATGAAGGAGGGAGGCAACAACCTGCTTAAAATTTTCAAAATTATTTTACCCCTAGCAAAATGTGGCAACATTCTTGGCGGCTCGCGGGGTATCGAGCTCGCCTCGATGCAAGAATCCATGCCTTTATCCTTTGGGCCCGGAGTCATCCCCGGTCCCTGCTTCTTCCTGCTGTAGGCCCTGGTCTTGCTGCTCTGCTTCTTGCTGCTCCTCTTCCTCGGGATCATCTCCATCAGGCTGATTTTCATTATCCTCCTCCTCGGACTCTTCATCGGACGACGCCTCCTCTTCGTCTGGGTCTTCCTCTGGATTAAACTCCCCGGAGCCAAGGCGGGCCTGTATGCGCTCGAATGCGTCCTGAACCTGAGCCCAGGCACTCTCTGAGAAGGGCTCCATACTGCGAATATCGCTCATTAGGTGCCTGAAGGTTTCCATCTGGACTATACCAATCTGTTCGGCCTTCTGGCTCAAATCTAGCAAACAGGAGCGAATTAGGCAGAACTTGGAAGTGAGCTCTATCACCTGCTCTTGCTGGATTGGGTCCTCCCACCCATCAATGACTGAAGTATCACTGGCAAAGGCATCCCATGCCGGACGTAATGCTTCCTTTGACAGGCAATTGCCTTCACTGTCTGCAAAGCTCGGGAACCCGAGCGAGGAGAGAGTCAGGAAGGGAGACATGCATATATCTTTCTCTTGCTCCAGCATGTCCAGCAATGCCCTGGCTCTCTGAATTTTCTGGAATCTTTCAAAGAAAGAATGCAAGGTTGCCCTTGCAGCTGCCCAATCATAGGCAATGGAATCTGTAGAAGGTATTTGGAGGTTTCGGCGCTCAAGGGTCCCTGCCTTGACAGCCAGATCGAGCCAGCGATCAGCTTCCCGCTCTGCCTCCTCCACCACAGGCTTACCCTCGGCGGATGCTTCTTTGACCCGGGTGGCAAATGTGAAAACCTTAAGGGACTTAGAAGCCCGGGGTCTGAAGTTCTTCAATAATCGGGTGCGGATTTCCTTGATGTGTTCCTTGAAGAATGTCTCCACAACCTTGTCCTCTAGCTGCTGCTTAGTCTGTTGAAGCTCGCCCTCAAGTTCTTCTATCTGGCGCTCGGCAGCCTCTTTCTGTTATGTCGCCTTCTTTTGCAAGTCTGCCAATTGCTGCTTCAGCAGCTGGCATTCTTTCTCAGAGTTTTCTAACTAGGCCTGCATTCTTGCCATGCCCTCTTCCAGCTTGACCTTTTCATTTTCAAGATCGTAGTAGCTCTCTTGCAACTGGATGTGCTTTAGGCGCAGCGTATCGGTTCCATCATGAAGAGCTAGCGCCTCATTCTCGAAGCTGACCTTATTCAAGTCCTTGGTCCTGCTTCGATATTCATAATCTTCAGGAGCCATATCCTTCAGAGGCTTCTTAACCTTTGGAATCCTCTTTTCTTTGTACAACAGCATGTTGTTAAAGTCAAACCTGGAGCGCTTCTCTACTCCAGCAATTTCCTCAACCCTTCTTTTCATCGCGTTCTGCATCCACCTGTTGGAAGTGCGCTTAGCCTGAGTTGCCACAGGCTGGTTCTCCATTATCTGGATCAAATCTGCCTCTCCGAAGAGAGGCCTGGCCAAGGGCAAACCCTGCTGCGACATGTGTTCCTCAGCGAACAGGTAAGGGGAAACAATAGTTTGACGCTTTTCTGCTCTTGGGGATGACTCAGCCTGGGTGGGGGATACAGACGGATTTTCAGGGTTTTGAGGCGGGTTTTCAGATAATATGCCGGCTGCGGGTGAATGGCGAGGGGAATGCAGCGGCTGTGAGACAACGGCGCCTGACTGGGTTTCGGTTAGGGTTTGAAGGGCGTCGGGCTCTACAAGAGAATGGCCAGGCTGGGGGTCTTCAACAATGAAGGGTTGGGTTTCCTCAATGAGGGTGTGAGATTCGGCAAAGGAAAGGGTGGTTGCTGCTCCGCTTTCTAAGGGAATGGCGGCGGGGATGGTTACAGCAGTGGAAGACAAGGGCGCCGCAGACACTAACTCAGAAGTTTGAAAGAATGGGGAATGCGTACCTGCGAGCCCCGCCTGAGATGGTGATCGAAAGACTTGGTCTATCCACTGATTTTCTGCGAACAGGGGTGTATCCTCCTTTGTTGCAGCGGCTTCTGAGATTTTGCTCTTCTTTTGGGGCAGCATCACTTCAAACTGCGGCACAGAGTCCTTCTCAGGTGCAGCTCCTTGCCCTTTGGACCTTTCTGTCCTCCTTTTTCTCTTAAGAGGTGCAACCTCTTCTTCTTGAGTGATGGGCGTTGGGCTGGCAGAACTCTTTGAAGCCTTGGGGGGCTTCATTGTTAATTTGAATGACTTTTTCTTCTGAGGTGTCGGGAACGCCTGCGTCGCTGGAGCTTGCGTTGCTTGAGACACGTGTGTGACTATCTCTTTCTTAGATGACGCGGCTTCGGCTGGCCGTTTTTCAGAAAACTGCTGCATTTTGGGCTCCACAGCTTGCTTTGCATGTGCCCCACTGCTGGACCCTTCACCACTTGAGTGCAACTGTTTGAGTGGGGCCTGCCCCTTTTGTAGGCGTTGAGAGCCTGGGGGTACAATGTGCCGGAATACAATAGGCTGCCACGTGGCATGGTGCTTATCGTAGAGCGTGGAAAATGTGTCGTCATTGGCCAAGTCTTTCTCGGATTTGTCTTTTCTGGTTCGGACGCGCATTATCCACCACTCTGATATCTTTTCAAGCCTCCACCCTCTGCCTTGTAGTCTAGCCTCCATTTTCTTGTACGTTTTCGTATTCGGCCTGTGCTCTTTATTACGGGCAGGATCAAATTCGACCTCTACGAAGTAGAAGTCGTGCCACGGCGGGAAAGACTGCATGTCTTCAATGTTCCATTCTAAATCTCTCTCCGACGGGTTATTGCGCTCGTCCATGATTTTCTTGCGGGGACAGACATGGAAGTCCTGTACACCTGTGAAATTCCTCACTATGTCGAGGGGATCGTACTTCCATCTCTGAGGCAATTCGACCAAGCCGAAGCTTAAGAGCGTGGCGTTCAGGTACTGATGTTGTCCGTTGATGCCGACCTCAATCCTTGCCCAGGTGATTGGATAATTGAACAGATGTCCCTTTTTTCTTCCCTGGCCATACTTCTCATCTGTGTAGTCCATCTGCCGTGACGCCTCCAGGGCGAACTGATATTCTGTGGTATAGTACGACAGCAAGAAGGGTTTGCCCGTGAACCCGAAAATTCTTATCACAAACCCTTGCGTTAACCGGAAAGTGTCGCCAAAATCTTGGCTGCTAATTTGGTCTCTCATTGCACGTGGGACGCGCGGGCAGGAACCGTGGAGGAGTGCCAGGGCTGGGCCCAGGAAAGATAAATTAAACTTGTAATAAGACTCCTCCCTCAGTAGCACTCTGGTCCACTCATAGACGGGCAGTGGCGCACCATTTTTGTCCTTGCGCTGAACTGGGAGCGACTTTATGTGGCTGGACATGTGAAACAAGAATAGCCATGCCAAGGCCGAGCAGTATCTGAAGCTTTCGCTTGCGCCGCTTTTCAATTCTTGCAACTGCAGGTGAATTCCTCGGGCCACGCAGTCTGCCCAGTCGAAGAAGACCGGCTTGGTTCTGTCAGTCATGGCCTTGGGGTCGTAGAATTCCCCTCTTAGGATGCATTCGGCAAGAGCGATTTGGTATGGAAAGACCATTGCGTCTGTGCCGATACCCAAAACCCAAGCCAGCATAGTATAAATGCTAGAACTTTTGAAGTCGCCCAGAGATCTTGGCTCCTTCGGCCATTGCCGGGGTGGAACTGGCTCATGTAGCTGAGAATTAATAAACTCCCGCATCTTCCGGTTGTCTGAGTACCTGTTCGTCTGCTCCCCAAGATTGACACTTCTGATAGTATAGTCCTCGCTGTTTAATGTTACACTCGGCGCGAAGGCAGCTCTCACCGTCTCCGGGTAGAGCGAGAACAAAACGTTGCCCTTATGGTCGCAGACCTGCCTGGTGTTTGGTTTATAATATTCAACAATTGCACCCACCAGGTCAGGGCAATGATGCACCTGCGGGCATAAGAACCAGTAGAGGTGGGACAGATAAGCCGCGGCGTAGGGGTTCGAAGGAGAAACTCTCTCTCGCCAATTATCAATTGTCTGCCGCAGCTGACCGGTGCCCTGTGAGTAAATCCCATCTCTGAGCTTTATCCAGTAATCGATGGGAGGTGGGGGGACTGGCTTCGGCTGCGTTGTCCGGGGTTTCTTTTCTTTTTCAGTTTCAGCTGCCTGGGCCTTTCCCTTATCTTTTCTTTCTTTCTTTTGCCCACTTTCTGGTGTGCTTGAAGTCGCTCGGCCAGCTGCTGCACCCTTCTGTCCGCTCTCTTTCTTTCCCATGGCGAGGGCGAATTTCAGTTCAATTGCTGCTTAACTGCAAGAAATTACTGAATTTTACTTTGTGCAGCTTGGAGCGCGTTGGAGTTTTCAGGTAGAGCGCATCTGAGAGGTTGTGCTCTTATAGGAGCGAACTCGGGATGGGCCTTCAATGGAGGGCACTTGAATTAAATACCAGGCGCACGGAGTTGGTAGACGTTAATTCTGTTCTTGGGTGGCCATGCATGAAATCTTCCTTAGAAGCGCCAATACTTAAATGTTTAACCTTTGGAGCACGTTCCTTTTGCGCAATCATCCTTGGAATCAGCACAAACCCTCTTCTCCTTGGCACGTTCTTCGAAAAACGGGCCCTAGCTGCCCTTTGGCACACTTTTCTAAATCACTGAGTGGAGAAAAACGGGGCCCGCTTTAATTTTGCACTTTTTCCCGAAATCGCTCAAAACTTGAGCGATACCGAGCGCGGGTCGTTTTAACGAGCGATGGAGAGCTTCTCTCCCTTAGAATATTCATCTTTCTATCCGACCCGGCGTCGCTCGCAACATGGGGCGCGCTTGGGAGAAGACGTGTTGGGCGAGCGACGGAGGGTGGACCCACACTTAGAATATTTCCCGACTTTTTTCAAACCGCCTGTTTCATTGGTAGCTCTTGCCTAAAATCCCCACTGTCGCTGAAAAATAAGAGCGATGCTCGTCTTTCTTGGAAAAGCGAGCGACAGAGAGCTGCAGTACTTAGAAAATTTGGGGTGCCTCTTTCTCATGTTCGCTCGAAATGTGAGAGCGCTCCCGGGATCGCTCAAAAATTGGGCGATCTCGGGCATGGGCGCCTTGAGCGAGCGACGGAGGGTTTTGTCACTTAGAGAACCTGCTGCTTCTTTGCCAAGCTCGGCGTTGCTGGAAATATGGTGCGCTTTTGAGAATCGGCGCGTCTGGCGAGCGACAGAGAGATTTGCCATACTTAGAAGATTTTTTGAACTTATTTCATTCACGCCCTTCCTCCTCCTCCTGATCGTTGTCGCCGAAAATCTTGGGCGATTCTGGGAATTGCTCAGAATTTGAGCGATCTTGGGAATTTCTTGGACACTTAGGCAAATATGGCGCCCTATTGCTTGCTCGGAATCGTTGAAAACTCAGGGGCGCTTCCAGGGTCGCTCAAAAATTGGGCGATCTCGGGCAACTTTACTTAGCAATTTCTCCTTGTGTTCTTCTCAATTCGGCCATCGCTTGTAGGGGATTCTCGCTGTCGCTGAAAAAGCAAAGCGATATCAGAATTTATCAAATAAGCGAGCGACGGCGGACGAACTCCTCTTTTGCTTGGTTCTCCAGGTCTTTTCCTTGCAGGGGGAAATGCTTCTGCATCCACTTGGAATCAAAGATTTTCCAGACCCGAGGATCTGGTGAACAACTTGGCTCAACAGCCTAAAACTAAAACAATTGAAAAGCATATTTACATTCAGGAAAATAAACAATTTGAAAGAACAGAAAAGAAATTATGTACAGAGGGAACCTCTTGACGTTTCTCAGTGATGATAGGCTTTCAGATGAAAGCCATTAACCGGTATTGGGAGGATATGACCCTCCATGTCTCTTAGCACAAATGAGTTGAATTGGTTAACCCTGGCAACCTGGAAGGGGCCTTCCCAGAAGGCATCAAATTTGTCATGATTGCCTGGTTTTTCCTTCCATGAATCCCATTTCAGCACTAGGTCCCCGATCTTGAAGACCCTGGCAGTAGCCCCTTTAGCGAACCAGTTTCGTGTGGTGCCAGCGTGCTTCATAAAAGCTTCATGAGCCTTTTCTCTCTGCTCTTCAAGCTGCAACAACTGAGCTAGCCTAGCATCAAGGGGATCCAGGTTGTCCTTTTCTTCGTCCAGTAGCCAAAGTGCAGGCATCTCAATATGAGTAGGCAAAACTGCCTCTTTCCCGTACACCAGTGCGTATGGGGATGTCCTTATGGATTTCTTGACGGATATATGGTCAGCCCACAGAGCCTGATCCAGATGCAAGTGCCAGGATCTTTTATTTCTCTCCAGAGTCTTCTTTATAATGCGCATCAGATTCTTATTCGTTGACTCGGCGAGGTCGTTCCCTTGCGGGTAGTAGTTTGAAGAAGCCTTATGGTAAATACCATATTTACTCGTGAACTCAGTCAGCACAGCTCCTGCAAACCCTGGACCATTGTCAGTCACAATCGCTTCTGGGATTCCAAAGCGCGTTATCAAGCTTTCCAGGAAGGAAATAACCGTCTCCTGGTTGGCATGCTTCGTGGGGATAGCTTCGGCCCAGCGGGTGAAGTAGTCTGTGGCAGTCAGGATGAACTTGTGACCTGCTGAGGATTCTGGTGAGATCTTGCCCACAAAGTCTAGGCCCCACTGCTGAAAGGGAACCTCCACCTGGATTGGCTGTAAAGGCATTGGAGCGTTCTTGTTCCGCCCAGCGAACCTTTGGCATTTCTCACACTTTTGGCAGACTTCTTGAGTATCTGCGAAGATGGTAGGCCAATAATAGCCTGCCTTGATAATTTTTAAGGCCGTAGGCCTTCCTGAAAGGTGTCCTCCCGACATTCCGGAATGGAACTCGTCGAGGACCTTTGGTTTTTCCGTTCCCTTAACACAGCGTAAGAGAACACCATCAATATTTTTATAAAACAGCCCCTCGGGGCGCAGAACATACTTCATGGCATTGAGCCTAACCTCCTTCTTTGTGAGGCGTTGAGCTGATCTGGACACTTCCCTGTGCTGAAGTACCACACTATATCATCCGTCCAGTCACTCTCCTCTGATAAGGAGTTGGCAAAGTTACCTTCCATCACTGGATCTTCCCACTGACAAGCAGACACCTCGGCGGCAGCACTTCTGGCCAATTCCTGGCATAGAGCTCGACCTCGGATTAGCTTGGTGGGTCGCACCTCTATGTCGAATTCTTGGATCTTAGCAATCCATCCTGCCCTCTTGTGACCTGGTTCCCCCTGAATGATAAAATTTCTGACATCGGGGTGTATCACGAAGATTGTAATCCGGCTCTGAGAGACAAAGTGCTTGAACTTCTTCAAGGATCTCATGACTGCATGCACTTGCCGCTCAATAAAATTGTATCTTTCTTCATGCGGCTGGATCACTTGGCTCAGGAAGGCTATCGGTCGCTCTTCATCGTCATCCCCCTTCTGGGTCAGGACTGTAGCATAGCTCTCAGGTTCCCCGACTGCATATAGGATGAAATCTTTAGAGTAGTCTGGGTTCACCAACACGGGCGCCTGGGAGATTCTAGCTTTGATTTCTTCGAATGCCTTCTTTCTCTCCTCAGTCCAGACAAAATCGGCATCCTTCTTCAAGAGCTCGGCCATGGGCTTGATTACTTGGGCGAAATCGGGCACGAACTTCCTCACGAAGTTGATTTGTCCAAAGAAGGACTGGAGCCCTTTCTTGTCCACAGGGATGGGGAGTCTCAGGAGAGCTTCTGCTCTGTCAGGATCAACTGCTAGACCTTTCTCTGAAATGACATGACCCAATAGCTTCCCCTCCTTGACCGCGAAGACCGATTTCTTGGGATTGATGGATATGCCGAACTCCCGGCATCTTTCAAACACTTGCTCCAGATGAGAGGTGTGTTCTTCTCTCCTGTGGGAAAACACGGTCATGTCATCTAAATAAATGACGATGATTTTATTTAGCAGCTCCCGAAATGCAAGGTCCATGGCCCTCTGGAATGTGGCCCCAGCGTTGGATAAACCGAAAGGCATGCGCTGATAGGCGAACGTCCCCCATTTGGTGGTGAACGTCGTTTTGTGCTGGTCCTCATCTTTCACCCAAACTTGGTTATAGCCTGAAAATCCGTCTAGGAGAGAGAATCGCTGAGCTCCTGCGACAACATGGAGAATTTGGTCGATCTGCGGCAGCGGATAGTGATCTTTGAGGGAGGCTTTATTCAGATTGCGGAAGTCGACACAAAGGCGGATATCCCCGTTCTTCTTTCTGACTGGGACCAGATTGGCGACCCAAGAAGAATGCTTGATGGGGTATATGATCTTGGCTTCTAGCATTTTCAGGAGTTTTGCCTTCATCATAGCCTCGATCTTTGGATTAACCGCTCTTTGTTTTTGTCTAAAGGGCTTTACCCCTTCTTCTAGTTCTATGGTGTGTTGTATTATTTCTCTGTCATACCCTTTGAGATCCTGATAACACCAAGCCACGATATCTGGATACCTTCTGCACAGAGCCTGAATCTGTTCCAGTTCCTCTGGGGTGCAGTCTGTTCCGACTTTGATTGTCTTTCCTGGTTCAAGTTCCAGCTCTCTGTACTGCTTGGAATCAACCTTGATCCTGTGAGATATGGCTCTATCATTTTGATCAAACAGGCTCTCTAGGGTAATCAGTCCTTTTGGGACATGGTTATTTTTTAACTGTATCAACCCCTCATACTGCTCGTCATCAGGGTCTCTACCTTCGATTGAACTTGCTTCATGGATTAAAAAATTGATGATCTGCTCATCAGAATCGAACACCTGCCAGTGGGTGTCCTTATCAGGCACAGAAGGCCTGTAAATGGTACGAACCGGCTTCGGCTTCTGCATAGTGTCATCAGTCGGGACGTACCTGGCTCCAACAGA
Source organism: Wollemia nobilis (assembly GCA_028583015.1). Classification (NCBI taxonomy): domain Eukaryota; kingdom Viridiplantae; phylum Streptophyta; class Pinopsida; order Araucariales; family Araucariaceae; genus Wollemia; species Wollemia nobilis. The sequence goes on along the minus strand of JAQPPZ010016681.1, from coordinate 5,547,606 downwards.
CGCCAAGATGTCAGCATGTTTATTCTTTTCTCTGGAGATAGCTTTGACATTCAGGGAGTCAAATGACTCCATCAAATCCCAAACACGGTTGCGGTACGCCTTGAGATAATGCTTCTTGGAGGCGCACTTATTGGTGATCTGCTTGCATACCAACTCTGAATCTCCAAAGATTTGCAGCTGCTTGATCCCGAGTCTCTCCGCTTTCTTCAAACCCAAGCACAGGGCTTCATACTCGGCTGCGTTGTTCGTGCAACTCCAGGCCAGCCTGTAGCAGTAGTCCTTTTGTATTCCAGATGGCGAGACTAGAAGGACCCCTGCCCCGACGCCGTTCTTGCATCGGGCGCCGTCAAAGTATAGCTTCCATAGCTCATTCGGGGCAGGGCCTATGTCTTCCTTTACCGTCTCCTTCGGCTTTTCAGGTTGAGTGACAGAGTAACAGCCTATTTCAGTTTCGATCATGGCGTTGAAATCTAGCAAGGAGAACTCATCCTCCACTTGTAGCTGCTCTATGGCTTCTCCCACCAGGTCTACTTCTACCAGCTCCTCGGTCATTAGATGGACCGTTTCATCCTGTTGTTCCTCCTCGGGCATCTTCTCAACTAGGAAAGTGGAAGGTTTATCATTGTAGATCTTCACTTTCCTCCCTTTGAAAGGGACCTCCATGTGTGAGTAGTCCAGCGACAAATATCCACCCAGCTTGGCGGTGAACTCCCTCGAGAGACACATGCCGAAGTAGGGTTCCAAATCAACAACCACGACCTCTTGGATGACCACAATATCAGGTGCTTTGTGCAACCGAATGAGAATGTCTTTGATGACGCCCACTGTTTTCACAGGAGTGCCATCTAGCTGCAAGACGCCTTGGCTGCTCCGCGTGTACTCCATACCAATCTCTTCGCAGACAGCCCTCGGCATGACGGTAGTTGATGCACCGGAGTCAACCATGCAGTTGTGTACCACGTGACCTTCCATCTGTAAAGATAAGTAGAAAGGTGGCGGTCTGTTCTTTCCAGTGATTGAAGTTGTCAAGGGCTGAGCTAACACAGGCTGCGGTGACTTTCCACTTTTCACAGTCTTCAGAGACTCTTGCAGCAAATCCACCTGACCCGGGAGCTGAAGGGCATCATACATGCTTATTTTCGCCGGGGTCTTCTTGAGCTCGTCAACTATGTTGTAGGCCGAAGTACCAGGCCCTTCTGCTTCCTTCGCTGGTTCGTACCTGGTGTGGTACTGTTGCGTGGCCTCGACCCTCTGCCGCTTTGTCAGCGACGGGTATTTCAGCTTTTCTCGAGCTTGCTCTTTTGTTTCGGTAGGAGATTGAGTCACTGGAACTTTGGCTTGTGGAGGCTTCTCTTTAGCAGGCGGAGGCAAAGGCGCTTTATCAGGAGCTTCCGCAGCAGGCTGCGTCTTCTCTCTTCTGGCATACACCTTTAATGGCTTCATCTGGGCCGCATCGGCCTCGATTGGCCTTTTTCCCTCCTTGGTCAGGATTGACACAGGATCTTCTTCAGGGATCGCAAAATTGCGCTCTTCCTCCCGGAGCATGTTCACTTGATCTTCTATACTGCTGGCTGCAAGAGTTTGGACATAGTGCTGATGCAGCATGCAACTGTCTTCTCCGTGAGGATCATTGCAGGTGGAGCACCAGTGCACGCGATCTGAAGTACTTGGCTCGGCATTGTTAACAACATTTCTTGCCGGAGGCCTTTGAGCCTGGGCTGCTTGATCTCTAGTCAGTGCGGGAGGTGGATAGGGCCTTCTAGGAATAAATTCCTGTTGGGCCTGCTTCTTCTTCATGATTGTCATATCATTGGACAACGTCTGGTAACCAGAAGCAAGGGCTCGCACTTCTTGGAGAATCTTAGTTTGTATATCGATATCAGCTGGCATCGGCCGGGTCGACGTAGGTAATGCAGCTAATGGTGGAGGAGCAGGCAATGTCGGGCATTGCGGAGGAGCAGGAAGTGCTGGATACTGCAGAGTGGGAAAATGTACTTGAGGTGGACCAAATTGAGACATCACAGGTGCGGGATTCCACGGCGAATTGGGATATGCATTGGACGAAGAAGGCGCCCCACCAGACGCCGGTGGATATTGTGACTGAGGAAAATCTGGATAGATTGGAGGCTGCATCTTGTGCGGGAGTCTACCTATGGCAATCATATCCAGTTCTGCCCTCTGAGCAGCCTCATACAACTCGGGGAAAGTATTCACGCGGGCCAACTTGATGACCAAACAGATATCCGAGTTGAAAGCTCTGAGGTAGTAGTGGGCAGCTTGTCCATTGGAAGGACGTAGTTCAGGGGGCACTCTTTTCCAGGATCTCGCAAATCTCACGTTGAAGTCTGATATCTCCTCTTGCGGATGCCGCTGAATGCTCTGAAATTGGTGCAGCAATGAGGAGGGATCTGCGGACTCATTGAATCCTTTAACTAGCCGTCCAGCCAGTTGAGCCCATCCCGTGATAGCACCTTTCGGCAAGGATCTATACCAGTAGAGGAGCTTCCCTCGTAGAGAGAGAGCTAACAGTCGGGTCTTGACACTTTCGTTTGTGATGGCATGAAGCGCAGCCAAGGCCAGGATGTCTTGAATATGTTCATACGTTGTCTTCCCGGTTCCATCATATGTGGGAATAGCTTTTAGGGCAGCGGGCGGAACAACATCTTGCCCAACCAGATTGAGGGGTCCCGTGGAGTCGACATCTGGAAACAGGTCAGGAGCATTTGGCTGAGGATTCGCATTCGGTTGAGGATTCGCCATATCAGCGTTTTGATCGTCTTCTTCGGGCTGATCAGTAGTGTAGTCGGTATCAGTACTATCTGAAGTCGTGTATTGCTCTTCAACTTCAGCTTCTTGCTCAAATGCTTCCCCTTGATCTCCGTAGTAATCGACTAGCCTCGGGCGTTCTCCAGCAGCGTTAATGTCGAGCTCATAAAACTCAGGCAGCTCCTGTCCGGCGCTCCTAGCTCTATGCCTCGTATGCATGAAGGATTTTTGATAGTGGACCAGTCTTCGGGACTCAGAGAGTATTCAGGTTCAGCAGAGTCGCCAGGTGTTCAAACTTGTCGGCAATGAAGCGAACACCGATGCTTCAGAACCGCTTATGGGGTGGGAAACTTTCGTGTCCCACCGGGCGTGCCAGAGAAACTGTTGGTTACGAATCTGCCACTTAGGATAGGATTTTAATCTATTGCGCCCTAGATTCGCCCAGCAGATTGAAAGGCCGGAAGGAAGGGATGCCTTCCGAGCCAATCTCCGGAGAAGGCCGGCTCCTATACTAATCTAATTTGGGGTTTTAGCTGAGAGTGCAGGAAAGAGATTATAAAATGCAGAAAGAAACATAAATATCATTTGCTTCGGGTGGGAAGAACAAGCAGCACAGTCACTAACCTATCCCTAAACCAACAACAATCAAAACAATGTATGTAACAGAAACCGTTAATGCAATTCTATCCTATGTATCCTTCATTCAGTATTCCAGGTCTATTTAATTGCCAATGCTGAAATCCAGAGTTCAGAATGACAGCAATCAGAAAAATAAATGACACGATGCAGAAATACTTGCAGAAGGCAGCATAAAAAATAGAGACAAGTAACGGAGCCAAGTATACTTTGATTCAAAAGCAAATGTCCAGTTACAGTAGCTTTCCTAGCAATATGTTCCCCTTCCACCCTTTTACAATGAAGCTCAACTGCTATTTATAGCAGAATTTTCCCCCCCGATTACATTATGAGCACAGATATCCAAACCTGCCAAAAGCTGCAAAAGCTGCAAAAAGCGGCCTGATCTGATTCTTGTCGGCCGTAGTTGTACTTGAAGCATGGTTTTCCTAGACTTCGCACTGCTTCTGACAGATTCGGTGGTTGAAAAGGGGTTTACCAGTCAATGCGGTAGGTGCAGTACAATTTGTCCTTCAATGTTCACCTACCTTGTCTTTGAAGTACATTTTCATCTATTCACTTTCTTGTTTACTACACCAAGAAATTTCTTTAAATACCATATAAATTTTTATTTAAAGAAATTTCTTTAAATGCGGTATTTGTCTATTCACTTTCTTGTTTACTACACCAAATTTCTTTAAATAAAAATTCATATGGTATATATGTCATATATATGCATAACTTTTCAATTGTTATGTGCACGAGACTAAATATGAAGCTTAAATCACTGTTGAATATCAAATAAAGATTAGATTTATGGGTCATAGACAATTTAAAAATTGGCCCGAAAAACAAACCATGAACCCAAAAGTATGCATTTGAATATTGAAGTGTTTACATCTACATATTGTCCGTAATTTAGTAATATGGAGACGGTGGTACTAGTGGTGGCTACAAGCCCAAAATACATGCGAGAAAGATTGAGACAACTACTAATGCAGTCAATATAACCTACATTATGGATCTAAATGGCAACCGCCACCATCTTAAACTAATACACACTATGTGTTTGTGTGTGTACATAATTATTTTGACAATATATATACAACTGTATATATATTTGATTTATTAAATCTTCATTTGTTTGTTTCTAATATCTATATTTGCATGGTATCATATGTCAGCATTCGATATTTGGTTGCATATATTACTTTCATTGATCTATTATATGTTGCCTATAATTAAACTAGTCAATGACAACTTTCAAGCCTAGTGCATGTTTGATAAATAATTAAACCATCATTAACATATAATTAATAATTATTTCAAAAATTAACAATAATTATTTAAATGATTAATTTTATAATTGTTTTTGAAATCCACTGCCACCTAGCACCACTATACAATTGATGCTAAATATTGACACTAATTTGATGCTAGTGTGGAGCTCAAATTTGTTGCTAGCATGGTGCTACTAGAGTACCACTAAAAAATGGCTTTGTAATGCCACTTCAGCACCAGAAAAATATGTTTTAAGTTTTTCAAAAAACTCATTATCGGTGCTACGGGGGACACTATACCCTCGAAACATAGTGGTATATATAAAAAAGACAAAGTGAAAACTTCCCTTTCATCACAAGGGGATCTCATAAGCTAGTTAGGCATACTAATTAGGATGGGAGATAAATCACCACCTTTACCATTTTAATTGATTACTAACAAAAATGACCTAAGCTTATTAATTCCAAACTTTTCAATATACCTTGAAAGATCATAATTTTGTAAAAGTTGTGGTATAGATTATGACAACAAATAATCAATTAAGAAGACACCTAATTAAAAACAAGGAATAAAAATAAAATAATTGGCAGGTGATATACACATAATACTAATGGGCAAGGAAATGGAAAAAGCCATTCAAAATACACAAGCTTCAATATATGAAAGCAAACAAGCCTCACAAGGAATAGATAAGTTTAATTTAATACTAACCCATCAAGGCGATATCTTTCACAAATATGAATAAGGTGGGGGGATGTATACAATCCTGTTCGAAAACCACACGTACGTAATATGCTCTCTACAAACGCACATGTTGAACCCTAAAACCAAAATACACTTGCATCAATCATAATTGCAAGATTTAAGTTTCATTTGCCACTATTCTAGGCAAAACAAATAAGAAGTAAAAGAAAAATGGAAAATAAATTCTAGAATCACAATCGTAAAACTATAGCAACAATTAACAAACCATGTTATCATGATATTGAACTTATGTTTGTGATTGTAACCTTGTGATTCACATTTAATTAAGGGCAAGCAAAACTATAATGTATGTTTTCTCCACAGGTCCAACTAAACCTCAAAATTTAAGATTGCCATGGCCACAATGTTAATGATTCTTGCATGTAATGTCTAGTTCATAATTATTCTGACAACTTAATCTACTTCTTAACTTTTCTAACAAATCATTTCTCAAACATGATCTTAAAAGTATAATACCTTATTACATCCAATCAAAATACTAGCTAAAGAGGTCACTGGTAGGAATATTTGCCCACAACTTTGGCAAATTTATCTTGTAGAACTAGATCTTTTTCAAAGTAAAAGGAAAATATTTAATACCGAGTACCATAATAAGCACTCAATCATGACTCCAAAGTCATCTCTATAACTTGCTTATTTACTCTTCATGACAACACCAAATACAATACGAATTTATAAGGCCACTGAAATTGTTTCTCGTTACCTTTCCTTTCTAATAAGCTATATGTGGCATTTATTGGAGGTCGTTTGCATCTGAATATCAAAATGTAACATCAGCTATTAGGTCAATTAGACCATATCCATGCAACAATTCCACAAATCATTTCTAGATTGCCTTTCTATCAAAGATATTTCTCACCACCCTTGAACTACTAATTTTCCTCTATCAAATCCTTGATATCAAGTTCATTAAGAAATAAAATCTCCCTCTGTAAATTACCTTCTAAAATTTGAAGTTCATCAAAACAAAGATCTACACCATGACTTGTCTGTCACCTTGTTTCCTTCTCTATAGATATGTTGACATTTCCAAGATAATGCTTCTATCAATAATTGAGGGACATCAAGAATAATGCTATTGTCGATTCCATTTCACAAACATTTTTCTTGGCAGCGTTAATAATAATTTATGAATCCCTCTTAATTGACCTATATGTTGGTTTTTGAAGCCTTAATATCAATATAAAACTCACAAGACAAATTTCATATTATCAAATATATTATAGCCACAATATAGTAAGATCAAGATAAAATAATTAGCCAATTAATATGTAAAACAAGGCTTATAAGATATCAACTAACATTCATTAATATGCATAAATATATGAATGTAAATGGCCTAAGTCATACATGTATAAAGCATGTAGCATGACTTACAATATTAATTGCTCAAAATGTATGTTGTCTTTCTTACTCCTCTTTCACTATCACAAACTCTATTACAATAATCATAATTTTGCTCACAATGCTCGCTATCTTCTCTATATCCTCTATGGAGTAATATATAGCCATTGTAAAGTGACTCTTTGGTTACTTGACTATTCCTTTCCTTATGCCAAGTCTCATGACTCTTGGCTTCTCTACTTGACACTTGCATACACATGAATCTATCTTGTATGCACACCTAGACATGACTCTTCACTTAACATACTCTAATCTAAAGACACTTGTGCACTCTTACATATAAGACACTTGTGCACACATACTCACATTACACTTGCACACTTACTCACATGACACTTGTGCATTTCCTGCACATTATTACATTACATAAAATATTACTCACACTCTAATCTAAGACACAACCCTAATCTAATATTTACAAGATGTACCATGAGGGTACATTAGCATGTACCAAATAATATAATATTCTCCAACACTATATTTTCGTCTTTCATTGATAGCAATCTCGATTCATAAGTATTCCCCTCGCCTCCATAGTCTTGTCTCTTGAAGTTCCATATGATTCCAAGTAGATGAGGAGAAATTCGCCTTCAATTTTCCATAAAAAAACACCTCCACCAGCTTTTCTAAGATTTCCTTTAAAGAACCATTAAAATTAAGTTTGATGAACCAAAGTTCTCGAGATGTCCATTGTACATGGATTGAGGTAGATTCTTTGTGCTAAACCCATTGTCACAGATTACCTTCACATGTATATTCAAATTTGTAAACAAGAGGCTTGCATATCTTTTACCACACCCCAGACTTCTAATTATGAGAACCAAGCATGTAGACACTCCACAAGAGAGGCAACAATACGAATCCAAACTTCAATATGATTTTGAGACCTGTTTTTGAAATTTCGATATTAATGTGAGCCATAGATTCCAACAAATAATGGCAAGACCAATACTACACAAAATGCTGAATGCTTAAGCTTCGGAAAAAACTAATCCAATATTTTATTAACTCTTCCAATGTCAATGGAACAACCAAACAGATCTCATTTTCTTGAAAAAGCAAACCCCAAATAGTGGAAGAAAAAGGACACTAAAGAAGTAGACGATCTGATGTTTCTAGCTCCCACTCACATGAAGCACAATGAAAGGTCCATGATATCCTCTTCTTTGCAAACTATCACCCCTAAGAATTTTGCTTTGAACTGCTAACCACAAATGTCAAGGCCTTATGGAGAGCATTAGATGACCAAATATTTTTCCAATGGAAAACCGTGGGAGTGGGGAATTCCAATTGCTCCAAAGCCTTATATCCCTACTTAACCGAATATCTACTATCTTATCATAGATTCCAAATCAACTCATCATTTTGGAAAAAAACTGAGCAAATAGAACTCTTGAAGCATCTTATACAGTCAGTTGGCATCCCCACAAATCAATTACCTCCTTTCAAATACTTTTTAAATGCTCTTCCCTGCCTTCTTATAGATAAGAGGGTAAGTAATCAAGCAGTCAAAAATAATGTTTAACGACAATATATTCAGATCACTTGGGTCGCTCCATCTCAACATCTTATTCCTAATTTGGCCTACACTAATCATTTTATGAGGATTAAGAATGGCATTATTCCTGTCCTAATTATATTGAGCAACACTCGATGCACAGCCTTAGGATTTCTCTTGGTCAACTCAAAGTATGCTCACATCGGTTGCGGGTGGAGACGTACCACCATATTCCTCGAGACGATAGAGTATGGCGTCTTGCCTCTATTGGGGAGGTGGAAACTGAACATTTCATCTTCAGGTGTGTTGTTTATTATGAGATTCAAGGGAGGTACTATTGCTTGTGTAGAGACTTAGATGGATCATTTTCCACTTTTTCCAGCTATCCTGACGAAAAATGCTTGGCTCTTTACCTCAAGGAAGCGACCACTCTTCAGCATAAGTCATTACAAGAGAGACAAACTAGTACTCGACTAATCACCTCATTCTTTCACCCTATCTTTGCAATCGAGAGTAATAAGCACTCATTGGAAACTACAAGTATCTAAAATATTAATGACAGATATGTGCACCCTTGTCTGCATACAAGAGTGGCTATTAGGGCTTCAGTTCTTTCTTCTTGCTTGCAACGGGACAAGACTGCAGTTCTTCAACGTCGGGTTTTAGCCACCCCTCACATATCAAGGAGTTGTAGATAGGCGCAGCTTACTAGTTTCTTGTCCTCTTCCATTGGTTCCATAGCCATGGATGCTAGAAAAGTCTTGAGGGGTTGAACTCCATGTCCTCCTAGGATTATCCAACCAGGCCCTCTTAGTCCTAGCCATTCTTCTAGGAGCATCATTAGATCCTATGTTGGCCCTTTTTGGATAGTTGGTGACAGCAACGACTATGCTTCTACTTTACATTTCACTATAGATTATGTTGGCGCTTGTATCCATTGAAGCTCCTTTTTATCTCTGTTGTACCTTGACTTCTACACCTCTCTTAATTGTTACTTTTAGCATGTTAGGGTTTATCCATTTTGGGTAACCCTTGACGCTATAATTTTATGCCATACAGTTGTCCCACTTTTGAGAAGTCTACACTAAATTCTTTACTCCGGTTTAGCTTATTTTTGTTGTACTTTGTGGTTACTACAATACATTGTAATTTGTACCAGCTCTTTTCAATGAGCACCATCAGCCTACTTTGGCCATCTGTGACCATTAATAGAATTATCTTATCTTACCTTATCTACCACTCCTTTGCTTGTTTAAGGTCTTCTCACTCAAATAATTTTTTTTTAAAAGGAATAGCAATCTCTTTTCACAGATTCACTGGCAGCTATTCTCCTCAAACGGATCACTTCCATTGATCGGATTTGAAAAGTAGTCATTTTTCCTCTCGACGTTGACGTTCCAACTCAGAATCTTCCAACACCTATGCAAACAAAGTATGTTAGATGGAATTAACAGCATACTGCCAAGAAGTCTTCTCCAACTCAGAACTTCATATATGCCCTTTAGTGCACAATATACCCCCCATCAAAGGAGTGTGTAGATCTGAAAACAAAAATCAAAATCTTGGAAGCTAGGGCTACATTCGCCCATTTGATCTCTCCCCGATTTGAAGCTTGATACTAGACGTCTAGAGGAGAATATTCCCTTTCAGCCCTAAAGTGGTTGGCAGCAAGGGTGGATGCATGAACTCTTGTGACTAACTGTTGCCTTACTCCTTGTCTCATCAAGTGGTGGGCTTTGGTATCGAAAGCTAGTCTGAGCATTTGTTCCCATGTGATCAAATAGCAAAACTATTGTTCAGCAGTAGCAATCCCTCTTAATGTCATTCTCCAACAAACCTGTTATTGTTCTCCATAGTGTCAAACTTTTGAAATGCGAGCCATACCTCAACCTTTATCCCCAAAATCGTGGGAAACATTATTCTTAGAATTATGATCTCCCCATTCCTTAGCACAATTCCCTCACATGAACTCTCTTGGGCACTCTTGGGACTTGGATATGTCTCAACATCTATTGGTTGGACAATGTCTGTATCTGAGGTAAAACTACATGTTTCCTACTCTAGAGGAAAATCTATTTCCAACCAACTGCCTTAACAGTAATAACAACCATAATTGTCTTTTATAAACTCAAAGAGAAAAATAAAAGACCCTTGGTATAAGAGGAAAGCAAAATTTAGAACATTTCCATTTGACACAAAGAGAATTAGAAGGGAGAGAACAAGTTGTTTATGCAAAGGTACAATTGCAAAAAAGCAAGAAGCACAATTGTCGTATGAAGGAATAACACAGTCATACTAATGAATAGCATGAGGAGGAATAATGCAATTGTACAAACAAATAGCAAAATTGTATGGACAAGAGAGAAGAAATATGAGCAGAGGAATTGGAAGGAATGCATTTTTAGGGAAGGGTTTTATCAATGTAGTACATTTGGTATCGGAATGGCAAATTTCACCACTGTCGACCCTCCCCTTGCTAGTTTTGGACATTCAATTGGACGAAGGAAAAAAGGGGGTTGCTCATCAATGCATTTTGATCCTATCCCCTTGTCAATGTGAGTACTCACAGCAAAGAAATTTTTGTTGGCATCGTCTGCAACCAAGTTCAATACATTGGAGAGCAGATTTCATTGTTGGCATAGTAGAAGTGGTAAGAGCAAAAGGTGTTGTCGTCAGCCAGCATCATGTCAACAACCCTTCCATCGACTATCAGCACTCCATCCAATACATTTTCAATCACAACTCCATTGGTTAGTACACAGTCAATCAACACTTTGTTGGCTAGCACTCCATTGGTGCCTTGTTGTCCAACTCTTTGTGAACACCCCATTGGCAAACGCTCCATCAGTGCCCCATCAACCAACTCATCATCGGTAAGCATCCTATCTGCTAGAGACTCATCATCCAACAAGGTCCCTTTAGTGTTTTTGTTGGTTGAGACATTGTCTGCCTCGTCCAACCTCATTGTTGTCTACACCTTGTCGTTGATTGTTGTCCTTGTCATCAACAACCAATTATTGTAGTTGGTTGTCCCTACCATCGTCTGTCATCCCTATTATCTCCAACCAGTCACCATCATCAATTTTCTCTGTCATTTGTAACTAGTCAACATAGCCAATTGTCTCTATCGTTTGCAACCAATCATCGTCATGGGTTGTTTGTACCATATGCAACCAGCCATGTTGTTGATCATCCATACCATCCAAGTCCAGACACCATCATGCAATTCACCGTCACCCAATCCATTGTCGCGCAGTTCGTTGTTGCCCAGTCAGTCTAGCAGACAATCCTAGCAAGAGGTTGCATTTGATGCCTCCAAAACAAAAATATGCTCCAAATATTTTCCAAAGATTGGGCTCGTGTTTGTATTGCATCTACAAAGCAATAAACTGCGCTCATTGTTAGCCAACAGGACAAAGGCTAGAAAACCTGGTGGAAGAGGAGATTGTCGACCAACAGAGGAGTGCCGACCAAGACAACTACCAGAGTCAATTGACATGTGAACAATTGTTGGGCAAGTTGCAACCATCATAGCATCAAATGTGCTTCGTGAGACACAGAACATCAGGTGGATTTGGAGCAATTCAAATTTAGAAGTCTAGATTTAAAGAAGCGATGGTGAGAGCCCAAATTGCAATGAAGCCAAGAGATAGAGACACGGGATTGCAACATTTGTTGCTAAATATCATCAAACAACTCCCACAACCCCAACCGAGGCAGATGCATGGGTGTGGGAGGCTATGTTTACCTAGCCCACATAGAAAAAGTCCAAAACGGGATTTTGGAACAATCTTGGCCTAAGCAAAAGAGAAAGACATGGGTCCCATTCCCCACCTTCCTCGTCATTAAGAGGAAAAGGGAAAGTAAAGCTAGTTATTGAAGAAAAATAAAAGTTGAATCTAGACGATATGACATGCAACAATGCCACGAAAGACTTATTCAAACAGTGGTGGATCGATAATTGTTTTTGTAATTCTTTTATGGTGGAGGCGAAGATTGTAATGAACCAACACAAGATCATTCAATTTTTCTTATGTAAGCCTATTGCGCTTCTTGGAGTGTATGTGCTCAAACATACTCCAATTGTGCTCACAACCTGAAGCTGCATGGTTGAGATAAGACTTTAATGGCCAAGCACTACAGATTGGGCATAAATGCACCAAAGTTGTCCAACCATAAATCTAGAAACAACGAAAAAAAGAAATTTGATAACTCATATGTAAAATAGTAACTTAATATTATTTTTTAAAACAAAATCAAAAGACAAAATAAGTAATAATTTGATGAGGATTACCTGGCCTCAAAGTTGACCTTGATCAAATGCATTGCTCGGATGAGAAAAATACGCCCCGACATTCCTTATAAGACTACATCTCAGACTATACCTTATCGCGCAATTCCCTATCAAGGTGCATGCACTCAAGGCAAGCTTGAAGGTCTACCATCACCTCATAATCGGCATGAAATGTATCAAAATAAAAAATTTGGGGGTTCAAGTAGTACCCCACTACATGAAGAGGGCTATGGATTTGAGATGTCCATCATCTATCAATGATATCCCAAATGGGACCGTATTTGCTGCGGACATGTCCATAAAATGAGGCAATTGCCTCTTTTGCCTTGTCCATAGCCTTATATACATATGCCATTGCAGATTGTTCTCCATCAACAAGACGAAGAACCCTCACCAAAGGCTCTGACACTTGAAAAAAGGAAAAATAATTTAAATAAAAATATTTAACAAAAAAAAATTACAAATTACAATACAAGATTCGTTGATGGAAAAATATTTTAAATTAAAAAAATAAATAGTAAAATAAATTAATAGACTTAGTCTTGTACCTTGATGGCCTCATTCATGGCTATCCAGAAGGGCTCCTCAAACAAATAGGCATACTTTTGCTCCTCACTGGAGAATCGGTATCTAGCAGCTTGTTTGGAATTCTAGTCATCGCTCACAAACATCTGCTTCAATGACCCTCTTGCATTATAGATGCTCTGCAATGTCACGAAGTTTGTGGCAAAGAGTAACTCCAACCCGCACTAGCTCCCTCCCACCAATAAATTGCCTCATGAGTTGGAGGACCCATGCATGGTTTAGATGAATTTTGTGATAGTCCTAGACTTTTGTACAACCTCTACCACCTAAGGTAAATTTTCAATGTCTTCAAGGAGCAAATCGAAACAATGGGCTGCACATAGGGTCAAAAAAACAGTGGAGAATCTCTCCTCCAAAATCCTACTGGCTACTACATGTGCTGTTGTGTTTTCCGTGATGACTTGGACAATATTCTCCTCCCTGACCTCCAACACAACCTCCCCCAACAATCTTGCAAGCATTTCGGCACTCTTAACTTGTGTTGATACCTCTATTGACTTGGGAAATGCAATTCCTCCTTTAGAAGCAACCAAAAAATTAATTAAGGCTCTTCCCTTCCCATAAGTCCAACCATCAGACATGATACTGCCACCCTTCATCCTCCACACCCTATGCTGGTCTTCAAGCACAACCTGAAGTATAAAAACATAATTCGATCATGCATGTGTATAAATTTAATCCCTTTTGATATTTTTAAGTTTATTTTTTAAAAACATAATTTAACCATGCATGTGTATAAATTTAAGCACAACCTGAATGTTGTCAACCAATTTGTCGAAGGCGAGGGCCCCTAAGATCATCAAAAGTTGGCACCTTAAATCATGCACCGCAACTTGCGACGACATCTATCATGCACCACCAATATGGACGCCTTACCACATTGAAGGGAAGGTCGAAAAAATACCAAAAAGCAGCAATGGTTGTCCTTGCTGCATTGTGCCTCTCCTAGTTCCACGCAGCCATACCCTCAAGCATGGGTTGTGCCCCTAGCATGGAACATTCTACAAAATGGGACTCATCCATCCCACTCCCTATATGTGCAACTAGTGGACTCGAACTCTCATGGTGAAACCGGCAAAAGCTACTACCAATACAATGAATTTGAGAAGGGGGGATAAGATGGCCTTGGTTTGTCTTCGTTTGAGGTTTTTTTTCCCTGTGTGCTAGAGATGATGGAATATACAGCATTACTAACTTCTTTCGACACCTTTGGGCATCTCCTGACATTAATTTATTTTTTCTTTGCCAAATGGAATTTGGGGCGGTAAATGCCTCCATGAATAAAGACCAACAAAAATTGCAATAAAGTTCCCCTTTTGTTCCCCTTCCCTTGCATACTTCCATGTTGGATCTCTTTTTGACATTATTTTTATGCCGGCAAATGGAATTTGAGGCGGTAAAGGCCTCCATGAATAAGAGACCCACAAAAATTGCAATAAAGTTCCCCTTTTATTCCCCTTCCTTTGCATATTTCCATGTTGGATCTCTTTTCAACATTTTTTTAATGCCTACACATGGAAACAAGTAACAACAAAGTTACAAACAATTACTTTTAAAAAAAAAATGAAACCCTAAAACCTAAACTAGGGTTTAAGGTTTAAACTTTAAACATTGACAGCTGAAAAAATGGGCTTGCATACATAGTTATCAGGCAGCAATATTTACTTAAAAGGAGGGAAAAAAACCTAAACCCTAGACTAGGGTTTAGGGTTTAAATTTTAAACATTGACAGCTGAAAAAATGGGCTTGCATACATAGTTATCAGGTAGCAATATTTACTTAAAAGGAGGGAAAAAAAACCTAAACCCTAGACTAGGGTTTAGGGTTTAAACTTTAAACATTGATAGCTGAAAAAATGGGCTTGCATACATAGTTATCAAGCAACAATTTTTACTTAAAAGGAGAAAAAAAAAACTAAACCCTAAACCCTAGACCTAGTTTTTTAAATTTCTAGCTCAAATGCAATAGTTGGGTGGTTGTTGCATTTGGTTTTAATCTTAAAAAGAAAAACAAAAACATGCTTGAAATAGAAAAAGGAAAAAAAAAAAGAGTTTGCAAAAGTTTTTCTTACCTCGGATGAATCCTTTGGGCGGTTGTTGATCCTTGTTGGTGGCTGCCGAATTCCTTCAAACTGCAAAAAATCAGTTGTTAGGATGCCCCTCATATGTTTGGTTTGGTGTGGTAGCAAGTAGACAGACCCCTTTCTCCAATTTGCAACAGCTGAAAATGAAGGAAATTGAAAAAAAAAACTTTATGCCGTTTTCTCTGCCCATGCCATTGCGGCCAATTTTTTGTTGTGGGAATCACAATTTTAAAAAAAAATGCCAAAAAATCGTTAAAATCCAATTTCGATGTGATTCGACTCGGATTTCTAGTAGACTTGGAAAAAACAGGGAATCAGCAATTTTTGGGAGATTTTCATAACTATGTGGCATACCATCTGATTGCACTATTCTTGGATGCAACAAGGAAACAAGGGATCCATGCAACAGAGTGGATTGAGCCAAAGCCCATTTGAGACGGTGCACTGACCATCTATTGTTGTACAAAAAATCATAAACTTACCAACAATTCAGCAACAAGATGGTACAAGCAACACAAGAATTCGTCGTAGAGTCAGAAGCAAAAAGAGAGGAACATTTTGGGAGATGAAGAGGAGGAGCTCAGTAAACCCGATAGTCCTTTGTAATGGCGTCAGTGTTCCTCAATAATTCCATTAGCTTCTGACCCGATTAATTTGGATCTTGAAAACGAAGAGGAGGGTGAGCCCAAGACGCGAACATAAACAACAAGGTGGCAATCTGAAGGAGTGTGCTATGGACGAAGAAATCAAGGCTAGGTTGCAAGAGGGAAATCAACCAATGGAGTCAAATTGCAACAATGGTAGCAAGGCATGAGGAATTTTTTAAGATTGAGGATATTGATCTGAAGGGAGGAACGATACCCTCACCACCACTATGACTCAAAGCCAAATTTGTAGTGGCTAATTTCACACCTATTAGGACTCCTTGAGCAAAGGAAGGGCCCAAGCCAGAGCTAGTGCAACAATTGGAGCTTCCAGGTCATAGGGAAGGAGTTCTTGATACACTACTCGAAGAAAATGGAGTGCAAGAAATGAAATGAAATGAAATATTATTAATGTCCGCGGTGGGCCAAAATAAGACCCAAGGGACTATAAGAAGGACAATAATGACTGCCAGCTAGCAAGCTAAAAAGCCCAACAAAGAAAAGAACTAAGATAAATACAAGACAAAACCCGACAACCGGGCCAAAGAGAAAGGGAAAAGAAAAGGGAGAGCAGAGGGGGGAGGGTTGTAGTCTAGAAGAGAGGAGTGCACGCCAAGAAGAACGGAGAGAGAGAGGAGGGGGGAGGGAGCAGCCCAAGAGGGGCAAGCTCCAAGGACCCCCAAAAACTAAACTCTCCTAACAGTCGAGGCCGAAGTACTGGAGCTAAAGAAGTCCCTGATATGTCTCTGACTAGCGCTAGTTCGAAACCCTGACAAATTGTGGGTGCGTTGTCTAGTGACCCTGCTTCCGTCCAAACTGGATGATGTGGGGCGTTTCCATTCGGAGTCACCTGGTCCATCGGAGCTAGTGAAGTATGTTGTGATGAGCCGATGTTGAGGAGGGTGAGATCCATCTGGAGGAGAACTTTTATGTCGTCGAAGCTGAGTTATCTCCCTAAGAAAGAGTGCGAGACACCGTTGGTCCGGGTATCTAAAGAAGGTAGAAACAGATCGAGAGTTGTCCCTGAAAAGGCAATGGAATCTACCCCGAATCTCATAATAAATGGGACAACAAAAAATAAAGTGATGAAGGGTTTCAACTTCACCCAAGGGGCAAAACAAGCAAATCCGCTCCTCCGTCGAAAGATGGTGATCTGACTCAATCCGGAGTTGGTGAGAACACACCCTGAGTTGCCCAATAGTGATCCGAAGACTATGCATTGTGTGTTGTTGAAGGTATTGTGGAGGAACTATTTTGCCCTCCTGTATCTATAAGAAGTGCTCATGGTAGAAAGACAACTTGGGGGAAAGAGGGGCAACAGGAAAGATCCAAGTGCATCTGGTGTATTGGAGACTAACATCCTTCTAGATCTCGTGGAGCATCCTCTCCTTACTAAGCCGAGAGGGGGGGAGAACACCCAAAGAATAAGGGGGAGCCTGTCTATCTGTATCTGAATGCTGGCCAGGAGGGCAGAAACCTGAAAATACCAGCTCCTCCGACCTCCCCGAGAACTCGGAGAGAGTTCCATCGAGGAGCGAAGGGCGAGGTAAGGGTACCGCCTGCAACCCTCAAGGGTATCTCCGAAAGTACGGATCCTGTGAAGATAACCGATAATCAGGAAGATAATCTCAAGCTGGAGAGGAGAAGCCCCAAACTCTGCCAGAATAATAGAGCGGGGGACTGTGCCCTTGCAACGAATGAATCGTCGAAGAAAGAGTGTCTAGACTCGTTCAACCCGTGACCACTTAGTCGGGCCAAGACTAGGACCCCAAACCACTGACCCATAAGTAATAGTTGGCTTGACCAAGGCATCAAAAATCCTCATCTTCACAGGTATATCCTGAAAATGTGCTTTGAAGCAATTCCTCTCTAGCAAAGACAGAGCTGCATATCCCTTACACACCCGGGCTTGGGCGGCGGGTTTCATACTAAAAGTGGGACCGGTGAAAAGAACCCCCAAGTACACATAAGAGGTGGTGATCTCGACCTCCCAACCTTGGAAAGAGAAGTGGAGATGAGATAGAACCTCTTTGGTAGTATTGAATACCATAACCTTGGTCTTAGAAAGACTCACCGTCAGTTGTCTCGAGTCACAAAAAGCGGCAAGCTTGTCCAAATGGTGTTGAAGCCCCTCAGGGGAAGAGGCCTGTTGGTTTCGAATCTGCCACTAGGATAGGATTTAGTGTAATGCGCCCTAGATTCGCCCAGCAGATTGAAAGGCCGGAAGGAAGGAATGCCTTCCGTGCCAATCTCCGGAGGAGGCCGACTTCCTATGTTTTCTCAATTTGGTTTAAGCTCAGAGTGCAGGAAAGAAATTAGAAATGCAAAAAGAAATATAAATGTGGTTGTTCTGGGTGGGGAGGATAAGCAGCATAGCAACAGCCAATCACCACTACTAATAGCAATTAAACACAAGATATGTCGTAGAAACTATCAACGGCATTCATCCTATGTATCCTCTACTTTTGCATTCCAGGAATACTTAACTATTAAATACCGATATCCAGAAAGCAGAATAACAGTAAGCAATAACATAAGCAACATGAGGCAGAAATGCTCAGTAAAGGCGGCATACAAGATAAAGACAATCAATAGAGCCAAGTATATTCTGTATTTAGAAGCAAATGCACAGCTACAGCGGTTCCCTAGCAATATATCCCCCTTCCACCCCTTTTACAATGATATTGCGGAGCTATTTATAGCGTAAATTTTCCCCCCATTACAACTTTGGGCACAGGATCCCAGACCTGACAATAGCTGAAAAAGTTGACAAAGCTGACAAAAGCGGCAAAAAGCGGCTGATGTTGACCTTTGTCGGCATGGAACGTACTTGCAACAAGGTCCACCTAAAAAATCAGCAGCTACGTGGCAGTGCGGTGGATGACGCTTCGAGTCAGCTTGACTGAGGGCAGTTGAGGTACAATAAGTCAGTTCACGCTCGCACACCTCCCGTCACATCTCTGACTCGAATCTCGAGGCTGGACACCTGTCGGAATCTGATAAGGGGAAAAATCTGCCTTAGGAGCTCATACTTTCTCTCTTGCCCGACTTCGCCCAAAATTGGAGCGCAACCAGGCAGCGCAAGGGGGAAGTAGCGCAGTTGGGGAGGCCTCCATGCCTTAGAAAATTTCTGGGCAGGTTTCAACGTTCTTTGCCCGAGTGCGCGCAGGTAAGTGAGCGAACCCCGACTTCGCTGCGAAGTCGGGCAGCTCAACACTTAGTCGTTTTTCTGGAGGTACCATGATGGGCTGCCCAACTGCGCTCTTCTTCCAGGGCGAAGCCCGACTTCGCTGCGAAGTCGGGCAGTCCCAACACTTAGCCGTTTTCTTCAAGTGAGCTGCCCAACTGCGCACGAGTTTGAGGGCGCAGCCCGACTTCGCTGCGAAGTTGGGTGATCCCAACACTTAGACATTTTTTGGATGTCCTTCATTGACAATGCCCAGGTGCGCACAAAACTGAGAGCGCAGCCCGACTTCGCTGCGAAGTCGGGTGGCTCAAGACTTAGTGAAATTTTGGGCTCAGCTCTCTACACATCAACTCCCCAAGTGCGCACAAAATTAAGGGCGCAACCCGACTTCGCTGCGAAGTCGGGTTGCGGCAACACTAACACTTAGAAAATTTTGGGCCTTTTGCCCTCTCGAGAAACAGTCAGAAGAAGGGGGGGGAAATGAAGAGAATGAAACTGATGGCAGGGAAGATAGGGGATAGTGGAGAAATGGAGAGAAGGAAGAGGGAAGGGAAAGCAGCATCCTTACCAAAAATCCGAAGACATGGCACCCCGTGCAAAATGTGGCAACATTCCTGGCGGCTCACGGGGTGTCGAGCTCGCCTCGATGCAACGAACCAGGCCTTTATCCTTTGGGCGCAGAGGAACTCCCTTCCCCTGCATCCTGCTGCTCCTGCTGCTGCTGAGTCCCCTTTTTGGGTAACTGTTCTTCTTCGGGCTCGCTTTCAGCAGTCTCTTCTTCTGACCCTTCTTCTTCTCTCTCTGAATCTGAATGCTCACCACCATAGCCCTCTTGTTCGGCAGACTGCTCCCGCTCGCGGATGTGCTTGTATGAGGTCTTGGCCTGATCCCAATTTGCCGCATGGAAGGGCTCTAAATCGCTGACATCTTTCAGCGCTGCTTTGAATGCCGCAACCATGTGCACATCAATGGTGTCATATCTCTCTCCCAGATCCTGGAGGGAGGTGTTAATCTTGCAAAATCTCGACACCATTTGGGTCACCTGCGCCTCCTGGACTGGTTCAGTCCAGCCATCAATTTCTGATGTGTCTGCCTCGAAAGACAACCAGTCTTGCTTTACCTGTTCTAGGGGCAGAAATTCCCCATCCTTGACAAAGCTCGGAAATCCGAGCGCAGAAAGAGTGTTGAAGGGGGCCAGGCAGATATTCATTTCATGGTTCAAGGACGTCCAAGATCTTCCCTGGCGGCCCTGATCTTCTCGATTTTTTCAAAATAATTGTGCAAGGTTACCCTCGCATCCGCCCAATCTAGGGCAATTTGGGACATAGGAGGAAATCGGAGGCCCTTGCGCGCAAATTCTTCAAGTTTTATCGCCAAGTCCAGCCACTGCCTTGCTTGGTGTTCGGCCTCCTCTACCGCAGGCTTTCCCTGGGCAGATACTTCTTGAATTCTGGATGCAAAATCCAGGACGGACAGGGACCTGACCACATTAGTCCTACAGCCCTGCAGCAAACTAGCCCGCATCTCCTTGATCTTGTCCTTTGAAAAGGCAGCCGCCTGGGACGCCTTCTCCTTCAGCTGAGATTGAGTCTGCTTCAGCGAATCTTGCAGCTGGGAAACATGTTCCAGTGCTGCTTTCTTTTCTTCTGACAGTTGTTCGGTTGTCTTCCTCTGTGTTGCCGCCTCCTGCTGGGACGCGGCGAGCTGAGCTTTCAAGTCTTCAATCTCTTTTTGGGCAGACTCCAACCGCGTGGTGGCCTTGGTCAGATCCTCTTCCAGCTGTCTCGAGTTGTTCTGAAGCTGAAACAGCTTCTCCTGATTCTCGAGCCGCTTAACAAGGAGATTATCAGTCCTGCGACGAATACCATTGATTTCGTATTCTTCGCTTATATCGTCAAAACTCTTCTCCTTGGTCCGGTGCTCATAATCTGCCTCAGTCATCTCCCGGAGAGGCTTCTTAACTTTCGGGATCAATTTCTCCGTTCGCAGCACCCTCCTGTCCAAGTCAAACTTGGTGCGCTTCACCGGGGTAGCTATTTCCTCGGCTCTTCTCTTTTTGACGCCCTGGAGGAAAGAGGCGGAACATCTTGCGGCCTTCGCGGCTAGAGGTTGATCGTCCGTGATTTGCAGTTATTCTCCCATGAGGTCCAGCTCTGCCAACATAGGGTATGCCGAGGCCAAATCCTGCTGCGGCATCCTTCCTGAAAACAATGAAGCAGGAGATATTCCAGAAGATAAAGCCGCTTTTAAGGGCGACCGGGTCCTAGGGGAAACGGGCGGCTGAGTAGGAGGTGGAGATGGGGTTTTGAATGCGGCGGGTGAGCGGCGCGGCGATGTAGATACAGCTTCAGCGCTGGCCGCGGGTGAGGGGTTTAGGGTTTGACCCAGGGTTTGGAAAACGTTCGGGTCCTGGGCAAAATGTTCAAAGGAATGGGGACTGCGGAGGGACTGGGAGATAGGCGACAGGGATGATGCGACTAAGGCGTCCCCTGATACAGAGGGGGAAGGCGTTACGACAGGGCCAACTGGGGTTTGTGTAACAGGGGAAGAGGACGTACCTGCGTGCTCCGCCTAAGCCGGTGCTTGGATGACGCCTGCTACCCAGACCTCTGCTTCCTTATATGGACTATCCAGAGAGATGATTTCGGGCGCGACGCTCGCCCGTGGGGCCGCTACTGTTTGTGCGCAGCCTCCTTTTTCGGCCGCTTTATCTTAGTCTTTTCGCCCCTTTTTCTCTTCTTTTCTCCTGGAGCGGCAGTTTGTTCGGTGGAGGCGGAGGCGGTTGGTGCGGCGGGTAATGGGGCTCCCACGGTAAATTTGTACTTGGGCTTTGACGGAGGGATGCCCACTACTGCTGGCCCACCGGTTGACCTCTCTGGCTCTTTCTCTTTTTGAGGCGCTGGCTCACCGGTTGACCTTTCTGGCTCCTTTTCCTTTTGAGGCGACGTTTCGGGAGCTGGAGACAACATTGGGCCCACCTGACTGCTTGTTGGCGCCTTGTTGGGTGGTTTTCGAATGGACAAATGTTGTGGTGGGGGTTTCCTTTTATATCTCTTCCTGGCGCCTAGGGGGACGCAATCTCGAAATGCGAACGGCTCCCATTTGCCGGCGTATTTATCATATAAGGCCGAAAACTCATCATCTATGGCCAATGTCTTCCTGTTAGATTTATCGTGTTGCGTGCGACACCTCATCTTCCAAAGATTCAATGATTTTGTCCTTTTCTCAGCTGAGGGGTGTCACCTTCGTGAGGAATTTTCTAAAGCCCGCCGAGTCTAACCTGTGATCTGGATTACGCTCCGGATTGTAATCCACCTCCACACAATAGAAGTCCTGCCATGGTGGCCATGATTGCATCCGTTCGATGTGCCATTCCAGGTCTGTGCCTGTCTTGTTGCACCTCTCCTCCATGATTTTTGCTCGGGGGCAAATATGTACAAATTTTCCCCTGACCCCAATCGGGTCGTATTTCCAGCACTGTGGTAATTGTATCAGGCCCATGTTGAGGAGTTCCTGCTCTAGGTAGATGTGCTGCCCAATTTCATGGACTTGAATGTTCGCCTAGATAATAAGATATTTGAAAATATGGCCCCTCTTCTTTCCCTGGCCAAATTCCTCCTCGACGTAGTCCATTTGCCGCGCTGTCTCCATGCCGAATTGGTGCTCAGTGCAAAAATAGGGCAGCAAGAACGGCTTCCCTTTGAATCCATAGATTCTGATAACAACGCCCTGGGTCAACCGGAAAGTATCCCCGCATTTGTATTTCCTCAGGTAGTTCGTCATGGCCAGGGGAGGGCGAGACGCTTGCCCTTGAACAGCGCCAGGGTCATACCTAAAAATTTAAAATTGAAATCATAGTAAGACCCCCTTCTATACAGGGCTTCCGTCCACTCGTATACCGGCAGCGGTGCTCCCTTCTCATTTACCTTCTTAAGATCAGGCACCCTTATTCGGTAATGCGTGTGGTAAAGGCACAACCATGTGAGGAATGAGCAATGTCAAAATTCGGTTGTCTGCTTCTGTTGTATCCTGACCAGGTTTGAATGTATGGCATACGCCACCCAATCTGCCCAATCAAAGAAGATTGTGCGCCTTCCGCTTCTTTGCGTAGTAGGGTCATAAAACTCTCCATGTAAAATACACTCTGCGAGTGCCAACTGATACGGATGCACCACTCTGTCCGTGCCGCAGCCAAGGACCCATGCAAGGATAATATAAATGTATTTGTTTTCGAACCTCTCCAGGGGTATGGGACCTGATGGCCATTGTCCGGCTGGCAGTGGGGACTTCAGCTCTGAATTGAGAAACTCTCTCATCCTTCTGCTCTGACTGAATCTGCCCGCCTGCTCTTCCAAGTTAATTTTTCTGACGATGGCATCGGGGTCGTATTGGAGCCCCGGGGCGAAGGCTGGCTGTACGCTTTCTTTGAAGAGGGTGAACAACACCCTTCCTTGGTAGTCGCAGACTTGCCGGGTAGCTGGTTTGTAATATGTCACAATTGACTCAACCAGCTCCGGGCAGTGGTGGACGGGAGGGCACAAGAACCAGTATAGGTTCGACTTATATGCGGCTCCAACGTGGTGCGAGGGTGAGACTTTGCCTGCCCACTTTGCGATATTGGGCCGCAACTTGGTGAGACTAATGGAGTACTCGCCATCTTTATACTCGGCCAGGCGATTGACGGGCGGCGGCGGAGGACCTTGCCTTTTACTTCGCCTCGACCTGGATTTCCCTCTCTGCTCTTGTGGCGCCTCGCTCTCATGAGTGCTAGACTCCGTGCGTTCCTCAGCCTCCTGCTCTGTATCGTTGGACTGCGGCTGCATTGGCGCCTTCCCCTTGTCCATTTTCTGTCCTTCACTCCTGGACTCAAAAGTTTGCTGGTCGAAGCAAGAACGCCCCTAGGTTGATACATTTTTTGACAAGCTGATTGGAGTGTTGGAGAGAGTGCATACTGAGTCAAAGTTGGTTGTATAGGAGACTGGTAATTGTGGCAATTAAGGGTGGAAAATGAATTAGGCAAGCTGGTGCACTAGGCTCACGATGATGAGCGGATGAAGAAGCTTGTCGAGATTCATCAAACACACAATGGGATCTAGAGACTGGCAGTGTTAAGTCAATGTTGGGATTGAAGAACTTGCCAGAAGGAACTTAGGTACTCTACTAACACCTGGCAGGTGTATGTGGATGAAGAAGGTTGGTGACCCATCCTAGAGAGGAGTCCAATGTCAAGTATGTCAAACATGCACCTGAATTGGTGAAGACATATGCCAGGATGAATTTTTTGGCATATTTGATTTAGTGGTTAGCTACAGGTTTGCAAAAGTTCAGCAGACAATTTGAAGAGCTAGCTAACCAAGTACAAATGGTGGAGGCACAACTTCGACAAGTGCAGCCAAAGCAAAACTAGCAGAGCTAAGGAAGGAGGTAGAGGAAAAGAAGGCACAAGAGGAGCAGGATCAGTTGATCGAGCAGTTGAAGTCTGAGTGTGCAGTAAGAGAGAAGCTAGGAACCATGAAGTTACTCACCGATATCAACTAATAGCAAAAAGGGATGAGCAGTTGGCAATTGCAGCAAGGAGAGAGGCTGAAGCAACCAAGAGAAAGGCTGAAGTTGTAGAGAGAGGCTGAGTTGAAGGAAAGGCTGGCAAAGTTCGAGGAGATGTCGAATCACTATAGCTTATAGTGGGCTCGTTACAAGGCCTATGCCAAGCGGTTGAAAGGAGAGACCAAGGCCTTGAAGTTGTAGATCTAGGAGCTAGGAGGTGTACCTGCTCCCGCACCTCAACCTCAAAGGACGTCAACCAATTTAAAAAGGAGGGCAGATGTAGGAGTTAGTTTTGACAAACCTCAACCAAAGAAGTAGAAAGCAAATAAGTGCGATGCACACAAATGTAAATTAAATGAAATTTTGTAATGTTTGTTTGACGTCACAAATGATGACATAAGAATTTTGATAATTCAAATTTTGTGATGTGTACGGTTGAATGCATGTCATTAAGTGTGTGCAAATGTACAATAGTTATCATCCAGTTAGAGGTGATGTGTGTCGAGCGGTAGTTGCAGTTAACTACCAGCCCTCAAGAATAAATATGAACCCCCATTCATTTGGGTGGATATCATCATCATCATCATGCTTCGGGGTATCGTACCATGTAATGTATTGCAAACCATAGACACACAGAGAGTAGATACGTTTGTGCAGGCAGTGTTCCAAGAGATATTTGTATAGAATCACAGACTGATAGGTGATGTAAGTGCCGTATAAGCAGGAGTGAATATAATATCCACTCATTTCATCCTTCATCTGTTGTGATTGTAAATACATTGTGTGTGATGTTATTGTTGTAGCAAAGTAGATTTGTAGAGTGTTTTGTCCATGTTTTGTATGCAGGATTGAAGTTGTAATCCGACAAGTCGTAGTTAGAGGAGTGTTGTATGAGTGTGGAGAAGAGTTGTCGTACAAGTGGATGTTGTACAAGTGACATGTCATACAAATGGATGTCGTACAAGTCATTGTCGTACAGACAAGTGTTGTATTGAGTTGTCATCAGAAAAAGAGATAAGTTTGCAAACTAAGGAATAGCAGTAAGAAACAGGATAGACCTTCCTATTCGTAGACTTAAGTATTGAACTTGACTTGATGCAATTATTGTTGATTACTAAATCTGTCATATCAAATTTTCCTCCAAGAGTTGGAATACAAACTACTGTGCTCCATGCGGGCAAGGGAAAAGTTGTTGTAGAGGATAAAGCAGAAGATGAAAACGAAGAAAAAGATTGTCCTCCAAGTGGAGATTATTTTGAGTTGCCTCAATATACTACCTATGGCATTGCTAGAGTTACACAAGAATGATGCATTCCAAGGAATAAAGGAGGACAGGATTGTGGGATTCTTCACACAGATGTAGGACTTGCTAGTTAAAGCACAAGAGGACTTTGTGGAAAGCTACCAGAGTGAGTGGCAACTCTAGATAGAGTAATTCTTTTGGGAAATCAACAAAGTCTATGAATGGTTTGTGAGTAGAAGACTGCAGGATTAGCTGATCGAAATCCTTGATTTGCAGCAGTGGGATATGAAAGCTGTAAAGTTATTGAAACAAGATGAGCTCCCACCAGGCATGGTAGTTCTCTGTAGAGAACCCCTGATGGTATATCTGACAGAAGAACAGGATAAATAGATTGATATACCACCAAAAATGAAGAGATATTGCCTACCTGATCAAATGGAAGCATACTTAAGACAGTTAAATTACTTAGCTCTAACAATTCAGCACCTCATGGCATGCAATCATAACTGTCACAAACAAATTAAAAGCACAGGGTCGTCACATAGAGCAGAAAAAGCAAGGTCGCAGCATTTGGAAGAAAAACTAGCACAACTGCATCAAATGGTGAAGGAGACAGCACCTCAATACAAGGAGTTGGAATAGGTTCATGAAATGTATTAGGAGTAGTTAGATCAACAAAATCAGTGTATCATTGATCTTGAGCAAAAGTTAAGCAGCACTGAAAAAAATATACCATTTCATTCCATCAATCAGAAAACTAGCAAGCTCAGTTGGATGAAGCAGAATGGGAATGGATGCAATATAATGACCTTGCAAAATAAATGTAGTACATTGAGACAAGACGAGAGAACCAGCAGTCGAAGGCATTGCTTGTTCAACATAACATTCAGCTATCTACTGCTACTGTCACACAAATAAACTGCCCGTGGAAAGAGTACACCAGTGTTGTCAGCAAGGATGGCGACAAATGTAGAGGGGACAGATGAAGGCCATCAGACAGATCAGCAAAATCAATCCAATGCGATGCCACCTCAGTGAGTCAGCATGTTCTTGTATTGTAGATAAACAGTTTTGTTATGTGTGTTGATCAGTAGTTGTAATAAGTGTCGTTATGTGCATTGATCAAGTAGAATGAATTGTCGTTTTGCATGCATTATGGATTGTCAAATGTACACCCAAACGTAAAGACAATATGTCGTGTTTATCATTAGTTTGCAATCAGTTGATAGTTTGGTACAGGAGGGTATGGCTGGGTTGTAACCATTCACTCCATTTTCAATTTTTATATATTCCATTAGATGGTAATGAAATGGTGTCGTTAGAGAGATCATCATTGTGTGTTGCTGTTCAAGACAAGAGACATCTCGTAAGTGTTGAGATCATATTGTTGTAAGTAATGTACATATCAGATTGCACATAATGAAATGGTTCTGTACCTAAACTGTCATTTTTGCTTATTCCTTATTGGTTGTTCTGTTTAATCTGTTCGCTCTATTGTTGGGAACAAAATCTATACTACAATCATAAGCATCATTGTGTACCATGTTAAAGAGCTAATGCCAAACAGGATTACCTTTCCTTTAGTTCCAGCAACATGGATAACCTTCAATTGAGAAACAGATTCCTCCAACTCTAGTATCTACAAAAAAAAGAGAAAAAGTAATAATAAAGAACATTATATAATTGCAATATCATGAACCAAAATGCTGACCTACATGCATGGCAAAATCAGGTAAAATGATAAAATCCTACTTGTAGCCTTCAAAATGAATTTTATAAGAATATAGTAATAACAAAATTTTAACAAACAATTTCCTACAACTTTAGTAATAAAAGAATTTACCAAACAATTATTTACAACTTCAATGAGTACATGAAGCTTATTCAACATCCTGATGTTAATAAGGTCTAATATTTCTTTGGAAGGGGTTAGAAAATAATAAGAAGCGAGTTTAAGATGACGACTGATGAGCATGAGAGAAAAACTATTTTTCCTTGAAAAGAACTAGAGACAAAGGAAAGAGGAAAAACAAAGGAAAATTTACATACTTAAACGGCAAAACTTGATTTCAAATACTCCTACATTTATAGACAGCAAAACTTACTTTCAAATACTCGTACATTATTGGAAAATTGTTGCCAGTTTCATCTGCACGAATGCGTGGAGTTATGATAGAAGAAAGGGCATCTAAGGCTCTTGCATATGATGAAGATGACGAATTTTTATCTGATTTTATTCTTCCTGCATTGATTCCATTGCAATTCATCAATGATTAGCTGATTTAATTAGCCTATAATTTTTTAGTTAAAAATATAAGATGAAAAATATACACAAACATTTATGACTTTAAATTTGCACTCCCTCACTCAATAGCAAGCCTACTTTTGCAGGGTTACATTTTTTATGATTATGAACCATACATTAATATTGAAAACTTCTAACTACTTTAATCAAAAGCTAAGTTGTCTGGTTCAAATTTGTGTTTGAACTCAACAAGGATATAAATAAAAAATATTCACCACCAAGAAAACTAGTTGAAAAAATTGCCATTAAGTTCAAAAAACAAAAAGAGACTTTTTTGCCTGCTAGTTAAGTGTCTAAATAGAAAATAAATATGAATATGCACAAGGAACTTCACATTTGATACACGAATGAGGCTGAGTTGCAGATGCCTCTATGTGTGAAGTAGGGATCACAAGTTTTAGCTTCTTTTCTTGCTTGTGTTCTTTTTTTAATTATATTATTTGGCCTTGGCTGTCATTCATTTAAATATGTTCGCCAAATTTATCTGCAGAAGTCTTTACAAAAATAACCAAAAATTTGAATATTTTGAAAAAAAATCAGTGAATCAGGCAGCATGGATTAAAAGTATGATTTTACTCTCGGATATATATACATAATATTCTGCCTGGCATAATGCATATTGATAGTTGACATTCAATTCCACTTAGTGCTAAGAAACCACAAAGATTACAAAACAAACACATATACAGATATTACCAAGCAACAATACAAAATGGTCCCACAGAAATTGTATATCTTGTCAATTTAAAGGAGCAAAAAAGAGCCATCAACAGTCAAAACATCAAGGAAATTACTTGCACCCTTCTATTAGCCTTAGGTATTATGAATATGAACTCATGTAGCTCTTGCACACTTCTATTAGGTCCTATGAACTCATGTAGCAACTGAAATTGTGGCCATGAAAGATATTTTTTCTATATAGTTTCTTCTTATTGTAAAAAGCATTGACGATACAACAGTATAATAAATATACTGTGTGAGAGATACAGACAAGCACAGAAAGCAGCTATTTAATGCTCAAGAAAGCGACAGTAAGCAATTACTCTATGAACAAAATCTTCATGAGGAGCGTCGCCATAGAGTCTATTATAGTTGGAGGGGAGCAAAAGGATTCAATCTTTGTAGCTAAATATTACAGAATTACCTTGATGCTTTAAAATTAACTAACAAAACAATTGGACACAAATTGATGCTGTAGAATCTGTCAGAAAGGCATTTCACAACTTGCAAATAAGTGGTTGCTCCTATGGTGTCAGAACTCGGTCATAAATATTGATATTTTCACAAGCACGACAAGGAAATCCTTGTTTAGTAAATCTTGTGAAACATCATCAAGATCTAGATAGATTGTCATTAAAAAAAAAGGTGACAGTTGATATAGCTTCAAAAACGGCTTGCTATATTTCAAATAACTCCATTCACAACCTGAATATTTTTGTCAATCTATAATTTTGGGGGGGATTGCCTTGCCAAACAACTATACGAGTCTTAAGTAAGGGATCAAATGTCTCATATCCATTACATCAGACAAAGAAAATGGAAAAAGTTCAAATCAAGCCCTTAAATCAGCTCAATTACCCTTCGCAAAAGGATATACAGGCATCCAAAATCTTTTAAGGATGGTTAGTTCAAATCAATCCCTTAAGTTGGCTCAAATGCCCTTCACAAAGGCTATGCAGCCATCAAAAATCTTTCGAGGATGGATAATTTTTATCAGTATAGAATAATTTGTGAATCTTGGTGCACTTCTCGAAGGCTATGTATGCATGGAAAACTTTTTAAAGATAGACAATTTTTGTCAGCACAGAATAATTTGTGAATCTTTCAGATTTTTAGTGACATCGAGAATACAAATGTTACATTATTTTATTTAAAAATAAAATAAATTAATTAAATTTTGAAGAATATAAATCATTGATTCTCGATGTCACTTATTTGGATTAAACTTATTTGGTGGCAATTATAGTTGGAGAGAAATGGCAGAATTTTTAGAGAAACTTTTTTATCCTTGGATGGTGTCTGGCAAGTCATTTGGAGCAAAGTCATAGAAACTGTGGCATTGTATGCTAAAGAGGAAACTCAGGCTGATATAGGGACGATGAAGAAAGAAGCTGAAGTGCAAGAGGGGCAGGACAGAGGTAGTTGGAAAACACCCTCAGAAGGTTGGATAAAAATTTATACCGATGGAGCTACAAAAGGCAATCCGAGTAGAGCTGGAATTGGAGTGGTCTGCAGGAATCATGTTGGGACAGTCCTGTATTGGGAACTACAGAGCCTGGGCAAGGCCATAAACAATGAAGCAAAAGCCTTAGCTATCAAATTTGCTTCTATTTAGGCAGTAAGACAAGGTTATAGGAAGATAATCATAGAATCAGATTCTCAAATCTTGGTAGGAGCTCTAGATTGCATGAGGAACTTTGCTTTGGAGATGTGGAGGTTGAGGATTCTTGTCATCCAAATTAAGGAGTTGTAGAGGGAATTGGATGATGTGATCCTGATTTATGTGGGTAGAGCTTTGAATACAGTGGCAGACTTCTTGGCTAAGATAGGTACCGGAAGGAGGTACGGGTTGGCACAATGGTATGGCTATCGAGAACGGATTAGGCAGGTTGGTGAGCAAATGTAGCATTTGGCTAATTTGGACAGCCATTGCAAATATATGGTGAAGGAGATTTGGCTCCAATGCAGATTTCTTTTTAGTGTTGTAATCAAAAGTGGTTAGTTCATAGGATCTTGGACTTTAGAGTTATGGAAGTTTATTGGAAAGTTAAAAGAAGGATACGGGTTCTCTTGCTCACTAAGGTTGGGAGGAGTCTCGTCTCAACTTGTAAATTTTCAAAAAAAAAAAAAAAACAATCCATTGAAAAACAGATAAATCTTTTAAAAAACAAACTATTTACAATTCCAAATTTAAAAAATTAAAAATTACAAATTACAATGAAAATAAAAAGATTAACAAATTGAAAAGATAGGTTTTTGCAGAAAACAGAAAGCATTAAAGGATGAAAAATGAGAAGTATAAAATAATGGTTAATCTTTCGATAGCATAATAAAAATATTAAAATAAATCCGTGTAAATACTCAGCTGTTGTGTATATTTTTAGTGATAAAAACTCTTACATTTCTTGCGAGTCCCTGATTTTCTTGAGAGAAATCCGATTCGTTGAAAAATTGTCAAAAAAAACTCAACCAAGCAGATAAAAACACAGAAAACACAAAACGCAAAACTCTGTTGTATTTTGTTGATTTTGATGATCAAGAATTTTAATTAGACTTTTTTTAATAAAAAATCAACTTTTTAGTTCTCCAATAGTTTTAAATGTATTTTTTTAATTTAATTATTTTTTTTCTAATTGTTTTTCAACGAGTTTTTATCGAGCTGCAAAGAAAATTCTTCAAAATTAAAATGCCAAGTTGTGAAAAATCCAACGGTTACTTTAACTGTGCCTTATATTAAAAAGCTGAGTAAAGATTTTGAAACAGAATATATCAATTATTAAAAATCTGTAAAATAAGTATTAAAAACTTGGATTGTATTCATAAACATTACGAGAGACCTTCCACAGCATAAAGAAAGGCTGCTTTCACTGCATTATTTTTTATCATTGTAATAATATTTATAAAATTGAAAAAATTTGGAGTGCTGAGGTTATTACTAGGAGTACCCTGAACATTAGACTGTGGAATTTAATAACCAAACAATACCGATTATCTTACGTAAAAAGTAATAATAATAATGCAAATCTATTTAGATGAAAAACATTACTCATTCACAAAAATTAGAGTTAAAAGACAGAAAACTTACCGTTGACCTCATTGTCCATGTCCCTAGAATCCAAACAATTAGTAATCAGTTAAAATAGCTTTCTCCGTTGTATTGCAATTTCACTGCAAAAGGCTGAGT
This sequence comes from Wollemia nobilis, assembly GCA_028583015.1. Lineage (NCBI taxonomy): Eukaryota > Viridiplantae > Streptophyta > Pinopsida > Araucariales > Araucariaceae > Wollemia > Wollemia nobilis. The sequence goes on along the minus strand of JAQPPZ010016681.1, from coordinate 5,515,488 downwards.
CCTACAAATTCTCAAGCTAAAATTGAGTAAAAGCTACTTACTTATTGGAATCTGAAGACTCCCCTGACTTGCTCATTTTGCCGTTGGCTCAGATCAAATTGAATATACAAATAAGCGGGAAATGAAACCTTTGCGATCTCAACCACTGAATAAACTTGTTTTCAGTGGAACGCTGTTCAAGAAGTTTAACAACGGACAATGCAATCACATAGAGGAAGGATTTCTACGGATCATATTTTACGACCTAATTTGCCCTCTGGATGTTTATCTCCATATTGTATTCTGTTCTCTTAATTTATCTAATTAAAAACTAAGCTTAAAAACTAAGCACGCCCGGGGCATCTCTTTGGTTAAGACAGGAAATGAGAGTGAACGCACCAGTACCGAAAATTTTCGGTATAAGATTTTAATAATTAAAATAAAAGTTATTTTAATATTAAAATAAACACATTTGATGGAATTTTAGTTTTTTTAAATTATTATTCTTTTGAGTCGTAAAGTTTTCCTTTTCCCTTATGAAAGAGTAAGGTAAAATCTAGCATTCAATTAGTGCATGAAAAAACTAATTTATCAACATAAAAAAGTTAAAAAGCGATTGTTTTTCAAATGGCTATTGTGTTTAACACTTTTTATCTCCCTTAGGCAATCATAATTATTCTGCGTTTTAAATTAAAAATATTACAAACATTTGTATCAAATATATTTAACTTCTAATTTAATATTACTAAGAATTTTTATATCATAAATAAAATATTATATATATATATATATAAACTTTTAATACTTTGATAAAAATGTAATATTATGTATGAGAACCGTTGGTCACAAATCCGCCACAGGAAAGGATTTTCGCATGTCTAAGCGCCCTAGACCTGGACCAACATTGAAAGGCCGGAGGGAAGAGATGCCCTCCGTGCCAATCTCCGGAGAAGGCCGACTCCTATACTAAACTACTGGGGGTTTTAAGATAAGAGTGCAGGAAAGAAATAAAAAGATAAGAGTGCTGGAAAGAGATTAAAAGAGTGAGGGTGCAGGAAAGAGATAAACAATGCAGAAAGGGATGGAAATAATTGAATATTGCAGTGGGAAAGAACACGCAGCACAATAACTCATCTATATCTAAACCAGCAACAAATAATACAGAAGATGTAACAGAAACTAAAACTGCATATGCTTCCCTATGTATCCTCTAACAGAATTCCAGACACATTTATCTCCCAATGCTAAAATCCAGATATCAGAATTACAGCAATCAGAAAAATAAATGAAAGCAGAAATACTTGCCAGAGGCAGCATAAAAGAAAGCACAGATTCAGAGCCAAGGATCTTCTATATTGATGCAGAATGTTTAGCTACAACAGCTTCTTTAGCAAAATGTTCCCCCCCGTTTTCATTACAATGCGTGGGTTTTTATAGAGGACCCAGCCCTCTGAGCCATCATTACACTGGGTATACAAGTACGTCCAGGCGGCCGCAAAAATCGCGCTCGCCTTCTTATGCAAATGAAATTTCCCATCCTATTTCTAAAACTAGTTGCAGGGCCGCGTTGGACGGGGAAAGTCGCATTTATGTGCCACGGGCGTGTCTCGGACTCATACTCAGTCTTGGAATGTGTACCCCTTGGGAGGAGCAATGTCGTAAGATGTGCCCTGGGTGAAGCTTCGCTGGATTTTCAACCAAAGCACAGCTTCGCAATGAGTTCGAGCCGAAGCAAAGGTCAGGACGGTAGGCAAGTATACGATGGCTCACTGAGAAACAGCCTCGAAGATGGCTTCGCTGGATGAATAAGCCGAAGTAGCCAATTTGCTTGTGGAGGGCATGGTTAATCTTTAGTTATGCTGCTTCGTCGAGAGAGAGGTTTAAATGTTGCTTCGGCAAAGAGTTTGCCCGAAGCAGCTGAACATTGGCAACATGTTACAAAGTCTTCCTCTCTTCGCCCTTAGTTAGATGCTTCGCAGCGATCTGACCAAAAGGTGGCAGTTCGGAGGAGCATCGCCCAAAGTTTGCTTCCTGCCTTCAACATTTTCTTATCCTTCTAATGGCGCTTCGGCAAAACAATGACCGAAGAGGGAGGTTCGTCGGGGAAATGGCCGAAGTGGATGCTTCGCTACACTGAGGCCCGAACTGGCGCCTATTCATGAGATGGTTCGCTAGGAGGAGGGGCCGAAGCAACACTTCGGCAAAGATTTTAGCGAAGTGACCTTGCTGACTTAGTAGGCTCCCGACAAACTCAAAATTGCAGCTTCGCAACTTCCCTGCCCGAAGTGGATACTTCGCTAGTCTCGTGGGCGAAGTGCATTTCATGCCTTAGAAACTTTTAGGCCTAAACATGCCTTTTCTGATTTCTTATGCGAAGCTACTCTCCTCTACATGCCTTCAGCGAAGCTTCCTGTTTTTTCCTGTTTTTTGCTGGCGAAGCTTTATATACAGGGGGTCAAAATGGGAACCAAAATTGTTGTAGTGCTACAAAATACAAGGAAAAGCAAGGGAACAAATTCATGAAAAACAAGAAAATACTTTACAAAATCAACTTATATTCCAAAATTTTCTACCCCTCCAAGCAATGTGACAAAATTGTCAACATTCCTGGCGGCTCGCGGGGTAACGAGCTCGCCTCGGTGCACGGACCCTCAGCCTTGATCCATTGGGCCAGAGTTGCCTCCGGTCCCTGCTTCAATCTGCCCTTCTCCTTCTGGGGGTACCTCTGCAGCTATCTCCTCTTCATTTCCTTCTCCTTCTCCTTCCTCATCGGGTGCTTGTTCCTGTTCTGGCGGTGGGGGAAGACGGTCACGGATGCGCTCCATTGTCCGGCGGATGTGAGCCCAAGCTCCCTTCTGGAATGGTTCGCGATCTTGAAGGGATTTGACCAAAATGTGGAATTGGTCAATTTGGCCTATGTCGGCGTGCTTGGCTCGTGTACTCAAGTCATTCAAACAAGCTGCAATCTGACAATGTCTCAGGATAAAATCCGTGACCTGTTTTTCTGTGATGGGTTCAACCCAATTATCAATTTCTGAGGTGTCACCCTCAAAGTGGAGCCACGCGGGCTTGAGTTCTTCTTTGGACAAAAGGTTCCCGTCATCGTCAGTGAAACTCGGGAAACCCAACTGTGAGAGATCTTGAAAATACACCAACGAAGTGCGTTGCTCCTGTTCAAAAATGTCCATCAGTCGTTTGGCCTTCTGAGCTTTCCTCAACTTTGAGAAGAAGGCGCTGACTGTGGACTGAGCGGTGGACCAATCCCTTGTTGTCCGACTCATGGCAGGCACCTGCAAATCTTGATACTTAGTGCTCTGTACCTCAAATGCCAACTTGAGCCGGCGCCGTATTTCTTGCATCACTTCGTCAACAATAGGCCCACTCTGCGAAGCTGCACTCTGGGCTTCTGTGATGTACGAAAGAACTGACAGGGCACTGGAGGCCCGAGATCTGAAGTTTTTTAACAAATGTGTGCGGATGCTCTTAATTCTACCCCTATCAAACAGCTCCATATTTTCCTTTTCATACAATTGTTGTTGCATTTCCATGATTCGGGCTTCAAACTTCTTAGCCCTCTCCTCTGCTTCTGCTTGTATTTTATCGTGGCCTCCTGCAGCATCCTGGAGTTGAGCCACTTGCTGTTTTAGGGCAGTTACCTCCTGTTTCATTTGTTCGCACTGTTTTTGAGCATCCTCCAGCTGGGCGCGGGTCTTCGCGAGATCTTCTTCCAGCTTCATATTTGCATTTTCCGTCTCATAGCGGCGCTCATTCACTATCTTGGCGTGGTGGCGAACTGAATCAATCCGCACATGCATGGATTCTGATTCATCATCAACATCTAACTGCTCCAGGTCCTTGACCTTTTCATGATATGTGTAATCTGAAGGTGTCATTTCATCAAGGGGCTTCTGGACTTTGGGCACCTTCTTTACCTTGTGGAGCTTTCCATTTTTTGTGTCAAAGACTGCGCATTTCTCCACTTTTGCTAAGGACCGCCCTCTTTTCTTCCTGGCCTCCTTGAGCAACTTGTCAGTGTTCTGCCGGGCCTGGAGCAATCTTTCCGCCAGAGGGCGTTCTTCAATCAAAGCTAATTCATTATCCAATGAGGCTGGATTACCAGCCAAGGGGGTGAACAAATACAAAGACTGGTGGGATGATGCTTCGCCCGATGGATTGGCGATGGGTGTGGTGGGGGATTCAGTGGGCAATGGCGAAGCAACGGGTTGTGCCACCATGACTGGACTATTGGGGTTTGGGAGCGAAGAATCGCCCCCAGGTTGTTCGGATGGTGTGGGGTTGGTATGGGCGGGTGGTGGTTCATTGGTGGTGCCCCGGCCAAGCGACGCAGATGGTGTAGAGACATTGGGTGAACCAGCGAAAGTGTCGAACGCAGTTTGCACAAACGAAGCGGTGGTGGCAAATGAGGCTGTATCGATCGGTGGTTGAGAAACATCGGTGGTTCGGGAGGGATTATTTGGAGACAAAGAAGACTCTGAAGGCCTTTCGGCCGGGGCAACTACAGATGCAATTTTAGAGACAAGAGAAGGGGAAGGGAGGCGCGTACCTTCGTGCTCTGTCGTGAGAGCGGTAGCGGCGAAGTCCTGCGTGTTGGGCCCTTGGCCGCTTTCCTCTTCTGTCCCTTCGACATTCTCCATTTCCTTTTCTCCTGCATCCCCCTCTTCTTGGAGGTGCTCCTCTACATTCACGACATCAACATCAACAATTTCCTTTTCCTCTTGCGGCGGAGGTTCAGGTGCCGCTTTGCTAGCATCTTTCTCAACTGGCCCTTTCGAAGGTTGTTCACTAGTAGAACTAGAGGGTTTGGTGCGAGGCCGCTTCGGGTGTGGAGGGGGCATTTGGGCTTCATCGGCCTTCTTCCTCTTTTTCTTCCTCTCCCTTTTCAGCTGCTGCACATCCTTCTCGGCATCTTGACTAGAACCCTCGGCAGGCTCGCCTTGCTGCGCCTTTGTGCCTCTGTCTCTTCTTCTTCTTCCTGCTCGGGCACTTCCTCAATCCTTCTTGGGCTCTCACCTGAGCCAGGGACACTTGGGGGCACGAAGTCTGCGAAGGAGATGGGTTGCCAAGAATCTTCATTGGCATCATATAATATGCAGAAATCTCTATCTATCTGGAGGAAACCGCTTGATTTCTGCTTCCTGCGGTGCACTCTCATTATCCACCATTCTCTTAATTTTTCTTCTCGCCACCCTTTCAACTCTTCTTTCATTTTTTTCCAGAATACAGAATCGGGGTCTGGGAATGGGTGTTTGGCAAGGATGTATTCAGCTTCAATAGGATAAAAATCGTGCCATGGGGGCAGAGCTTGCATGCGCTCAATGTGCCATTCCAAATCCCTCCCGTTCGGGTTATTGCGTTGCTCGACTATCTCTGGGTGGGGGCAGTTATGGAAATTTTTGAACCTGAGGAAATCCCTCATTATTCCCAGAGGATCGTAGAACCAGCGCTGAGGAATCTCCAGCAGACCGAAGCCGGCGAGCTTCACCTCAAGATGAGCATATTGTTTTATAGCAAAGACTTCAATGACCCCCATCTTAAAAGGGAAGTCGCATGTAGGGCCCCATTTTCGGCCGTGGCCATAGATTGCATTTGTGAAGTCACTCTAGCGAGCGACTTCCAGTGAAAACTGATATTCCGAAGTATAAAAAGGCAACAGAAAGGGGTTCCCTGTAAACCCGAAAATACGCACTACGAGCCCCTGCGTCAATTGGAAGACGTCGCCCAACCTTTTGTTGACGACCCTATCTCTGAGCATCGCAGGGACCCGAGGGCAAGAGCCGCACATCAGCTGCAAGGCGCGTCCCAGGAACTGTTGATTAAAAACATAATAGGACTCGGTCTTCGTCAGAAGAGGAGTCCACTGGTAGACTGGTTGTGGGGCCCCATCCTTGTCAACACAGTTGACAACAATGTGCGGGAAATGATCTTGAGTATAATAGAAGAAAAGCCAAATCAGAAAAGAACATGGCCCGAAGTACTGGTCTGGCCCTGAATTCTTCAAATTGGTCAGCCGCGTGTGCAGGGTTCGGGCCACCCATTCCGCCCAGTCAAAAAACACTGGATTGACGTTCGGCCTTGATGGGTCAGGGGCGTAGAATTCTCCATGGGAAATACACTCTGCGAGCGCCACCTGCCAGGGATACACAGCAGCGTCGGAAGACAGGCCCGCCACCCATGCAAGAATGGAAAAAATGTCCGGGTACTTGAAGTCGCTGAGAAGCAGAGGCATCTTTGGCAACTTGCCAGAAGGGAGCCCGACATTCAAGTGTTCCCCTAAGAATTTTATGATGTTTGGGGAGGGGATAAATCTGTTCGTCTGCTCACTCATATTAACATTTCGGATTATATACCCCTTGGGTGGCTCTTGACGAGGGGCGAATGCCTCCAGTACATCATCTTTGTAAATTGAAAACAAATTATTTCCTGCGGCGTCTTGGACCTGCCTAGTCAGAGGCTGGTAATTTCGGGCGATTGCATAGACCAGCTCGGGGCAATGGTGCACCGGAGGACACATGTACCAGTATAGGTGCGAATAATAAACAACAGCCCGTTTGTGCTCTGCGGACAACCGACTCCTCATAAAATCAATTGTTTGCCTGAGCTCAGTGACGCTCTTGGAGAGCACGGTGTCTTTAATGTTTTCCCACCCATCAATAGGCGGTTCTACGGGCATTTCATCTTCAGAATCCTCCTCTTCCATGACTTGCTTTCCTGGGCGGACATTAAGGTCGACCTTCTTTGGCCTGTGCTTCTTTTCCTCCTTAGACTTCTTAACCTTTTCTGTGCTCGCCTCTTCAGGCGCCTTCTTTTTCGCCTTGGAGTCTTTCTTTCCCATTATGGTTCTACAGACCGTAGCAGAATTACAGTACTCGAAAAGGGTGAAATGGCGGAAATGCAGCAGAGTCTCGGCTAGGGTTTCTACAGCTCACAAGCTCTCCGCAAAGAATTAACCAGTAGGTAAATAAATTTCGTCGAAGGCACTTGGCTTTTATAGGCAAAAGCTGAGGCTGTTTCTATTAATGGCGCCCGCTTGAAATGAATGTGCAAATTGAGCCGGCAGAGATCGCATTGTCCTCTGATTGGTTTCCCGACGCCGTTTACGAGGACCGAGGTACTTTGAAGATCTTACCCTGCTTCGAAACCTTAAATTCTTGTTGTCTTGCGCCTGGGCACGAACCTCTAGTCTAACTAAATTCCCTTGGGATGTGTGCCGCCACCTTTGCATTAATTCCGTGTGCTTCGGGCGTTTAGCTAAGCCGCCAATTGGCACGCGCCCCAAGGCACATTTTAAATGCGCTTGCCCTCTTTCATGGTTCAACTTGGGTACTTCGGATGAAAATCGGGCGAAGTTTCCCTTCGGCTTTCCTTTTTCCCGAAGCGGATGAGTATGTGTTTTTGTTGCTTCGTTGGAACTGGAGGCGATCAAGCAGTTCGGCGTGCTTTTTGCCCGAAGCGGATCTTTTCCATGAAAGTTAGCGAAGTAAAACTTCGCCGAACCTGCTTCTTTAGACTTGACTTACAACCTTCTATTATTCTTTTGCAAGTACTTCGCTGAATTTTGGAGTGAACCGAAGGTTCGGTGTTTCTTGGCGAAGTAGTCTATATGAGAAAAGGAGTTATAATTTTACCTTGTTGGATGGTTGCTTCGGCCGAAATGGGCCTCGAAATGGAGGTTCGACCACCTTCTGGGCGAAGTGCCTGCTTCGCACATTTTGAGGCCGAACTGGCATTATGAAAAGGGGTGGTTCGCTGAATTGTGACCGAAGCGGATGCTTCGCCAAAATCAAACCCGAACTTAGCGCCTTCCTGAGGATGGTTCGCTAGGGGCATTGGCCGAAGTACAACTTCGGCGACTTTTTGGGCGAAGTAACCTAGCGGCCTTAGTCTTTCTTCATCATCGGCACGGGGAGGTTCGCTGGAGTTGAAGCCGAGGTTGTGGTTCGGCGTTTTTGAGACCCGAAGCGGTCAATCTTGGAGATTTCGGCCGAAGTGACCCTTGAGTTAATTCCTTTCAGCGAAGCCGCCTATTGACTTGTTCTTGATCGAAGTTGCCTCTTCTTGCCCTTCCTTCGGTTCTGGGTTGTGCGAACCGTCTTCTGGTGTTGGAAAACCAGCGAAGCGCTGCCTCTATGACGTGAAGCCTGCCTTAGCACCATTTTGACACTATTTTACCTCGTTTGCTTCATCGGCATTGAGGTGCTTCGCAGCTTACCCTCTGGTAATGACTACTTCGCTCGAAAAACTGCTGAAGTGCCTTGTTATGCTTAGGTATTTGGCGATCCTTAGTTGTTTTGGACTGGGGTCAGTTTATCTTGCAGCGAAGGCTGCGAATCTATCTTAATTCCCCTCACTAGTGAAAGGCTTTGAAATAAAATATATATATACAAGCGAGAACAACAAAACTGAAAACAAAATATTATGTACAGGGGCAAAAATTTTTCGGGTACCTTCTTAGTAGTGAAAGGTCTTCAAATGAAGACCGTTGACCGGGATGGATAGAATTTGGCCAGTCATGTCTTTCAGGATGAAGGAGTTGGCTTGGGTGAGATTTCAAACGGACCTTCCCAGAAAGAATCAAATTTGTCATGGTTACCTGGCTTGGCCTTCCATGAGTTCCATTTCCATACCAGGTCGCCGACTTGGAAAGTTCGGGCAGTGGCCTTCTTCTTAAACCAACTTCGGGTGGTCTCCGTGTGTTTCATGAAAACTTCGTAGGCCTTTTCTCGGTCCTCTTCAAGTTGTAGCAGCTGGGCTAATCTGGCGTCCATGGGATCCAATTCCTCTCTCTCGTCATCTAACATCCATAGTGCAGGAATCTCCATGTGAGTCGGTAAAACAACTTCCTTGCCGTAGACCAGGGCGTAAGGTGAAGTCTTGATCGATTTTTTGAAGGAAATCCGATCGGCCCATAGCGCTTGGTCCAGGAGCAGGTGCCAAGTCCTCTTGTTCCTCTCCAGAAGCTTTTTCAGGATTTTTAGCAGGTTTTTATTCGTTGATTCTGCTAATCCATTGCCCTGTGGATAGTAGTTTGAAGTGGCCTTGAGATATATTCCATACTTGCAGGCGAATTCATTGATTTTGGCACCTATGAATCCTGGGCCGTTATCTGTCACTATTGCTTCTGGAACGCCGAAGCGGGTGATTAAACCTTCTAGGAATGCGATGACCGTTTCTTGATCGGCATGTTTCGTGGGCATTGCTTCGGCCCATCTGGTGAAATAGTCCGTTGCGGTCAAGATGAACTTGTGCCCTACTGATGAATTTGGGGATATTACCCCCACAAAGTCCAACCCCCATTGCTGGAATGGTGCTTCGACTTGTATTGGTTGGAGAGGCATCGGGGCGTTTTTACTTCGGCCGACGAACTTTTGGCATTGTTCACACTTTCGGCAGACTGCGAAGGCGTCGGCAAAGACAGTAGGCCAATAGTAGCCTGCCCTGATTATTTTTAAGGTTGTCGGCCTTCCTGAGAAGTGGCCTCCTGATGGCCCGGAATGAAAGTCGTTGAGGACTTTCTCTTTTTCACTCTCCTGATGCATCTCAGGAGAACACCATCAAGGTTTCTAAAAAACAGCCCTTCGGGGCGTAAGACATAACGGAGGGATTGCATCCTGAACCGCCTTCGCTGCGAGGCGTTTAAATGCTCGGGACATCTCCCGGTGTTGAAGTACCTGATGATTTCACTAGCCCAATCCTCTTCGTCGGTAACTTGATCAGCGAAGCTGTCCTCTGCTATTGGGTCGTCCCATTGGCATGTTGTTACTTCGGCAGCTATACTCTTCGCGAGCTCTTGGCATAGTGCACGGCCGCGAACCAATTTGGTGGGCCGGATTTCCACATCGAACTCTTGTATTTTATTGACCCAACCGGCCCTTTTGCTGCCCATTTCTCCTTGGATGATGAAACTTCGCACGTCCGGGTGGACGACGTACACTGTGGTTCGGCTCTGGGAGACGAAGTGCTTGAACTTTCTCAGGGACCTCATGACTGCATGCACTTGGCGCTCTATAAAATTGTATTTCTCTTCGTGAGGTTGTATCACTTGGCTTAGGAAGGCGATTGGGCGCTCTTCGCCATCATCCCCTTTTTGTGTTAGGACCGTTGCATAACTTTCAGGCTCCCCGACCGCGTAAAGAATAAAATCTTTGTTGTAATCTGGGTTAATCAATACGGGAGCCTGGGCGATCCGGGCTTTGATTTCCTCAAACGCTTTTCTTCTTTCCTCCGTCCAGGCAAACTCAACATTTTTCTTTAGGAGTTCGGACATCGGCTTGATGACTTGTGCGAAGTCTGGGATAAACTTCCTCACGAAGTTAATTTGGCCGAAGAATGACTGCAGCCCTTTCTTGTTCATCGGGAGTGGGAGCTTGAGGAGTGCTTCGGCTCTATCAGGATCAACGGCGAGTCCTCTTTCTGATATAATATGGCCTAGCAGCTTCCCTTCTTTCACCGCGAAGATAGACTTCTTCGGGTTGATTGAAATGCCGAACTCTCTGCACCTTTCGAATATTTGTTGTAAGTGCGAAGCGTGATCTTCCCTTTTATGAGAAAATACAGTCATATCATCTAAATAGATGACAATGACTTTGTTCAGCAGTTCGTTGAATGCTAAGTCCATGGCCCTCTGGAACGTAGCCCCCGCATTCGAAAGACCAAACGACATGCGTTGATAAGCGAACGTTCCCCATTTGGTGGTGAACGTTGTCTTATGTTGGTCTTCGTCTCTGACCCAGATCTGATTATACCCTGAGAAACCATCCAGAAGGGAGAAGCGTTGTGCTCCTGCCACAACATGGAGTATCTGGTCAATCTGAGGGAGCGGGTAATGATCTTTCAAGGAGGCCTGATTCAAATTGCGGAAGTCGACGCACAGGCGAATGTCTCCGTTCTTCTTCCTGACAGGGACCAGATTCGCGACCCAAGAAGAATGCTTTATTGGGTAGATAATTTTGGCCTCAAGCATCTTCAAGAGTTCGGCCTTCATCAAGACTTCTATCTTTGGATTCACTGGCCTTTGTTTTTGTCGGTAGGGCCTGACTCCTTGTAATTCAATCGTGTGTTGGATGATGTCTCGGTCATAACCTTTCAGGTCCTGATAACACCATGCCACGATGTCTTGATACCTCTTGCATAAAGACCGAATTTGTTCGAGCTCCGTTGAAGTGCAATCTGTCCCGACCTTTATCGCTTTGCCTGGTTCGAGCTCAAGGTCTCGGTATTGCTTTGCGTCCACCTTGATCCTGTGGGAGATCGCCTTGTCATTCTGATCAAACAGGCTTTCTAGGGTGATCAATCCCTTCGGAACATGGTTGTTCTTGAGTTGTATTAACCCTTCGTATTCTTCATCTTCGGGGTTCCTTCCTTCGATGGTGGCTGCCTCTTGCACTAGGAAGTTAACAATTTGTTCATCGTTGTCAAAGACCTGCCAATGAGTGTCTTTATCGGGCACAGATGGCCTGTAAATAGTCCTCACAGCTTTGGGCTTGTGCACCATTTCATCGACTGGGGAGTACCTGGCCCCGATAGAGGCTAAGATATCAGCATGCCTGTTCTTCTCTCGTGGAATGGACTGAACGTTGAGCGATTCAAAATGCTCCAACAGGTCCCATACCCTGTTGCGATATGCCTTAAGATAATGCTTCTTGGAAGTGCATTTGTTGGTGATTTGATTGCATACCAGTTCTGAATCGCCAAAAATCTGGAGCTGCTTGATACCTAACTTCTCGGCTTTCTTCAGCCCCAAGCATAAAGCTTCATACTCGGCTGCGTTGTTGGTGCAACTCCAGGCAAGCCGGTAACAATAATCATTTTGTTCGTCGGAGGGTGATACCAGGAGCACTCCTGCCCCGACGCCGTTTTTACATCGGGCACCGTCGAAGAATAACTTCCATAATTCATCTCGGGCAACTTCCTTATTCCCCTGCATCGGCTCCGTGGTCTTCTCGGACTTAGTGATGGAATAGCATCCCATCTCTGTTTCGATCATAGCATTAAAATCCGTTAATGAGAACTCGTCCTCGGTGCACAGCTCGCCCAAGACTTCTTCTACTAGGTCCACCTGCTCTAACTCCTCGGTCATCAAGTGGACTGAATCCTTGTGCTCTCCTTCCTCGGCCATCTTTTCTACGAGGAACGTAGAGGGTTTCTCATTGTAAATTTTGATTTTCCTCCCCTTAAATGGAACTTCCAGGTGTGAATAATCCATGGAAAGATAGCCGCCAAGCTTTGCCGTGAACTCCCTTGAGAGGCACATGCTGAAATATGGCTCGAGATCAACGACTACCACCTCTTGTATCACCACGATTTGAGGTACCTTGTGCAGCCGAATAGGTATATCCTTGATCACACCGACTGTCTTTACAGGAGTACCATCCAGCTGAAGCACGCCTTGGCTGCTTCGCGTATACTCCATCCCTATCTCCTCACAGACGGCCTTCGGCATGACGGTGGTCGCGGCACCAGAGTCAATCATACAATTATGAACAATGTACCCTTCCATCTGCAAGGATAGGTAAAACGGAGGAGGCTTATTTTTCTCGATAATCGAAGTGGGCAAGGGCTGAGCTAAGACAGGCTGCGTTGACTTCCCTGCCTTCGCTGATTTCAATGATTCTTGCAGCAGGTCCACTTGTCCTGGGAGTTGCAGAGCCTCATATAGACTGATCTTGGCGGGAGTCTTTTTTAGCTCCTCCACGATATTATATGCCGCGACGGTAGGTATTTCAGGCTCCTTTGTCGCCTCGTACTTAGTGCGATATTGTTGCGTGGCCTCGACTCTCTACCGCTTTGTCAATGAGGGATACTTCAGTTTTTCTCTAGCCTGCTCCTTGGTTTCAACTTGTGGTGGAGCCGTAGTCGTCGGCTGAGGTTTTTCCTTTGCTGGGGGCGGCTGAGGAGCTTTATCAGGAGCCTTGGCAGGTGGCTGCTCCTTTTCACGACGGGTGTACACTTTCAAGGGGCCCATTTGGGCGGCATCTACTTCAATCGGTTTCTTCCCACCCTTGGTGAGAACCGAAACCTGCTCTTCCTCGACGATCACCAGATTATGATCTGCTTCCATGATTATATTGACTTGGCCATTGGAACTGCTGCCTGCCAGCGTTTGGACATAGTGTTGGTGCAGCATACAGGTACCTTCTTCATGTGGGTCGTTACATGTAGAGCACCAGTGCACATGCTCAGAAGTGTTCGGCTCCTCACTAATAGCGGTGTTCCTCGCAAGAGGTCTGTCTGACTGCGCTGCCTGGTCTTTTGTGAGCGCTGGTGGAGGATAAGATCTCCTTGGCAAGAATTCTTGTTGTGCTTGTTTTTTCTTCATGACGGCCATGTCGTTGGATAGGGTTCGCACGGTAGAGTTCAGAGACTGAACTTCTTGTAGCAACTTGGCTTGCACGTCCACGGCTGCGGGGGCTGATGCTGTCGGAGGTGGTAATGGAGCCATTGTTGGCACTGGGGGCAGGGCAGGATACTGTGGTGGCGCTGGTAATGCCGGGAATGGCGAAGGAATCGTAGGCTGTGGTACTGAAGGTGTGGGGAAATGTATCTGCGGAGCAGCGAACTGGGACACAGTAGGGTTAGGATTCCATGGTGGAATAGGGCATGCGGAAGATGTGGAAGTCTGCGAAGTAGCGGCACTGGGATATTGTGATTGGGGGAATTCAGGGAATATTGGCATCGGCATCCTCGGAGGGAGTTTACCAATGGCGATCAAATCCATTTCTGCCTTCTGGGCCAACTCATATAATTCGGGGAAGGTATTGACATTTGAAAACCTTATCATCATGCTGATGTCGGCGTTGAAGGCCCTAAGGTAATAGTAGGCCGCTGCTTTGACAGTTGGTCGTAGTCCAGCAGGTACCCTTTGCCAGGTTCGGGCGAACCTTACATTAAAGTCGGCTATCTCCTCTTGAGGGTGCCTTTGGATCGTTGTGAATTGGTGCAGGAGGGAGGAAGGGTCAGCGGACTCATTAAATCCTCTCATCAGCTGTCCGGCTAACTGATCCCATCCCGTTATAGTGCCCGGTGGTAGGGCTCTGTACCAATAGAGGAGTTTCCCTCGGAGGGACAGAATCAATAGTCGAACCATAACCTCCTCTTCTGTGATATTATGTATCGCAGCCAAAGAAGCGATATCTTGGATGTGCTCGAATGTTGTCTTCCCCGTACCATCGAACGTGGGTATTGACTTCAGAGCAACAAGCGGGATTTGCCCCTGCCCTGCTATATTTAACGGTCTAGTGGAATTCCAGGCTGGGAACAACCTAGGTGGGGGCGGAGGCAGTGGTTGTTGTTGTTGTTGTTGTTGTTGTTGTTGTGATGAGCCATGTTTGCACCTAGATTTGGTTGATTAGGGGTAAGCAATAGTTGGTTCGGAACCGAAGTTCGAAGTCCCAAGGTTCTAGGAGGTGCTTTGGTGATCTGGAGAGTTCGAGGGGTTAGGAGGGAGACTAGTCGCGGTGCTGTCCGAAGTCGGACCTTGTTCGTCAAGGACAGCCTCCTGCGATGACCCTTCGTTTAGAAATGAGTCTGGTGTGACTAACCTAGGACGTTCCCCAAAGGCGTCAATGTCGAGCTCAAAGAACTCGGTCTCTTCTCCAGTATTCCTAACTCTCCATCTTGTATGCATGAAGGTACGAATATTTAGTACCGGTCTCTAAGGCTCAAAGATTTTCACGTTGAACAGAGTCGCCAGATGCTCGAGTCTTACAGTACTGAGATGAGCATCAACTCTCAATACCACTCATAAGGTGAGACTGACCAGGTCCCACCGGGCGTGCCAAAAATTGTTGGTCACAAATCCGCCACAGGAAAGGATTTTCGTATGTCTAAGCGCCCTAGACCTGGACCAACATTGAAAGGCCGGAGGGAAGAGATGCCCTCCATGCCAATCTCCGGAGAAGGCCGGCTCCTATACTAAACTACTGGGGTTTTAAGATAAGAGTGCAGGAAAGAGATTAAAAGAGTGAGGGTGTAGGAAAGAGATAAAAAAGTACAGAAAGAAATGGAAATAATTGGATATTGCAGTGGGAAAGAACACGCAACACAATAACTCATCTATATCTAAACCAACAGCAAATAATACAGAAGATGTAACGAAAACTAAAACTGCATATGCTTCCCTATGTATCCTCTAACCAAAATTCCAGACACATTTATCTCCCAATGCTAAAATCCAGATATCAAAATTACAACAATCAAAAAAATAAATGAAAGCAGAAATACTTGCCAGAGGCAGCATAAAAGAAAGCACAAATTCAGAGCCAAAGATCTTCTATATTGATGCAGAATGTTTAGCTACAACAACTTCTTTAGCAATATGTTCCCCCCCCCTTTTTCATTACAATGCGTGGGTTTTTATAGAGGACCCAGCCCTCTGAGCCATTATTACACTAGATATACAAGTACGTTCGGGCGGCCCCAAAAATCGCGCTCGCCTTCTTATGCAAATGAAATTTCCCATCCTATTTCTAAAACTAGTTGCAGGGCCGCGTTGGACGGGGAAAGTTGCATTTATGTGCCGCGGGCGTGTCTCGGACTCATACCCAGTCTTGGAATGTGTACCCCTTGGGAGGAGCAATGTCGTAAGATGTGCCCTGGGTGGAGCTTCGCTGGATTTTCAATCGAAGCGCCGCTTCGCAATGAGCTCGAGCCGAAGCAAAGGTCAGGATGGTAGGCAAGTATATGATGGCTTGCTGAGAAACGACCTTGAAGATAGCTTCGCTGGATGAATAAGCCGAAGTAGCCAGTTTGCTTGTAGAAGGCATGGTCACTTAATCCCTAGCTATGCTGCTTCGCCGAGAGAGAGGCCAAAATGCTGCTTCGGCAAGGAATTTGCCCGAAGCGGCTGACCACTGGCAACATGTTACAAAATCTTCCTCCCTTCGCCCTTGGTTGGATGCTTCGCAGCGATCTAACCAAAAGGTGGCAGTTCGGGGGAGCATCGCCCGAAGTTTACTCCTTGCCTTAGACATTTTCTTATCCTTCTAATAGCGCTTCGGCAAAACAGTGGCCGAAGTGGGAGGTTCGTCGGGGAGATGGCCGAAGTGGCTGCTTCGCTACATTGAGGCCCGAACTGGCGCCTATCCATGAGATGGTTCGCTGGAGGGATGGGCCGAAGCAACACTTCGGCAAAGATTTTAGCGAAGTGACCCCGCCGACTTAGCGCATTCTCCATTAGCTCAAAATTGCAGCTTCGCAGCTCCTCTGCCCGAAGTGGATACTTCGGCAGTCCCGTGGGCGAAGTGCCTTCCATGCCTTAGAAATTTTTAGGCCCAAACTGGACTTTTCTGATTTCTTTTGCGAAGCTACTCCTTTCCTTCTGCCTTCAGCGAAGCTTTCTATTTTTTCTTTTTTTTGCTGGCGAAGCTCTCTATATACAAGGGGGTCAAAATGGGAACCAAAATTGCTGTAGTGCTACAAAATACAAGGAAAAGCAAGGGAACAAATTCATGAAAAACAAGAAAATACTTTACAAAATCAACTTATATTCCAAAATTTTCTACCCCTCCAAGCAATGTGACAAAATTGTCAACAGAACGCAAGCCAGGAGTAAGGGTAGGAGCGAGTGCTAACATGAACTGGGAGTAAGGGCAGTAGCGAGTATGAGCCGGGAGTAAGGGCAACAATGAGTGCAATCACGAGCCAAGAGTAAGTGCAGCAGCGAGCGAGTGCAAGCTTGGAGTGAGTGTACAAGCCCGAAGCCAATGAGATTAGAGAGGGAGTGTGAGTAGAGATTCAGTCATGGCAAAAGAGGGGTAGGTTCATCCGGAGTGCATCAATGCTTGAAACCCTTACCATGAATGTGTGGAACATTATATCCAAAATATTGTTGAAGCCAACACCGAGAAAAAGCAAGGGCAATTATGAGCCAAGAGGGAGTGCAAGTTGGGAGTTAGTACAAGGCATGAGAGAGTACCAACCAAAAGGAAGTGCAAGACATGATTCAATGGTGAAAGAGCGACAGGTTCATCTAGAGTGCATCAATACTTCAAACCCTTACCATGAATGCATAGAACATTATTTCCAAAAAAAATTGAAGTGAAGGAATACTAAGAAAAAGAAGAGACACGAGAAATTATGAGCCATGAGGGAGTGCAAACTAAGAGCAAGTGTGAGGCAAGAGAGAATGCAAGCTGGAAGTAAGAGTGAGTGCAAGCAGAAAGGGAGTGCGAACCAAGAGAGAGTGCAAGCCAAGAGCAATCCCCATTTTTAAAAGCCTTAATGGGAAGTCAGGATGCCCTAGCTAGAAATCAAGATGCCCTTGTTGGAAGTATGAAGGCCCAAGTTGGAGATAAGCGAAAGAATGAAAAATGGCAAGATATCTTAGCTAGAAATCAAGATGCCCTTGTTGGAAGTATGAAGGCCCAAGTTGGAGATAAGCGAAAGAATGAAAAATGGCAAGATACCTTAGCTAGAAATCAAGATGACCTTGTTGGAAGTATGAAGGCCCAAGATGGAGATAAGCGATAGAATGAAAAATGGCAAGTTGGATCGAGGTAGCAGATGATACACCAGAAGTAAGTATCAAGGATGAGATGATTGAGCATGATATAATGGTTCTTAAAAGTAGAGGGTTAAAATGTAAGTTCCATAGATCATGGTCAGGGTTTTGGGATATTCAAAATTGGATAAAGTGAAAGTGGGGATTGAATTCAAATTATTCTATGAATTTTCTTCTCAAAGGTTTTTTCCTCATCATCTTTTCCAGTTCAGAAATTAGGGATAAAATAATGGTTGGTGGCTCATGGTTTAGGGGAAGAGATGCACTTTATTTAAGACCATGGAATGAATTTTTTTTTTAGACAGAAACTATTAAGAAGCTTCTAGTGTGGGTTAGGCTTTTTGGACTTCCATATCAACTTATAAATAAGGATGTTTTAAAAAATATTGGAAATACCCTAGGGGAATTTATCAAGGAAGGACCAACAACTAAGGAGCAAAAGCATGCTATATATACTCGAATATGTGTTGCTATGGATATTTCAAAACCTTTGCCACAATCCATTAAGATTAAATATGAATCAAGAGAATGGGATCAACAAGTAGATTATGAAAATATCGCATTTCCTTGCCATAATTGTTTTGATATTGGACACATGGCAAGAGTTTGCAAAGTAAAAACTATGAAAAAAGAGAAAAAAATCTAGCCATGAGATAAACTTCAGGATGAAGCAAGAAAATTATTCAATAATAGAAGTGTTGGAAATTTGAGCAAGTTTTGTTGTCGTTGATGTCAAGAAGTTTGATGGCCAGTTTTGTTATCATTAAGGTTAAAAGGTTGATTTCTCCAAAAGGCAAGGAAGTTGTTAAAAGGAAAAGGGTATAATATTTATTATAAATATTATATGCCTAGCGAAGCTAAAAAGGTGGAAGACCCAAGAAAAGAAAAGCCAATTTGAAAAGAAATAATAATATTATAATATTTTGGCATAAGGAAGAGGTGAACAATAATAGGGTCCAAGGAATCATTAAAAAATATATCCCTGACAAAGTCCATTGAGCAAGGTTGGCAAAGGTTTTTAATTTAATTTATTTAAATTAAAATATTTTAACCTAAGGTTAAAATTTTAATTTAAATAATTAAAGGTGCCAAGTTTAAAGTTTTATTTCGATTTCAAAATTTGAAAGGGCAGATGTGTTTCAAATGCAAAGGAAAAGTATTAATAGGAAATATTTTTTCATTTCCTAAGTCTAAGACCAATGTGATATTCGAATACCCAAGTCGTGTGATAAATCGTGCGGTCCATATGTGAAAGGAAGAAGCTTGTGAGTTGTTTTAAATAAGGAGGTAGACTTGTATTGATATTCATGTAATGCGATAGGATAATATCATAGCGCTAGGTAGCACAGATGGTGTTCGAAGGCTTGGCTAAGGCGTTCGTAAAGGGAAGGTCGTGGTTTCGAATCCCACGTGATTTGTTTTGGCAAAGGAGGAGAGGAGTTTTATTTTTGCAAAAATTCATGCGGTAGCTTTAATAAGGAAGTGTGGACCTTTGGTTCACATGTGGGCGTGTAGCCCAGGCAGTATCTTAGCCTTGGGCTAAGGCACTATAGTGGCATAGGTCGCAGGTTTGAGTTTGGTCACTGGTCGTTGGGTGCTGGTCATCGAAGACATGCGCAATATTTTTGATGACGTGGGCCAACATTAAGGTATGCATTTTTAATTTAATTATTACCAAAGTTTGGAATGTGGGAGAGTGTTTAAGGCCATGTGAAAATTAAAGGGCATGTGTTAAATGTCTAGGGAGTCACAAGATTGTTGAAATAAATATTTTATTTTTGATGCTTAGAAAATAAATAAAGACTGGAGATTATAAGGTGTTAACAAAGGAACTTCATTTTTATGTATTGAATATTATTTTGAGAAGATTGAAGATTATAAGGTGTTAATAAAGGAACTTTATTTTTATGTGTTGAATATTATTTTGAGAGTATTGGAGAGAAACTTTATTTTGATATATGTTGAATATGTTTTTAAAGGAGTAATAAGGTGTATTTGTGACTTGACATTTTATTGTATTTCTTGTATGGTGAAATATTTGTTGAGAAAAATATTCTTGTGGAGATTTGAGATAGACTATTGCTATCTAACCTAAGATTTGCAAAAGGATTTGGTTGTGAGTAAAACAGGTTTGAAGACATATCTCCATCAAAGCAAAGAGGTATGGGCACATCATATTTTGGTTGAAATGTTGGAATGAATGTTGTGAAATATGAGGTGGAGTGTAAAGGATTGTTTGATAAACATTGTTGCAAATATTTGAGTGAATTCTTATATGCTTCATTGGTGAATGTTAGAGAACATTTGAGATAGAGATTGAAGACTATTTGAGTTAGGGTTTGAGACCCACATTGTGCTCTTTGTTTGAAGAAGTTTGAAAACACTTGTTTAGGGTTAGTGAGCAAGTTGTGTTACATTGATTGAATGATTGAGTGAAATTCTTGAGCATTAGATTTGAGTGATATTGAAAGTGAAAGTGCAAACATTAGAAACCAGATTTGTGAAAGCGACAGACTCAATGATTGAGTAGAACATATTGAGTTTTTGATATACATCATTCTCTATATGTTCCAGAGGTTAAACGAATTATGAATAGAATATGTCTAAACTGCTTCAAGTTTAAGGAATTACTTTGAATATTAGACAAAGAATTTGATAGCATTGTGTGCAAGATTTGAGATTGTTTGAGTATGTTTTGTGAGTTGTTTTAAGTTTGTATTAAGGCAAATTTGAGGCAAGTCTTTGTGAAGACTTGAGAGCATATTGAGCAAGTTCTTGAGAGGACTTGAAGGTAGATTTGAGGTAAGTCTTGGTGAAGACTTGAGAGCAAATTTGAGGTAAGTATTGGTGAAGACTTGAGAGCATATTTAAGGAAAGTCTTGGTGAAGACTTGAGAGCATATTTGAGGTAAGTCTTTGTGAAGACTTGAGAGCAGATTTGAGGCAAGTCTTGGTGAAGACTTGAGAGTAGATTTGAGGTAAGTCTTAGTGAAGACTTGAGAGCAGATTTGAGGTAAGTCTTTGTGAAGAATTGAGAGCAGAGTTGATTGATTGATTTGTTCAAGCTTTGTGTTAAGGCTTTGGGTAAATCTGAGCAAAGATGATTTGTGATTTATTCAAGATTTGTGTTAAGGCTTTGGGCAAATATGAGCAGAGTTGATTTGTGATTTGTTCAAGCTTTGTGTTAAGGCTTGGGGAAAATTTGAGCAGAGTTAATTTGTGATTGGATCAAGATTTGTGTTAAGGCTTGAGGATAGATTTGAGGATAGTGTTTGGGGCATATTTGAGAGCAGATTTATGCTAGACTTGAGACATAGTTAGAGTACATTTGTACTAGATCGAGAATAGTGTTTAGTGCAGATTTGAGACAGAGATTGAGCAGAGTTGAGAGCAAGCTTTGGAGGTGACAGAGAAAAGATAACAATATCCAACGGGTAGAGATCCATTAGCCAAGGTAGTGAGGATAGAGGTCTTTTATGGAGAGAGATCCACAAGCTAGAGTAGTGGGTAAAGTAGTCTTCTAGAATGTTATCAACCAAAGCAGAGGAGAAAGAGTTATCCTATGGATAGAGTTCCACAAACCAAAGCAGAGGAGAAAGAGTTCTCTTGTGGATAGAGTTCCACGAACCAGAGCAGAGGAGTTCTCCTATGGATAGAGATCCATGAAACAGATCAAGGGGAAAGATTTCTCCTATGAAGTGTGATCCATGAACCAGCTAAGAAGATAGAGTTCTTATGTGGAGAGAGATCCATGAACTAGTTGAGGAGATAGAGGTCTCCTGGGTCAAGTTCCACGAACTAGAGAAGAGGGGAAAGAGTTCTCCTATGGAGAGAGATCCACAAATCAGAGCATTAAGGGATTGGTGTCTCCTTTGGACAAAGGTTCATAAAAATTGTAATAGGGAAGTGATTCCCAAAATATTTGTTGAGAAAATTTAGTAGAAATATTTTCTTCATGGAGTAGCCCACATTGGGTGAACCACGTTAAATTGGTGTCTCTATTGTGTGTGATGATTTGTGCATTGATTTTATTATTGATATTGATATTGCCATTGATAATATTGCATAATATTGAGTGGAAAAGAAAAGTAAAAGTTGATCTTATACTGTTCACCCTCCCTCTCAGTATAAGCTTGTGTTCTTCGATTGGTATCATAGAGGGTTCCTTTGGAAGAGTTTAACAGCTTGAAGGAAAAGTATACAGAAACATAAATGGTATCTTTGAGTGGATCTTCATCAAATAAGGCACTGTTGACAATTTTGTCACATTTGCACAATGGGGTAGAAAAAATCAAAATTTTGTACAGTGTTTCTTTTGTAAAGTATTTCTTTTGTTGTTTTTGAGAATATTTGTAAGTTGCAGCAATTTTGGCTTTCCCTACCACCCCCTTGTACATAAAATGAAGATGAAAGAGCTTCGCTGCCGAACAAGCTAAGGAAGATAGCTTCGTCGAAAGAAAGAAGAAGAGTATGAAAAGAGCTTCACACCCGAAGCATTCCCAATAGCTACTTCGAGCAAGAATTTTGTGAAGCGGTGTTTCCGAAGAAAGAATACAAGGAAGGCGTAAGAAAACTACTTTGGGCCCAAAGCACTTCAAACAGCTACTTCGGCCAAAAAACTTGCGAAGCGGAAGTTGAAGGAGCACAGCATTGAAAAGTACTTTGCCAAAAAAATGTCGAGGCACCCACTTCGGGCCTCTCCACCAGCGAACCATTTCTACTTCACCGAAAGTTGTTGCGAAGCATCTGCTTCGGCTAGCTTTCGTGCGAAGCACTTTCGCCCAAAGTGGCAGAGGTCATGAAGAACGAAACATTTTTGAAGGCAAGTATGTGCTTCGGTCGAAACCCTCCCGAACCATAGTTTTGAAGGAAGATCGCGGTGAAGCAGTTTTGGCACGTCTCTCCAATGGAGCAGCAAGAAATAGAGAGCCCATCTTGTGAAGGAAATCTGCTTTGGCACTCACCACCCTCAAAGCAGTTTTGCGAAGCTCCAACATGCGAAGGGCAAACCAAGAAGGAGGATATGCTTTGGCTCAAATCCATTGCAAAGCAAAGTTGCGAATGAAAATCTAGTGAAGCACTTCAGGAGCACATGCTCCAAGTCGAGTATTTTCTTGAGGTGATCAAGTGCCTCATAAATGCATTTTTACGTGCCCGATAAGCTCACTACTCATTTTTAGCAATTGGAAATGAAGTATCAGTCCCTGAAGAAGAGCCCGACGAGCATGGCGGCCACTCGAGCACTGCACCCAAAATCCAAGGATGCTCATACGGCTCATTAATGCATGTTTCCATGGCTGACCCGATCGTAGTTGCTAGTTTTGGTAATAGATTTGAGAGCTCATTCACGAGAGCCGTGAGGAGCCGACTTCTCAGGTTTCGAGGGTGTACTCCTCCATTTTGTGCATTAATGACTCAGAGGGTCGGGTCCTCTATAAAAACCTAGGCATTGTAATGTAAAAAGGGGGGGAAAATTTCTGCTAGAAAGCTGCTGTAACTTAGATTCTTGCGATTAATACTAAAGAGCTTTGGACTATATTTCTCTCTTTTATGCTGCCTTCTACGATTATTTCTTTTATCTTTTCTTCATTTGCATATTTTAATTTTGAACTCTGGATTTAGGTGTGTGATTGGAGTGGAACCCTGAGATTTTTTCGAAGGATACATAGGGGAGGAAAATGTTGTATTAGTTTTCTTTTATGCTGCCTGTGGATATTATTTCTGTCATATTCACTCCTTCTTCGTCGTCGTAACTTTGAACTCTAAATTTTGACGAGAGGGAAGGGTAATCCTGGAACTCATCTAGAGGATACATAGGAGGATTAATATTGCATTCATTTCATTTATTCTTGGTGTTCTTTGCTGTTGTTTCAAGCTATTGGCTAGCAATCATGCTTCTGGTTCTTTCCCACCATTAAACTACTGAAATTTCTTCCCTTACTCTTTTATTTCTTTCCTGCACCTTTACTCTGTTTATCTCTTTCCTGCATCCTTATCTTAAAACACCAAAGTAGTTTAGTATAGGAGCCGGCATTTCTCCGGAGATTGGCATGAGGGGCATCTCTTCCCTTCGGCCTTTCAATGTTGGTCTAGGTCTAGGGTGCATACACTTACCCAAATCCTTTCTTGGGAAGATTTGATGACCAACAGTTTCTGGCACGCCCGATGGGACCCGATCAGTCTCACCTTATGAGTGGTAGTGAGAAGATGATGCTCGAATCATTGTTGAAAGAATCTTAGAATCTGGAGACTCTGTTTAACCAAGAATATTTAAGTCATAGAGACCGGTATCTAAGTCTGTGCCTTCATGCAAACAAGATGGAGAGTTAGGAATAGAGGAGAGGAAACTGAGTTCTTCGAGCTTGATATTGACGCCTTCGGGGAACGCTCTAGGTTGGTCACCCCTGAGTCGCTATTACAAGGAACATCTTTGCAAGAGGCTGCTTTTGACGAACAAGGCCTAACCTCAGAAAGTACAACAACTAGCTTTCCTCCTAATCCTCCCAACTCACCGAAGCATCCTAGTGCCTCCATTCATATTAGTCATCCTGTTAGCAACCAAGGAGAAGCTTCAAGAATTCCTATCTCTCAAAATCCAGTCGTAAATATGGCATAGTAGCAACAACAACAACAACAACAAATGCAGCAGCAGCAGCAACAACCGCCACCTAGATTGTTCCTAGCATGGAATTCTTTGGGACCGCTAAATCTAGCGGGACAAGGGCAAGTTCCACTTGCTGCTATAAAGAAGATCCCAACGTTCGATGGAACTGGGAAGACCGCTCTGGAGCATATCCAGGACATAGTTTCTCTAGTGGCGATTCATGACATCATAGAGGAGCGAGTTATGGTAAAGCTTCTGGTTCTATATCTTAGAGGGAAGCTCCTCTATTGGTATAGATATTTACCACCCGATACTATAACGGGATGGGACCAGTTAGCCAAACAATTGATGAGAAGTTTCAATGAGTCTGTCGATCCATATTCTCTTCTGCATCAGTTCACAATGATCCAGAGACATCCACAAGAGGAGATCGCCGACTTCAATGTTAGGTTCACTCAAACTTGGCAAAGAATACCAGTTGGACTTTGGCCATCTGATGAAGCTACAACATACTATTTCCTTCAGGATTTCAACCCCGATATCAATGTGATGGTAAGGTATTCAAACATTAATACCTTCCCCGAGTTATATGAGTTAGCCCAGAGAGCGAAGATGGATCTAATAGCTATGGGTAAGCTTCCCCAAAGGATGTCGATGCCCATACTTCTTTATTTCCCTGAATATTAGTATGCGAGCGTAGTCGCTTCGTAGATCTCTGCAACCCTTACATACCCGATCTCGTCTTGGAACCCGAATCCTATTGTATCTCAAATCGCTACTCCACAAATCCATTTCCCCATGTTCTTTGTACCTTGTAGCCCACTATCTCTTTGGCATTCCCTGTACTACCAACACCACCTCAACACCCTGCCCTACCTCCAATACCAACAATGGCTCCATTACCACCTATTCCCAAAGTCGATGATATGCAAGCCAAAATACTACAAGAGGTTTAGTCCCTAAACTCCACAGTGCAAACCCTGTCCAATGACATGACCATTATGAAGAAGAAGCAAGCACAACAAGAGTTTCTACCAAGAAGGTCTTATCCTACACCCATGCTTACTAAAGATCAAGTGACCCAACAAGGGAGAGCATCGGCAAGAAATGCCATAATTGATGAAGCTCCGAGCACTTTCGATCACCTACATTAGTGCTACATGTCTAATGATCCTCATGAAGCGAATACTTGTATGCTACATCAACATTATGTGCAAACACTGGCGAGCAGTAGTCATGGTGGTCAGGTCAACATTATCAAACAAATAGAATAGAACCTGGTGATTGGTGAAGAAGAGCAAGTTTCAGTCCTTACTAGAGGAGGAAAAAGGTCGATAGAGGTGGATGCTACTCAAATGGCTCCCTTAAAGGTGCATGCCCATCATGAGAAGGGAAATCAACCTTCTCAAGCCCCGAGCGAAGCTCCTCAGCCTACACCAGTCAAATAGAAGGCCCAATAGGCCCCTACAAATCCACCTCAGGTGGAAACCAAAGAACAAGCTAGAGATAAGCTCAAGCTTCCCTCGTTGACCAAGCGAGAAAGGGTCGAAGCTACGGAGTAGTATCACACCAGGTACGAGGCTAAAAGATAACCTGAGGTTCACAACTCCCTAGCTTACAATATTGTAGATGATCTGAAGAAGATTTCGACCAAGATCAGTCTGTATGACGCACTACAACTACCCAGACAAGTGGACTTGCTGCAAGAATCATTGAAGACAACCAAAGCAAGAAAAGCAACACCACTTGCCCTAGTGCAGACCCTGTCCACATCCATTATGGGGAAGAATCAACCACCTCCATTCTACCTATCTCTACAGATGGAAGGGTATGTTGTACACAACTATATGATCGACTCTGGGGCCACGACAATAGTCATGCCCAAGACAGTGTGCAAAGAGATAGGGATGGAATATACGTGAAGCAGTCACGACGTGCTCCAGTTGGATGGTACTCCTGTGAAGACTATAGGAGTGATTAAAGATATACCTATTCGACTACACAAGATGCCTCAAATCATAGTTATACAAGAGGTGGTAGTCGTTGATCTCGAGCCATATTTTAGTATGTGCTTATCAAGGGAGTTCACGGTGAAGCTAGGAGGATATCTATCTATGGATTACTCGCACTTGGAGATCCCATTCAAAGGGAAGAAGGTAAAGATCTACAATGAGAAGCCTTCCACCTTCCTTGTAGAGAAGATGTCCGAAGAAGAGAGCAACGATCCTGTGCATGCGATAGTGGAAGGGATAGAGCAGGTGGACCTAGTCGAGGAGTCCCTCGCACGGTTAAGTTGTGAAGATGAGTTTTCATTTGCAGACTTTAATGCCATGATAGAAATCGATATGGGATGTTATGCCATCGCCAAGCCTGAGAAATACATCAAGACTGAAGATAAGGTCTCCGCCCAAGGCGAATTATGGAAATTATTCTTTGATGGTACCCGATGCAAAAATGGCATCGGGGTGGGCATTATTTTAGTATCACCTTCTGGAGAGCAGAAGGAATATTGTTACCGGTTGGTGTGGAGTTGCACCAACAATGCAGCAGAATATGAAGCATTATGCCTAGGACTCAAAAAAGCAAAAAAGTTAGGCATAAAGCATCTCCAAATATTTGGAGATTCAGAATTGGTATGCAATCAAGTCACAAACAAGTGCACTTCAAAGAAGCACTATCTCAAGTCATACCGAAATAGGGTATGGGACTTGTTCGACCAGTTCGAATCTCTCAATATGCAGTCTATTCCAAGAGAAAAGAATCGACATGCCGATGTTCTAGCATCCATTGCAGCCAAGTATTCTCCAGAAGAAGACATGGTGCATAAGCCTAAAGCTGTGAGGATGATTTACAGGCCCTCTGTCCCAGACAGAGATCTACATTGGCAAGTTTTTGACAACGATGAGCAGATTGTGAATTTTATAATTCAAGAAGCAGCCACAGTTGAGAAGAGAAGCCCTGATAATGAGGAATATGAAGGGCTGGTTCAATTGAAGAATAACCACATTCCCAAGGGATTAATTATTCTTGAAAGCCTCTTTGATCAAAATGATCGAGCAGTTTCTCATAGGATCAAAGTCAATGCAAAGCAGTATCAGGATATGGAGCTTGAGCCTGGAAAAGCAATAAAAGTTGGAACATATTGCACTTCGAAAGAGCTAGAGCAGATCCAATCTCTATGCAAAAGGTATCCCGACATAGTGGCTTGGTCTTATCAAGACCTGAAGGGATACGACCGACAACTGATCCAACATACAATTGAGTTGCAGGAGGGGATCAAACCTTTTTGACAGAAGCAAAGGCCTGTTAATCCGAAGATCGAGGTCCTGATGAAGGCCGAACTCCTAAAGATGCTCGAGGCAAAGATAATTTATCCCATAAAGCATTCCTCTTGGGTAGCGAATCTAGTCCCAATGAGAAATAAGAATGGAGATATAAGGTTATGCATGGACTTTCGCAACCTGAACCAAGCTTCTCTTAAAGATCACTATCCTCTCCCGCAGATAGATAATATCTTGCATTCAGTAGTCGGGGCTTAGTGCTTCTCCCTACTAGATGGTTTCTTCGGATATAATCAGATCTGGGTTAGGGATGAAGATCAGCATAAAATCGCATTCACCACCAAGTTGGGAATATTTTCTTACCAGCGAATGCCATTCGGCATTTTGAATGCGGGGGCCACTTTTCAAAGGGCCATGGATCTAGCTTTTGGTGAGCTCTTGAATAAGGTTATCATTATCTATTTGGATGACATGAACATCTTCTCCCGAAGAAGGGAGGATCATTCTTTTCATCTACAATAGATATTCAAAAAATGTCAAGAGTTTGGCATTTCAATCAATCAATGAAATCCATATTCATAGTCAGTGAAGGGAAGTTACTGGGACATGCGATATCAGAGAAGGGTCTCACTGTAGATCCTGATAGAGTTGAGGCTCTGATGAAACTCCCACTCCTAGTGGACAAGAAAGGACTTCAATATTTCTTCGGCCAGATCAACTTTGTGAGGAAGTTTGTCCCAGATTTTGCCTAGGTCATCAAGCCAATGTCCGAACTTTTGAAGAAAGGCATAGAATTCATCTGGATGAAGGAGAGAAGAGAAGCATTCAAAGATATCAAGGCCCGAATTGCTCAAGCACTGGTCCTAACCAACCCTGACTACAATCAGGACCTCATCCTATATGCTATAGGAGAACCTAAGAGCTATGCTGTGGTCCTAACACAAAAGGGGGAAGATGGCGAAGAGCGCCCCATCACGTTTCTAAGTCAGGTAATACATCCCCATGAAGAAAAATATAATTTCATAGAAAGGTAGGTGCATGTAGTAATGAAGTCTCTTAGGAAGTTCAAGCAATTCATTTCCCAAAGTCGGGTTATGGTCTTTTTCATTCACCTCGATGTGCACAATTTCATCATCCAAGGAGAATTGGGAAGCAAAAGAGCCGGTTGGGTCAGCAAGATATAGGAGTTCGACATTGAGATCAGACCCACAAAACTAGTTCGTGGTCACGCGTTATGTCAAGAATTGGTGAAGAGCGTAGCGGCTAAAGCTATAGAATCTCAGTGGGATGACTCGCCAGCAGAAGGATGCTTCGTAAACCAAGAAGAGGATGAGAAAGACTAGGTCAGTGAAATAGTCAAATACTTCAACACCGATAGATGTCCTTCACATCTAAATGATTCACAATGAAGGCATTTCAGGATGCGGTCCTCCCGATATACTTTGCGCCTCGAAGGCCTATTTTTCAAAAACATTGATGGCATCCTTCTTAGGTGCATAAATGATGATGATAAAAGGAGAGTCCTCAGAGAATTCCATTCAGGATTATCTAGATGTCACTTTGTGGGAAGAACTATGACATTAAAGATCATCAAGGCGGGTTATTATTGGCCCACACTCTTCGTCGATGCCTTCGTAGTTTGTCGCAAATGCGAGCAGTGTCAGAAGTTCATCGACCAAAGCAAAAATTCTTCAATGCCTCTCCAACCAATACAAATAGAAATGCCCTTTCAATAATGGGGGTTGGATTTCATAGGGGTCATATCGTCGAACTCCTCCGCTGGGCATAAGTTCATCCTAACCACAACCGACTACTTCACCAGATGGGCCGAAGCAATTCCCATGAAACATGCTGATCAAGAGACTGTCATCACTTTCCTAGAGGGATTGATCACCCGGTTTGGCATTCCAGAAGCAATCATCACGAACAATGGTCCTAGATTTGCAGGCGCCAAAATCAATGGATTCCTTTACAAATATGGGATATATCATAAAGTCTCCTCCAACTACTATCCACAGGGCAATGGATTGGCAGAATCCACCAACAAGACCTTGTTAAGGGTGCTAAGAAATCTCATAGAGATGAAAAAAAGGACTTGGCATCTCCTTCTAGATTGTGCCTTGTGGGTCGATCGAATTTTTGTCAAGAAGTCAATCAAGACTTCACCTTATGCCTTGGTCTATGACAAGGAGGCCATCTTACCTACCCACATAGAGATCCCTGCATTGCAGTTGTTAGACAAGGAAAATGGAGTCAATCCTATGGAAAATAGACTGGTTCAACTGTTACAGCTAGAGGAAGATCATGAGAAAGCCTACCAGAGCTTCGCTAAGCATGCTCAGGTCACCCGAGATTGGTTCAAGAAAAAATCATCCGATCGCACATTCAAAGTGGGAGATATGGTATGGAAGTGGGACTCTTGGAAGGCCAAGCCTGGGAATCACGACAAGCTGGATGCTTTCTGGGGCGGACCGTTCGAAGTTGTGAAGGTGAACTCGACCAACTCTTTCATCCTCAAGGATGCAGATGGCTAGATATTACCAATTTTTGTCAATGGTCTTCATTTGAAGACTTTTCATCGCTGAGGCGAAACAAAAAAAAAAAAAAATATATATATATATATATATATATGTACTTTTGTATATAATTTTTCATTTTTGTATATACACCCTATTACGAGATTGCAAAAGCTAAGTGTTACACTCCAGAATCTCCTTCGGGGACTTTTGATGTGAAGTAACCAATGCAGGGTGGTTCGTAGTGAAGCACTTTACCCTCAAAAGGTTAAACAAAATTTGAAACCAAGGCATGAAAAATGCTTCGCAAAAGGAAGCATAGGCGAAGTAGTTTTTGAAGCGGATCTAGCAAAGTATTTCTCAAAAGGAACAAGCTTTTGTAGGCAGCCTTCGTGAAACAAAGTGGCAACGCGATGAGGGAAAATTACTTCGGGCCTGAAGCGCAGAAAATAGTCTTCCACCAAAGGTTCACCGTGAAGCATTTCCAGCATCGATTTCAACTTTGCCAATCCAGCGACGAGCAAGGTGGGAGCATTTAAAATATGCCTTGGAAAAATGTGCCGATAGTGACCTTGAAAAGCGTTTGAAGCAAGCGAGTTAAATGCAAAGGTGGTGAAGTACATCCCAAGATGGTTTGGTTAGGAGAAAAGCTTGCACCTAAGTACGAGGTGGCAGCAGGGTGCATTCTTGATGCAAAGCATAATCATCAAAGCACATGGACCCATGTACTATGCCATCGAAAAACCAATCAAGAGGCAAAGCGATCTCCTAGGTCAGACTTGCAAATTTAATTATGGCAAGAGCCATAAATAGGGGTAGTTGCCTTCTAAGGCTATAAAACGCAGACCCCAATAGTGAAACGGTTATTTGTTCACTAATTCATGCAAGATTGAGAACCCGCTACTAGTCTTCAACTCTTTCGCTATTCGCTTTGAGATCCTTTGCGTCGAAGTCCTCTGCGTTGTAAGCTTCACTGCCATAAACATCGACCATGGGGAAGAAAAACTCCACACAAAAAGGGAAGGAACCATAAGTAATAGGACCTGAAAAAGAAAATAAGGGCATGGAGGAGAAAAAGTAGAGGCTAAAGAAGGTCAAATTGAACCTTCACCCAGAAAATCAAGTCATGGAGGAGAGGGAAGACTCTAAAGATGAACAAACCGAAGAACCACCAATTGATGGGTGGGAGAAAATCAGGGACATCGAGCTTTCAAAGAGCATGGCCGAACTCAGATATACCATTGAGTTCATGAGGAGTAGGCTCTCAGTAGAAAATAAAAGATTTGTCATGTATTACTCTTAGATATATTGGTATCTGACCCCGCTCGCGCATCATTTTCCTGAGCTGATTAATGCCATCATGCAAAATTACCAGCCCACCTCCAGACAATTACTAGATGTTGCTGGCCATAAATTATTTTCTATCTTGAAAGAGGATGTGCAAGCAGCCTTCATGCCGCAGTAGGGGCCACCTAAGGGGTATACGGTTTGCAACATCATTTTGAGCGAATATATGGAGAGGTTCACCTCCAACAACTACATGTTGAAATTTATGCGCGAGAACCTCAAAAGCGGGCTCCCTTCAGGCAAGCTGCCCCAAATGCCCCTACCCTTGGTAGCCTTCAAGAACACTGATATTTTCTCCATCATTGCATGGGTGGCGGGCATGTCAACCGATGCTTCGATGCACCCCTGGCAGGTGTCTTTGGTCGAGTGTATTTATAGAGGGGAGTTTTATGCCCCTGATGCTTTGAGGTCGAACACCAACCTAGTATTCTTCGACTGGGCATAATGGGTGGCCCGAACCTTTCACACGCGGCTTACCAGCATGAAGAACTTTGGAATAGGCCAGTACTTTGGGCCCTGCTCTTTTCTTATTTGGCTATTTTTCTACCATGTACATAAAATTTTTCCCCATATCACCATTTCATCAAGCAACAAGGATGGAAATCCTCTGCCTATGTACCAGTGGACTCCCCTCCTATTGAGGAAAGAGTCTTATTATTCTTTTAATCAACATCGACCATGGGGAAGAAAAACTCCACACAAAAAGGGAAGGAACCAGAAGTAACAGGCCCAAAAAAAGCAAATAAGGGCATGGAGGAGAAAAAGCAGAGGCCGAAGAAGGTCAACTTGAACCTCCACCCAGAAAAGCAAGTCATGGAGGAGAGGGAAGACTCTGAAGACGAACAACCCGAAGAACCACCAATTGATGGGTGGGAGAAAATCAGGGACACCGAGCTTTCAAAGAGTGTGGCCGAACTCAGATATACCATTGAGTTCATGAGGAGTAGGCTCTCAACAAAAAACAAAAGAGCCACCATGTATTATTCTCATATATACTGGTATCTGATCCCACCCGCGCATCATTGTCCTAAGCTGATCAATGCCATCGTGTAAAATTACCAGCCCACCTCCAGACAAGTACTAGACACCACTGGCCATAAATTATTTTCTATCTTGAAAGAGGATGTGCAAGCAGCCTTCGCGCCGCAGCAGGGGCCACCTAAGGGGTATACGGTTTGCAACGTCATTCTGAGCGAACAGATGGAGAGGTTCACCTCCAACAACTACATGTTGAAATTTATGCGCGAGAACCTCAAAAGCGGGCTCCCTTCAGGAAAGCTGCCCCAAATGCCCCTACCCTTGGCAGCCTTCAAGAACACTGATATTTTCTCCATCATTGCATGGGTGGCGGGCCTATCAACCGATGCTTCGGTGCACCCTTGGCAGGTGTCTTTGGCCGAGTGTATTTCCAGAGGGAAGTTTTATGCCCCCAAAGCTTCGAGGCTGAACACCAACCCATTCTTCTTCGACTGGGTAGAATGGGTGGCCCGAACCTTGCACACGTGGCTTACCAACACCTTTAACTCTGGAACGGGCCAGTACTTCGGGCCCTGCTCTTTCCTTGTTTGGCTATTTTTCTACCATGTACATAAAAATTTTCCCCATATCGCCATTTCATCAAGCGGCAAGGATGGAAATCCTCTGCCTGTGTACCAGTGGACTCCCCTCCTATTGAGGAAAGAGTCTTATTATTATTTTAATCAACAATTTTTGGGACCCGCTATGCATTTGTTGACAGGGTCATGCCCTCGGGTACCCCTCAGTTTAAGAGACAGAGTGGTGCAGGAGAAGAAGGGAGATGTGTTTCAACTGACACAAGGGCTCGTGATTCGCCTGTTCGGCTTCATAGGGAAGCCCTTCCTGCTGCTTGTCTACCCCTCCGAGTACCAGTTCACATTAGAGGTCGCTCGACAGAGTGACGCAACAAACGTCGTCTATGACCACGATCGAAAATGGGCACACACCTGTGACTTCCCCTTCAAGATGGGGGTAATTGAAGTATTTGCCTTGAAGCAGAACGTATTCTTGGAGGAAAAGCTTGCCAATTTTGGCCTACTCTAGATTCCTCAAAGATGGCTCTATGATCCCTTGGGAGTAATGAGGGATCACCTAAAATTCAAGAATTTTCATGTCTGCCCCCACCCTAAAATTGTGGAGCAAAGAAATAATCCCAATGGGAAGGATCTGGAGTGGCATTTAGAAAGGATGAGGACATTGCCTCCCTGGCATGAATTTTACCCTATGGAGGTTGAGTTTGACCTTGAACAGCATCCCTTCCCGACTCTAGACTCTATATTTTGGAGAAAGGCAAAAGATGATTTGAAGGAGGAATTAAAGAATTGGGGCAAAGAACAACTAAGGGAGTGGTGGATAATGAGAGTCCATCGCCAAAATATGAATTCCTATGGACTCTTGGCAATGGATAAGGACTTCGTAATTGTTTACAAAGCCAATGCTGGGACTTGGAAGCCCATATCCTTCACCAACTTTGTTCCTCCAGCTACCCCAGGATCGGGTGAAAGCCCAAGAAGAGTTGACGATGCCTCGGAGCAGGAAGAGGAGGAAGAAGCCAAAGCTACACCAGAGGCACTACCACAGGGACCGTCGAAAGGCCATGACACAAGTGTCGAGGGGTCGACACAACAAGCAGAGAAGAAAAGGAAGAGGCAAGAGCAAGTTCAAGTGCCTTTGAGCCACCCGAAGCGACCCCGCACGAAGCTTCCAAGTGCTCCTGTCGGACAACCTGCATCAGGCCCAGTCGAAGCAAATGTTGAGAGTGCGGTGCCACAAAGTACCGAGGTAGCCCCAGATATAGACATCATTGATGTGGAGGAACTCCTCCAACAAGAGGGAGGCCCCGAAGTAGAAGTCATGGAAGTCGAGAGTGCCGAAGCCAAAAAAGAGTAGGAGCCGATTACACAAGAAGTCACCACGGCCGCTCTTCCAGGAGGGCACGCAGGTACGCACTCTCCACCCTTTGCCTTGGTCTCTCACATGACCATTGTGGTCCCGATCGAAGGTTCTCATCAGTCTCTCCCTCCCATGCAAAGTCAATCACCTCCTCGTGTGTTACCCATTGCTATTCCAACTCTGCCTCGTGATCTCGCTAGCCCCACTCCACTCGAGTCGTCTGGTCGGGACAAGTCTATTGATACTACTTCACCTGCCCATGCCACTGTTCCTTTGGTCCTTAGTCAGGGCAAAGATAGTACTCCAACACCAAACCCCGTATCCCATTCCCCCGTCATACACGACATTGTCCCACTTGCCGAAGCTCCCATCACACCCATCGTCGAACCTTCTGGTGAGGCATCCCCCATTAATTATTTATATTTGTTTACCCCTTCGACTGGAGATCCAACCTTATTTGAATCAGAATTGTCCATGATAAAGGAACGCCCTCTAGCTAAAAAGCTACTCCAAGCCCGAAAAACACAAAAAAAATGTTGAAGGAGGCGAGGAAGAAGAGAGGGCGCTCTCTGGCCCAGGTTGAAAAATGTGCTGTCTTCGATTTGAAGGCCGGGAAGTTGCATAAGGTGAAAAAGATCCCCAAGGTCCAGAATCCCCTGGATGAAATGACTCTAGCGGACTACGATTACCAAGATAAATCCAAGGACCTGGAGCATTTAAATGTAGATAATGAATCTGCATCCATGCACGTCAAGATCAAAACTTTTCGAGCACATGCAAACATCACCAATCAACGTAGGTTTGAAGCAGAGAGCACCAACATCAAGTTGGAAGAAGAGCTAGCAAGGACCCGTTCCAAGTTAGAGGACGCTGAGAAGCAGTGTAAGCTGATGAAAAAAGAAGCACATGCCCTGAAACAACAAATACTACAACTGCAGTGTACAACTGAGTACCAAGCACAGAGACAGGCCGAAGATGATCTGAAGGCCAAGGAATTTGAAAGCAAAATCTTGCAGATGCAGCATCAGTTGTATGAAAAGGAGAGCTTAGGGCTGTTTGACAGAGGCAGAATCAAAGAAATTCGCTCACACTTGCTCAAGAATTTCAAGTCTCGGGCCTCTAGTGCCCTATCAATTTTAACTTACATCACCGAAGCACAGTGTGCCGCTGTCGAAGAAGGGCCAATCATAGATGAGGTCACCCAGAAAGCTAGAGGCCAACTCAAATTAGCCTTTGATGTCCAAAGCACTAAATATCAGGACTTGCAGGTCGCTGCGATGATTTGGATGGCTAGGGATTGGTCTACAGCCCAAGCCACAATTCATGCCTTCTTCTCCAAGGTGAGGAAAGCACAAAAGGTGAAGGACCTCCTGGATGTGTTTGAGAATGAGCAGCGTGCATCGCTAGGCTATTTCCAAGATCTCTCTTCCTTAGGTTTCCCGAGCTTCACGGATGATGATGGGAACCTTCTGACCAAGGAAGAGCTTAAGTCGGCATGGCTTCATTTTGAAAGTGACGTCTCAGAGGTAGACAAGTAGGTGGAGCCGATAATAAAAAGGCAGGTCACAAATTTCATTTTGAGACACTGCAAGATTGCAGCCTGCCCGAATGATCTGTACACCAGAGCCAAACATGCTGATATCGGGAAGATTGATCGGTTCCATGTTTTGGTTAAGGCATTGCAAGATCAAGAGCCTTTCTCAAAGGGTGCCTAGGCTCATGTCCGCCGAACCATGAAGCGCATCCGTGATCGCCTTGCCCCATCACCACAATAGGAAGCCATGCCAGAGGAAGAAGAAGAAGAAGAAGAAGAACAAGCTGTGGAAGTGCCCTCGAAGATAGAAAAAGGAGAAGGGTCTGGAGGTAACTCTGGCCCAACGGATCAAGGCTGAGGGTTCTCCCATCGAGACGAGCTCGTTGCCCCGCGAGCCGCCAAGAATGTTGACAATTTTGTCACATTGCACAATGGGGTAGAAAAATCAAAATTTTATACAGTGTTTCTTTTTGTAAAGTATTTCTTTTGTTGTTTTTGAGAATATTTGTAAGTTGCAGCAATTTTGGCTTTCCCTGCCACCCCCTTGTACATAAAATGAAGATGAAAGAGCTTCATTGTCGAACAAGCTAAGGAAGATAGCTTCATCGAAAGAAAGAAGAAGAGTATGAAAAGAGCTTCGCACCCGAAGCATTCCCAGCAGCTACTTCGGGCGAGAATTTTGCAAAGCGGTGTTGCCGAAGAAAGAATACAAGGAAGGCGTAAGAAAACTACTTCGGGCCCGAAGCACTTCAAACAACTACTTCGGGCAAGAAACTTGCGAAGTGGAAGTTGAAGGAGCGCAACATTGAGAAGTACTTCGCCAAAAAATCGTCGAAGCATCCACTTCGGGCCTCTCCACCAGCGAACCATTTCTACTTCGTCGAAAGTTGTTGTGAAGCATCTGCTTCGGCTAGCTTTCGTGCGAAGCACTTTCGCCCGAAGTGGCGGAGGTCATGAAGAACAAAATATTTTTGAAGGCAAGTATGTGCTTCGATCGAAACCCTCCCGAACCATAGTTTTGAAGGAAGATCGCGGTGAAGCAGTTTTGGCACGTCTCTCCAATGGAGCAGCAAGAAATAGAGAGCCCATCTTGTGAAGGAAATCTGCTTTGGCACTCACCACCCTCAAAGCAGTTTTGCGAAGCTCCAACATGCGAAGGGCAAACCAAGAAGGAGGATCTACTTTGGCTCAAATCCATTGTGAAGCGAAGTTGCGAATGAAAATCTAGCGAAGCGCTTCAAGGGCACGCGCTCCAAGTTGGGTATTTTCTCGAGGTGATCAAGTGCCTCATAAATGCATTTTTACATGCCCGGTAAGCTCGTTGCTCATTTTTAGCAATTGGAAATGAAGTATCAGTCCCTAAAGAAGAGCCCAATGAGCATGGCGGCCACTCGAGCACTGCACCCAAAAGCCAAGGATGCTCAAACGACTCATTAATGCATGTTTCCATGGCTGACCCGATCGCAGTTGCCAGTTTTGGTAACAGATTTGAGAGCTCAGTCATGAGAGCCGTGAGGAGCCGACTTCTCAGGTTTCGAGGGTGTACTCCATTTTGTGCATTAATGGCTCAGAGGGTCGGGTCCTCTATAAAAACCCAAGCATTGTAATGTAAAAGGGGGGGAACTTTTGCTAGAAAGCTGTTGTAACTTAGATTCCTATGATTAATACTAAAGAGCTTTGGACTCTATTTCTCTCTTTTATGCTGCCTTCTGCGATTATTTATTTTATCTTTTCTTCATTTGCATACTGTAATTCTGAACTCTAGATTTAGGTGTGTGATTGGAGTGGAACCCTGAGATTTTCTCGAAGGATACATAGGTGAGGAAAATGTTGTATTAGTTTTCTTTTATGCTGCATGTGGATATCGTTTTTGTCATATTCACTCCTTCTTCATCGTCGTAACTCTGAAATCTAAATTTTGAGGAGAGGGAAGGGTAATCCTGGAACTCGTCCAGAGGATACATAGGAGGATTAATATTGCATTCATTTCATTTATTCTTGATGTTCTTTGCTATTGTTTCAAGCTATTGGCTAGCAATCGTGCTTCCGGTTCTTTCCCACCATTAAACTACTAAAATTTCTTTCCTTACTCTTCTATTTATTTCCTACACCTTTACTCTATTTATCTCTTTCGTGCATCCTTATCTTTAAACACCAAAGTAATTTAGTATAGGAGCCGACCTTTCTTCAGAGATTGGCATAAGGGGCATCTCTTCCCTTCGGCCTTTCAATGTTGGTCTAGGTTGTATGCCCATACACTTACCAAAATCCTTACCTAGGCAGATTTGATGACCAATAGGCACCATTATTCGATGGAAACAATTATGCTTTCTAGAACATAATAATGAAGACTTACTTGATGGCACAAGGATATGAGACATGGCAGACAGTTGAGGATGGATACACACCTCCAGCTAGTCCTCCTATAGATAAATATGGTAAGCTCCTACATCTATATAATGCAAAGGAAATGAATGCAATTTTTTTTTTGGTAATTATTTTAATAGATTAACAGTGGGTTTTTATAGAGGATCCCAAAACCTTATGTACAAAATCAGCCTGGCTGGAATGTGCATCATGCCTTGTGGCTGGAGGAATAAAACTGATGACAGAAAACAAAAACTGCTAATTGCCCGAAGGCTACAAGTAGGGCCCTTATGCCTGAATATCCTGGAAACAAACCACATTTTACCAAGGAAAACAAAAATACTAGCCGGAGAAATTTGACCATCGAAAGCAAAAATAGCCAAACCAAACGAATGACCTTCTGAAGCGGGGAGAACATCATGAGAGGATATCCGCATTGGCCAAACTCGCCACCTCAGACGGGAAGCATGAGCGCCACACAACAGGACACGTGGTCGCAAGCCCTTTGTTGGCCATGTGGTCTGCCACGCGATTTCCTTCCCTAAAAATATGACACGCCTTCCACCTGTCACGTTGAGAGAGGAGCATCCTAGCCTCAAGAATGATGTTGTAGACCCTCCAAGACGGGTCTTTAGAGCCTAGCAGATAGTTGACTATATTGAGCGAATCACCTTCGACTATCAAAGGCCGAGGATCCTCGAAGAGGATCTGGATACCTTTCAAAACACTTCTGGCTTCAACATAGTGATTAGTCTGGGCACCCAAATCTTCACAATAAGCCAACACGAGATTCCCGTTATGGTCTCTAACCACACCACCAGAACCAGCGAGGCCAGGATTGCCTTTGGCCGCACCGTCAAAGTTTAATTTAATCCAGCCCACAGGGGGCTTGGTCCAAATAACATCCCCACGCTGAGACTTAGAAACACCATCATGAAAAGGGAAGAGGCCCAAACTTTTGAAGATCGCTGCTTCGCCAGGAAGGCGGGGACGGGAACTAGGAACAACTTTAGAATTCTCAATGGCGAAGGATAAGGCTCTCTGAGCGACACAAGGAGGTACTCTAGGGACCTTGCCAAAGACTCTGGAATTCCTCTCTAGCCAAATCTGCCAAATGGAGTGGTGGAAAGAGGCCTCAAGAAGGAAGCGAAGTTTAGGATTCTTGAAAGGATTGGGCCATTGGTGGAAGGCATCTTTGAGGGAGCGGGGAGTGCACCAAAGGATTTGAAAGGAAGACAGGATAGTGCCGAGGACAGAATGGGAAAAAGGACAGTGCAAAAATAAGTGGTCTGTCGTCTCACAATCAGCAAAGCACAAGAAGCACCTGTTGGGAATAGCAAAACCCCTCTTATGGAGGTTGTCGATGGTTAAGGCTTTATTATGAAAGGCAATCCATGCAAAGTAATTAACTTTAGGAATAATACCCTTCCTCCAAATCACTTTCCATCGGTGATCCATGGCAATCTCGCAAGTAAGAAGGTCATAGGCGGTCTTGACAGAGAACAGACCATCCTCCGTGCCATGCCAGATGATTCTGTCATCTCTTCTAACAGATGGAATTAAAATAGACCGAAGAATATTAGACAAAAAGGTCATTTCATTGTTAAAGCCGTCCAGGACTGGCAAATTCCACCGAGGGGGAAGAGAGCTCCGATCAATGAAGTCCGCAACCTTGAGTTGGGAATTTGGATCCACCTGGGCTTTCAGGCCAGCAAGGTCCGCTCTCAACTCGAGAGCTCCATCAGTAACCCACCTGTCCTTCCAGAAGAGAATGGAGTTGCCATCACCCAAAATCCAGCGAGCACCAGAGTCGATCAGAGAGCGGGCTTGAAGCACAGATTTCCAAAAGGCAGACGCTTCAGGAGGAATCCCGACATCAAAAAGAGAACTCGATCCAAGATACTTCCTCTTAACCAGCTTGACCCACTCTGCTGGGTCATTAGTCAGGATCTTCCAAGCGTGCTTAGCGATCAAAGCAGTGTTCATGAGTCTTGATCTCCTCATTCCCATGCCGCCTTGGTCCTTTCGCAAGCAAACCTTATCCCATGCCACAAGAGGAATTCTAGATTTTTCTTCATTGCCAGACCACAGAAAGGTCCTCTGAATCTTTTCAATCTTGGAATGGACAGAAACAGGCAGCATGAACACAGACATGAAGTAAGTTGGGATTCCTTGGAGACAAGCTTTGGTAAGGGTGGCTTTCCCAGCTTGCGACAGGAATTTGCCTTTCCAAGTGCTCAACTTTTTGTGAAGACGTTCCAGGATCATGTCCCACAAGCTTCCATTGGCCCGGCCATTACAAGCCAGAGGCAAACCCAGATAAGACGCAGGTAGGGAATCAATAGTGCATTCCAAAATTTTGGCTATGCGGAGCTGCCTTCGCATAGGAGTGTTAATAAAGTAAATTTTGCTTTTGATGTAATTGACTTTCTGTCCGACAGCCTTTTCATAACGGGAGAGGATTCGCTTGATGGATTTGGCTTGAGTGACGGACGCCCCAGTGGAGATGAGGGTGTCATCCACAAATTGCTGATGAGAGACAGGATCGACTCTGGAGGTGGGAAAAATGCCAGAGATCTTATTCTCGCGAAGAGCCTCTTTCAAAGACCAACTCGAAACCTCAGCCATAAGGATGAATAGAATAGGAGACAGAGGGTCACCTTGTCTGAGGCCTCTGGCACTTTGGAAATACCCAGCAGGGGATCCGTTGATTAGAACAGAAAAGGAGGGAGTGGATATGCAACTACTGACAAGGTCAATCCATTGAGGGTGAAAGCCGAACTTGAAGAGGACAACACAGAGGAACCTCCCCGTCAACTCTGTCAAAAGCTTTATTCATGTCCAGCTTGAGGAAAAGAGCAGAATTTTTGGAGCGGTGAGCAGAATGGAGGGTTTCATGGATGGTGATGACACCATCGAGAATGTTTCTACCTTTCACGGTGCTTCCCTGAGAAGGACCAACCAAGGAGGGAAGAAGGGACCTCAGACGGTTGGCTATGGACTTGGTTAAGATTTTATAAAAAACATTGCACAGGCTAATGGGACGATAATCAGAGAAACTTTTGCAAGCGGAAGACTTAGGGATGAGAGCAAGAAAGGTAGAATTTAGTTTTGGATGGATGGATCTGGAGGCTTGAATCTCCCGAATTGCTTCGCACACATCCGAGCCCACAACATCCCACATAACTTGAAAAAAATGGGGGGAAAACCGTCAGGCCCAGGGGCCTTGTCTGGTTGCATGGAGAACAAAGCTTCTTTAATCTCGGACATAGAAAAAGGCTCCATAAGCTTAAAGCTTACCTCGGGAGGAACTTTGACTGGGAAGTTATCCAACAGAGATTTCTGAACCTGGAGATCACTGTCGGGAGGAACACCGAGCAGATCCCGGAAGAAGTCAACCGCTTCACTTCGGATTTCCTCAATATCCTTGGTAACGCGTCCATCCTTGCACACCACTTCCCTGATTTTGTTAGCCCCTCTGTGCCGCAAAGTTGACGCGTGAAAAAACTTCGTATTGGAGTCTCCATTTCTCAACCAGAGGTCCCTAGATTTCTGGCGCCATAAAGTTTCTTCCCTTGCAAGAATAGAATGATAATCCACCAAGAGCCTCCTTTCCTCCTCCCTGAGGCAATCGGTGTAACCTTCGAGCTCCATTCTCTCCTCCACCAATTTTAGGTTCGCAGAAATGGACCTTTTGGACTCAAAAATGTTGCCGAACACCTCCTTGTTCCATGTTTTCAAATTCCTTTTGATTAACTTGAGTTTTAAGGCCACTCTCTTGGAAGCGGAACCTGCTACCTTCTGCTACCACCAGGCCGTAACCAACCCTCTAAAGTCCTTGTGAGAAATCCACATGGACTCAAATCTAAAGGGGGTTTTAAAAATAGGCCCATCAACCGTCTCCAGGACAATAGGATTGTGATCAGACCCAATCCTCGGTAAGGCCGAGAGAGTTGCCGCACCGAGTATGGGAATAGCCTCTTGGGATATGAAGAATCTGTCAAGCTTGACTTGAATAAGATTGCTCCCAATCCTCCTGTTGCTCCAAGTGAAGGATGCCCCCTTGAGGTCAATGTCAAGCAAGTTATTGGTAGAAACAAAATCTCGAAAGTCTTCCAGACTGTGGCTAGAGTGGTCTGATCCTCCTTTCTTTTCAGATGGGTGAAGAGGACAGTTGAAATCTCCCCCTAGAACCCAAGGGAAATTACAGAACGTTTCCCTCATCTGGGAAATAGCCTTCCACATTTCTGCTCTCTCCGAGATAGAGTTTGGGGCATACACATTAGACAGGATCCAAGAAAAGTTAATGGCTTTGGAATGAAACAAAACATTGATAATCCCGCTGGAAGTTGAGAGAAGGCCGCCCTCAAAAATCTCTCGGATCCCAAAGAATCATGAGACCGCCTGCCGTTCCCACCGCAGGACTGGAGAGGAATTTTGCCTTAGCCCAAATGACCTTAGCAGCTCTGGCATAAGAGATAGCATCGGTCTTAGTCTCTTGCAAAATTAGGATGGACGGATTCGTCCTCTTTTCGAGATCAGCCACCAATCTCCGTTTGGCAGCTGCATTAAGCCCTCTCACATTCCATGAGAGGACTTTCATCTCAACAGTTTGATATTCTTCTTACCTCCCTTTCCTTGCTGGAGGGGAGGTTTTGGGACAGACGAGTCACCCATCTGGGAATCAAAATCATCCTGAAAAAGCAACCGTTGAGTACCATTTGCAACATCTGCCGCCGTCTCCTTGTCCCGCCTGTCTTTGTTGGGGGGACGACCTTGCTTCCTTTCGCTACCAAAATCAACACCTTGCTTTCGGCTTCTCGTATTACGAGGGCTGATATTACTAGACCGCTCACCCCTTCTTCCTAGTAGGTAATCT
This sequence comes from Wollemia nobilis, assembly GCA_028583015.1. Taxonomy (NCBI): domain Eukaryota; kingdom Viridiplantae; phylum Streptophyta; class Pinopsida; order Araucariales; family Araucariaceae; genus Wollemia; species Wollemia nobilis. Next base: position 5,472,554 of record JAQPPZ010016681.1, on the reverse strand, counting down.
TCCAAAGACATTTTGGGACTCGGGGTGGTTATGGTCCAGGATTTTGGGTGAATCTGCTTGTGCGGTGATTTGGGGAAGGGACTGGTCCTTCTCCTCCTGTGGTCCAAGGTGAGGGCTTGCACCACACGGCTCAAAGACCGTTTGGGGGGAGACTGCTTCCACCGGGTGGGAGGATTCGGGATGGTCCCTAGACGGGCCTGGAGATTCATGCCCTTTTGCAGCAGGGTGCTTTGTCTGACCTTCACCGTGTTCCAAGGGGTTGCTGGAATCCCGTTTCTTCATCCCTAGATTTTGAAGAGGACAGTTGGACTGGAGGTGCCCTTGAGAACTGCACTGGGGGCAAAAAGCCGGTCTGTTCTCATACACAATGGCTTGCTTGTGGAGAATGATATCTCCAGACCGGAGAGTGATGGATGATGGAAGATCAGCCTCCAAGTCCGCCAGAACGCAGAACCGAGCTTGAACAAATCTGGTTCGAGCTTTGGTGGGAGGGTCAATGGTAACCAACTCACCAATGGAGCGTGCAATTCCTCTGATTACATTTTCATGCCAACAGAAGAGGGGGAGACTCGGGAGTCTAACCCATATTGGAGCAATGTTGATATTTTGGGTCTCGAGGTTGAAGTCCATACCCCACTTCCTTAGAAAGAGACTTCTGCGGCCTAGGAACCAGGGACCACCAGCCAGGATTTTACAGTAGTCCTCCTTGTTATTCAGTCTAATCGCGAAAAAACCTCGGGTTAAGGCCGCCAACTCCATGTGACCAGAGGTTCGCCATTTACCTGCCGCCCACTTGCGAATGGTCTCCATGTCGGGACGGCCGCCAATAAACTTACCGATGAGGGTAAATTTTTTGAATTCCACAAAGCTTGAAAGAATTTCCGTCGGGATGTCCAACTCGTCCCCGACAGGAAACAACTCCTTGGAGAGCAGACCGCTAAGGGTTTCTGAAGCCGCTGCCTGAGCGTACGACTTCTGAGGTCCACCTCCCCATTTGTCTGGTGGATCCTTGTCATGACCTACATCCTCTTCGGTTGGAGAGGACTCCTTAGCGCCCCCGGTCTCTGACTGCCCTCCCTCCGCCCTGCTGTGCCCCCTGGTTCAGTCTGTTGGCGTTCCCGTGCTCTCCCGCAGAAGCTTTCCCGCCCGCCGTCATCTTGGCCGTCAAAACCCTAGCCTTCTTTTTTTTATCAACAACTTCATCCAAAAGAATTTTTAAGGTTTTGATTGTGTTTATTTTTCTTGTTTCAAATGAATGCAATATTAAGTGGTTTACATGAAGCAAAGTTTGTAAAAGTCATGCATTGCACATCAACAAAAGAGATTTGGGAAAAGTTGAAGAAAACAAATGAGGGAGACAAAAATGTCAAGATGGAAAAATTGCAAAATCACAAGAAAACATTTAAAGATTTGAAGATGAAGGATGAGGAATACATTTCTACATACTTACCTCATGTGGATAGAGGTTGTTAATTCCATGCGAGGACTTGGGTGTAAATTTGAAGAATCAAATGTTTGTCAAAAGGTTTTAAGGTCACTCCCTATGAGGTATAGTGAAAAGGTTTCATCCATAGAAGAAACAAAAGATATTGAAACTTTGACTATGGATGAGTTGCATGGAACTATCACAGATTTTGAGATGAGAATAGGAAAGGATCCTATCCCAAAGAAAGAAGCAACCTTCAAAGTAGAAAAGAAGACAAAAGATAAGAAGTTCAGATTCAAGTGATGAGTCATCCAATGATGAAGAAGCAAACTATGGTAGAAGGAACAATAAGGACTCAAGAAAGCACAAAGGTATGAAAATAGTTAAGTTTTTCAATTGTGGTAAATATGGTCACTATGCATCTAACTATCCAGAAGATGGAAGTAGTAGTGGTGAAGAGAGACAAGATCATAAGAACAAGGAAGCAAGAAAATCCAAGTATCAAAAGAAAAATAGGTATGGACATAACAAGCATGAAATTTTTTTATTCAAAGGCATAAGAAGAGTTTTTATGTTGATAAAGGAAGCAAGAGTTCAAGTGATAGTGATGAAATATCCTTAGATAATGAAGAAGAAATTATCTTCTTGGCAATAGAGGAAGAAGGAAATGCTTCTATTGAAGATAAATTTGAAAGGTATGAAGATGCTCTTGAAGACAAATAAGTAGAGGAAGAATAAGAAAATGGAGAGGAAGGAGTAGTAGATCTAGAAGGTGAGCTTATTTTTTCTCTTAAGGAATTAAGGAAGGTAAGAAAGCAGAATTCAAGACTCAAGGTTCAATTTCAAGAATGTGATGAAGAGAAAGGAAAGCTTATACAAGATATGACAAACTCAATATCTAAGACATGAAGATATTTAAAGAAAATTTAGAGGTAAAATTCTTACAATGTGAAAGATTAGAGCATGAGGTAGCTTCACTAAGGAAAGAAGTGAAAGAGGCTAAAGACAGGCTACACAAGTTTGGGAAAAGCTCAAAGACCTTGGATAATATTATCAGTATACAAAGATCTTCATCAAATAAGATAGGACTTGGTTTTGAAGAGGGACAAAAAGAACAAGGAGAGGAGTCAAGCTCAAGCTCCAAAGAAGAAGAATCTTCAGAAGAAGAGAGTGAAGGAGAAAGTGAGACTTATGAGGATAAGTTGAAAAATAGAAGGTTCACCAAGGAAGGAAATAATGCACAAATAAGGAACAAGGAACATCACATGGAAGAAAGGACTAAGAGACCAATGGGTCAAAAGAAATATTTCTTCAAAGGACGTTGCTTCTCATATCATAGGTTTGATCACAAGGCTATGTAGTGTAGAATACATGAAAATAAGGAATATGGATTCACCAAGAGAAATTTCAAAAATGGGCATATCTTTCAAGGGTATTATTACTCTTGTAATCAGTTTGGTCATAAAGCAATTCATTGCCGGGTTCATGATAGGAATGGATATGGCTTCACCAGGAGGAACTTCAAGATATTTACACCTTATAGGAACCACAAAATTAAGTGTTATAAGTGCAATAATGTTGGGCATATGGCTAAGTGGTGTAGAACAAAATTTCTAGAGATAAGTAGGAACAAGGATACTCAAAATAATCAGAAGGATCAGTTGAGGAAGAAGGTGGACAAAGAAAAAGAGCATTGTATGTTGGGAGTAGAGATACTCCCACCCCAAAATTAATCACCTCAAGGAGAGGAGGTGGGGAGGGGGTTGAGCTAAGAGTCTTATATTTAGCCCCAAAGGAGTCCCTTTGCCATTGATGTCAAAGGGGGAGAGATTTGAGTAAGGGGGAGAGCATTCAATCAGGGGAAGCAGTTTCTCAAGGGGAGCAAAATTGAAAAAGGTAAAAGGAATGGTTAAAGAAAAAAGGGTTGCCATCAATGACAAAGGGGGAGATTGTTGGAAATTTGAGCAATTTTTGTTGTCATTGATGTCAAGAAGTTTGATGACCAGTTTTGTTATCATTAAGGTCAAAAGGTTGATTTCTCCAAAAGGCAAGGAAGTTGTTAAAAGGAAAAGGGTATAATATTTATTTTAAATATTATATGCCTAAAGAGGCTAAAAAGGTGGAAGACCCAAGAAAAGAGAAGCCAGTTTGAAAAGAAATAATAATATTATAATATTTAATATTATAATATTTGGGCATAAGGAAGAGGTGAACAATAACAGGGTCCAAGGAATCATTAAAAAAATATATCCTCGACAAAGTCCATTGAGCAAGGTTGGAAAAGGTTTTAATTTAATTTATTTAAATTAAAATATTTTAACCTAAGGTTAAAATTTTAATTTAAATAATTAAAGGCACCAAGTTTAAAGTTTTATTTCGAATTTGAAATTCAAAAGGGCCGACATGTTTCAAATGCAAAGGAAGAGTATTAATAGGAAATGTTTTTCATTTCCTAAGTCTAACACCAATGCAATATTCAAATGCCCAAGTCATGTGATAAATCGTGCACTCCATATGCGAAAGGAAGAAGCTTGTGAGTTGTTTTAAATAAGGAGGTAGACTTGTATTGATATCTATGTGATGAGATAGGATAATCTCATAGCATTGGGTAGCGTAGATGGTGGTTGAAGGCTTAGCTAAGGTATTCGCAAAGGGAAGGTCATGGTTTTGAATCCCACATGATTCGTTTTGGTAAAGGAGGAGAGGAATTTTGTTTTCATCAAAATTCATGTGGTAACTTTAATAAGGAAGCATGGACCTTTGGTTCATGTGTGGGTGTGTAGCCCAAGTGGTAGCTTAGCCTTGGGCTAAGGTGCTACGGTGGCATAGTTCATGGGTTCGAGTTTGGTCGTTGGTCGTCAAAGACATGCACAATATTTTTGGTGACATGGGCCAACATTAAGGTATGCATTTTTAATTTAATTATTGCCAAAGTTTAGAATGCGGGAGAGTGTTTGAGGCCACGTGAAAATTAAAGGGCATGTGTTAAATTTCTAGGGAGTCATAAGGATTGTTGAAATAAATATTTTATTTTTTATGCTTAGAAAATAAATAAAATATTGGAGATTATAAGGTGTTAACAAAGGAACTTCATTTTTATGTATTGAATATTATTTTGAGAAGATTGGAGATTATAAGGTGTTAAAAAAGGAATTTTATTTTTATGTGTTGAATATTATTTTGAGAGTATTGGAGAGAAACTTTATTTTGATATATGTTGAATATATTTTTAAAGGAGTAATAAGGTGTATTTGTGACTTGACATTTTATTGTATTACTTGTATGGTGAAATATTTGTTGAGAAAAATATTCTTGTGGAGATTTTGAGATAGATTGTTGCTATCTAACCTAGAATTTGCAAAAGGATTTGGTTGTGAAGTAAAACATGTTTTGAAGACATATCTCCATCAAAGCAAAGAGGTATGGGCACATCATATTATGGTTGAAATGTTGGAATGAATGTTGTGAAATATAAGGTGGAGTGAAAAGGATTATTTGATAAGTATTTTTGGAAATATTTGAGTGAATTATTATATGCTTCATTGGTGAATATTTAGAGAATATTTGAGATAGAGATTGAAGACTATTTGAGTTAGGGTTTGAGACCCACATTGTGCTCTTTGTTTGAAGAAGTTTGAAAACACTTGTTTAGGGTTAGTGAGCAAGTTGTGTTTCATTGATTGAATGATTGAGTGAAATTCTTGAGCATTGGATTTGAGTGATATTGAAAGTGAATGTGCAAACATTAGAAACTAGATTTGTGAAAGTAACAGACTTAATGATTGAGTAGAACATATTGAGTTTTTGATAGAGTACATCATTCTCTATATGTTCCAGAGGTTAAACGAATTCTGAATAGAATATGTCTAAACTACTTCAAGTTAAAGGAATTACTTTGAAGATTAGACAAAGCATTTGATAGCATTGTGTGCAAGATTTGAGATTGTTTGAGTATATTTTGTGAGTTGTTTTTAGTTTGTATTAAGGCAGATTTGAGGCAAGTCTTTGTGAAGACTTGAGAGCAAATTGAGCAAGTTCTTGAGAGGACTTGAAGGCATATTTGAGGTAAGTCTTGGTGAAGACTTGAGAGCATATTTGAGGCAAGTCTTGGTGAAGACTTGAGAGCATATTTGAGGTAAGTAGTGGTGAAGACTTGGGAGCATATTTGAGGTTAGTCTTTGTGAAGACTTGAGAGCAGATTTGAGGTAAGTCTTGGTGAATACTTGAGAGCAGATTTAAGGCAAGTCTTAGTGAAGACTTGAGAGCAGATTTGAGGTAAGTCTTAGTGAAGACTTGAGAGTAAATTTGAGGTAAGTCTTTGTGAAGACTTGAGAGTAGATTTGAGGTAAGTCTTGGTGAAGACTTGAGAGCAGATTTGAGGTAAGTCTTAGTGAAGACTTGAGAGCAAATTTAAGGTAAGTCTTGATTGAAGACTTGAGAGCAGATTTGAGGTAAGTCTTTGTGAAGACTTGAGTGAGAGTTGATTGATTGATTTGTTCAAGCTTTGTGTTAAGGCTTGGGGTAAATCTGAGCAGAGTTGATTTGTGATTTTTTCAAGCTTTGTGTTAAGGCTTAGGGCAAATATGAGTAGATTTGATTTATGATTTGTTCAAGCTTTGTGTTAAGGCTTGGGGTAAATTTGAGCAGAGTTGATTTGTGATTGGATCAAGCTTTGTGTTAAGGCTTGAGTACAGATTTGAGGATAGTGTTTGGTACATATTTGAGAGCATATTTATGCTAGACCTAAGATAAAGTTAGAGCAGATTTGTACTAGATCGAGGAAAATGTTTAGTGTAGATTTGAGATAGAGATTGAGTAGATTTGAGAGCAAGATTTGGAGGTGACAAAGAAGAGGATAACAATCTCTAGTGGATAGAGATCCATTATCTAGGGCAGTGAGGATAGAGGTATTTTGAGTGAGAATAAAGGTCTTCTATGGAGAGAGATCCACAATCTAGAGTAGTGGGGGAAGAAGTCTTCTAGAAGATCACCAACCAAAGTAGAGAAGAAAGAGTTCTATTATGGATAGAGTTCCACAAATCAGAGTAGAGGAGAAAGAGTTCTCCTGTGGATAGAGTTCCACGAACTAGAGTAGAGGAGAAAGAGTTCTCCTATGGATAGAGTTCCATGAACTAGAGTAGAGGAGAAGGAGTTCTCCTGTGGATAGAGATCCATGAACCAAAGCAAGGGGAAAGAGTTCTCCTGTGGAGTGTGATCCATGAACCATCTGGGAAGATAGAGTTCTTCTGTGGAGAGAGATCCACGAACCATTTGAGGAGATAGAGATCTCCTATGATCAAGTTCCATGAACCAAAGAAAAGGGGAAAGAGTTCTCTTATGGAGAGTGATCCACAAATCAGAGCATTAGGGGATTGGTGTCTCCTTTGGATAGAGGTCCATAAAAATTTTAATAGGGAATTGATTCCCAAGAGATTTGTTGAGAAAATTTTGTAGAAATATTTTCTCCATGGAGTAGCCCACATTGGGTGAACCACGTTAAATTGGTGTCTCTATTATGTGTGATGATTTATGCATTGCTTTGATTACTACTATTGATATTTCCATTTATAATATTGGATAATATTATGTCGAAAAGAAAAAGTAAAATTTGGTCTTATACTGTTCACCCCCCTCTCAGTATAAGCTTGTGTTCTTCAATAAGCAAGATCAGATCAAGGATATTCCACTCCAAAAGAAGAGGTAAATAAATCATATCGACAATATCAATTGGTAAGTTTAGAATGAATTAAAGGTGTAAAAGAAGATGTGGAGATAAATCCCAAAACAAAGATAATATATAAGGTCAAGTTTATTCCAGGTAAATCATCTTCATTTTCCTCAAGTAGTATAGAATCCTCTTCGGGTAATAAAAGTGAAAGTGGTGAAGATGTTATCCCTTGAACTTTAAGTTTTCAATAGCAGAATAATATAGAAGTGAGGTTGGAGGAAACCCATAACATTTTATTGTTTTTAGGGCAGAATAAGAAGGTAATTGCTACAAAAGAGCATCCTTGCACTTTAGGGTCTCCAGGGAAATATAAAGAAGAGTGTGCTTTTGAGGTTATTCCTTGCACTTCAGATCCTCCAAAACAAGGTAAACCTAAATATGATAAGTCTTACTATAAGCAGTATGAGAAAATTGAAGAGATTGTGAGAATATTAAAGAGATTGATGAAGATGAAAGTATTGCTGAGAATGAAAAAAAAAAAAAGACCCAAGAAGCAAAAACAAAGAGAAAAAGAAACACAAAGGGATATTGATATGGAAAACAAAAGCAAATATCACAAGTGTTAACAAGAAGTGGGGCTAAACCCACAAATAAAATTAAAAAAATAACAATGAAAATAATATCTTGGAATATTAAGGGAATGAATAAGAACCCTAAAAAAAGATATTAAGAAATTGTGAGGTTGTTATAGACAATATATTTTTGGATATAGAAGTTGAGCAACAAATATTTTAGCCATTTGCAGTGTTGAATTTCATCTGGACAAACTTGTAATTTTTGAAGGCATTTGATATAAAAGGAGTTGATTGTGGAAAGTTAGCAGTTTGAGGAAGATGAAGAATATTTTTAATAGAAGGGTAAGTGAAGAATATCTCTGGATATAATTTAAAATTTTGAAGGCATTTGATATAAAAGGAGTTGATTGTGGGAATTTAGCAGTTTGAGGAAGATGAAGAATATTTTTAATAGAAGGGTAAATAAAGAATATCTCTGACAGAAAGATAAATTTGGATATGCTTTAATTAACTTGTTAGAAATGTAATGAGCAATGTAATGTTTTGTTTTTGTAATGGGAGTGGCCCCCAATAGAAGCCACACATAGATTATTAAAAAATGTAATATTATGTATATATAAAAGTGAGTGCAGTCGAAAACAAGTGTGAGGGCTAGCTAGGAGTGAGTGTAGCCAAAAGCAAGTGCAAGTTGGGAGCGAGTGCAACATAATTCAAGAGTGAGTGCAACATGATTCAGGAGTGAGTGTAGTCGAAAGCGAGTGCGAGTGTGAGTTGAGAGAGGAGGAAGTGTGAGCAGGAAGTGTGTATCAAATATATAAACAAAACATGATAATATTTTTGGCTTTTAATTTAATATTATTATGAAATTTTATATTATAAATAAAATATGAAATACATAAATATAATTTGTAATTATGGCTATATGTATAAATAAAAATTTAAATAAATTTTAATAATACTTTGACAAAAATGTAATATTATGTATATATAAACTGAGTGCAGGTGTGAGGGTGAGCTAGGAGTGAGTGCAGCCAAAAGCAAGAGCAAGTTGGGAGCAAGTGCAACATGATTCAGGAGTGAGTGCAGTCGAAAGCAAGTGTGAGCATGAGTTGAGAGAGGAGGAAGTGTGAGCAGGAAGTAAAAAGAAAATTGTAATTCACTTGAAGAAAATCTATGCAAGTTGAGAAAAAGTGCGAATTGGGAGGAAGTGTGAGCTAAGAGGGAGTGTGAGTCGAGATTCAATCATGGCGGAAGAGCAGTGGGTTCATTGTTTACATAAAATTTTTGAAGTGAAGGAATGTCAAAAAAATAAGATACAAGGGCTATTGCGAGCTAGGAGGAAGTGCAAGTCAGGAGCAAGAGCGAGGCAAGAGAGAGTGCATGTTGGGGGCGAGTGCAAGTTGAGAGCGCAAATGTGAGGCAAGAGGGAGTGCAAGCCAAGAGCGAGCCCCATTAGCTAGTATTGAAGGAAGATCATATTTGAAAGCCCTAAGGATGTCCTAGTTGGAAGTATGGAGTCCCAAGTTGGAGATAAGGAGAAAAGCGAATACATGGCAAGTTCAATTCAAGTAGCGGATGTTACACTAGAAGTGAGTATCAAGGATGAGATGATTGGGCATAATATAATGGTTCTTAAAAATAGAGGGTTAATATGTAAGTTCCATAGATCATTGCCAAATGTTTTGGAAATTCAAAATTGAATAAAGTGGAAGTGGGAATTAAATCCAAACTACTATGTGAATTTTCTTTTTAAAGGTTTTTTCTTCATCATCTTTTCTAGTTCAAAAATTAGGGATAAAATAATGGTTGGTGACCCATGGTTTAGGGGAAAATATGTACTTTATTTGAAACCATGGAATGCAAATTTTTCTATTGAGATAGAAACTATTAAGAAGCTTCCAGTGTGGGTTAAGCTTTTTGGACTTCCATATCAACTTATAAATAAGGATGTTATGAAGAATATTGGAAATATCAAGGAATTCATCAAGGAAGGACTAACTACTAAGAAGCGAAAGCATGCTCTATATATACTCGAATATGTGTTGCTATGGATATTTCAAAACCTTTGCTACAATCCATTAAGATTAAAATTGAATCAAGAGAATCTAATCAATAAGTAGATTATGAAAATATTGCATTTTATTACCATAATTATTATGAGATTGGACACATGACAAGAGTTTGCAAAGTGAAAACTACAAAGACAGAGACAACAATTATAGCCATGAGATAAACTTCAAAATGAAGCAAGGAAATCATACAATAAGAGAAGCTAGATCAGATCAAGAATATTCCACTATGAAAGAAGACACAAAAAAATCTTATCTACAACATCATTTGGCAAGTTCGAAAGGAATTAAAGTTGCAAAAGAAGATGTGGAGAGAAATCCGAAAACAAAGACAACAAAAGAGGTCAAGTTTATTCCAAGTAAATCATCTTCATTTTCCCTTGCACTTTAAGGTTTCAAGAGTAGCATGATAAAGAATTGTGGTTAGAGGAAACCCATAAACATTTAGGTTTTTTAAAGTAGAATAAGAAGGTAATTGTTAGAGAAGAGCATCTTTGCACTTTAGGGTTTCTAAAGCAACATAAAGAAGATTGTGTTTTTGAGGTTATTCCTTGCACTTCATATCCTTAAAAACAAGGCAAACCTAAAGATGATAAGTCTTACTATGAACAATGTGAGGAGATTGATGAAGATGAAAGTATTGTTGGGAATGGAAAAAAGAGAGGGAGGCCTAAGAAACAAAAACAAAGAGAAAAAGAAACTGAGAGGGATATTGATATGGGAATTCAAAAGCAAATATCACAAGTGCTAACAAGAAGTAGGGCTAAACCCGCAAATAAAAACAAAAAATAACAATGAAAATGATATCTTGGAATACTAGGGGAATGAATAAGATATTAAAAAATATTGTGAGATTGTTTTTTTCAATGAGTTTACACATGTTTTATGAAGGATCTTGGTCTCCTCATACTGAGTGGAGTTTGAACCTTGGACCTCTCAAAAAGAGGCCAAGGCCCTTACCATTGGGGTAAGCTTGCAACTAATTGTGAGGTTATTATAAACAAGCTCTTTATAGATATAAAAGTTTGGCAACAAATTTCTTAACCATTACTAGTGTTGAATTTCAGTTTGACAAAATTTAAATTTCGAAAACATCATATAAAAGAAGTTAATTGGAAACTTAGCAGTTTGAGGAAGATGAGAATATTTTTAATAAAAAAAAGGTAAATAAAGAATATCTTTGATATAAAGATAAAGTTGAATATATTTTAATTAACTTGTTAAAAATGTAACGAGAGCAATGTAATGTTTTGTTTTTTAATGGAGGTGGCCAAATAAAAGCCACACATACATAGCTTATTAAAAAAAAATTAACCTTATAAAATTTCTTACACTAACCAAATAAAAAATAATAATAATAATAATAATAAATTAAATATAAGATTAAAGAGATAAAAGCTGAATTTATTTTTACACGACTTTAACTCTTAAAAGGAATGACTTGACTATCCTCAACATTTACTAACAACACATTTTTATAATAAATCTCTTTTAAAAATTTCCGGATTTTAAAAATTACATTACTTGCGAGATAATTAAATGTATTCAAATGATGAAGATATTATAGAAGGTACCCTTTGGAGGGCCTTCTCCATGGAATTTGTCACGGTGATGAAGATACTATAGAATGCTCCCTTTTATTTCGAGTTTCCATGTAATTTATAGATATTATAGAAGTTTTTTTTTTATTATTATTATTGAAAAAATATTTTATATTAAAGAATAATTAGAGAATATATCATCATAGCAATATTACATTAGTTTGCAAATAAACAGCAAACAATGAGATCTAACATTTTTATCAATTCTAATGCAGTCCCAAATAATCTAAAAAAACTCTCTTTTAATTCGACTTAGAAAACATTTTTCGTATAACAATGAAATAAAAGACCTTTTTAAAGGACCTTTTAAAAATTATTTTACATGTTATTTTTATGTTTTATATAACTACGTCCTTATTTTTATCATAATGCTATTTGAAAAATTTAAAAAAATTATATATTAATTTTTTAATTACACTTGAGTGTAAAAAACTATAAGCTAAAAGATTAAATATTAAAAAAATAATTATAAAAGATTAAATATTAAAAAAATAATTACACTTATGTATAAAAGTGGCCAACAAGGCGAGGGAGATCTTGCCTATGCTTGCCAAAATACAAGCAAGGTCTACATTGCATTAGCAATGTTTAGAGAACATTTTCAAGACAGAAATTTTTATTATTGATGTTTAAGGTTTGATATTTTTATTTCAACTATGATTTTTTATGAGAATGAGAGCTGAGCTTATTAATAAAGGTCAAACACAATCATACATATCCACTCCTCACACATTCATCCAAATTAAATCATGGTTTAGTAAATAAAATTATTTATTTATTTTTATTTGAGGAGAACGCGGACAAATTACATCAACAATCATCTTCAAAAGGTTTTTGAACACAAGATCATTTAAGAAACAACCACCATCTTAACCATTAAGACAACTACATGTGGACAAAAAATTATTTATTTCAAATACGACCTTTTTCTAATTTTTATAATTACCTTAGAGAATTTGGAGAATCATCATACGTCGGTAAGGGATGTTAGATGCACTCGCCACTTATCCAGCCTTAAAGGCGAAGCTTCGATGAATCTCTCTTCCACGTGTCTTACTTGCCTTATTCCTTTTGGCGGTCAAAAAGGAACCAACTCACTCAGGTTGAGGTGAGATGGAATTGTGTGGAACCACCTCACTCATGCATGGGTGAGATGATAATTCTTTTTATAATATCTTATGGTTGTTTAATCTATTCATATTTTACATTCAATAAATCCTAAAATAAACTCATGTTTCCGCGTAATTTTCACCTTTTAAATATATATTTTTTAGGTTGGTGTTTCTATTAACAATGTTTTGATTGGAACCCAACTTCAAAAGTATATAGAAATTTAGAAGTTTTGGAGAAAATACTGTTGTACAGTTTATTTCAGGGATGGTAGACAAAGAACTACTAGAATGTTTTTACGCAAGGGAGATAAAATTCAAAATTTTCACGCAGGGGATGTTAGCATCGATATTGAAAACAAACAAACGATTAAGCAGACACTGAAAAACTAAGTGGGACCAGATAGAACCCATGCACGGGTCACCTCCAAGGTAGAAATTAACAGGTATAAGATGGGAAGATGAAGTAGACTGTTAGAACCAAAAACAAACTTTAAAGAAAGCAATAAAAACATAAACCTGGCCTCAGAAGCGAGCTCAGAGAGGTACAACTTTCGGGTTTTTCTTCTTGGTGTTTATTGCATCTTGCTGGAGGTACTGTTTCATAGCAGAAGTGACATTCTCAAAGGCAGCGATGAAACACTTGAGGAACATTCGGGGGATCCTGTTGGAAATCCTAATGTCGGGGATCGAATTCCCACTGATGTCCTCAGAGACCTTGGTAGGGGAGCTCTAACTCGATTTCGCTTTGACCTTCTTAACTCTGGACGATCTACGAACCTGGGTGGGCGATTCTTCGACTTTGACCTTGCGCTTAGCCATCGCTGGTTTCTTGTCGCTAGAAGGGAGGGGTTTGGAGGGAGTGGCTGCAGCCGGGGAGCCTTTTTTGGAAGTGGGAGTTTGGAAATCAGGTCCTTCTTTGCTCTTCAACGACTCATTGGAAAGGGAATGGATAGGGTTGTGGGTGGGGGGAGGTGGGAGGGTGGATTGGAGGGAGGTGGTCGAAATGGGAGGAGGGGTGGAGGTGGCGACATGTAGAAACAAGACAACAAACAGTCACTGGTGAGTGGGATCCGAGTGCTTCTTGCGAGCTCCAATCACAGAGAGGCGAATGGACCGATGGAGAAACACAGGGATATTCATGGGCTTAAAATCGCGAACGTGGTTGACAAGTGCAAGATGAAAGTTTGACAAGGGTTTAGACGGGTCATCACAGACCAAGTATTGCATCAACGAAATAAAGACTATGGGCCACGGGTAGGGGAGGGATTGACGTTACAGAGAAACACTAGACCACTTAAAATCTTGGTAATTTGGGAACCCCTCCAATTATGGGTTCCAATTGTGCTTATCACGCCGGACCATTCGCTCGAAGAGGGGCAAGCCACACACCTCGACAATAAGAGCAGGGGTAACTTTAAACTGGATGTTACGCACAACGACATGGTCGTTCGATTAGGTTCTAACAAAATTAGTCGTGATGTCCGACTCTGCTCCCTTGAATTTTGACAGAAAAGGGATGAGCTTGCATTCTTGCAGGAAGGAGGCCGAAAGGGTGTTGAGTTGCAGGCTGTTCGGCTCTAGATAATCCATGGCGACGAAAGTAGAGAGGCGAGGGAAGGTGATGGGGGAATGCGGGCAAATGTTGGGGTGGCGGGAATGGAGTACGTCGGTTTGCATGGAGCTAGGAAACCATCTTAAATAAGCGAAGCATAGACCAAATGTCATGCCGATATGCAAGGGATGGTGACAAGTGTAGAGGCGGAGGGGAGGGGAGAGAGAATGGGGATTGTGGCAAGTCCTTGGAGCGATATCCACACAGGTGGATTTGAAAAGCCTAAAGATCATGGTGACAACTAAGGCAGGCGAAAAACCTGTGAGAGAGCAGCAGAGCACTCATCGTTGGGACTGCGCAACAAACTTTGGAAATCAGCATTGTTTGAAACAATGATCCACTCTCGATCATCATGATTGGAAGGGCCAACCAAGTGTCCAATCATGTGATGGTGAAAGGGCACACAAAATGGAGAGGTCACTCGGGGATTGTCACACATTAACCTATAATACCTTGATTAGAAAAAACATGGATTAAGGTGTAGAGAATTAAAAGCACTTGGCTTGCCAATCCGCAAAAGCTAAGTGGGAGACACTTGGCGGGGTTGAGTTGTGCCAAACCGAAAAAATATGGTTGGGTAATGCCCAAGTTGTCGAGCCCATCAACAAGCTTGTTGGCCTCACGATACACGTGGGCATCTTCCACCTGTTGTTGTTGGCCAATGATGTTTTTGCTTTCTTTGATCAGGGTTTTGATAGTCCACGAGGAAATCTTGTCACTGTTGATGTAGCCTATGATGTTGAGGGAATCCACTTCAATTTAGAGGTTGATTCTGGAATCCCTGATGAGGTACATGCTCCGCTAAAGCGCCCATGCCTCAGCTACGTTGTTAGTTTGATGGTCCAAGTTTTCAGAGAAGGCGAGAACAACTTTGCCTTTGTGGTTTCTAAAAACCCCACCTGCCCCTGCTGTACCTGAATTCCCTTTGGAAGCTCCATCAAAATTGAGCTTTAACCAGCACTCCAAGGGAGGACTCCACTGAGCCTTCGTTTTGGGGTAGGATATGGGAGGGGACAGGATGACCATTATGGGGATGTTCAGGGATTGGAGGATCTCAAGTTCCACACCGCATGAGGGGGGATGAGAGCAAGGGACAAGTTGGGAATTCTCGGCAGCATAGGAGATGGCTTTGGCAGCAGTGGAGGTTGGGTTATTTGAAGTGGTAGAAAAAAATTTATGATTTTGCTCAAGCCATATTTTCCAAATGAAGTGGTGGAGGCAAACCTTCCATAAAAAGGATTCTTGAAAGGAGCCGGCCACTGGGTGAAGAAGTCCAGGAGGGATTTGGGGTGGGCCAATTGGATCTGAAAAGTAGTCAACAAGTGACTAAGACCTCTTTAGAGAAATTGCAGTCTACTAGAAGGTGGTTGACCGATTCCCAATTGGATAGGCAAAGGTGACATCTGTTAGGGACATGGATGCCTATTTTCATCAGATTGTCGATAGTGAGAGCTTTATTTTGAATAGCTGTCCAGGAGAAGAACCCTATCTTTAGGATGAAGCACTTTACCCACACCAAGTTGAAGGGAATGGTGGAGATTTGGGAGTTAAGCAAGAGGGAGTAAGCTGACTTGATGGAGAAATCACCACTGTCATTCCCTTTCTAGAAGGGGTAGTTTGGGGTGGCTATGGTTGCGATGATAGTGGTTCTGATAAGGCGGGATAAAAGATTTCCTGCTTTGGCGATTTGGCCACCTTCATTGGTAGTGGGGATAACTTTCCACTTGCTCTGGATGTCAATGTAGTCCATGACCTTGTTTCCCCACCTCCTTTCAAGAATGGGTTTGAGAATGGAGATTTCAAGGATTTCTGCAAGACGTTTATCTTTCAACCATGTGTCATCCCAAAATTTTATCTTAGATCTGCTGCCTAGCTGCCACTGGATGCCTTTGATGATGAGGGTTTTTGCCTGAATTATTGCGTGCCAAAAGGTAGATCCATTAGTGGGGACAATTTCTTCCATCAGGGATATGTGTTGGAGATACTTGCTATGAATTATGGAAACCCATTCCACTTTGTAGTTGGTAAAGATTTTCCATGCCTGCTTGGCAAGGAGGGCGATGTTCATGTGAGATGATCTCTTGAGGCCGAGGTCTCCTTGGGGTTTAGGTTGGCAAACTCTGTTTCAACTTACAAGGTGAAATTGCTTCTTTTCCTCCTAGCTTGACCATAGAAAATTATTTTGGATCTGCTCAATCTTCAAGTGGATGGAAGCAAGGGCCTTGAACACCGACATGAAGTAGGCCGGGATACTTTGGAGGACAGACATGGTGAGGGTTGCTTTGGCTTCATGGGACAGGAGGGCTCCCTTCCATCCTGTGAGTTTGCGTTTGATCCTGTCAAAGACATTATCTCACATAGAATATTTTGGGCTTTTGGTGAATAGGGGAAGACCCATGTAAGAAGTAGGGAGATCAACTATGCAACACTGAAGGATATGAGCAATCTTGCGTTGTCTTCTACTAGGGGTGTTGAGGAAATAGCATTTGCTTTTGAGGTAGTTGATTTCCTGCCCAGCTGCAGAAGCATAGGTGTCAAGGATAACCTTTATGGATTTGGCTTGAAGAACAAAGGCAAGAGTGGCGATAATAGTATTGTCAACGAACTGCTGGTGGGACAGGGGAGGGGAGTTGGATGAAGCCTTGAGCCCGAAGACACACCCTATGGCACAAGCATATTTGAAGGCTCTTTCAAGGGATTTAAAAAGAATGATGAAAAGGAAGGGGGATAGGGGATTCCCCTGTCTAATGCCTCTAGAGCTAGGAAAATAGCCTGCAGCAGATCCGTTGACTAACACAGAGTACCAAGGGGAGGTGATGCAACCTCTGATGAGATGGATCCAATCCTTATGGAACCCAAACCTGGATAGGACTTTTAGAAGAAAATCCCTGTTAACCCTGTCAAAGGCTTTGTTGATATCCAACTTTAGAAACATGACCGTTTTTTTATTGCACAAGGTTGAGTGGAGAGTTTCATGGAGGGAGATGATGCTGTCGGTGATGGATCTGCATTCCACTGAAATGCCTTGACAGGGATCTATGATCGCTGGCAGAATCTTCTTGAGTCATTAGGCTAGATATTTGGCTAGAATCTTGTAGATGATGTTGCATAATATTATAGGCCTGAAGTTTGTCATGGATTTGCATTGAGGGGTTTTGGGGACCAAGGCAATGAAAGTGGAGTTCATCCCTCTCGAAATGATCTTGGTCCACTGGATCTCAATGATGGCTTTGCATATATCTTCCTCCAAAATATCCCAAAATGTTTGAAAAAACCATGGGGGGAACCCATCTGGCCCAGGGGCCTTATCAGCTTGCATGGAAAATAAAGCAATATTGATCTCTTTTTTGATGAGGAGCTGGATTAGGGAGGAATTCATCTCAGGGGTGACTAGGGGGGAAATATTCTACAGGAGGGCCTCTTGGGCTTCGAGTTGTTCAGGCGGAGAAGTTCCCATCATGGTGATGAAGTAGGTTGAGGCTTCATCCCTGATTTTGAAGATATCTCGTGAAATAGTGCCATCGGACAAAGTGAGCTCTTTGATCTTGTTTGTGCTTCTATTTCACAAAGTAGAGCAATGGAAGAACTTAGTGTTAGCATCCCCATATTTGAGCCACAAGGCTGGGGATTTTTTTCGCCAACAGGTCTCTTCTTTTGTGAGAAAATTATGGTACTTTGACATGAGTTACCTTTCCTCCTATCACAATTGGGGAGTCCACTGATCATGTTGAATTTGTTTCTCGAAATATTTGATCTTGTTGAGGATTTGTTCTTTGTTCTCAAAAATGTTCTCGAACACTTCCTTGTTCCAAAGTTTGAGATTTTCCTTGACTATTTTTAGCTTTTGGGACACTCAGGAGATTGCAGATCTCAGGCATGGGAGCCCCCCCATTCAAATATTCTTTGCCTTAGTTTCGAGTGTTGTATCCACATGTTCTCGAATCTGAAGGGAGTTTTGAAAGATGGCACTCTATTGGATTCAAGGAGAAGGGGGAAGTGATCAAAGCTGATCCTAAGGAGAGAGGTGAGAGAGGTGTCTCCAAAAATGGGAATGGCCTGCTGGGACAGGAAGAAACGATCCAGTTTGACCTGTATGTGCTCAAGGCCTGCTCGTTTGTTGCTCCAAGTGAATTGGCAACCTTTGATCTGAATGTCCATAAGCTCATTCTCCATGACAAAATCTTGGAAGTCAAGGATGCTTTTGGAGGGAGTAGAAACACCACCTTTCTTATCAGAGGGAAAGAGGGGGGAATTGAAGTCTCCTACTAGCATCCAAGGTAGGTTGGATAAGGCATCCTTAATGAGAGACAGGGATCTCCAGAGAGTAGCTCTTTCAAGTGGATTATTGGGGGTGTAGATGTTGGATAAAACCCAAGCGAATTGGTTTTCCTTGCAATGAAAAACCATGTTCAGAGTTCTTTCAGAGGAGGATATCACCCTGTCTTCGACTTTATCTAGGCCCTAGAAACATAGAAGGCCCCCAGAAGATCCATCAGCAGGGGAGAAAACCCATTGATAGTTCTTCCAAACTAACTGGGCTATATTGTGGGTTCTAGAGGCTTCAACTTTGGTTTCTTGTAATATGAGAATGGTAGGTTTGAAGTCCTTCCTAATAGTTCAAGCTAACCTTTGTTTGCTCATACTGTTAAGACCTCTAATGTTCCAAGAGAGGATCTTCATCTGGAAACTTTGGTGGGTTTCTTGCCTCCCTTGCTCGGTAGAGGGGGAGGTTTGGGATTTTTTGCTTCATCCTTGGTCTGGTTGAACAGATCAGGGAAAAGGGTTGTCTGCACCCCATTGGCAACTTGGTTTTCAGTGTCTTTTTTAATTTGCTCAAAATTGGTGGGCCTACCTCTTTTATTTTCACTTCCTGTGTCCACTGAGCCTATTTTGCTTCAGTGATGATGGAGCTTTGGTCCGTTCTGGGGTGGGTGGGACTTGAAGCCTCCTCCAAGGATTCAACACAGGATTTGGTTGGGGAAGGAGGTTCGCCAGTGGGGGGAAAGGGGGGGACATCACCTTGAAGGGGAGGGATTGCAACTTGGATCAAGGGTTTTGAGGTGGATAGGGGAGGGGGAAGGGACACAACCGAGGTGGGAAAGGAAGGTCTCGATTTGGAAGGGGAATGGTGGGGATGAGGGGTAGGGGAGAGAGGCAGAGAGGGGCAGATTCAGGGAAAAGGACTTCATCATCATTAGAGAAAGATAACGAACCAAAACTATTCAAGAATGCAAACATGGAACATACCTGGTCTAAGATTTCTGAGGGATGACTAAGGAGCGGCTCCTGGTGGGTGACTTGCTTTCCTTTGAACTCCTTATCCCGCTTGTTGCCAAAGGGGGCTTTGGGTCTTTCTTTGTGTATTCCCATCTGGGTGTTGTGATTCCAAGGAGGGGAAAAATTTGTGCTTGGCGCTTCTTTCTGGGGTTTGAGGGATGGGCATTGAGACTTGAGATGTCTCTGAGATTGGCATTCGATGCAAAATATTGGCTTATTTTTGTACTCAATTACCTCTCACCACTGGAATTCCCCGTAGATGAGGTTAATGCAGGTTGGGAGTTTGGAAGCCAAGTTGGTGTTGACACAGATTTTGGCATGAGCCATGCGTGATCGGGCCTTTATTGCAGAATCGATGGCTACAACATCCCCAATATATCCTCCAATCCCGTGCAAGATATCTTCGTTATAAAATTGAATGAGAATATCTAGGAGGCGAACCCAAATAGGTGCGAAATTGATGTCTTGGATTTGGGGATTAAAATATTCCCCCCATTTTCTAAGGAATAAACTATTTATGCCATAGAACCATGACCCTCCTGTGAGGATTCTGGCATAGTTATTTTGGTTGTTTAAACGGATAAAAAAAACCCTCTGGATAGGGCCACCACCTGGAGGCTTCTTGTTGTGCACCATTTGAACCCAACCCATTTTTTGATGGATTCCATATCGGATCTACCCCCTACAAATTTCTCGATAAGGGAGAGAGATTCGATAGTAAGTTTCTCAGTCATAACTGACTATGGGATGACGAGATTTCTCCCAGAGGCGATCAGAGGGGGATGGGTCTTGGTACTAGAAGAGCTAGGATTTGGAGAGCCTATCACCTTTCCGAGGTAAGTTTTTTGAGTTGCATCCTTTGAGGGAGGGTTGATATTTGGATGAGGGAACAAAATCCTTATCCCATGGTCCATTGGCCATGCTCACCTCCCCACCAAGGTCTGGGTCAGGACCCTTTGGGTCCGTTGCCTTCGTAGCTGCATCCGGAGGGGGGATCTCCCCTTACTCTAGATCAGAATCCCCTACCTAGGGATTCTCACCTGAACCTGCCATAGCTGTTGAGGTCGCTGTTGCTAGTGCCATTTTTCCCCACATTTTTTTTTTGATTTGGTAGTGTGATAAAATTTTACCAAGGTTGAGTAGTTTAAGGTAGAAAGTTACACTTATTAATAGAGGATTAACACACAATCATACATGTGTGAGATGTCGCAGTTTGAAATGAAATGAAAGATTTTAACTACGTCCCCGCTAGACCCAAACATGCCTATGGGAACCCCAAATATGGAAGCACAATTATTAATATCTTTGAGAAGGTTGTTCCTTCTCCTGCTGATTTGGGTTAGCAACTCCCAAACTTTTTCTTTATTACTGTATTCAAATAAATCTATCATAGACCCTTTTCCAAACACACAAGCCAAACCTTAGACTTCAAGAAGAAGAACCAAACCAATGCATTGTCCCCAAGACACATTTTAAGTTATCATTATCACTATATAATGCATGCATTTTATAATAATTTAAAAAATAAAGTGATTATTTATTTTTTATATATAAAAGAGTATAAAATATTTAAATATATTTTTATTCCTTTTTTTATATAGAAAGACAATAAAAAAGATATTTGTGGGTAAATTTGTTTTAGTGATTTTCTTATATTTGCATTAAAATGTATTTAATATGTGAAATGAAATATTTTAATTACATCCGCAAGATCCAAACATGGTCTATGGGACCTTCAAATATGGAAGCACAATTATTCAAATTATTAACATTCTTGAGAAGGTTGTTCCTTCTCCTGCTGATTTGGGTTAGCAACTTTCCAAATTTTTTTATTTTACTGTCTTCAAATAACTCTATCATAGATCCTTTTTCAAGAGTTTCTTTGTATTTGCTACGGATGTTCGAAAAACTCAAGCATTCATAGATGAAATGTTCCTCTATTTTTATTACCCCTGTGCTGCATACAGTACATATCCTTTCTTCCCATTGTTCCTTGGGTGTTTTCCATATCCATGTTTCACTTCTAAGCTTATGAGAGCTAGTCCTTATCTGAGCAATGAGGATTTTTTCCCTCCACTTGATTTTAGCGTCTATATATGCTTTTTCTTTTGGTCATAAGTTGGGTTAAACTTTGCAATATAGTATTGGCTTTTCTTGCTTGCATTTTTCCACATTCCACTTCTAAACTTTTTTTTCACATTAATTTTCGTCTTTATTGAAATTTGGGCTTTCATTTATGTTGATTTCCCAACGTTCCATCCATTTCTGATTTTGTTTCATCTATGTGTTCTTACGCCTATGCAACTCTTTGTTTCCAATTGCCCTATGCCATATGTTGTTTTTCATGTTTTCTATTTTTTTCAAGTAACTTAACAACTTGAAATGTTATATAAGAGAAAAAAATATTTGTTTTTATTATATGTAACATAGAGACTAATTTATGTTATGAATGTAGATTAGTTACAATAAATTTTGAATTGAAGTGATAGTTATGTATATATAATCAAGAATTAAGAACAAAGAGGATTTTAGTTACAATTGACTTATAATTACTATGTAATTTTTGGAACTAATTACATTATTTTCATAACGTTATCCCTCTTACTACATCAATGCTCAATCAAAGTTTATACAAGAAAATCTTTAAAATATTCAAACTTAACATATGTAAGAGATTGTAAAAATGTTTGCATTGGTCTATAATAGAACAAAATTGAAGTTGCTTATTGTGTTCTTGAACATGTTCATGAATAAAGTGGCACTAAACTTCAATGATTATGAACAAGTTTTAAAACTCCTCGATGGTTATAGTTCGGGACAATTGGTTGCTTTTATGGAATGCTCATTCTTGACAAGATGTGATGTAACCATATCACCTCACAAACAACTCCTATAGTGTGATATCTAGCTTTGATAAAAGATCAAGTAACAACATCGTACTTCTTAGTTCAGTAAGAAATTGAACTAGAGCCTAGAAAGAATACATATCTAAATGCGAATATCCTATCATCAATGGATCCTCTATAGTTTGCATCCATGAATGTTGTTAAGAAAATATGATCATTCTTATTGTACTCTAGACCATACTTAGTCATATTATGGATACACATGAGGATTCATTTTGTTGCTTTATAATGATGCACCGTTGGTTCTTACATGAACTATAAAAGATAGTTGATAGTATAGTTGATATATAGTCAAATATAGTTGCAACAATATCTCCATTGGGGTAGGTATGGGATTGTAGAATGTCATCCAAAACTTCTTGAGCCTTGTCTTGGCATACTTCATATGTGACATAAAAACATGATTCTCCATTTGTCACTCCTCCAAGCAAAAACAATAATGCATGAGCCCAATATTTGTCATGTTAAATGATGTTTTTTATTCTCTCTTAGTCCTTTCAATTGACTTCTTTGAACTTTCAGTTATGACTAAGTCATAAACATACACAATTATGATCACAACCTTTCCTTATTTTTTAAATTATAGGTTCAAATTATAAGGACTATGATGAAATCCATGTCATACAATATGCTTATCAATATTCATGTACAAGGTTGTGGAAGCCTATTGGCTAGTTTTGCACTTTGCCACATTGGGATTTTTGTTGGAGCATTTTGATTGTAATGCGACAATATTTATCTTGAAATATTATTATGGATCAATTTCATATGTTACTTTTCTATTTGCATATGTATTCTTTTAGCATTGAAGTGATGAATGTTTAAAAGGAAAAATAAATTTAGAACTTCATTTGGGATTCAAGTTTTCTATATTCAAAAGGCACTATGAATTGGAGATGCCTTCGATTCTGTACACTCTGCAAAAGGAAGAAAGGAAAATGCAAACGATTGAAAGATTCAAAAGCACCCAAAATATGGAACATGAAAGGTGCACGTTCACCCCAAGGATGGGGTGAAAGCTCCATTCACCCCTCCTTGGGGTGAACGTCTTTCTAAAAAGATGTAAAAAATATGTGCACATCCACCTTTTAAAATCATTTTCGGTGATAAGATGCGTTCACCCCAAATATGGGGTGAAAGCTCCGTTCACCCCACCTTGGGGTGAACGTAATATGAAAGGCAACGAAAGGGAGGCATAGCAATAAAAGGTGCATGACAAAATGACATCGCGTTCACCCTGGTCGAGGGGCGAACATCCCGTTCGCCTCTCCCATGGGTGAACGCACCCCAAAAATAAAATGAAATCACATGCACCCTGGTCGAGGGGTGAACATCCCGTTCGCCTCTCCCATGGGCGAACACATTCCCAAAATGAAATCGCATGAACATGCCAAGTAACAAGAAATTGGGTGAACGTGATTTTTGTTGAAGGGCGAATGCAATTTTTGAGCAAAAGCGGCGAACACAATTACAAAGATAAAGTTGTTCAGTTGTTAAGTTTCATCTGAAATGAGAAGGATGGTTTTGCCATAGTCCATGAGGAATATAGTCAATCAAAAATGTATTCTTCCAAGGTGTCCAAATTTCAAAGGCGCCTAGAGCAAGTTTTGACAAGCATTAAATAATGGTGGCAATGAGTAACTCAAATTGTGAATCCCAAGTGAAGAAGGAAGCCGTATTAGAAGCATAAGAGGATTTTCATGATTTCCAAGGTGGGGGTGCATTTTCAAGGCATTGAACGTCTCTTAATTTTTTGTGCACCGATGCCCAAAATGCTGATTTCTTAGGAATGTTTCCTTGAAAGATGGATCGTTGTTCCAAAAGGATGGATTTTCAATATTTCCAAGGAGGAATTTCCTCACTCTGGTTCCTGATCTGCGATCATTTTGTCTTCATGTACATTTAATGAAAGAGGCGAAATCCTCTATAAATACTAATCAAATTTCCATTGTAAAGGAGGTTAGACACTTTGCGAGAAAACTCTCCAAGTTCTCTACATCAATAGAAGACACTAGGCTTCTGAATTTGCAAGTGATCTTGTGTGTAATTTCCTTCTGTATTCATGCACTTCTATTTTACATTCATGCTCCTTATTTGCTGTTAAATTTGAATTCTGCATCTGAATTTAAATATTGTTGGTGAGAGAGTGAGTGTTGGAGTGTTATTTTGAAGGTTGTTTTTACAATTTTATAAGTAAATTCTACTGCTTTTCTTTTATTACATGCTATTTCATGCTTGGGTGAATTTCCTACTGTTAGTCTACCCCAAATCCTATGCTTTCGACTTGTGGCCATATTTCCCATTTCTTTCCACATTTTCTAATTTCTTTCCTGCATCTCTAGTCTTCAACCAATTTAGGATTAGTAAGGGAACCAACCCTCTCTGGAGATTGACACGGAGGACATTCCTTTCCTTCGATCATTCAATGTTGGCCATATCTAGGGTGCACAAATGTAGTTTTGTTGATTAGGTAGATATTTGACCAATAGTTTTTGGCATGCCCGATGGGACCTCAAAAGTTCCACTTTCGATAGTATTAAGGTTTGATGTTCACCTTCATGCTATATAGTTAGAACATCTGGCGACTCGATTATACCCAAAAATCTCCAAATGTGAGTACAACAAAAGCTGTGTCTCATGAATACAAGATCGAAGGCCAAAAATCTAGATCATCAAATTGAGTTCTACGAACTTGATATTCAAAGGCTAGGGGAGCATCCTCAATTAGCCACTCTATGCCATACATCTTCATTACCTCATACATCCCATATACCATCTATCACATCCTCATGACTAGCTGGTGTATTTTTTGCTCCCATAAGCCCAGTTAGTACTACCACTAGCCTTCCTCAAGCTCTACCTCACATAACCACTAGTGTTCCTCAAGCTCCACCTCATATACTAGTCCACATGGCTTAGAATCCACCACCACAGTAGCCACAACCACCAAGGTAGTTCCCAGCATGGAATAGCTCAGGGACCTTGAACTTACAAGCACAAAATCCAGTGCCCCAAGCAGCTTTGAAGGCTTTATCGACCTATGATGGTACTGGTAAAATGACTTATGAACATATTCAGGATGTAGCTTCTTTGGCTACGATCCATGGGATAATGGATGAAGATGTGATGGTAAAGTTGTTGGTATTGTCATTGAGAGGGAAGTTGTTATATTGGTATCGATCATTGCAACCTGGCACTATTACCTCATGGGATCAGTTGGTGGAATTGTTGATTAAAAATTTTCATGAACAAGCTGACCCATACTCTTTGCTGCATCAGTTTACAATGATTCAAAGACATCCATAGGAGGAGATAGTTGATTTCAATGTCAGGTTCACTCAAAGCTGGCAAAGGGTTCCTGATGGTTTGCGGCCCACGCATGAACAAGCCATGTTCTACTACCTCAGGGTGTTTAGCACTAAAATTGGTATGGTCGTGCGACAAGCCAATGTGACTACATTCCTAGACCTATACACACAGGCACAAAAGGTCGAATCTGACTTGATTGTCGTAGGTAGGCTTCCCCCAAAAATGACTATGCCCATTCTTCTTGACCTCCCATAGTATTTGTATTCTAGTGCATTTTTACAGCCTATGCCTTCCATGTACCTAGTTCCCTCATGGAGTTCAAGCCCACCTCAAATCACTCCTATCCCTATTCCACAACACTCGACTCCAAGCTTTCCATAATTACCTAATCAATCAATACCACAATTGCCCGCACCTATTCCCTTTCTAGCATTGCCAGCACCACTAGTCCCATTACCATTACCCATACCACCAACACCTCTACCTCTACCAGTGCCCTCTGCACCTTCTAATCCTGATCCTTTCATAGCATTATTACAAGAGGTGAAATCTAATAATTTAGCCTTAAGGACGATATCAAATGAGCTTACGATGGTAAGGAAGAAACAAGTCGAGGCTGAATTTAGATCAAGGAGATTTCAAACTCCACCGATTACTCGAGAGCAAGCATCTGCTAGTAGAGGCCCTGAGAAGAGCACAATGGTGCTAGCAAATGAGGAGACTAGTATGATAGAAAAGGTATACTAGTGTTCAACATGCAATGATCCTCATGGAGAAGAAACTTGCATGGTGCATATGAATTATGTGCAAATGCTAGCAGAGAGTTCATCGGTGGACAAGTCAATATGATCAGGGAGGTTGATCACAATTTTATGATGCCATATTTGGAGCAAGTTTCGGTTCTTACGAGGTCTAGAAAGAAGCCAGTAATTGTAGATCCAGCTGAGCTTGAACCCTTGAAGGTGCCTACAGAACCAAAGATGCAAGATGAAAAAGGGCAACCTCCAGCGAAAGTGCCTGGTGCAATGGCTAAGGAACAAGATTCTATCAAGTTAAAAGATTTACTACCTAAGCAAGCTCAAGAAAAGGCACAAACAAAGGCATCAACTTCACAACCACAGTAGCTACCCAAACGTAGCATGAAATGAAAGAGTAGGCCAAGGAGCACCTCAAGTACCCATCATTGACCAAGAGACAAAGGGTAGAAGCTACTCAACAGTATCGAGATAAGTATGAGTGGGTTTCAGAAGAGAAGGCTTTGACCATCTCAAATTATAATATTATGGAAGAAATGAAGAAGATACCCACAAAAGTAAGCTTGTATGATGCACTACAGTTGCCTGGACAAGTTGACCTGCTGCAAGAGTCTTTGAAGACTGCTAAAGATCAAAAGAGAAATCCTTCTCAAATAGTCTTGGCACAAGCACTACCAACTTTGGCCATAGGAAAGAATAGGCCACCCCCATTTTATTTATCACTCAGAATGGAGGGGTGGATTGTACACAATTGTATGATTGACTCTAGAGTTGCGACTATTGTCATGCCAAAGGTAGTATGTGAAGTGATGGGGATGGAATATACAAGAAGTAGCCCAAGAGTGTTGCAGCTGGATGGAACTCTAATCAAGACAGTGGGAGTAATCAAATATATTCCCATTGTCCTTCATAGTATGCCACAAATCACTATCATCCAGGAAGTGGTAGTGGTTGACCTAGAGCCATACTTTAGCATGTGCCTCTCAAGGGAGTTCACAACTAAGTTGGGAGGATACCTTTCCTTAGACTACTCGTATTTGGAGATACCATTTAAAGGAAAGAGGATTCACATTTATAATGAAAAGCCATCAACTTTTCATATTGAGAAGTTGGAGGAAGAAGAAAATCCCCCAGGTGCAGTTAACATGATGATTGAGGAGTTAGGAGAAGTTGATTTGATGGAAGAAGCACTGGGTGAACTTCACCTTGAGGATGAGTTTTCACTCATGGATTTTAATGCGATGGTTGAAATAGACATTGGTTGTTATACTATAACTAAGCCTAAGCAGATTGAAGAAAAGGTCCCTGATTCCCTAGATCCTATCACAGATCAATTATGGAAGCTTTATTTTGATGGTGCCAGGTGTAAGAATGGTGTAGGAGTTGGTGTTGTGTTGATCTCCCCTAAGGGTTACAAAAGACTTATTCTTATAGGTTAACTTGGAGTTGCACAAATAATGTAGCCGAATATGAGGCATTATGCCTTGGATTGAAGAAAGCTGAAAAGTTGGGTATTAAACAACTGTAAATTTTTGGTGACTCCAAACTTATTGTTAATCAGACCACTAACAAGTGTGTATCAAAGCAACATTACCTAAAAGCCTATCACAATAGAGTGTGGGATTTGTTTGAATCTTTCATAACTTTGAACATTCAGGCGATTTCCTCGAGAGCAAAATAAACATGTAGATATTTTAGCCTCTCTCGGTGCAAATTATTCTCCCATGGAACAAGTAGTCAGAAAGCCCAAGACTGTTAGGGTGATCTATAGACCTTCAGTCCTTGATAAGAATATTTATTGGCAAGTATTCGATAATGATGAACAAATAGTCAATTTTTTGCTTAGAGAAGCTGCTAGTGTAGATGATAGAGTGCTTGTTGAAGAAGAGAGAGAAGGAATGATCCAATTGAAGAACAATCATATTCCTAGAGGATTGATTTTTTTGGAGAGTTTGTTTGATCAGAATGATAGGTTTGAGAAGCATAGGATCAAAGTGGATGCGAAGGAGTATAAGGAATTATAGCTAGAGCCTGAAAATATCATTAAAATTAGAATCGATTGCATGCAAGAAGAGTTGGAAGATATTAAGAACTTGTGCTATGAGTACCCCGACATCGTGGCATGGAGCTATCAAGATTTGAAGGGATATGATAAGAATGTGATCCAACACACCATTGAGTTGCAGGAGGGGGTAAAACCCTTTTGACAAAAGCAATGCCCTGTCAATCCCAAAATCGAAGTGCTTATGAAGGCAAAATTATTGAAGATGCTCGAAGCCAAGATAATTTACCCAATTAAGCACTCAACATGGGTGGCAAATCTGGTGCCCGTACGAAAGAAGAATGGAGACATTCGATTGTGTGTTGATTTTTGCAACCTGAACCAGGCATCACTAAAAGATCATTACCCTCTGCCACAGATTGATCAAATCCTTCATGTGGTTGCTGGTGCACAGAGGTTCTCATTGTTAGATGGTTTCTCTGGATATAATCAAATCTGGGTGAAGGATGAGGACCAATATAAAACAACATTCACCACCAAGTGGGGCACATTTGCCTACCAACGGATGCCCTTTGGACTCTCAAATGCCGGTGCTACTTTCCAGAGGGCCATGGACATCGCTTTCGATGAGTTATTGAATAGAATTATTGTAATCTATCTTGATGATATGACTATGTTTTCGCATCGTAGAGAAGACCACGTTTCTCATTTGAGGTAGGTGTTCGAGAAGTGCCGTGAGTTCAGGATTTCTATTAATCCGAAGAAGTCAATATTTGTTGTTAAATAAGGGAAGTTGTTGGGCCATGTGATCTCACAAGATGGATTGGCAATTGATCCTACAAGAGCTGAAGCACTCTTGAAGTTACCATTACCTACTAACAAAAAGGACCTGCAATATTTCTTCGATCAAATAAATTTCATCCGCAAGTTTATTGCTGACTTTGCTCAGGTTGTGAAACCTATGACTGAGCTCTTAAAGAAGAATACCGAGTTTAAATGGACAGAGACCAGAAGATAAGCTTTTTAGGAGATCAAGGAAAGAATCACCCAAGCTCCAGTTTTAATCAATCCTGATTATTCAAAAGACTTCATTCTCTATGCGGTAGGCGAGCAAGAGAGCTATGTTGCAGTTTTGACATAGAAGCAAGAGGATGGAGAAGAGAAGCCAATTACCTTCTTGAGCCAAGTTATTGCGCCACATCAGGAGAAGTACAACTTTATTGAGAAATAAGTCTATGCAGTGATGAAATCATTGAAGAAGTTTCGACACTTTGTCTCCTAGAGCAGGACTATCATTTATGTTATACATCCAGACGTTCAAAATTTCATACTCCAAGGAGAACTAGGCGACAAAAGGGTAGGTTGGGTCTCAAAAATTCAAGAATATGATGTGGAGATCCAACCAACAAAGCTAGTTTATGGGTGAGCTTTATGCTAAGAGTTAGCTAAAAGTGCTGCCTCTGAATCATTGGATGTGGTGCATGAAGAGGACATTGGCGAAAGCATTTGTGCAAACCATACTATGAGCGATCATGACTGGATAGAAGAATTGGTTGACTATTTTACTTCAGGAAAATGCCCAACTCACCTTGATGCTTCGCAGCGTTGGAGGTTTAGGTTGCAAGCCCTCAAATATGTTCTATTGCCAAATGGACTATTTCACAAGAACATTGATGGAGTTCTTCTTAGGTGTGTGAAGGAGTCTGAGAAGGAGAAAATATTGGAGGAATTTCATTCTGGGCTATCTGGTGGTCACTATGCAGGAAGGCCCATGGCCTTGAAAATTATCCGAGCAGGCTATTTTTGGCCTACTCTGTTCGTCGATGCTCATAAAGTGAGTCAACATTGTGATAGTTGTCAGCGATACGTTGGCAGAATCAGAAAAGGAGCACTACCTCTACGCCCAATTCAAGTGGAAGCACCTTTTTAGCAGTGGGGTCTTGACTTCATCGAGTCATTGATCCACATTCTTCCATAGAGCACAAGTATATCTTAACGATGACTGACTATTTCACTAGATGGGCGGAGGCTATTCCTACCAAGAAGGCTGATCAAGCAACTATTATCTCTTTTCTAGAAGGAATCATTACTCGTTTTGGCATCCTAGATTCAATTGTAACTGATAATGGAACTCCATTCATTGGGGCCAAAATCATAGAGTTCGCTAGCAAATATGGCATTTATCTCAAGACATCATCCAATTATTACCCGCAAGGGAATGGTTTGGCCGAATCTACCAATAAAAATTTGCTATAAATTTTAAAAAGGACGTTGGGTAGTAATAAAAGAAGTTGGCACTTGTTGTTGAACCAGGTGCTTTGGGTAGATCGCATCTCCATGAAGAAATCCATTAAAACTTCTTCGTACGCCTTGGTGTATGGGAAAGAAGCCATTCTCCCCACTCACATTGAGCTTTCGGTACTCCAAACATTGTAGCTATTTCAAGATGAAGATGAAGAATATGATCCTATGAGTGCAAGGTTGGCACAATTGTTGCAGTTAGAGGAGGATAGAGAGCAATCCTATCAAGCATTTTTTGAGCACATAAAAGAAATGCAGAAGTGGTTCGGGAAGAAAACAATTGAACGTAGTTTTCATGTGGGAGACTTAGTTCTAAAATGGAATGAGAAGAAGGCTAAGCCAGGAAAACACCATAAGTTTGATGCTATCTGGGAAGGCCCTTTTCAAATTTCTGTAGTAAATTCAGCAAATGCCTATCACCTTCGTGATATGGAGGGTTGCGATCTTCCTATCCTAGTGAATGGTCTTCATTTGAAGGCCTATATTCAATGATGAGGTTTTGATGAGGTACCATCTTGTACATATGTAAATATTATTTTTAGTATGTTATTTGTTTTAAATTGTTGATGCTATATTTATATATATATATAAATAAATATATAAGAAAAGAAAAAATAGGTGTGATTTAGTAAGTGAGAATTGGGCATAAAAGAAGTAAGGTTTCACCCTCTCGAAGTGTTGCAATAAAGTTAAAGAAGAGGGTGCTTTCAGCGCTTTCGCCCAAGAAGAGAATGCAAATCCACAAGCGCCTCCTTGGGGGTGAATGAAAAAAAAAATATATTAAAGTCACGTTCACCCCTAAGAGGGGGTGACACAACCGATCGTCCTTGGTTGGGGTGAACTTGTTGATGACTTCAATATCTTGTTTGGTGAAGGTGAACACAGAATTGATATCGCGTTCACACCAGATGATGGACGAAAAGGTCGTTCACCCTTAGTTTGCGCGAACACATCGTTTAAAGAAAGGCGGAGTGATAAGGATTTATTTTCAATATATAAAAAAGGAGTTCATGCATCTTGGTTTTTAATAGGTTTTATTATTTTAATGAGCCATTTTTAGAAAAGGAGAATAGAAAAAAGAGAAAAAGAGAGAAAAGCTGCTTTAAAGGCGATTTTTTTTTTTTAGAAAATCAAATTTTCTAAATATGGGCAAAATGGCAAGGGAGAAAGGTTTATTAAAGAATGTTGTTCACCATGAAATTACCAAGAAAATTAAAGGTTCCCTAGAATAAGGAAAGAGGAAGCAGTTAGCTCTTGTTTTTGAAGACACAGTAGAAAGAAGAAGTTATTGGGCATCCACAAAGTGATTTTACCGAAGAAAAGGGAGCAAGTGCGTTTCTTTTCGGAAGCACGTTGCAAAGACAATCGCGCCCTTGAATACGTGGTAGCTATCAAAGAGCATGAATGCAGGTAAAGGGGTGTTTTGAATGCATTTAATTAAAAATATGCACCCTACAGAATATTTATGTTCTCAAGGAGCAGAAAATACCTATCATTGGTTGTCAAGCGATAGATTTATTTTTCCAAGCAAGCTTTGGCCACTAGGGCATGGTTTACAATAAACTTACGTGGCAAGGAGGGCACTCTTTCCCAAGATGATTTGGTAGCGAATCAAAGGTGATACCGTTAGGACATTGGGAATGGTGCCAGGCGAGCGAATCAATGCTCATGACCTCTCGAAAGTGCCTAGGTTAATTCGGCATTTATTATGGTAGTTGGGGAAGCGCTCTATATAAAGGATGAGGTAAAAAGCCCATAGTTTAATTTCTTTTAAATTTTTATTGTTATGTATTTTGAACTGTAGCTGCAAAAGTGTCCAGAGAGTGTTCAGAGTATTTATCAAAAATAAGAGACAATGGGGAAACAAAGCAAAGAAAATAAAGAAATTATAGAGGCTACAGAGCCCAAGAAGTCAAAGTCTAGAGCTAAGAAGGCTCGAAAGAATGACTACGTCGACTTGGACCCGTATGATGACACAATGGCAGAAATCGATGATTGTCTCATTACCCACAAAGGTGTGGAAAGGTTGTGAGAAGATGTTGAGTTAGCAGTAAAATAGGGAGTGACATCAGAAAGCTGGCTAACAATGCCATATCATTCATAGCTATTCTGGTACCTGTGCCCGCCAGTTCATCCTTACCCTGAGTTAGTGTAGTTAATTGCTCAGTTCTATGACCCATTTACCAGAGCTGTCAGAAATGCTAAGAGGGAAATTCTCTTCACCATCACCCCGGATGAGGTTCGGGAGGCATTCGCTTGTGGATTAGAGCCTCCTCCCTATGGGGTTCATAAAAAATTGCATACTGATGAACATGAGGATAAATATGTCTCCACGGTAATAATGCGCTAATTTATGGAGACCCAACTGATTAAGGAGCCACCGATGGGGCAGCTTCCTAATTTACCAAAGCCGCTCACTGATTTTAAAAGCTTGGATATTTATTTGATGTTGGCTTGGGTCATAGGTTTACCTTCGGATGATACCGTTCATAAGTGGTAGGCGGCCTTAGCACAATGTATTTTTTGGGTGGAATTCTATTCCCCGAGAAAGGGCACCAATCCAATTTTTTTCAATTGGGCTGATTTTATTTCTCGAAGGTTGAATTTTCAGTTGGAAAAGTTGCAAATTGGGGAGGTAAAGTCATTCCAGCACACTTCCTTTTTGATATGGTATTTATTTTTCCAACTTTAGTGGTGCTTTCCTTTCATTGCGGTAACACAAACTGGTGAGAAAAATGAACCTTTGCCGGTTTATATGTGGACTCCATTTTGACAAGAAGGGAGTCATTTTATAGTTTTAATAGTTGGTTTTTGGGGCCTACAATAGAGCTACTTTGTGGTACATGTGAGAGAGTGCCATGGGAGTTAAGAGATGCAGTGGTGAACCAAGAAAAAGGAGATATTTTTTTGCTTACCCAGGGCGTAGTTGTAAGAATTTTTGGTTTCACGGGTAAGCCATTTTTGTTGCCCTATTTTGCCACTGAGCATATTTTTGCCATGGAAGTAGTGCGCCAGTCAGATTACGTAAATGATGTGTATGGAGTTGGGCATGCGACAAGAAGACGACATGCAATATGTCATTTAAATTTGGTAGTATAGAGGTGAGCCAAGTTGGACAGAATCGGCTCCTTACAGTAGCGTTGCAAGATTTGGGATTGATAGAACTACCGCAATGTTGGAGGTATGACCCATTGGGCAAGTTTTTAGCTATTATAAAGGCCAAATATTTTCATTGTTGCCCTCGGCCTGATATTCAGAAGAATCAAAATAATTTTGATGGGCCTGATATGAACTGGCACATTGAAAATATGACAACGCTTCCCCCTTGGCATGACTACTATGAGCAAGAAGTAGAGTATAATCCGGCCCGATATAAGTCTCAAATCCCTCCATCGAGTTTATTTAGCCAAGTTAAAGAAAGTGAGCCCGAATGGACTGAGGAGAAGATTATGAATTGGTGGATAATGCGGGTTCACCGAGGGAAGCCAACAACTCCTTACAGGCTGAAGTTGGATGAGTCATTTTTAGATAATTATGATGAGTATGTTGATTCATATCAGCCCGTCATTTTTACCAATATTTTACCTTAGAGTTTTCAACACTCCGACAGTGGTGAAGGCAAAATAGGAGGAAGAAGTCCATTGGTTGAGGAGGAGATTCCAGAGGAAGAAGAGCAACAATATGTGTTTAGATGGAGATCACAATGGATGAAACCAAAGGTTGAACAAGTGCCTGCATCAGAGAAGCAAAATGTCAAAAGCGCCACCATTTCCCAAGGTAGCAAAAATACCAAGGACTAGTGTTGTTGCTACTTCTGTTGTTGAGGTTTTAGTTGCCCTAGCTTTTATAGTCCTTATTGTTTTGGTCATAGTTGTTAATCCTTCACTAGCAGCAGAGGCCCCGACTATGGTTGCACAATTGTTTCCAATGGTTCTAGATCAAGAGCATCAATCAGAGAGTTCCCAAGTGGAGGTCATGGACGATGAGGAGAATGTGAACATCAAGGAGAGGACAAAAGTACAACAAGAATAAGTAGTTTTACAACTGACCCCGTCACTGTGTCACACAACGCTCATGCCCGAAGGTACATCTTATTTTCCCTCTTGTTATTTCCTGGAGCATGTAGTGACTTTTGTTTCACTTCCACCATCTTTCATCACTTTTTCTCCACCATTCGAGAAGCCTTCCATGTCTATTTTGATTCCATCTTCTTCCATTCTTGAAGTCACTGCTGCTCCTTCTTCTATTCCCATCTCTTCGACCTCCATTTATTTTAGTTCGTATGCATCAAATCCGAATCCTTTTTCGTGCCCTTCCCATTCCATAATCTCCACCACTATTGTCGAGGTTGTAAGTACGAAAGATCCTTCCAGAGTAAGCATGACTGTAGGTAAACCTGGTTCCTCTATCTAGTCTGCCATTTTCATTCCCCTCCTTATCACTGTATCATCCACTCCCATTGATCCTAGCCGCTCAGAAGCTTTAATCCCATTCAATCCATTTTTGGAGTTGCAATCAGTGCCCGATGTTCAGGTGGCCTGAAAGCAACCCGATGTGGAGAAAATTAATCGAGAACTGTTGACACTTTTTGTCACATTATACAAGGGGTAGAAGAATAGTAGAATTTTTTGTATAATATTTCTTCGTTGAAAGTTTTTTCTTTTATTTTAAGTTACCGCAATTTTGACCCTATCGCCCCTTTTATAAAATGAAGAAGAAAGAGCTTCACTACCAAACAAGCCAAGGAAAACAGCTTCGCCGAAAGAAAAGAAGGAGAATGTGAAAAGAGCTTCGGGCCCGAAACACTTCAAATCACTACTTCGGGTGAAAACTTTGCGAAGTAATTTTGTCGAAGAAAATACAAAGATAACGCTTTGCACCCGAAGCATTTTTAGAAGCCGCTTCGGGCGTAAGTTTTGCGAAGCAGCATCCAAGCGACTTCGCCGAAGGAGGAGAGCATAATCCAAAATTAGCTAAGGTAAGGAAACTACTTTGGGCCCGAAGTATTTCCAACACCTACTTTGGCCAGTTTTCACCCGAAGCAGTGGTGCCCGAAGCAAAATGAAAATGTGACAAAAATAGAAGAGTGCTTCGGGAGGATATTCCCTGAATCACAGTTTTGAAAAGGAGTCTAGCCGAAACATTTTCCAACCAAAGTAGTTTCGCTAGCAAAGGACAAAAGGCCCCATGTCAAATATGAAGCCCACTTGGCACTCAACATCCCCGAAGTAGTTTCTACGAAGCATTATTTTGCGAAGAACAAATCAAGGAAGAATCTACTTCGGCCCAAGGCTTCGACGAGGCGAAAATGTAGCGAAGCTCTTTTTGGGCCCACATTCCAAGGTGGGTAGCTTCCCAAGGTGATCAAAGGCCCCTTATAAATACATCTTTTCTTGCTCGATAAGCCCATTGACCATTTTTGGCAAACGAAAGGGACGTAACAGTCCTCGAAGTAAAACACGACGGGCATAACGATCACTCAAGCACAGCATCCAGAAGCCAGGGACACTCGGGTGGCACATTAAATGAATATTTCCATGGTTGACCCAGTCACAGTTGCCAGTTTCGACAACCAATTTGAAAACTCAGCTGCAGCAGCCGCGAGGAGCCGATTTCTCAGAGCTTGAGGGTGTACTTCGTCGTTTTTGTAATAATGACTCAGAGAGTTGGGTCCTCTATAAAAACCCAGGCATGTAATGTAAAAAGGGGGGGGAACTATCTACTAGAAAGCTGCTATAACTTGATGTCCTGTGATTAATACTAAGAGAATTTGAACTCAATTCTTCTCTTTTATGCTGTCTTCTGTGCTTGATTCTTCTCTCTCTTTGTTTGTAAACTGAGATGCTGAACTCTGCGTTCGAGGTGCAATCAAGGACAGTGTCTTGAAACTCGTTCAGAAGGATACATAGGAGTTAGAAAAGTGTCTTATCAACTTTATTTTATGCTGCCTGTCTTGCTTGATTCTTCCATCTCTCTTTGTTCATAGATTGAGATGCTGAACTCTATGTTCGATGTGCGATCGGGGACAATGTCCTGAAACTTGTTCGGGAGGATACATAGGAAGGTTGATATTACGTTTCTTTCATTTTACCCTTAGTGTTCTTTGCTTCTATTCAGGTGTCAGTTAGTGATCGTGCTTCCTGTTCTCTCCCACCTCAAATCATCAACCTCTCTCCCTTAACCCTTTTATTTCTTTCTCTAACCCTACTCCTTTTTTGTTTCTTTCTCTAACCCTACTCCTTTTATCTCTTTCCTGCACTCTTGTCTCAAAACACCCAAGTAGTTTAGCATAGGAGCCGACCTTTCTCTGAAGATTGGGACGAGGGGCATCTCTTCCCTTCGGCCTTTCAATGTTGATCGCAGGTCCAGGGCACGCAAACCCATCGAAAGTCCTTTCCTGTGTGGATTTGATGACCAACAGTTTTGGCGCGCCAGGTGGGACTAACGTCCCATATTTTCATAGACCTCAAGCCCGTCTCCACCAGAGCCAATAGTTCTAACAGTTCTCGGTGAGATTCGGTCAGTCTCATCTTCTAAGTGGTAGTGAGAATTGATGCTGTCATTACCAAAATACTCCTAGCATCTGGCGACTCTGTTTTATCCAAAAATCTCTAAGTCGTAAAGACCAGTACCTTCATGCCAAAAGCCCCGTGTTTTAAGAAAGCTCGAGTTTGGTGAATCTCTAGCTTGTCTTTATCTGGCAAAATCACCTGGTGACTCTATTGAGTTGAATACCCAGATTTATTGATCGTAGGCACCCTTTTTTTCTAAGCTAAAAGAAGATACCCTAGAGGAATCAAGGTTTGATGAGCAGCCTTGACCTCACAAGCGGAGAAAGTATGCTCACCTGGTGACTCCGACCTAGTGGCGAGGATCGTGATCTCTGTAGGCCATTGCTATAATGGAGAGGGTGTGTTATCCCAACTGGGATGTTTATAACCCTCTGAATCTTCAAAGTTACCATGAAATTCCCAAAGGCATCTTGAAAAACATGCCAAAATATGATGGCGCTAAGGGAATGGCCCTAGAGCACCTTGAACATCTTGTTGATTTAGGGTCCATCTATGACATACTCCATGAAGATGTCATGATTAGGCTCCTGGTCCTGTCTCTGGAAGGAAGGGCACTGCAGTGGTATAGACTTCTTGGGCATAAAAGCATCTGCTCATGGTATGACTTAGCGGGAGCACTACTCGAATATTTTGATGGCTCCAAAGACCCCTTCCAACTATCAAGCATACCTCATCAGGAGGTAGACCAAAGAGAGGAGCAGATCCAAGTGGTAGAGCTTGAGAGCAAAGAGGGCACATTTTTGCACCCTTTTTGTGTCCCAGTGCATAGCACACAGACATTCAGCCAAAGCCCATTAGGCATGCCTCATTAAGAAGCTGAACCCGAGGAGGCCCTAGAAGATCACTCTTTGCTGGAGGAGCCCTATTACCCCATCAGAAGGATGGAAGAACCTGTACCCAACTCGTAGTTAGAAGATTCTTCAGTATGTTGGTATTGGTTCCAGCCCCTACCACAACCAGTACCCCAAGAGGCCCCTCATGCGGCGAACTTCTTCGCCACATCTTTCATCAACGATGCGGGTACTGGCAGGAGTGACAACTCATTGTGCTGCTTCCAATTTGCAACATGGACAACTTCGGGAAGAAGCTAGCCGGACTTCAAAGATCAATTGAAGTTCAATATGATCTGGTCCGGGCACTGCAGATTCATCGGATAGACACCCGAGGCTGAGTTTGTGATGGCGGTATGTCTGTCATGCCACAAATTTTGTATAAATTGTAAATAATCCGGCTAGTAAATAAGAGCCGAAAGCACTAAGGTTGCTTAGGAGCTTAGGCACAAACAAAAAATATATGCTGTCAGTGGATGATCAGAAAAGAAGATAATGAGAATGACTCTGTTGCCCAATGGATAAAGGCTCGGGATCTCTCGCATTCGGACTAGCAAAATGCCCCGCGAGCCGCCAAGAATGTTGACACTTTTTGTCACATTATACAAGGGGTAGAAGAATAGTAGAATTTTTTGTATAATATTTCTTCGTTGAAAGTTTTTATTTTATTTTAAGTTACCGCAATTTTGACCCTATCGCCCCTTTTATAAAATGAAGAAGAAAGAGCTTCGCTACCAAACAAGCCAAGGAAAACAGCTTTGCTGAAAGAAAAGAAGGAGAATGTGAAAAGAGCTTCGGGCTCGAAACACTTCAAATCACTACTTCGGGCGAAAACCTTGCGAAGTAATTTCGCCGAAGAAAATACAAAGATAACACTTCGCACCCAAAGCATTTTCAGAAGCCGCTTTGGGCGTAAGTTTTGGGAAGCAGCATCCAAGCGACTTCACCGAAGGAGGAGAGCATAAACCAAAATCAGCTAAGGTAAGGAAACTACTTCGGGCCCGAAGTATTTCCAACACCTACTTCGGCCAGTTTTCACCCGAAGAAGTGGTGCCCGAAGCAAAATGACAATGTGACAAAAACGAAAGAGTGCTTCGGGAGGATATTCCCCGAACCGCAGTTTTGAAAAGGAGTCTTGCGGAAGCATTTTCTAGCCGAAGCAATTTCACCAGCAAAGGACAAAAGGCCCCATGTCAAAGATGAAGCCCACTCGGCACTCGACATCCCCGAAGTAGTTTCTGTAAAGGATTATTTTGCGAAGAACAAATCAAGGAAGAATCTACTTCGGCCCAAGGCTTCGACGAGGCGAAAATGTAGCGAAGCACTTTTTGGGCCCACGTTCCAAGGCGAGCAGCTTCCCAAGGTGATCAAAGGCCCCTTATAAATACCTCTTTTCTTGCCCGATAAGCCCGCTGACCATTTTTGGCAAACGAAAGGGATGTAATAGTCCTCGAAGTAAAACACGACGGGCATAACGATCACTCAAGCACAGCATCCAGAAGCCAGGGACACTCGAGCGATGCATTAAATGAATATTTCCATGGTTGACCCAGTCACAGTTGCCAGTTTTGACAACTAATTTGAAAACTCAGTCGCAGCAGCCACGAGGAGCCGATTTCTCAGAGCCCGAGGGTGTACTCCATCATTTTTGTAATAATGACTTAGAGAGTCGGGTCCTCTATAA
Source organism: Wollemia nobilis (assembly GCA_028583015.1). Classification (NCBI taxonomy): domain Eukaryota; kingdom Viridiplantae; phylum Streptophyta; class Pinopsida; order Araucariales; family Araucariaceae; genus Wollemia; species Wollemia nobilis. The sequence continues at coordinate 5,432,855 of JAQPPZ010016681.1, read as the reverse complement.
AAACCCAGGCATGTAATGTAAAAAGGGGGGGAACTATCTGCTAGAAAGCTGTTGTAACTTGATGTCCTGCGATTAATACTAAGAGACTTTGAGCTCAATTCTTCTCTTTTATGTTGCCTTCTGTGCTTGATTCTTCTATCTCTATTTGTTTGTAGACTGAGATGCTGAACTCTGCGTCCGGGGTGCAATCAAGGATAGTGTCCTAAAACTCGTTCGAAAGGATACATAGGAGTTAGAAAAGTGTCTTATTAAATTTCTTTTATGCTGCCTGTCTTGCTTGATTCTTCCATCTCTCTTCATTCACAGACTGAGATGCTAAACTCTGCGTCCGGTGTGCGATCGAGGATAGTGTCCTGAAACTCATTCGGGAGGATACATAGGGAGGTTGATATTACGTTTCTTTCATTTTACCCTTAGTGTTCTTTGCTTCTATTCAGGTGTCAGTTAGTGATCGTGATTCTTGTTCTCTCCCATCTCAAATCATCAACCTATCTCCCTTAACCCTTTTATTTCTTTCTCTAACCCTACTCCTTTTTTGTTTCTTTCTCTAACCCTACTCTTATCTCTTTCCTGTACTCTTGTCTCAAAACACCCAAGTAGTTTAGCATAGGATCTGACCTTTCTCCGAAGATGGCACGAGGGGCATCTCTTCCCCTTGGCCTTTCAATGTTGGTCGCAGGTCCAGGGCACGCAAACCCATCGAAAGTCCTTTCCTGTGCGGATTTGATGACCAATAGTTTTGGCACGCCCGGTGGGACTAACGTCCCATATTTTCACAGACCTCAAGCCCATCTCCACCGGAGCCAATAGTTCTAACAGTTATCGGTGAGATCCGGTCAGTCTCATCTTCTAAGTGGTAGTGAGAATTGATGTTGTCATTACCAAAAGACTCCTAGCATTTGGCGACTTTGTTTTATCCAAAAATATCTAAGTCTTAAAGACCAGTACCTTCATGCCAAAAGCCCCATGTTTTAAGAAAGCTCAAGTTTGGTGAATCTCTGGCTTGTCGTTATCTGGAAAAATCACCTGACGACTCTGTTGAGCTGAATACCTAGATTTCTTGATCGTAGGCGCCCTTTTTTTTTTTTAAAGCTGAAAGAAGATACCCTAAAGGAATCAAGGTTCGGTGAGCAGCCTTGACCTCACAAGCGGAGAAAATATGCTCACCTGGCGACTCCAACCTAGTGGCGAGGATCGTGATCTCTGCAGGCCATTGCTATAATGGAGAGGGTGTGTTATCCCAGCTGGGATGTTTATAACCCTCTGAATCTTCAAAGTTACCATGAAATTCCCAAAGGCGTCTTGAAAAATGTGCCAAAATATGATGGCGCTAAGGGAATGGCCCTAGAGCACCTTGAACATCTTGTTGATTTAGGGTCCATCTATGACATACTCCATGAAGATGTCATGATCAGGCTCCTGGTCCTGTCTCTGGAAGGAAGGGCACTGCAGTGGTACAGACTGCTCGGGCGTAAAAGCATCTGCTCGTGGTATTACTTAGCGGGAGCACTACTCGAAGATTTTGATGGCTCCCAAGACCCCTTCCAACTATCAAGCATACCTCATCAGGAGGTAGACCAAAGAGAGGAGCAGATCCAAGTGGTAGCGCCTGAGAGCAAAGAGGGCACATTTTTGCACCCTTTTTGTGTCCCAATGGATAGCATGTAGACATTCAGCCAGAGCCCATTAGGCATGCCTCATCAAGAAGCTGAACCCGAGGAGGCCCTAGAAGATCACTCTTTGCCGGAGGAGCCCTATTACCCCATCAGATGGATGGAAGAACCTGTACCCAGCCCGCAATTAGAAGATTCTTTAGTATGCTGGTATTGGTTCCAGTCCCTTCCACAACTAGTACACCAAGAGGCCCCTAATGCGAAAAACTTCTTCACCACATCTTTCATCAACGACGCGGGTACTGGCAGGAGTGATAACTCATTGCGCTTCTTCCTATTTGCAACATGGACAACTTCGAGAAGAAGGAAGAAGCCAACCGGACTTCAAAGATCATCTGAAGTTCAATCTGATCTGGTCCAGGCACTGTAGATTCACCGGATAGACACCCGAGGCTGAATTTGTGATGGCGGTATGTCTATCATGCCACAAATTTTGTATAAATTGTAAATAATCCGGCTAGTAAATAAGAGCCGAAAGCACTAAGGTTGCTTAGGAGCTTAGGCACAAACAAAAAATATATGCTGTCAGTGGATGATTAGAAAAGAAGATAATGAGAATGACTCTGTTGCCCAATAGATAAAGGCCAGGGATCTCTGCAATCAGACTAGCAAAATGCCCCGCGAGCCGCCAAGAATGTTGACACTTTTTGTCACATTATACAAGAGGTAGAAGAATAGTAGAATTTTTTGTATAATATTTCTTCGTTGAAAGTTTTTCTTTTATTTTAAGTTACCGCAATTTTGACCCTATCGCCCCTTTTATAAAATGAAGAAGAAAGAGCTTCGCTACCAAACAAGCCAAGGAAAACAGCTTCACCGAAAGAAAAGAAGGAGAATATGAAAAGAGCTTTGGGCCCAAAACACTTCAAATCACTACTTCGGGCGAAAACCTTGCGAAGTAATTTCGCCAAAGAAAATACAAAGATAACGCTTCGCACCTGAAGCATTTTCAGAAGCCACTTCAGGCGTAAGTTTTGCGAAGCAGCATCCAAGCGACTTCGTCGAAGGAGGAGAGCATAATCCAAAATCAGCTAAGGTAAGGAAACTACTTCGGGCCCGAAGTATTTCCAACACCTACTTCGGCCAGTTTTCACACAAAGCGGTGGTGCCCGAAGCAAAATGACAATGTGATGGAAACAAAAGAGTGCTTCGAGAGGATATTCCCCAAACCGCAGTTTTGAAAAAGATTCTGGCCGAAACATTTTCCAGCCGAATCAGTTTTGCCAGCAACGGACAAAAGGCCCCATGTCAAAGATGAAGCCCGCTCGGCACTCGACATCCCCGAAGTAGTTTCTACGAAGCATTATTTTGCAAAGAACAAATCAAGGAAGAATCTACTTCGGACCAAGGCTTCGACGAGGCAGAAATGTAGCGAAGAACTTTTTGAGCCCACGTTCCAAGGCGGGCAGCTTCCCAAGGTGATCGAAGGCCCCTTATAAATACCTCTTTTCTTGCCCGATAAGCCCGTTGACCATTTTTGGCAAACGAAAGGGACGTAACAGTCCTCGAAGTAAAACACGACGGGCATAACGATCACTCAAGCATAGCATCCAGAAGCCAGGGACACTCGGGGGATGCATTAAATGAATATTTCCATGGTTGACCCAGTCATAGTTTCCAGTTTCGACAACCGATTTGAAAACTCAGCCGCAGTAGCCTTGAGGAGCCGATTTCTCAGAGCCCAAGGGTGTACTCTATCGTTTTTGTAATAATGACTCATAGAGTCGGGTCCTCTATAAAAACCCAGACATGTAATGTAAAAAGGGGGGGAAACTATCTGCTAGAAAGCTGCTATAACTTGATGTCCTGCGATTAATACTAAGAGACTTTGAGCTCAATTCTTCTCTTTTATGCTGCATTTTGTGCTTGATTCTTCTATCTCTCTTTGTTTGTAGACTGAGATGTTGAACTCTGCGTCTAGGGTGCAATCAAGGACAGTGTCCTGAAACTCGTTCGAAAGGATACATAGGAGTTAGAAAAGTGTCTTATTAAATTTCTTTTATGTTGCCTGTCTTGCTTGATTCTTCCATCTCTCTTTGTTCGCAGACTGAGATGCTGAACTATGCATCCGGTGTGTGATCGAGGACAGTGTCCTAAAACTCATTTGGGAGGATACATAGGGAGGTTGATATTACGTTTCTTTCATTTTACCCTTAGTGTTCTTTGCTTCTATTCAGGTGTCAATTAGTGATCGTGCTTCCTATTCTCTCCCACCTCAAATCATCAACCTATCTCCCTTAACCCTTTTATTTCTTTCTCTAACCCTACTCCTTTTTTGTTTCTTTCTCTAACCCTACTCCTTTTATCTCTTTCCTGTACTCTTGTCTCAAAACACCCAAGTAGTTTAGCATAGGATCCGACCTTTCTCCGGAGATTGGCATGAGGGGCATCTCTTCCCCTCGACCTTTCAATGTTGGTCGCAGGTCTAGGGTGCGCAAACCCACCGAAAGTCCTTTCTTGTGCGGATTTGATGACCAACAGTTTTGGCATGCCCGGTGGTACTAACTTTCCATATTTTCACAAACCTCAATCCCGTCTCCACATGAGCCAATAGTTCTAACAGTTCTCGATGAGATCCGATCAGTCTCATCTTCTAAGTGGTAGTGAGAATTGATGCTGTCATTACCAAAAGAATCCTAGCATCTGACGACTCTGTTTTATCCAAAAATCTCTAAGTTGTAAAGACCATTACCTTCATGCCAAAAGCCTCGTATTTTAAGAAAGCTCGAGTTTGGTGAATCTTTGGCTTGTATTTATCAGGCAAAATCAACTGGCGACTTTGTTGAGCTGAATACCTAGATTTCTTGATCGTAGGCACCCTTTTTTTTTTTTTAAGCTGAAAGAAGATGCCTTGGAGGAATCAAGGTTTGATGAGTAGCCTTGACCTCACAAGCGGAGAAAGTATGCTCACCTGGCGACTCTGACCTATTGGTGAGGATCGTGATCTCTGTAGGCCACTACTATAATGGAGAGGGTGTGTTATCCCAGCTGGGATGTTTATAACCCTCTGAATCTTCAAAGTTACCATGAAATTCCCTAAGGCATTTTGAAAAATGTGCCAAAATATGATGGCGCTAAGGGAATGGCCCTAGAGCACCTTGAACATATTTTTGATTTAGGATCCATCTATGACATACTCCATGAAGATGTCATGATCAGGCTCCTGGTCCTGTCTCTGGAAGGAAGGGCACTGCAGTGGTACAGACTGCTCGGGTGTAAAAGCATCTGCTCATGGTATGACTTAGTGGGAGCACTACTCGAAGATTTTGATGGCTCCCAAGACCCCTTCCAACTATTAAGAATACTTCATCAGGAGGTAGTCCAAAGAGAGAAGCAGATCCAAGTGGTAGCGCCTGAGAGCAAAGAGGGCACATTTTTGCACCCTTTTTGTGTCCCAGTGGATAGCACGCAGACATTCAGCTAGAGCCCATTAGGCATGCCTCATTAAGAAGCTGAACCTAAGGAGGCCCTAGAAGATCACTCTTTGTCAGAGGAGCCCTATTACCCCATCAGAAGGATGGAAGAACCTGTACCCAGCCCGCAGTTAGAAGATTCTTCAGTATGCTGGTATTGGTTCCAGCCCCTTCCACAACCAGTACCCCAAGAGGCCCCTCATGCGGCGAACTTCTTCGCCACATCTTTCATCAACGGTGCGGGTACTGGCAGGAGTGACAACTCACTGCGCTGCTTCCTATTTGCAGCATGGACAACTTTGGGAAAAAGCTAGCCGGACTTCAAAGATCAATTAAAGTTCAATCTAATCTGGCCCGGGCACTGCAGATTCATTGGATAGACACTCGAGGCTGAATTTGTGATGGCGGTATGTCTGTCATGCCACAAATTTTTTATAAATTGTAAATAATTCGGCTAGTAAATAAGGGCTGAAAGCACTAAGGTTGCTTAGGAGCTTAGGCACAAACAAAAAATATATGTTGTCAGTGGATGATCAAAAAAGAAGATAATGAGAATGACTCTGTTGCCCAATGGATAAAGGCTTGGGATCTCTGCATTTAGACTAGCAAAATGCCCCGCGAGCCGCCAAGAATGTTGACACTTTTTATCACATTATACAAGGGGTAGAAGAATAGTAGAATTTTTTGTATAATATTTCTTCGTTGAAAGTTTTTCTTTTATTTTAAGTTACAGCAATTTTGACCCTATCGCCCCTTTTATAAAATGAAGAAGAAAGAGCTTCGCTACCAAACAAGCCAAGGAAAACAGCTTCGCCAAAAGAAAAGAAGGAGAATGTGAAAAGAGCTTCGGGCCCGAAACACTTCAAATCACTACTTCGGGCGAAAACCTTGCGAAGTAATTTTGCCGAAGAAAATACAAAGATAACGCTTCGCACCCGAAGCATTTTCGAAGCCGCTTCGGGCGTAAGTTTTGCAAAGCAGCATCCAAGCGACTTCGTCGAAGGAGGAGAGCATAATCCAAAATCAGCTAGGGTAAGGAAACTACTTCGGGCCCGAAGTATTTCCAACACCTACTTCGGCTAATTTTCACCCGAAGCAGTGGTGCTTGAAGCAAAATGACAATGTGATGGAAACAGAAGAGTGCTTCAGGAGGATATTCCCCGAACCACATTTTTGAAAAGGAGTCTGGCCGAAACATTTTCCAGTCGAAGCAATTTCACCAGCAAAGAACAAAAGGCCCCATGTCAAAGATGAAGCCCGCTCGGCAGTCGACATCCCCGAAGTAGTTTTTGCGAAGCATTATTTTGCAAAGAACAAATTAAGGAAGAATCTACTTTGACCCAAGGCTTCGACGAGGTAAAAATGTAGCGAAGCACTTTTCCAGCCCACGTTCCAAGGCGGGCAGCTTCCCAAGGTGATCGAAGGCCCCTTATAAATACCTCTTTTCTTGCCCGATAAGCCCGTTGACCATTTTTGGCAAACGAAAGGGATGTAATAGTCCTCAAAGTAAAACACGACGGGCGTAATGATCACTCAAGCACAACATCCAAAAGCTAGGGACACTCAGGCGACACATTAAATGAATATTTCCATGGTTGACCTAGTCACAATTGCCAGTTTCGACAACCGATTTGAAAACTCAGCCGCAGCAGCCACGAGGAGCCAATTTCTCAGAGCCCGATGGTGTACTCCGCCGTTTTTGTAATAATGATTCAGAGAGTTGGGTCCTCTATAAAAACCCAGGCATGTAATGTAAAAAGGGGGGGAACTATCTGCTAGAAAGCTGCTGTAACTTGATGTCCTGCGATTAATACTAAGAGACTTTGAGCTCAATTCTTCTCTTTTATGCTGCCTTCTGTGCTTGATTCTTCTATCTCTCTTTGTTTGTAGACTGAGATGCTGAACTCTGCGTCTAGGGTGCAATCAAGGACAGTGTCCTGAAAATCGTTCAGAAGGATACATAGGAGTTAGAAAAGAGTCTTATTAAATTTATTTTATGCTGCCTATCTTGCTTGATTCTTCCATCTCTCTTTGTTCGCAGACTGAGATATTGAACTCTGTGTTCGGTGTGCGATCGGGGATAGTGTCTTGAAACTTGTTCGGGAGGATACATAGGGAGGTTGATATTACGTTTCTTTCATTTTACCCTTAGTTTTCTTTGCTTCTATTCAGGTGTCAGTTAGTGATCGTGCTTCCTATTCTCTCCCACCTCAAATCATCAACCTCTCTCCCTTAACCCTTTTATTTCTTTCTCTAACCCTACTCCTTTTTTGTTTCTTTCTCTAACCCTACTCCTTTTATCTATTTCCTATAATCTTGTCTCAAAACACCCAAGTAGTTTAGCATAGGATCCGACATTTCTATGGAGATTGGCACGAGGGGCATCTCTTCCCCTCGGCATTTCAATGTTGGTCGCAGGTCTAGGACGCGCAAACCCACTAAAAGTCATTTCCTGTGCGGATTTGATGACCAACAGTTTTGGCACGCTCGGTGGGACTAACGTCCCATATTTTCATAGACCTCAAGCCCATCTCCATCGGAGCCAATAGTTCTAATAGTTCCCGGTGAGATCCGGTCAGTCTCATCTTCTAAGTGGTAGTGAGAATTGATGTTGTCATTACCAAAAGACTCCTAGCATCTGGCGACTCTGTTTTATCCGAAAATCTCTAAGTCGTAAAGACCAGTACCTTCATGCCAAAAGCCCCAAGTTTTAAGAAAGCTCGAGTTTGGTGAATCTCTGGCTTGTCTTTATCTGGCAAAATCACCTGGCGACTCTGTTGAGCTGAATACCCAGATTTATTGATCGTAGGCGCCCTTTTTTTTTTTTTTTAAGCTAAAAGAAGATACCCTGGAGGAATCAAGGTTTGGTGAGCAGCCTTGACCTCACAAGCGAAGAAAGTATGCTCACCTGGCGACTCCGACCTAGTGACGAGGATCATGATCTCTGCAGGCCACTGCTATAATGGAGAGGGTGTGTTATCCCAGCTTGGATGTTTATAATCCTCTGAATCTTCAAAGTTACCATGAAATTCCCAAAGACGTCTTGAAAAACTTGCCAAAATATGATGGCGCTAAGGGAATGGCCCTAGAGCACCTTGAACATCTTGTTGATTTAGGGTCCATCTATGACATACTCCATGAAGATGTCATGATTAGGCTCTTGGTCCTGTCTCTGGAAGGAAGGGCACTACAGTGGTACAAACTGCTTGGGCATAAAAGAATCTGCTCGTGGTATGACTTAGCGGGAGCACTACCCGAAGATTTTGATGGGTCCTAAGACCCCTTCCAACTATCATACCTCATCAGGAGGTAGACCAAAGAGAGGAGCAGATCCAAGTGGTAGCACCTGAGAGCAAAGAGGGCACATTTTTGCACCCTTTTTGTGTCCTAGTGGATAGCACGCAGACATTTAGCCAGAGCCCATTAGGCATGCCTCATTAAGAAGTTGAACCTAAGGAGGCCCTAGAAGATCACTCTTTGACAGAGGAGCCCTATTACCCCATCAGAAGGATGGAAGAACCTGTACCCAGTAGCATTTTCAGATAACGCTTTGCATCCAAAGCATTTTCAGATAACGCTTCGCACCCGAACCTGTACAAAGATAACGCTTCGCACCCGAAGCATTTTCAAAAGTCGCTTCGGTCGTAAGTTTTGCGAAGCAACATCCAAGCGACTTCGTCGAAGGAGGAGAGCATAATCCAAAATCAGCTAAGGTAAGGAAACTACTTCGGGCCCGAAGTATTTCCAACACCTACTTCGGCCAGTTTTCACCCAAAGCAGTGGTGCTCTAAGCAAAATGACAATGTGACAAAAACAGAAGAGTGCTTCAGGAGGATATTCCCCAAACCGTAGTTTTGCAAAGGAGTCTGGCCGAAACATTTTCTAGTCGAAGCAGTTTCACCAGCAAAGGACAAAATGCCCCATGTCAAAGATGAAGCCCGCTCGGCACTCAACATCCCCGAAGTAGTTTTTGCGAAGCATTATTTTGGGAAGAACAAATCAAGGAAGAATCTACTTCAGCCCAAGGCTTCGACGAGGCAAAAATGTAGCAAAGCACTTTTCAGGCCCAAATTCCAAGGTGGGCAGCTTCCCAAGGTGATCAAAGGCCCCTTATAAATACCTCTTTTCTTGCCCGATAAGCCCGTTGACCATTTCTAGCAAACGAAAGGGACATAACAGTCCTCGAAGTAAAACACGATGGGCATAATGATCACTCAAGCACAACATCCAAAAGCCAGAGACACTCGAGCAGTGCATTAAATGAATATTTCCATGGTTGACCCAGTCACAGTTGCCAGTTTTGGCAACCGATTTGAAAACTCAGCCGCAGCAGCCGTGAGGAGCCGATTTCCCAGAGCCCGAGGGTGTACTCCACAATTTTTGTAATAATGACTCAGAGAGTCGGGTCCTCTATAAAAACCCTGGCATGTAATGTAAAAAGGTGGGGGAACTATCTGCTAGAAAGCTGCTGTAACTTGATGTCCTGCGATTAATACTAAGAGACTTTGAGCTCAATTCTTTTCTTTTATGCTGCCTTCTGTGCTTGATTCTTCTATCTCTCTTTGTTTGTAGACTGAGATGCTGAACTCTGCGTCCGGGGTGCAATCAAGGATAGTGTCCTGAAACTCGTTCAGAAGGATACATAGGAGTTAGAAAAGTGTCTTATTAACTTTCTTTTATGCTGCTTGTCTTGCTTGATTCTTCCATCTCTCTTCGTTCATAGACTGAGATGCTGAACTCTGCGTCCGGTGTGCGATCGGGGACAGTGTCCTAAAACTTGTTCGGGAGGATACATAGGGAGGTTGATATTACGTTTCTTTTGTTTTACCCTTAGTGTTCTTTGCTTCTATTCAGGTGTCAGTTAGTGATCGTGCTTCCTGTTCTCTCCCACCTCAAATCATCAACCTCTCTCCCTTAACCCTTTTATTTCTTTCTCTAACCCTACTCCTTTTTTGTTTCTTTCTCTAACCCTACTCCTTTTATCTCTTTCCTGTACTCTTGTCTCAAAACACCCAAGTAGTTTAGCATAGGATCTGACCTTTCTTCAGAGATTGGCATGAGGGGCATCTCTTCCCCTCGACCTTTTAATGTTGGTCGCAGGTCCAGGGCACGCAAACCCACCGAAAGTCCTTTCCTGTGCGGATTTGATGACCAACAGTTTTGGCACGCCCGGTGGGACTAACATCCCATATTTTCACAGACCTCAAGCCTGTATCCATCGGAGCCAATAGTTCTAATAGTTCTCAATGAGATCCGATCAGTCTCATCTTCTAAGTGGTAGTGAGAATTGATGCTGTCATTACCAAAAGACTCCTAGCATCTGGTGACTCTGTTTTATCCAAAAATTGCTAAGTCGTAAAGACCAGTACCTTCATGCCAAAAGCCCCGTGTTTTAAGAAAGCTCGAGTTTGGTGAATCTTTGGCTTGTATTTATCTGGCAAAATCACCTGGTGACTCTGTTGAGCTGAATATCCAGATTTCTTGATCGTAGGCGCCTTTTTTTTTTTTAAGCTGAAAGAAGATACCTTGGAGGAATCAAGGTTCGATGAGTAGCCTTGACGTCACAAGTGGAGAAAGTATGCTCACCTGGCATCTCCGACCTAGTGGCGAGGATCGTGATCTCTGCAGGCCACTGCTATAATGGAGAGGGTGTGTTATCCTAGTTGGGATGTTTATAACCCTCTAAATCTTTAAAGTTACCATGAAATTCCCAAATGCATCTTGAAAAACGTGCCAAAATATGATGGCGCTAAGGGAATGGCCTTAGAGCACCTTGAACATCTTGTTGATTTAGGGTCCATCTATGACATACTCCATGAAGATGTCATGATCAGGCTCCTCATCTTGTCTCTGGAAGGAAGGGCACAACAGTGGTACAGACTGCTCGGGCATAAAAGCATCTGCTCGTGGTATGACTTAGCGGGAGCACTACTCGAAGATTTTGATGGCTCCTAAGACCCCTTCCAACTATCAAGCATATCTCATTAGGAGGTAGACCAAAGAGAGGAGCAGATCCAAGTGGTAGCGCCTGAGAGCAAAGAGGGCACATTTTTGCACCCTTTTTGTGTCCTAGTGGATAGCACGCAGACATTCAGCCAGAGCCCATTAGGCATGCCTCATCAAGAAGCTGAACCCGAGGAGGCCCTAGAAGATCACTCTTTGTCGGAGGAGCCCTATTACCCCATCAGAAGGATGGAATAACCTGTACCCAGCCTGCAGTTAGAAGATTCTTCAGTATGTTGGTATTGGTTCCAGCCCCTTCCATAACCAGTACCCCAAGAGGCCCCTCATGCAGCGAACTTCTTTGCCACATCTTTCATCAACGGTGCGGGTACTGGCAGGAGTGACAACTCACTGCGCTGCTTCCTATTTGCAACATGGACAACTTCGGGAAGAAGCTAACCGGACTTCAAAGATCAATTGAAGTTCAATTTGATCTAGTCCGGGCACTGCAGATTCACTGGATAGACACTCGAGGCTGAATTTGTGATGGCGATATGTCTATCATGCCACAAATTTTTTATAAATTGTAAATAATTCGCCTAGTAAATAAGGGCTGAAAGCACTAAGGTTGCTTAGGAGCTTAGGCACAAACAAAAAATAAATGCTGTCAGTGGATGATCAGAAAAGAAGATAATGAGAATGACTCTCTTGCCCAATGGATAAAGGCCTGGGATCTCTGCATTCAAACTAGCAAAATGCCCCGCGAGCCGCCAAGAATGTTGACACTTTTTGTCACATTATACAAGGGGTAGAAGAATAGTAGAATTTTTTGTATAATATTTCTTCGTTGAAAGTTTTTATTTTATTTTAAGTTACAGCAATTTTGACCCTATCGCCCCTTTTATAAAATGAAGAAGAAAGAGCTTTGCTACCAAACAAGCCAAGGAAAACAGCTTCGCCGAAAGAAAATAAGGAGAATGTGAAAAGAGCTTCGGGCTCGAAACACTTCAAATCACTACTTCGAGCGAAAACCTTGCGAAGTAATTTCGTCGAAGAAAATACAAAGATAACGCTTCGCACCCGAAGCATTTTTAGAAGCTGCTTCGGGCGTAAGTTTTGCGAAGTAGCATCCAAGCGACTTTGTTGAAGGAGGAGAGCATAATCCAAAATCAGCTAGGGTAAGGAAACTACTTCGGGCCCGAAGTATTTCCAACACCTACTTCGGCCAGTTTTCACCCGAAGTAGTGGTGCCCGAAGAAAAATGACAATGTGACAGAAACATAAGAGTGCTTCGGGAGGATATTCCTCGAACCGCAATTTTGAAAAGGAGTCTGGCCGAAACATTTTCTAGCCGAAGCAGTTTTTCCAGCAAAGGACAAAAGGCCCCATGTCAAAGATGAAGCCCGCTCGGCACTCAACATCCCCGAAGTAGTTTCTGCGAAGCATTATTTTGTGAGGAACAAATCAAGGAAGAATCTACTTCAGCCCAAGGCTTCAACGAGACAAAAATGTAGCGAAGCACTTTTTGGGCCCACGTTCCAAGGCGGGCAGCTTCCCAAGGTGATCGAAGGCCCCTTATAAATACCTCTTTTCTTGCTCGATAAGCCTGCTGACCATTTTTGGGAAATGAAAGGGACGTAACTGTCCTCGAAGTAAAACACGATGGGCGTAACGATCACTCAAGCACAGCATCCAAAAGCTAGGGACACTCGGGCGGCACATTAAATGAATATTTCCATAGTTGACCCAGTCACAGTTGCCAGTTTCGGCAACCGATTTGAAAACTCAGCCGCAGCAGCCGTGAGGAGCCGATTTCTCAGAGCCCGAGGGTGTACTCCGTCGTTTTTGTAATAATGACTCAGAGAGTCGAGTCCTCTATAAAAACCTAGGCATGTAATATAAAAAGGGGGGGAACTATCTGCTAGAAAGCTGCTGTAACTTGATGTCCTGCGATTAATACTAAGAGACTTTGAGCTCAATTCTTCTCTTTTATGCTGCATTTTATGCTTGATTCTTCTATCTCTCTTTGTTTGTAGACTGAGATGCTGAACTCTGCGTCTGGGGTGAAATCAAGGACAGTGTCCTGAAACTCATTCGAAAGGATACATAGGAGTTAGAAAAGTGTCTTATTAACTTTCTTTTATGCTGCCTTCTGTGCTTGATTCTTCTATCTCTCTTTGTTTGTAGACTGAGATGCTGAACTCTACGTTCGAGGTGCAATCAAGGACAGTGTCCTAAAACTCATTCGAAAGGATACATAGGAGTTAGAAAAGTGTCTTATTAACTTTATTTTATGCTGCCTGTCTTGCTTGATTCTTCCATCTCTCTTCGTTCGTAGACTGAGATGCTGAACTCTGCGTCTGATGTGCGATCGGGGACAATGTCCTGAAACTCATTCGGGAGGATACATAGGGAGGTTGATATTACGTTTCTTTCATTTTACCCTTAGTGTTCTTTGCTTCTATTCAGGTGTCAGTTAGTGATCGTGCTTCCTGTTCTCTCCCACCTCAAATCATCAACCTATCTCCCTTAACCCTTTTATTTCTTTCTCTAAATCTACTCCTTTTTTGTTTCTTTCTCTAACCGTACTCCTTTTATCTCTTTCCTGTATTCTTGTCTCAAAATACCCAAGTAGTTTAGCATAGGATCTGGCCTTTATTTAGATATTGGCATGAGGGGCATCTCTTCCCCTTGACCTTTTAATGTTGGTCGCAGGTCCAGGGTGCGCAAACCCATCGAAAGTCCTTTCTTGTGCGGATTTGATGACCAACAGTTTTGGTATGCCCGATGGGACTAACATCCCATATTTTCACAAACCTCAAGCCTGTCTCCACAAGAGCCAATAGTTCTAACAGTTCTCGATGAGATTCGGTCAGTCTCATATTCTAAGTGGTAGTGAGAATTGATGCTGTCATTACCAAAAGACTCCTAGCATCTGGTGACTCTGTTTTATCCAAAAATCTCTAAGTCGTAAAGACCAATACCTTCATGCCAAAAGCCTCGTGTTTTACAAAAGCTTGAGTTTGGTGAATCTCTGGCTTGTCTTTATTTGGAAAAATCACTTGGCGACTCTGTTGAGCTGAATACCCAGATTTCTTGATCGTAGGTGTCCTTTTTTTTTTTTTAAGCTAAAATAAGATACCCTAGAGGAATCAAGGTTTGGTGAGCAGCCTTGACCTCACAAGTAGAGAAAGTATGCTCACCTGGCGAATCCGACCTAGTGGCGAGGATCATGATCTCTGTAGGCCACTACTATAATGGAGAGGGTGTGTTATCCCAGTTGGGATGTTTATAACCCTATGAATCTTCAAAGTTACCATGAAATTCCCAAAGGCATCTTGAAAAACATGCCAAAATATGATGGCGCTAAGGGAATGGCCCTAGAGCACCTTGAACATCTTGTTGATTTAGGGTCCATCTATGACATACTCCATGAAGATGTCATGATCAGGCTCCTGGTCCTGTCTTTGGAAGGAAGGGCACAACAGTGGTACAGACTGCTCGGGCATAAAAGCATCTGCTCGTGGTATGACTTAGCGAGAGCACTACTCAAAGATTTTGATGGCTCCCAAGACCCCTTCCAACTATCAAGCATACCTCATCAGGAGGTAGACCAAAGAGAGGAGAAAATCCAAGTGGTAGCGCCTGAGAGCAAAGAGGGCATATTTTTGCACCCTTTTTGTGTCCTAGTGGATAGCACGCAGACATTCAGCCAGAGCCCATTAGGCATGCCTCATTAAGAAGCTGAACCCGAGGAGGCCCTAGAAGATCACTCTTTGCTGGAGGAGCCCTATTACCCCATCAGAAGGATGGAAGAACCTATACCCACCCCGAAGTTAGAAGATTCTTCAGTATGCTGGTATTGGTTCCAGCCCCTTCCACAACCAGTACCCTAAGAGGCCCCTCATGCGGCGAACTTCTTTGCCACATCTTTCATCAACAGCGTGGGTACTGGCAGGAGTGACAACTCACTGTGCTGCTTCCTATTTGCAACATGGACAACTTCGGGAAGAAGCCATATGGACTTCAAAGATCAACTGAAGTTCAATTTGATCTGGTTCGAGAACTGCAGATTCACCAGATAGACACCCGAGGCTGAATTTGTGATGGCGGTATGTCTGTCATGCCAAAAATTTTGTATAAATTGGAAATAATTCGGCTAGTAAATAAGGGTCGAAAGCACTACGGTTGCTTAGGAGCTTAGGCACAAACAAAAAATATATACTGTCAGTGGATGATCAGAAAAGAAGATAATGAGAATGACTCTGTTGCCCAATGGATAAAGGCCTGGGATCTCTGCATTCAGACTAGAAAAATTCCCCGTGAGCTACCAAGAATGTTGACACTTTTTGTCACATTATACAAGGGGTAGAAGAATAGTAGAATTTTTTGTATAATATTTCTTCGTTGAAAGTTTTTCTTTTATTTTAAGTTACCGCAATTTTGACCCTATCGCCCCTTTTATAAAATGAAGAAGAAAGAGCTTCGCTACCA
The DNA here is from genome assembly GCA_028583015.1 of Wollemia nobilis. Taxonomy (NCBI): domain Eukaryota; kingdom Viridiplantae; phylum Streptophyta; class Pinopsida; order Araucariales; family Araucariaceae; genus Wollemia; species Wollemia nobilis. The sequence goes on along the minus strand of JAQPPZ010016681.1, from coordinate 5,417,332 downwards.
AACAAGCCAAGGAAATCAGCTTTGTCGAAAGAAAAGAAGGAGAATGTGAAAAGAGCTTCAGGCCCGAAACACTTCAAATCACTACTTCGGACGAAAACCTTGTGAAGTAATTTCATCGAAGAAAATACAAAGATAACGCTTCGCACCCGAAGCATTTTTAGAAGCCGCTTCGAGCGTAAGTTTTGCGAAGCAGCATCCAAGCGACTTTGCCGAAGGAGGAGAGCATAATCCAAAATCAGCTAAGGTAAGGAAACTACTTCGGGCCCGAAGTATTTCCAACACCTACTTCGGCCAGTTTTCACCCGAAGCAGTGGTGCCCAAAGAAAAATGACAATGTGACGAAAACAGAAGAGTGCTTCGGGAGGATATTCCTTGAACCGCAGTTTTGAAAAGGAGTCTGGCCAAAAAACTCATTCGAAAGGATACATAGGAGTTAGAAAAGTGTCTTATTAACTTTCTTTTATTCTGCCTGTCTTGCTTTATTCTTCCATCTCTCTTCGTTCGCAGACTGAGATGCTGAACTCTGCGTCCGATGTGCAATCGGGGACAGTGTCCTAAAACTCGTTCGGGAGGATACATAGGGAGGTTGATATTACATTTCTTTCATTTTACCCTTAGTGTTCTTTGCTTCTATTCAGGTTTCAGTTAGTGATCATGCTTCCTGTTCTCTCCCACCTCAAATCATCAACCTCTCTCCCTTAACCCTTTTATTTCTTTCTCTAACCCTACTCCTTTTTTGTTTCTTTCTCTAACCCTACTCCTTTTATCTCTTTCCTGCACTCTTGTCTCAAAACACCCAAGTAGTTTAGCATAGGATCCGGCCTTTCTTCGGAGATTGGCACGAGGGGCATCTCTTCCCCTCGACCTTTCAATGTTGGTCGCAGGTCCAGGGTGCGCAAACCCATCGAAAGTCCTTTCTTGTGCGGATTTGATGACCAACAGTTTTGGCACGCCCAGTGGGACTAACATCCCATATTTTCACAAACCTCAAGCCTGTCTCCATAAGTGCCAATAGTTCTCGATGAGATTCGGTCAGTCTCATCTTCTAAGTGGTAGTGAGAATTGATGCTGTCATTACCAAAAGACTCCTAGCATCTGGCGACTCTGTTTTATCCAAAAATCTCTAAGTCGTAAAGACCAATACCTTCATGCCAAAAACCCCTGTTTTAAGAAAGCTTGAGTTTGGTGAATCTCTAGCTTGTCTTTATCTGGAAAAATCACCTGGCGACTCTGTTGAGCTGAATACCCAGATTTCTTGATCGTAGGCGCCCTTTTTTTTTTTTTTTTTTAAGCTAAAATAAGATACCCTAGAGGAATCAAGGTTTGGTGAGCAGCCTTGACCTCACAAGCAGAGAAAGTATGCTCACCTGGCGACTCCGACCTAGTGGCAAGGATCGTGATCTCTGTAGGCCACTGCTATAATGGAGAGGGTGTGTTATCCCAGCTGGGATGTTTATAACCCTCTGAATCTTCAAAGTTACCATGAAATTCCCAAAGGCGTCTTGAAAAACATGCCAAAATATGATGGCGCTAAGGGAATAGCCCTAGAGCACCTTGAACATCTTGTTGATTTAGGGTCCATCTATGACATACTCCATGAAGATGTCATGATCAGGCTCCTGGTCCTGTCTTTGGAAGGAAGGGCACAACAGTGGTACAGACTGCTCGGGCATAAAAGCATCTTCTCGTGGTATGACTTAGCGAGAGCGCTACTCAAAGATTTTGATGGCTCCCAAGACCCCTTCCAACTATCAAGCATACCTCATCAGGAGGTAGACCAAAGAGAGGAGCAAATCCAAGTGGTAGCGCCTGAGAGCAAAGAGGGCACATTTTTGCACCCTTTTTGTGTCCTAGTGGATAGCACACAGACATTTAGCTAGAGCCCATTAGGCATGCCTCATTAAGAAGCTGAACCCGAGGAGGCCCTAGAAGATCACTCTTTGCTGGAGGAGCCCTATTACCCCATCAGAAGTATGGAAGAACCTATACCCAGCTCGCAGTTAGAATATTCTTCAGTATGCTGGTATTGGTTCCAGCCCCTTCCACAACCAGTACCCCAAGAGGCCCCTCATGCGGCGAACTTATTTGCCACATATTTCATCAACGGTGCGGGTACTGGCAGGAGTGACAACTCACTGTGCTGCTTCCTATTTGCAACATGGACAACTTCGGGAAGAAGCTAGATGGACTTCAAAGATCAACTGAAGTTCAATTTGATCTGGTTCGAGAACTGTAGATTCACCGGATAGACACCCGAGGCTGAATTTGTGATGGCGGTATGTATAAATTGGAAATAATCCGGCTAGTAAATAAGGGTCAAAAGCACTAAGGTTTCTTAGGAGGTTAGGCACAAACAAAAAATATATACTGTCAGTGGATGATTAGAAAAGAAGATAATGAGAATGACTCTATTGCCCAATGGATAAAGGCCTGGGATCTCTACATTCAGACTAGCAAAATTCCCCGCGAGCTGCCAAGAATGTTGACACTTTTTATCACATTATACAAGGGGTAGAAGAATAGTAGAATTTTTTGTATAATATTTCTTCGTTGAAAGTTTTTCTTTTATTTTAAGTTACCGCAATTTTGACCCTATTGCCCCTTTTATAAAATGAAGAAGAAAGAGCTTCGCTACCAAACAAGCCAAGGAAATCAGCTTCATCGAAAGAAAAGGAGAATGTGAAAAGAGCTTCGGGCTCGAAACACTTCAAATCACTACTTCGGGTGAAAACCTTGCGAAGTAATTTCGTCGAAGAAAATACAAAGATAACGCTTCGCACCCGAAGCATTTTCAGAAGCCGCTTCGGGCGTAAGTTTTGCGAAGCAGCATCCAAGCGACTTTGCCGAAGGAGGAGAGCATAATCCAAAATCAGCTAAGGTAAGGAAACTACTTCGGGCCCGAAGTATTTGCAACACCTACTTCGGCCTGTTTTCACCCGAAGCAGTGGTGCCCAAAGAAAAATGACAATGTGATGGAAACAGAAGAGTGCTTCGGGAGGATATTCCCCGAACCGCAGTTTTGAAAAGGAGTCTGGCCAAAAAATTTTCTAGTCAAAGCAGTTTCGCCAGCAAAGGACAAAAGGCCCCATGTCAAAGATGAAAACCGCTCGGCACTCGACATCCCCGAAGTAGTTTCTGTGAAGCATTATTTTGCGAAGAAAAAATCAAGGAAGAATCTATTTCGGCCCAAGGCTTCGGTGAGGCAAAAATGTAGCGAAGCACTTTTCGAGCCCACGTTCCAAGGCAGGCAGCTTCCCAAGGTGATCGAAGGCCCCTTATAAATACCTCTTTTGTTGCTCGATAAGCTCGCTGACCATTTTTGGCAAACGAAAGGGACGTAACAATCCTCAAAGTAAAACACGGTGGGCATAACGATCACTCAAGCACAACATCTAGAAGCCAGGGACACTCGGGCGATGCATTAAATGAATATTTCCATGGTTGACCTAGTCACAGTTGCCAATTTTGGCAACCGATTTGAAAACTCAGTCGCAGCAGCCGCGAGGAGCCGATTTCTCAAAGCCTGAGGGTGTACTCCATCGTTTTTGTAATAATGACTTAGAGAGTTGGGTCCTCTATAAAAATCCAGGCATGTAATGTAAAAAGGGGGGGGAACTATCTGCTAGAAAGCTGCTATAACTTGATGTCCTACGATTAATACTAAGAGACTTTGAGCTCAATTCTTCTCTTTTATGTTGCCTTTTATGCTTGATTCTTCTATCTCTCTTTGTTTGTAGACTGAGATGCTGAACTCTACGTTCGGGGTGCAATCAAGGACAGTGTCCTGAAACTCGTTCGGAAGGATACATAGGAGTTAGAAAAGTGTCTTATTAACTTTCTTTTATGCTGCCTGTCTTGCTTGATTCTTCCATCTCTCTTCGTTCGTAGACTGAGATGCTGAACTCTACGTCCGGTGTGTGATCGGGGACAGTGTCCTAAAACTCATTCAGGAGGATACATAAGGAGGTTGATATTACGTTTCTTTCATTTTAACCTTAGTGTTCTTTGCTTTTATTTAGGTGCCAGTTAGTGATCGTGCTTCCTGTTCTCTCCCACCTCAAATCATCAACCTCTCTCCCTTAACCCTTTTATTTCTTTCTCTAACCCTACTCCTTTTTGTTTCTTTCTCTAACCCTACTCCTTTTATCTCTTTCCTGTACTCTTGTCTCAAAACACCCAAGTAGTTTAGCATAGGATCCGGCCTTTCTTCGAAGATTAGCACAAGGGGCATCTCTTCCCCTCGGCCGTTCAATGTTGGTCACAGGTCCAGGGCATGCAAACCCACCGAAAGTCCTTTCCTGTGCGGATTTGATGACCAATAGTTTTGGCACGCCCGGTGGGACTAACGTCCCATATTTTCACAGACCTCAAGCCCGTCTCCATCGGAGCCAATAGTTCTAACAGTTCCCGATGAGATCCGGTCAGTCTCATCTTCTAAGTGGTAGTGAGAATTGATGTTGTCATTACCAAAAGACTCCTAGCATCTGGTGACTCTGTTTTATCCAAAAATATCTAAGTCGTAAAGACTAGTACCTTCATGCCAAAAGCCCTGTGTTTTAAGAAATCTCGAGTTTGATGAATCTCTGTCTTGTCTTTATCTAGCAAAATCACCTGGTGACTCTGTTGAGCTGAATACCTAGATTTCTTGATCGTAGGTGCCCTTTTTTTTTTTTAAAATCTAAAAGAAGATACCTCGAAGGAATCAAGGTTTGGTGAGCAGCCTTGACCTCACAAGTGGAGAAAGTATGCTCACCTGGTGACTCTGACCTAGTGGCGAGGATCGTGATCTCTGCAGGCCACTGCTATAATGGAGAGGGTGTGTTATCCCAGCTGGGATGTTTATAACCCTCTGAATCTTCAAAGTTACCATGAAATTCCCAAAGGCATCTTGAAAAACATGCCAAAATATGATGGCGCTAAGGGAATGTCCCTAGAGCACCTTGAACATCTTGTTGATTTAGTGTCCATCTATGACATACTCCATGAAGATGTCATGATCAGGCTCTTGGTCTTGTCTCTGGAAGGAAGGGCACTGCAGTGGTACAAACTGCTCGGGCGTAAAAGCATTTGCTCGTGGTATGACTTAGCGGGAGCACTACTTAAAGATTTTGATGGCTCCCAAGACCCATTCCAACTATCAAGCATACCTCATCAGGAGGTAGACCAAAGAGAGGAGCAGATCCAAGTGGTAGCACCTGAGAGCAAAGAGGGCACATTTTTGCACCCTTTTTGTGTCCTAGTGGATAGCACGTAGACATTCAGCCAGAGCCCATTAGGCATGCCTCATTAAGAAACTGAACCTGAGGAGGCCCTAGAAGATCACTCTTTGTCAGAGGAGCCCTATTACCCCATCAGAAGGATGGAAGAACCTGTACCCAGCCCGCAGTTAGAAGATTCTTCAGTATGCTGGTATTGGTTCCAGCCCCTGCCACAACCAGTACCCCAAGAGGCCCCTCATGCGGCGAACTTCTTCGCCACATCTTTCATCAACGACGCGGGTACTGGCAGGAGTGACAACTCACTGCGCTGCTTCCTATTTGCAACATGGACAACTTCGGGAAGAAGCCAACCGGACTTCAAAGATCAACTGAAGTTCAATCTAATCTGGTTTGGGCACTGCAGATTCATCGGATAGACACCCGAGGCTGAGTTTGTGATGGCGGTATGTCTGTCATGCCGCAAATTTTGTATAAATTGTAAATAATCCGGCTAGTAAATAAATGTCGAAAGCACTAAGGTTGCTTAGGAGCTTAGGCACAAACAAAAAATATATGCTGTCAGTGGATGATCAGAAAATAAGATAATGAGAATGACTCTGTTGCCCAATGGATAAAGGCCTGGGATCTCTGCATTCAGACTAGTAAAATGCTCCGCGAGCCGCCAAGAATGTTGACACTTTTTGTCACATTATACAAGGGGTAGAAGAATAGTAGAATTTTTTGTATAATATTTCTTCGTTGAAAGTTTTTATTTTATTTTAAGTTACCGCAATTTTGACCCTATCGCCCCTTTTATAAAATGAAGAAGAAAGAGCTTCGCTACCAAACAAGCCAAGGAAAACAGATTCGCCGAAAGAAAAGAAGGAGAATGTGAAAAGAGCTTCGAGCCCGAAACACTTCAAATCACTACTTCGGGCAAAAACCTTGCGAAGTAATTTCGTCAAAGAAAATACAAAGATAACGCTTCGCACCCGAAGCATTTTCAAAAGCCGCTTCGGGCGTAATTTTTGCGAAGCAGCATCCAAGCGACTTTGCCAAAGGAGGAGAGCATAATCCAAAATCAGCTAAGGTAAGGAAACTACTTTGGGCCCGAAGTATTTCCAACACCTACTTCGGCCAGTTTTCACCCGAAGTAGTGGTGCCCGAAGAAAAATGACAATGTGACGAAAACAGAAGAGTGCTTCGGGAGGATATTCCCCGACCCGTAGTTTTGAAAAGGAGTCTAGCCGAAACATTTTCCAGTCGAAGTAGTTTCGCCAGCAAAGGACAAAAGGCCCCATGTCAAAGATGAAGCCTGCTCGGCACTCGACATCCCCGAAGTAGTTTCTGTGAAGCATTATTTTGTGAAGAACAAATCAAGGAAGAATCTACTTCGGCCCAAGGCTTCGATGAGGCAAAAATGTAGCGAAGAACTTTTTGAGCCCACGTTCCAAGGTGGGCAGCTTCCCAAGGTGATCGAAGGCCCCTTATAAATACCTATTTTTTTGCTCGATAAGCCCGCTGACCATTTTTGGCAAACGAAAGGGACGTAACAATCCTCAAAGTAAAACATGGTGGGCATAACGATCACTCAAGCACAACATCTAGAAGCCAGGGACACTCGAGCGGTGCATTAAATGAATATTTCCATGGTTGACCCAGTCACAGTTGCCAGTTTTGGCAACCGATTTGAAAACTCAGTCACAGCAGCCGCGAAGAGCCGATTTCTCAGAGCCTGAGGGTGTACTCCATCGTTTTTGTAATAATGACTCAGAGAATCAGGTCCTCTATAAAAGCCCAAGCATATAATGTAAAAAGGGGGGGAACTATCTGCTAGAAAGCTGCTGTAACTTGATGTCCTACGATTAATACTAAGAGACTTTGAGCTCAATTCTTCTCTTTTATGCTGCCTTCTATGCTTGATTCTTCTATCTCTCTTTGTTTGTAGACTGAGATGCTGAACTCTGCGTCTAGGGTGCAATCAAGGACAGTGTCCTGAAACTCGTTCGAAAGGATACATAGGAGTTAGAAAAGTGTCTTATTAACTTTCTTTTATGCTGCCTGTCTTGCTTGATTCTTCCATCTCTCTTCGTTCGTAGACTGAGATGCTGAACTTTGCGTCCGGTGTGCGATCGAGGACAGTGTCCTGAAACTTGTTTGAGAGGATACATAGGGAGGTTGATATTATGTTTCTTTCATTTTACCCTTAGTGTTCTTTGCTTCTATTCAGGTGTCAGTTAGTGATCGTGCTTCTTGTTCTCTCCCACCTCAAATCATCAACCTCTCTCCCTTAACCCTTTTATTTCTTTCTCTAACCCTACTCCTTTTTTGTTTCTTTCTCTAACCCTAATCCTTTTATCTCTTTCCTATACTCTTGTATCAAAACACCCAAGTAGTTTAGCATAGGATCTGGCCTTTCTTCAAATATTGGCATGAGGGGCATCTCTTCCCCTTGGCCTTTCAATGTTGGTCGCAGGTCCAGGGCACGCAAACCCACCGAAAGTCCTTTCCTATGCGGATTTGATGACCAAATGGAACACCTCAATTATTAATAGTAGTTGAAGAGCATGAGGCACAAGGAAGCCTTGGCTCCAACTCGACTGATTAAGAAAGTTGCCTTCATTCTGATCGGTATGGAAGCTCACACGACTAAACTCACTCCCTTGGTCCAAAAGCTGCAATGAGAAATACTGTTGAATGATTACGTCTATAAGACTATAACAGAGGAACTCACCAGGATAAATTTGATTGAGAATATGGGCAATATACAGGTTGACATGAGCTCAGTATACTTGCATGACGAGTATTACGAAGAAAAATATTTTAAAAATAAAAATAAAATTATTGAGCTCAAAAATACCTTGGCAAAAAGCAGAGCGCAAGAGGAAAGAACTACCATAGAAAATGAACACTTGCATTGACAAGTTAGAGTACACTTGAAGGAAATATATGTCACCTGAATAGAGATGCACAAGCTCTACGAGCAGCTTGAAGACACAAAAAATTAGCTCGTAGAGAAGGCTGCACAGGCTGCTGGTTTCTCTCTAAAAAGTGTTAAGGAGTCCTATCTTCGCTCTACCCAAAACTGTGAGAATTTGGCCACACAAGTCATTCAGGTGTTGCATTATCTTTGGGTTACTCAAATGCAGATCTAGGCTAGAAAGCAATTGATAGATACTACCAAGGGCATGTTGAAGCCACACATGGAGATGGCCATAAAAATGCAGGCTCTGGCCAATACTAACATACGTATTCACCCTCTAAGCGAATTGGATCATGCTTGGTCCACTTCTAGGGTCATGTTACATAATTATTTTCAAAGGATGGACCTCATAAGCGAAGATCAGATGATTCTCAATACCATCGAGCGAGAACACACCATTTCCATTACTCACTTTAACATTCTTGTCGAGTTGGGATTTTTGGACTTTACATTTGAGTGGGGTGAGCACTTGCCACAAGAACAGTTGGAGGTGATTTGGAGGAAGTTTGTGGAATATACCTATAAAATTGATGCATGGGAGGAGCCCCTAATGGAAGTATAGGTACTACCCTTGATGCAAAAATATACACACTTGGAGCTATCGTTGTATGAGTTAGCTCAACGAGCGAAGCACCTTAGCATGGATGATGTTAAAAATATTCACTTTTTTCATGAGTCTTTAAGTGTTCCCTACCTATTCATGACTCATGCTTGGAAAGAGGTAGTAATAGTATATGAAACAATTTATGAGATCCTAAAAGAGAAGGAGGAAGCAACGACGATAGAGCGCAAAGTGGTGGAGAAGGTAGTAGAAGAGGCAGAGCAAGCAAAAGTTCTCAAAGTGGCGGCTGAAGCTGAAGAAAAAGAGAAAGCTAAAGAGGAAGTACAGTGGAAGGCATCTACAACATAGGCATCAGCCAAGGTGGCTAGTAATAAGACTCTATGATAATATAATGGATAAAGGCTTGGGATCTCTTGCATCCATATGAGCTGGATACCCCGTGAGTCACCAGAAATGTTGGTAGTTTTCCACTTTTCCACATTGGGATTTTTTTTGAAATATTTTTTATTGTAATGTGACAATATTTATCATGAAATATTATTATGAATCTATTTTATATGTTATTTTTTTTTTGCATATGTATTTATTTTAGCATTGAAGTGATGAGAGTCTAAAAGGAAGAAAAATAGATTTAGAACTTCATTTGGGATTCAAAGTTTACCAAATTTAGAAGGTACTGTGAATTGGAGATGCCTTCGGTTTTGTGCACTTTGCAAAAGAAGAAAGGAAATGCGATGGACTGAAAGATTCAAAAGTTCCCAAAATATGGAATGTGAGAATGCATTCATCCCAAATATGACGTAAAAGCTTTGTTCTTCCCTCTTTGGGATGATCGTATTTCTAAAAAAAAGATGCAAAAAGTATGAACGCATCTACCTTTTAAAATAATTTCGGCTATAATGTGCATTCACCCCAAAGATGGGGCAAAAGCTCCATTTTACCCTCCTTGGGATGAACATAATAGGCGATGAAAGGGAGTTGTAGTAAAACAAGACACACAACAAAACGAAATCGTGTTCACCTTGGTCGAGGGGTGAACATCCTGTTCACCCCTCCCATGGGCGAACACACCCCAAAGATAAAATGAAAATGTGTTCGTCCTGGTTAAGGGGTGAACATCCCGTTTGCCTCTCCCTTGGGAGAACATGTTTCCAAAATGAAATCACACGAATGCGCTGAATAACAAGAAATTGGGTGAACTCAATTTTTAAGCAAAAGGGGTAACTGTAGTTGCAAAGATAAATCTGTTCAGTTGTTAAGTTTTTTTCGAAATGAGAAGGGTGGTTTCACCATAGTCCACAAGGAATATAGTCAGTCAAGGATGCATTATTATAGAGTGTCCAAATTTTATAGGTGCCCAGATTAAGTTATGACAAACATTAAATAATAGTGGCAATGAGTAACTCGAATTGTGAATCCAAGTGAATAAGAAAGCCGTATCACAAGCATAGAAGGATTGCCATGATTTCCAAGGTGGGGATGCATTCTCAAGGCGTTGAATGTCTCTTAATTTTTTGTGCATCGACATCCAAAATGTTGATTTCCTGGGAATTTTTTCGTGAAAGATGGATTGCTGTTCCAAAAGGATGGATTTTCAATATTTCCAAGGAAGAATTTCCTCACTCTGGTTACTGATCTATGATCAATTTATCTTCATGTACATTTAATGAAAGAGGCAAAATCCTCTATAAATACTAATCAAATTTCCATTGTAAAGGAGGTTAGACACTTTGCGAGAAAATATCTCAAGTTCTCTGCATCAATAGAAGACACCAGCCTTCTAGATTTGCAAGTGGTCTTGTGTGTAATTTCCTTATGTATTCATGCACTTATATTTTACATTCATGCTCTTTATTTGCTATTAAATTTTAATTCTGCATCTGAATTTAAATATTGCTGATGAGAGAGTGAGTGTTGGAGTGTTGTTTTGAAGGTTATTGTCGCAAGTTTATGAGTAATTTATACTGCTTTTTTTATTACATGTTATTTAATGCTTGGGTGAATTTCCTACTGTTAGTCTGCCCCAAAGCCTACGCTTTCAGCCTATGGCCATATTTCCCATCTCTTTTCACATTTTCTAATTTCTTTCCTACATCTCTAGTCTTCAACCAGTTTAGGATTAGTAAGGAAACCAACCCTTTTTGGAGATTGACACGGAGGACATTCTTTTCCTTTGGTCATTCAATTTTGGTCGTATCTAGGGCGCACAAATGCAGTTTTGTTGATTAGGTAGATATTTGACCAACAGAGCCTATTTCAACCCATTAAGAGACTTGATTAGTCTGCATACCATTCTCTTTTATCTAGGTATGACAAATACCTCTAGCTAAATCATGTATACTTCTTCAAGGAGGTCAATATTGAGAAATGTACTCATGACATCTATTTGATGTAACTTCCTTCCAAATTGAGTTTCCCTTATGGATACCATCTAAATGATCTTGATTTTTTTGTTGGCATAAATGTCTCATTGTGGTCATTTCCTTCATTTTGTGCATAGCTTTTTGTAATATGCCTTGCCTTGTTTTTATTATTACTTCCATTATCTATATATTTGATCTTAAATACCCACTTACAACTAATGGGTTTCTTTCTAGGAAAAATATCAATGAATTATCACATCTTATTCTTCATCAATGTTTGATATTCGACATCCATGGAATTCTTCCATTGTTTTAATATAAGAGCTTATTGAATAGTTAATGGTTCAAAATTTCACACAACTATGCTTAAAAGGATTAGGTTGGCTTCATTTTGAGCTCTATTACAAGTTCTTGACCCTCTACTTGAAAAGCCTAGGACACTAGTTAAATGTACATCATGAATAGTATTGAGATACCACTTGGGCCTACAAATTCTATTCAAAGAATATGGTTTGCATGGTCCTAGTTCATCAACTCTATCAAGGTCATCTCCGTCACCATCACCATCACCATCATCATCATCATCATCATCAAATTTAGCATCATTTTTCTTAAAGAAATTGCCATCATTAGACAATATAACATGTTTTTCACCTCAAAATTATGGCTTGAAAGAAGAGCTACACTCATTCTTATTATCAAACATGATATCACACCTAATATACAACTTCTTGGTGTCAAGACCCATGATCCAATATGTCTTTGACTTATCACTCTATCCAATGAAAATATATTTCTTAGATTTTTATCTAATTTCATCTAATGCAAATAAATGTTATGTATCCAAACCCTCAAATATGTGACAGTGGGCTTAATAATGATCCATGCTTCTTTGGTGTGACACTATTAAATGAAATTGTTAGTGTATGATTTAACAAATAAATTGTTGTATGAAGAATCTTTGTCCAAAATGTTGCCCCTAACTTTATCATCACTTAACATGCTTCGCACCACTCCCAAAAAATATTATTACACCTCTATATAGTATCATTATATCGAGGCATATAGGCAGGTAACAATTATCATTAAATTCCATTATGTTTCAATAAAGAAAAAAACTCATTACTCATGTACTCTCCCTTTGGTCTAATTATTGGACTTGGATACGACAACCAATAAACATTTCTACATGAGCTTTGAAATCTTGGAGAAAGTGAAAGGTTTTATACTTTGTATTCAAATAATATATCCATATTTGTAAGATATGATCAAATAACAAATGACTGAAAATTTCTATAAAGACTAAAACTTGGATCCATATGTTGCACCAATTGGTCTGCACCATATTAGGTGGACCACTCGCTCAATGACTGATTGAGCCAAGCAACTCATATAATTATCATTAGTCTTCATTAGTAAGGGAAGACCTGTCACCATGACACGATTGTAGAGTGCTTTTAGGTAGCCAAAATTACGATGTCCAAATTACCTATGCCAAAGTGTGGCAATATCATCCTCATTTGCTTCCAAATATTAGTTGTATCACAATACAAACATAAGCTAACATATCTTGTCTATGCATATAGCACTAGAGGTAATTGTCAAAACCTTATATTTATCTTGAATGGGACATAGTTTCTAATCATCTATTCTATTAAAATCAATCTTCAAATTATTAACAAGAAGTCGATTCATAGATAGTAAAGTCTTCATAAGGCTAGGCATGTGAAGAATTTTAGTCATCCTATAGGTATATTTACTAAGATGTAAAGAGACATCACCTATACCAGCAACGATGTACATAAAATTGTTATCAAGAATAACTTCTCAATAGTAAAAATAATGGTCAAGGTATGCAAACCATTCCTTTTGGCCTATCATATGTAGGCACCAAATCAACCTATGGAATTGGGTTAGATTTTGTACATTAGTAGTTTGTGCAAAATAGACATAGTCTTCTCCTTCTTTAGAATTGGTATCCTCTCCTATATTATCATGTAGGCATTGAGGTGAATTCTACCTCTATCATTGATGAACCTTTGGTTGGTCTCTTAATTCATTATTTTGGTTCTTACTAGAAGAACCTTGTGGGAAAGTGTTGTACTCACACTCCTTAAGTACATACCCTAGTTGTCTATAAATAAAACATGTTATATTAGAACATGAAAATTTCCCTTGTCCTTATTGCTATTGTTAATTATATATTTTTCCTTTTTGTAATTGTTAGTTCTTGTTAAGGGGATCCAACACCTTTCCTCGACTACATAAAATTCTTGTCTATCTATTGCATGACTAAAGCATGTTCATCTTCAACCTTAGTTTCTCAAATTGCTTCCTCCTATCAAATCAATTTTACAAGAGTCTCCAAACTTAGAATTTTGTTAGTAACATTCAGGATTATCACCTAAATGTTGAATATAGGTGGTAGTAATCACAAAATATTTATAACAAGCACATAATCACATATAGTTTTGTATACCACTTTAAGTGAGGCTCTCAACTCAACAATTCTTTACAGAAATCCCTCTAATTTATCCTTGTTCTCCATATTCAATTGATGTAATTGAATCTAAAGGTGTAGAATTTGATTTCAATTTTTGGATTTAAAGACCATGTCGAGTTCATTTAATACATCTTTCATAGTTATTGCATCATGAATATACAATAAATCTCAATGGATACACCAAACATTATGATTAAATTAACTTTCTACTTTACTTTATCAAACTTTATTTGTTAATTGGTGTGTTGTGTCTTAGTGTGGTACCTAATACCTTGTTCCATAGATCCTAGAACTCGAGATAGATTTTTAAATTTGTTTTCTAGGAAGAATAATTTTCACCTTTCAACAGCTGAGAATCTGACGATAACCTCTTCATGTTATTGAATACTATTTTCTATCTTCACAAAACTAAAAAAATGAATTTGATGGCTTAGGATAATTTTTTTTCCAATGAGTATAAACACTCCTACACTTGTAAAATCATTATATACCTCTAATCGTAAAATAATGAATGTGTCATTGAGAAAAAATGTATGCTTAACAAGTCATTTACAATATGTCCAAATGCTTTGAATTCAAATTATCTTATTTCAATGTGTCAATAAAGATAGATTTTTTGATAGTCTCACAGTGCATGTGGGATAATGCCTCTCAAAATATTGCAATATGGCACTCCACATCCTTGAATTGATTAAATAAAAGAAGACACACTTTATTTAAGGCACTAAGGTGCCTACCCACATTGCATGTGGGACAAAAGAAAATACATTTTCCTCCAAGCAGATTACATTCCCTTTTTAATCAAATGGACAACATGCTCTATATAAAAAATATGACATCACTATATATATATATATATATATAGTTGGTTTTGTTATACAATCAAATAACTTATAGAGTGTGAGAGCCTAAATTGATGAGGACTCTCTGCGAGGCCTTGTCGGATGACGACCGCGTGTGGTTCCAAGCTATCGGGTTTGGTTATGTCATGGATCTACCCACCATTAGAGTAGATCAGGCCTATATCACTGCATTGGACTAGTGCTGGAATGCGTGGACCAACACATTTCACCTTCCTCCTGGTGAGATGACCATCACCCTGGAGGATGTCTACAAGAACTTTAGGATCCCCATCGACAGTGAGGCTGTTGTTTCCTCTGCCTACACGATAAAGGATGCTATTTTTGCTACCATATTTAGTGATTAGAGTGTCGATGCATAGGATGATACAGATCATGGAGGGGTGCACATCGATGAATGGTATCGGGATGATGTCTTCTCTATTCGAGGGACCCTTTTTATGCACCTCATCATCCAAATTGTCCTTCTAGACTCCTCGAGCATGAGGATTCCCTGGAACATGCTAGCCCCTGCTTGGAGGGTGCTTCAGAGCTCGATGGAGGAGCCACTACTATTAGCTTGGGGGAGCACCTTACTATGCTAGCTCTATAGGGAGCTGTACCAGATTACAAAGCGAGCTCATGCTGGGGACACTGAGAATTACATCATCAGGTTTGTAACACTTGGGTTAGAGGCAAATGAGTGGTTGCGACGAGCCTACCAAGATAGATGGCTTATCTGGCATAAGCCAGAGGTCTGAGAGTATCAATTTTTCTCTTGTGTCCTACAATAGTTTGGCATGGTGTAGGACATACCAGATATGCCCCTGAGGTACAGACGCCTAGCTCTAGAGAGGGATCTCCCATTGATAGTTCCTTCACTATTAGGAGATGCACCCGACGACTTCCAAGAGTTGAGGGTTGAGACAACGAGGACCACACCCAAATATGATGGGTGGTGGTCTCTATTTAGATGGTATGGGATAGGGCCTCTAGGCCGAGAGCCAACTGAGATAGAGGCAGAGGTAGATCCTAACAAGCGTAGGGTGTGCCAGTGTACTGAGGGTAGTTGGGGCACAAAGGCCACCACTGAGGACCTACCAGAGATCGACCTTGAGGAGGATGCTCCATAGGAGGGTGAGGTCCCTCTTGACAACATAGAGGGATGACTGTTGGTGTAGGTTGTTGACTTGCAGAGTCAGATTGACCATTTTCACACTCAGTAATGTGAGAGAGATACCACCATCACCACTCTAGAGGTGAAGGTGTGTTGATAAGCAACACACCCCCACTGAAAAATGAGATTCCATCCTTAGAAAATTATGAACTTTCATTTTTGCAGCAGGGACCCTCTTGGTCATTTTCAGGTTTTAAATCCATATTTTGCTTGCCTCCTTTTTAAAGTTGTGCTTTTTCTTGCATTCTAGCTGTGTTATCCAAGAATTCACTTTTTACATGCTAGAATCATTCATGCACAAGAAAATCTTGCACCATTACCGAGAAAAATCCAGAAAACAGTTGCATAAATTCACTGAAAAATCAAACTTTCCATTTTTGGTAGTGTCGCGATATCGCGACACTTCCATTTTCGGAAATGTCGCGATATCGCGACAGGTAAGTCAAAATGCAGCTAAGTGCCAGAAAGGTCGCGATTTCGCGACATGTCGCGAAATCGCGACAGCTTTTGGGAGAGAGAAGCAAGCAGTACGGAGGGCGCGATTTTGCGACATGTCGCGAAATCGCGACATGTCGCATTTTCGCGGCAGGAGAGAGAAAATGGGCTGCAGGATGAAAAATCGGCTAAGTCAGAAACATGTTCCAAAATCGCGGTCAACGCGGTCAACGCATGCAGGTAAGGGAACTGTCGCGATATCGCGACGTGTTCTAAAATCGCGGCTGAAAATCAAGAAGCGTACGGAGGCCAGGAAGGGTCGCGATTTCGCGACATGTCGCGAAATCGCGACATGTCGCGTTTTCGCGGCCGACGAGGGAGGAAGTTGCCGATGCGTCAGCAGGGTCGCGATTTCGCGACATGTCGCGAAATCGCGACATGTCGCAGAATCGCGCAGGAGAGAGAAAGTCATAGTTGACCTGAAAGTGCATTCCGGCGGGAAACAGAAGGCTTCCTGGGGTAGCGACACGTGTCAAAGCGTGAATGGGACAAACAGAAGCCGACATGCAAGCTTATTTTGCGGATTTAATCTGTTTTTAATGTTTTAAGCTTCTGATTTAATTAAAATGCTAATCTAATGCATCTTTTTGTCTTTCATGCAGGATTCCACCTGGCACTTACGGGACAACCGGGAAAGACCATAAAGGCGAAGATAAAGTGCGGATTTAGTCAAGGACCGCCATGCTAGGAGAGAAGTTGCCGGTGAGAGCATTCAACAACAAATTTATTGCAGACTTGATAGCATGAAGACCATTTCAACTTCGGGATGGATTTGCGGAGATCGAATTGATGGAGAAGTGGTGACTCATCCGGCTCACCAGCAGAATTAATGAAAGCATTTATTTGCAAATGCGAATGAATGCAAGTTGCATTTTATTTTATCTTCTCCATTTATGGCAGCTAACTGCACTGATTTGCAGAAGGGTTAAGTTCTATCCGGACTTTGATTTTTAAATGGATTTTTATTGTAAAACCCGGGTCCTAGGGTTTAAGTGCGATAAGATTTAGGGTTTGAGCAAGATATTTTGGAAAAGATCGTGGTCCGTCCCGAGTCTATAAATACAAATTCTAAATGTAATCGCAGGAGGCGGAGACTTAGAAATAAAGGCTTATAAGCAATTTCTTGCAAATTTTGTGAAATCCTTTGTTTCTGGACTTGGAGTTGATGTGCTTTAGCTTTTCTCGTGATAGCATGGCCAGGAGCCTAATCTTTTGCAGAGTGTGATAAGTGTATTTTCTTTTGTTATCCGTTCCATTTAAAGTTTGTTAGATATATGTCGTAGAATCTGCCATTGTCAAGATTAAATATGTCGTTAGGCTTCAGCTTGTTCTATTGTCTCGCTAGGGGAAATTACAGATTTCAGGTGTAAGTTTGTTCTAATTGCTCTGTCTTCATCGTGCGAGCTAGGGTCGCCGGTGAAAGATACCGCTTTAACCACCGCCCCTTGGATTTATAATTTTCTCGCTAGATCCGTTTCACTCGCCTTGTGCTCTTAGTTGAAAGTGATCTTAGACTGACTGGACACTTTCTTCTGGGATTTGTTCTGTTGTGAAGCTGATAGCATAGATAAGATTGATAGTTTAGAGTTTTACAGTTTAAAGTCTGATAAACTTCTCTTTTCTGCCTTACCCTACCCTCTCTTTGCTTTCCGTGAATGATCCATTTTTATTTTCTTTGTTTGCCTTTTATTTAAATTTGCTGACCCATGAGAGCTAGATCAAAGAATTCAAGTCAAATCCGATTGTCAACAACTTTTGCAACTACCGAACAAGTTCAGGAACCCCCCGTAAGGTAACAGAAGCGATCCATATCGAAATCTATTCCGAAGTGGAAAAGAGTGAATTGCCATTCGACCCAACTCGTAACTCGCACCTTGGATAACCAACTAGATCCTAAAGATGAGTGGGATCAGTCCCGTGGGTGTCTTCGGAGCTTTCCTTGCCTTCATCCTTTTTCCCGGGGTGTGCATGAAAGCCGGACCAACACCTAATTGGCGCTAGAAGGAGGGCCAGAACATCTGTTCTTAGTGCACTTGAGTTGAGAAACCGACGTATGTGGAACCCGTAAACCGTATTTTATCCAAAGTCTGTAGGTAATTTTCCCTCCTCCTCACCCAACACCTAATTGGCGCTAGAAGGAGGGCATGAACTCGCTCAAGTGTTGTAAGGGCATAACAAAGAACATTTGAAGGACCCACGATGAACTCCGACGCTTTATAAATTGTCAAGACAGCTTTTAAATTGTCGTAAATTTTCAAATTGTCAATGGCTTTGAAATTGTCGTGCGCTTTTGAAAGTTGTCGACAGCTTTTAAAATTGCCGGAGAAGGCCTTAAGTTCGATGGTTTGTTAAGAACAGCTTCTATCATCACTTGCGCTTATCCAATTACAAATCGTAACATCACTGTCACCAAGTATTAATGGCAAATTGGTTGGGCCCCACCGCTTTGAACATTCCGGGTATAGCCCATGACCTGCCCAGAAGTCCATAAAGGTATCTCCCCAGGTACAAACATGATGGGACAAGAACTGCAGAAGAACATCCGCTAGCTTTTAAAAATGCTTTAAGATTGTTGAATATACAAAGATGAAGATGTTGCCTGCAGATTGTTCCCGTTCACTCTCCAGGAGGGAGCTTATGACTCGGTTTTTAAACCTCACCAAAGAATTCCATTACTAGTTGGGATGATCTAGAGAAAGCTTTTATATCACAGTTCGGTGAAGTGATAGATCCCAGCATTTTATATCAGCAATTTTCCAGAATCAAGAGAGAATCGGGAGAAACTGTTAGGTCTTTCAATATGAGGTTCCAAAGAGCTTACGGTAGAATGATTGGCCATTACATCCCAAATGCAAATCCGGCCTTAGAAATCTACAAGAATGCATTGGATTCGGTGACCTCTATTTTCCTCAAGAGAGACATTAATATCACAACCCGGCAGGGGCTTATAAAGAAGCCTTAATTCTTGAAAGACAACTTAGGGCCTCAAATTCTGAGCAGTCCTTTGATATCCTATGTTACACAAAACATGCCTGTTCCAGACCCCATTCCACATCATGAGTTAGTGCCAACATGTCATGCTCTACCCAAGGAGACTCCGTTAACTGTGACATCCACTCAACATGTGCAAAATACAGAGAAAAGTTCTGACAAATTCAAAGTGCAAGTGCTTGAACTGAACAGTTAGGATCCGGCACCACCCAAATCAAGTTTTTCCTGGTGAGTTAAATTTTCCTAGAGATCAAAGAAATATTGATCTTTCTAGTTCACCCAAAAATAGTACAACCAGGGTTTCAGATTCTGTCACTTTTCCCGAAGAGACAGAAAGTCTTGTACAGACTTCTGTGGATGAAATGCAAGATTTTCAACAGTTCAAAATGGACAGTTATGACTTGAAATGTGAGAGTCCATAACTTAACAATGATCCTTCCTCATCAGAGGATGATGAAAGTGAGATTCAATCTCACTATGCGTAAGTAATCGAGGAGGATAGCATCATTGAGGATATGAGGGAACTTAAAGTCGACATCACCCTCTATGAACCGCCTCGCATTGTTGGACAAAACATTAACTTGATTGAGGCTTACTTTGGACCACCTGTTGAATTTCAAGAAAAGGAGGAAAAGATGGTAAATATGAATGTGGTCAGCCAACTTGGAATTGATGAACTATCTCAACATAAGCCTGCAACTTCTGAACATAATGTCAAAGAGGAGGCTATAAACTGTGTTGATGCAGATATTGGAGTTTATGATTTGGCAACTCGAAAAGGTGAGAACAATTATAGCCCTAATCAATAACAACAATGATGTTTGGACATTGCACATTGATGAGGTTAAGTCTAAGCAAGGCTCGGTGAAAAGGAAAATTGTAAGCATTCTCGCTAGAGGGATAAAAATTGAAGTCCTGGATATTGAAGCAGTGCAACGACCACAAAATGTTCAAGTTGTTAAGAACCAGGGCATACAGATAAAACATGATTTCTTTCAGCTGTCACATCATTTTGAAAATGTGGTGGTCTGGGTCTGTCAAGGTTTTAAAGTATTTGATCCCCGGGGTTTTTTACATTCAAATTCTTTTGAAAGAACTCTGCAAACCCTTTAATTAGAAGCATAAACATGTTATCATATGATTTGTTATTATATGATTTGTTTAATTTGAAGGAGTTGCAGATTTGTTTTTCAAATGGGACAGGAAGACAAGAAACCCAAGTCTTTCCCGGATAGCAAATTTTTGAAGCACATACTGAGTGCATTTCGTCAACAGGACTCGAAAGGTAATTTTTTTTAAATTACTTGCATGGTCAAAATTTTTTAAAGCACCATTTCTCTCGCTTTCCCAACTCGCCGCATTTTTTGAGTATGAAGGGAAGTTGTAACATATGTATGCATTGTAAATAAGCTTTGAAGTTTTTCAGCTTTATTTCTTTGTCGATGCAGCTTTTATTTCAATGTCTCGTGCGCTTTAACTGCTTCTGCTTAATTTTAATGCTCTCAGCTTTTCTTTAGTTGTTTTTCGCTTTAGCTTGTGCGCTTTATTTCTTTTGTCAGTGCTTTTTATTTCCTTTCTTTGTCTTTTTATTTTAGCTTGCTTTTATTTTAGTCTGTACAGTCTTTTCTTTATTGCATTTCTTTTTCTTTGTCTGTCTGTACAGTTGCAGTTTAATTTATTTCAGTTGCAGTTTTTATTTTTTATTTTTGCTTCGCTTCTTTTAGTTTATTTCTTTTATTGCCCGTACAGTTTTTATTTTCTTCCCCCGCTTTTCCTTTTCTTTGCTGTCTGTTCAGTTTATTTGTTTTTCCCTTGCCTGTACAGTTCTGTGCTTTAGTCTGTACAATTTTATTTTGTTTTTGCTTTAAGCCTGTGCCTGTCCTTGGAAGCCTGTATAAAGTCCTTTGGCTTCTAAAATTTTCTCGTCCTTTGCCTCTCGCTCGAGCAATCAATGAAAAGTCACCCGCTGAAAATTGTTTTATTCCTAGTCGATAAATCCTCAATCCAAGGGCTCTCCCCATTCTCGCTCATTATTCTAATTGAGATAGTCTCGCTTGCACTAAACTCGTGGAACTATTTTGTTATCCAGGATGAAGGTAGAGAGATGATTGGATCTTGTGTCTTACTTGCCACGCTTGTTTTAATGATAGAAAAACTGTTATGTCGTTTAGTTGGAGGAACTCCTGGGAATCCAAGAAAAGTCGGTTATAAGAGGGGACTATGGTTCATGCAATTATTTGGGTGTCACCGGAGGCTATCAATGCCTAGACCGAAATAGCTCCGGATTGATCAAATATTAAAAGAAAATTGTAATTTCTCTAAGGTCTTCCAGATAGTGATATATTTCAAAAAGAAGAGAGATAAAAAAAAGAGAGATAAGAAAAAAAAAGAAAAAAGGAAAAAAAAAAGAGTTATATGATCAAAAGAGGCAGCCAATATTAGATTCTGCCCTACAGTTGTAAATTGGGTCGTGTAAATCTAAAGGGTAACTCTGTCTAGGTCAGAAAAGCTAAACTAGTAAACAGAGCTCTACTCGGTTTCCCTTTTACAATCTAGAAAAGTTGATTAATCCAAGTTTATCATTCAATTCAGTCATCCTTGAAGAAAGTTCTATACCCTTTGTAATTGCACATCGTAAATCTTCCTTGAAGTAATCCAACCTAGTATGTCCTTGGGAAATTTTAACAACTTGGCAGCTAGCAGTCAATTTATTGTGAAGAATGCCTCGTGGCAAGGCATGATGCATGGTCTTTTTGTTTTGAAACCATAGTCTTGGGTTCTAAAATAGTGCTACTATTTTACCCGCAGATATCGCCATTTGTTGATAAGCAACACACCCCCACTGAAAAATGAGATTCCATCCTTAGAAAATTATGAACTTCCATTTTTGCAGCAGGGACCCTCTTGGTCATTTTCAGCTTTAAATCCATATTTTGCTTGCCTCCTTTTTAAAGTTGTGCTTTTTCTTGCATTCTAGCTGTGTTATCCAAGAATTCACTTTTTACATGCTAGAATCATTCATGCACAAGAAAATCTTGCACCATTACCGAGAAAAATCCATAAAACAGTTGCATAATTCACCGAAAAATCAAACTTTCCATTTTTGGTAGTGTCGCGATATCGCGACACTTCCATTTTTCGAAATGTCGCGATATCGCGACGTGTAAGTCAAAATGCGGCTAAGTGCGTAAAGGTCGCGATTTCGCGACATGTCGCGAAATCGCGACAGTTTTTGGGAGAGAGAAGCAAGCCGTACGGAGGGCGCGATTTTGCGACATGTCGCGAAATCGCGACATGTCGCATTTTCGCGGCAGGAGAGAGAAAATGGGCCGCAGGATGAAAAATCGGTTAAGTCCGAAACATGTTCCAAAATCGCGGTCAACGCGGTCAACGCATGCAGGTAGGGGAACTGTCGCGATATCGCGACGTGTTCTAAAATCGCGGCTGAAAATCAAGAAGCGTACGGAGGCCAGGAAGGGTCGCGATTTCGCGACATGTCGCGAAATCGCGACATGTCGCGTTTTCGCGTCGACGAGGGAGGAAGTTGCCGATGCGTCGCGTGGTCGCGATTTCGCGACATGTCGCGAAATCGCGACATGTCGTAGAATCGCGCAGGAGAGAGAAAGTCATAGTTGACCCGAAAGTGCATTCCGGCGGGAAACAGAAGGCATCCCGGGGTAGCGACACGTGTCAAAGCGTGAATGGGACAAACAGAAGCCGACATGCAAGCTTATTTTGCGGATTTAATCTGATTTTAATGTTTTAAGCTTCTGATTTAATTAAAATGCTAATCTAATGCATCTTTTTGTCTTTCATGCAGGATTCCACCTGGCACTTACGGACAACCGGGAAAGACCATAAAGGCGAAGATAAAGTGCGGATTTAGTCAAGGACCGCCATGCTAGGAGAGAAGCTGCCAGTGAGAGCATTCAACAACAAATTTATTGCAGACTTGATAGCATGAAGACCATTTCAACTTCGGGATGGATTTGCGGAGATCGAATTGATGGAGAAGTGGTGACTCATCCGGCTCACCAACAGAATTAATGAAAGCATTTATTTGCAAATGCGAATGAATGCAAGTTGCATTTTATTTTATCTTCTCCATTTATGGCAAACTGATCGCACGTATTTGCCGAAGGGTTAAGTTCTATCCGGACTTTGATTTTTAAATGGATTTTTATTGTAAATCCCCGGTCCTAGGGTTTAAGTGCGATAAGATTTAGGGTTTGAGCAAGATATTTTGGAAAAGATCAGTGGTCCGTCCCGAGTCTATAAATACAAATTCTAAATGTAATCGCAGGAGGCTGAGACTTAGAAATAAAGGCTTATAAGCAATTTCTTGCAAATTTTGTGAAATCCTTTGTTTCCGGACTTGGAGTTGATGTGCTTTAGCTTTTCTGTGATAGCATGGCCAGGAGCCTAATCTTTTGCAGAGTGTGATAAGTGTATTTTCTTTTGTTATCCGTTCCATTTAAAGTTTGTTAGATATATGTCAGTAAATCGCCATTGTCAAGATTAAATATGTCGTTAGGCTTCAGTTGTTCTATTGTCTGCTAGGGGAAATTACAGATTTCAGGTGTAAGTTTGTTCTAATTGCTCTGTCTTCACTGTGCGAGCTAGGTCGCCGGTGAAAGATACCAGTTTTAACCACCTGCCCCTTGGATTTATAATTTTCTCGCTAGATCCGTTTCACTCGCCTTGTGCTCTTAGTTGAAAGTGATCTTAGACCGACCGGACACTTTCTTCTGGGATTTGTTCTGTTGTGAAGCCGATAGCATAGATAAGATTGATAGTTTAGAGTTTTACAGTTTAAAGTCCGATAAACTTCTCTTTCTCGCCTTACCCTACCCTCTCTTTGCTTTCCGTGAATGATCCATTTTTATTTTCTTTGTTTGCCTTTTATTTAAATCTGCCGACCCATGAGAGCTAGATCAAAGAATTCAAGTCAAATCTGATTGTCAACAACTTTTGCAACTACCGAACAAGTTCAGAACCCCCTGTAAGGTAACAGAGCAGTCCATATCGAAATCTATTCCAAAAGTGGAAAAGAGTGAATTGCCATTCGACCCAACTCTGTAACTCGCACCTTGGATAACCAGCTAGATCCTAAAGATGAGTGGGATCAGTCCCGTGGGTGTCTCCGGAGCTTTCCTTGCCTTCATCCTTTTTCCTGGGGTGTGCATGAAAGCCGGACCAACACCTAATTAAATGGAAATGTCGCGATATCGCGACACTACCAAAAATGGAAAGTTTGATTTTTCAGTGAATTTATGCAACTGTTTTCTGGATTTTCTCGGTAATGGTGCAAGATTTTCTTGTGCATGAATGATTCTAGCATGTAAAAAGTGAATTCTTGGATAACACAGCTAGAATGCAAGAAAAAGCACAACTTTAAAAAGGAGGCAAGCAAAATATGGATTTAAAACTGAAAATGACCAAGAGGGTCCCTCTTCGCAAAAATGGAAGTTCATAATTTTCTAAGGATGGAATCTCATTTTTCAGTGGGGGTGTGTTGCTTATCAACAAGGTGGTTGACAGGGAGCAGTGCCTAACTGAGGTGTAGGCCCAGGTACAAGAGCTCATGACTCAAGCTATTGATGTAGAGGCCCAGGTGTAGAGACTGTAAACTGCTCTGGAGTTAGCACAGGCATAACAGACTATAGTAGAGGCATAGCAAGATCTTGCATGAGCAGTGAGGGGACCTATTATGGGGCCTCCTGCGATACCAACAATAGGTACAGAATCTACATAGGATCTAACTGCTAAGGTGACATGACTACGTGGTATGGTCATTAGGACCAATGAGATGCATGCAGCCTAGCTTTCTTGTGTTGATCAGCTAGTCGATTATATAGAGATGCATGAGCTACAGGTTCCTGAGGATCCTTTTGCATCAAAGTATTAGCATACCAAGTCTAGGACCTCAGGGTAGTTGATTGCGAGCTCGAGCCACAAGACTCATAGGAATGAGAGGACTCATAGGTCCTCTAGCACACACACAATGAGGTCGTAGGCTAGGGGTAGATATCCAGGGCAGACATCAGGGACCTCCAACCAAAGGACTAGCCTACTACAGTTACTAGTTTCCTATGTGCTAGGTGCGTTAGGCTATAGAGGCAGGTAGGATCCATAATAGGATCCACCATAGGTGCCAGGTCAGCCAGGAGAGCAGGCTCTAGAGCATAGTGTGGAGGGAGGTGATGAGAGCTCCAGTATGGGGGGAGTAGCCTAGATCTGAGCTATAGCCACTATCGACTATTTTTTGATATACTTGTTTTATGTGTAAGGTTGAGGACCTACACAGTTGTAGCCTATGGGTATTTTGTACTCCCTATGTACTCTTTTGGACACACATATATATATGATATGATTATTTCATGGCTCATTATGTGTACATGTTTATTTATTTATTTTATATTTTATATTTATTTGATGCACATGGATGCAATGCTTATGTAAATTCTATGTTTATATGATGCAATGTATGGATGTCATGCACTAGATAGCTATTCTACTTTATGATGATGATATGCAGTGATCTAGATGATTATATGTGCGACATATGATGTATGTAAATGGATGCGATGTTTATTTTTGATGCATATTTATTTTTGGCTTGTGGGCATGCGTATGTTTTATGTAGTTTATGATATGCTATGCAATGTATGGTAATGCATTATGTACAGAATCATAATCTAATGGAAATGAACCTGTATTATTTAATCACTTAAAACATAAGGAATGAATGTAAACTGTGTATATCAATTTTTAACATATGACACCACAAAATGTATAATAATCATGCATAATTGATAATTCTCATTACAAGAATTTAATCAATTAATCACCCATATATGAAATGCAGTGAAATAGATTGGTATAATACTAATAAATGATTGTCATTTTGTATATTTCTTCGTTGTTGCACTATATAGTCAGTGGCCGTCTAAACATCATTTTTGATATTCATGCGGTATCTATCCTATATATTTGATTGTACTTTGTAAAATGCATTCTGATCAATGAATGACTCATATTTCTAAAGTCTAAAGATATGTGGTATCTTGTTGCTATTGGAGCACTTTTTGGGGTTTTCCTTGAGACTCAAACACCCTAGTAGACCTCTCCAAAAATCACATACTAACTGTACAAGGCTTATATTGGACAAGGTTTTTGTCATGACAGACTCAACTATTCATTATCCCTGTGTGTGCATGTGAGTATTTTTAGATAGATCGTAAGCATACCCCGTATGTCAGTCGAGACTCTTTCAATCCATATGTGAGATAAGGTTCCTCATACGATCGTACCATCCTTATTTTAGCTTTGATTAGACTTATACAACTAGACAATCCTAAGTACCTAGAGCTAGCTCATCTTGCAAATTGATCAGGGCTACCCCTCCAAATGCAAGCGGGACTCTTTCAACCCATTGCTATGTTTGGGGATCACCCAATAGAACTACCACTTCGATTGCATGCGGGACTCTTCCAACCCATTGCTGCGATAGGGGATCACTCTATGGCTTTTAAAAGTTGGACAATCCAGGGATTCAAGTTCTCACCCTTCTTACTTGCTCAGATGTAGTGATAAAAATCACTGTTAGTCCACCTGTTACCATTTTCTATGAGCAAGGGATTTTTACAGTGCTTTTGATTCACTATGTCACTTTACATTTTGAACTTGAAATTTGTACTTTTGCACTTTGTAACTTGGGATTTAAATTTTGTGACTTTGGGATTTATAGGGGAAATTCTTGTCCTTTTACCAAAGTACACCTTTATAAACCGACTATTTACAAGATAAGCAGGTCATGAAACCCATATCTCTAGATACCTAAGACTACTTTCACAGCTTTCATCCTCTCTCGTCTTAGCAGGATTTTATATTGTTTTGCTTAGTGACGGGATTCTGATATGTTGAAGCACTATCCCAACTAATGACCTTGTCTATAACAACAAAGCAAGCTTTCTATAATATCTGAAGAACCCACTAGGTATGGCTGAGTGACAGGAAAACTTAATATACATACATATTTCTCCACAACAGGTATCGTGTATGAATGCAATGAATTATGATAAATGCAAGGGTGCATGATTGTCATACAAATGTGTGATTGTTTGTAAAATTTTGATAAACACATTACACTCTACTATGGAATGCAATGGATGAAAAATGCCTAAATGCAATATGATGATGTGAATGCATGTGTGAATGCAGATGAAAATGCAAAATGCAAAATGCAAATGCAAATGTTTTTGTATTTTAAGCTTTATCAATTTTTTTTGGACTTTTATATATTTTTCTTGATTTTTATAGATTTTTGAGCGTTCATATTTTACTAAACGACGAGTACATGTCCTTGGAGATTTTTAGGGTTGACAAAGTGATTTTTAGAAATCCTTGGAGCCTTTTGAATTGACCAAAGGTTTTATAGCCACCTTTGGAACCTTTTAGTTGACCAAACTCTTAGCAAGAGGGCATGGACCCTTTTGGGATGATCAAGAATCTATAAGAATTCTCGGAGCCTTTGGGTTGACCAAGCAATTTTTCAAAATCCTTGGTGCATTTTATTGACCAAGCTTCTTAATCAAATAGATTGGGGCCTTTTGGGATGACCGAGTGGTTTAGATGAAACCCTCAGGGATTTTGGGTTGACCAAAGGGCTTACAGATGCCTTTGGTGCCTTTAATACACTCTCAAGCATAGAACACATTAAGATGGATGATATTGAGAGGCTCAAGCTCTTCCACACCCTATAGAGATGTTAGGTGATAGGTTCCTAGACCAATATTTTTAGATATGATGTAAGGCCCTAGCCAGTTAGCCGAGAATTTGTCTCGCATGTCAGGCGACAAATTTGAGTTTTGTTGGTTCTCTTTCAGCATAAGATCTCCAACTTCAAATTATCTCTGGTGGAATTTGATATTGTAAGCTCATTTTAATCACTCCTAATAATCATGGAGATGATTGAGGGCATTCATGCAACGTTCATCAAGCAATGTCAATTGATCGAGGTGAGATTGCCGTGCGGTGTCGTCATCGATGAACCCTTTCAATGCGATGCACAACGTTGGAATTTCTAACTCTAAGGATATAATGGCCTCAACATCATATACTAGTGAAAATGGTGTTTCCCAAATGCGCATCCGAATGCTAGTCCTGTAAGCCCATAATGCAAGGGGCAGCTGTATATACCAATCCTTGTGGTGTTCTTGCACTGTCCTTTTCAAGATGGCTACCACAATCTTTTTTGAGGCCTCAGCTTGCCCATTTGCTTGCGGATAATATGGAGTTGCAAAACTGTGTTTAATGTGGTATTTAGATGTTAAAGCCCACACAATTTTGTTCTTAAAAGAAGTTCCATTATCTAAAATTATTTTGGATGGTATCCCAAAATGACATATGATATGCTCGAGAATAAATTCTGCGATGCGAGCTCCAGTGGTCATTGTAAGGGGAATGGCTTTCACCCACTTTGTAAAATACTCAGTAGCCATGATAATGAATATATGTCAGCCTAACGATGGAGGGGAAATCTTGCCAATAAGATCTAGTCCCCACTGAGAAAATGGCCAAGCCGTCTGAATGGGCTGTAAGGCCTGTGATGGCAAGTGCGTAAGATTAGCATGATGCTAAAATTTAACACATTTCTTGACATACACATTGCAATCCTTCTACATAGTGGGCCAATAATAATCCATTCAAAAGATGCATTTGATGATAGCCATGCCACTAAAATGGCCATCGCAAGTACCATCGTGAGCTTCTAAAATTGCCCAAGATGACTCTTGGAGCTCAAGACATTGAAGGAGAACTCCTTCATAGATGCGTCAGTACAAAATATCTCCTATCAATATATACTTAGTATCTTTCTATTTAAATGTGCATCTTGTAGCACGTGAAAATCCCTCTGGGATCATACCAAGTTTTAGGAAGTCTTGGATTTGCAACATCTAGCTTTGAAAAGCCTCAGCTTCGACTGCTAAGATGACCTGATACCCCTACATATTTAGCTTTACAAATGCAGACTGGGAAACAACCTTGTGGTGAATGGTAGTACCACTCCCTATAGGACCCTAAGAAGTCAATGAATCCCAGAGTGCCTACTTAAGAAAGTCCTTCACTCTACGGAACCAATCAGCTATTGGTTCCACGATAATCATGTTGACTGACTCTTTGTTATCAAAGGCTGCACGTTTCGTTACTGGGTGTGAGAGCATTCTAACATGGATGGTAGTAAAATCGATAGACAAATTCTAAGGGATCAAGAACCCCAAAGATTCCATGGTGTATGTGAACCTATTTAACGAATGAGGGATTGCCTCAATGTCATACCATTCAAGTTTAGCCATATAAGTGGCAACAAGATATTTGTAGGCTTTTAGTATGGGACATCGACACTGAAAGAGCCCTTAACCTAGTTAACTATGAGCAGAGAATCACCAAAAATATTCAATCTTTTAATACCCATGGCGATGGCTGTGTGGAGGCCCAAAAGTAGGGCTTCATACTCAGCATTCTTGTTGGTGCATGAAAAGTCTAACTTGAACGACAAGGGAATTGGAGCTCCTTATGGCATGAAAAACACTATTATTGCACCACCCCCTTGCTCACACTTCGAACCGTCAAAGAAAAATTTCATATCAAAATTATTCTCTGGTTCCTCGGGTTCGAGAGCTTCAGATATTATAAAGACTGCATCATCTGGAAGCTCAATGGTTAGATGCCTACTGTTGGACAGTGGTGCCTCAGCTAGTTGATAAGCTATGACTTGTCCCTTGATGGAATTTTGGCCGATGAATTGCAAATTGAATTCTATCAATAGCATGATCCACTTTGCAGCATGTGTGTTATGATATGTATTGCTAATCATGTACTACAAAGGATTATATTTCGATATAACATATGTTGTATGACTTAGCATGTAATTCCACAATTTCTTGGTAGCAAACACTATTGCTAAACAAAGTTTTTCAACATATGCATATCCTGACTCATAACTCACCAAGGTGCGACTAATGTAATATACGGCTTGCTCTTTGCCTTGCATGTTCTTTTGGGCTAACATGGTCCCTAATGCAAAGTCGGTTGTTGATATATATAGCAAAAAAGGCTCATCTGGCCTTGGTGGAGCTAGTACTGGTGGCGTTGCTAGGTATTGCTTAATATCAGCAAAGGCTGCTTGGAAGTCCTTGTCCCAATAAAATGGGACCCCCTTGTGTAGCAATCCATTCATGGGTCGACACTTATTTGATAATTGAGCGATGAATCACTTTATGGACACTACTTTGCCATGAAGGCTTCTTAGTTCTTTGATATTAGTGTGATGACGCATATCTAGAATAGCCGTGACCTTTACTGGGTCTACTTCGATGCCTCATTTAGAAATGATGAATCCCAAGAGTTTACATAAAGTTACGCCAAATACACACTTATTAGGATTCAACCTGACATTATGCTCTATCAGGCAATCGAAGACCTTCCTTAAAACTTTTGCATGCTCTGCTCGTAGCAACGGCTTAGGTAATAAGTCATCGATATAATCTTCTAAGATTTTATGCACGTAGTCATGAAAGATATATGTCATAGCCCGCTGATATGTGGCACTAGAATTTTTAAGACCGAATGGCATAACTTTGTAGCAAAATCTCCCTCGTGGCATTATGAACACAGTTTTATGCTGATATTCAAGTTTAATCCGAATCTGGTTGTATCCAAAAAAACCATCCATAAGGGAGAGCATTTTGTGATCTATAGTAGCGTCTACCAGAGCATCGATATTTGGCAATGGAAATGAATCTTTGGGTGTTTCCTTATTGAGATCTCTAAAATCCATACAAATACAGACCCTTCCATCTGGCTTTCCTACGGGCACCATATTGGACACCCATTTTGGATAGTCAATGGAGATGACGAACTCTATGTCCAACAACTTTTGCAACTCATATTTTACCATTAAGGCTACTATTGGATGCATATTTCTGAGTTTTTGCTTGACTGGCTTCTTCGACAGATCTAGTGAAAGGTTATGAGTAACCAATTTTGGATCTAGACCCGACATGTCTTTGTAAGTCCAAGCAAAGAGATTAGGTCTCTCTTTCAATAGAGGGATGATGCTATCATGCTCATTCGGAGTGAGACTCTCTCCAAATCTAACCTTCTTTGGATTGGTGGGATCTTTACTAACATCCACATCGAAGGTTTTCTCTACTGACATATTTGATCCCTCCTCAAGCTGGTGAGGCATAGGAATTAGATGGATGTCCCCGGTTCACATGTTCCTCGTATGAAGAACTCTCAGCATGAAAAATATCATGAGCATAGCTTGGCATAAAATGAAATGGTTACAACATTTCTTCATTAGGGAAGAAATATTCAAGTTGGACCGATGAGTCAACGCGATCCCAATAGATAGCATCCATGTTCAGATGTAGCGGTTTGGACGGATCTGCTGGATTACAAAGTGGAGTGGTAAAATCAATGGAGACCATATTTATGGAATGGAATTGATCTTTGAAACCACACGGATGAAACTCTATCTTTGAAGCATAGCTTCTATACCCAAGATTTGGCTTGGATGGTATGGGCACAAACAGATCCTCTCTATGGCATGTCTATATAAATGGATCCTCCTGGTGCATTGGATGCAAAATGGGATCTCTCAGCTCAAGGAGCTCCGCATACGTAGATGGATCGGGAAAGAGTTCCTGATACCTCTCTTCAAGCTCTCTTCTTTCCCTCAAGCTACGATGGAGATTAATATCCCAATGCAAACCTGCAACTATAATAGGTGGGGGACCTCTAGGTGGAGGCTTGTTACGTAAGTGGTGAGGTTCCAAATAGGCCATCTCTATCGAGTCCTCATCATCACTGTACAAATACAATTTGCCACTTCCACCCTCTTCTAAGGAGCGATTTGGCATATGTGGTCCCATGTATCTGATTCTACGATCGCTATCATCACTATCCGGATAAATCTGATAGAACTGTTGGTCATCAAATCTGCCTAGGAAAGGATTTTGGGTGAGTGTATGCGCCCTAGACCTGGACCAACATTGAAAGGCCGAAGGGAAGAGATGCCCCTCGTGCCAATCTCCGGAGAAAGGCCGGCTCCTATGCTAAACTACTTGGGTGTTTGAAGATAAGGGTGCAGGAAAGAGATAAAAGGAGTGAGGGTTAGAGAAATTGGTGATTTAAGGTGGGAGAGAACAGGAAGCACGATCACTAACTGACAACTTGAATGGAAGCAAAGAACACCAAGAATAAATGAAAGAAACACAATATCAACCTTCCTATGTATCCTCCAGGCGAGTTTCAGAGTGCAGTCCCCGATCGCACATCGGACGCAGGGTTCAGCTTTCTCGATGTACAAAAGAAGAAAGACAAAAGAATCAAGCACAACAGGCAGCATAAAAGAGAGCTAATAAGACGTTTTTCCACTCCTATGTATCCTTCAGAACGAGTTTTAGGGTACAATCCCCGATCACACATCGAACGCAGGGTTCAGCATCTCGGTATACAAACGAAGAAAGACAAAAGAATCAAGCATAAAAGGCAGCATAAAAGAGAAGAATTGAGCCCAAAGCTCTTTAGTATTAATCGCAGGACATCAAGTTACAACAGCTTTCTTAGCAGATAGTTCCCCCCCTTTTCTATTACAATGCCTGGGTTTTTATAGAGGACCCGGGCCTCTGAGTCATAATTACATAGCAATGAGAAGTACGCCCTCGAGCCTTGAGAATTTGGCTCCTCGAGGCTCTCGTGATCGAGCTCTCAAATCTATTACCAAAACTGGCAACCGTGACCGGGTCAACCATGGAAAGGTGCATTGATGAGCCGTCTGGACGTCCTTGGTCTCTGGGTGCGGTGCTCGAGTGGCCGCCATGCTCGTCGGGCTCTCCATCATGGCTTGATACTTCATTTTTGATTGCCAAAAATGAGCAACGAGCTTATCGAGCATGAAAAATTGCATTTATGAGGCACTTGATCACCTCGAGAAAATACTCGACTTGGAACGCATGCCCGTGAAGCGCTTCGCTAAGTTTTCATTCACAACTTCGCTTCGCAATGGTTCTGGGCCGAAGCAAAAACTCCTCTTTGGTTTGTACTTCACAAAATTGAGCTTCGCAAAACTGCTTCGGGGGTGGGGAGTGCCGAAGCATATTTACTTCGCAAAATGGGCCTCTTTGTCCTTGCCACTTCGTTGACAAAATTGCTTCGTCGATGCCTTGGAGAAATACTTCGCTGCGATCCTCTTTCAAAACTGTGGTTCGGGAAGATTTCGGCCGAAGCAATTGTCTTCAAAAGATGTTGCATTCTTTGTTACTTTGGGTAGAAGTACTTCGCACAAAATTAGCCGAAGCAAATGCTTCGCAATGACTTTTGGCGAAGTAAAAATGATTCGTTGATGGAGGGGCCCGAAGTGAGTGCTTCGAAAACTTTTTGGTGAAGTACTTTCAATGCTCTTTCGAGTCTCGCTTCGCTAGTTTTCTGGCCGAAGTGACTGATGGAAATACTTCGGATGCGAAGTAGTTTTCTTGCCTTCTCCTTTGTATTTTACTTCGGCAACGCCGCTTCAGAAATCTTGCCGAAGTATTTGTTGGAAATGCTTCGGGCCCAAGTAGTTTTCTTGTGTTTGCTAACTCGGACCATCTGGACTTTCCTTCTTCGGTGAATTTGTTCTTTTGGATGTTGCTTCGCTCAACTTTCGCTCGAAGTAAATACTTGAAGCGCTTCGGGCCCGAAGTTCCTTTTATCGCTACCCTTGTATTTTACTTCGGTGATACTACTTCGCAAGAAACTCTACCTGAAGCAGTGTTGAAAATGCTTCGGGTGTGAAGCTCTTTTCTTTTGAATGCCGCTTTGCTCAACTTTCGCCAGTAGTGTGGAAATGCTTCGGGGCGAAGTAGTTTCATTCTCTTTTCTTTGTATTTTACTTTGGTGAAACTACTTCGCAAAACTTTTACCCGAAGTAGTGTTGGAAATGCTTCGGGTGCGAAGCTCTTTTCATTTTCCTTCGATGAAGCTCTTTTCTCTAGCTTGTTCGACAGCGAAGTTCTTTCTTTTCTACTTTATATACAAAGGGGTGGCATTGGAAGCCAAAATTGCTGCAACTTTTCAAAATAAAAAACAACAAAGAAAAACTTTACAAAATACTGTACAAAATTTGACCCTTTTTTACCCCTTAAGAAATGTGACAAAATTGTCAACATTCTTGGCGGCTCGCGGGGCAACGAGCTCGTCTCGGTGGGAGAACCCTTTAATTTTGATCCATTGGGCCAAAGTCTTTTCCCGATCCTTCTCCTCCTTCTTCCTCTGGGAGCGCTTCCGTAGCTGGTTCTTGTTCTCCTTCTTCTTCTGCTTCTTCTTCCTCCTCTGCTCCTTCGTCTGCTGGCGTGGCCTCCTGCTGTGGTGATGGGACAAGACGGTCATGGATTCTCTTCATGGTTCGGTGAACGTGAGCCTAGACCCCTTTCTGAAATGGTTCTTGGTCTTCGAGTGCCTTGACTAGAACATGGAACCGATCAATCTGCCCTATGTCGGCGTGTTTGATTCTTGCACCTAGGTCATTCAGACAAGCCATGATTTTGCAGTGTCTCAGGATGAAGTCGGTGACTTGTCCCTCTGTGACTGGCTCTTCCCACTCATCAATTTTAGAGACGTCACTTTCAAAATGGAGCCACGCCGGCTTAAGTTCTTCTCGGGTGAGAAGGTTCCCATCATCGTCTGTGAAACTCGGGAAACCCAAAGAAGAAAGGTCTTCGAAGTAACTCATTGATGTGCGTTGCTCCTGCTCAAATATATCTAGGAGGTCCTTCGCCTTTTGCACTTTCTTCACCTTGGAGAAGAAAGCACGAACAGTGGCTTGGGCAGTAGACCAATCCCTAGCCGTTCGACTCATAGCAATGACCTGCAGGTCTTGATATCTAATACTTTGGACCTCAAAGGCAAGCTTGAGTCACCTCTTGATTTTTTGGATCACCTCATCTACTATTGGTCCCTTCTTAGCAATGGCATGCTGAGCTTCGGTGACATAAATTAAAATCGATAGGGCACTGGAGGCCCGAGATCTGAAACCTTTGAGCAGGTGAGAGCGGATCTCCTTGATTCTACCTTTGTCGAACAGCTCCAGGTTTGCTTTTTTGAACAATTGTTGCTGGGCCTGCAAGATCTTGTTCTCGAGCTCTTTGGCTTTTAGCTCATTTTTGGCCTATTTTTGTGCTTGTTGCTCGGTCGAAGTCTGCAATTGTAGAATTTGTTGTTTGAGGGCATGTGTTTCTTTTTTCAACAACTTGCACTATTTCTGCGAATCCTCCAGCTCGGAGCGGATCCTAGCCAGCTCTTCTTCCAACTTGATGTTGGCATTTTCTACTTCAAACCTACGCTGATTGGCAATATTTGCATGTGCTCAAAAAGTTTCAACCCTGACATGCATGGATGCGGATTCGTCATCTATATTTAAATGCTCCAGGTCCTTGGTCTTCTCCTGGTAGTCGTAGTCAGCTGGAGTCATTTCATCCAGAGGCTTCTGGACCTTAGGGACCTTCCTAACCTTATGTAACTTTCCGCCCTTCAAGTCGAAAACCGCACATTTTTCAACTTGGGCCAGAGATCGCCCTCTTTTCTTTCTTGCCTCCTTCAACATTTTCTCTGTATTTTGTCGAGCTAGGAGTAGCTTCTCGGCCAGGGGGTGCTCCTTTATTAAAGATAAATCTATTTCAGAAAAGGCTGAATCTCCAGCCAAAGGTGTGAACAAATATAAAGAACTAACGGGGAAAGATTCCCCTGACGGCTCGAAGACGGGTGTAGCAGGGGCTTTGGCAAGCGGGACTATGCTTTGAGCTATGGGAGAGTGGGTTACGGGGCTTGGTGTTGGGACACTACCTTCGCCTTGACTTAGGATTGAAGGAACGGTGGCATGGGTAGGCGAAGTGGTTTCAACGGGCTTATCCTGGTCAGACGACTCGGGAGGAATGGAGCTATGCAGGATTGGACTGGCAATGGGCAGTATCTGAGTGGGGGATTGACCTTGTAGGGGATGGAGAGATTGATGAGGACTTTCAATCAGGACTATCGTGGATGCGTCGAAGACCAAGGCGAAGGGAAGAGAGTGCGTACCTGCGTGCCCTCCTGGCAAAGCGGTCGTGGTGACATCTTGGGTGGTTGGCTCTTGTTCCTTTCGGGCTTCAACACTCCCGACCTCCACAACTTCTACTTCGGGGTCTTTCTCTTGTTGGAGGAGTTCCTCCACATCAATGATATCTATTTTAGGGACCGTCTCAGCACTTGGTGGCCCTGCATCCTCAATATTTGCTTCAACCAGGCCTGATGCAGGTGATTCAATAGGAGTACTTGTAGGCTTTGTGCGAGGGCACTTTGGGTGGCTCGGAGGCACTTGAATTTGCTCCTACCTCTTTCTTTTCTTTCTCTCCAATGGTTGCTCTGCCTCTTCGGCACTTGTGTCATGGATTTTCGATGGCTTCTGTGGTAGTGCTGCAGGCGTAGCTTCGGCCCCTACTTCCTTTTCTTCCTCCGAGGCATCCTTAGCGCCTCTTGGGCTTTCACCTGACCCTGGGGTAGCTGGGGGAACAAAATCCGCAAAGGATATAGACTTCCAGGTTTCGACATTGGTGTCATAAAGAATTGCGAAGTCTTTATCCGATGCTAAGAGTCCATAGGAGTTCACTTTTTGATGATGGACTCTCATTATCCACCATTCTCGAAGCTTTTCCTCGCTCCAGTATTTTACCTCCTCCTTCAAATCGTCCCTTGCCTTCTTCCAAAATGTGGAGCTTGGAGTCGGGAGGGGGTACTGATCAGGGTCGAACTCGACCTCCATAGGATAGAACTCATGCCATGGAGGCAATGTCCTCATTCTTTCCAAATGCCACTCCAGATCTTTTCCATTGGGGTTATTCCTTTGTTCCACAACTTCGGGGTGAGGGCAGATGTGGAAGTTCTTGAATTTTAAATGATCCCTCATCACGCCCAAAGGATCATAGAGCCACTGCTGAGGAATCTGGAGTAGGCCAAAATCGGCAAGCTTTTCCTCCAGGAAAATGCTCTATTTTAGGGCAAAGACTTCGATTACGCCCATCCTGAAGGGGAAGTCACAGGTATGTGCCCACTTTCGGCCGTGACCGTATATTGCATTTGTAGAGTCGCTCTACCGAGCGACTTCCAATGCGAACTGATATTTAGAGGGGTAGACTGGTAACAGGAAGGGCTTCCCTATGAAGCCGAACAGGCGAATCACCAGTCCCTGTGTCAATTGGAAAACGTCCCCCCTTTTTCCCTGCACCACTCTATCTCTCAAACTGAGTGGTACCCGAGGACAAGAACCTTTTAACAGATGCATGGCGGGTCCCAAAAATTGTTGATTAAAAGGATAATAGGACTCTTCCTTCAATAAGAGGGGAGTCCATTGATACACTGGCAGAGGATTTCCATCCTTGCCGCTTGGAGAGATGGCGATATGGGGAAACCGCTTATGAACTTGGTAGAAGTACAACCAGACAAGAAAAGAACAGGGTGCGAAGTACTGGCCTGTTGCTGAATTCTTCATGCTAGTGAGCCTTGTATGCAGGGTTCGGGCCACCCATTCCGCCCAGTCAAAGAAAACTGGGTTGGTGTTCGGCCTTGAAGCGTCAGGGGCATAAAACTCCCCTCTTGAAATGCATTCGGCCAAAGACACCTGCCAGGGCTGTACTGAAGCATCCGTTGAC
The DNA here is from genome assembly GCA_028583015.1 of Wollemia nobilis. NCBI lineage: Eukaryota > Viridiplantae > Streptophyta > Pinopsida > Araucariales > Araucariaceae > Wollemia > Wollemia nobilis. Next base: position 5,379,490 of record JAQPPZ010016681.1, on the reverse strand, counting down.
AAGCCCGCCACCCATGCAATGATGGAGAAAATATCGATGTTTTTGAAGGCCTCCAAGGGTAAGGGCATCTGGGGCAGCTTGTTTGAAGGTAGCCCGCTCTTGAGATTCTCACGCAGGAATTTCAATATGTAGTTGTTGGAGGTGAATCTCTCCATTTGTTCGCTTAAGATGACATTGCGAACAGAATAGCCCTTGGGCGGACCCTGCTGTGGTGCGAAGGCTGCTTGTACATCTTCCTTCAGGATGGAAAATAGTTTGTGACCCAAAGCGTCTAACACTTGCCTGGATGCAGGTTGGTAATTCTGTGCGATAGCGTAGATCAGCTCGGGACAATGGTGAGCAGGCGGGGTTAAAAACCAGTAAATCTGGGAGTAATATGCAGCAACTCTCTTATTTTCTGGGGTGAGTCTGCTTGTCATGAACTCTATGGTGCGTCGGAGATCGGATACACCCTTAGAGAGTTGTGTGTCTCTGATCTTCTCCCACCCATCAATTGGTGGCTCCACAAGTTGTTCTTCTTCCGAGTCGTCCCCCTCTTCCATTGGCTGCTTTTCGGGTCGAAGGGGGAGACTTAGCTTCTTCGGAGTACGCTTTTTTTCTTCCTTGCCCTTCTTTGTTTTTTTGGGGCCTGCAACTTCGGGCTCTTTCCCCTTCTCCTTGGAGTTTTTCTTTCCCATGTTGCAAGTGATAGCGGTAGAGTTCTTGATACAGAGGGCTTTAATGCGAATGGCCAGATGCAAAGGACAGGAGGGTTGCAGAGTATCTGAAGGTTCTTAGTCTAGCTTGAACTGATGAACAAATAACTTCCCTCTTGCTAGGAATTCGCGTTTTATAACCTAAAAAGGCAACCACCTGAATTTATGGCACCTACTAAAATTAAATTTACACCTCGAATGGAAGAGGCTATCGTATTCTTTAATTGATTCTACAACGACGTGGTACACAGGGCTACATGCTTCGATGATTACACTTTGTATTGGAGATGCAACCCGCTGCCACCTCGTACCTTGGTGCGAGCTTTTCCTTTCCCTTTTCTAACTCAATTACCTCGGGAAGTGCTCCACCACCTTTTGCCTTAAATTCATCCACTTCGTACTCCTTTCAAGGTTGTTGTCGACATGTTCTCCGAGGCACATTTCAAATTCTCCACCTCGCGCGTGGTTGGTTCGGCGAAGTGGAACTTGATGTTGAAAAATGCTTCACGGTGAACCTTTGGTTCGGATAGCCTTTTGATGCTTCGGGCCCGAAGTACTTCTCCTTCGCTCGTCTCGAAGGTCGAAGCTTTTCCCCTTTTGGAAATAATTAGGCCTCTTAAAATCTACTTGAAAATTTCCAAGTAGTGCTAAAAATGCTTCGGTTGCGAAGCTCTCTTTTGTGCCTTTGGTTCGGTCCTTTTGAGAGTAACATGCTTCGCGGTGAACCTCCTTGCACTTGCTACTTCGCATCAAAAGTCTCCGAAGAGGATTTTGAAGTGTAGTACTTGGCTTTTGTGATCTTGGAAGAGGATGTATATACAAATGCAAATTATATACAAAAGTATATATACACATTTTTTTTTTTTAAAGAAGAAATAGTGTTTTACCTTAGCGGTGAAAAGTCTTCAGATGAAGACCATTGACAGAGATCGGCAAAACTTGGCCATCTGCATCTTTGAGGATGAATGAATTGGCCGAGTTCACCTTCATAATTTCGAATGGCCCATCCCAAAAGGCATCCATCTTGTCATGATTCCTAGGCTTGGCTTTCCAGGAGTCCCACTTCCATACCAGATCTCCCACTCTGAATGTGCGATCGGATGATTTCTTCTTGAACCAATCTCGGGTGACCTGAGCATGCTTAGCGAAGTTCTGGTAGGCTTCTTCATGATCTTCCTCTAGTTGTAGCAGCTGAGCTAACCTATTTTCCATTGGGCTAACTCCATCTTCTGCTTCTAACAGCTGCAGTGCAGGGATCTCCACATGGATGGGTAAGATGGCCTCCTTGCCGTAGACCAAGGCATAAGGTGAAGTCTTGATTGACTTCTTGATAGAAATTCGATCGGCCCACAAAGCTTGATCTAGAAGGAGGTGCCAAGTCCTTTTGTTTGTCTCTACGAGCTTTCTTAGCACCCTCAACAGAGTCTTATTGGTGGATTCTGCCAAGCCGTTGCCTTGTGGATAGTAATTGGAGGATACTTTATGATATATCCCATATCTGTAGAGGAATTCATTGATTTTAGCACTTGTGAAGCCAGGGCCATTGTCCGTGATGATTGCTTCGGGGATGCCAAACCTGGTGATCAATCCTTCTAGGAAGGTGATTACAGTCTCTTGATCTGCATGCTTTGTAGGAATCGCTTCGGCCCACCTGGTGAAGTAGTCAGTTGCGGTCAGGATGAACTTATGTCCCGTAGAGGAGTTCGGTGATACGACCCCTATAAAATCCAACCCCCATTGCTGAAAGGGAGTTTCTACTTGTATCGGATGAAGGGGCATCGAAGCATTTCTGCTTCGGTCGGTGAACTTCTGACACTGCTCGCATTTGCGACAAACGACGAAGGCATCAGCGAAGAGTGTGGGCCAATAATAACCCGCTTTGATGATCTTTAGTGCCGTTGTTCTCCCTGCGAAGTGACCTCCAGATAGTCCTGAATGGAACTCTCCTAGAACTTTTCTTTTGTCATCATCTTTGATGCATTTGAGAAGGACTCCATCAATATTCCTAAAAAATAGGCCTTCGGGGTGCAGAGTGTATCGGGAGGACCGCATCCTGAAATGTCTTCACTGTGAAGCATTTAGATGCGAAGGACAACTACCAGTGTGGAAGTATTCAACTATTTCACTGACCCAGTCTTTCTCGTCCTCTTCCTGGTTAGCGAAGCATTCTTCGGCTGGTAAGTCATCCCACTGAGATTCTGTCACTTCGGCCGCTATGCTCTTCGCTAATTCTTGACACAATGCACGACCGTGAACCAATTTTGTGGGCTTGATCTCAATGTCAAACTCCTGTATCTTGTTCACCCAACCAGCTCTTTTGCTTCCCAATTCTCCTTGGATGATGAAATTGCGCACGTCGGGGTGAATGACAAAGACTGTGACCCGACTTTGAGAGATGAACTGTTTGAACTTTCTGAGGGATTTCATTACTGCATGCACTTGACGTTCTATGAAATTATATTTCTCTTCATGGGGATTGATCACTTGGCTCAAAAACGCGATGGGGCGCTCCTCGCCATCTTCCCCCTTTTGTGTCAGGACAACAGCATAGCTTTCGGGCTCCCCTATAGCATATAGGATAAAATCCCTACTGTAATCAGGATTGATCAAGACCGATGCCTGAGCGATTCGAGCCTTAATCTCTTCGAATGCTTCCTTTCTTTCTTTCATCCAGCTAAATTCGATGCCCTTCTTCAGGAGTTGGGACATTGGCTTGATGACTTGGGCGAAGTCAGGGACAAACTTCCTCACGAAGTTGATCTAGCCGAAGAAATATTGAAGTCCCTTCTTGTCTGCTGGGAGTGGGAGCTTCATTAGAGCCTCGGCTCTGTCAGGATCTACAACGAGGCCCTTTTTTGATATCGCATGTCCCAACAACTTTCCTTCACTGACTACGAATATGGACTTCTTTGGATTGATCGAGATGCCAAACTCTCGACATTTTTCGAAAACTTGTTGTATATGTGTGGGGTGATCTTCCCTTCTTCGGGAGAAAATGGTCATGTCATCTAGATAGATGATGATAACCTTATTTAGAAGCTCACCAAAAGCAAGATCCATCACTCTCTGGAAAGTGGCACCAACATTCGAAAGGCCAAATGGCATTCGCTGGTAAGCAAATGTCCCCCACTTGGTGGTGAATGTTGTTTTGTGTTGGTCTTCGTCCCTGACCCAGATCTGATTGTATCCAGAAAAACCATCGAGCAGAGAGAAGCGTTGAGCTCCAGCCATCGAGTGCAAGATTTGATCGATTTGTGGGAGAGGATAGTGGTCCTTGAGGGAAGCCTGGTTCAGGTTGCGAAAGTCCATGCATAACCGTATATCTCCATTCTTTTTTTGACTGGGACCAGGTTCGCTACCCATGAAGAGTGCTTGATGGGATAAATGATCTTCGCCTCGAGCATCTTCAAGAGTTCGGCCTTCATTAGGACCTCGATCTTAGGATTAACCGGTCTTTGCTTTTGTCGAAAGGGTTTGACCCCCTCCTGCAATTCGATTGTGTGTTGAACCAGCTACCGATTGTATCCCCTGAGATCTTGATAAGACCAAGCAATTATGTCAAAAAACTTTTTGCACAGATTCTGTATCTGTTCTATCTCTTCTGAAGTGCAGTCGGTTCCAACCTTTATTGCTTTTCCAGGTTCAAGCTCTAAATCCTGATACTGCTTTTCATTGACTTTGATCATGTGAGAGAGGGCTCGATCATTCTGATCAAAGAGGCTTTCAAGGGTGATTAGTCCCTTGGGAACATGGTTATTCTTCAATTGAATCAGCCCTTCATATTCTCCTTCATCAGAGCTTCTGTCTTCGACTGTGGCGGCTTCTTGGATCATGAAATTTACAATCTGCTCGTCATTGTCAAAGACTTGCCAATGCAGATCTTTGTCTGGGATAGAGGGTCTGTAGATCATCCTCACAGCTTTGGGCTTGTGCACCATGTCTTCTGCTGGAGAGTACTTGGCTGTGATGGATGCCAGAACATCGGCATGTCGGTTCTTTTCTCGTGGGATTGACTACAGATTGAGAGATTCGAACTGGTCGAACAGGTCCCATACCCTATTGCGGTATGATTTTAGATAATGCTTCTTTGAAGTACACTTATTTGTGACTTGGTTGCAAACCAGTTCAGAATCTCCAAAGATTTGGAGATGCTTTATGCCTAACTTGTCAGCTTTCTTGAGTCCTAGGCATAATGCTTCATATTCTGCTGCATTGTTAGTGCAGCTCCATGTCAACCGGTAGCAATATTCCTTTTGCTCTCCGAAGGGTGAAATTAGAAGAATCCCTGCCCCAATGCCATTTTTACATCGGGCACCATCGAAGAACAACTTCCATAGTCCTTCTTGGGCACTTGTTCTATTCTCTGGTTGGGAGTGTTTTTTAGGCTTGGCGATCGCATAACACCCTATCTCGGTCTCTACCATGGCATTAAAGTCTACCAATGAGAACTCATCTTCATAACTTAATTGCGCAAGAGATTCCTCGACCAGGTCTACCTGCTCTATCTCCTCCACTATTGCATTCACTGGTTCGCTACTTTCTTCTTCGGACATCTTCTGCACAAGAAAGGAAGAAGGCTTTTCATTGTAGATCTTCACCTTCTTTCCTTTGAATGGAATCTCCAGATGAGAGTAATCCATAGATAGATATCCACCCAGCTTTGCCATGAATTCCCTTGACAAGCACATACTAAAATATGGCTCCAAGTCGACTACCACTACCTCTTGTATGACCGTGATCTGAGGCATCTTATGTAGTCGGATAGGAATGTCCTTGATCACCCCTACAGTCTTCACTGGAGTACCATCCAACTGGAGTACACCTTGGCTGCTTCACGTATATTCCATCCCTATTTCTTCGTAGACTGCTCTTGGCATTACTGTTGTAGCGGCCCCAGAGTCGATCATGCAATTATGTACAATATACCCTTCCATTTGTAGGGATAGGTAGAATGGAGGTGGTCTGTTCTTCCCCGTGATGGATGTGGATAGGGTCTGCACAAGAGCAAGCGGTGCCACCTTTTTTGCTTTAATTGTCTTCAATGATTCTTGCAGTAGGTCTACTTGTCCAGGTAGTTGCAGTGCATCGTACAGGCTGATCTTGGCTGGAATCTTCTTCAACTCCTCTACAATGTTGTATGCCAAGGATTTGAGCGCTTCGGGCTCCTTTCTAGGTTCATATCTGGTGCGATACTGCTCTGTAGCTTCAACTCTTTGCCGCTTAGTCAGTGAAGGAAACTTGAGCTTTTCCTTAGCCTGTTCCTTAGTTTCTGCCTGAGGTGGCTCGGTAGAGGCCTTTTGAGCCTTTTCTTTGATCGATGCAGGTGGAGGAGCTTCATTCAGAGCCAAAGAAGATGATTGTCCTTTCTCGGGTCGAACTTGCTCTTTTGAAGGAGCCATCTGAGTAGCATCTACTTCTATTGCCTTCTTTCCTCCTCTGGTAAGCACTGCAACCGGCTCCTCCTCGCCAATTGTCAGGTTCTGACTCATCTGCCTAATGACGTTGACTTGACCGTTATGACTACTATTTGCCAACGTTTGTACATAGTGTTGGTGCAGCGTGCAGGTATTCTCTTCATGCGGATCATTGCACGTAGAGCACCAATATACATAATCGAAGGTACTCGAGGCTTCATCAATCGCAGCATTTCTCGTCGTAGCCTTCCCTTATTGAATCGCTTGGTCCTTGGTAAGCGCAGGCGTAGGATAAGATCTTCTCGATAGGAATTCCTGTTGCGCTTGCTTCTTCTTCACAATGGTCATGTCATTGGACAACATCTGAACTGTAGAGTTCAGAGACTGCATCTCTTGTAAAATTTTAGTTTGTATATCATCGACTTTCGAAACGAGTGGCAATGAAGCCATCGTCGATATTGGAGGTAGGGCGGGGTGTTGAGGTGGTGTTGGTAGTACAGGAAATGCCGAAGTGACAGTGGGCTATGGAGTTGAAAATGTAGGGAAATGAATTTGTGGAGCGGTGATTTGAGACACGATAGGATTCGGGTTCCAAGATGAAATCGGGAGTGCAGGGGTTGTGGAGATTTGCGAAGCGGCTGCGCTTGCATACTGGAATTGAAGGAATTCGGGAAGTATGGGCGTCGACATCCTTTGGGGAAGCTTGCCCATAGCTATCAAATCCATTTCTGCCCTCTTGGCTAACTCATATAACTCGGGAAAAGTATTAACGTTAGAATATCTTACCATGAGACTGATATCAGGATTGAAAGCCCAAAGGAAATAGAGTGTTGCAGCTTCGTCGGTTGGCCGAAGTCCAATTGGCACTCTCTGCTAGGTTCGAGCGAACCTAACATTGAAATCTATGATCTCTTCTTGTGGATGTCTCTTGATCGAAGTGAACTGATGCAGGAGAGAGGTAGGATCGCAAGACTCATTGAAGTTTCCCATCAGTTGATCAGCTAACTGGTCCCATCCCGTAATACTACCGGGTGGTAGAGATCTATACCAATAGAGGAGTTTTCCTCTAAGGGAAAGGACCAAAAGCTTTACCATAATTTGCTCTTCTGTAATGTCATGGATCACCGCCAGAGATATTATGTCCTGGATATGCTCTAGAGCAGTCTTCCCAGTTCCATCGAACGTTGGGATCTTCTTTACGGTAGCAGGCGGCACTTGCCCTTGTCCCACTAGATTTAGTGGTGACAAAGAATCCCATGCTGGGCACAACCTGGGTGGCGGTGGCTGTTGCATTTGTTGTTGTTGTTGTTGTTGTTGTGCCATACTTGCTCCTGGATTTTGAGAAATAGGAATTCTCGAAGCTCCCCCTTGATTGCTAGTAGCACAACTAATAGGAATGGAGGGACTAGGACGCTTCGGTGAGTTGGGAGGATTGGGAGGAAAATTAAATGATGTACTATCAGGAGTTAGGCTTTGTTCACCAACAACAGGATGTTCCTTGTAACAGTGACTCGGGGGTGACCAACCTTGATTGCTCCCCAAAGGCATCAATATCTAGCTCAAAGAACTCGGTTTCCTCTCCTTTATTCTTAACTCTCCATCTCGTTTGCATGAAGGCACAGACTTTTGGTACTGGTCTTTACGACTTAAAGATTCTTGGGTAAACAGAGTCGCCAGATGCTAAGAGTCTTTCAGTAATGAGGGCATCGGTCCTCACTACCACTAGTCAGGTGAGACTGACCGGGTCACATCGGGAACTGGTTAGAACTATTGGCCCCGGTGAAGATGGGTTTGAGATTTAAAATATGGGACCTTGACTGGTTATGGATCTTACTGAGACAGACACAGTCGGTCCCACCGGGCGTGCCAAAAACTGTTGGTCATCAAATCTGCCTAGGAAAGGATTTTGAGTAAGTGTATGCGCCCTAGACCTGGACCAACATTGAAAGGCCGAAGGGAAGAGATGCCCCTCATGCCAATCTCTGGAGAAAGGCCGGCTCCTATACTAAACTACTTGGGTGTTTGAAGATAAGGGTGCAGGAAAGAGATAAAAGGAGTGAGGGTTAGAGAAATTGGTGATTTAAGGTGGGAGAGAACAGGAAGCACGATCACTAACTAGCAACTTGAATGGAAGCAAAGAACACCAAGAATAAATGAAAGAAACATAATATCAACCTTCCTATGTATCCTCCAGGCGAGTTTCAGAGTGCAGTCCCCGATCGCACATCGGACATAGGGTTCAACTTTCTCGATGTACAAAAGAAGAAAGACAAAAGAATCAAGCACAGCAGGCAGCATAAAAGAGAGCTAATAAGACGTTTTTCCACTCCTATGTATCCTTCAGAACGAGTTTTAGGGTACAATCCCCGATCACACACCGGACGCAGGGTTCAACATCTCGGTATACAAATGAAGAAAGACAAAAGAATCAAGCACAGAAGGCAGCATAAAAGAGAAGAATTGAGCCCAAAGCTTTTTAGTATTAATCGCAGGACATCAAGTTACAGCAGCTTTCTAGCAGATAGTTCCCCCCATTTTTTCTATTACAATGCCTAGGTTTTTATAGAGGACCCGACCCTCTGAGTCATAATTACATAGCAATGAGAAGTACGCCCTCGAGCCCTGAGAATTCGGCTCCCCGAGGCTCTCGTGATCGAGCTCTCAAATCTGTTACCAAAACTGGCAACCGTGACCGGGTCAACCATGGAAAGGTGCATTGATGAGCCGTCTGGACGTCCTTGGTCTCCGGGTGCGGTGCTCGAGTGGCCGCCATGCTCGCCGGGCTCTCCATCATGGCTTGATACTTCGTTTTTGATTGCCAAAAATGAGCAGCGAGCTTATCGGGCACGAAAAATTGCATTTATGAGGCACTTGATCACCTCGGGAAAATACCCGGCTTGGAACGCGTGCCCGTGAAGCGCTTCGCTAAGTTTTCATTCACAACTTCGCTTCGCAATGGTTCTGGGCCGAAGCAAAAACTCCTCTTTGGTTTGTACTTCACAAAATTGAGCTTCGCAAAACTGCTTCGGGGGTGGGGAGTGCCGAAGCATATTTACTTCGCAAAATGGGCCTCTTTGTCCTTGCCACTTCGTTGACAAAATTGCTTCGTCGATGCCTTGGAGAAATACTTCGCTGCGATCCTCTTTCAAAACTGTGGTTCGGGAAGATTTCGGCCGAAGCAATTGTCTTCAAAAGATGTTGCATCCTTTTACTTCGGGTAGAAGTACTTCGCACAAAATTAGCCGAAGCAAATGCTTCGCAATGACTTTTGGCGAAGTAAAAATGATTCGCTGATGGAGGGGCCCGAAGTGAGTGCTTCGGCAACTTTTTGGCGAAGTACTTTCAATGCTCTTTCGAGTCCCGCTTCGCTAGTTTTTGGCCGAAGTGACTGATGGAAATACTTCAGGCGCGAAGTAGTTTTCTTGCCTTCTCCTTTGTATTTTACTTCGGCAACGCCGCTTCGCAGAAATCTCTCCGAAGTATTTGCTAGAAATGCTTCGGGCCCGAAGTAGTTTTCTTGTGTTAGCTAACTCGAGGACTTTCCTTCTTCGGCGAAATTGTTCTTTTGGATGCCGCTTCGCTCAACTTTCGCCCGAAGTAAATACTTGAAGCGCTTCGGGCCCGAAGTTCCTTTTATCGCTACCCTTGTATTTTACTTCGGTGATACTACTTCGCAAGAAACTCTACCCGAAGCAGTGTTGAAAATGCTTCGGGTGCGAAGCTCTTTTTCTTCTGAACGCCGCTTCGCTCAACTTTCACCCGAAGTAGCTGCTAGAAATGCTTCGGGTGCAAAGTAGTTTCATTCTCTTTTCTTTGTATTTTACTTCGATGAAACTACTTCGCAAAACTTTTACCCGAAGTAGTGCTGGAAATGCTTCGGGTGCGAAGCTCTTTTCATTTTCCCTCGACGAAGCTCTTTTCTCTAGCTTGTTCGGCAGCGAAGTTCTTTCTTTTCTACTTTATATACAAAGGGGTGGCATTGGAAGCCAAAATTGCTGCAACTTTTCAAAATAAAAAACAACAAAGAAAAACTTTACAAAATACTGTACAAAAATTTGACCCTTTTTTACCCCTTGAGAAATGTGACAAAATTGTCAACAAGAATGATTGTATATATGATACTGTCAAGTAAACTGGCACTAATCCTTCCTCAGAGTGCTCAGTGGTGGGAGGGACTTCCTCCATAACATTCTTTGATTCACTAGGCAATAGATATTATGGATACACAAGCCTAGAATCGATCCTCTCATCTACATCATCGTGGTCACTTCCATGGATGGGCCACTCTATTGTTTCCATGCGCAATGGGAGATTAGTTGGGTGAGGATTTAAGTAAGCCTCCTCAGTCTCATATTTATAATCACTATCAGGTAAGAAGGGCTCGTTCCTCTCTTCCACTTGTTTCATAGGCAGTAGATGGTATATGAACGCCAGACCTAGAAAGGTTGGCTTGATTTCCTCCTCAAATTGATCATCATTTGAGGATTCATCATCTGCATCATAACTAGGTCCACTAATTTTGGAGGTGGACTCCTCTCCATCATCATCACAAATATCTCTTGAATTGATATCGCCTACAGCATGGGGGTCATGCCCCTGCATACCAGTGTTGTTGGTAGCACCATGAATTTGATTACCCGGGTTTTCTCTGGGGTGGTTTTCTAAGGGCCCATCATGGTATAAATTAGGTGGCCCTATGGTAACAAATGATACCGTTTGGTGAGTCCTCCAACAACTAGAAGGATTAGGGTGATATGGATTAAAATCCACATCATCCCCCAGACTCAAGTACATGCGATCTAATGATACATCAAGCAAATCGTCATGACCCTGTACCTGTAACCCTAACCTGAACCTATTAGTAACTAACTGATAATAAGGTTCGAGCTTAGTTCTACGTCCCTATTTGAAAAGACCAAGGTCATGCCCATGCCAATGATACAACTCAAAAATGTGCATGGCATATTCTGGGTTGGACAAATAGCGCACATTCACAGCGAATGGCTTGTCATTGTCTTCATCTATGGAAATTTTGGTGGATGCTTGATCTAGCCCTGCGTAGATGAAGTTTGTTTGGTTGGGTGGCTCACCCAATGACACTACAGATCCAATCAAAAATCTATGGGCATGCGATCGACCCATCTCTTGTGCAGTTTTCAGGATAGGTTTGAAAGTAACATTTTGCATAAGATACTCACCCAACCCTGTGTTGGCCAGATGAACGGTCCCCTATGGTGTAGATGAACCTGATGAAGATGCAGGCAAAGTAGGCTAAGGTGCCTCCTTGACTTTGTCTTGAGGTTCTTCCACATCCATGGGAGTGGGAGTCTCATTGGCGACTGGTCCGGGCATATGATTTTCCACTTTCTTGCCAAATTTTACCTTTAGCTTCTTGACTTGCTGATGCATTGCCAATGTAGTTGGTTCTATAGAAGTTGGAGTTGTATGCTCAGATCTGTGTGACATAGATGTTGATGGTTGAGCACGGGCTGTTGGTTTACCTCTTGGAATCTTAACCGATGAAACATGTCGAATATCCAAGTGCGTCGACGGGAGTACAAAACCCCCAAGAAAATCTGCTAGGTTCATGAACTTGAATGGTTCTTCGTTCGAGGACACTACGTGAACTTGTCCCTCGTGAATGTATTTCATGCATTGATGCAAGATAGAGGGGACGCAACACATTTTATGAATCCAAGGCATTTTGAGCAAAATTTTGTACTGCATGGCACCCTCTATCATGTGACACATCACAAATATGGTCTTGAGTCCCACCTGAATAGGTAGAACAATTATACCAATCGTCGAACATAGTGCATCATTAAATGCTCTCAACGTAAAGGTGGTAGGCACAATGTACAATTTGGGTAGCTTGAGATGGCTCAGTGCCTTGGTCGTAATTATATTGATCGAAGACCCAGTGTCAATCAAGATCCTTTTGAAAGGCATGTGGTTAACACACGTGATAATATGCAGTGGCCAGTCAGTCGTAATAGTAGGAACCATCCTCACTTCATGATCATAAAATTGTATCGTGGGTTCCTAACACTATTGTACATGTCCCACAAAATTTGTAAATGCATGGGCATCTTGGGACTGTACCTCAATGGACCTCAAAATGTCCATAAGAGTCTCCCTATGTCTAGGGGACTGCTGAATGAGCTCGTATATTGACAACTTAATAGGGGTTGTCTTCAGGTTCTAAACTAACCTGCTTCTTATGGTCACCACCGGTCTGGGTGGTGGGCCTGGAATGTTCTGAGCTAGCCGTTGATATGGCGTAGCTTGTATTCTAATGGAAGAATGAGGTTGATTCGGTTGATCATACCTCTCGTGTATAGTAACAACATTGACCATTCCTACGAAGCCCTAGGTGGGTGGTTCGATTCTCACTTGATTGACCTGGATGACATTGTTATGAGCGCTTCGTGATTAGGTAGTGGATTCTTGAAAATCCCCATGTTTCTATTGTTGGGAGCCTATGGGTTTCCTAGTACTACAAGCTCTCATTTTTCTATCATGTTCTGCATGATGTGTTTGAAGGACCAACATGTCTCGATGTCGTGGCCTTTTGCTCTATGGAATATTCATAATAGATCATCTTGATGCCACTTTGACTTTGGCACGTTCATATCTACTAGTTTGACCTCAGGCAATAGTATGGCCTTGGCCTTGCATAGTTGATGGAAAATTGAAGCCATTGATTCTGTCAGGGGTGTGAACTGGCGAGGTGGGTGCTCTTCATTTTTTTTGCCCTTATAGTTATTTTTGCGTGTCTCATAATACATAGGAGGAGGTTGAGCCTGATAATTAGGCTTTTTTTGTCCCTTGTATTCTCCTTCGAGATTTAGTACTACTTGATTCACGTGGGCCTGCTTGCCTTGTTACTTTGTAGTACTATTTTTAAACCCCTATTTCCTAGTCTTGAGCTTCAAGTTGCCTTCTTGCAACTTGATGTCCTCAATCACCCTGTCTTGCGCCACAAATTCCTCGAATGTAGGGTACCGCTGCAACTGCAACAGTAGCAAGATGTGCTTGGCACAACTCTTTGTAAACATTTGGGTCAGTTCAACTACCAAAATAGGGAATGGCAGCTTTGCCATTATTCTATGCCATCTCTTTCCATATTGCTCAATGGGCTTGTCATCGTGCTGAGCTAGCACAGCCAAATTGGAAAGGTTGACCTGTCTCTTGACGCCAAATGAATAGCATTCAAGAAATGCATGGACCAACTACTCAAAACCAGTAATACTGTGTTTATTTAGCTAGTTGAACCACTCTCGGGCTGGGCCAAAATTTTTTGTAATGAAAGTGCACAACAACAAGGCATCCTGAATCTCTATCTAGAAACAAGTGTCCAAAAAACTCGTGACATGCTCTTGTGCATCCTCATCACCCTTGAATTTTTCTAACCCGGGCATATCAAAATGCTCCATATATGGAGGCGTAGGTACTGAGGGATCTAGAGGTTCATTGTGTATCTTCCTTAGTGTCGGCTTTTGCATAGCTGCACCCCGCCTCTCTATTGCTTTGACATTATCAAGAAAAACCTTGTACACCTTTGAAGACAAAAAGTCCTCCTCCCTAAGCTGACATGGAGGTGATCTAGGAGGTAATGTCTTCTTCGAGGGAGGTGGAGGACCTGGATCTTCCTCCTCCTCAACTCGATAACTCTCAGGATACCCCTGATCGTATCCATCTGCATCTACGTGCTCATGATGCCTTTGTCTCAGATCATTGAGTGATGACAGTCGCTCCCTTTGTTGGGCACTGACATGAGTAAGAAAATATCCTCACTCCTCGTGCATATCGGCTAGGGACACCAACCTCCTATGCACACACTCTCTATGCTCCTTAGGAGGATATAGGCCAGCCCTGGCTAGTCGATCCTCTTGCTCAATGCGCTCCTTCTGAGCTAGAATACGCTCCTCGTGCATACATTGCTCATATAATCTTTGCCATAGGAGCCTTTGTGCTTAGAGATTTTATCTTCAATATGTTGCCTCTCTAGACGAGCATCATCCAATTGATATTAGAGAAGTTGACGTATTTGCTCAGACACTAGTCTATGTGATCTATCGATCTGGTTGGCCGTAGGAGGCCTCTGGTGTGTGTGCTCTATTTGAGCTACCTTATGGGTTCTGTACTCATCAGAAAAATGTGTGGATGGTGGACATGTGACATGAGGGTGCTTAGAAGCCCCTCCATGCTCTCTAGTGATCTTGATACAACTGTCGCTATGCTCACTCAGAGTATGAGTGGGCGGAGCTATAGGCTTGCAGCCTAGCTACTCAAGAAAACTACCTAGACCATATAACTGTCTAGACCTCCATCACTCATGCGGTGGTGTTACATTAGCTCCCACATTTGATATATCAATGGTGATATTATGTGGTGAGCCATGCATGGGAGTATGGGTGGACCTATGCTCGAAAGCAAGCCTATACTCTTACCCCTAAATGGGTGGATCTTTGATCCGTATATACTCTGATGATGGAGGGTTAGAACCTCCTGTGGACCTAGTACATATGGGAATCAACTTGGTCCCCTGCACAACATATTCCTCGGCCGATCCCATGGACACGTGTGTAGTGCAGTCTCGATAATGGCTTTGGGGTAGAGCATCCTTGTGCTGAGAGGCTTTGTGCTCAATCCTATTCCTAGATGAGTGTATTGAAGCTCCTCTATTGGGGTCTGCTCAACAAGATCTCCTCGTGTTGAGTTGTCACCTCTAATGCTCACTGAACATCATTCGGTTCGCTCATGTGTATGAGGCATCGACACATGCTACTATGAACCAGTTGGGGGTTGATCATGGGCATCGATCCTAGACCTTTGCTGATCACCCTATGTGTTTACAATTTGTGTACCTAACATCTATATGTGTTTTATTATGCAAATAAAGTATAGAAATGATGATTATCTCGTTTTAAATTTGTATTATGAGCCCTAAAATGTTTGATGTTGTTTTTATATGTGTTGTATCAGTGTTAGAAACTCTCACGTGTTTTGAAAGATTGTTGGATTTTAAACTCAGTTAAATTGGCTTTCACCTATATACTCGCACAAGTCGAATATGGTAATGAAGTCCATACTCAATGAAGTAGCATAGGTACTACCAACCCTCACCTAGCACACCATGCACAATGATACACTCTTTCGAAGAAGAGTGCATGCTATTTTGCATGGATAGGACAGTTCTTGGGTCGGCCTTGGCAACGAGCGGGTCCTGATAATACAATTTCAAATGAGCCAACCAAGCGATAATGACATCCACTATTGGTCTCAATCAAATGGGTTGGATGTGAGAGCCCAATGCCACTGATGTTTAAATGAAACATGGTGTGTGTGGTTCCTTTTATTTTGCAAAAATGACAAATGCATCAAAGAGCATGATGATCATTCCTACATGATGTGCATGAAAAGAAAGGAATATTTCAAATTTAGAAAGAATGCATGCTAATGCCCTATATGATATTTTGATGATGCAATTACAATGAAATGGCCACTGATTGGGCCTCAAGCATGAAAACAACACACAATCCTTATCAAGATCACTGTATTTAGGGGCAGATTGCACTCAGAGGTCCGCTATTCCCAACAATGCCTTTCTACTAAACGAAAAATGAAAACAAACTAGGACGTTCATTGACCCTTTTTTTTGAGTTCCTAGTTTGCAATGGTTTGATGATTTCTGGAAAGATGCAGAGAAAAAAATTCAACACAGAGGGTGGAATGGGGACTTACCTCAGCTCTTGCTCTACTGCCCACTGAGTTTCCTATTTTCTCTGCATTTTCCTCTGTGAACCGTAGGTCCGATCTATGAGCTACAGTGGAGACCGCAGGTTACAGCCGTGGGCCAAAAAATAATCGTAGCTGAAAGCTGTGGTTAGCACCTGAGAAAAGAAACAACCAAGAACATTCAAAATTTAGGGCTAAAATTGTGGGGTTCCACCATGATCGCCATCTGACGTAACTGCGAAGCACGTGCCTAGCTACCATATTAATCTATACCATCATAAAAGCACAAAGATCCACACAAATACATAAATTGAACAAAGAAAGCCAACATATGCAAAGTTTCTTGTATTAATATTTAAAGGATATCAGATTACAAAAATGCCCTTTTAGGGTCACTCGAAAGATGATACAGATGTTACAATTGCCAATGCCCTCAACAAGGCAGGCACACTTATTGTGCTCCTGTGATTACTAACAAACTACCTTGGGGTGAAGCTAACCCCCTTCTCCGTGATGTGGAAGGATTATAATATAGGCTCCTTTTTGGTTCCTGTCTCTTTACAAACAAGAAACAACAACACACGATTACAAATATTGATAGCCTCTCGTGATGAGGCCCTTTAAGGAAATATGCATGTAAATACCATTAAACTAGTAAAACAAGAAAGCATAAAGAAAGACTCTAAACTATTCTAATTAAATCAAGAATTATGCTCAAACATATAAGACATGAATAAGCAAATGATGCATGGATCAAATATCAAATTAGAAACAATAAAGCACGTAAAATATCCAATGTACTCCTACTTAATGCAACGCATGAAATGTCTAATTCCTACGGTCAGAGTTTCCCTAAAATGCAATTAAACCTATAAAAAGACTAACATGACTAATATATGCGGTCAAAAGCAAAGTAAGGTGATCGGTAACTTGTTGCAAACTATAGCTGTGATGGGCGATCTGCACTGTGAACCATGGCTGATAGCCGCGGTTTGACCTCTGATGGGTTTGCCCTCAGAATTAGGGGCAGTGGGCTTGACCTCCTTGTCCGAATTGATGTTTAAGGGTTACATTTGTCGTCCTCTGATAGATTTGGCGATAAAATTATTGTGAAGGGCCTTCATTTTCTTGGATTTGTGTTTCTTGATCCTCCTAAGCACCTAGGGCATCCATGGCTAATTGGTATTTATATGGATAGCAAAGGGGCTGTCAAATGCACAGAGTCAGTATGCAATTTGATAGGGCTTCGTTGCTCTCTTGATCAATTAGCTCTCACTCGATAATTTGCCAGCATTTCACTATACAAATCATCTCTTTTCTCTCTTCGCTTGGAGGGGGTATTTGTAGCATGCCCCTAGGGCTAGGGGTGGATTCATGGAGAAGCCAAGACCAAGAAGGTTGGTTAGGACAGTTGGGATGGAAGCCTTTGGAATATTTCATCCTCCAACTACCTCCTTCTAGATCTCCTGGCCTTTCCAACTAATTTGGATTAGATGGAAGGCCTAAATGAACTCTAGTTTAGACCGTAAGTCACAGCTACGATCCAGACTGTAGATCGTAGGTGTCAACCGTGGTTCAGACTGGAGATCACATGTTTGGGCTGCGGTTCAGACTGCTTAGGCCAGATTTCCTAAATTGAGTGGTTAGAACCACTGCTCTATCTTGGAGTCTCTCTAAGATCCTTCATATGGTTTCGTAGCATGTCCTTATGAGTAGTTGCCCTCGGCATGACGCGTTTTAGGTGTCTATAATTTTTTATTTGCAATACATATCAAACATTATTTCTTCCACTTAAAATTTCCAATAGATAACATATTTTTTGGAAATAGTCATTCATTGTTTCAGTTCTCAAAAAGGATACCATTCATTTACAATTTACAATATATATCAAACATTATTTCTTTCGGTTCAAATTACTTAATACATCAACACATATAATCCTAACATAACAACATTCAAAACAAAATTTCCAATAGATAACACATTTTTCGAAAATAGTCTCATTCATTGTTTCAATTCTAAAAAATGATACCATTCATTTGCAATTTACAAAACATATCAAACAATATTTCTTCCACTTAAAATTACTTAATGCATCAACACATAATCATAACATAGCAACATTCAAAACAACATTGCAAATAGATAACATATTTTTTAGAAATAGTCTCATTCATTGTTTCAATTCTAAAAAATGATACCATTCATTTGCAATTTACAAAACATATCAAACATTATTTCTTCCACTTCAAATTACTTAATACATCAACACATATAATATTAACATAACAACATTGAAAACAAAATTTCCAATAGATAAAACATTTTTTGACAATAGTCTCATTCATTGATTTTTGACAATAGTCTCATTCATTGATTTCAATTCTTAAAAAGGATATCAAAAATATCAAACAAAATGTATCAAACATTATTTATTCCGCTTCAAATTAAAACATAATAATAATTAAAAACAAAACTTTAAAATGATAATATGAATTTTTCAAAAATTGCCTCTAACATTGATTTCAATTTTCAAAAAAATACCAGTCTTAAATATTTATAAAAATATAAATATATAAAGAGTTTTTGTTTCACTTGAAACCCAACACAACAAAGATCTATTGTTTTTCAATGTTTCCTGAAGGTCCACTCACATCTACCTCAATATCATTTTCTTCTAATGCCCCAACCCTAACCAAAATTTTTTCTTAGTGTTGATCCCCGATAACAAGGCACTCTCTTCCTTCGCTGGATCTTCTTTGAAAGGTGCATTCATCTCCTTCTACTTTTCTTTCAATTTAGCCTCAACATCCAGGCCCCCATCTTTGATAACCTTATTTAGGTAATTATTTTCTCTAATCGTCTGTTGTAACCTCTTCTTCAATTCAATAGCATTATTAATGCTAATTTTGGTAGTCTTGATCAAAAATTTCATGGCACTGACTTGTTGCTTTAGGTGCTGGAAATTAGACTACAAAACATAAATAAAAAAAGGTAAATATTTATAAAAAAAACATATTTAACAAAAAAAATATTTTTTAGTTAGATATAGAACTTACATCAGCTATAAGTCGTGATGTTTCTGCAACTGCTACTTTGTTCTGATCAAGTGCCCATTCATTAAGATATTCTTGGGCTTCTGCATTGAGGTTTTCTAAATGATTCATAACAATGACAAGAATTTAATCTTTGTATGTAGACTCGACATCCATAGTGCCAGATTCAGCTTTATCTAGCAAGGCATCAAGTTTTTGGGGTTCATTATCCATCTTGAGAAACAACTCTTTTCTTTTTGAAAAATTCTTATATCGGCCATTGATGACTTTAATCAAAACCTTGGCCCGATATTCCCATTCCTTCAATTTATCAATATTCAAAAGAAGAGTATTATGAACTACAGCTTTACATGCATCGACTAATAACACATTTTTAGAAATGTTTAGGATATCATCTTTTGTAATAGTACGAGCAATGACTTGCTATGCGGTGGAGGGGGAAACTTTGGCGACATCTACATTGACATCATATTCTTCTCCATCAATGCCCTCTTCATCCTCAAGAATATCACTTGCCTTTAAAGGGAAATTTTTAGGATTCATACCTTGATAAAGAAAGTCACAATCAAGAGTTCCCAAGAGAATTTGAGATGCACTCTCAACATTTGAAAAATTCTCCAAGGTTAATATCGGTACAACAAAAATATTAGATGATGATGGCGGTGTGAGTAACGTTTTACCACGCATGCATTATTGGTTCCTCGTAGGTGGAACCTGAAGTGGATGGACCTAAACTTTCTTTGGGTGGACTTGAACCTGCTATGGCTATGGCTATGGTTGTGGCTGTGGCTGTGGCTATGGTTGTGGCTGTGGTCATGGAGGGTCAAATGGTGGAGCCATTTTTTTTTTTAGCCTTTTGAATCTACAAGGTCCCTCTATTAAATTTCACACAAGAACATAAAATAAATCATTTGTAAATAACAATAGCATTAAAATAGATTTATTCAAAATATACATACCTGACTCAGACTCTGCAGCCATTGATGTTTCAACCATTTGCCCTTTGTCTGAAAAATACGTAAAACACATTAAAAAAACATAATTTTAAGTCAAAAAATAAATCATTTAAAAAAGCATTTTTGAACAATGTAGAGTAAGGTTACCTTGTGGGTTGGAGGTAACCTCTTCTACGTCGACTATAACTGTTTCTCTAGTAAAAGATTCCGCAGGTGTATGCTGAATCCGACCATCATCAGACCTCACACGTTTGTTGGGATTCATTGGTGATGACTGCGACTGCGTGTCAGAATTAGTAGATACTTCTAGAATCCTAAATGCGGCATCCCTCTTACTTGAAGACTGAGATGCTCTTTTCTATTTTCAAAAATAAATTAGAGAATAAAAAGATAAAATTAAAAAAAATAAAATAAAGATATTTCAACAAATATTTTTACCTGTATCTCACCATCAGACATACCAATAGATAATAAACTGGGGTGCAATGTAGTGGGAGGACTGCTCTGTTGAAGGTTGAAATAAACTTCCTGAAATAAACAAAGAATAAAATTGCTGGTAGTCACTGTGTAAGCAGATGCTTGAATTTTTTGGGAACTCAAAAGGTCGTGCTTCAGCCAGTTGGAAATGTGTGTGCACCAGTAAAATTTACCACCATCAATACAATGAAGCAATAAAGAAAGTACCCAAAAAGGTATTTTCGTAGGTCGCCCCTACAGAATAAGCCTTGCTTGAAAAAATTCAATGCAAGCATATAGAAATTTGTCTCCAAAATTTGAAATGTTTAAGCCCCTTTTGGACTTAGAAGAATTGACTGAAAAAAGAGAACATTATTAGAAAACAAAAAATAAAACAAGGAGAACATTTTTAGAGAAATGAAACTATAACAGAACAATATTTAATGTTAAATAAAAAATAAAATTTGAAATAATACCTTTCAGATTGTCAATATGAATAGCGTAAAGGTTTCCTAGGGTGGATTTATCATCGTCGGTTAAGGCGTATTGGTTTTTCACCAGTACACCATACGAAAATGGAGCCCTGTTAGTCACTACACATCAGAGGGTTGAACCGAAAAAATAATTTTGTTGTTATCCACACAGATCGAAACAGTGCACATGGTTGTAACAAGAAATGATCTGTTGCATCAACTAAACATTAATATTCAACTGAGGCATCTTCAACACACCAACAAGTCCAACGATGTAAATCCATTGGGAATCTCTATCAGGAGTGTTGAAAATGCTCTTGAGATTGGGGCAGAAGGTGTACTTGAAATGAAATTTGGATGGAAGAGGGGAGGAACAACTAGAAATCTCTAAAAAGTAGGAAAACATTGGCAAAACCTTATAAAAATGATGCCAAAATGCACTAAAATTACTTGGAAATGCTCTAAAAATGCCCTAAAAATGCTGGAAAAAGGTTTTAAAGTTGCTCTAGGAAAAGCTACAAATGACCTTGCAAATGAATTTATAGATTTTCTACATGGCAGGAGTTAACGCATGAATGACACATGGTATAAGGGAGGACACGTGGTGCCATCTTATTTACGGTTATAGCGGTCGCCTTGTTCCACTTGCCATCTATCAGTCACCTTGTGCCACTCACCATCTATCAGTAACCTTACACCACTCACAATCTGTTAGTCGCCATATTCCACTCGCCTTCTGCCAGTCACCTAGTGCCACTCGCCATCTGCCAGTCACCATGTGCCACTTGCCATTTGTCATTCGCCATGTGCCAGTCACCTTCTGCCAGTTGCATTTTGTCAGTCGCCTTCTGCCAGTCACCTTCTGCCATATGCCTTGTGTCAGTCACTTTCTTCTAGTAACCTTCTGAAAGTCACCTTGTGGCAGTCCCCTTGTGTTAGACACCTTCTACCAGTCACCTTTTTGCCAATCACCTTGTGAAAGTCGCCTTGTGTCAGTTGCCTTCAGCCAGTCACCTTCTACCAATTGCCTTCTTCCAGTCGCCTTCTACCAGTCACCTTGTGTTAGTAACCTTCTACCAGTCATCTTATGCCAGTCGCCTTCTGTCAGTTGCCTTGTGTCAGTTGCCTTATGCCAATCGCCTTCTACCAGTCGCCTTCTACAAGTCGCCTTATGTCAATCACCTTCTACCAGTCGCCTTGTGTCAGTCACCTTATGCCAGTCACCTTGTGTCAGTCACTTTCTGCTAGTTGCCTTCTGCCAGTTGCCTTGTGTCAGTCGCCTTATGTCAATTGCCTTCTTCCAGTCACCTTCTACCAGTCGCCTTTTGATAATTTTGTTGATACTTGTAGTTGAAAAAAAATCGCCATGTTTTAAAAAAAATTCTTCAAAAATTCTTCAAAATTTGCCCCATAGTTTATACAGTTTTCACGTTGATTCACCCCGATTTGATAAATACTTTTTTGGTACTACCCCTTATGCATAACCATGGGAACTGTTGAAGGTACCTGCCAGTTCCAAGCCATCCAGTAAAAATATGTCATCGCCAGAAAATGAGTCTGTCCAAGTGTTAGAGCTAGGAGATTCTATCCTATTAAAAGACTTTCTACCTTCGAGAGTAAAAGGGAGAATTCCTCAACCGCAAGATTTCACCTCGCAACCCCAAACCAAAGCGAGGGATCAGGCGAGAGAAAAAATTAGATACCCCTTGCTAACCAAGCATCATAAAGTAGAAGCAACACAACAGTTTTAGAACCAGTACAAGATTGTAAAGGAGGAGGACGATTCTGATACAAGAATGTACAACATCATCGAAGAACTAAGGAAGACTCCAGCAAAGTTAAGCCTCTTAAATGCACTTCAACTGCCTAGTCAGGTCAATCGATTGCAGGAATCCCTAAAGTCTTCCAAAGGCAAGGGGAAGCCAACTCAGACTATCTTGACACAGATGCTAACTACCTCTACCACCAAAAATAATAGGCTACCACCATTTTATCTATCTCTTAGGATAAAGGGGTGGGTTGTGCATAACTGCATGGTCGATTCTGGTGCTACTACTACTATGATGCCCAAGGCTATTTACAATATTTTGGGCATAGAGTACATGAGGAGTAGTTCGGGAGTGTTTCAACTAGATGGAACTCTAGTCAAAATAGTGGGGTCATCAAGGATATCTTGATCGTGTTGCATAAGATA
The DNA here is from genome assembly GCA_028583015.1 of Wollemia nobilis. Taxonomy (NCBI): domain Eukaryota; kingdom Viridiplantae; phylum Streptophyta; class Pinopsida; order Araucariales; family Araucariaceae; genus Wollemia; species Wollemia nobilis. Next base: position 5,356,505 of record JAQPPZ010016681.1, on the reverse strand, counting down.
CCACATATCACCGTAATATAGGAAGTTGTGGTAGTAGATTTAGAGCCCTATTTTAGCATGTTTCTATCAAGGGAATTCATTGCCAAACTTGGAGGCTATTTTTATCTGGACTATTCACACCTGGAAATCCCCTTCAGAGGAAGGAGGATTAATTTTTTTAATGAAAAGCCCTCTACCTTTCAAATTGAAAGGATCCACGATGCAAAAAAGTAATTGGACTTGATCAATATGATTGAGGAAGTGGAGGAAGAAGAGAAAGTGGAGCTGATGGAAGAAGCTCTAGACGAACTCTACATAGAAGATGAATTTTCTATGCATGAATTTAATGCCATGATCGAATTTGAGATTGGGTGCTATTCAATTACCAATCCCAATAAGGCTAAGGTACCAAGTGACCAAGATCCCATTTTCGATCATCTATGGAAGCTCTTCTTCGACAATGCCTGATGCAAGAATGGTGTTGAAGAAAGAGTTGTTCTTGCCTCTCCTTTGGGAAATCAAAAAATGTACTTGTACAGACTCGCATGGAGTTGTACAAATAAAACTATCGAGTATGAAGCCCTATGTTTGGGGTTACAAAAGGCATACAAAATTGGAATAAAATAGTTGTAGATCTTTAAAGACTCAAAGTTGATCTGTAACCAGGTAACCAATAAGTGTGTTACGAAGCAACACTATCTGAAAGCATATCATAATAAGGTATGGGATCTGCTTGATTCCTTTTTGACTTTGAATATTCAGTTTATTTTGCGAGAGCAAAATAAGAATGCTAATGTCTTACCATCTATTGGAGCCAGATGCTCCCTTATTAAGAACATAATGCTAAATTCAAAGGTGATGAGGGTCATCTATTGGCCTTCGATACTAAACAAAAATATTCATTGACAGGTATTTGATAGAAAAAAGATCATCAATTTTTTGATCGATGAAGCTAGCAATATTGAATATAGGACCCTCAATGAAGAAGATTATGAGGGGTTTATTCAGCTAAAGAACAACCACGTCCTGAAGGACTTAATCACCCTTGAAAGTTTGTTTGATCAGGATGAAAAGTCCCTCACCTACAAAATTAGGGTGGATGCGAGAGAGTACGAAGATCTAGAGTTAGAATCTGGGAAATCCATTAAGGTGGAAACTTATTGTATGCTATTAGAAATTAATCAATTTAGGATCCTCTGCAAAGAATACTCAGATATTGTTGCTTGGAGATATTGCGACCTAAAGGGGTATGATAAGTCTATAAATATGTGTTATTACCGAGTGGTTTGTTTCATCAAAATATAGACAGAGTTGACCTGAGATGTATCAGGGTGACAAAAAAATAGAAAATCCTGGACGAGTTCCATTCTAGAATTTTTGGGGGTCATTTCATCGAAAGGCCTATGGCATTAAAGATAATTTAGGCAGGCTATTTTTGGCCTACTATTTTTGTTGATACCTTCGAGGTTAGCTAGAAGTGCGACAAATACCAAAGATACATCGATCGTACCAGGAATTCTTCCCTACATTTGTACCCAATTTAGGTCGAAGCTCCATTTCAGCAGTGGGACTTAGACTTCATTCGAGTGATAGATCCTAATTCATCCATGGAGTATAAGTACATCCTGACGACTACGAATTATTTTACCCGATAGATAGAAGTAGTACCCACAAAGTAGGCTAACTAGGATGTGGTCATCGTATTTTTGGAAGGGTTGATAACCTATTTTGGGATATCGAATACAATAGTAACTAACAATGGCATCCATTTCATCGATGCTAAAATATGTGCATTCATGAGTAAGTATGGTATCTACTTAAATACTTCATCTAATTATTACTCACAGGGCAATGATTTAGAAGAGTCCACAAATAAGAACTTACTCAGGATCTTGAAGAGAACATTGGAAGGCAACAAGCGGAGCTGGCATCTGCTTATGGACTTTGCTTTATGGGCTGATCAAATTTCTATTAAGAAATCTATCAAGACATCCCCATATTCCCTGGTATACAGGAAAGAAACAGTGCTCCTTATGCATATTGAGTTGCCCACGTTGTAGTCTCTCTGATCATTGGATGGTGAGGATGAAGAATTTGACCCTATAAGTGTCAGGATAGCCCAACTACTGTAGTTGGAAGAAGAAAGAGAAAATACCTATGAGGCTTTCATGAAGTAAATCGAGACCACAAAAAATTGGTTTAGTAAGAGGACCTTCGATCGGGCCTTCCATATTGGCAACTTGGTACTGAAATAGAACGAGAAGAAGTCCAAGCCCAAAAATCATGATAAATTTGATGCATTCTAGGAGGGTCCGTTTCAAATTTCTAAGGTCCATCAGGTTAAATCTTTTACTCTTCAATATTTGAATAGGTTTACTCTTTCGTTATCAGTGAATGACCTTCATTTGAAGGCGTACTACCAATAATAGGTAGTATATAATTTTTTCTCAGCTATGTATATATTTTTATCATGTTGTTTTCCTGTACATATCTTTTATCTGGAGTATAAGTCTCTTCGATCCCTTTTTGCACTATCAGTAGTGCAGTTTTGGCTAGACTCCTCGCTATGGTGAGAGTTGATCTGGTAGAGGAATGAAGAGGAGTTTGATTAAAAATTTTCTTAGTTTAAGTGTGTGTTTTTTAAGCACTCCAAGGAAAATAGTAGTTTCCAGTACCAAAGTTTAGCTCAGGTATTTTTCATGCTGTAGGGCATTCAGGTTCACCATTTTAGCATTGCTTGGTGAGAGAAGTCTAGCATTATGGAAAGCGCCCTGGCAAGGGAGGAGTTTTGCTCTTTTGTAGGGGTGAAATCCCATTTTGGCACTCTAAGGAGTGAAAGACATAAGCTTGGGCTACTCAAATCATAAGGTTAAAGTCAAATGTTGTTTCACCCTCAACTGAGTAGTGCAATGTTATTTTGGGGCTACCTCAGATGAAAGCTCTTGGGTTTTTACTCTAGGAATCAGTGCAACTTCTGTATTAAGGGATGCAAGTGGGGTTCATGTTGTTTCATCCCAAATACCCAGTGTAAGACCTTTTTGGGAATAGATGGGGTGAAAACACCTTTGACCGATCAACCAACGCAACCCAATCTAAGAAGAGAAAATACTGGGTGGACCCCAAAGCTATTTTACCCTAGTCTAGTAGTGCAACTCCATTTCAGGGTTTCAAGGAGTGAAAGTCACTTGCACTCTCCCTTGAAGGTAAAATACAGGTCATGAGCCCAAGGTTGTAAGTGCCATGTATCAAAAAAGAGAAGGAAAAGCGCCTTTGAAAATTGTTTCCTTCCTTTAGGCATCAAATTCAAAGTCAAGGGCAATTTCAAAGCTGTTACAAGTGAAAGGTATTTTCACCCCCCTGTTGGGGCAAAACTCAAAAAATAGCCCTTCAATTTATCTTGTTTGGATGCCACATGGCAAGAGAGTTTCCTTATTTTGGGCTATAAAAGGGTGAATGGGATTTTTGCTTAGTTTTTTGAGCGAAAGCCATTTTTGGCTCTTAGGAAACAATGAAAGCATCATTAAGACGAAAGGTTTTTTCTTTCTCTAAAGCGTTGGGTGCTATCTCCAATGTTATGGGAACATAGTCCAAAGTAAAACTTGGAAATCCCATGGGCCATTTAAGAATGAAATAAATTTATAAAAGGTGGCACGTCATGTCTTCCAAGGAAGATTATGGACCATGCAGTTAGCCAACATTGGGAGGTGCGCTTCACCACCGTTAATCGTGCAAAAGATCTTCCACATTGACCATGCTCGATCTAGGTATTTACTCAGCCCCAACATCATTAATATGGTGGGTAAATCATAGTGTTATAAAATAGCTATCAAAGCATCCCAAATGAACTCTAAGAGATTACTAAGAAATTTTTTGTAGTAATGCTTTGTACTTGCCAAGTCAAAGCGAGAGAATTGCTAGAAATTCAAGGAGCGTTGGGCATTAGTAAGGCACTATCAAAGTTAGAGTGAGCTCTTAAGATGATACTAAGTCAGGATGGAAAATAAGAGTGTTGAGCAGAAGAAGGAGGTGCCAAAGAAGGTGGAGGATGAAAAGAAACAAAATAAGGAAAAGAAAGAGAAGCCAATGTTGCCTCCACCTAAAGATAGATTGAGTAGAATTCATGATTGTGTGCTCACAAAAATAAGCATAAAGAATTTATGCAAGACAATTGACCTTATGATGACTAAAGCGTCCACCGAAAGCAACCATACAATCACTTATAACTCTTACCTGTACTGGTACCTGTGCACGCCTGTGCATCATTACCCAAAGCTAATATGCGTAATCGCTAAATTCTATGACCCACAGACCAAGATGGTTTGAGATGCTAAAAATAACAAGTTATTCTCCATATCCACTCAAGATGTTCGAGAGGCTTTCATTTATGGACAAGGACCCCCTATCGATTACATCGTTAGAAAGATTAACAACACTGAGCATAATGAAAGATATGCCAACACAGTGTAGATGTGACAATTCATGGAGAATCAACTGTTATCGGTGCTTGGAATATTGCCAAACCTCCAAAAATCCTTGAAGATGTTTAGAAAACCTGACATCTACTCCATGCTAGCATGGGTTATGGAGCTCTCCATGGATGCCCTAGTGTATAAATAGTAAGTTTTACTTGCTGCATGTATTTCACATGATGAGTTCTATTCTCCCGATACCATGGTGTCAGGGATGAAACCTGTATTTTTTGACTTGGTAGACTAGGTGTCACGGTAGCTACATATCCAACTGAGTTAGGTGTAGAGCGAAAGGGACATGTCATTCTAAATTTGCTTGTTCTTTGTATGCTATTTCTTTTAACACATGCAATATCATTTTGCCTTCATCACCAAGAGCTGCACCAACAAAGAAGGCAAAGTACTCCCGGTTTATCAGTGGACTCAAAGTCTATCAAGACGCGAGTCTTACTACAACTTCAAAAGGGTGTTCCTCAACCCAGATCTGGAGATCATCCATAGTGTCTATGCATGAGTTTCAAGGAAAATGAGAGACTACGTAGTACAAGAGCAGTTTGATGACATTTTCCAACTGACATAGGGCCTTGTTGTCAAAATCTTCAAGTTTACCAAGAAACCCTTCTTATTGCTTGTTGACAATTTTGTCACATTGCTTAGAGGGGTAGTAAAATAAATTTTTTTGTAAAGTATTTCTTTAAATTTCATGAATTTGTTCCCTTGTTTTTTAGAAACAATATGTTCAAGCATTGCAACAATTTTGGCTTTCATCATCATCCTCCTTGTACATAGAATGAATATGAAAGAGCTTCGCTACCGAGCAGCCTAAAGAAAAAGCTTCGCAAGAAAGAGCTTCGCACTCGAAGCATCTCAAGCAGCTACTTAGGATGAAAGTTTTGCGAAGTGGAATTTCAAAAGAATAGCTTCGTCGAAGAAAGAAGGTCTAGATCATGGTCCAAATTTGCTAAGGCAAGAAAACTACTTCGGGCCCGAAGCACTTCAAACAATCACTTCAGGTGAAAATCTTGCGAAGCAAAAGTTGAAAAAGTGCAAACATTGAAAAATACTTCATCGAAAATCCACCAAAGCACCCACTTCAGGCCTCCCCACCAGAAAACCATTTCTACTTCACCAAAAATCTTGTGAAGCATCTTCTTTGGCCATCTTTTGTACAAAGTACTTTCACCCAAAGCAGTAGTAGCCATAAAAATGTAACATCTTTCGAAGGTAGGAATGCACTTCGGCTAAAATACCCTTGAACCATAGTTTGAGGAAGGATCGCGATGAAGCATTTTGAAGACTCACCAACGAAGTATCTACTTCGGGCAAAGAACCTAGCCGAAGCAGTTTCTGCACACCTCTCCATCGAAGCAACGAGAAATGAAGAACCCCACCTTGAGGAGGAATATCTGCTTCAGCACTCGACAACCCCAAAGCTGTCTCACGAAGCTCTATCATGGGAAGTGTAAACCAAGGGGGAAGATCTACTTTGGCTCAAGTTCATTGCAAAGCGAAGTTGCAAGTGGAAATCTAGCAAAGCACTTCCAGGGCATGCACTCCAAGCCAGGTATTTTTCCAAGGCAATCAAGTGCCTCATAAATGCATTTTTACATGCCCGATAAGACCGTTGCTCATTTTTGGCAATTGGAAATGAAGTATCAGTTCTTAAAGGAGAGCTTGATGAGCATGGCAGCCACTCGAGCACTGCACCCAAAGGCCAAGGACGTTCAGGTGGCTCATTAATGCATCTTTCCCTGGATGACCCGATCGTAGCTACTAGTTTTGGCAAAGGATTTGAGAGCTTAGTCACGAGAGCCACAAGGAGCTGAATTCTTAGGTTTCGAGGGTGTACTCCTCCATTTTGTGCATTAATGGCTTAGAGGGTCGGGTCCTCTATAAAAACCCAAGCATTGTAATGTAAAAGGGGGGGGAAATTTTTGCTAGAAAGCTATTGTAACTTAGATTCCTACGATTAATACTAAAGAGCTTTGGACTCTATTTCTCTCTTTTATGCTGCCTTCTGCGATTATTTATTTTATCTTTTCTTCATTTGCATACTATAATTTTGAACTTTGGATTTAGGTGTGTGATTGAAGTGGAACCCTAAATTTTTTTGAAGGATACATAGGGGAGGAAAACACCGTATTAGTTTTCTTTTATGCTGCCTGTGGATATTGTTTCTATCATATTCACTCCTTCGTCGTCATGTCTCTGAACTCTAAATTTTGACAAAAGGGAAGGGTAATCTTGGAACTCGTCCAGAGGATACATAGGAGGATTAATATTGCATTCATTTCATTTATTCTCGGTGTTCTTTGCTACTGTTTCAAGCTATTAGTCATCGATCATGCTTCCGGTTCTTTCCCACTTTAAATTATTGATATCTCTTCTCTTACCCCTTTTATCTCTTTCTTGCACCCTTACTCTGTTTATCTATTTCCTGCACTCTCATATTAAACATCAAAGTAGTTTATTATGGGAGCCAAAATTTCTTCAGAGATAGGCACGAGGGGCATCTCTTCCCTTTGGCATTTCAATTTTGGTCCAGGTCTAGGGTGCATACACTTACCCAAATCCTTTCGTGGGTAGATTTGATGACCAAAAGTTTTTGGCATGCCCAGTGGGACCCGGTCAGTCTCACCTTATGAGTGGTAGTGAGAACTGATGCTCTCATTACCGAAAGACTCTTAGCATCTGGCGACTTTGTTTACCTGAGAATCTTAAGTCATAAAGATCGGTACCAAAGTCTGTGCCTTCATGCAAACAAGATGGAGAGTTAGGAATAGAAGAGAGGAAACTAAGTTCTTTGAGCTAGATATTGACGCCTTTGGGGAACGATCTAGGTTAGTCACCCCCGAGTCTCTGTTACATGGAACATCCTTGCAAGAGGCCGTTTTTGACGAACAAGGCCTAACTTTTGATAGTATAGTGGCTAGTTTTCCTCCTAATCCTCCCAACTCACTGAAGCATCCCAGTGCCTCCATTCCTATTGGTCGTCCTGTTAGCAATCAAGGAGGAGCTTCAAGAATTCCTATTTCTCAAAATCCAAGAGTAAATATGGCACAACAACAACAACAACAACAACAATAACAAGTGTAGCAGCAACCGCTGCCCAGATTATTCCTAGCATGGAATTCTTTAGGACCACTAAATCTAGTGGGACAAGGGCAAGTGCCACCTGCTATTATAAAGAAGATCCCAATGTTTGATGGAACTGGGAAGACTGCTTTGGAGCACATCTAGGACATAGTTTCTCTGGTGGCGATCCATGACATCAGAGAAGAGTGCGTTATGGTAAAGCTCATGGTTCTGTCTCTTAGAGGAAAACTCCTCTACTGGTATAGATCTTTACCACCCAATACCATTATGGGATGGGACCAGTTAGCCGAATAGTTGATGCAAAGCTTCAATGAGTCCGTCGATCCGACCTCTCTCCTGCATCAGTTCATAATGATCTAGAGACATCCACAAGAGGAGATCATCGACTTCAATGTTAGGTTCACTCGAACCTGGAAAAGAATACCAATTGGACTTCGGCCATCTGATGAAGTTGTAGCATACTATTTCCTTCGGGATTTTAACCCCGATATCAGTGTGATGGTAAGGTATTCAAACATCAATACCTTCCCAAATTTATATGGGTTAGCCTAGAAAGCAAATATGGATCTAATAGCTATGGGTAAGCTTCCCCAAATGATGTCGATGCCCATACTTCCCGATTTCCCTCAATCTTAGTATGCAAGCGTAGTCGCTTCGTAGATCTCTACAACCCATTCATACCCAATCTCATCTTGGAACCAAAATCCCATTGTGTCCCAAATCACCGCTCCAAAAATTCATTTTCCCACTTTTTTGACTCCATAGCCCATGGTCACTTCGGCATTCCCTGTACTACCAGCACCACCTCAACACCCTACCCTACCTCCAATACCCATGATGGCTCCATTGCCACCTATTCCTAAAATCGATGACATGCAAGCCAAAATACTGCAAGAAGTTTAGTCCTTGAAATACATAGTGCAAACCCTCTCCAATGACATGACCATTATGAAGAAGAAGCAAGCGCAACAAGAGTTTCTACCGAGAAGATCTTATCCTACACCTGCGCTTACTAAATATCAAGTGGTCCAGCAAGGAAGAGCTTCGGCAAGAAATGCTGTAATAGACGAAGCCGCGAGCACTTCCAATTATATACATTGGTGATCCACATGTAATGACCCTCATGAAGAGAATACCTGTATATTGCACCAACACTATGTACAAACACTGGCGAGCAGTAGTCATGGCGGTCAAGTCAACGTCATGAGGCAAAATATTAATAGAGGTGGATGATACTCAAATGGCTCCCTTAAAGGTGCATGCTCATCATAAGAAGGGACAAAAAACTCCTCTGGCCCTTAGCTAAGCTCGAAAGCCTACACCAGTCAAAGAGAAGGCCCAACAGGACCCTACAAATCCACCTCAGGTGGAAACCAAAGAACAAGCTAGAGAGAAGCTCAAGCTTCCTTCGTTGACTAAGCGGTAAAGGGTCGAAGCTACAGAGTAGTATCGCACCAGGTACGAGGCTAAAAGAGAACCTGAGGTGCCTAGATACTTGGCGTACAACATTGTAGATGAGCTGAAGAGGATTTCGGCCAAGATTAGTCTGTATGACGTATTGCAACTACCCAGTCAAGTGGACTTACTGCAGGAATCATTGAAGATGACCAAAGTAAGAAAAGTAGCACCACTTGCCCTAGTGCAGACCCTATCCACATGCATTACAAGGAAGAATCATCCACCTCTGTTCTACCTGTATCTACATATGGAAGGGTATATTGTTCACAACTGTATGATTAACTATGGGGCCGCAACAACAGTCATGCCCAAAGCAGTGTGCAAAGAGATAGGGATGGAATATATGCGAAGCAGTCATGGCGTAATCCAGTTGGATGGAACCCCTGTGAAGACTGTAGGAGTGATTAAAGATATACCTATATGACTACACAAGATACCTCAAATCATAGTCATACAAGAGGTGGTGGTCGTCGATCTCGAACCCTATTTAAGTATGTGCTTGTCAAGAGAATTCACAACAAAGCTGGGAGGATATCTATCTATGGATTACTTGCATCTGGAGATTCCATTCAAAGGGAAGAAGATAAAAATTTACAACGAGAAGCCTTCCACCTTCCTCATAGAGAAGATGTCTGAAGGAGAGAGTAGCGACCCTGTGCATGCGATAGTGGAAGGGATAGAGCAGATGGACCTGGTCGAGGAATCCCTCGCATAGTTAAGTTGTGAAGATGAGTTTTCATTGGCAGACTTTAATGCCATGATAGAAACTGATATGGGATGTTATGCCATCACCAAACCTTAGAAACACATCAAGACAGAAGATAAGGTCTCTGCCCAAGGCAAATTATGGAAATTATTCTTTGATGGCACTTGATGCAGAAATGGCGTCAGGGCAGGAATTATTTTAGTATCACCTTCTAGAGAGCAGAAGGAATATTTTTATCGATTGGTGTGGAGTTGCACCAACAATGCAATAGAATATGAAGCATTATTTTTCAAAGAAAACAAGCTTCGAAGGGGCTCGCCTTTCATGAAGCAAATAAGTGACGCAACGAGGGAGAACTACTTTGGGCTCAAAGCATAGAAAATATACCCACATCGGAGGTTCGCTATGAAGTAGTTTTAGCATCGATTTCACTTTGCCAACCTGACGACATGCAAAACAAGGAGCATTTAAAATGTGGCTTGGAGAATGCATCGATGACAAATTAGGAGAATGTTCGAGGCAAACAACTTTAATGCCAAGGTGGTGGAGCGCATACCGAAAAGAATTTCATTGTGAGAAAAGTTTGCACTCACGTACGAGGTGGTAGAAGGTCAAGTTACCAATGTAGGGGAAATCATCAAACCACATGGGCTCACGTACCACATCACTGCGAAGCCAATCAAAAGACATGACAACCTTCCCCATCCGAGTGTAAATTTAACTATGGCAGGTGCCATAAATAGAGGTAGTTTCTTGCTAAGGCTATAAAACTCAAACCTCAATGGTAAAGAAGGGTGTTTGCCAACCGGTTCATGCAAGACTAAGAGCTCCCACCATTGATAGCCTACATTCCTCCGCCCTTTGCATCAAAATCCTTTGCATTAAGTCTTCTGCACCATGAACTCTACTGTCACCCATATTCACAATGGTAAAGAAAAAATCTAAAGAGAAAGTTAAGGAACCCAAGGTAGCAGCCCCAAAGAAAGGCAAAGAAGAACAGAAATAGAGACCTAAGAAGGTCAACCTTAATCCTCACCCAGAAAAGCAACCTGTGGAGGAAGGTGAAGATTCTAAAGAGGAACAGCTTGAAGAGCCACCAATTGATGGGTGGGAAAAAATTAGGGACACTAAGCTTTCGAAGAGCGTGGCCGAGCTCAAATACACCGTTGAGTTTATGACAAGTAGGCTCACCCCAGAGAACAAGAGAGTTGTCGCATACTATTCTCAAATCTATTGGTATCTGACCCCGCCCATGCACCATTGTCCTGAACTAATTTGTGCTATTGCACAGAATTACTAGCCCTCATCTAGACAAGTGTTGGACACTGCGGGACACAAATTATTTTCTATTCTTAAATAAGATGTGCAAGCAACCTTCATGCTAAATCAGGGTCCACCCAAGGGCTATTCCGTTCGCAGTGTCATCCTGAGTGAACAAATGGAGAGGTTCACTACCTCCACTTATATTCTAAAATTTTTAAGAGAAAACCTCAAGAACAGACTACCTTTAGGCAAGCATCCCTAGATGCCCCTCCCCCTGACAGATTTCAAGAACACATACATCTTCTCAATCATTGCATGGGTGGCGGGTCTATCGACTGAGGCTTCGGTGCACCCCTGGCAAGTGTCCTTGGCCGAGTGTATTTTGAGAGGGGAATTCTATGCCCCCGATGCTTCATGGCCAAACACCAACCTAGTATTCTTCGATTAGATAGAATGGGTGGCCCGAACCTTGCACACACGGCTTACCAGCATGAATAATTCTAGGATGGGCCAGTACTTCACACCCTATTCTTTCCTTGTTTGGTTGTTTTTCTACCATGTACATAAGCAATTCCCCCACATTACCATTTCTCTAAGTGGTAAGGATGGAAATTCTCTATCTGTGTACCAGTGGACTCCCCTCCTATTGAGGACAGAGTCTTATTATTCTTTTAATCAACAATTCTTGGGACCCGCTATGCATTTGTTGACAAGGTCATGTCCTCGGGTACCCCTCAGTTTAAGAGATAGAGTGGTGCAATATAAGAAGGGAGATGTGTTTCAACTGACACAAGGGCTCGTGATTCACCTTTTTGGCTTCATAGGGAAACCATTCTTGCTACCAGTCTACCCCTCTGAGTACTAGTTAGCATTGGAGGTCGCTCGATAGAGCAATGTTACAAATGCCATCTATGACCATGGTCAGAAGTGGGCGCACACCTACGACTTCCCATTCAAAATGGGGGTAATAGAAGTGTTTGCTCTTAAGCAAAATGTTTTCCTGGAGGAGAAGCTTGCCAACTTTGGTTTGCTCCAAATTCCTCAACAATGGTGCTATGACCCCTTGGGGGTGATGAGGGACCACCTCAGGTTCAAGAACTTTCATGTCTGCCCCCATCCAAAAATAGTGGATCAGAGGAACAATCCTAATGGGAGAGATTTGGAATGGCATTTAGAGAGGATGAGGACATTGCCTCCCTGGCATGAGTTCTACCCTATAGAGGTTAAGTTTGATCCTGTTCAACATCCTTTCCCAACCCTAGACTCCACATTTTGGAGAAAAGGAAAAGATGATTTGAAGGAGGAGTTGAAAAACTGGGGCGAGGAGCAACTAAGGGAGTGGTGGATAATGAGAGTACATTGTCAAAATATGAAATCCTATGGACTCTTGGCAATAGATAGGGACTTTGAATTTATTTACGAAGCCAATTTTAGGACCTGGAAGCCCCTCTCCTTCGTCGACTTTATTCCTCCAGTTGCTCCCGGTTCGGGCGAAATCCCAGGAAGAGATGATGGTGCTTTGGAGCAGGAAGAAGAGGAGAAGTTAGAAGCTGCACCCAAAAAAATTTCCATGGGGTTTGTGCAATCATTAGAGAAAAATAAGAGAAAGAGGTAGGAGCAAGCTCAAGTGCCTCCAACCCACCCAAAGCGACCCCGCACAAAGCTCCTAAATGTCCCCATCGAACAACCTGTGATCAGTCCAGCCAAAAAAAATATCGAAGGGATGGCATCACCAAGAGTCGAAGCCACCCCACACATAGATGTTATCGATGTGGAGGAGCTCCTCCAACAAGAAGGGGTCCTCAAAGAGGAAGTCATGGAGGTCACAAGTACCAAAGTCCAGAAGGAGCAAGAGTCGATCACACAGGAAGTCACTACTGTTGCTCTGCCAGGTGGGCATGAAGGTACACACTCTTCACCCTTTGCATTGGTTTCTCAAAGCATTTCCCCCATCGTCCTAGCTGTGAGTTCCTAGTAGTATCTCCCTTCCTCACAAAGTTAATCACCTCCTCGCACATTGCCCCTTATCACCTTGAATCTGCCCCATGATCCTGTTAGCCCCACTCCACTCGAGTCATCTGGTCGGGACAAGTTTGTTGACACTACTTCACCCACCCATGCCACCATTCCCTTAGTTCCCAGTCAAGGTGAAGATAGTACCCCAATGTCGAACCCCATTCCTTGCTCCCCTATCACACACAACATAGTTCCTCTCGCTGAAGCTCCTACTACACCCGTCGTCGAACCTACTGGTGAGGCATCCCCCATTCATTTTTTATACTTGTTCACCCCTTTGGTTGGAGATCCAACCTCATTTGAATTAGATATGTCCTTGATTAAGGAATGCCCTCTAGCCGAGAAGCTGCTCCAGGCCTAAAAAAATACCAAAAAAATGTTGAAGGAGGCCAGGAAAAAGAGAGGGCGCTCTCTGGCCGAGGTAGAAAAATGCTTTGTTTTTGACCTGAAAGGCGAAAAGTTACATAAGGTTAAGAAGGTCCCTAAGGTCCATAAACCTCTAGATGAGATGACTCCAATTGACTATGATTATCAAGAGAGGACCAAGGACCTGGAGCACCTAAATGTAGATAATGAGTCGGCATCCATGCATGTCAGAATTGAAACTTTTTGAGAGCATGAGAACATCACCAATCAGCGTAGATTTGAAGAAGAGAGCACCAACATCAAGTTGGAAGATGAGCTAGCAAGGACCCATTCCAAGTTAGTGGATGCTAAGGAGCAGTGTAAGCTGATGAAAAAATAAGCACACACCTTGAAATAGCAAATACTACAACTATAGTGTACAACTGAGTACCAAGCACAGAGATAGGCCAAAAATGATCTGAAGGCCAAAGAGCTAGAAAGTAGGATCTTGCAGATGCAGCAGCAGTTGTACATGAAATAAAGTTTGGAGCTATTTGACAGAGGCAGAACCAAAGAAATTTGCTCACACTTGCTCAAGGGTTTTAGATCTCGGGCCTCTAGTGCCCTATCAACTTTAATCTACGTCACCGAAGCTCAGTACGCCACTGCTCAAGAAGGGCCAAAAGTAGATGAGGTCATCCAAAAAATAAAAAAGTGACTCAAGCTAGATTTTGAGGTCCAAAGTGTCAAATTTTAGGACCTGTAGATCGTCGCGATGAGCCGAACTGCCAGAGACCGGTCCACGACTCAAGCTACAGTCCATGCTTTCTTCTCCAAGGTGAAGAAAGCATAGAAGGCGAAAGACCTCCTGGATATATTTGAGCATGAGCAGTGCACATCAATGGGTTACTTCCAAGATCTTTCTTCCTTAGGTTTCTCAAGTTTCACGGATGATGATGGGAACCTTCTCACCAAGGAAGAACTCAAGCCGGCATGGCTCCATTTCAAAGGTGACATCTCAGAAATAGATGGGTGGGCAGAGCCAATTACAGAAGGACAAGTCACCGACTTCATTCTGAGACACTACAAAATTGTGGCTTGCCTGAATGACCTAAGTATAAGAGCCAAACATGCTGACATCGGGTAGATTGATCGGTTCCATGTTTTGGTCAAGGCACTTGAAGACCAAGAGCCATTTAAGAAAGGTGCTGGGCTCACGTCTATAGAATCATGGAGCTCATTCGCGATCGCCTTCAGCCATCGCCAACACAAGAACCCTCACCAAGAGAGGAAGAAGAAGATGAGGAAGAACCAAAAGAAGAAGAAGAAGCAGCCATGGAATAGCCCACATAAGAAGAAAAGGGAGAAGGATCTGGATGTAACTCTGGCCCAATGAATCAAGGCTAAGGGTTCTTCCACCGAGACGAGCTCGTTGCCCCACGAGCCACCAAGAATGTTGACAATTTTGTCACATTTCTTAGAGGGGTAGTAAAATCAAATTTTTGTAAAGTATTTCTTTAAATTTCATGAATTTGTTCCCTTGTTTTTTAGAAACAATATGTTCAAGCATTGTAGCAATTTTGGCTTTCATCGTCATCCTCCTTGTACATAGAATGAAGATGAAAGAGCTTCGCTACCGAGCAGCCTAAAGAAAAATCTTCACACCCGAAGCATCTCAAGCAGCTACTTCAGATGAAAGTTTTGTGAAGCGGCATTTCAAAAGAACAGCTTCGTCGAAGAAAGAAGGTCTAGATCATGGTCCAAATTTTCTAAGGCAAGAAAACTACTTCGGGCCCAAAGCACTTCAAACAATCACTTTGGGTGAAAATCTTGCGAAGTAGAAGTTGAAAAAGTGCAAAAATTGAAAAATACTTCATCAAAAATTTGCTAAAGCACCCACTTCGGGCCTCCCCACCAGTGAACCATTTCTCCTTCACCAAAAATCTTGTGAAGCATCTGCTTCGGCCATATTTCGTGTGAAGTACTTTCACCTGAAGCAGTAGCAGCCATAAAAAATGCAACATCTTTCGAAGGTAGGAATGCGCTTTGACCGAAATACCCCTGAACCATAGTTTTGAGGAAGGATCACGATGAAACATTTTGAAGAATCACCAGCGAAGTATCTACTTCAGGCAGAGAACCTAGTCGAAGTAGTTTCTGCATGCCTCTCCAGCGAAGTAGCGAGAAATGAAGAGCCCCACCTTGAGGAGGAATATCTATTTCGACACTCGACAACCCCAAAGTTGTCTCGCGAAGCTCTATCATGTGAAGTGTAAACCAAGGGGGAAGATCTACTTCAGCTCAAGTTCATTACGAAGTGAAGTTGCAAATGAAAATCTAGCGAAGCACTTCCAGGGCATGCACTCCAAGCCGAGTATTTTTCCAAGGCAATCAAGTGCCTCATAAATGCATTTTTGCGTGCCTGGTAAGACCGCTGCTAATTTTTGGCAATTGGAAATGAAGTATCAGTTCTTAAAGGAGAGCCCAACAAGCATGGTGACCACTCAAGCACTACACCCAGAGGCCAAGGACGTTCAGGCGGATCATTAATGCATCTTTCCCCGACTGACCCGGTCGCAGCTGCTAGTTTTGGTAACAGATTTGAGAGCTCAGTCATGAGAAAGGAGTCGACTTCTTAGGTTTCGAGGGTGTACTCCTCCATTTTGTGCATTAATTTCTCAAAGGGTCGGGTCCTCTATAAAAACCCAAGCATTGTAATGTAAAAGGGGGGGAACTTTCTGCTAGAAAGCTATTGTAACTTAGATTCCTACAATTAATACTAAAGAGATTTGGACTCTATTTATTTCTTTTATGCTGCCTTCTGGGATTATTTCTTTTATATTTTCTTCATTTGCATACTGTAATTCTGAACTCTGGATTTAGGTGTGTGATTGAAGTGGAACCCTAAAATTTTCTCAAAGGATACATAGGGGAGGAAAACGTTGTATTAGTTTTCTTTTATGCTGCCTGTGGATATTGTTTCTGTCATATTCACTCCTTCGTCGTCATAACTCTGAACTCTGAATTTTGATGAGAGGGAAGGGTAATCCTGGAACTTGTCCAAAGGATACATAGGAGGATTAATATTGCATTCATTTCATTTATTCTTGGTGTTCTTTGCTACTGTTTCAAGCTATTAGTCAGTGATCGTGCTTCCAGTTCTTTCCCACTTCAAATTATTGATATCTCTTCTCTTACCCCTTTTATCTCTTTTCTACACTCTTACTCTATTTATCTCTTTCCTGCACTCTCATATTAAACATCAAAGTAGTTTATTATAGGAGCCAAAATTTCTCTAGAGATTGGCACAAGGGGCATCTCTTCGCTTCAGCATTTCAATGTTGGTCTAGGTCTAGGGCACATAAACTTACCCAAATCCTTTCCTGGGTAGATTTGATGACCAACAATTGCCATACTACACCACTGAGTACCTGTTCACCCTCAAAGTCATCCCTCAACATCTACCACCGTTGTTAATCCAAAACTATTATTACCCCCTTTTACCTCCTTAGTAGCAGTTGCAACTCCCATCGATATTAGGCCCTTAGATCCTAGCACCTTGGTTGCAACCATTCAAACACTGATGTCTCCCAAGGTTACTGTAGTCGTTTCTATAGATGTTCTAGATTTATCTATGGAATAAATCCCTCAACGGGCTTTGTTACCCTTCATGACACTATTTGGAGTGTAGGAACCAATGGAGATGGAGCTATAGTTTTTACAAGAGGACCTGATTGTAGAGAGTATACATTGGGCGCAACAGAATTCCTCAACCTAGATTAAGGATCGAGAAATAAAGAATGCACAAACTCTGGCCCAAGTGAAAAAAGGTCTATGTTCGACCCATAGAATATGTAACTCCACAAGATGGAGAAAGTTCCTAAGGTCCAAAATCCATTAGAGGAAATGACGACAACAGACTATTCTTACTATCATACAATGGAAGATATGAGGAAAATTGATCTCGTGAAAAATGTAGGAAACATCTAGGTTGAGGTGGGATCCCTCTATTTCCACATGGAGCACATAAAAGCTCGTTGTTATGATGTTGAGGCTAAAAATGTGGAGCTTAAATAAACCCTAGTGCTCACAAGGGCACATCTTGAGGAAGTACAGTCCAAATCTGATCAGTCGTAGCATCGCATAACCAGTCTAGAGTAGGAGGTGGAGAATTACAAGAAAGAATCTGAGCAGTGCCTCAAAGCACATGAAGAAGTGGAAAGCTAGTTGTAGGCCTTGAATGCTCAGGTTCAAGAATTTTAGGCCCAGCTGATAGCAAAGATAGGGCAAGCAGAGGTCTTGTCAAAAGATCGTGTTAAGGAGGTTCACCATTGCTTCCTAACCAACTTCTGAACTAGGGCACACAAAGCAATAATAGTCCTAACATTCATTTGGGAGACCAAGAAGACAATCAGTTATAGTGATTCCATAGTAGATGATGTTGAAAAGGACATTGAACAATGGCTAGAGCTGGCCATGAAGTGCAAACCCTAAAAAAATGGATCTCGAGCTTACTTCGATATTCCTACTTGCTCGATCGTGGGTAACTACAAAGATAACCCTGAGGGATTTCTTTGTAAGGGTGAAAATAATATGAGAGGTGAGAAGGCTTATGGATGCATTTGAGTGAGAAAGATGATTTTATTTGATGTATTTTAAAAATCTTGTGCAAATCGGTTTACTTAGCTTCACGGATGAACAAGACCATATTTTGACAAAAGAAGAGCTGAAGTCAGTTTGGGATGCTTTTGAAAGTGACACTTCAGAGATCGACAGTTGGGAGAAGCCTATTTTAGAGCATCAGGTCATGCAGTTAATAGCTAGGTTTGCACAGATTGAAGCTTGTTTGGTATATTTTAGCCAAAGGGTTAACTATGCTGACATAGACTAGCTTGAGACCTTTGGATACCTGGTTAGGGAGCTCCAATATCATGGCATAATTAAATAGGAGGCTTGGGACCTAGTCCAGGCAACTTATGAGCATATTCAAGAGTGCCTTCCATGATAAAAACCTATCTAGCAATAGGAAGATCAAGAGCAAGAGAGAGATAAATAGGAAGAATGAGACCAATAGCAAATATAGGACCATGAGCACCAAGAAGAAGAAGACCATGAGTGTAAGGAAGAAGAGGAAGAAGAAGAGATGGAGAATTTGGAGGAAGAGTCTACTGCCATCAGTGAGAATTCAAAAAAATATGGCGATGATGACTCCGAGCCCAAAATATAAGGCCTAGGATCTCAACATTAAGGTAAGCTCAATTTCTCTACAAGCCGCTAGAGATGGCATTCCTACAACATTGATTTCCTCTGTATATATTTTACTGTTTAGTAATTTCTCCTTCCCTGAAGCTTTGTTCTTTGTTCGGGATGTATTCTTTCTTTCCTACTTTTGCTGTCAAAATTTGTTGGCTATGCCCAAGGGCTGGTGCAGTTTTTCTATTCATTCATCATGCAGGGTCCTTATCTTGTCAAGGGCAAGGTAGTTTCGCACCATGTCTCCAGGTGCAAGTTAGTTTTGGGGCAGAGGCAGATCATAGGCCCATTTTGCACCAGAGAGAAATGCAATCTAGCTCTGGATAAGGAAGCGTAAGTGTGCCTAGGTTGTTTTACCCCTAAGTATGAGATTAAATAAATTTTGGGCCTTGGCTGAGAGAAAATCACTGCCAGAAGGGAAAATTCCTGAGTGGGGCCCAATTGTCTTCACCCTGGATGGAGAGCACAAAGCCTTTTCAAGGCTAAACTAGGCTAAAGCACCTTCATGTTGTTCTAACACTTAAATGAAAATATTCTTCAAAATAGTGTGGGGCCAAGTTCTGTTTCACCGGTCTACAAGAGCACAAAGCATTTTTGGAGTAAGTGGGAGTGCAAACACTTTTGACCCACCCTCAAAGTCAGCAAAAATCTTGCTTCAGACTCCCAAGGTAGTGTGGGGCCTAAAGTATTTTCACCTAGATTTGCAAGCACAATTCCATTTGAGGGTCAACCTGAGCGAAACGTCCTTTAAATTTTCCACGGGATATAATAATAGTTTTCAAGGAAAAATGCTAAGTATGGCCTACCAAAAGTGCAAGTGCTTTTGAATTTTCAACTCCAGTGCTACTCTCGATGCTCCAAGGTATTTTAAATTTGATCTACAAGTGCAAATAAAATTTAGAGTAAGTAGGAGCGCTTAGACCTTTGAATTTTCCACTATGGTGCTTCTCCTAATGCAGTAGGGTGTTGCAATCTCTTTTTCCAGTGCAAGGCCATTTTGAGCCAAGTGAGGGGCGCAATAATATTTGACTTTTCCATACTAGCACACCTCCCGAGGCTTCAAGGCATCTTTACTTCTTTTCTCTAGTACAAGGTATTCTCGAGCCAAGCTATAGTGCAAGCACCTTTGACCTTTCAACTCTGGCCCCACTTCCAATGTAGTAAGGCATTTTGCTCTAGTTTTGTAGTGCAAGGTAGTTTCAAGCCTAAGGAAGAGCGCAATGACATTTGAATTTTCAATGCTAGCACTGCATCCAGGATAGTTAAGTCATTTTGCTATAGTTTTTGGAGTGCAAGCCCATTTTGGGCTAGGAAACAGTGAAACCTAGGTTGGTCTACATTCATAAATCACCTATTTTAGTCTAGCCCTCCCTACGTTAGCCAAAATTCCTCATAAATGCTTCTCATCAGCAAAATAATGTGCACTCTTATCCATTTAAATGTAGTTGGTCTGAGAAGATTCTAGACTTGATGTTTCCAAAATTTATAATCTGATCTTTCATTGAGGTGGTTCGAGCAAGTGAGGAGACGGTGCCACTAGCTAAGCTTGTCAGTGCATTGGGGAGGTACAGCCGCATTTCAACGTGTCATCAGTTTCTACCCATGTCTCATTATTGTTTGATGAGTTCTTATTTCTCAAATCCTATATTTCTTGCCATCACGATGTTTTGTGGGTGTGCATTTATGTTTCAAGTGAAATAATTCTCTATAAAAGCTAGCATTTCTAATGTAATATTATGGAGATTTTTCTATAGACTTGCTGTACATGAATTCTGCTATCAATACAGAGAATACTTGGCTCTAATTCTAGATTCCTATTTGTGTATATATTTTCTATCTTATATTTCTATTAAATTATTTGCTTTATTTGTGCGTTATAATTCTATGTCTAGATTTAGCTCCCAATAAAAGGTGAACACTGGAATAACTCTATAAATGCACATATAAGGTATATGGTTTTAATTTCTATTACATTTTCTATGTTGAGTGTTATTTATTCAGAGTGCAATTAAGTTATCGCGCTGCTTGTCCATCACCCCTGTTCTACTTGGCCTGAGGCCATATTTACCATATCTTTTAGTTATTTATAATTTCTTTCTTGTTCCTTAATTTCAATCCCCAAGTTAGAATAGCAAGGGAACCATCCCATCTCTCGAGATTGGCATGGGAGGCATTTATTCCTTTCAGCATTTCAATTTTGGTCGGGTCTAGGGCTTATGGATGAAACATTCCATACCTAAGTCAGATTCTTGACCATTAGAAACCAACCTAGCTAGACCTTGAAGAATGGTACCAAAAATAAGGAAATTATAGTGTAGTAAACCCTTAGGGTTGCAATGGGTGCTTCGATAATGAATCATAGAAGTGGATCCAAATGTGGTGAAAGTATTTGGGAAAGGTTTGGGTGGTGAACCCTAAATCGTCTCTTCTAGCCACAGAGACCTATATCCCATTGTAACTAGATTTGGGTGATGGAACTTTGACGGATCATGAGGTATCCATGTGAGAGATGTCATATGAATGATAATCATAGGAACCCCGATAGATGGTTGGGTAAACCTATGAGGGATGTCATTTGGTGTGATAGCCACTAGAATCCTTGAATGACTATTGGGCAAGTGAGGGATGTCACACGGGTGATAGTCATCTCAATTTAACCATCAAGGGGATGGATTAATTGAGCACGTTAGTTTTATATATGGTGTAGTGGGTAAAACTAAAGAAGATTTATGCCTAGGTACTAGTAGAGATGAAATGAAACTAGTCATGGAATTAACATCCCTTCTCAATAGAATGAGATAGGGTTAATCCCTATGCTATGGTCAAAATATCCTTCAAAGGAAGGTAAGGAAATGGGGAGACCATGTGAAGGTATCCTTTAAGTTGTATGGGCAGTGTACAAGGTAAACCCTAGTCTTTATGAGAGATAGCCACTCTTGTCCACTTAAGAGATTTTGCAACATTTGGAACTCAAAATGTGATTGAAAGCTTATGTTGAACCTATTTGGTACATATTTGGTGAACCTTGTGTTATAAAAAAATTATCTCCTAGGATGGTTAGAATTGGGTTGTTACAGTTGGTATAAGAACTCTAGGTCGTAAGACTAGTAGCATCCTTGGAGTGAAACTTAGGATTGGCTAGATTTAATGTGTGACTATAGGAAGAAAGGAACCCTCCTATTGGGATGACATATTACGTAGAGTAAAAATGACCATCAATATTATTGAATGAATGATAATACTCTTGGAATGACACCTTACGTGGAATAAGTGTGACTAGTGATATTATGAAATGAATGGTAATACTCTTTGTTAGTTTACATGGAGAATATAAATAACTAGAAGTTAGGGGTATAATGTGGAGAAAATTGTAACCTAACTCAACTTATTTTGGGATAAGGGGAAAAGACACATTGTAGTTATGCAAGCATGACTAAGGTCATTTTTAGTGGAGCGATAATGGATATAACTGATATGGCACCTTACGGTGAGGTAAGCATGACCTAGATTATTACTAAGGAAGTGATTAATGACCATAACCAAATGGTACCTTGTGGGATACAAGTGTGAAAATTACCATTACCAAAATAATGCTAATGGTCTAAGTTAGTTCATGAGAAGATGTAACTAACATTTGGAAGTACAATTGGAATAAATTGTAACTTATTCACCTCCTTTGTGTGGTCAAGAGAAAGACACCCAATTTAAGAAGGGGTAGAAGAGAATATTATTAGAATCCAAGGTTAGTTAGATAAGATGGAACCAAAAGGGAAATTTTAGGAATTCAAAAGAGAGATGAAAAATATCACTATTGTTGATTTATTATTTTAGGAGTAAATAGATCAATAGAGGGAAAAAATGAACCAACAAAGATAATTGTTAGAAACATCAGTGAATCAAAATGCACAATATAGGAATTCTGAGGTTAAATAGGAAAGGAATCCTGCTACCATAGACTAGGTGTCTAGAGCTCTTAAAGAGACAAATATCGCCAAGGATATGAAAGATGTAAAGATATCCAAGTTTAATGGAAAAAGGTGGAGGTGAATTAGCCAAAGTTGTATTGAGAAGAATGAAAAGGAAGAGGTGTATGGAAAACACCTAATCTAACAAAAAATTAGGGATGTGTTCCTTAAAGACCCTCCTGGATTTTTTCCAAAGCGAGAGTTTGATTTCACCATCGAATGGATGTTAGAAATTGAACCTATATATAGAACACCTTATAGGATGAATACTATCAAAATGCAGGAGTTGAAAGTGCAACTACAAGGCTTGCTAGAGAAGGGGTTGATCAAGGCTAGTGTGTCACCTTGGGATGCACCCATATTTTTTGTTAAAAATAAAGATGGTTTGCTCAGATTGTGCATCAACTACCAAATTTTGAACAAAGAAATTGTCAAAAATAGACATCATTTGCCTAGGATCAATGATTTGCTTAATCAATTGAAGGGTGTAACAATATTTTCCAAGGTTGAATTGAAATCAAGTTATCACCAATTAAGAATCCATGAGCAAGACACTCACAAAAATGCTTTTAAGAACTGGTATGGGCATTATGAGTTCATAGTACTACCTTTTGGGCTGACCAATGCACCAAAAACATTCATGATTTTGATGAACAATATATTTAGGAAGTAGTTGGATTGATTTTTATAGATATTTCTAGACGATATCCTGATATATTATAAGAATAAGGAAGATCATGATAGGCACTTGAGGATAGTGCTTGAGCTGTTAAGGAAGAACCAACTCTATGAAAATTTGTCAAAATGTGACTTCTATGTACTAGAGGTGCAATATATATGGCATATCATATCTATAAAAGAAATTGCAATAGACCCCAAGAAGATTGAGGCCATTTTGAGTTGGCCAATATCCACTAATGTGTCTAAAGTATGAAGCTTCATGGGCATTATAGGTTATTACAAATGATTTGTGAAGAATTATTTCAAGATCACCTAACTAATAACAAATATTCAAAGGAAAGAAAAGGAATTTCAATGGATAAGATAAGTGTGTGACTGTTTTTGAGTTACTTATGCGAAAGGTTATTATGACACATACACTAAAGATTCCAGATCCTCAGGGAAACTTTTTAGTTTGTATTGATACATAAATGGAAGGGTTAGGAGGTGTGTTATCCCAGGATGAATTAGTCGTGGCCTATGAGTCAAGGAAACTCAATAAGCATGAGGCAAATTATACTATACATGATTTGGAACTAGTAGTGGTTATGCACACGCTCAAGATGTGGCGACATTACTTGCTAAGGAAATCCTTTGAGTTAAGAATCGACCATCAAAGTTTTTAAGTACATATTCAATCAAATTATACTCAATTCTAGACAAAGAAGATTGATCAAGTTCTTAGATGAGTATAACTTTGGTATAGAGTATATCAAAGGCAAAGAGAATAAGGTTGCTAATGCCTTAAGTAGAAGAAGGCATATAACTTCTATGACTCGTAGTCACATAGAATTGATGGACCAAGTCAGGGAGAAGCAATCATAGGATCAATATTGCAATGAAATTTGAGAAAATATGGTAAGAAATCATGGATATGGGCTTTTGTGCTTCAAATACAGAGTTTTCATACCAAAAATTGGTGATTTGAGGAAATTGGTCATGTAAGAGGCGCATATATATCCTTACTCTTCTCATCCTGGAGGGGCTAATATGAGGGAAAATATGAAACTTTCTACTAGATAGGTATGAAGAAGGATATCATAAATTTTTCTGTTAGATGCATGGAATGCCAAAAAGTGAAAGCTAAGCATAGGCATCCGACAAGATATTTATACCCACATGATATACCTATGAAAAAGTGGTAGGTCATATCCATGGAATTTGTTGTAGGATTACCTAAGAATAGGTACCAACATGACACAATCCTTGTAGTGGTCGATAAGTTGACCAAGGTTGCACACTTTATACTAGGGAGCACAAAGGATGATGCTCTAGTGGTGGCTAACATATTTTCCAAAGAGATATTCTAGTTACATGAGTTTCCTAAAGTGATTATTTCAGATAGAGATTCTATATTTACATCTACATTTTTGCAAGCTCTTCATCATGTTGTTGGCACAAAGCTGAACATCAATTCTGCATACCATCCAAAAATAGATGGTCAAATAGAGAGGATAAACTAGGTCTTGGAAGACATGTTTTGTATGTACTGCATGGACCAAAACTCTTGATGGGAAGAATTTTTGCATTTGGTAGAATTTTTAAACAATAATGGTAATCATGCTTCCTTGGGTATGGTCCCATTTGAAGCCTTGTATTGCCAGGTATATTGGATGCCTTTATCTTAGGATCATCTAGAGGATCGGGTTACCATCATACTAGACGTGGTTTAAGAGATGGAGGAACAACATAGGATGATCTGATAGAGGCTTAAGGAAGTCATCAATTGTCATAAGAGCTATGCTAATATTAAGAGATCACCTAGAAAATTATCTATGGGAGATAAAGTATCTTAAGAGTAAAGCCCATGAAAAGCACCATAAAGTCTACTAAGTTGGATCCTAAATATGTTGGACCCTTTGAGATCATTGAGAAGATAAGTCTAGTAGCCTATCATCTCACCTTACCACCCAACCTATCAAAGATCCATGACACTTTCCATGTATCCCTACTTAGGAGATATATTACTGATCTTAACCATGTATGAAATGTTTCTAATTTGTAGATAGTTGACCCCTCAATTATTGAGGTGAAGCATGTGAAGATTCTAGAGTTTCATTCAAAATTATGAGGAACCAAACTATAGAACAGTGTAAGGTCCAGTGGGACTGATATTCTAAGAAAAATGTGACTTGGGACAAAGTGGTTGAGATGCAAAAAAAATTTCCATATTTATTTGAAAATAAAATGTAATTTATTTTTAGTTGCAAGTTAGTGATGGAACATAGAGGACCGTTTTTAGTCTAAGGCGTGTAGTATGTCATGACCCTCCCTTGGCAAACTTATTCATATGGTGGACTTATGAATTGATATGCTATTTTAATGATAGATTAAATGGCTATATGATGATTAGTTGTTATAAATATTTGTTTTATTTAAGAATATGATGTTGTTGATGGATTTGCTTGATTGCAAGACGAGATATCCTCATGGGTGGGAAAATAACTAACCACCAAGAATGAGGTGTCCCATGAAATAAAAAGGGAAATTATGGCTATGATAGTTAAAACTATCTGACATAAGTCTCCTAGGCACATGATGTCCACATATAGACATAGTTCATGCATTTGCATTTTGTGGTCTCATTCTTGCATTTATGTGCTTGAGATTGATGATGGTCTTTGCCGCCTAAATAATCCATCCATTAAAAAATTTGATAACCTTAGGATTATCATAAATACCTTCTACATATTGGATAGGAGAAGTAGGGAACAACGATGAATTATCCATCACAATTTGATTGTTGTTTATATCTCCATGGCATTTAGCATCTGGTTTGCTTCTTGTGGTTTGAGTTACTTTAGATGGATATAAAGTAACATGGAATATTTGATGTTTGCTTATAAATAATGGTTAGTAGGAAGGAATTATTAATATTTTATGTTATAAGCCTTCTTGCAATATTAATTTGCTTATGAAATTGTATTAATAAGTCTCACTTATTAATGTACCTTGTGTTTGGATTTTAAAAAGGTATTTCTAATGTATTATTAATAAAAGGATTTATTAATAAGAAATAATGATACTAATGTTTTGAACATTAGAAAATTGAAAAATATTAAAGAAAATAAAAACAATAACAATTATGAAAAGGACTTTCCTTCGATTAAAATTGAAATTTAAGAGGTGGTTGCAAAGTAGTTCGAAGAGTTAACTAAACTATCACCATGCACCTTAAGATCCATTCAAAAAGATGTATGGGATTCATTATTCCAAGGAATGAGAAGATACGAGTATTGCTGGAGGAAAACAAAGGAAACAAAGATCTTTGCTTTTGGAACATTGTGTTGGACAACGACAACATTTGTGACAGATATGGAGGCAAAAAATTAAAACTTTATTCCAAATTCAATTATGTGCAAACCTTACAATATATAGTCTCCATTGCAATGAATAATACAAAATGAAAGGAGGATATAAAGGAGAAAAGGGATAGAGGAAGTTGCGAGAAGAAGGAGATAAGAAGATAGAAGAAGGAGGATACGGAGGAGACAAAGTAGGGATAGGGATAGAGATAAATTAAAAATATGCCTTGCCGATATTTCTTGCCAACTTTGCACCTTCGTGGAGTTAACCTCTAACAACATTTGCATAATCATTGCGCATAGTTTTATATCCAAAATTTCAAAGGGAATGATGTTTTCCTTTATGTTGGATCTTGCTTTAAGAATGGTGTCTACTGTTTAATTACTACAACTTATGAAAAAAGAAACCAAAGAAGAAAACCTTGGTTATCGTTGGTTGATGTAAAAAAATAATATTGCTTAATTTTTGTTTCCTCATGCTTACTTTAAATGGTTTTTCTTTATCTCGGTTCGGGAATCACTAAAGAACACCTAAAAGTTTTTATGCCCTGGGTGATCACTGAGTTGTGTGATTGTCACAACCCGATACCCTCGAACCCTATCAATAGGACATTAATTGATCTTGGGATCAATTAATATTCAACAAAAAGGATCATAGACCCTAAAGAAGTTTACAAAATTCCAATTTAGGAATTTTCAAGGAATTTAGGAGGGAAATAATAAAAATAATTAAGCATGTTTAATGTTTAATAATAAGGTTAATTGCATTTAATTTTTATGCAATTAAATGTCCAATTCTTATTGGACCAAATTAGGCACTAGTATTATTTAATACTAAAAGCCTATCCTATTTCCCTCATGGCATAATTTGGTTGGTGGAGAGAAAAGTGAGATTATCTCCTCTATTTTTTAATTAGGGATGCTTTGGAGGGATGTGGACCAAAGGGGAACATAAAACAACCAAAGGACCACCTACCTTATCCTTAGTAGGACCCTTTTTGTTTCCTACTTTTGGCTTACACTCCACATGGTAGCTTTAGGATGGCTAGAATGGTAGGTGAGATCACTCCAAATTCAACCTTGCAACACCCACATACCAAATAGTAGTAGATGGGCCACCCTTTTCATTAAAATAATTAGGTGCCATAAAGTGGACCCAATTTTGATTGAGCTTAAAAGGACTTTAGTATTATTAAATAATTTAAGAATTATCTTATCCTCTTGGGAATTATCCATTTGGATTCCCTACATTGGTGGGAATAAAAGGGAGGTCTCTTCTCTTATCATTAATATTCTACCTTTGTATCTATTTTATACCTCAATAGTATTAGTTTTGCATTTGTTCCTATGAAAAGGGAACATAAAAAAAGAAAGGGTCACCTACCTTATCCTTATTTGGACCCTCTTTTACTTTTTGGATTACGCTCCATATGACTTGATAAGTCTTAAGGGGCCCAAGGCATATTTTAATAATAAAATAATAAGGCCACTATTTGGCCATAAGTGGGGAAATTTTCCTATAAATAGAGGACACCTTGGGAAGAAAGGGGCATCTAGGAAATCGTGAAGCTTAGGAAGTATGCTCTCCACTTTGGTGGATCAAAAACCAAAAAGCTTTGGGAGAGTACTAAATTTTGGGAGGTAGGAAATCTTAAAGCTTAGGGAGTATGCTCTCCACTTTGGTGGATCAGAAACCAAAAATCTTTGGGAGAGTACTAAATTTTAGGCTAGGAAATCTTGGACTTAGAGAGTATACTCTCTACCTTATTGGTAGATCAGAAACCAAGAAGTATTTGGAGAGTACTAAGTCCTAAATTAAGGGCATTTGGCCAATATGAGTGGACTAAAGAGGTAGATATGGAAGTAAGCATGGATGGAAGCACAAAAAGGAAGTAGGAGACAAGCTTTGAATACTAACAGGAGAAGTCTAGTTTAACCCAACTCGGTTTATGAGGTTGGATCTCTCCTTTGTTGAAATTAAGTTATATTTGATTTTGTAGGAAAAACAAAATCATGAATATCCATCTTTCTAATGTATTGTGGAAATATTTAGATAGTAGACTTCTAAAAAGTATTGCAAAAAAATACTTAGAGGATAGTCTTTTTAATATGTCTTGAAAATACTTAGATATTAGTTCTTCTAGAGTATTTTAGAAAATACATAATTAGTGGATTTCTTTTAAAGTATTGTGGTAATATTTAGATAATGGATTCTCTAATATATTATGAAAATATATCGTAGAGATGCATAGATATAGTGTGGAAATTTATATGGATATTATGCATAATTATATTTGAGGGAATACATTGCTTATTTGCTTAAATACAAAAATAAGAAATCATTAGATATTTAAGTGATGTAGGGGTCCCTTTGTATGGAAGAACTAGGAAGGTATTCCTTATATACTGACCAACCTAGGGTGAATATTAACCCATGGTAGGTTAAATGGATGTCCACATGGTGGCTAGGAGCTAGAAGTGAGAAGGAGCTTGGGTAGCCAATGGGGGCTATGTGAACAATGAATAGTGTATAGTGAATAGTAAATAATGAATAGTGAATAGTGAATATAAATAGTAACTCTAGCACAAAATGACTAGAATTCGATGACTACACATGTCGATTATGTGTGTAGGAGAATGAACGTAGCGTTCATTGTATAGTGAATAGTGAATAGTAACTTGTGAATAGTAAATGAATAGTGGAAATATATAACTAGTTGATAGGGAAGGAAAAAATAACACCCTTTTACTATGATTTAATGTAATCAAAGTTATACAAATTTTAGAAGAATATTTAGGGGAGAATATAGGGTTCCTCACTATATTCAATCATACGATTAATGACCATATATAGGATTTATGGTCTGGTGAAATTGGTATGAGTTGGAGGTTAGAATGAATGAGAGGATATTGAATCCTCTCAAACCATAAAATCTATAATAAATAATTAAGGAAAGAATAGACAAGGATCTATTCTTGGTTTGGCATGAATGCATAGAAATTGTGAGATAAATACTACTTTAATATGATTAAGGTTCTAAATAAGAATGGATGGAGAATCCATTCTTGAGGAAGTTATAAGCTTCCTTCTTCATACACTTAGTATGGATACTTAGAAAATAAAATAATGGATTTGTATTCATTCTTGAGGGAATTTATAAGGTTCCCTCCAAATTCGACGAGACTTATCCAAAATGTGATTCCAATGATTATCATAAACATATGTAAAATATCAACATTCATATGATCTATTAGAGAAAGAACTGGTAGATTCCTTAATTGCATCATTGATTTTAAAAGGAACAGGTGGATTTCTTTTTGGTATGAGAAATACCTTAATGTTATAATGATGACTTAGAGAAAGGAATTGGGAAACTTCCTTAATTGCATCATAAACATGAGATGGAATAATGGTATTCCTTAACTTGTATTCGATTAAAAGGGATCGGTAGATACCATTATATACTTGTAATCTTGGTATATTAAGTTTATGAATATGAGGAAAGAATACATTTTGGAGGCTGGGTTTTTCCCATCAAGGTTTTCCCAGGATAAAACATTGTGTCACTCTATTTTGTGGGTTGATGTGTTATTTCTTGTTCCTATTGCTTTTACTTTCAAAATGAAAATGATATATGTGGATGAGATGGTTAAATAATACAACGAAAGAGTTATGCATTTTTACACTTGAATACAATTCATACAATAGTTTCATTTATGATTGCTAAGAATATATGCATAATTTATAACATGATGATTTAATGATATGTGATTGTGCCATTTACTTTATGAATTAAATTGGTTAAATGTGAATGATGTAGATAATTAGTTTTACTTCTTGTATTCAATAGTTGTGTGGAATTCGTAGAAGCTATTCATAATGGAATATAATTTCTTCTTAAGTGGATCTCTCATGTGATGTTTCAAATCTATGGTTATGATGAGTATATTTTATCATAAAAGGCTCCATTAGTTTATGTTCACCTCATATACACTCATTATGGTTTAAATTAGAACACATTGAAATTCGAAGTGGAGTAAAATCCATAATGAGGCAAAAATTGGTCTTGAACTAAAAACAAAAGCAAATCCTATATCCTAAAAGCTAAGTTATTGGACAAATGATGTCGTTTTGTAATAGACTCAACAACAAAAGGGTTGTCTAAACAAAGAGTGAACCATTATATTTCTAAGAGATTTAAAGTTATATAATCATATTTAAGATGGAATTTCATGGATTCTTATCATGATAGTGATATTTTTGTCTTAGAAATCTCTTCTAGATGAAGAGAATCATATATAAGACCTATGAATAACCTTTAATAAGGTTATTTCATCTATGATGGTTTTCCATTGGTGTGGTTCTCCATCTTCAAGGCATTCACCTACGTAATGATCTTGGTGGATAGTATGTTTATTGGTGATTTCCCTTTTATGGGAAAAAACCTTACGCTTGGCTAGCGTTCTCATACCAATGGGGTGTGAGGGTTTTGTATAAGATGATCACTTCTACCATAAGAGACTCTAATCAAGTCTCAATAGCTCTTGATGCTATATGTCTTGATAAGCTTTGATACAAATGGAATGAGTCTATCTTAGGTCATGATTATGCTCCTTGCCTTATGAAAGATATATGAATAAAAAAATTTGAGTGGTTGAGTAGTGAAAAATGGGTTGTTACAGTGATCACGGTCTAGTCAAAGGAAGCATAATGCTTCCATATAAAATCTTCTTAAGGTTTGCTTTGATTTATTTAACTTTACGTATGATTGTGTTCAATAAAATAATGTAAAAATATATATTGGGTGGGTGTTTCAAGCCCTAATATAATGTAAGGCCACACAAGCACGTGGATCCACACAAGCACATGGGCCATGCACCAAAATTCCAAGGGGAGGGACCCATATGGTTTTTATTTGTCTGGCTAGGAGCACATGTTAGGGTTTTACCCTAACATTTAAACCTTAGGATTATAAAAAGTAAAAACCCTTTTTAATAAACATGCTAGGGCCACACGATCGCTCGAAGTAAAAATACAATCACTTTTGTCTTGTTAGCCTTGTATTTCATAAGATTTCGCGTGAATGCTCCATGCAAATCAAATTAATATTTTTGAAGGGGTATGGGGGGGCTAGAATTTCGTATAAGGTAATGATATTATAAAAAATGGTATTATAGAAAGTAAATAAAGTAAGGGTTTTGTTTAATATGAAAATTTAAGGAAGTGTGGCCTTATATTTAAAATGGTCTATTTAGAAAAAATAAATACGGAGAAGGTTTTATCTTATATGAAATATTTTTTAAAAAGAAATTAAATGAGAATAAGAGATAAAATAATGTAGAGGGGGAAAACTACCCTACCACATACAAAATGCTGGATCCGCAAGGAGAGAACCTTTTGTGGGGTGAACCATGGGGGTATGTTGTACTCTACACTCGGTTCTAGGGGGGAGGGTACACTAGGAATGGTTTTAGGACTCACTCCAAGTCCTCAGGATATTCAAGATAGTTTGATGTATTCAGTTTCAAGACAAACATCTAAGTTTGGCCTTTCTAAATCTAAGCTAGAAAAGATAAAGGACAATGTAGAAAATGTAATAGGACATCTGAAAATAGAATGCAAGCATACAAGAGCTAGCCTAAAAATGATTCTTTATTTTGGATGATCAATAACCTAGGGTTTTATTTTAGAAAACCTTTAAAGCAGAGATATACAAAATAAATGCACATAAATTATCCCTAGATGCAAACTAAATGCCTTTCAATTTCAGATGCCTAGGAATCAATAGTGAAATCATATCTTCAACCAATAGAATGATAAAAGCACTTATCTAGACTGATGGTTGATTTAGCTTTTTCTACCTCTTGGCCAATGGAATGCACCAGTAAAAATAGAATGTAGAAATTACCCTCGATGTGCCCTAGGGAAAAATCATGCCTCACCTGGAGCGGATGTGATAACGCAGTAGCAAAGTTGCGCCCTGCCTGGACAAGGTGTGATTTCACTTTTGCAGACTAATTTTCCCTAATTAGGATAAGCAAAGTCACACCTCACTAATTCCAGGTGCGATATCATTGTAGACTAATAAAAAATAAAAAGCGAGTGCAGAAGAAATAAATGCCAAAAATAAAGTAAGCAAACCCTAATGGACATCACAAAAGTAGGCAGAGAATATTGAACTATTCAAGCGGGCACCCTATCTCTCCGAACTACACCATGGATCCACCAAGTCACACAAAAAATTAATCCAATCCATGCAATAGAAGATCAAATCCAAAATTTGTACTTTGGGGTTAGCTTACAACATAGAAAACAAAGGAAGAAGAATGAATTAACAATAATCAAAATTTTGCATTACTCGCATATCGCATTGCAATTAAATTTTTTTTGTGTCTCTTTGGCAAGAACATTCTTCATTTTATAGATAAAATCAGAGGGGAAAAATATGGGCAAAATAAACTCAAAGTTGACACCAAAACATGCTGGAGGGTTTAAACTTGGGTCTAAGTGGGCTCAAAAGAATACAATAATATTTAATTAAAAATTAGGTTAAAAATAGTGAAGTCGTGCCCTGTCCTGATAGGGCACGATATCACTTGCGCAAAGTTGCACCTCGTAAATACGAGGTACAATTTTGCTAAAATACAAACAAATTAAAAAAGGAATGCAAAGAGGTCTTCCCTTGCTCTTAGCAAGGGTTGAGGGCCTCTTAGGGGCACTAAGGAAGATTGCCCACTCAAAGTGGGTCAATTTTTCATGTGTACATTTTTCCCCCTCTTTGATGCATTTATGGTCTATTAAATGCATCAAAGAAATGATGTAGGCACACATTGAAAAAAAATAAGCAAAAATGGGGTGGTCGGATTAGAAGGAAGGAGTGGTGCAAAGACGGTGTCATTTCAAACACTTTTTATTTTACATGCAAATCGAGACATTAGGGAAATTAATGCCTCTATAGGACGGGGTGCCCCCTCGAGTTTTTATGAAAAAGAGACGTTTCATAAAAACTCGAAAGAACTAATGCAGAAGAAAGGAGAGAGAGAAAGCTCGACAATCGAGCGAGGCAAAAAGGGTAAAAAGAAAATAAAAACAGGGTTAAAAAGAGTAAACAAGGGTAAAACCCTAATTCATTTTTACTGCGAGGAGGAGAGAAAACAAAGCTTTGGGGGAAAAAGATAATGGCACTTCTAGTTCACCAAGCGGCAACTGCGAGGGGTGAGGTCAAGGCTTGAGAATGGGTAAGGATTAATTTTGATCCTCATTTTGCTTTATTTTTCCTCGATTTTCATGATTTGATTAGGATTTGGAGGATTTTTCAGAGGAAATCACCATAAAAATTGGCAAATTTTGTGCCATGACCCGAGCGTGACTTTGCAGCCTGGGCATGATTTCACCTTAGGTAAAACATGACAAAATTGTGCTTGGAAGAAACTAGGTGTGACTTTGTGAAGTAGCGCCCAAAAAATAGTGGGCGCGATTTTGTGAAAGCAAAGTCGTGTGCCCTAAAAAAGGGATGCGATTTTGTGAAGACTAAAGAAAAAGAAGAAAATCAAAAGGGAAAAGATAAAAAGGAAGAAAATAATGCAAACAAGTAAAACCCAAAGTGTAAATTTTGAATTGAAATTTCCATATGCTTAATAAATGATATTGAATTAATCTTAATTTATTTAACTTTATGATGGAACTGATTAAATTTTATTTTGTTTGGTGAATGCAACTAGGTATTCTTGAGAGTTGAGAGTGGTGAGCAGGAGCTTTGATAAAGCTATATGATCTAGGGTATGTGAAGAGGGCTAGAATAGAGGTAGTGGGGTTGGATCATGTGGCGAGGATGCCATGGATTGAGACGGACAAGGCTATGCTGACCGCCTTGGTAGAGAGGTGGTATTCGAAGACTTCTACTTTTTGACTACTAACAGGGGAGATGATCGTCGCACTGGAGGATGTGTGGTAGATATTGAGGATCCCTATCAGGGGAAATGAGGTTTACAGGGCCCGTAGGAAGGTAGCCACTCTACAATAGTTTTCCATAGGTTTTACTTGCTAGGTGCGAGAGGGTACCATAGCAATTGATGACCTGGTTGGCCGCTACGGAGTGAACCCTCTGACTGTAATGCTCTCAGGGGTTGTGGCTAGTCTCTTGAACTACCACACTAGCAGATGATACTTTCCATGGGCATTGGTAGTAGTGACAAACATGCTATATCAAGGGGTTTGATTCGCATGGGACCCTTATGTGTTGGACCGCATATACAGGATGTTGTACAACATCATGCATAAATGATATACATGACTGGTGTGTACAACTTTGATCTAGGTTTTGTGTTGGGAGCACATCACGATGTAGAGATCATTAGCACTACCAGGACCATCACCCAAACCGAAGCAACCAACAGTATATAGATGGTCGATATCCCTAGAGAGGACCATGAGGGCCTATGCAAAGAACCTACCACTAGCGAGGTGGGTGATCGATGACTTGTAAGATACATAGCTCATCTAGTGACCATGGAGGCTTCACCTTGGCTGGGTAGATGATAGGATAGAGATGGTAAGGGTGAGGAGGATTATATGGCTGAGGTCAAAGAGGGGAGAGCCAAAGATACTCAGGTTTGATCGAGTCCTGTAGTAGTTCAGGATCTTACATGGAATCCTGAACCTGGAGGACTATTAGTACCAGAGGGTGACTCAAGATCTAGCAGGGATTGCAGGTGAACCAAACCTCACTAGATGGACCATGGAGGACATAAATGATCCTCCTTACATTGACCTAGGTGTAGGTGATGTAGGGGTGGCCATCGGGTATAGGCTGTGGTAT
Source organism: Wollemia nobilis (assembly GCA_028583015.1). Lineage (NCBI taxonomy): Eukaryota > Viridiplantae > Streptophyta > Pinopsida > Araucariales > Araucariaceae > Wollemia > Wollemia nobilis. Next base: position 5,321,111 of record JAQPPZ010016681.1, on the reverse strand, counting down.
AGAGGAGTTGCACCTAGAGGATATCCCCACCCATACCAATACAAAGATGCCAGGTTATGGAAATGGGCATGCAGTGAGCATGTCGAGAGGTAGCTTGCAAGACCATATAGAGGGCACAATAGGCTCCTACCATGTCGAGATAGAGGCTAATACAAGTTTGGATCTGGGTGGTAGAGGAGATAATCCAAGAGTAGGGACCAGAGAGGGAGGGGTGATAGATGCCCCTACATAGGTAGAGGTGCCATAAGTCAGAGATCATGGGGTGGCATCCACATAAGTAGTGGCATGAGGCCAAAGCTAGGGGATAGAGGAGATATGAGTACAACTAGCTTCTCTATAGATATAGATGGAAAAACTATAGGCTGAGAGGGACACTGCACTAGCAAAGGTTACCTAGCTATAGGGAGAGGCAACCCAGCTAGATGGAGAGCACTAACAGACTAAGGCTAAGGATATGACTACTATTGGGAGCAGCTAGACTGGGGATGTGGTGTAGCTCCTTTAGGTAAAGCTACAATGTACCAATGACAGGTTTGATATAGCCATTCAGAGAGCCATATTTTTTGAGATGGCTTACTATACAACTATCCCCTCAAAGCAAAGGATGGAGCTTCCTTAGTCACTTCAGTCAGTGAGCAGGTCATGATCCTGATCATGAGAATCGATGACATCTCAGCAGTCAGTGGTACAATTGAGATTACCTCTACCCTAGGGAGGTCCAAAGGGAGATGGTTCTCAAATCTAGGATAGGATAGACTAGGGATCAGGATGTCGCACCAGTTTTTGATTGTGGTGTGCATCCCTAGATTGAGTGTATTGAGTCTAGATTGTGGTACACCAACATCACACAATGTACTCTTTTCCTACAAGTAATACATAGCTACGTATTTATTGTGATTTTTATGTGTTCTATGTGTAATGTGTTAATGCATATTTTTATATGTTTTTCTTGTTTATTTTAAGTGTTTTTATGAATGCAAACTATCCTAATGCACACTACATGAGGATGAATGAATGTAAAAAAGAAGAACAAGGAGAATAAATGAGGAGAGATGAGATCAAGTAAGAGAAAGAAAGAAAGAGAAAAAAAGAGAGAAAAAAGAGAAGAATAAGAAAAAAAATAGGGAGGTCCAAAGGTAAACCATCATAAAAGGAGAAGAATGAACGATCCAAAGTATAAGGCTAGCGTAGGTTGCAGTGAACCAGTGTAGCCAGATACTTATGAATCAGAAAAAATGCGGTAGCTAGACCCACTATGGATGTAGCACTTGCATTAATGTGAAAAAGTGTGTGGAGGTTTGACCCACTATGGGTGGTTGCTCTCTTATAGACTATTGTGAGGTGACTACCCGCTAGGATGTATGCCGAGGTCTGCTAAAAATGACCAAGGAGCTTATCCTATAATGGGATGTTGAGCCTACTGAGTCAAAAGAGAGTATGACCCGATAGAAGATCATGAGTAGTGTAATACCCACTAGGATATATAAGTATCCCATATGGGGTGTAATATGTGTAAAAATAGTATGCAAGTGCTATCCTAGATTGGGACTTCGAGAAAGATATTTGGTGTAATAAGAATTGTCAACATCATGAAAAAAAATCAAGAAAAGAGAAGAGACTTTCATAAGAAGAAAATAAGAAGGAATAAAAGAATCCCTAGGGGGGATATTGTTAGGAATCAGAGTCCTAGGTATCATCACATGTCATTGTCACAAGATCCCAAAAAATCTATGAGCAAGTTGTCATGAATAGTCAATCATGCATTTATGACAGGAAAACATACAAGATGTTTAGTTTAGATGTCAAGCAATCATGCAAGGATGACAAGCAAATTATGCCATATGAGCAAGAGAAAATGTAATAGGAAATGAAGATGCAAATATATGAAAGTTTTTGGTTATTTTTCTTTTTACACACACACACACACACACACATATATTTTCATTTATGGAGAGTTAAAATCAATGCAAAGCCTAAATGCACCATACATCTTATCAAAATAAATGGGTGTGCCATGAGGTGTTGGATCGAAGACATCCTCAAAATAATGGAGAAGCTCATTAAAGGCTCTTCGTTCAACATTTATGGAACGATAATCACTATATATATATATATTTATTTATGGAGAGTTAAAATAAATGCAAAGCCTAAATGCACCATACATCTTATCAAAATAAATGGGTGTGCCATGAGGTGTTGGATTGAAGACATCCTCAAAATCATGGAGAATCTCCTTAAAGGCTCTTCGTTCAACATTCATGGAATGATAATCACAACATTTTTTAATAACACCATTACTTTTATTATACAAAGATTCATCATTCTCTAACACAAGCAAATTTATCTGTAGAACAGACAGAGCCAACCATATTACAAGATATTATCTTTGAAGGAAAAGAAAAATTAATACTTTTAGTATCATCTATTGAAAATTTTTGATATTCCATGTATTCTGCATAAGTCATATGATGGTCATCATCCTCAAAAGGCAGAGACTCATTCTTATTAGGTATAAAGCATATACCACATCTCCTAGGCCAAATATCCACATCCAAGGGTTCTTGAATACCCTTATGTTGTGGTCCCAATCCTTTACTTGTATATCCCATACCAGATAGGATCTGCTTAGGAAGGGGATAATCATTAGTGAGATAGCATTGAGCAAAAGAGTACTCATTGAGAGATGGGTTGCTACCATGAAGTTTCTCTTCAGAATCCATACCTTTGAAGATAATAGCACACGTGCCAATATGTACATCACCCTTTTTATGAGGCAAGCCCATAGTGTGGGGTGAATGTGGTAGCATGGCTAGATACATAAAAGGCTCTTGAAGAAACTGATTATCATGATACAAGGAGAGAGAATGGATCTTATGCTCCTCACTCACTTTTAAACTTTGAAAATGATTAGAAATTTAAGTTGAGGAACATGGAGAAATCATTGAAGAAATAGAAGGACAAGAATAAGAATATACCCGAGCTAACTCTATATTTGAAAATAATTTGAATGGTTGAGTATCACCTAGAATGGTGATAACTTGATTCTTGAATTCAAACTTGAGACACTGATGAAAAGTAGAAGGAGCATCCTTCATGCATGGATCCAAGGTTGCCCAAGAAGAATATTAAAATATGTAGAACAATGTACCACATAAAACAAAGTATCCAATATTCTTAGACCTACTTTTAAGGGAAGATATATGACACCACATACCTCTTGGGACTCATTGTTGAAAGCTTTATGTTGGCAATTTTGGGTACCTTGAGTACATTGCCTTTGCTCAAGTGTAGTTGTTGTCATTGATGTCAAGGAGTTCTTGAAGCAATTTGTTTTTATGTCAAAGAATGTGTTTTGATGAAGGTTTCAGCATGGTCGGTAAGTTTCCAAGAAGATCAGGGTAGCCCAGTTGCAAAAGATCAAGAAAAAGATAAGTAAGAAAAAGTATGCAGGCGGCTGGAAAAACTGTCACGATTTCGCGACATGTTTTAGGAGAGAGAAAGTTTTGGCAAAACTATCATGATTTCATGACATGTTTGAGGAGAGAGAAAGTTTGGGCAAATATGTCATGATTTCGTGACATGCGGGAAGGCAGAGACGAAGCAGGCAAAACTGTCACGATTTCGTGACATGTCGCATTTTCGCGACTCGGACAGTGCAGGAAGGCAGAGAAAGAAAAGTGTCACGATTTCATGACATTCTGCAAAGGAGGCTGTACGGACAAGAAAGTGTCACGATTTCATGACATGTTGCAGAAGAGAAAGTCCATAGTGTGATCTGTCATGATTTCGCGACAAGATTGAAGAGAGAGAAAGTGATTCAGGAACTATCACGATTTCGCGACATGATGCAAAGTTCCAAGTAAGGGCTATCACATTTTCGTGACATGCTGTAGAGGTCGAGTTGAGGACTGTCACGATTTCGTGACATGCAGCAAAGGGAAGAGCCTGAAAGGAGAAGCGTCATGATTTCGTGACAGGCAGTGGAGAAAGCGTACGGAAGCCAGAAGTGTCACGATTTTGCGACAGGCAGTGGAGAAAGCGTTCGAAAGCCAGAAGCATCATGATTTCGTGATAGGTTGCAGGGAAAGCTTTCGAAAGCTGAAAGCGTCATGATTTCATGACAGGCTACAAAGAAGTTGTACGGATGCAGAAAGTGTCACGATTTCGTGATAGGTTGAGTTGGGAGCGTTCAGTTGGAGAAAGTGTCACGATTTCATGATAGAAATTGGAAGTAAGTCTTCTATAGGAAAAGTGTCATGATTTCATGATAGAAGTAGAGAGGAAGGCTTTGTAGACAAAAGCTTATTTTGATTTAAAAGAGTTAAGAGTCGATTTGTGAATGTTTTTTGCTAGTGCAAGCAGAGAAGAAGGCCATGAAGGCAAAAGGGTCACGATTTCACGATAGAGTTGCAGATGACGTCAGCAAAGATAGGAAGTGTCATGATTTTGTGACATAAGTAGAAAGGAGGTCGACAAAGGCTGTAGTGTCATGATTTTGTGACAATAGGCTAAAGAAGGTGTACGACAGGAGTGTCATGATTTCATGACAATAGGCTAAAGAAGGTGCACGACAGGTAGTAGTGTCACGATTTCATGACAGCAAGCAATAGAAGTTGTATGACAGGCAAAGGTGTCACGATATCATGACATGTTGAAGTTTCATGCCAGAAGCTACAGGGAGGCAGTGAAGCCGACAGAGTTAAATCTGGGCCGACGCGGCGTAGGGTTTTGCAGCCGACGTGATTGAAAGGTAAACAACCGACTAAGACCAAGATTTCAATCTTGAGATTGTGAGTATAAAAGGAGGGCTGCTTGAAGAGTTTGGCATCGATCAAGTGTGCGTTCAAAGTGCGATTTGCGTAGATAGAGTGCGGGGAGAAGTTCGATCGTAGAGGTGCATAAGTGGAAGTCTGATCGACTGCTGTATTTGCGAAGATTGTGCTATTGTATTTGTGAAGACTGTGCTACTGTATTTGCGAAGACTTGCTTGTGTTTACATAGAATACATGAAGTCTGTGCTACTGTGTTTTCGTAGAAGTAAATTAGTTGATCGAGTGCTGCTGTATTTGCGTAGACAGTGAAAAATTGGTTTCAACCAAGTGCAAAAAAGAACAGAGGAAGAGGACAGAATTGTGCCAGACCGAAGGACTGTGTTTGGTGCAGATAAGAGGACCAGCTTAGAAGGTGAAAGAGGTGAGGACAGAGGTCTCCAACCAGAGCAGGGAAGACAGGTGTCTTCTGTGGATAGAGTTCCACTTGCTAAGGGCAGCAGAGGCAGAGGTCTTCTAGAGGATCACCTTTAAAAGAGCAAAGCTAGGGGAAGTTGTCTCCTTTGGGTTGGTACCCATAAACTTTGTAATCGGGAAAGGTTTCCCAAATTTTGAGGTGATAAAATTTAGTAAGAAATTTTATCCGTGGAGTAGCCCGCATTGGGTGAACCACGTAAATTGTTGTGTCTCTTTGTGGATGGTGTGTTGTGCATTGCTTTAATTGTTGCTTTTATTTCTGCTATCTCTACACTACATAATACTATTTTGAAAGTTGAATTGAAGCAAAAGTAAAAAGTGGTCTTATACTGTTCACCCCCCCTCTCAGTATAAGCTTGTGTTCTTCAATTGGTATCAGAGCGAGGCTCCTTCGAAAAGGTTTAACAACTTGAAGGAAAAGCTTGCAAAGAACACAATGGATTATTCAAGTGGCAATGCAGCACCTATTCTTGATGGATCAGATTTTGGCCTATGGAGTGCAAGAATGAAAGTCTATCTAATGGCACTTGGTAATGAGGTATGGGAAGTGATTGAAGATGGGTACACTATTCCTGAAAATGGTCCTTATACTAAAGAAGACAGGCTTCTACATCACAACAACTCAAAAGCCATGAATGCAATCCTGAAGGGTCTACAGAAGGCAGATCTCACCAAAGTTATTCACTGCAAGACAGCTAGTGAAATGTGGAAACAGTTGCAGGTTGTTCATACAGGTGATGCAAATGTCCGAAAGGCCAAGTTGAGACATTTTAAAGGTATGTTTGAACAACTCAAGATGAATGATGATGAAAATATTAGTGACTACATGCTCCGTATGGATGAAGTTGTTAATTCTATGAAAGACCTAGGTCTTGAACTTGCTGAAAATGATGTGTGTGATAAGATTTTAAGATCTCTTCCTAATAGATTTAGTGAAAATATTTCTGCTATTGAGGAAGCTAAAGATTTAGATAAATTGAAAAAGGATGAGCTCCATAGTATTCTTGCAGCATTTGAGCTGAGAACTCAAGTGAAAGTTGATGTCAAGAAAGAGGCGACTTTCAAAGCTACCAAGAAATCAAAGGGCAAACAGATTCAAGAGAGTGATGAGTCTTCTAGTGATGAAGAGGCATATTACGACAAGAAAGGCAAGTTCTCTAGAAAACACAAAAGCAAGAAAAACATAAGATGTTTCAAGCTGTGGAAAGTTTGGTCATTATGCTACTGATTGTACTATGTTTCCAAGAATGAAAGTGATGAAGATATACAGGATGTTAAAAGCAAGGATTCTAAAAAGCACAGGTATTACAGAAAGAACAAAGATGAGCACAACAATCAAGGAAAGAGGCATTCACACAAGAATAAGAAGAGCTTCTACCTAGACAAAGCAAGTAAGTGTTCTAGCGGTGATAGTGAAAGTTCTTCTAGTGATGATGAAAATGAGATGTTGTTCATTTCAAAAAAAGAGGAAGAACCGAAACATAAATTCATTGTCATGAAATGTTTTAGATGTGGAAATTTTGGGCACCTTGAGGATGATTGCACAAATAATGAATTGGTTGCTAGTATGTATGAGGATGCTTCAGAAAATGATAAGGAAGATGCTTGTATGGTTTTTGAAAAGGATAGCACCTCTAGTGATAAGAAATCTGAAAAAGGCCTTGATGATTCAAAATGCAATAATATAGAGGATCTTGAATGTGAACTTACTAATGCTCTTAGTGTTTTGAAAAAGGAAAGAAAGAAGAATGCTCGACTTAAGGATAAATTAGATGAATGTTGTATGGAGAAAGATGAACTCATAGAAAGTCTTGACATCTCTATGGCTAAGACACAAGAACTCAAGAATGAGTTAGAATCTAAGATGCTTGAGTATAGTGAATTAGAACAGAAAATGGCTGCCATGAAAGAGGAAAATAAAGAATACAAGGATAAGCTGTACAGGTTTCAAGATAGCTCCAAAAGGGTTAAGTCTCTCATCCAAAGTCAAAGAAATCCATCAGATAAAATAGGTCTTGGTTTTGTTAAACCACACAAAAAACAGGTTGGGGAATCAAGTAAGAGATTTCAGAAAGAAGAGAGTTCTGATGAAGAGAGTATTTCAGAGAAAGAGTCCATGAGTGATAAATGCGCAGAAACAGAAAACAGAATTCTGAATACGAAAAAGAAGTTTTCGGGACCCAAGAGGTCAAACAGAAGAATATTTCACGGTAGATGTTTTGCGTGTCACGGGTTTGGCCACATGGCTTCGCAGTGCATGACTCAAGTAAGGAAGATAAATGACAATTTCAGGGGCCGTAATTTATTTCAAGGGTATTGCTACTCTTGTAATCAGTTCGGGCACAAGGCAATTTTTTGCAAGGCAAATAACAAGAACTGGGTTAGTCAAAACAGCGGATTCAAAGAACAACTATGCCCGAAAGAAATAATATTGTTACTTGCTATAAGTGCAACAATGCAGGTCACACAACCAGACAGTGCAGAGCTGATCTTCCAAGGTACAGGAATAGGAACAGTGGTATAAACAGGTCCAAGGATCAAGGTATGGACAAGAAAAGAGATGAGAACAAGAACAAGAAAAGTGACAAGAACAGAAACACTGACAAAGAGTTTAAGAGAAGGCCCGACAAAGAAATTGTAGACACCGATGATGATGAGTGCTTAATGGGAGTTTCACTCCCACCCTTGTTTTAAATCACCTTATCAGGAGGTGGGGGAAGGACTAAGCTAAGAGACTCATTCTTAGTCCCAAGCCCCAAAGGTGACCCTTTGCCATTGATGACAAAGGGGGAGAGATATGAGTAAGGGGGAGAGCTTCATAGTGAAGAGGAAAGCTTCAAGTCAGGGGGAGCAAAAACTTCAAAGAAATATTCTCAGTTGTTAGCTCAGATTGATTTCAATTTTGGCTCTTGAAGATGTGTTTTTAGTAAAGGTTTGCCATCAATGACAAAGGGGGAGATTGTTGGCAATTTTGGGTACCTTGAGTACATTGCCTTTGCTCAAGTGTAGTTGTTGTCATTGATGTCAAGGAGTTCTTGAAGCAATTTGTTTTTATGTCAAAGAATGTGTTTTGATGAAGGTTTCAGCATGGTCAGTAAGTTTCCAAGAAGATCAGGGTAGCCCAGTTGCAAAAGATCAAGAAAAAGATAAGTAAGAAAAAGTATGCAGGCGGCTGGAAAAACTGTCGCGATTTCGCGACATGTTTTAGGAGAGAGAAAGCACTGGCAAAACTGTCACGATTTCGTGACATGTTTGAGGAGAGAGAAAGTTTAGGCAAATGTGTCATGATTTCGCGACATGCGGGAAGGCAGAGACGAAGCAGGCAAAACTGTCACGATTTCGTGACATGTCGCATTTTCGCGACTCGGAAAGTGCAGGAAGGCAGAGAAAGAAAAGTGTCACGATTTCGTGACATTCTACAAAGGAGGCTGTACGGACAAGAAAGTGTCACGATTTCGTGACATGTTGCAGAAGAGAAAGTCCACAGTGTGATCTGTCACGATTTCACGACAAGATTGAAGAGAGAGAAAGTGATTCAGGAACTGTCATGATTTCGCGACATGATGCAAAGTTCCAAGTAAGGGCTGTCGCATTTTCGTGACATGCTACAGAGGTCGAGTTGAAGACTGTCATGATTTCGTGACATGCAACAAAGGAAAGAGCCTAAAAGGAGAAGCGTCACGATTTCACGACAAGCAGTGGAGAAAGCATACGAAAGCCAGAAGTGTCACGATTTTACGACAGGAGTGGAGAAAGCGTTCGAAAGCCAGAAGCATCATGATTTCATGATAGGTTGCAGGGAAAGCTTTCGAAAGCTGAAAGCATCACGATTTCGTGATAGGCTACAAAGAAGTTGTACGGATGCAGAAAGTGTCACGATTTCATGACAGGTTGAGTTGGCAGCGTTCAGTTGGAGAAAGTGTCACGATTTCATGATAGAAACTAGAAGCAAGTCTTCTATAGGAAAAGTGTCATGATTTCATGATAGAAGCAGAGAGGAAGGCTTTGTAGACAAAAGCATCATGATTTCGTGACATGTTCCATTTTTGCTAGTGCAAGCAGAGAAGAAGGCCATGAAGGCAAAAGGGTCACGATTTCGTGATAGAGTTGTAGATGACGTCAGCAAAGATAGGAAGTGTCATGATTTCATGACATAAGCAGAAAGGAGGTCGACAAAGGCTGTAGTGTCATGATTTCGTGACAACAGGCTAAAGAAGGTGTACGACAGGTAGTGTCACGATTTCGTGACAACAGGCTAAAGAAGGTGCACGACAGGCAGTAGTGTCATGATTTTGTGACAGCAAGCAATAGAAGTTGTACGGTAGGCAAAGGTGTCACGATATCGTGACATGTTGAAGTTTCGTGCCAGAAGCTACAGGGAGGCAGTGAAGCCGACAGAGTTAAATCTGGGCCGACGCGGCATAGGGTTTTGCAGCCGACGTGATTGAAAGGTAAACAGCCGACTAAGACCAAGATTTCAATCTTGAGATTGTGAGTATAAAAGGAGGGCTGCTTGAAGAGTTTGGCATCGATCAAGTGTGCGTTCGAAGTGCGATTTGCGTAGATAGAGTGCGGGGAGAAGTTCGATCGTAGAGGTGCATAAGTGGAAGTCTGATCGACTACTGTATTTGCGAAGATTGTGCTACTATATTTGCGAAGACTGTGCTATGTTGTGTTTACATAGAATACGTGAAGTCTGTGCTACTGTGTTTTCATAGAAGTAAATTAGTTGATCGAGTGCTGCTGTATTTGTGCAGACAGTGAAAAATTGGTTTCAACCAAGTGCAAAAAAGAACAGAGGAAGAGGACAGAATTGTGCCAGACCGAAGGACTGTGTTTGGTGCAGATAAGAGGACCAGCTTAGAAGGTGAAAGAGTTGAGGACAGAGGTCTCCAGCCAGAGCAGGGAAGACAGGTGTCTTCTGTGGATAGAGTTCCACTTGCTAAGGGCAGCAGAGGCAGAGGTCTTCTAGAGGTTCACCTTTAAAAGAGCAAAGCTAGGGGAAGTTGTCTCCTTTGGGTTGGTGCCCATAAACTTTGTAATCGGGAAAGGTTTCCCAGAATTTGAGGTGATAAAATTTAGTAAGAAATTTTATCCGTGGAGTAGCCCGCATTGGGTGAACCACGTAAATTGTTGTGTCTCTTTGTGGATGGTGTGTTGTGCATTGCTTTAATTGCTGCTTTTATTTCTGCTATCTCTACACTGCATAATACTATTTTGAAAGTTGAATTGAAGCAAAAGTAAAAAGTGGTCTTATACTGTTCACCCCCCCTCTCAGTATAAGCTTGTGTTCTTCACTTTAATGATGATATTAGTTTTTGTTAAATCTTCCTCTTTTAATCCAAATTTTTGAAAGAATTGATATGTACACAAATTGAGGGATGAACCATTATCAATTAAAACTTGCTTGATAAGGGTATCCCTAATAAGTGTGGTGATGTAAAGTGATGAATCTCCATGTAAGTTTGAGGAAGGTTTATCATCATCTGAGAATGAGACATGATGTATCCCAAAAGAACCTACGATGTTGACTATGGCATCAAGAGGGATGTCTAGGGAAACATATTATTGTTGTAAATTTTTTATTAAAGCATTTCTATGATCAGGATATGTTTGCAAAATCTCTAACACTGATCTCTTTTCTGATGTATTGGCTAACTGCTTCTGAAGATAGAATGAAACCTGTGATTGTGGCCTCAACACAATAGGTGGAATCCTTGTAGCTGAATCTCTTCTATAATTCTTCTTTATAATTGAATTGGGCTAAGATACTAAACTTTGTCCTTGTTGATGTTGCTTATTTTGAACCTTTTTCCTTGTAGTCACCCCAACCATACTAACCACTTTGTTATGGCATAGGGAATCATCTTGATGAGCCACCTGGTGTGTTGTTTGCTACTCATGTTTATGTAGGGGATCCTTAAATATCCCCTTATCTTTATTTGTCATTGGAACTTTTTGAGGAGTTTGATTATTTGTTGATTGGAGATTTCCTAAATCAATGCATCCTACATCAATCAAGTCTTGAACCACATGTTTCACTTTCTTACAAGTGTTTGTCCAATGTCCTTCTACCCTATGATAAGTGCAATATTGATTTGCCTTATACCAATTAGCTGTAGTATCTAGCTGTATTATAGGAGTTAGTTCAATTGCATTAGCTTCCAATAGTTATTTCAAAACTTCTTCCATAGAGATATTAAGTCTTGTGAAGTTCCTTTGAGAAGGTTTCTGAAGTACAATATTTTGTAGGTTGTTATTGACATTTTTAACATGCCTACTATCACTATTACATCCTATATGCTTATTATTAGGTTGAGACTTAATTGGCTTATCTTTTTTAGCCTTTATTTGACCTCTTATAATGAGAGATTGTTCCACTTTTCTTGCTAACTCAATTGATTGATCTAAATATGTGACAATAGTAGTTTCTAGAGCATAAGATAACTATTCTTGTAAATTACTAATAAATATATCAAGCATATCTTTCTGAGATACAGGTTGTCTTAATCTACCAACTAAACTTCTCCAATGAGTTAAAAGTTATAAAAAACTTCTTTACTTTGCTTTAAATCATATAAATATCTCACAGTCACTTCCTTCTCAATATAAGCACTAAACTGATGAACAAACATCTTTGGAGTCTTCTCAAAACTCTTCAAATAATAGTTGGGCAACCGATAATACCATTATAATGCCACTCTAGCAAGACTCTTTGGAAATATTTTCAATAAGAGCATATCATCATAAATAAGATCATGACAAGATATTTTGAATCCTCTCGAATGCTCTATTGGATCTTCAGTCCCTTTATAGATTGGCAATACTAGCAAAAAAAAATGCTTAGGATAAGATCTAGTAGCAAAAATAGGATACAATAGATAATTACACATTTATTTATAGCTGTATGTAAACCTTGAAGGTTGAATCATATACATCCTTGTGTAGACACCTAAAATACGTCATGTCGAGGTGACTACTCATATGGGACATGCTAGAAGACCATATAAAAGACCTTGGACAGATTCCAAGGTATAGCAGTGGTTTTTACCACTCATTTTGGGCATATTTGCTAGTCAGTGCTAGCCGCTACTGGCACCCATGATTAGCATTATGAACCGCATCTATCAACCGTAGTCAAGACTGAAAATAAATTGTCCTTCATCTGACCCAAATTTGGTTGCAACAACCAATTGGTTATGTATTGGAGTTATTTGAGTGAGGAAGGTTCTATATCCTTCCATCCAACAAGCTCAACCACCCAATATTGATCTTACCTTCCTCATGAAGCTACCCCTAGCCCTTGGCAATTTTTATATAATCCCCCTCTAAATTGGGAAAAATATATAGATAGAAACCTTCAATTGAACGCAGCGAAGCCCTATCAAACTGCATACTCACCTAGGTGCATTAAGAGGGATACTTTTGTTACCCAATTGAAGAACAATTGCCATGGAGGTCCTAGGAAGATAAGAGAGCCAAGAAAAACTAATACATGCAATTCGTGCACTCACTGAGCAATTCAACTGACAAATATGTCAGAGGACACAGTGGCGACCCTTGACCATCAATTTTGCAAGGAGAATCAAAGAATTGGCCATGATTTGGAGAGTAAACTTATTATAGGCTCCACCATGGCTTTTAGCCATGGGGAACAATGCCACCCACTTGAATGACCCACGGTCAGAGGGTAATCCATAATATCCCTATTTTCTATTTTATAGTTTGTTTAGATAGGATATATTAAACATGTTATATTTTTAATTTAGCATTATAGAGATTTCTGACTGGTAGATTAAGAGTTGTTTGCAATTTTCCTTCATTATTGGCAATTTTTCTTCATTATTGTAGTGTAGATTTGATGAATCTTTTTCATGCTTATATGTCTTCAATTGATTAATTAGAATCTTAGATAGATGTATTTGAGTTTCTTTTACATTTCTAATGGTAGATTATCATGATTTAGGTCAATTTGCATACATTTAATCATTTTCTTGATTTCTTGATTATCATGTTATCTTTTGGTACAATGACCTTTAAAAGCCTCATTAAGAGAGGCCTCCTTGTGGTTTAATTGTGTTTGTTGTTTCTTGATCATAGGGAATAGGTATTGAAGGAGATAAAGCATTCAATTCCCTCCAATCATGGAGAATATGATCAACTCCACCCTAGAGCAGTTTGTGTCACCCTGAAGATCATTGAAACCACACCTACCCTTGTAAGGGAATTTTTCACCTATTGTAATAAGAGTATCAAAATGAGTATCCCTAAGAGGGACGTATCTATAAGAATTGGCTTCAATAAATGATGGAATAAAGTCTTGTTTTCATTCTTCATTTGTTGTCAATATTGTATGCATGCATTTTGAGTTTTATTTCGATTATTGCAATAGGACAATAGGTGTGAGCCTTTTTGGTGGTCATAGAAGGTGATCATGGTGGAACCCTAGATTTTTATCCATGATTTACTAACTATGGTCTATGTTTTTATGGTAGGTACTTGTCGTAGTTGACAACCACAGTGAAAAATTTGGCCCACGATTGACAGGCGTGGGCAATAGTCACAACTGTGCAACAAAGCTGCAATCAGTAACAAACCAACCATAGAGTAGGAGTAAAAAGCTAAATTAGATGAGGACCTAAGGTAGGCCCTTCTGACATCCTCTATTTTTTTTTTTTTTTTCTATATTTTTCCAAAACATCAAAAATGAAACCCAGCTAGGATAAGGATAAAAAGAATAATAAAATGAATTAGGTCCTTAGGGTTTTTATTTGGTGCTTCTACTAGTCGCTGCTAGGGACAACATGCCTCTGAGTGCAGCCTACCCTAGTCTCTAGTGGTCCAGTCTATATGAATATTAGAGTTTGCTTGCATGAGGCCCAATCAGTGGCCAATTAATCATACTAGCATTCTATGAACATCACGTAGTGTAGGGTGCATATATCTCTGAATATCAAACATTTTTTATTGCATATCATGTAGGAAATGATCATGGTAATGCTGTATTATGCATCTTTCCTTTGTGATTATTAAAAATAACCCATACACACCATGTTTCACAGTAAACGCTAGTGAGTTGGAAGTCACATCCAACCACTGTTAGGGTTTCAATTACGATGGAGGTGATTTCTATCCGTTGGTCCAACTCCCATGTACCTTATGTTCTAGACCAATACCGAATCCAAGAATATTTTGTAGCCTGGAAAATTTGCATATACTCCTCTTTGGAGGGTATGACGCTGACTGGATGAAAATAGGTGAGGATCTAGGAGAATCTGTGCTTCCTACCTGGGTGTCGAATTTCATTGTCATACTTTTGGGGGATTACACAACCTGGAGTTCATAGCTAGGTTTTTGAGCTATGAGTATTGATGAGCACCAAAAATGCTCATATTTTGTACATATTTCTTGGATCAATATGCGGCTGTATAATAAGGATTGCATACTTTTATGAATGATTATATAGATATTTGATATAATTATGCGTGTTATCTAATGTGTGTGCTTTTAGTATGTTTTTTGGAATTGCAGTTGATTTAGTACACTCCTTATATTTGTTCACTCCTTTGGCTGGTGATCCAGCCTTGTTTGAGTCTGAGATGTCCTTGATCAAGGAGCGCCCCCTTGCTGAGAAGCTGCTCCAATATTGGCAGAATACCGACAAAATATTGAAGGAGGTGAGAAAGAAAATAGGGTGAGCGACGACTCAAGTTGAAAAATGCATCGTGTTTGATTTGAAATCTGGGAAGATGCACAAGATCAAGAAGGTCCCTAAGGTACAAAAGCATCTGGATGAAATGACTCCAATAGACTATGATTACCAGGAAACACCTAAGGACCTAGCGCATCTAAATGTAGACAATGAATCGACATCCATGCATGTCTGAATTGAGACATTTAGGGCTCATGCAGTCATCGCCAACCAGCACAGGATCGAGGCCGAAGCTGCCAACATTAAGCTAGAGGAATATTTGGCAAGGGTTCGCTCCAAGTTGGCAGAGGCCGAGGAGCAGTGCAAGGCCATGAAAAAGGAAACACATGCCCTAAAGCTGCAAGTTCTACAGCTCCAGAATACTAAAGAAAATCAGGTGTAGAGACAAGCCAAAAATGATCTAAAGGCCAAGGAGCTGGAAGGCAGAGTTGCATAAATGCAAGCCCAGCTGTACGAGAAGGAAGACCTGACAGTGTTTGATAGGAGCAGAATTAAGGAGATTCATGCCCATTTGCTTAAGAATTTTAGGTCTCGGTGTTTCAGCGCCCTCACGATACTGACCTTCATCATCGAAGCCCAGTGCACTATTGCCGAAGGAGGGCGAATCATTGATGAGGTCACACAGAAAGCTAGGAGTAGGCTCAAGTTAGCCTTCGACATCTAGAATGTGAAATATCAGGACTTGCAGGTACTGCGATGACTCAGACGGCTAGGGATTGGTCCATGACCCAGGCCATAGTTCGTGCCTTCTTTTCCAAGGTGCAAAAAGCTTAGAAGGCGAGAAGGCTCCAAGACATTTTTGACAATGAGCAACTTGCCTCGATGAATTATTTTTAGGACCTCTCTTCCTTGGGTTTCTTGAGTTTCACAGACGATGATGGGAACCTTCTGACTAAAGATGACCTCAAGCCAGTTTGGCTCCAGTTCGAGGGCGATGTCTCGAAGATAGACGGGTGGGCGGAGCTGATCTCAGAAGGGCAGATAACTGACTTCATCTTGAGATACTGTAAGATGGTAGCATGCCTAAATGATTTATTCATCAGGGCCAAACATGCTAACATCGAGCAGATTGATCGATTTCATGTTTTGGTAAAGGCATTACAGGATCAAGAACCATTCCAAAAGGGTGCCTAGACTCATGTCCGAAGAACGATGAAGTGCATCCGTGAGCGCCTCGAACCATCGCCATAGCCAGAAGCCATGCCAGAGAAAGAAGAAGAGGAACAAGAATAGGGACAGACCGTAGAAGCAGGGTCTAGGGAAAACCAGTGACTCCGTAGCCCAATGGATTAGGGCTAAAGGGTTCTTTTGTCGAGACGAGCTCGTCACCCCACGAGCCACCAAGAATGTTGACACTTTTTTTCACATTATACAAGGGGTAGAAGAATAGTAGAATTCTTGTATAATATTTCTTTGTTGAAAGTTTTTTCTTTTATTTTAAGTTACAACAATTTTTGACTCTCCCTATCGCCCCTTTTATAAAATGAAGAAGAAAGAGCTTCGCTACCAAACAGGCCAAGGAAAATAGCTTCACCGAAAGAAAAGAAGGAGAATGTGGAAAGAGCTTCGAGCCCGAAGCACTTTAAATTACCACTTCGGGCGAAAGCCTTGCGAAGTAATATCGTCGAAGAAAATACAAAGATAATGCTTCGCACCCGAAGCATTTTCGATAGCTGCTTCGGGCGAAAGTTTTGCAAAGCAGCATACAAACGACTTCACCAAAGGAGGAGAGTATAATCCAAATTAGCTAAGGTAAGGAAACTACTTTGGGCCCAAAGTATTTCTGACACCTACTTCGACCAGTTTTCACCCGAAGTAGTGGTGCCCGAAGCAAAATGACAATGTGTCAAAAATAGAAGAGTGCTTCGAGAGGATATTCCCTGAACCACAGTTTTGAGAAAGAATCAGGCCAAAACATTTTCCAGCCAAATTAGTTTCACCAGCAAAGGACAAAGAGCCCCATTTCAAAGATGGAATCCACTCGGCACTCAACATCCCCGAAGTAGTTTATGTGAAGCATTATTTTGCAAAGAACAAATCAAGGAGAATCTACTTCGGCCCAAGGCTTCGATGAGGCGGAGATGTAGCGAAGCACTTTTTGGGCCCACATTACAAGGTGGGCACCTTCCCAAGGTGATCAAAGGCCCCTTATAAATACCCCCTTTCTTGCTTGATAAGTCTGCTGACCATTTTTGGCAAACAAAAGGGATGTAACAGTCCTCAAAGTAAAACCCAATGGGCGTAACGATCACTCAAGCACAACATCCAAAAGCCAGGGACACTTGGGCGACACATTAAATGAATGTTTCCATGGATGACCTAGTCACAGTTGCCAGTTTTGGTAGCTGATTTAAGAGATCATCCACAGCAGCAGCGAGGAGCCGATTTCTCAGGGCCCGAGGGTGTACTCCACTATTTTTGTAATAATGACTCAGAGGGTCGGGCCCTCTATAAAAACCTAGGCATGTAATGTAAAAAGTGGGGGGAACTTTTTTCTAGAAAGTTGCTGTAACTTGATGTCCTGCGTTTAATACTAAAGACCTTTTGTGCTCTATTCCTCTCTTTTATGTTGCCTTCTATGCTTAATTCTTTTGTCTTTTCTCGTTCGTGTACTGAGACTCTGAATCCTGAATCCGATGTGCGATCGGGGACTAAACCCTTGAAATTTGCCCTGAAGGATACATAGGAGAGGAAAAACACCTTGTCGCTTTCCTTTATGCTTCCTGGAAGATTGAGGTTTCTGTTATTCCCTTATCTCAATCGCTATTACTCTAAATCCTGAATTCCAGCGAGAGAGAAAGGAGAACCCTGTGAACCCATCCAGAGGATACATAGGAAGTTCGACATTTCATTTCTTTCATGTTATTCTTGGTATTTTCTATTGCTATTCGAGTTGTTAGCGAGTAATCATGCTTCCTATTCTCTCCCACCTTAAATCATCATCTTCTAACCCTTACTCTTTTTATTTATTTCTCTAACCCTTACCCCTTTTTATTTCTTTTCCTAACCCTTACTCTGTTTATTTCTTTCCTGCACTCTTGTCTCAAACCCCAAAAGTAGATTAGTATAGGAACTGACCTTTCTCCAAATATTGGCATGAGGGGCATCTCTTCCCCTTGGCATTTCAATGTTGGTCACAGGTCCAGGGTGCACAAACCCATCGAAAGTCCTTTCCTATGTGGATTTGATGACCAACAGGAACTACGGAGTTGTCCATCATCCAACCGATGATGACCTTGGAGGAGGTGGTAGAAGAGGATGAGGATGGTGCTATCATGGAGTTTCTCCATGGAGAATCGTCCACCCCCGCACCTGGATCACCGTTGACTGGCACCCAAGATTAGCACATCCAATAAATACACATTGGGCCAGGGAGGACATTAAATGTCAATAGCATGTTGACGCCCACACAGCTAGAAAAATTGGAAGAGCTTCTAGTAAATCACTAGCAAGCATTTACATGGGACTACGCAGATATGCATGGCATCAACTCAAAAATATGTACCCATCGGATTTATTTAGATGACCAGGCAACTCCTAGTCGATAGCTATAGAGAAGGATGAACCCAGCAATGAAAGACATTGTTAGAGAAGAACTGCACAAAATTCTGGCTGTTGAATTCATATATCTAATTTTTGACAGTGAATGGGTATCACCATTAGTGGTGGTCCCCAAAAAGAATGGGAAATGGCGGATCTACATGGACTACCGAGTGTTGAACAAGGTGACTAAGAAAGACCACTTCTCGCTCCCGTTCATCGATCAAGTCTTGGACACACTCTCAGGAAGAAAATACTTCTCCTTTTTGGATGGTTTTAGTGGTTACAACTAGATCCAGATAGGGGAAGAAGATCAAGACAAAACAATGTTCACCTATCCATGGGGAACATTTGCCTATAAGGTATTGCCTTTTGGATTGTGCAACGCATCGACCACATTTCAAAGGGCGGTGCTTAGCATATTCTCTGATATGATAGGAGACGGGGTGGAAGTATACATGGATGACTTCACTGCCTATGGAGAAACCTTCGAGGAGGCAATGATAAATCTGGAAAGAGTGCTCGACAGGAGCAAGGAAAATCATTTGTCCCTAAGTAATGAAAACTATTTTATGATGATGTAGGAAGGCATCATGTTGGGACACCACCTCTCTACAGAAGGAATACAAGTAGACAAGAGGAAGATCGAGGTCATCAGAGACCTACCTAGCCCCAGAACGTAGGAGGTAAGAAGTTTCCTTGGATCAGTCGGGTACTATCGATGATTTATCGTAGAATTTAGTAAGATTGCCAAACCACTGCACACCCTACTTTCTAAGGACGTAGAGTTCAATTGGACGAGAGATTGCGAAGAAGCGTTCCAATTGCTGAAAGAAAATTTGATATCTGCACTGGTCTTGAGAGGATCGAATTGGGCCATACCATTCCATATTTACTACGATGCATCTAACATTGTGATCGAAGCAGTCCTCAGGTAGAAAGAAGGTGAAGAATTCTATGCTATCTATTATTTCAATAAAAACTTGGCGGGAGCAAAGCTCAACTATACAGTGACAAAAAAAGAATTCCTCATAGTTGTCCATGCAATAAACAAATTCCGCCACTATATAATGGGATACAAGGTCTTCATCCATACGGACCATGCGGCTATCAGGTATCTGATGAGCAAGCCGACCATTGGTGGCAAAATTATCAGATGGTTGTTGCTATTGCAGGAATTCGACATCACTATAGTCGATAAACCGGGCAAGGACAATGTCGTGGAAGATTTTTTGTCCAGATTGATACCAACAGATCATCAAGCAGTGGAAGATCAATTTTTGAACGAACGTTTGTTTGCTATTAGTGAAAAAAATCCATGGTATGCAGGCATAGCCAATTACTTGGCCACCGGAAGGACCTCACCTGCTCTCTCCTATCGAGAAAATCAGGCGGTCATAGAGAAGAGCGCATCATTCCTTTGTATGGATGGTCTCTTATTTAAAATAGGACGAGACCAAATTATAAGAATATGTGTAGCAGAACAAGAGTTTTTAGAAGTGCTCAAGGCATGTCATGATGAGCCATGCGGAGGACACTTTGCAGGGAAACGAACTGCCTAAAAAATCCTGCAGGATATGTATTTTTGGCCCACTCTATTCAAGGACGTGACAGTGTATTCCAGCAAGTGTGACGAGTGCCAAAGGATGGGTAGACCAACCCATAGAGATGAAATGCCCCTGTAGCCCCAGGTACACTTGGAACATTTCGATAAATGGGGCATGGACTTCATGGGACCATTTAATCAACCTTCGATGGGAAGGAGGTTTATTTTGGTCTGCACGGATTACGTCACCAAATGGGTGGAAGTGCAGGCATTAAGGGATTCAAAGGAAAGAAAGGTCACCGATTTCTTATTTGCCCATATTTTCACATGATTTGGGGTTCCTCGGGAGATAACAATAGACCAAGGGCCCCAATTCACCTCCAAATTGATTGAGGAGCTGATGGAGCAGTATAAAGTTCAGCACAATAAAACCACACCCTACCATCCACAGGCGAATGGGCAAGTAGAAGTGACAAACAGGGAGATAGAAAAAATCCTGACCAAAACCTTGCAGCAACACAAGAAATATTGGGCCACACGGTTATCGAAGGCAATTTGGGCATATAACACCACGTGGAAATCCACCACAGGATGCACACCTTTCCAAATGGTCTATGGAAAAAATGTGATGATGCCCATCGAGTTCGAAATCAAAACACTGAGGATGACTTCAGAATTAAATTTGAGCTTGGATGAAGCTCAAAAATAGAGGATTCGCCAGCTAGATCAGCTGGACGAAGTCCGATTGGATGCTTTGTAGAGGACAAAGATTATACAGAAGCAGAGAAAGAAGTGGCATGATAACCACATCAAGCTGAAGAAGTTCCAGGTAGGGGAATGGGTACTATTGTACTATTATCGGCTCTAGGAAAGGAAGGGCAAACTTATGCAAAGGTGGATGGGGCTGTATGAGGTGGCATAGCTCATTAGGAATGAGGTGGTGCACGTTAAGACAATTGATGGCAACAACACCATGTTCATAGTCAATGGCCACCAACTACGCCCCTATAATACGTCCGAAATGTTATAGGTGGAATCCAGAGTAGGCGTGGGGGAGACCCCATCTTGCTAGATCTAGACTGAACTCTCATAGGTGAAATGGTGGGCACGAAAGTGCTCACCCAAATTTTTTAGTTAGTTAATATAGTTTTTTCATCTGTGTTTTTATAGGGATGACGCCCGCATGCAAGCTGCAAGCATCATAATCCAGGGCCTAACATGCATGAAACACGTCTAACTGCCTTTATTTTCCTTTCTTTTTTGGTTGCTTTTTGTAGGTGGAGGACCTGACAGAACGAGGAATAGGTATCTAGGAAACCAGGCCTGATTTGGCTCAGCATTCCAACACCGGCTTGTAGGTAGAATCTGGGTAGCATGAAAAACTAGGAAGGCTTGATCACCCTTTTTCTAGTCAAATCACCATCCAGAAGAAGGTGCCTTACTGCATCCAGAAGAAGACGCCAAGACCAGAAGAAGGTGCCTTACTACACCCGAAAGGTGCCCATCCAGAAGAAGGTGCCTTACTACATCTAGAAGGCACCAAGTCCAGAAGAAGGTGCCTTACTGCATCCAGAAGGCGCCAAGTCTAGAAGAAGGTGCCTTACTGCACCCAGAAGGCACCAAGACCAGAAGAAGGTGCCAAGACCAGAAGAAGGCACCTTACCACACCCGAAAGGCGCTCATCTAGAAGAAGGCGCCTTACTGCATCCAGAAGGCACCAAGTCCACAAGAAGGTGCCTTATTGCATCCAAAAGGTGCCCATCCAAAAAAAAAAATTATATATATATATATATATATATAGGCGCCTTTCATGGCAGGAAGGCACCAAAAAAAAAAAAAGCCAGTCGAATACGCCTTCCAACATCAGGAAGGCACATTCATCCAGCTGAATACGCCTTCCAACATTAGGAAGGTGCATTCATCAAGACGAACGCCTTCCAACATTGGGAAGGCACGAACCAGAAGGAGGCACCCCCCCACATTGGAAAGACGCATGCAGGCAAAAGCGTCTCCCACCAATCAGAGGCACCTCGTAGCACCGAAAGACACATTCGTTTAAAGAAGAGCACCAACAATGTTGGAAAGGTGCTATAAGGGCACCATCCACATGGGGAAGGTACCAAAGAATGCCTCCCGCATGCAACATTTACATCTATCGGATGCCTCGAGCGAAATGAAGCATCGCACGAATAAGCGACATCAAATGACCATACCCATTCCTTGTGTCACAAGTCAGCAAATCAACAGCTACCATGACAACTAGAATGTCAAATTAGGTACGTGCATACTAAATCAAATATTTTATATAATTATTTATAAATACGTAGTACCAAAAAATATAGCTATCATAGAGATCGTACCCCCCATAGCCGAAAACGTGTGCCAATGATAGGGCGCCTTCCATAACTGCTAGGGTTAGGCGTCTTTTCTATAAGAAGGTGCCTTCTTGAAGAAGGAAGGATAGAAAAAAATATACAGCAGTAGAAGGCGCCATGGGAGGAAGGTCCAAGAACCACGTGATCAAGAAGAATGAACCCAGTGACACTGATGGGATCAAAGGGGCAGTGAAGACCCAATTCGAAGCTGAGGGGTGGCTCGAATACTACACCCTAGTTAGTCAGGGCTAGGAAGTGGAGGCAACTAGAGAAATCACCACCTCTTTGAGGGGCGATGCGGCCCAAGTGTGAGGTATGGAAATTCCAGTCACCCCTGAGTTCATCTCACAGGCGACTAGATTGCCTCTTACGGGGGAATGTATATACAAGGGCAGAGTATTAAAACTATATGCTGAAATACTACTGCCAGGAGGAAATGTGTAGATAGATAGGGAGGGGTTACTCAAAAATAGTCTCCCCATGAATATGCGAAAGATGTTCAAGAAGATTGCTCGATTCTTCACATGCACAGGGAAGTATACCCATATGCACCTTAATCATGTGCACTTCCTCAATCACCTAGTGCATGGGAGGAAATTAAATATACCGTTCTACCTAGTGAGTGCTCTGAAAGATGAAGTGGCTCGGTACCAGAAATGGGCACCGTCTGCCTTAGCCCACCATGGGCTGATATCAGCATTGGTCTGCCACACAGAGGCACAAGGACAGAATCACGATGCAGAGGGAGATGGCAGCCAAATAGAGCAACACAATGCGGTTGCCAAGGGCAAGGTGAAGCATCCACTGTAGAGGAGATAACAAACATCAGGCAATTGGTGCTGCCCTATTTTCTAGGAGGAGTAGAGCAATCATCGATGCTCGAAGACATAAAGGATAGAGGGCATTCCCCAGTACCCGAGTATGAGCAGGAAGGAGCGCCACTCGCTGGTGGTGAGGACAAACCAATTCTCAAGAGGAAACATCTACGATGATTCCTCTCGATAGAGGAAGGACAGAGTGACACAGAGATAGACGTTGCTGCCCAAACCCTTTGAGAATTAATGAACTAGAGCCCATGAAATGAAGGAACTTCTGGGAGTAACGACCAGATTGATGCAGCCTTGGAGGAGGCGCTCTACTAGAAAACTGATTGCTAGATGGCACAATAGATTTTGGAAGATTTCCAGAACCGGCATATAAGGGAATTGGAGGAAAGGGATAGACAAATTGCTCAGCTTGAGCAACTGGTCTAGTAGTTGCAAGAGGAAAATCAAATGCTCCAGGACAGAGGAACAGCAAGACAGGAGGCGTCCACTCAGACTGATTGGGTAGAAGAAGTGTCGACAAACTCTCTCACATCTGCCGAACGAGTATTCTCTTTGGGGGAGATTCGATCAGACGCCTGACAGAGTAGCCCGAAGGTAGGGGAGGATTCTTTTGTTTTTAGGGGTGAAAATGAAAGAAGTCCTATGATGCCCCTTGTCATTGTCCCGAGTGACACAGAGCAGGACGAAGGTCTCCAGCAGTAGATAAGACCAGAGGATACAGAGGACCTCCCTAGGCCTGAAGAAGGAGAAGAGCCTAAGGGGTCGACACCAGGTAGACAGGAGGATGAAGGATCACCCCCAAAGATAGCGACACAACTGATCCTTCAGAGTAAAGAGAAGTCCCCAAAGGAGAAAGAAGAGACCCTGGTCTGAGCCACCACATTTTTTGCAGAGGCCCAGGATGGCTTGATAGAAGGAAAAATTGACCTTACCGAGTTAGAGGAGGATGAATGGGACATGCAACCATTCGTCGAAAGGCAAAAATATTTTGAGCAGCTATGCAATGAAATGAAAGCAGCCAAGGAGGCCAGGAAGGCATCCTTGAGGATAAAAGGAGATTTTGGCATCTGCGTCAATCCGGTAGAAGACAACCAGTTTTGGGACATCTATGGTTCATCCCGAGGGTGGCCTTCCATGATGAGGAGGTACTTAGAATGGTGGGGAGTATATCACCCACAATTGGAGGCTGCTGTAATTACAAAGGAGAATGCAGGGCTTACCCCTGAAGCGGCCATATTATACAAGGCCCAAGTAGTGCCTTCTAGAGGGGATAACTCAAATATCCCTCTAGCAGTGGTTAGACCTCCAGACGCCAACCTCTGGCAAGCTGCCGAAGCTGCATTTCAATCAGAAGGAACAACGCTGGCTAGACCACCACTAGCAGCGGCCAGAACAAGAAGGGGACAATTGACAGTCACAGTTTCCCATAGGCAAAGGCGAACCACACCTTCAAATGCTAGCACAAAAAGATAGACTCAAGCCGTAGGGGCAGAAAAATCCTCCAAGAGATGGTGACGATGAAAAGTCAGAGGGCTACCTACAGTTTGGATGCCATGAGGGTGTGGCATATGTTAGGCGTGGGGGGATGATGAGCACTAGAAATGCTCATATTTTGTACATATTTCTTTGATCAATATGCGGCTGTATAATAAGGATTGCATGCTTTTATGAATGAATATATAGATATTTTATATAATTATGCGTGTTATCTAATTTGTGTGCTTTTAGTATGTTTTGTGGAATTGCAGTTGATTTAGTTAGATTTGGAACAGTCGAGGTCTTTTGATGGACTTGGCACTTTATTTCATCGAGGATCAATGTAGAGAACATAGGCGCCTCCCTGCAACCGAAAGGCACCAAGAGAACAAGCGCCTCCCTACAGTCAAAAGGTGCCAACTAAATACGAGCGCCTCCCTACAGTAAGAAGGCACCAAATAAATACAAGCGCCTCCCTGCAGTCAAAAGGTGCCAACTGAATACAAGCACCTCCCTGCAGTCGGAAGGCGCCAACTGAATACAAGCGCCTCCTTGCAATCGAAAGGTGCCAACTGAATACAAGCACCTCCCTACAATCAAAAGGCACTAACTAAATACAACCGCCTCCTTGCAGTCAAAAGGCACCAACTGAATACAAGTGCCTCCCTGCAATCAGAATGCGCTGACTGAATACAAGCGCCTCCCTGTAGTCGGAAGACGCCAACTAAATACAAGTGCCTCCCTGCAACCAGAAGGTGCCAACCAAGGACAAGCGCCTCCCTACAACTAGAAGGTGCTAACCAAAGGTAAGCGCCTCTCCACATCCAGAAGGCACTAATAGAAGGCAAGCGCCTCTCCATAGCCAGAAGGCACTAATAGAAGGAAAGCGCCTCCCTACAACCGAAAGGCACCACTGATTCTTTGCCTGTTGACCAGAGTTGAACGATGTGGATGGTAGCGGCTAGTGCAATTCTAGCTCTGTGTCATGCAAAGATAAATTAGAGATAGCACCAATGTACCCAAATGTCTTACTGATGCCAAGAAAAGCACAAACCGAAATGAACATGCCGCCTTCAGAATAGACTGCCAGACGTTGATTGCATTTGCCAGACTGTTCTAATTTAGTCTGGGAAGAATCGACTGTTGTAACCACTTATGTAACAGAAGTTCTGTGGGTGTGTTATATAAAAACACGCAGATCATTCTGAGAATATATAGAAATAATTAATAAAGATCCATTTTGAATTGTAGAGGATAGATTGTAATACGTTGATAAATATATTCCAGTTCCAGAAGTTCTAAGCGTGTGTTCGATCGGGAAGAAGCTACTGGAGCCTGGGCCCACTCCAAGCCAGTATTTCTTCCCCATTTCCTTTCTATTTATTTATTTTAATTAGTTTATTGCTTTCATAGGAACGTTCATTAATTTTCTAGTTCCAGTATTTGCAATAGTTTTATTTTCAGGAATGTATACATTATTTATTTCTGTAAATTTAATTATGTTCTTCTTACGTAATTTATTGAGGAGTGCGGGAATGATTGACAACCATCTCAAGAACATCCCCAAAATGTAGGATTAGCAGATTCACCTCCAGTGGTATTGTAGTAACCTAATTCCAACTCTTCGCAAGTTTACGAAGCTCCCTGGGTTGATAATTAAATGCACGGGCATGTGACAAAAATAGGAAACCATTCACCTTGTTTGGCCCGCAACAAGTATACAGGTGAAAGCCCTTAAACTAAGTATATCATCAACTATTGAAAACATGATGAGAGTTTCATACTGATACAACACATTTGCAAACACATCAAACAATTTAGGGTTCACAAGCAAAATTTAAAATAAGATAATCATCACTGTTTACTTTGCTTGCTCTAGAACATAATTTACTTAAAATATAATTCAATGGTGCAAACACGGAGGGGCCGATCCGGGCATAGACCCGAGATCAAAGCCCAAGCTCCACCTAATACACAACATGATGTAGAACATCCTCAATCACAGAATCCTCCCGAATGTCGTTCGATGAGCATTAGAGGAGATAATTCTACATGAGGGGATTCTATTGAGAATACCCCGATTAGAGGGAGTGCTAGACATTCTTCTAGGCATAGATCAAATCTTGGGGCTTCCCAACAAGGGGGTCCCCAATATCGTAGCATGTACCATGACCACATTCCTCGTGCATCCATGGGGTTTGCCGAAGAGTATGTCATCGAGGGATCCAGATTGGTACCCCTTCGACCTATAGCTAAGGGAGGCTCATGACCTCCACCATTTGAGTATAGACAGGCTCGAGATCCACCCATTCAAGGGCAATTGGATAGGGGCACTTTCAAGCGTATACCCAAATAGACTCCCCACAAAGGTGAACCATGCAATATCACCATAGATATATCCAAAGTGGGAGCTAAAGGCATGCCACCTCATGAGCCATGGCGTAGTAGTCAATTAGACGATTTAGAAAGAGTCCTAGGTCATCTAGGTTACAAGCCTACACCCACACCCTCTCATCCTATGAGTGTGTGCAATGGAAGCACTATTAAGACCATCAAAGAACCTAGAGAGTGCTCCAAGTGTTCTCATGACATGCGTGCTCCTACATCCCATGTAGGCACCGAGTATATTAGACAACCTGACATGAATGCCATCTTTACAGATAAGGGCAGGAGCGTGGTGAACTAGTCCATTGTGGGACACACCCATAAAGTCGCTCGCATAGAGTGCATGCACTAGAGGCCTCACACGACCAATCATATAGACTTATCACATAGGTTGGTGTTGAAACAAATATGTCAGATCCTCCAAGATCAATTGGAGGATGTTCATGTAGAACAAGAATGCCTCGAGCACGAGAGCATTCAAGGGTAAAGGCTCCTGAGACAATGCTTATATGAGTAGCGTATGCATGAACAATGCATCCTTGACCAAAAGGAGTGCGTGGAGAGAGAGGATCGATTGGCTAGCACTAGTTTGCATCCTCATAATGAGATCAGGGAGCATATTTTGAGACGAGAGGCTTCACTACCTGAACTACGCCTTGAGTAGGTAAACCTGCATACTCGCCATGCATCACCATAATGAAATCGATGCCCAACATCCGAACACCATGAGCATAGGCAGTATGAGGAGGAAGTAGGGGAGAAATTAGACCAAGAATATCCTAAAATCTCCCTAGTTGAGGAGGAGGACGAGCCCAGTATGCCACCTCAACAGAAGAGGAATCTACCTCCGAAGCCGCCTCCGAGGTGATCTCGAGAAGAGGAGATCCTTTCTTCACAAGCCTTCAAGGCCTTAGTAGAGAAGGTCCAAGCCATAGAGAAGCAAGGGATGACTTACCAAAAGCCAACCTTGAACAAAATTCATAATGAACCTCTATGCACGTTAGTGCCTATTCCAGCATACCCTGAGCATTTCAAGATGCCTAGGCTGGAAATATTTCAAGGAGAGGAATACACACAAGAGCATGTGATGAGTTTCTTAGATATGTGCTTTCAGATTGAAAGCAATGATACCTTGCTCTTGTGCACCTTCATCATGACCCTCTCAGGCCCAGCTTGGGAGTGGTTCAACCAATTATAGAGGCACAACATCACTAGTTTCAGTCAACTAGCTGATGTATTTCTTGAATGCTTCTCCTTTGGCATCAAGAAAAAGATGAATCTATTAGACCTGGCGACTTTAATGCAACATGACGATGAGCCAGTGATGGATTATGGAAAGTGATGGAGGAGGATGATGGCAAAGTTGCCATTCCCCATCTCATCCTTAGAATTGACTTGAATGTTCACGAAGATTTATGCAAAGCACATCTCATTATTGTTGTAGCTACAACAATACCAGACATTCGAGGAGGCTTTGGCGTAGGCCAAGGTGATCGAGGACATCAAGTTACAGGAGGGTAACTTGAAGCTAAGGAACAAAAAGGAGTGGAACAAGAAAAGTACTGAGCGACAACAGGCCAAGCTGACCCACGTTAATCAGGTAGTGTTGAACCTCTAGAAAGGGGATAAGGGGCAACAAAAGCAAAACTATCAGGCCCAACCTCCTCCTGTGTAGTATGAAAAGTGCAACAACAACTACAAGGGTAAAAATAAAGAGCAACACCCACCTCGTGTATTTACTCAGTTATCGAAGTCATTGGCTTTGATTTTTCATCAGTTATGCGAGGCTAAGGCCATAAACTTACCCAAAGTAAAATTAATAGACCCTAATCAACCCAAGCCTAAGGGGTATAAATATGATCAATATTACATATTTCATCGAATGAAGGGCCATGACATCGAAGTATGTTGGTACTTCAAACATCTTGTGCAAAATATGATCAAGAGGGGTACGCTTCTCGTCGACAACCCGCAAGCGCCTGATAACCAAAATATGGGGATTTATAATAATCCTTTACCTAATCATGAGGCACCGAGGAATAATGTTGGTCAGGTCAACCAAGTGCGCATCGAACCACCAACCCATGGGTTCATTGGCATGGTCAATTTTATCATGAGGAACGTGAGGTATGAACATCCTGCTCAACCTCCTGTGCCTATTAGGGTCCAAGCTGCGCCTCCTCCAAGGCCAGCCCAGAATATGCTAGGCCCACCAACTAGACCGGTGGTGACCATTAGAAGTAGGTTGGTTCAAAACCTACAGACAACTCTAGCAAAGTTGTCAATCTATGAGCTTATTCAACAGTCTCCTAAGCATAGGGAGATGCTTATGGACATTCTAAGGTCCATTGAAGTTCAGTCCCAGGATCCCAAAGTGTTTACACACTTTGTGGGACATGTGCAATAGTGCTAGGAGCCGGTCATTCAATTTCATGACCATGAAGTCAAGATGATTTCCACTATTATAGTGGACCCGCCGCTCCATATTATCGCATGTGTAAACCACATACCGTTTAAGCGGGTATTGATTGACACGGGGTCGTCAATCAACATTATAACAACCAAGGCATTAACTTACCTAAAGTTACCAAAGATGCATATTATACCTTCGACCTTCACGTTGAGAGCATTCAATGATGCATTATGCTCGACTGTAGGTACTATAGTTTTACCTATTCAGGTAGGACTGAAGACCATCCTCATGATGTGTCATGTCATCAAAGGTGCTATGCAATATAATATACTTCTTGGTAGGCCTTGGATCAGATAAATGCATTGCATCCCTTCTATTTTACATCAATGTATCAAATATGTGCATGAGGGATAGGTTCACGTAGTGCCTTCGGATGAAGAACCCTTTAAATACGTGAATCTAGCTGATTTACCAAGGGATTTCATACTCCCCTCAACGCACCTAGATGTACAGCCAACATCACCAATTCAAGTACCAGGAGGTAAAATCAAAGAAGTGTGTGCTAAGCCTGCAATGTATGTATCTCAAAGATCAGAGCACACAATAGTTGCTTCTACTAGACCATCTGCATCCATAATGCGATGAGATGACAGGAAGTTAAAAGCTAAAATGGGAAAAAAAGAGATCAAGCTAGCACCCAAGCCAGTTGTCATTGAGGCCCCTACTCCCATGGAAGTAGAGGAAGCTCAAGCAAAAGTCGAAGAGGTACCTCAGCCTGCTTCACCTACGTCTTCAGTAGGGTCATCTGCACCGTAGGTGACCGTCCATTTGGTTAATCCTAGATTAGGGGAATATATAGTGCAGAATGTGATGTTCACACCGATCATTGAGACTATGCAAGACATGGGATGACCACGAGCCCATCACCTTCCCATAGGGATGGTGGTACAACTAGGGGTGCCACCTAACCAAATGAACTTCATCTATGGAGGGCTTGATCAGTTAGCTTCTCGCATGCCCATGGATGAAGATGATGATGAACATTTTGTTGTAAATGTTCATTATATTTCCAACCCTGAGTATGCCATGTGATATTTTGACCATTACCATTGGCATGGTTATGGCCTTGGACTATTTGAGTAGGGGTACAGGAGACCTATCGAACCATGATATCAGTTACCTACTGATAGGTTCGGTGTAGGGTTTTATAGTGGAGGATAGGATGAACTCCTTGTGGCATCTCTAGACTACCTGTACCTCAGTCTGGGGGTGAAGTTGATTACAATCCTTATCACCCTATTCCTTCCACTTTTTGAAGGGATAATCGGCTAGTGTCCTATGTCACTATAGAACCACCCGAAAGATACCATGAAAACATCTTGGTGGGAACCGGTCTAGAACACATTCCAAGAGCCAACTTGGACAATCAAAGCCATGGAGCTATCGATGACATAGGTATGCATATCCAGAGTCTAGATACAGTAAGAGACACTGAATCATAAGTTACTTCTGAGGATGTGCAGGTAGTATCCATCACCAAAAGTGATGGACCAGACTACGATTCTAGAATAGATGACACCGAGACATCCTCAAACAATGAGTCATATGAGGATGAAACTGAGTTGGCTTATCTAGGCTCGCTCAACTTACATCATCTGCTACCCAGGGAACAATTGTATGAGATCGAAGAGTGCTTCATAGTTGAGAGTGACTATGAGGATGAGATAGAGCGGGCCTACTTGGGGCCTCATCTCGCTGATCACCCAATTCTAGTGGGTAGTGGTGAGGGATTTATTTATGATAGTGATGATGAGGATGAGATGGAGAGAGCCTATTTGGGACCTCCTTACTTACGTCACCGTAATGCACCATATACAACCGAGGATATGCGTAGAGAGATCAATATCCATCCTCACCTTAGGGGAAGACCATCGAATCTTGATATGGTTTATCATATGGTGTTTCTTGATCTGTTGACTTATATGGAGCTCCTTGAGCCCAATGATCCCATTTGATAGTCTATTTATAGATCAGATCTAGAGATCCCCATACCCCCAGAACCACATCTTGGGGATGGAAGTTGCACACATGTAGAGTTGCATGCACGTGGTCCTAGAGACATCATCCATTCCATCAATATGATCTCCATAGATTTGACCACTCCACTCTACAATCTAGTCGATCCTTCCAAACCATTGTATCTTAATGTAGATGCTATTGATTAGGATCATGTTGATTCACCCCTAGAGCCTAAAGATTTCTTCCCTAATGAAGAAATGCTGCAACCTTTCCACTTTGCGCTAGGCTATGCTTATGATGTCTATCATGCTGAGGATGCTTCCAATACGGAACCTATAAACCTAGCAGATGACATCCATTTGATCCCTACGCCTCATCAGCTTGAGGAGGGATCACATATGTCAATAGAGGAAACCTTCGAAGTGGATATCAATAATGATCCCACCAATCCAAGGAAGGTTAAATTTGGAGAAAGTCTTACTCTCGATGAGCGTGCCACCCTCATACCTCTACTAAAAGAGAGACCTGATCTCTTTGCTTGGACTTACAAAGATATGCCTGGTCTAGATCCAAAATTGGTTACCCATAACCTTTCGCTAGATCTATCAAAGAAGCCAGTCAAGAAGAAACTCAGGAAGATGCATCCAAAAGTAGCCTTAATGGTTAAGGATGAATTGCAAAAGCTTCTAGATGTAGAATTTGTCATTTCCATCGACTATCTAATATGGGTATCCAATATGGTGCCTATAGGAAAACCTGATGGAAGGATCTGTATTTGTATGGATTTTAGAGACCTAAATAAGGCAACACCAAAGGATTCATTTCTATTTCCGAATATTGATGCTCTCATAGACGCAACTATGGGTCATGAGATGCTCTCCTTAATGGACGATTTTTTTAGTTACAATAAAATTTGGATTAAGCCCAAAGACCAACATAAAACCATGTTTATAATACCATGGGGGACATTCTGTTACAAATTTATGCCATTTGGCCTTAAAAATGTTGGTGCTACATATCAGTGGGCTATGACATATATTTTTCATGACTACATGCACAAGATCCTAGAGGATTATATTGATGACTTATTGGCAAAGTCATTGCTGCGTTCAGAGCATGTTGAGGTCCTGAGAAAGGTCTTCGATCACCTGATAGAGCATAATGTTAGGTTGAATCCTAAGAAGTGCGTATTTGGTGTAACTTCAGGAAAGCTCTTAGGATTCATCGTTTCAAAATGAGGCATCAAAGTTGACCCAGCAAAGGTCAAGGCTATTCTAGAAATGCGTCCTCCCTCAAACATCAAGGAGTTAAGAAGCCTTCAAGGAAAAGTAGCATCCATAAAGTGATTCATTGCTCAATTATCGAATAAATATTGACCCATGAATCAATTGCTACACAAGGGGGTCCCATTTAATTGGGATGAGGACTATCAAGAAGCCTTTGCTAAAATCAAGCACTACCTAGCGACGTCTCCAGTACTAGCTCCACCAAGGCCAGATGTGCCATTTATGCTATATATCGGCAACCGACTTTGCACTAGGGACCATGTTAGCCCAAAAGAACATGCAAGGAAAAGAGCAAGCCATATATTATATTAGTCAAACCTTGGTGAGCTATGAGCTAGGATATGCATACGTGGAGAAGTTGTGTTTAGCAATAGTGTTTGCTACAAAGAAATTGTGACACTATATGTTAAGTCATACGACGTATGTCATATCAAAACAAAATCCTTTGTAGTATATGATGAGCAAGACATATCATAATACATGTACTGCAAAGTGGATCATGCTATTGATAGAATTCGATCTGGAATTCATTAGCCAAAATTCCATTAAGGGACAAGTCATAGCTGATCAACTGGTTGAGGTACCTCTCGAGAATAGTAGGCCCCTCACCATAGATCTTCTCGATGATGCAGTATTTGCCTTATCGAAAGTGCCTGGACCCAAAGAACCGGATAACAAAGCCGATATGACCTTGTTCTTCGATGGTTTGAAGTGTGAGCAAGGGGGTGGTGCAAGAATAGTGTTGTTCATGCCATAAGGTGCTCCAATGCCCTTGTCGTTCAAGTTGGACTTTTCTTACACCAACAATAATGTTGAATATGAAGCCCTAATATTGGGTCTCCAAACAATTGTCGCCATGAATATTAAAAGGCTAAATATCTTTGGTGATTCCCTTCTCATTGTTAACCAAGTTAAGGGACTATTTCAATGTCGATGCCTGATATAAAAATATTACAAGGATATTTTTGACACATATCTAGCTCGACTGGAGTGGTATGACATCGAGGCAATCCCTTGTTCATATAATAGATTCGTAGACACAATGGCATCTTTGGGATCCTTAATCCCTCATAATCCATCTGCCAACTTTACTACCATCCACATAAAGATGTTGTCACACGCCATTGTGCAACGCGAAGCATTGGATAACAAAGAGTCAATCAACATGATTCATGTAGAACCAAACCATGAATGGTTCTACAGAGCTAGAGACTTTCTGAAGAGAGCGTCTTGGGGGTCTTTGATATCGCAGGATCCGATAGGGAATGGTACTACCATTCACCATAGGGTTGTTTTCCAGTATGCATTTGCAAATGTAGAACCATAGGGGGAGCATGTTGTCTTATCAGTCGAGGTTGAAGCTTATCAAAATTGGACGTCATAGATACATGACTTCCTTAGACTTGGTGTAATCCCTCAGGGATTATTGCATGTCATGAAAATGCACATTCAAATAGAAAGTGACTAAGTATATCTTGTTAGTAGACATCTTGTACCATAGAAGCTACGATGGAGTTCTCCTTCATTGTCTTGAGCCCCAAGAGTCATCTTGGGTAATTTTAGAAGCTCATGATGTGCAGTGGCCATTTCAGCGACATGGCTATCATCAAGTGCATCCTTTGCATGGGTTATTATTGACCCACAATGGAGAAGGATTACAATGTGTATGTCAAGAAATGCGTTAAATGTTAGCATCATGCTAATATTATGCACCTGCCATCACAGGCCTTACAACCCATCCAAGCAGCTTGGCCATTTGCTCAGTGGGGATTGGATCTTATAGGTAAGATCTCTCCTCCATCATCGGGTCAACATACATTCATTATTATGGCTACTAAGTATTTTACAAAGTGGGTGGAAGCCATTCCCTTAACAACAACAACCGGAGTGCGTATTTTTGAGTTCATACTCACCAATATCATTAGTCATTTTGGGATACCATCCAAGATCATTTTGGATAATGGAACTTATTTTAAGAAAAAAACTATGAGAGCTTTGACGTCCAAGTATAGGATCAAACACATTTTTGTGACTCCATATTATCCATAGGAAAACGGGTAAGTTGAGGCCTCAAACAAGATGATGGTCTCCATCTTTAAAAATATGGTACAAGAACACCACAAATATTGGCATATCCAGCTTCCCCTTGCATTATGGGCTTATAGAACTAGCATTCATACACCCACTAGGGCAACTCCATTTTCACTAGTATATGGCACTGAGGTCATTATACCCCTAGAGTTGGAAATTCCAATGTTGTGCATCGCATTGAAAGATTTCATTGATGATGACACTACACGACAAGCTCACCTAGATCAATTGATGCTACTTGATGAACATTGTGTGAATGCCCTTGAGCATCTTCGCGTTTATCAAGAGCGCTTAAAATGAGCTTACAATAACAAAGTCCATATGAGAGACTTTGATGTTGGTGATCTTGTGCTGAAAGAGAACCAATAGAACTCAAATTTACCACCAAAAATGCGAGACAAATTTATGGCTAATTGGTTGGGTCCTTATATGATCTCTGAGAATATTGGACCTGGCACATATCGCTTGACATCGTTGGAAGGAGTTGAAGATCCTGAACCTCTCAACATCCTTCATATTAAAGTGTTTTATGCCTAAAACCATAAAAAGGCTCCAAAGGCATCTATAAGCCCTTTGGTCAAGTTAAAAAAGGCTCCAAAGGCATATGTAAGCCCTTTGGTCAAGTTAAAAAAGGCTCCAAAGGCATGTGTAACCCCTTTGGTCAAAGAAAAAGGCTCCAAGGGTTTTCTAAAAACCACTTGGTCAATCCCAAAAGGCTCCAAGGGTTTTCTCAAAACTACTTAGTCAATCCCAAAAGGCCCCAAAGGCATCTGTAAGCCCTTTGGTCAATCTAAATTAATTTTTTTTTGCAAAACATAAAAATTCAAAAACATTTGCATCATTGCATTTCATTCAAAATACATTGCATTTCATTTGCATCATGCATTTCATTTTGCATTCCATTCATGTAATTGCATTGCGTAGGCATTTCCATCCGTCACATTGCATTAGGTGAGGTTATGTTTACAATCAAACAAATGACACCACGTTTGTGTTTCAATCATGCATCTATGCATTATTATTATCATATGTCACCCTTGTGAGTAAATGTGTTTTTCAACACAATCATGTTGCTATGAAGAATATACTAGGGTTTTCCAGTCACTCAACCATACCTAGTGGTCTTCTCATGAGTTTAGTGGAAATCTTACTTTGCTTTTGTGGATGAGGTCTAGTTAGTATAGCCCTTAGCATATCAGAATCCTATCACTAATCAACAAATTAAACAATCCTAATAAGGACTAGGGGAATATGAACGCCACGAAGCAGGACCAGGTATCCTGAGGTGAAAATATTTATTCTTGCTTATCCCCCTCTACGGATGGTCCATGAAATGTTGGCAATTGGCAAAAGGATAGGCTTATTCCCTACCCAAAATCCCTT
Source organism: Wollemia nobilis (assembly GCA_028583015.1). Taxonomy (NCBI): domain Eukaryota; kingdom Viridiplantae; phylum Streptophyta; class Pinopsida; order Araucariales; family Araucariaceae; genus Wollemia; species Wollemia nobilis. Next base: position 5,284,812 of record JAQPPZ010016681.1, on the reverse strand, counting down.
GCTTACATTAAAATGAGCAATATTCTAGAGTGATATCCCAGATCAATCCTCCAGATTGATACCCTAGATCGATATCATAGATCGACATCCCAGATTGATATCCCATATTGATATCATAAGATCGATATCCTAGATCGATATCCCAAAATAGTTCCCCCAAAGCAAAATCCCCAAAGGAAGTTTCTGAAGCAAATTATCAAATGTAAATTCCATAAAGACAAGTCAAATGAAGATAAAATTGTACAAAGAAAGTCAAATCAGTATCAAATCCCTTGCTCAAAAGAAAAAATAAAAAAAGAGTACAAAATAAAAAGTGATTTTTATCACCATAGTACAAAAATAAACAATGATTTTTATCACTTTATATGAGCAAGTATCCCAAAAATTTGAAGAAAAGAAGGGAGTGAGCCTGAATCCCTAGAATTGTCACCAATACTATACCTTACACATGATGATATATCTGATACATTAGCATTTTTCTTGTGTGCAGACCAATGTTTGAATGTGGAAGAGCTAGCTTTAGGTGTCTTGTATCACCTAGTGGTCTAGTCCAACTGAAATCTAAACCTAGGATTGGATAGGCATATGCATATCCCCAATCTTAGCAATGGGCTGAAAGAATCCCACTTGACATCGGGGTATGCTTATGCCTTATCTTAATATACTCATCTACACACACATGGATAATGAACAGTTAGGGCCTATCCTAGCAAAAGCCTTATATTTCAGAAGTCTAGTATGGTTAGTATACAACTTTTGATAAGTCAACTAGGGTGTTTGAGTTTCATGGAAAGCCTCAAAAATTCCCAAAAAGCAACAATTAAATTTTCAAATGCAATCATCAAATATCAAATTTTGTTTATGAGAGTTTGTTTATTAGAACTATTTGTGATATATGTTAGATACCGGATGGATGTCAGAAATGATATTTAAATGACCACTGACTATGTTATGCGTATATTTTAATTTACAAAAACTTATAAATAGAAATAGTGCATTACATATCACATATGAGTGTCAAATCAATAAATATTCATAACCAAATATAGCAATTATCATGCATGATTGTTATACATTCTGTGGTGTCATCCATTAGATTTTTAACCTCATATTACATTCATACATTATGTTTTAAGTGATTAAAACATACATGTCCATTTACAGTAAATCAATATCATCAAATATACATGCAATACAAACATGGCATGAATCATGTCATAAATAGCATAAAGTAAATGCATACAAGTGAAGTATATCAAAATTGCATTTAACATTAAAACATTGCATTTATATACATCCATCATAAGTAGTCCATCTACACATGTATATCATTGCATCTACATCATACATTCATCATATAGCTAGTGCATGTCATCCATACATCACATCATATAGCATTAAAGCAACATAACATATAAGCATTGCATCCATATGCATCTCATAAAATATAAACAATAAAACACATAAAATCTACACATATAATGAGTCTCAAATGATAGATCATATATATATGTGTACCAAAAATAATAATAATGTGCAGTACATCGACATGGTAAAAAATACCCGTAGGCTACATATGTGTAGGTCCTCGACCTTACACTCAAAAATGGTACAATAACATCTGTAAGATATGTACTAAATAGGGCCTACACCCCTAGTATGTGAGGCACTACCTTTGCCTCTACCCTATCCATGAGTGCTCCTAGAGCTAGTGCCAATAGTCCTCTGTGACCTGTGAGTCCTGTGACTAGAACTCATAGATAAATACCCTGTCTCCCTGGTCCTGGTTTTGGAATGATGAGATACTGTAGTAGTGGTATCCTTTGGAACCTACCCACATAGCAATCTGATGACACTCTCTAGCTAGGTGGTGCGAGCTATAGCTACTGTGTGCTGATAATTACCCTCATCCATGAGGGTATGTAGTCATATAATCTCTACCATTGGGTCCAAACCTACTCGCACTAAGGTATATAGTATTGCGGGAGGTGCCATCATAGTCTGTGTAGATGAGGGATCTCCTCTCGATGACCTAAGTAGATCCCGCTCAGTGGTCACTACACCTAGTATCACCTGTAGTGAATCACACTCATTAGTGATCTTCCCAATCTAGGTCTCCACTATAGCTACCTATACCTGTAGAGATACTCTCTCCTCCTCGTAGCTGTGCCACATTCTCTGACCATGATCTAGCTTCACCTCTAGGTTGATGATGCTAGTGTACCTATGTATTAGCTAGGTGTGGAGTCTCCCAATCTAAGTGTGGAGATCAATAATTTGTACCCTAAGTTGTCCAATATCATTGTTCAAAGGTGCCTCACCCTCCTTGGATGCCTCCTTTGCCTTAGCCTGTAGGTCCTCCTATATAGTGGCCCTTGTGCCGCATATGCCCTCAGTCTTCTAATGAGTCCTGCATCCTTGAGAGTCTATCTCTGTGACCTCTATGCTCTTAGCTATGAAGCCATATACTGGTTGACCTAGAGGTCCCTCTTCGTGCCATTGGAAGTCAGACCACCATCCATCATAATCAGGAGTAGTGCCTGCATCCGCCAGGCCTGACTCTTGAAAGTCATCATTAGCATCCCCTAGTGGAGTCACCTAGGGCCAGGTTAGGTCCCTCTCTAGGACCAATCATCTATAGATAGTAGGCATCTATAGGACATCTTGATGAATCCCAAACTACCTTAGGATATGATAGTAGTGATGATACTCATGCCAATTGGTCTTACAATCGATAATCCATCTGCCTCTACATGCTTGGTGCAGGTACTTGTTTACCTCTATCCAAGTAGGGCACCCCATATATGGTCATCTGTTGGTCCGGCTTTCATGCACACCCCGGAAAAAAGGATGAAGGCAAGGAAAGCTCCGGAGACACCCACGGGACTGATCCCACTCATCTTTAGGATCTAGCTGGTTATCCAAGGTGCGAGTTACAGAGTTGGGTCGAATGGCAATTCACTCTTTTCCACTTCCGGAATAGATTTCGATATGGATCGCTCTGTTACCTTACGGGGGGTCCTGAACTTGTTCGGTAGTTGCAAAAGTTGTTGACAATCAGATTTGACTTGAATTCTTTGATCTAGCTCTCATGGGTCGTGATTTAAATAAAAGGCAAATAAAGAAAATAAAAATGGATCATTCACGGAAAGCAAAGAGAGGGTAGGGTAAGGCGAGAAAGAGAAGTTTATCAGACATCAATTGTAAAACTCAAACTATCAATCTTATCTATGCTATCGGCTTCACAACGAGAACAAATCCCGGAAGAAAGTGTCCGGTCGGTCTAAGATCACTTTCAACTAAGAGCACAAGGCGAGTGAAACGGATCTAGCGAGAAAATTATAAATCCAAGGGGCGGTTGGTTAAAGCGGTATCTTTCACCGGCGACCTAGCTCGCACGGTGAAGACGAGCAATTAGAACAAACTTACACCTGAAATCTGTAATTTCCCCTAGCGAGACAATAGAACAAGCTGAAGCCTAACGGCATATTTAATCTTGACAATGGCGGATTTACTGACATATATCTAACAAACTTTAAATGGAACGGATAACAAAAGAAAATACACTTATCACACTCTGCAAAAGATTAGGCTCCTGGCCATGCTATCAGAGAAAAGCTAAAGCACATCAACTCCAAGTCCGAGAAACAAAGGATTTCACAAAATTTGCAAGAAATTGCTTATAAGCCTTTATTTCTAAGTCTCAGCCTCCTGCGATTACATTTAGAATTTGTATTTATAGACTCGGGACGAGACCACTGATCTTTTCCAAAATATCTTGCTCAAACCCTAAATCTTATCGCACTTAAACCCTAGGACCCGGGTTTTACAATAAAAATCCATTTAAAAATCAAAGTCCGGATAGAACTTAACCCTTCGGCAAATATGTGCAGTCAGTCTGCCATAAATGGAGAAGATAAAATAAAATGCAACTTGCATTCATTCGCATCTGCAAATAAATGCTTTCATTAATTCTGCTGGTGAGCCGGATGAGTCACCACTTCTCCATCAATTCGATCTCCGCAAATCCATCCCGAAGTTGAAATGGTCTTCATGCTATCAAGTCTGCAATAAATTTGTTGTTGAATGCTCTCACCGGCAGCTTCTCTCCTAGCATGGCGGTCCTTGACTAAATCCGCACTTTATCTTCGCCTTTATGGTCTTTCCCGGTTGTCCCGTAAGTGCTGGGTGGAATCCTGCATGAAAGACAAAAAGATGCATTAGATTAGCATTTTAATTAAATCGAAGCTTAAAACATTAAAAACAGATTAAATCCGCAAAATAAGCTTGCATGTCGGCTTCGTTTGTCCCATTCACGCTTTGACACGTGTCGCTACCCCAGGAAGCCTTCCGTTTCCCGCCGGAATGCACTTTCAGGTCAACTATGACTTTCTCTCTCCTGCCGCGATTCTGCGACATGTCGCGATTTCGCGACATGTCGCGAAATCGCGACCCTGCCAGCGCATCGGCAACTTCCTCCCTCGTCGGCCGCGAAACACGACATGTCATGATTTCGCGACATGTCGCGAAATCGCGACCCTTCACGGCCTCCGTACGCTTCTTGATTTTCGGCCGCGATTTTAGAACACGTCGCGATATCGCGACGGTTCCCTACAGCATGCGTTGACCGCGTTGACCGCGATTTTGGAACATGTTTCGACTTAGCCGATTTTTCATCCTGCGGCCCACTTTCTCTCTCCTGCCGCGAAAATGCGACATGTCGCGATTTCGCGACATGTCGCAAAATCGCGCCCTCCGTACAGCTTGCTTCTCTCTCCCAAAAACTGTCGCGATTTCGCGACATGTCGCGAAATCGCGACCTTTCAGCACTTAGCTGCATTTTGACTTACCGTCGCGATATCGCGACATTTTCGAAAAATGGAAGTGTCGCGATATCGCGACACTACCAAAAATGGAAAGTTTGATTTTTCGGTGAATTTATGCAAGCTGTTTTACGGATTTTCTCGGTACCGGTGCAAGATTTTGCTTGTGCATGAATGATTCTAGCATGTAAAAAGTGAATTCTTGGATAACACGGCTAGAATGCAAGAAAAAGCACAACTTTAAAAAGGAGGCAAGCAAATTATGGATTTAAAGCTGAAAATGATCAAGAGGGTCCCTACTTGCCAAAAATGGAAGTTCATAATTTTCTAAGGATGGAATCTCATTTTTCGGTGGGGGTGTGTTGCTTATCAACAAATGGCGATATCTGCGGGTAAAATAGTAGCACTATTTTAGAACCCAAGACTCCGGTTTCAAAACAAAAAGACCATGCATCATGCCTTGCCACGGGCATTCTTCACAATAAATTGACTCCTTAGCTGCAAGTTGTTAAAATTTCCCAAGGACATACTGGGTTGGATTACTTCAAGGAAGATTTACGATGTGCAATTACAAAGGTATAGAACTTTCTTCAAGGATGACTGAATTGAATGATAAACTTGGATTAATCAACTTTTCTAGATTGTAAATGGGGAAACCGAGTAGAGCTCTGTTTACTAGTTTAGCTTTTCGGCCTAGACAGAGTTACCCTTTAGATTTACACGACCCAATTTACAACTGTAGGGCAGAATCTAATATTGGCTGCCTCTTTTGATCATATAACTCTTTTTTTTTTTTTTTTTTCTTATCTCTCTTTTTTTTATCTCTCTTCTTTTTGAAATATATCACTATCCGGAAGACCTTAGAGAAATTACAATTTTCTTTTAATATTTGATCAATCTGGAGCTATTTCGGTCTAGGCATTGATAGCCTCTAGTGACACCCAAATAATTGCATGAACCATAGTCCCCTCTTATAACTTGACTTTTCTTGGATTCCCAGGGAGTTCCTCCAACTAAACGGCATAGCGAGTTTTTCTATCATTAAAACAAGCTGTGGCAAGTAAGACACAAGATCCAATCATCTCTCTACCTTCATCTTGGATAACAAAATAGTTCCACGAGTTTAGTGCAAGCGAGACTATCTCAATTAGAATAATGAGCGAGAATGGGGAGGCATTGGATTGAGGATTTATCGACTAGGAATAAAACAATTTTCAGCGGTGACTTTTCATTGATTGCTCGAGGCGAGAGGCTAAGAAAATAGAATTTTAGAAGCCAAAGGACTTTGTACGAGGCTTCCAAGGACGAGCACGAGCTTAAAGCAAAACAAAATAAAAGCGCAGAGAAATAAAGGAAAGAAAAATAAAACTAAAACAAAGTAAGACAACAAAGAAAAGGAAAAACGAGGAAGAAAATAAAAGCGTATGAGCAATAAAAGAAATAAACTAAAAGAAGTGAAGCAAATAAAAATAAAAACTAAAGAAATAAATAAAGAAATAAATAGACAGCAAAGAAAAAGAAATGCAATAAAGAAAAGACTGTACAGACTAAAATAAAAGCAAGCTAAAATAAAAAGACAAAGAAAGGAAATAAAAAGCAATGACAAAAGAAATAAAGCGCACAAGCTAAAGCGAAAAACAACTAAAGAAAAGCTGAAAAGCTGCAACTGATACGAGACATTTAAAAATAAAGCTGCAGCGACAAAGAAATAAAGCTGAAAAACAAATAAATTAAAGCTACGAGCATTAAAATTAAAGCGAAACAGATTAAAGCGCACGAGACATTGAAATAAAAGCTGCATCGACAAAGAAATAAAGCTGAAAAACTTCAAAGCTTATTTACAATGCATACATATGTTACAACTTCCCTTCATACTCAAAAAATGCGGCGGTTGGGAAAGCGAGAGAAATGGTGCTTTAAAAAATTTTGACCATGCAAGTAATTTAAAAAAAATTACCTTTCGAGGTCTGTTGACGAAATGCACTCCAGGTCGTGCTTCAAAAATTTGCTATCTAGGAAAGACTTGGGTTTACTGTCTTCCCTGTCCCATTTGAAAAACAAATCTGCAACTCCTTCAAATTAAACAAATCATATAATAACAAATCATATGATAACATGTTTATGCTTCTAATTAAAGGGTTTGCGAGTTCTTTCAAAAGGATTTGAATGTAAAAAACCCCGAGGATCAAATACTTTAAAACCTTGACGAGACCCAGGACCACCACATTTTCAAAATGATGTGACAGCTGAAAGAAATCATGTTTTATCTGTATGCCCTGGTTCTTAACAACTTGAACATTTTGTGGTTCCTTGCACTTGCTTCAATATCCGGGACTTCAATTTTTATCCCTCTAGGAGAATGCTTACAATTTTCCTTTTCACCTGAGCCTTGCTTAGACTTAACCTCATCAATGTGCAATGTCCAAACATCATTGTTGTTATTGATTAGGGCTATAATTGTTCCCACCTTTTCAGTTGCCAAATCATAAACTCCAATATCTGCATCAACACAGTTTATAGCCTCCTCTTTGACATTATGTTCAGAAGTTGCAGGGCTTATGTTGAGGCAGTTCATCAATTCCAAGTTGGGTGACCACATTCATATTTACCATCTTTTCCTCCTTTTCTTGAAATTCAACAGGTGGTCCAGAGTAAGCCTCAATCAAGTTAATGTTTTGTCCAACAATATGAGGCAGTTCATAGAGGGTGATGTCAGCTTTAAGTTCCCTCATATCCTCAATGATGCTATCCTCCTCGGTTACTTACGCATAGTGAGATTGAATCTCACTTTCATCATCCTACGATGAGGAAGGATCATTATTAAGTTACGGACTCTCACATTTCAAGTCATAGCTGTCCATTTTGAGCTGTTGAAAATCTTGCATTTCATCCACAGAAGTCCGTACAAGACTTTCTGTCTCTTCGGGAAAAGTGACAGAATACGAAACCACTGGTTGTACTATTTTTGGGTGAACTAGAAATATCAATATTTCTTTGATCTCTAGGAAAATTTAACTCACCGGGGAAAAACTTGATTTGGGTGGTGCCGGATCTAGCTTGTTCGGTTCAAGCACTTGCACTTTGAATTTGTCGAAACTTTTCTCTGTATTTTGCACATGTTGAGTGGATGTCACAATTAACGGAGTCTCCTTGGGTAGAGCATGACATGTTGGCACTAACTCATGATGTGGAATGGGGTGCAGGAGCAGGCATGTTACGTGTAACATAGGATATCAAAGGGCTGCTCAAAATTTGAGGCCCTAGCTGTCTTTCAAGAATTAAGGCTTCTTTATAAGCCCCTGCCGGGGTTGTAATATTAATGTCTCTCTTGAGGAAAATAGAGGTCACCGAATCCAATGCATTCTTGTAGATTTCTAAGGCCAGATTTGCATTTGGGATGTAATGGCCGATCATTCTACCGTAAGCTCTTTGGAACCTCATATTGAAAGACCTGACGGTTTCTCCCGACTCTCTCTTGATCCTTGGAAAATTGCTGATATAAAATCTTGGGATCTATCACTTCACCGAGCTGTGATATAAAAGCTTTCTCTAGATCATCCCAACTAGTAATGGAATTTTTGGTGAGGTTTAAAAACCAGTCATAAGCTCCCTCCTGGAGAGTGAACGGGAACAATCTGCAGGCAACATCTTCATCTTTGTATATTCAATAATCTTAAAGCATTTTTAAAAGCTAGGAGATGTTCTTCTGCAGTTCTTGTCCCATCATGTTTGTACCTAGGGAGGTACCTTTCTGGATTTCTGGGCAGGTCATGGGCTATACCCGAAATGTTCAAAGCAGTGGGGCCCAACCAATTTGCCATTATTACTTGGATGACAGTGATGTTCGATTTGTAATTGGATAGCGCAAGTGATGATAGAAGCTGTTCTTAACAAACCACTGAACTTAAGGCCTTCTCTGGCAATTTTAAAAGCATGCACAACTTTCAAAAGCAAATTTAAGCGACAATTTTAAAAAGCTGCTTGACAATTTATAAAGCGTCAGGAGTTCATGTGGGTCCTTCAAATGTTCTTGTTATGCCCTTACAACACTTGAACTGAGTTCATGCCCTCCTTCTAGCGCCAATTAGGTGTTGGTGGAGGAGGAGGGAAAATTAGCTACGAGACTTTGGATAAAATACGGTTTACAGGTTCCACATACGGTCGGATTTCTCAACTCAAGTGCACTAAGAACGGATGTTGTGGCCCTCCTTCTAGCGCCAATTAGGTGTTGGTCCGGCTTTCATGCACAACCCGGGAAAAAGGATGAAGGCAAGGAAAGCTCCGGAGACACCCACGGGACTGATCCCACTCATCTTTAGGATCTAGCTGGTTATCCAAGGTGCGAGTTACCGAGTTGGGTCGAATGGCAATTCACTCTTTTCCACTTACGGAATAGATTTCGATATGGGTGCTCTGTTACCTTACGGGGGTTTCTGAACTTGTTCGGTAGTTGCAAAAGTTGTTGACAATCGGATTTGACTTGAATTCTTTGATCTAGCTCTCATGGGTCGTGATTTAAATAAAAGGCAAACAAAGAAAATAAAAATGGATCATTCACGGAAAGCAAAGAGAGGGTAGGGTAAGGCGAGAAAGAGAAGTTTATCGAACATCAATTGTAAAACTCTAAACTATCAATCTTATCTATGCTATCGACTTCACAACAGAACAAATCCCCGGAAGAAAGTGTCCGATCGGTCTAAGATCACTTTCAACTAAGAGCACAAGGCGAGTGAAACGGATCTAGCGAGAAAATCATAAATCCAAGAGGCGGTTGGTTAAAGCTGGTATCTTTCACCGGCGACCCTAGCTCGCACGGATGAAGACAGAGCAATTAGAACAAACTTACACCTGAAATCCGTAATTTCCCCTAGCGAGACAATAGAACAAGCTGAAGCCCTAACGACATATTTAATCTTGACAATGGCGGATTTACTGACATATATCTAACAAACTTTAAATGGAACGGATAACAAAAGAAAATACACTTATCACACTCCTGCAAAAGATTAGGCTCCTGGCCATGCTATCAGAGAAAAGCTAAAGCACATCAACTCCAAGTCCGAGAAACAAAGGATTTCACAAAATTTGCAAGAAATTGCTTATAAGCCTTTATTTCTAAGTCTCCGCCTCCTGCGATTACATTTAGAATTTGTATTTATAGACTCGGGACGAGACCACTGATCTTTTCCAAAATATCTTGCTCAAACCCTAAATCTTATCGCACTTAAACCCTAGGACCCGGGTTTTACAATAAAAATCCATTTAAAAATCAAAGTCCGAATAGAACTTAACCCTTCGGCAAATCCGTGCAGTCAGCTGCCATAAATGGAGAAGATAAAATAAAATGCAACTTGCATTCATTCGCATCTGCAAATAAATGCTTTCATTAATTCTGCTGGTGAGCCGGATGAGTCACCACTTCTCCATCAATTCGATCTCCGTAAATCCATCCCGAAGTTGAAATGGTCTTCATGCTATCAAGTCTGCAATAAATTTGTTGTTGAATGCTCTCACCGGCAACTTCTCTCCTAGCATGGCGGTCCTTGACTAAATCCGCACTTTATCTTCGCCTTTATGGTCTTTCCCGGTTGTCCCGTAAGTGCCAGGTGGAATCCTGCATGAAAGACAAAAAGATGCATTAGATTAGCATTTTAATTAAATCGAAGCTTAAAACATTAAAAACAGATTAAATCCGCAAAATAAGCTTGCATGTCGGCTTCGTTTGTCCCATTCACGCTTTGACACGTGTCGCTACCCCAGGAAGCCTTCTGTTTCCCGCCGGAATGCACTTTCAGGTCAACTATGACTTTCTCTCTCCTGCCGCGATTCTGCGACATGTCGCGATTTCGCGACATGTCGCGAAATCGCGACCCTGCCAGCGCATCGGCAACTTCCTCCCTCGTCGCCGCGAAACGCGACATGTCGCGATTTCGCGACATGTCGCGAAATCGCGACCCTTCACGGCCTCCGTGCGCTTCTTGATTTTCAGCCGCGATTTTAGAACACGTCGCGATATCGCGACAGTTCCCTTACTGCATGCGTTGACCGCGTTGACCGCGATTTTGGAACATGTTTCTGACTTAGCCGATTTTTCATCCTGCAGCCCACTTTCTCTCTCCTGCCGCGAAAATACGACATGTCGCGATTTCGCGACATGTCGCAAAATCGCGCCCTCCGTACAGCTTGCTTCTCTCTCCCAAAAACTGTCGCGATTTCGCGACATGTCGCGAAATCGCGACCTTTAGGCACTTAGCGCATTTTGACTTACCGTCGCGATATCGCGACATTTCAAAAATGGAAGTGTCGCGATATCGCGACACTACCAAAAATGGAAAGTTTGATTTTTCAGTGAATTATGCAACTGTTTTATGGATTTTCTCGGTACCGGTGCAAGATTTTCTTGTGCATGAATGATTCTAGCATGTAAAAAGTGAATTCTTGGATAACAATGCTAGAATGCAAGAAAAAGCACAACTTTAAAAAGGAGGCAAGCAAAATATGGATTTAAAACTGAAAATGACCAAGAGGGTCCCTATTTGCCAAAAATGGAAGTTCATAATTTTCTAAGGATGGAATCTCATTTTTCGGTGGGGGTGTGTTGCTTATCAACAAATGGCGATATCTGCGGGTAAAATAGTAGCACTATTTTAGAACCCAACACTCCGGTTTCAAAACAAAAAGACCATGCATCATGCCTTGCCACAGGCATTCTTCACAATAAATTGACTGTTAACTGCAAGCTGTTAAAATTTCCCAAGGACATACTAGGCTGGATTACTTCAAGGAAGATTTACGATGTGCAATTACAAAGGTATAGAACTTTCTTCAAGGATGACTGAATTGAATGATAAACTTGGATTAATCAACTTTTCTAGATTGTAAATGGGGAAACCGAGTAGAGCTCCGTTTACTAGTTTAGCTTTTTCTGACCTAGACGGAGTTACCCTTTAGATTTACACGACCCAATTTACAACTGTAGGGGAGAATCTAATATTGGCTGCCTCTTTTGATCATATAACTCTTTTTTTTTTTTCTTTTTTTCTTATCTCTTTTTTTTATCTCTCTTCTTTTTGAAATATATCACTATCTGGAAGACCTTAGAGAAATTACAATTTTCTTTTAATATTTGATCAATCTGGAACTATTTCAGTCTAGGCATTGATAGCCTCTAGTGACACCCAAATAATTGCATGAACCATAGTCCCCTCTTATAACTAGCTTTTCTTGGATTCCCCGGGAGTTCCTCCAACTAAACAGCATAGCAGTTTTTCTATCATTAAAACAACTGTGGCAAGTAAGACACAAGATCCAATCATCTCTCTACCTTCATCTTGGATAACAAAATAGTTCCACAGTTTAGTGCAAGCAGACTATCTCAATTAGAATAATGAAGCGAGAATGGGAGAGCCTTGGATTGAGGATTTATCGACTAGGAATAAAACAATTTTCAGCGGTGACTTTTCATTGATTGCTCGAGCGAGAGGTTAAAAGATAGAATTTTAGAAGCCAAAGGACTTTGTACGGGCTTCCAAGGACGAGCACGAGCTTCAAAGCAAAAACAAAATAAAAGCTGCACTGATGAAATAAAATGCTGACAAGCAATAAGATAAAACTAAAACAAAGAGACAACAAAGAAAAGGAAAAACGGGGAAGAAAATAAAAGCGTACGAGCAATAAAAGAAATAAATAAAAGAAGCTGAAGCAAATAAAAATAAAAACTAAATGGAAATAAATTAAAGAAATAAAAAAAGATGACAAAGAAAAAGAAATGCAATAAAGAAAAGATGTATCTGAGACTAAAATAAAAGCAAGCTAAAATAAAAAAGACAAAGAAAGGAAATAAAAAGCAACGACAAAAGAAATAAAGCGCACAAGCTAAAGCTGAAAAACAACTAAAGAAAAGCGAAAAAGCGCAATTGTACGAGACATTTAAAAATAAAACTGCACTGACAAAGAAATAAAACTGAAAAACAAATAAATTAAAGCTGCGAGCATTAAAATTAAGCGAAACAGATTAAAGCTGCACGAGACATTGAAATAAAAGCTGCATCGACAAAGAAATAAAGCTGAAAAACTTCAAAGCTTATTTACAATGCATACATATGTTACAACTTCCCTTCATACTCAAAAAATGCAGCGGTTGGGAAAGCGAGAGAAATGGTGCTTTAAAAAATTTTGACCATGCAAGTAATTTAAAAAAAATTACCTTTCGAGGTCCTGTTGACGAAATGCACTCCAGGTCGTGCTTCAAAAATTTGCTATCTAGGAAAGACTTGGGTTTACTGTCTTCCCTGTCCCATTTGAAAAACAAATCTGCAACTCCTTCAAATTAAACAAATCATATAATAACAAATCATATGATAACATGTTTATGCTTCTAATTAAAGGGTTTGCGAGTTCTTTCAAAAGAATTTGAATGTAAAAAACCCCCGGGATCAAATACTTTAAAACCTTGACGAGACCCAGGACCACCACATTTTCAAAATGATGTGACAGCTGAAAGAAATCATGTTTTATCTGTATGCCCTGGTTCTTAACAACTTGAACATTTTGTGGTTGCTTTGCACTGCTTCAATATCCGGGACTTCAATTTTTATCCCTCTAGGAGAATGCTTACAATTTTCCTTTTCACACGAGCCTTGCTTAGACTTAACCTCATCAATGTGCAATGTCCAAACATCATTGTTGTTATTGATTAGGGCTATAATTGTTCCCACCTTTTCGGGTTGCCAAATCATAAACTCCAATATCTGCATCAACACAGTTTATAGCCTCCTCTTTGACATTATGTTCAGAAGTTGCAGGCTTATGTTGAGACAGTTCATCAATTCCAAGTTGGCTGACCACATTCATATTTACCATCTTTTCCTCCTTTTCTTGAAATTCAACAGGTGGTCCAGAGTAAGCCTCAATCAAGTTAATGTTTTGTCCAACAATGCGAGGCAGTTCATAGAGGGTGATGTCGGCTTTAAGTTCCCTCATATCCTCAATGATGCTATCCTCCTCGATTACTTACGCATAGTGAGATTGAATCTCACTTTCATCATCCTACGATGAGGAAGGATCATTATTAAGTTACGGACTCTCACATTTCAAGTCATAGCTGTCCATTTTGAGCTGTTGAAAATCTTGCATTTCATCCACAGAAGTCCGTACAAGACTTTCTGTCTCTTCGGGAAAAGTGACGAGAATACGAAACCCTGGTTGTACTATTTTTGGGTGAACTAGAAATATCAATATTTCTTTGATCTCTAGGAAAATTTAACTCACCGGGGAAAAACTTGATTTGGGTGGTGCCGGATCTCAGCTGTTCGGTTCAAGCACCTGCACTTTGAATTTGTCGGAACTTTTCTCTGTATTTTGCACATGTTGAGTGGATGTCACAGTTAACGGAGTCTCCTTGGGTAGAGCATGACATGTTGGCATTAACTCATGATGTGGAATGGGAGTCCGGAGCAGGCATGTTACGTGTAACATAGGATATCAAAGGATTGCTCAAAATTTGAGGCCCTAAGCTGTCTTTCAAGAATTAAGGCTTCTTTATAAGCCCCTGCCGGGGTTGTAATATTAATGTCTCTCTTGAGGAAAATAGAGGTCACCGAATCCAATGCATTCTTGTAGATTTCTAAGGCCAGATTTGCATTTGGGATGTAATGGCCGATCATTCTACAGTAAGCTCTTTGGAACCTCATATTGAAAGACCCGACAGTTTCTCCCGACTCTCTCTTGATCTTTGGAAAATTGCTTGATATAAAATCTTGGGATCTATCACTTCACCGAGCTGTGATATAAAAGCTTTCTCTAGATCATCCCAACTAGTAATGGAATTTTTGGTGAGGTTTAAAAACCAGTCATAAGCTCCCTCCTGGAGAGTGAACGGGAACAATCTGCGAGGCAACATCTTCATCTTGTATATTCAATAATCTTAAAGCATTTTTAAAAGCTAGCGAGATGTTCTTCTGCGGTTCTTGTCCCATCATGTTTGTACCTAGGGAGATACCTTTACGGACTTAGGGCGAGGTCATGGGCTATACCGGAATGTTCAAAGCGGTGGGGCCCAACCAATTTGCCATTATTACTTGGGTGACGGTGATGTTACGATTTGTAATTGGATAGCGCAAGTGATGATAGAAGCTGTTCTTAACAAACCACTGAACTTAAGGCCTTCTCCGGCAATTTCAAAAGCTGCATGACAACTTTCAAAAGCCGACAATTTAAATGCTGACAATTTAAAAGCAAAATTAATTGACAATTTATAAAGCTGTATGCGACAATTTATAAAGCTGTCAGGAGTTCATCTGTGGGTCCTTCAAATGTTGCTTTGTTATGCCCTTACAATACTTGAACGGAGTTCATGCCCTCCTTCTAGCGCCAATTAGGTGTTGGGTGAGGAGGAGGGAAAATTAACTACCGAGACTTTGGATAAAATACGGTTTACGAGTTCCACATACGGTCGGATTTCTCAACTCAAGTGCACTAAGAACGGATGTTCGTGGCCCTCCTTCTAGCGCCAATTAGGTGTTGGTCCGGCTTTCATGCACAACCCGGGAAAAAGGATGAAGGCAAGGAAAGCTCCGGAGACACCCACGGGACTGATCCCACTCATCTTTAGGATCTAGTTGGTTATCCAAGGTGCGAGTTACAGAGTTGGGTCGAATGGCAATTCACTCTTTTCCACTTCGGAATAGATTTCAATATGGGTCTGCTCTGTTACCTTACGGGGGTTTCTGAACTTGTTCGGTAGTTGCAAAAGTTGTTGACAATCAGATTTGACTTGAATTCTTGATCTAGCTCTCATGGGTCGTGATTTAAATAAAAGGCAAATAAAGAAAATAAAAATGGATCATTCACGGAAAGCAAAGAGAGGGTAGGGTAAGGCGAGAAGAGAAGTTTATCAGACATCAATTGTAAACCTCTAAACTATCAATCTTATCTATGCTATCGGCTTCACAACGAGAACAAATCCCGAGAAGAAAGTGTCCGGTCGGTCTAAGATCACTTTCAACTAAGAGCACAAGGCGAGTGAAACGGATCTAGCGAGAAAATCATAAATCCAAGAGGCGGTGGTTAAAGCGGTATCTTTCACCGGCGACCCTAGCTCGCACGGTGAAGACAGAGCAATTAGAACAAACTTACACCTGAAATCTGTAATTTCCCCTAGCGAGACAATAGAACAAGCTGAAGCCCTAACGACATATTTAATCTTGACAATGGCGGTTACTGACATATATCTAACAAACTTTAAATGGAACGGATAACAAAAGAAAATACACTTATCACACTCTGCAAAAGATTAGGCTCCTGGCCATGCTATCAGAGAAAAGCTAAAGCACATCAACTCCAAGTCCGGAAACAAAGGATTTCACAAAATTTGCAAGAAATTGCTTATAAGCCTTTATTTCTAAGTCTCCGCCTCCTGCGATTACATTTAGAATTTGTATTTATAGACTCGGGACGAGACCACGATCTTTTCCAAAATATCTTGCTCAAACCCTAAATCTTATCGCACTTAAACCCTAGGACCCGGGTTTTACAATAAAAATCCATTTAAAAATCAAAGTCCGAATAGAACTTAACCCTTCGGCAAATACGTGCGATCAATTTGCCATAAATGGAGAAGATAAAATAAAATGCAACTTGCATTCATTCGCATTGCAAATAAATGCTTCCATTAATTCTGCTTGGTGAGCCGGATGAGTCACCACTTCTCCATCAATTCGATCTCCGTAAATCCATCCCGAAGTTGAAATGGTCTTCATGCTATCAAGTCTGCAATAAATTTGTTGTTGAATGCTCTCACCGGCAGCTTCTCTCCTAGCATGGCGGTCCTTGACTAAATCCGCACTTTATCTTCGCCTTTATGGTCTTTCCCGGTTGTCCCGTAAGTGCCAGGTGGAATCCTGCATGAAAGACAAAAAGATGCATTAGATTAGCATTTTAATTAAATCGAAGCTTAAAACATTAAAAACAGATTAAATCCGCAAAATAAGCTTGCATGTCGGCCTCGTTTGTCCCATTCACGCTTTGACACGTGTCGCTACCCCGGGAAGCCTTCGTTTCCCGCCGGAATGCACTTTCGGGTCAACTATGACTTTCTCTCTCCTACCGCGATTCTGCGACATGTCGCGATTTCGCGACATGTCGCGAAATCGCGACCTCACGACGCATCGGCAACTTCCTCCCTCGTCGGCCGCGAAACGCGACATGTCGCGATTTCGCGACATGTCGCGAAATCGCGACCCTTCACGGCCTCCGTACGCTTCTTGATTTTCGGCCGCGATTTTAGAACACGTCGCGATATCGCGACGGTTCCCTACTCGCATGCGTTGACCGCGTTGACCGCGATTTTGGAACATGTTTCTGACTTAGCCGATTTTTCATCCTGCAGCCCATTTTCTCTCTCCTGCCGCGAAAATGCGACATGTCGCGATTTCGCGACATGTCGCAAAATCGCGCCCTCCGTCCAGCTTGCTTCGCTCTCCCAAAAACGTCGCGATTTCGCGACATGTCGTGAAATCGCGACCTTTACGCACTTAGCCGCATTTTGACTTACGTCGCGATATCGCGACATTTCCAAAAATGGAAGTGTCGCGATATCGCGACACTACCAAAAATGGAAAGTTTGATTTTTCGGTGAATTTATGCAACTGTTTTATGGATTTTCTCGGTAACGGTGCAAGATTTTCTTGTGCATGAATGATTCTAGCATGTAAAAAGTGAATTCTTGGATAACACAGCTAGAATGCAAGAAAAAGCACAACTTTAAAAAGGAGGCAAGCAAATTTGGATTTAAAACCTGAAAATGACCAAGAGGGTCCCTACTTGCCAAAAATGGAAGTTCATAATTTTCTAAGGATGGAATCTCATTTTTCGGTGGGGGTGTGTTGCTTATCAACAAATGGCGATATCTGCGGGTAAAATAGTAGCACTATTTTAGAACCCAAGACTCCGGTTTCAAAACAAAAAGACCATGCATCATGCCTTGCCACGGGCATTCTTCACAATAAATTGACTACTAGCTGCAAGTTGTTAAAATTTCCCAAGGACATACTAGGTTGGATTACTTCAAGGAAGATTTACGATGTGCAATTACAAAGGTATAGAACTTTCTTCAAGGATGACTGAATTGAATGATAAACTTGGATTAATCAACTTTTCTAGATTGTAAATGGGGAAACCGAGTAGAGCTCTGTTTACTAGTTTAGCTTTTTACAGCCTAGACAGAGTTACCCTTTAGATTTACACGACCCAATTTACAACTGTAGGGCAGAATCTAATATTGGCTGCCTCTTTTGATCATATAACTCTTTTTTTCTTTTTTTTTTTTTCTTATCTCTTTTTTTTTTTTATCTCTCTTCTTTTTGAAATATATCACTATCTGGAAGACCTTAGAGAAATTACAATTTTCTTTTAATATTTGATCAATCTGGAACTGTTTCAGTCTAGGCATTGATAGCCTCTAGTGACACCCAAATAATTGCATGAACCATAGTCCCCTCTTATAACCAGCTTTTCTTGGATTCCCCAGGAGTTCCTCCAACTAAACAGCATAACAGTTTTTCTATCATTAAAACAACTGTGGCAAGTAAGACACAAGATCCAATCATCTCTCTACCTTCATCTTGGATAACAAAATAGTTCCACAGTTTAGTGCAAGCGAGACTATCTCAATTAGAATAATGAAGCGAGAATGGGGAGGCATTGGATTGAGGATTTATCGACTAGGAATAAAACAATTTTCAGCGGTGACTTTTCATTGATTGCTCGAGCGAGAGGTTAAAGAATAGAATTTTAGAAGCCAAAGGACTTTGTACAGGCTTCCAAGGACAGGCACAGGCTTTAAAGCAAAACAAAATAAAAGCTGCATGATGAAATAAATGGACAAGCAACTAAGATAAAACTAAAACAAAGAATGTACGAGACAACAAAGAAAAGGAAAAACGAGGAAGAAAATAAAAACTGTACAAGCAATAAAAGAAATAAAAAGAAGCTGAAGCAAATAAAAATAAAAACTACAACTGAAATAAATTAAACTGCAACTGCAACTGAAATAAAATAAACTACAACTGCAACTGTACAGACAGCAAAGAAAAAGAAATGCAATAAAGAAAAGAATGTATGAGACTAAAATAAAAGCAAGCTAAAATAAAAAAGACAAAGAAAGGAAATAAAAAGCAACGACAAAAGAAATAAAGCGCACAAGCTAAAACGAAAAACAACTAAAGAAAAGCGAAAAACGCAATCGTACGAGACATTTAAAAATAAAACGCACCGACAAAGAAATAAAGCGAAAAACAAATAAATTAAAGCTAAGAGCATTAAAATTAAGCTGAAACAGATTAAAGCGCACGAGACATTGAAATAAAAACTGCAACGACAAAGAAATAAAGCTGAAAAACTTCAAAGCTTATTTACAATGCATACATATGTTACAACTTCCCTTCATACTCAAAAAATGCAGCGATTGGGAAAGCGAGAGAAATGGTGCTTTAAAAAATTTTGACCATGCAAGTAATTTAAAAAAAATTACCTTTCGAGTCCTGTTGACGAAATGCACTCCAGGTCGTGCTTCAAAAATTTGCTATCTAGGAAAGACTTGGGTTTACTGTCTTCCCTGTCCCATTTGAAAAACAAATCTGCAACTCCTTCAAATTAAACAAATCATATAATAACAAATCATATGATAACATGTTTATGCTTCTAATTAAAGGGTTTGCGAGTTCTTTCAAAAGGATTTGAATGTAAAAAACCCCGAGGATCAAATACTTTAAAACCTTGACAGGACCCGGACCACCACATTTTCAAAATGATGTGACAGCTGAAAGAAATCATGTTTTATCTGTATGCCCTGGTTCTTAACAACTTGAACATTTTGTGGTTCTTCTGCACTGCTTCAATATCCGGGACTTCAATTTTTATCCCTCTAGGAGAATGCTTACAATTTTCCTTTTCACTTGAGCCTTGCTTAGACTTAACCTCATCAATGTGCAATGTCCAAACATCATTGTTGTTATTGATTAGGGCTATAATTGTTTCCACCTTTTCAGTTGCCAAATCATAAACTCCAATATCTGCATCAACACAGTTTATAGCCTCCTCTTTGACATTATGTTCGAAGTTGCGGGGCTTATGTTGAGGCAGGTTCATCAATTCCAAGTTGGCTGACCACATTCATATTTACCATCTTTTCCTCCTTTTCTTGAAATTCAACGGGTGGTCCAGAGTAAGCCTCAATCAAGTTAATGTTTTGTCCAACAATGCGAGGCGGTTCATAGAGGGTGATGTCGGCTTTAAGTTCCCTCATATCCTCAATGATGCTATCCTCCTCGATTACTTACGCATAGTGAGATTGAATCTCACTTTCATCATCCTCCGATGAGGAAGGATCATTATTAAGTTACGGACTCTCACATTTCAAGTCATAGCTGTCCATTTTGAGCTGTTGAAAATCTTGCATTTCATCCACAGAAGTCCGTACAAGACTTTCTGTCTCTTCGGGAAAAGTGACGAGAATCTGAAACCCTGGTTGTACTATTTTTGGGTGAACTAGAAATATCAATATTTCTTTGATCTCTAGGAAAATTTAACTCACCGGGGAAAAACTTGATTTGGGTGGTGCCGGATCACAACTGTTCAGTTCAAGCACCTGCACTTTGAATTTGTCAAAACTTTTCTCTGTATTTTGCACATGTTGAGTGGATGTCACAGTTAACGGAGTCTCCTTGGGTAGAGCATGACATGTTGGCATTAACTCATGATGTGGAATGGGGTGCTGGAACAGGCATGTTACGTGTAACATAGGATATCAAAGGACTTGCTCAAAATTTGAGGCCCTAAGCTGTCTTTCAAGAATTAAGGCTTCTTTATAAGCCCCTGTCGGGGTTGTGATATTAATGTCTCTCTTGAGGAAAATAGAGGTCACCGAATCCAATGCATTCTTGTAGATTTCTAAGGCCGATTTGCATTTGGGATGTAATGGCCGATCATTCTACCGTAAGCTCTTTGGAACCTCATATTGAAAGACCTGACAGGTTTCTCCCGATTCTCTCTTGATGCTTGGAAAATTGCTTGATATAAAATGCTTGGGATCTATCACTTCACCGAGCTGTGATATAAAAGCTTTCTCTAGATCATCCCAACTAGTAATGGAATTTTTGGTGAGGTTTAAAAACCAGTCATAAGCTCCCTCCTGGAGAGTGAACGGGAACAATCTGCGAGGCAACATCTTCATCTTTGTATATTCAATAATCTTAAAGCATTTTTAAAAGCTAGCGAGATGTTCTTCTGCGGTTCTTGTCCCATCATGTTTGTACCTAGGGAGATACCTTTACGGACTTCAGGCGGGTCATGGGCTATACCCGGAATGTTCAAAGCAGTGGGGCCCAACCAATTTGCCATTATTACTTGGCTGACAGTGATGTTCTGATTTGTAATTGGATAACCGCAAGTGATGATAGAACTGTTCTTAACAAACCACTGAACTTAAGGCCTTCTCTGGCAATTTTAAAAACTGCATCGACAACTTTCAAAATGCATGCACAATTTAAAAGCAGACAATTTAAAAAGACAATTTAAAAAAAAAAAAAAAAAAATTTAATAAAATTGACAATTTATAAAAGCATCTGACAATTTATAAAGCTGTCCGGAGTTCATTGTGGGTCCTTCAAATGTTGTTGTTATGCCCTTACAATACTTGAACTGAGTTCATGCCCTCCTTCTAGCGCCAATTAGGTGTTGGCTGAGGAGGAGGGGAAAATTGGCTACCGAGACTTTGGATAAAATACGGTTTTACGAGTTCCACATACGGTCGGATTTCTCAACTCAAGTGCACTAAGAACAGATGTTTGGCCCTCCTTCTAGCGCCAATTAGGTGTTGGTCAGGCTTTCATGCACACCAGGGAAAAAGGATGAAGGCAAGGAAAGCTCCGGAGACACCCACGGGACTGATCCCACTCATCTTTAGGATCTAGCTGGTTATCCAAGGTGCGAGTTACAGAGTTGGGTCGAATGGCAATTCACTCTTTTCCACTTTCGGAATAGATTTCAATATGGATTGCTCTGTTACCTTACGGGGGGTTCTGAACTTGTTCGATAGTTGCAAAAGTTGTTGACAATCAGATTTGACTTGAATTCTTGATCTAGCTCTCATGGGTCGCGATTTAAATAAAATGCAAATAAAGAAAATAAAAAATGGATCATTCATGGTAAACAAAGAGAGGGTAGGGTAAGGCGAGAAAGAGAAGTTTATCAGACATCAAATGTAAAATCCAAAACTATCAATCTTATCTATGCTATCGACTTCACAACAGAACAAATCCCGGAAGAAAGTGTCCAGTCGGTCTAAGATCACTTTCAACTAAGAGCACAAGGCGAGTGAAACGGATCTAGCGAGAAAATTATAAATCCAAGGGGCAGTGGTTAAAAGCTGGTATCTTTCACCGGCGGCCCTAGCTCGCACGGTGAAGACAGAGCAATTAGAACAAACTTACACCTCAAATCTGTAATTTCCCCTAGCGAGACAATAGAACAAGCTGAAGCCTAACGACATATTTAATCTTGACAATGGCGGATTTACGACATATATCTAACAAACTTTAAATGGAACGGATAACAAAAGAAAATACACTTATCACACTCTGCAAAAGATTAGGCTCCTGGCCATGCTATCAGAGAAAAGCTAAAGCACATCAACTCCAAGTCCGGAAACAAAGGATTTCACAAAATTTGCAAGAAATTGCTTATAAGCCTTTATTTCTAAGTCTCCGCCTCCTGCGATTACATTTAGAATTTGTATTTATAGACTCGGGACGGACCACGATCTTTTCCAAAATATCTTGCTCAAACCCTAAATCTTATCGCACTTAAACCCTAGGACCCGGGTTTTACAATAAAAATCCATTTAAAAATCAAAGTCCGGATAGAACTTAACCCTTCGGCAAATACGTGCGATCATTTGCCATAAATGGAGAAGATAAAATAAAATGCAACTTGCATTCATTCGCATTGCAAATAAATGCCTCCGTTAATTCTGCTGGTGAGCCGGATGAGTCACCACTTCTCCATCAATTTGATCTCCGTAAATCCATCCCGAAGTTGAAATGGTCTTCATGCTATCAAGTCTGCAATAAATTTGTTGTTGAATGCTCTCACCGGCAGCTTCTCTCCTAGCATGGCGGTCCTTGACTAAATCCGCACTTTATCTTCGCCTTTATGGTCTTTCCCGGTTGTCCCGTAAGTGCTGGGTGGAATCCTGCATGAAAGACAAAAAGATGCATTAGATTAGCATTTTAATTAAATCGAAGCTTAAAACATTAAAAACAGATTAAATCCGCAAAATAAGCTTGCATGTCGAGCTTCGTTTGTCCCATTCACGCTTTGACACGTGTCGCTACCCCAGGAAGCCTTCTGTTTCCCGCCGGAATGCACTTTCAGGTCAACTATGACTTTCTCTCTCCTGCCGCGATTCTGCGACATGTCGCGATTTCGCGACATGTCGCGAAATCGCGACCCTGCCAGAGCATCGGCAACTTCCTCCCTCGTCGGCCGCGAAAACGCGACATGTCGCGATTTCGCGACATGTCGCGAAATCGCGACCCTTCCTGGCCTCCGTACGCTTCTTGATTTTCAGCCGCGATTTTAGAACACGTCGCGATATCGCGACAGTTCCCTACCCGCATGCGTTGACCGCGTTGACCGCGATTTTGGAACATGTTTCCGACTTAGCCGATTTTTCATCCTGCGGCCCATTTTCTCTCTCCTGCCGCGAAAATGCGACATGTCGCGATTTCGCGACATGTCGCAAAATCGCGCCCTCCGTACAACTTGCTTCTCTCTCCCAAAAACTGTCGCGATTTCGCGACATGTCGCGAAATCGCGACCTTTCCGCCACTTAGCCGCATTTTGACTTACCTGTCGCGATATCGCGACATTTCCGAAAATGGAAGTGTCGCGATATCGCGACACTACCAAAAATGGAAAGTTTGATTTTTCAGTGAATTTATGCAACTTGTTTTATGGATTTTCTCGGTAACGGTGCAAGATTTTGCTTGTGCATGAATGATTCTAGCATGTAAAAAGTGAATTCTTGGATAACACGGCTAGAATACAAGAGAAAGCACAACATTAAAAGGAGGCAAGCAAAATTGGATTTAAAACTGAAAATGACCAAGAGGGTCCCTGCTGCAAAAATGGAAGTTCATAATTTTCTAAGGATGGAATCTCATTTTTCAGTGGGGGTGTGTTGCTTATCAACAGTCACCATCGTATATGCTGAGGATGGAGCTATGCAAATATAGATATGTAATGGTCTAGGTCTCCTACATGAGACCTACTCCTAAAACCCTCTTGCTCCTAGGGCCATTAGGTGACATAACACTGACAAGCCTCATTAATGGTAGTGATCTCTAGGGGAAAATCAATAGACTACTCTATCAGAATGTGCAACCAGTCCCAAATATATAAAAGTAAGCTGTAGTCGATGCCCACTCTGCTACAATGTGTGATCTGGTATAGCTCAAAGTAGAGCTATGCTAAAAGGGTGCTCCCCCATGACAGGATGAGAGGCCACTCGATCGAGCTAATCATAACCTCCCTGGTCCTAGCTAGAGGTTCCAGGGGAACCTCACACCTGATAAGTCTGGGAGGACTATCTAGATAATCAAGTGCATAAACATAACCTCCCGCTATGAAAATAATCCAGCCTTGTACCACTCTTGGATGTGGATGGCCCCATGATCAATGCAGCCTTGCACCTTGCGATTTCGTTTACCAAAGATATCATCGAATATGACCTTCGTCACCATGGTGGGAGAGGATGTGATGGGCTTGCCATAAATAGATAGGCAAACTATGCGATAGACATCCTCTAGAGTCACAGTAATTTTACCCATCAAAAGGTGAAATGTGTTGGTTCACGCATCCCAGCTACGGGCCAATGCAATCATATATGCTTGATCCACTCGGATGGTCAAGAGGTCCAAGATGTAGCCAAACCCCATGGTAGCAAACCAACCCCTCTCCATGGCAGTGAGAGTGTGATGAAGGTTGCGAAGGAGATCGGTCTCCCTTGCTCTGTTCATCAGAGACTAAGTACAAGTAATCCAGTAAATAAGAAAAACAATAAAAAATGACTAAAAACAACAAACAAATAAAAAAAATCTCATGAAAATGCAAAAACATGATCAATAATTTCATAAACATCAAAAAAGCACTTCAAAAATGAAATAAATGGAACTAATTGCCAATA
The DNA here is from genome assembly GCA_028583015.1 of Wollemia nobilis. Taxonomy (NCBI): domain Eukaryota; kingdom Viridiplantae; phylum Streptophyta; class Pinopsida; order Araucariales; family Araucariaceae; genus Wollemia; species Wollemia nobilis. Next base: position 5,259,744 of record JAQPPZ010016681.1, on the reverse strand, counting down.
AAAATTCAAAAATTAAAAAAATTGTAAAATTTGCTAAGGTTTTCGAACCACGGTCAAGGTGGTGATCAAAAAGATGACCGTTAAGATTTAAATCTTGTTGCAGCTGATAGCCATGGTTCCCAATCTGCCAATTGGGAACTGTGTCTATCACCCATGACTAAGGAGAATAACTTTTTTGGGTCACTTCCTTCTCCAAATAAACCCTCCTCTAATCTAACCTACGCTAAACCTAGCTAGGGTGAGGTTCATTACCGACAGTTTAATGTGATTCATTTACTCCATTATTTAGTGTGGTTAATTTTAATATGATAACTTGCTTGTGTGGTCTGGGTTTTCGAGTTACCTTGGTAGCACCGATGCCTCCACTGGTTGAAGTCTCCGACTGGTCCGCCATCTGGATGGGTGTGAAGCAAGTAGGTACAGTTTGTGATAGTATTTCGTATCATATTTCACTTTTTATATCTTAGAGCTCCCATTTTTTACTATCAGCTTCAGGTGAATAATAAAAATTTTCAAATGGGAAAATCCTATATACTTTTCAAATTTGGGTTGGCCCGTGGCTGACACCAACGGTACTCAAATTAGGGTTTTGCGCTCATAGGTTTGAGTTAGGCACGATCAGCAAACTATAATAAATGCTCTCAAATCTAACCATGGAGAGCTATAAAATGCAAAATTAAACATACCCACATGACCAAAATTACAAAATAAATTCATAAAATAACAAAAAAAATCATAAAAATCATAAGCCAAATGCGCCTTGTATTCAGTTATTTACCCTATACACTTGGCGGTTGCAGCGACTTATGATCCATGCAATACAACAAGATGAGTAAATTATCATAAGGACATTTGGGGCAAATTCATCATCACATAATTAATATGCTTCATTTCAATCCCTAAGAAAGCCTACACAATCAGACTGCTCCATGGGAATGAGATATTCATCGTAATTCTCCTATGACATTTTCAGTAGATCATCAACAATATGATTCAATACATGCCTAATTGGAATTGGCATCATTTCGATTCCCTAAGAAAGCCTTCATGGTTGGACTGCTCCATGGGATAGAAATGTACAATTACTATTAATAGTTGCAATCATAGCTTATTAGGCCTTGCAAAGTATTCAAATCTAAATCTTTAAATTTGTTCAAGATCATTCATAGTGGTCAAGCAACCTCGTTGCTTCATTTAATTGTGATTATCTTCATCGACTCATAGTTTTAGGGGGTAGTCATAATATCATAATCATAATTAAAATCAACAGAAGATCCATTGATCTTTGGTGAGCAAAAATTCATGTCTTGAAAAACAATCATTTCTCTTCCATAAATTATCAATCCGGTAAGTCTGTAAACTTATGAGTGTCATGCACAGTATATGCCTGTAGTGTTTGGGAACAAATTTGGTTGTACCTTATTTATTTTTGTGGGGGATGTTTGTGCTTTTTCATTTTATCCAAACTAAATAAACTAAGTGTGGAATAAATAAATTAATTAAATACCGAAAATGAAATACTGGAAAGAAGTGTACAGGAAATTAAATGCGTGGAAAAGAAGCACACACATAAATTAAATAAAGCAAGAACTAAAGCAATAAACTAATCTATAGGAAATAAAGAACAAAAATAAATAGGGGAGGACTACTGCAAAGAGTGGGCCCAAGCTCCCACAGATAGTCTACCCAGCTAGCTACATAGAGCTTGCTCGAATAAGAGGAGTTGCACTCTTAATAAATTTGACAAGAAGTAAAATAAAATAGTTCTTCTATTAAAATTAATCGTCGTCCCTTCTCTTAGGGAAGACCTATGCATTTATACAATGCACAACCTTCCTCTATTACATTTTTAGGCAAGTCTATTTTAGACTTGCAGTTATAGTAGATACACAGAAAATAGGATAACCAATCAATCCTAACAATCATGCACTAATAATAACAGTCACGCACTAATTTTATCCATAGGATAAATTAGGTGTATTCTATTTTTATTAGAATAGAATATGTTCAAAAATAATGAATCCATTCGGATGGTTGTCCTCCTTAGTCGCTAATGGATCTGGTTCTTCACGTTGTCTGTTACACATATCATTTTACTAATAAATCGTTGCTTCGATTGATTCGTGAGCATGAGGAGAAATGCTCACCTTACAAAGTTATCTGGTTGATAGATTAATAATAGAAGTATCCTATTTAATTTAATATAATGCATAGAATAAAAGATCTCCTTTGTCTTCACATATTTTGGTGGCTATCCCAACTTGGTGCATATGACGTGGAGTCAACGGTCAACATGGTCCTACTTGCCTGCTTGGTCAATATTTGCAAAGTATGGATGTGTGGAGGCACCTTCTTCATGAGGAAGGCACCTTTGGGTGCCTTCTTCATAAGGAAGGCATCTACTTCTGCTGGGCACATTTATAAGGAAGGTGTCTACTTTTGCTGGGCGCCTTCTTTATAAGGCATCTACTTTTGCTAGGCACCTTCTTTATGAGGAAGGCACCTACTTCTGTTGGGCACATTCCTTGAAGAGGAAGGAACCTGCTGTCATGCCTTAGCCTCTAAAAGTAGAAGTATGCCAGATCCAAGTGGATGTAGACTGTAAACATCAAATTAGTACCAACACCTGCATTTATACACATTTTGCACTAAAAATACCAATCAAGCATAATACTAGATTTTCTATCAATTATATGCATAAGTTATATAAAATACATCTCATATGCTAATTAAACTAGTAATGATTCCATTTAATTGTGTATATAAAATGAGCATTTCTGGTGCTCATCATCCCCCCATGCCTAACATGTGCCATGCCCTCGTGGCACCAAAAGCGAAAGTTATCCCTCTCATAGGCTAACCATGCCTAAATATTGTCATGTTCTTGTGACAACAACCCCCGGGATATATATTTTTCTTTTCTTTTTCTTATTTTTTTTCAATGGCCATGAACACCTTTATTTTTTTTGTCATTGAGCGCTGCTATTTTTTTATTCAGCACTGCTGTGTTTTTTTTTTCTCAGTATTATTATTTTTAATTCAGCAATGCATTTTTTTTGTTTATTCAACTCTGCTATTTGTTTCTCTTCTTATTCCATTGAGTGCTGCTATTCTTCACCCATCGAGTGTTGCAGCACCAGCAGAAGTACGAAATACATCATGACTAATCATTGCGTACAAATAGTTTGATTGTGACCACACTGTTCAGGGCAAATGACCACTGCACTAATTTTTTATAAATGTTGGCATTTTCCAATGTTGCATATTGGTCATATTTGATGAGACCAAATTGGTTTAAAATAAGTGTAGTCACTAGCTGCTACTTTTACCAATATCTAAAACATATTTGACATCTCCAACACCTCCTTTGTGGTACAGAGTAGCATCATTTATATGTATTCGCTCAAGCTAGCTGCCATTGTCATGAGGCAACAATGAAAATGATGCCAAATTTATTCACATAGATGCCATAGCCTCTTTTTTTTTTCTTATATCTCAGACATGTTATGTGTTTGAATTCTAATGGGATATTTTGAAAAACTATGGAGGCATCGGCTGGTATTAGCATAGAAATGATTTTAAAATAACTATACACATTGTAGCACCCTAAAATTGGCATGGTTAAACCTTAGTAAAAAGATAAAAATTTGAATTTTAACCCCAAACTGCCCGTTAACCGCCTGTTACCCGCTTTCCCCATTTTTCGTGCCATTTTTAGGATTTGTTTTGACCGTTGGACGATATCATCGTAGATTAGATGAAATCATCCCCGATCTGATGAATTCATCTGGAACAGAACGTCCAGACGATTTCATCCCAAAACCAAATTTTCATAATTAGCTTCTGTTTCAACAGCCTCTCCAACTTGGGCAGAAGCGCATCTGTGCAGTTGGAGATTTCCCCGTTGGAGATCTCCCAGATTGGGATGATCCCCAACCTCCTAACCTCTTCCTAATCCTATATAAACTAAGATTTTCTTAGTTTATCCCCCTGATGCTCCCTGACTCTCTGCCTAAAACTCTGCTTAAACCCCCTGCACTTCCACGCATCTCAGAGCATCCCCACACCATCATTTGCATTATGTATTTCATGTTTTTCTTGTAGGAACTTTACTATTTTTTAGTCGAAGCTAGCTCGGATCGTCGCAAGCGATTCCATACTATTTCGGATGATCTTGTCGAGGAGCACAGACGATCTCGTACGATTGGAGGTGATCCTGACTGTAGTCCAGATTGGGGGCAATCAGAGCCCAGAGTTTGCATTTCCTTAGTTTTTTATCTGCATTTTCCTATTATATTTTTGTATTATTTTAAATTGTTATATTTATGCATCTTGGAGTTCACCTCATTTAGCATAACCGCATGATAAAGTTAAGAACAATCATTAAATTTACTGCATTTTCCTTATTTTGTTATTTGAATCTATGATTTAGGCATGTTTGTTGTTATTGCTATCATTTTCCTTTGCTTCTGTAGTTGCATATTCGGTATTTTGTACCTATTTTTGTGATTGCAGGTTTTTGACGAATTCGTCTCACGAATTCGTCAAATTTTAGATGATTCTGTCTGATCTCAGATGACCGTCTGTGATTTGAGATGATCCTATGAAATATCAGATGATTACGTACGAATTGAGGTGATCTGGATTGTTACAAAACTTAGAATCTTCATCAAACATCCAGAATCAGGTATGTTATGTTTTAGCTAGCATATTCTCTGTGATTAGCATTCATTCCTATTTTTTGTATTCATCTAAATCAGCATTGGCATATAGAATAGTTTAGATTCATCTTGGCCAAACCTAGGAGTTGAATGATTAAAGTGCAAAATGAACACATCAAACTCACTATCAACCTAGGCGTGGAAAGCGCCATTCAAAAGTTTCCTGGTGAACCCACCATCCATCAAAAATTCACCCTTATACCCCTCCCCCGAGAGGTGGGACCTTCAAAGGGCCTCTCAGTCCGAGGTATTGTCCCATCCTTCTCGCATCCCCCTTCTGGGCACGGATCCTATAGCTTGAGGGTAAGGATGCAAAAAATTTGGAGCGATACATTTTGGTGAACCCGACGTGAAAACTAAAAACCTTTTGAAAACAATCCTAAAAATATATAAATAAAATAAAAACATAAATGCATTTAGAATCAAAGAGTGCATATTATATTTAGATGGTAGATTATAATAAAAGACGAGTTGTCACCATTAATGTTGAAAATCAATTAGCAACCATAGAGATTAATTCTTTACTTAGAGTAGCTCCAACATATAGAGTCCCACCTTTATGGGACGAGCTTAATAGGAGATTGAATCTCATTTCATCTAGAGCAACCGAACTTAGGCAAATCAAGAGGTTTGTCCTAGATAGAATCCTGGATCCCGATCAAGTGACTTTGTATCATGAGCTTCGAGAGAGCTTGCCATAGGTGGTTAGCAGATAAAAGAGCCCTTGTGTCTTCTGAATTATATACCTTTGAGGAATACCTCGATAATGCAGTTATAGTACATAAATTTTTGTCTCGTATAGAGGACCAAGAGGTCGTTCTTACGGATAGACAAAGATGGAATAGAGTTCCTAGAGCTGTGTTATATCGAGAGTATTGCCATGAGATTTATTTTTACAAGACAAAGTCTGAAACCGATAATATCACTATAGCACACTTTATCAAGTTCTTGAAAAACCACTTCCAATTTGAAGAGGAGCATTTCATGACTCCTGATGAACTTGATCCTATCAATGATATCTATAAACTATTTATAGAAAACTAAGCTATTATTTTATTATTGTTATTTCTTGCATTTAGTGTGTTGTTTATTGTCTTTATAAGCATAAAAACAAAAAAAAAATAAAATAAAACAAAAACAAAACAAAATCATAACAAAAATCAAAACATTTTATTTTTAAGCATTATAGTAGGTATATAATTAAAATATATACCTCCCAAAATCTGTTGCAAATATATTAATATATATTTGCTAAAATCTAAATTTAGACATAATGACTAGACTCAGGAATGGAAAACAAATTGAAGTAGAAGAAGATTGGTTAAGAAAACCAAAAAATAACCCAGATGTCCTTCCCGAAGATCCAATTCAGGAAGAAGGAACCTTCGACCAACAAGAAGAAGAATTTGTTGTAGGAAATGAACAAAAAGAAAATGATAGAGAGGAAGGATCCTCATCCCCTAAAATATCTCCAGAAGGAGATGTTACTTTTGAGAACATGGAACATTTTTGGAAGTTCCTCAATACTAATATTGGCACTCTTAATAGAGCAGTCCATATGGACAAAGATCAAATTAGTGACACTCAAGCAACCCTAGAAGACATCTATCACACACGCACTAATCCCCTGTCCTTCGTTGATCAAGAGAGTGATCAAGCTGGACCGTCCAATTTGGACATGGCTACTATAATTCAAAACACGCAACAACAACAGGTTACCCAACCACCTAGAGTGCCTGTTACCAAGCCAAGGGTTATCACCACACAAAAGAAACCTTCATTCACTGCTCTATTTTGCCAAGCTATTGATCAATATACCTCAAATCAACAAAAGCCTAAAACAAAACCAAATACCAATTTCCAACAATCGGGGATACAACATAATGCTACAACCAATCTTCTTCATAATACTCTTCCTACCAACCATTTGCATAACAACAATATAGCATCTAATCCTTACATCGCGCCATCCTACGCTCACAAATCCCATACTCATGTACCACCGAACCAATATGGTGGACAAACTGGTAATCTGGAAGCCATGGTGAAATAGTTAGTCTCCCGCATGGACCAGGATAGATCCCTACCATCCCTCGTACAATTATCGAGAGATGTGTAGTCAGCCTCTAGATCCTATAGTTGTAGCACAACCATATCCCAAACACTTTCCTATGCCTGTCCTACCTATATACAAAGGAACTGAAGATCCCATAGAGCATCTTCGTATGTTTAGGATAGCATGTCATGATATATCACATGATGACTTGTTGTTACTAAAAATGTTCCCAAAAAGTTTAGGAGGGATGGCATTGGAGTGGTATTATCAACTACCCACTCATTCTTTGAGGAATTTCGAAGAAACCGCCGAATATTTTGTGCATCAATTTAGTGCCTATATCGAAAGGCATGTAACCATTAAATATTTGTACAACCTAAAACAAGACAAAGATGAGTGTTTTGCTGACTTCTTAGCTCGATGGAGGCAGTTGATAGGAAAATTACACTTTGTGTTACCTTATCGGGAAATGTTGGATATTTTTATCAATAATTTACAAGAACAACTATCCTATGAATTATCAATTGCTACCTTGACCACCTTCGATCAAGCTATAGATTTAGCTCGAAGAGTGGAAGATGCTCTCATTAGAAGAGGTCAGCTCAAAAGGAAAGATGATGAGAAAACATCCAGAAATCAATATAAAAATAAACAAGTTGTGGGTGATGGAGTCATTGATAGCAGAAACATTGCCAATGTTAATACTGTGAAAACAACAAAGAAGTTTATACTAAAACCTCTTGATAAACCACCCCGAGAATTTACTAGGTTAAATCAACCTTTATCAACTATTCTCCCACAACTATTAGCATGAGGTTTGATCCAATTACCAAACATCCGGGAACCTGATCCAACCATACCCGGATACAGAGCTGATTTACATTGTGATTTCCATAGAGGACCTGGACACGCTACCAACTCTTGTAAAATATTAAAACATAAAATACAAGACCTGATTGATAACAATGAGATGGAGGTGCAAGCCTTTCAACCTAAACAAAATCCTTCTAATAATGCTCAAAAGAACATCCCCCAAAATCAGAATGAGAATGCCAATCAATCATTGGACATATTTCAACATCCTTTACCAAAGCATGGTAAAGAGGTGGCTAATCAAATTGAGCATCATAATGTTCCCCCTCCTACCCGATATGTAGGGACTATTAGTGGACAATTACCTGTTCACGATCCGCAAGTCTTTGACACAACTTTATCCATGGTTACGGCCAGACCTCTACATAATATTCGGACACTTGATCTTAGTGATACCGAATATGAGACTGAAAGTGACATGGAAATCACCTCAAATCAATCGAATAGTTCTGAAGATGAATCAGATCTGTTCAACCCATCACAAGTTCTATGGTTCTAGAAGAACCATTTCCTAGAAGAGTCACTACTAGACCATCTTCTCACCAAATACTTTCTAATGAACAAGCCATAAATGCTAGACCAAGACCTATTCATCACCCACAAAATAATATTGTAGGAACCATCGAAGCCGTTACCAGACAACAGGCTCAAAACTCTCAACAGGATCAAACTCAAAACGATGGATCAGCTCCATTTGTTTTGAAAAATCCCAATAAAGGGAATTATGCGCCTAATGTTCAACATAAGCCTCCTTATAATATTAATGAACAATTATCAAATACTACGGCTAGAATTTCCCTTTTGGATCTCTTAAGATCTTCTCCTACCCATAGGGATGAATTAATGCTCACATTAAGCCAAATGATGGTACCACAAAATATTCAACTTGAAGCCATGTCCAATACTATCATAACTCGAGAAGTCGATTGTATTGACTTTCGGGATAGAGATATCCCGCAACATAGTCTACATAAGGATAACCCCTTATATATTACTGCCCTAATTGGGGATGTAGCAGTTAAACGAGTCTTGATTGATAATGGTTCATCTTTAAACATATGCACTTTTGACTTCTACCAAATATTTGGGTTTAGAAGTGACGAAATGAAAAGAACTGATATGATTATAAAAGCCTTCAATGACGAAACACAAGAAACATGTGGAGTTATTACTATACCCTTGCAAGTTGGTCCTAGAACCTTAGATACGACCGTGTTTATTGTACATTGCCCTGCATCATACAATATACTTTTGGGTCGCCCTTGGATCAACGCGATGCGAGCGGTTCCATCCACTTTACATCAGTGTGTTAAATTCGAATTTAAAAATCAGTTGGTTACCATTCATGGTGATCCTAGACCCTTTGATATGTGTGCTTTGGCAGAACCTGTTGGAGTTCAATTTTGCCTGCCTACTGTCATCCACACATCCTAATTCTCATCATCCACCCAAACGTGTGAAACACACACCCATAACATCATCTACTCTTTCAACTACACCTCTACATATAGCTCAACCATCTTCTGAACAAACCACATTAGGACCTCGAAAAGATCCTAAAACTACAACCAATGCTTCTTGTTTTACTCCTATAACTTCCATACCTATAGACTCATCCATCGATATCCCTATAACATCTACATCCACTATAGGCATCCTTTCCACATCCGATGATGTAGGAAATGTTCCTTCTACCTCTTATGCTCTTATTGATGAGCTCTTACCCGATTTATCTAAAATTCTTATATCAGAAGAAACCAACACTGCCATGCAAGCTTCCCTTATTTTAAATAAACTCCCACCCTCTCCTCGTACCTTGGGCCTCCCACAGCCTATGGGAAGTATCTACCAAGTCGGGAGTTGTGCTTTTATTTATAAGGGATATGATTGGGGAAGAATACCCAGAAACATCAAGACACATTGTGATGGATATGCTAGATGCTATTTTGCTAATGAGTATATTAAAGCTAAGCCTATAATGCTTAAATTGGGATATAAAGGGAAAGGTTTGGGACCTTTCCAGAATGGTATGAAAGAACCTTTTGAGGTCGAACCATGGCCTACCCGATGTGGTGTGGGCCTATTTCCTAGTAAAGGTCAGCCCTTCCCATTTGAGGATGATGACCATCTTGTGTGTTACCAAGATTATTTGGATAAACGAGATGTCTTGCATTTAATGAATAAGCCTCTTACATGCAATATGCTATCCATAGCTTACCCTGAGATGATTTCCGAATCCGACGATGAGTTGGAGGGGGATATCTTTCATGATGTCTCCATTGAGGAATTGTTATATAACGGATTTTATTTCGATGGCTCTATACCTAGTATAGCCCAGCTTGAAGCTACGACTCCTCAAGACGAATTATCCAAGCTAACCTTGGAAGAATTACAAGAATTAGGCGTTTCACCCACCCCACCTAATTTTGAGAGAGATCTACATATGGAAGTAGAAAACATCATAAAAATTAACATTGGAACCAAAGACAACCCTCACATAATCAACATTGGATCAGAATTGAGTCAGGAAAAACAAGATAAATACATTGCATTCCTTAAACAATATGAAGACGTCTTTGCTTGGACATATGAAGATATGCCAGGATTAGACCCTTCTGTAGTTATGCATCACCTAGTAGTCCATCCAGATGCTAAACCTGTTAAACATAAACTTAGAAAAATGCATCCTAAAGTGGCCTTACTAGTCAAAGGGGAATTAGAAAAACTCTTAAATGTTATTTTTATACAAGCCATTGATTATGTTGAATGGATTTCAAATGTAGTTCCAGTAACTAAGAAAGAAGCCACTAAAGTTAGGGTTTGCATAGACTTCAGAGATATTAATGTTGCATGCCCTAAAGATGATTTTCCTCTTCCCAACATGGATCAGATCATTGACTTTACTGTTGGAAGTGGAATGATATCCCTAATGGATGGATTTTTTGGTTATAATCGGATCAGGATAGCTCCTTAAGATCAAGGCTAAAACAACCTTTATTACCCCTTGGGGAACCTTTTGTTGGAAAGTGATGCCATTTGGTTTAAAGAATGCGGGTGCAACCTATCAACGAGCCATGACTTATATCTTTCACGATATGATGCATGATATTCTACATGATTATGTAGATGATATTATAGCTCGTTCTATCAAAGAAGATGATCATTTAAATGACTTGAGAAAAGTATTTGATCGGTTAAGGGAATATCTTATCCGACTAAATCCAACCAAATGCATATTCGAAGTTAAGTCCGGTAAATTATTAGGGGTTATAGTTTCTTTACGTGGCATTGAAATTGACCCTCTCAAGATCGTGGCTATCATAGATATGCCCGCACCCACCAATATATCAGAATTACGAAGTTTACAAGGTAAGCTTCAAGCTATTCGTCGCTTCATCGATAAGTTGGCGGACAAAACCGGACCCTTTCTTAAGCTTCTTAAGAAAGATGTCTCTTTTCATTGGGACGACGAATGTCAGGAAGCATTTGAACTCCTTAAGCAATATCTCCTTAAACCATCGGTGCTTTCCCCACCTAAATCTGATCGTCCATTTATTTTGTACATTTCTGCTTTCGATTTTGCCTTAGGAGCTATGTTAGCTCAGCTTGACGATGAGAAGAAAGAACGTGCTAATTATTACATTAGCAGGACCTTAATCGGTTATGAAACTCGCTATACCATATTAGAGAAATTATGTCTAGCAGTTGTATTTTCTACACAAAAACTACGACATTATATGCTCAGTCAAAAAACGTATGTTATTGCCAAATTCGACCCTTTGCGATATCTCATGAGTCGACCGTACTTATTTGGTCGTACAACAAAGTGGGTTCTTGCGCTAAGCGAGTTTGAACTCACATTTATAGGACAAAAGTCTGTTAAAGGTCAAATCATAGCAGATCAATTAGTTGCTGCACCCTTAGAGTCTACCCGTCCCCTCATCATTGAGTTTCTTGATGAATGCCTTAAACTAGAGGCAGACCATCCAGAGCAATGGTCCCTATACTTTGACGGAGCCCGATGTATGAGTGGGGCTGGTGCAGGTATTATTTTAATATCTCCGTAGAAACATCTTATACCTTTGTCCTTCAAATTAACATTTGCTTGCACCAATAACACTGCTGAATATGAAGCTCTTATCCTTGGATTACGAGCTGCCTTGGCACTGAAAATTAAAAATTTATTGGTTTTTGGTGATTCTCAACTTGTCATAAATCAAATCAATGATGTTTATCAGACCAGAGATGATAAATTATGCCCATACAAAGCATATGTTTTGCAATTATTATCCTTGTTTGATCAAGTTACCTTGGAAGCTATTCCTCGAACTAGCAATCGTGCGACTGACGCTATGGTTGCAGCCGCATCTCTTTTGCCCTTGGAGTTAGATGACGAATATGCTACCATCATTATTCGTCGACTCCAGGAACCCGCTTCAAGCAAATCATGCCTAGAACCTTTGGATGTGTTTCTAATCATCGAAACTACTCCTGAACATTGGTACACTGATATCTTTAATTTTCTCCAAAATGGGACCTTCCCTGATGGTTGTACTAGCAACCAGTGCAGGTTATTACGTAGACGAGCAAGTCGCTTCGTGATTATTGGTAATACCTTGTATAGGAGATCTTTTGAAGGCATCTTACTATGATGTTTGAATCTAGAAGAATCTAGATCAGCTTTGAATGAAGCCCACAATGGATCTTGTGGGGGACATTTTAGTGGTAGCGCCATTGCTAAGAAACTCCTTAGGATAGGATATTTTTGGCCTACCATGGAAAATGATGCACATAATTATGTGCGACATTGCGACAAGTTCCAGAAACACGTTGACCTTGTCCATGCGCCTGCACAAGAACTGCAGGCTATTTCATCTCCTTGGCCCTTTTCAAAATGGGGCTTAGACATCATTGGAAAAATCAACCCTGTGTCATCCGATGGACACAAATTCATCATAACCGCCACTGAGTATTTCACGAAGTGGGTTGAAGCTATGCCATTAGCTTCTTGCATTGGAACCCAAGTTTCCAAGTTTATTTTTAATCAAATTATTTGTAGGTTTGGAATTCTTGCAAATCTCATTTCGGATAATGGAACTTGTTTTAAAAATAAAGATGTTAAGAAATTATGTCAAAAATATAAAATTCAACATCGTTGGTCCACTCCCTATTATCCTCAGGGTAATGGCCAAGCAGAAGCCTCTAATAAAACATTAATCAAAAAACTTATCAATAAATTTGGCCACGATTGGCACATCCAATTATATCCTGCTTTGTGGGCTTATCGAACTAGCGTTCGTACCACCACAGGCACTTCACCTTTTGTTTTGGTTTATGGTGTTGAAGCCGTTTTTCCCTTTGAATTAGAAGTTCCTTATTTAGCTCTACTACTTCAAGATACTGAAGTAGGAGATGAATATCATGTTGGTAGACTTAGTCAGCTAGAACTTCTAGATGAAAAGCGCATCAATGCTTTGGAGCATCTTCGTGCCTACCACAACAAGCTTAAACGAGCATACCTTAAGAAAGTTCACCAGCGATCCTTTGAGATCGGCGACCTTGTCTTAAAAGAAAATAAAAAAAATACTAATGCAACTAAAGACCTTAAAGGTAAGTTTGAGCCCAAGTGGCTCGGACCATATGTCATCACTGCTAAATTTGGATCGGGTGCATATCGATTAGCTACCTTAGACGGTAAAGATCTTAAAGAACCTATGAAAATTATGCATCTTAAGCGTTATTATGCATAACATTGGGTCATTTCATCATTTGTATATATTGTATTTTTTGCATATTGTTTCATTTTTGCCATTTCTATCAAAATATTTTTCAAAAATAGTAATAGTATTTCTTCTTGCAATTCATCAATCAAAATCACAAATATAAAAACATCAAAATCCTCAAAAATCTTCAAAAACACATATTTTATTTTCGTACTTGTCAAATCGTGAAGTATTGCAATTATATTTTCAGTTATTTTGGATAAATTAGCATTTATTTGGAATCCCGCACTTTCACATTCACATGAATAAATATCTTGATTTTATTTTTGATTATTAATCTCTCTTATATCAAAGTCCACAATTGAATTAAATAAAGTTTTGAGCATAGAGAATTGATCTTGTTATTTACTTGAACCAAGTATATCTCCTCACATTAAAATGATTTCATTACAAATTCGATGTGATGCTACATAGTAGAAATGGTGTCTTGAGCGAAAAGTTTCCCCTGCTATCCTATCATGCACATGGTCTAGGATCTTTGAGAATTGACAAAAGGACAAGCTCACCACTACCAAGAATAAAAATCCCTTGCTCTACAGCTAATCCGAGCAAGTATCCCTAGCATAGAAAGCAAAGAAAAGTTCAAAGAAAAAGAGAAAAATAAAAATGTTATTTTGTATCATCACGACAATATTTCAGCATTATGTCAAATATCAAGCAAAAATACAAAAAAAAAAGAAGCAAACAAGAGAAAAGCAAAAGCAAAATTTGAAGAACACAAGCTTATACTGAGAGGGGGGTGAACAGTATAAGACCACTTTTAACTTTATCTATCAATACAGCTTTCAAACCATTAACATGCAGAATAAGATAGCAGTAATAACGACGAGTAAAACAATGCACAAAATGCAATCCACAAAGAGACACAACAATTTACGTGGTTCACCCAAGGTGGGCTACTCCACGGATAAAACTTTTCTTCTAAAAGTTGTATCAAGGTCCTCTAGGAATCCTTCCCGATTACAATGTTTATGAGCCTCAGCTCAAAGGAGACACCTTCCCCTAATTCTGCTTTGTTGGTGATCCTCTAGAAGACCTCTATCTCCTTTGCCCTTAGCAAGTGGAACTCTATCCACAGAAGACACCTATCTTCCCTTCTCTGGTTGGAGATCTCTGTCCTCAACTCTGTCACTGCAAAGCTGGTCCTCTTATCTGCACCAAACATAGTCCTTCGATTTGGCACAATTGTCCTCTTCCTCTGTTCTTTTCTGCACTTGGTTGAAAACAACTTTTCACTGTCTACGCAACTACAGTAGCACAGTCTTCTCAAATTATAGCAACACTATCTTCTCAACTTCTATGCAAACATAGTAGTGCAATCTTTGCAAAATGCAGTAGCACTATCTTCTCAACTTAGCTTCTGCTCCGTTGCACATCCACCACAGTGCAGTCTTCGCACACTCTGCTTTCTTTACATAGTCTATGTAAATACTGTAGCACTCGATCGCACAGCAACTTATGCACCTATGTGCAGCCACTACAGCACCCTCTTCGCACCATCTGCTTCTCCTCGATCAAACTTCTTCCTCCACTCTGCTTCTACAAAAGTCACACTTCAAATGCACACTTTGATCGATTCGATATGACTGCTCTTTGCACACAGCAGACTTCACTTGCGCAAATTTGACACACACATTCGACACATGAAACTCAAAAACAGTCCTCCTTTTATAGCAATAATTCATGATTAAATTCTTGATCTTAGTCGGTTGTATATCCTTAAAACAATCGTCGGTTGCACAACCTTACACTTCATCGGCAAAGGTTAACTCCGTCGGCTTCAACCATCTCTGCTATTCTGTAGCTTTTCTAGCATGAAACTCAAACATGTCACGATATCGCTATGCCTTTGTCTGCCGTACACCTTGTATTACTTGCTGTCGTGAAATCGCGACACTACTGCCTGTCGTGCGCCTTCTTTGGTTTGTTGTCATGAAATCACGACACTATAGCCTACCGTACACTTTTGCTAGCTTGTTGTCACGAAATTGTGACACTGCAGTCTGCCTTACGCCTTGCTTTAGCCTGTTGTCATGAAATCATGACACTCCCTGACTTTGCTGACGTCATCATGATTCTTGTCGTGAAATCGTGACACTTTAGTCTATAAGGCCTTCTTCTCTGCTCTTGTCATGAAATCATGACACATCTGCTTTTGTTGATGTCATCAACAACTTTGTCATGAAATCGCGACACTTCTTGCTTCTTCAACCTTTTCTCGGTTTGCACTAGCAAAAATGGAACATGTCACAAAATCATGACGCTTTTGTTGCCTTAAGCTCTTTTCTACCAACTGCTCGTGAAATTGGAACATGTCGCAAAATTGCAACGCTTTCGCTGCCTTAAGCACTTTTTTGCCAACTGCTCACGAAACTGGAACATGTCACGAAATCGTGATGCTTTTGTTGCCTTAAGCTCTTTTTTGCCAACTGCTTGCGAAACTGGAACATGTCATGAAATCGCGACGCTTTCACCACCTGCAAGCTGCCAACTCAACCTGTCGCGAAATCGTGACACTTTCTGCATCCGTACAACTTCATTGAAACTTGTCACGAAATCGTGACACTTCTTGCAACTCAACTCTGCCAACTCAACTTGTCGCAAAATCGTGACACTTCTTGCAACTCAACTCTGCCAACTCAACTTGTCGCGAAATCATGACAGTTTTGCCTAAACTTTCTCTCTCCTCAAACATGTCACGAAATCATGACAGTTTTGCCAGCTTTGCCTCTTCCTTCCAGCATGTCACGAAATCATGACAGTTTTGCCAGAACTTTCTCTCTCCTAAAACATGTCGTAAAATCATGACAGTTTTTCCAACCGCCTGCAAACTTTTTCTAACTTATCTTTTTCTTGATCTTTTGCAAGTGGGCTACTCCGATTTTCTTGGAGACTTACTGACCAACTGAAACCTTCATCAAAACACATACTTAGACCTAAAAACAAATTGCTCCAAGAACTCCTTGACATCAAAGACAACAACTACCAAGAGCTCCTTTGACATCAATGACAACAACTATACTTGAGCAAAGGCAATGTACTCAAGGTACCCAAAATTGCCAACAATCTCCCCCTTTGTCATTGATGGCAACCCTTAACTAAAAACATATCTCAAGAGCCAAAACTGAACCAACTAATCCAACAACTGAGAATCTGTATTTGAAGTTTTTGCTCCCCCTGACTTGAAGCTCTTCTCTTCACTTGAAGCACTTCCCCTTACACATATCTCTCCCCCTTACTCAAATCTCTCCCCCTTTGTCATCAATGGCAAAGGGTCACCTTTGGGGTTTGGGACTAAGAATGAGTCTCTTAGCTTAGTCCCTCCCCCACCTTCTATTAAGGTGATTTAAAATAGGGTTGGGAGTGAAACTCCCATTAGACACTCATCATCATTAATGTCTACTATTTCTTTGTCGGGCCTTCTCTTGAATTCTTTTTCCACATTGTTGTTCTTGTTACTGTTTTGATCCTCGGACCTATTCATACTGCTGTTCCTGTTCCTTTCATCATTCCTATTTTTCTCCATACCTTGATCCTTGAATCTGTTCATATCACTTTTCTTATTTCTGTTGTCATTCCTGTTCTTATCCATGCTTTGATCCTTGGACTTGTTCATACTACTGTTTCTATTCCTGTATCTCGAAAGATCAGCTCTACACTGTCTAGCTAGGTGACCTTCATTGTTGCACTTATAGCAAGTAACAATATTATTTCTTTTAGGCATGGCTGTTCTTTGAATCCGCCTGTTCTGACTAACCCAGTTCCTATTATTTGCCTTGCAAAAAATTGCCTTGTGCCCGAATTGTTGACAAGAGTAGCAATACCCTTGAAAGAAATTACGTCTCCTGAAACTGTCATTTACTTTCTTCACTTGAGTCATGCAATGTACAACCATGTGACCAAATCTGTGACACGCAAAACATGTGTCGTGAAATTTTCTTTTATTCGACTTCATGGGTCCCGAAAACTTCTTCTTCTCAATCTGAATATCATTTTTTGTTTCTGCGTATCTATCACTTACGGACTCATGATCTGAAATACTTTCTTCAACAGAACTCTCTTTCTTTTGAAATCTCTTGCTAGATTCCCCAACCTGTTCCTTGTGCGGCTCAACAAAACCGAGACCTGTTTTATCTGTTGGTTTTCTTTGTCCTTTGATGAGAAATTTAACCTTCTTGGAGCTATCCTAAAATCTGTAGAGCTTATCCTTGTACTCTTTATTTTCTTCTTTCAAAGAAGCCATTTCCTGTTCTAACTCACTATACTCCGAATTTTAGAATCCAACTCATTCTTGAGTTCTTGTGACTTAGCCATAGAGACTTCAAGATTTTCTATAAGTTCATCTCTCTCCATACAACATTCATCTAATTTAATCTTGAGTCTATCATTCTTCTTTCTTTCCTTTTTCAAAACACTAAGAGCATTATTGAGTTCACATTCAAGATCCTCTATTTGATGGCACTTTGAATTATCACGGCCTTTTTCAGATTTCTTATCACTAGAGGTGCTACCTTTTTCAAAAACCATACATGCATCTTCATTGTAGTTTTCTGAAGCATCCTCATACATACTAGCAACCAAATCATTATTTTTGCAATCATCCTCAAGGTGCCCAAAATTTCCACATCTAAAACATTTCATGATAATGAATTTATGTTTCGATTCTTCCTCTTTTTTTGAAATGAACAGCATCTCATTTTCATCATCACTAGAAGAACTTTCACTATCACTTGCTAGAACACTTACTTGCTTTGTCTAAGTAGAAGCTCTTCTTATTCTTGTGAGAATGCCTCTTTCCATGATTGTTGTACTCATATTTGCTTTTCTTGTGATTGTTGTACTCATCTTTGCTCTTTTTGTAATACCTGTACTTTTCAGAATCCTTGCTCTTAACATCCTGTATATCTTCATCACTTTCATTTTTGGAAATAGTATAGTCAGTAGCATAATGACCAAATTTCCCACAATTGAAACATCTTATATTTTTCTTGCTTTTGTGCTTTCTGGAAAACTTGCCTTTCTTGCTGTAATATGCCTCTTCCTCACTAGAAGACTCATCACTTTCTTGAATCTGTTTGCCCTTTGATTTCTTGGTAGCTTTGAAAGCTGCCTCTTTCTTTACATCAACTTTCACTTGAGTTCTCAACTCAAATGCTGCAAGAATACTATGGAGCTCATCCTTTTTCAATTTATCTAAATCTTTAGCTTCCTCAATAGCAAAAATATTTTCACTAAATCTATTAGGAAGGGATCTTAAAATCTTATCACACACATCATTTTCAGCAAGTTCAAGACCTAAGTCTTTCATAGAATTAACAACTTCATCCATCCGGAGCATGTAGTCACTAATATTTTCATCATCATTCATCTTGAGTTGTTCAAACATACCTTTAAAATGTCTCAACTTGGCCTTTCGAACATTTGCATCACCTGTATGAACAACCTGCAATTGTTTCCACATTTCACTAGCTATCTTGCAGTGAATAACTTTGGTGAGATCTGCCTTTTGTAAACCCTTCAGGATTGCATTCATGGCTTTTGAGTTGTTGTGATGTAGAAGCCTGTCTTCTTTAGTGTAAGGACCATTTGCGGGAATGGTGTACCCATCTTCAATAACTTCCCATACCTCATTACCAAGTGCCATTAGATAGACTTTCATTCTTGCACTCCACGAGGCCAAAATCTGATCCATCAAGAATAGGTGTTGCATTGCCACTTGAGTAGTCCATTGTGTTCTTTGCAAACTTTTCCTTCAAGCTGTTAAACTTTTCGAAGGCACTGGCTCTGATACCAATTGAAGAACACAAGCTTATACTGAGAGGGGGGTGAGCAGGTATAAGACCACTTTTAACTTTATCTATCAATACAGCTTTCAAACCATTAACATGCGAGAATAAGATAGCGAGTAATAACAGCAATAAAACAATGCACAAAATGCAATCCACAAAGAGACACAACAATTTACGTGGTTCACCCAAGGTGGGCTACTCCACGGATAAAACTTTTCTTCTAAAAGTTGTATCAAGGTCCTCTGGGAATCCTTCCCGATTACAATGTTTATGAGCCTCAGCTCAAAGGAGACACCTTCCCCTAATTCTGCTTTGTTGGTGATCCTCTAGAAGACCTCTATCTCCTTTGCCCTTAGCAAGTGGAACTCTATCCATAGAAGACACCTGTCTTCCCTACTCTGGTTGGAGATCTCTGTCCTCAACTCTGTCACTGCAAAGTTGGTCCTCTTATCTGCACCAAACACAGTCCTTCGGTCTGGCACAATTGTCCTCTTCCTCTGTTCTTTTTTGCACTTGGTTGAAAACAACTTTTCATTGTCTGCGCAACTACAGTAGCACAGTCTTCTCAAATTACAACAACACTATTGTTGAGTGGTGTTTTAACCCGATTGTGAAAACACACTCTCCTGTAGGATCCGAGTCCTAAATCCTCTGCTTGCAAAGAAAAAAGATTTCTCCAAGGTTCTTATTATGCTAATTATTGATTATCAAGGATGCTGTTTAAAATGAAATGCTAAGAACACCTTAGGGTTTGCAAGTGGATGTTAACAAGGGGCACTGTGGTTTATCAATTTTGAACTTTCAATGGACTCAAAATGAATAAAATCTGTTTAAACCTTAAATTCTGATGGATTTTCAGTGATTTATTCAAACACAGTAATTAAACTGCTGAAAATAAAATATGGGTTTGAAAAGCAAAGACAAAAGTAAACAAAAGTAACAATAAAAATAGATTACAGTCAGAAATCTGTCATTAATCTGATGAAACCGAAGATACTGAGGCTTTCTACATGCAACCTAACCTAATGAACCCGCACATCCACACAATCCAAATAGGCCAAGTGTGAGTCTCGAGGGTTTCTGTGGTAATTCCAGAAAATAGGCATTCGCATGAAGCAACCAAGAGATCTTGCATTAACTTCACCTAAAAACCTAAGAAATCTGGAAGGGAAATATAAACATTAAATCATGCATGCAAAAGTTACTCCTTCTTTCTCATCCAATAAGATGCCAACTCTCTGTATTTGTATTTAAATGATATCTCGATTACATTCAAGAATGTTCCAGGTGTAAAAGAAAATCCCAGAACAAAAAGAAGGAAATTGCCCAAGTACGGGCCCAGAATAGCACAAAGCTTTCGTCTCTGCAACTCCGTATTCGGCAATTTCCAACCCCTTCTTCGATTTGCAATTCTGGCTTTATAGCATTGTTATGGCTCTTCGATTTCCTCCGTCGCTTCATTTCCTCTTCCTGTGGGCGACCCTTCAAATTCCTGCCTTTCCTTGCCTTGATTCACGCTCAAATTTGGAAACGCTCCGAAATTCATCTCTGCATGTAACGCCTCTGCAAGTTTGACACCTGCACGCCACGTGTCACGCATTTTCTGCGCCCCTTGTAACGCTTTCCTATGCAAAAACCCGACAAAACTGCAAGTCCGCCTGTTCACCTTCCCGATCGCGAAATCGCGACATGTCGCGATATCGCTACAGCTTTCCTGTCGTACGCCTTCATCAGCTCCCGTAGCGATGTCGCGACCGTTTCTCATTGTCTACCTCCGAACTTCTGTAGCGATATCGCTACCCTTTTAACATCTTGAGCCTTCTTCTTCGAATGGTAGCGATATCGCTACCACTTTACTTGACCCTTCAAATGGTAGCGATATCGCTACCACTTTTTTTGAGCTTTTTCGCTCCCTCTCGGCCATCGCGACCATTATCATCCTCTTGCCTTCTTTCGACAAACCGTCGCGATATCGCTACCGCTTCCTAACTTTGAGCCTGATTTTCATTTTCGTCGTGATTTCGCGACATCTTCCTTGCACCGTACAACTTTGCCAAAATGCGTCGCGAAATCGCGACACCTTTCATCATCCGTACGCTTCGGCAAAACACGTCGCGAAATCGCGACACCTTTCATCATCCGTACGTCTTGGCAAAACCTGTCGCGATATCGCGACGTTTTTCCTCTTGAGTCCTTTATGCTTTCTGTCGCGATATCGCGACTTTTTTTTTCGTACACCTTTCCAAAACACGTCGTGAAATCGTGACACTTTTCATCACCCGTACGCTTCGACAAAACACGTCGCGAAATCACGACCATTCTCATCCTTTTCCAATGGCGTGTCGCGATTTCGCGACATCATTTATTTTCTTCCCAACATCATGTCGCGATTTCGCGACACCTTTCCTTTTCTCCTCAGCGACATGTCGCGATTTCGCGACATCCTTTTCCTCCTGGTCACCGACACGTCGCGATTTCGCGACACTTTTTTCCTCCTGGTCACCGACACGTCGCGATTTCGTGACAGTTTTTCTGTTTTGTTGCCGTTGACCGCGCTGACCGCGATTTTTCGACATGTCGCGATTTCGCGACAATTTTCCGGTTTCGGTCGCGATTTCGTGACATGTCGCGATTTCGCTACTTGTCGCGATTTCGCGACCTCTTTCTACACTTGTGCATTTTCTCTTTTTCTTCAATTCTGGCATCTGGGTCACTGAGATCCTTCCCTGTAAGCCTGCAAAAAGGTGGGTCCCCAATTTTGGGGTGTGTTGTGGATCAACCACAACAAATGGCGACTCTGCTGTCAAATGCTCTTGAGCATTTTAGTAAGAACCCAACTTGAAACATATCACAAACTCGTAAATACATGCTAGCACATAAGCAAAATAACAAATGCCCAAAGATCAAAAGTACATGAATCATCAGAATCATCAAGTATTAGCTCAGTGTGTGCAATGTGTTTTCATTCCCTATCGTTTGAAATTGATCAACATTCCATTATCAGTTTTGCATGAATGCATATATGGGATGGTGAATGATTTGTGTACCCTAATGAATGTGCAAGGAGATTTGCTTCCATAAAGAGCATGGTACTTCTTCTAATACTATGTACAAGCATTCAAGATTGCCAAACCCTCTTAGGATCCACTAGTTCATTTCCTTATTGTATCCCAAAGTTGGTTATGAGTCCCTACTATCTAAAACCCATGTGCAAGTGAATGTGAAATCAGAACTTTGGGGAATCA
This sequence comes from Wollemia nobilis, assembly GCA_028583015.1. NCBI lineage: Eukaryota > Viridiplantae > Streptophyta > Pinopsida > Araucariales > Araucariaceae > Wollemia > Wollemia nobilis. The sequence continues at coordinate 5,237,277 of JAQPPZ010016681.1, read as the reverse complement.
GACTCCCACCCAACCGAGATGAGAGTTTAACCTTATCCTTACTATTCTGATTTAGAGTTCATTACCTCACTTTAAGCAAAATAATTAAACCAGTTATGGAAGAAATGGTCATGCTAGTCTAACCCTCTAGACAATCAGTGGTCTTGCTTTTTTAGGCAAGACATGATGCCATGCATGGGCATATCTAACCCCACAATCCAAAACTTATCTCCATTTCTTTGGACCTTGGGGATGACTACCCATCCCTTGCAGAGGACAAGTAGTACGATCCTTACAATCCAAAATAAAGATGAGATGGGAAAAATTTATTTATTTATTTATTTCTTGGACCTTGGGGATGACTACCCATCCTGGTTAGGGACAAGTAGTACGATCCTTACAATCCAAACCTTAGATATAAATCATTAATTCTATTGCTTAAACCTTGGGGATGACTACCCATCCTTTGCAGAGGACAAATAGTACGATCCTTACAATCCAAGACTTACTATGAAATGAGACATAAGAGCTTTGGGGAATCGGATTCTCAACCAACCAAGATGAGAATTTATGCCCTATCCTTACTACTCCATGTGGGTCAAATCAAAGCTTTGGGGAATTGGATCCTCAACCTAAGTTTGATGAGGATTTAACCCTATCCTTACTACTCTGATTTTAAGCTTTAAGCTCTATGGAAGTGGTCAAAACCACTGTTTTAAGGATCATGTTGCATAATAGGATAGACATGAAAACCACTTTCGCTCAACCTTTTCCTCCAAGCTAGGTTTTGATCATTTTGCTCAAGATCCTTTTTAATTTATGAGACGTGCTTGGTTCTAGATATCTCAAGACTCGCTTTCCAACCTTAGGAGCTACTTACATATATGTTATAACACAACCCTAAGAGGATTTGACATACTTTCATGGCTTGTACATAAGATGCATATGTAACTAAAATGAAATGTATGTGAGGTGAGATGGAATATGAATGCTTTATCTATGCAAATGAAATGATATGTCATGCAAAACTGATTCTTTCATGTATCACAAAGTCAAACAATATAACTTAAAAAAGTTTTATGCTACTTGTGGAGCTTTTACAAGACAATTCCAATATTTCATATTCTCCTAATCCTAAGCATAAGTTGGCATCTCACTTTTTTATTTTTATTTTTTTTTTATTATTTTATTTTTATTTTTTTTTATTTTTTAAAAGCAAAACATGACAATTGAAATCAAATTCAGAATCAAAATCCTAACTAGGTTAGCACTCCTAAATAAAAACCAAAATCTGAAAATCTCCACCAAAATCAGGATATCAAAATCTAGCAAACAAAATCCTAGCTAAACTAGCAATCATAAATAAAACACAGTTTGAAAATCCCCTTGTTAAAGCCAAAAGAATAAAATGAAAACTTCCACAACCTAAGGGCTAAAATAATGTTTTAGAATCTGCCCATTAACCGGCAACATGAAATCTTTCCCTTCTAAGGTTTTTAGCCTGAAGGTGTTCTTCCCAAGGATCTCTGAAATCTGATATGGGCCCAACCAAAGACAATCAAACTTTTGATGATTCCCTTTTTCCTCATGTCTTTTGTCCCATAGTAACACCAAATCTGAAATTCTGAATGATTTAACTTTGGCCCTTCTATCAAACCATCTCTTGATGACTTCCCGGTGTTTGTTCATGTGATTCATGGCTTCTTCTCTCTTTTCATCCAGGTGCAATAACCGGCTCAATCTAGCTTCAACTTGATCATCTCGTCCCCATGTACTCTTGTATGAAATGTAAGGTCTCGCAACTCCAAATTTGTCTGGAAATATCGGGTCTTGCCCATAGACCAAATGATAAGGAGTATTCCCTATAGCTTCTTTCACTGGTCCTATCTCGCCCACAGGGCAAACTTTAATTGACTATGCCAGCTCCGAGGATTCTTTTCCAAAGAACTTCTTAATAGTATTCAACAAATTCTTATTTGAAGATTCGGCCAACCCATTTCCTTGAGGATAGTAATTGGATGCAAACTTTAAGCTCACTTTATTATCATATGCCCACTCTGCAAATTGTGTGGAAATGAAAGCTTTACCATTGTCACCGACAATAGAATCGGGCATTCCATATCTTGTGATAATTTGATCCTCAAGGAATTTAATCACAACGTCTCGTGGTGGCATGTTTAGTGGGAATCGCTTCCGTCCACCTTGTACAGAGAGTCTCGTAGTCGTCAAAATAAATTTGTGAGAGTCAGAAGAATTTGGGTTAATAACCCCGATAAAATCCAGTCCCCACTGTGCAAACGGTCTCATTTCGACTACAGGCTGCAACGGCATGGCTGCATTTCTTTCTCTATTTGCAGCCACTTGATAGATGTGACAAGATCGCACATGAGCATGTGCATCTTTGAATATATGAGGCCAGTAATATCCCGCTCGCAGGATTTGGTGTGTTGTAGCATTGGCTGCACCATGACCAGTTCCATGCTTGCCATGAAATTCTTGCAACACCCCGGCGGCTTCGTCTTTGCTCAAGCATCTCATGTAGATACCTTCATGATTTTTCCCGTAAAGCACACCAGACTTTATCGGATAGTTAATAGATTTAAGCCTTAAAGCTCTCCTCTGTGTTGAATTCAAATTAGAAGGGCACTTACCAATCAATAAAAATTGCACAATATCAACATACCAGTCCTCCTTAGCCATGTATTCTGTATTTGAGCATTGACCTGTTATTTGCGGATCATTTTCTGCGATCGCCCTCGCCAATCCCTGTCCTCGAACTAGTTTCATTGGTTGGATTTCGAGATCAAATTCTTGGATGGTTGCAATCCACTTTCCTCTCTTTTCACCTAGTTCATTCTGTAAAAACATGGTCTTGACAGTAGAATCGGGCACAATGGCAATAATTCTGCTGTGTACGATGTAATGCCTAAATTTTTTCACAGGTTTTAAAAAGTGCGTACATTTGCTTATCAAGGATTGAATACCTTAATTGGGCATCTTTTAGGGGGCACTTAAAAATGCAATGGGTTTTTCGGCATTATCTTCGCCTTTTTGGGTTAATACACTCGCCAAGGAGTGCTCCGATGCAAAAGCATAAATGTAAAAAGGCTTGGAATAGTCTGGGCTTATCAAGACCGGGGCTTTGGAAATGGCGTCTTTGATATTCTGGAAAGCCACTCTACTTTCCTCGTTCCATCTTACGTCCACATCTTTCTTGAGCATCTGGTTTAGAGGTTTAGCTATCTCAGCAAAGCTAGAAATGAACTTCCTCACAAAATTGACTTGCCCAAAGAAAGACCTCAATTCTTTTTTACTGCTCGGGAGAGGTAGGTCTTGGATAGCTTGTATCCTTTCTGGGTCGATGGATATTCCCTCCTTTGAAATAATGTGACCTAGCAGCTTTCCTTCCGTCACTCCAAAAATGCATTTCTTGGGATTTAATGAAATTCCATGTTCCCCGCATCTTTGAAGCACCTTCTTTAAGTCTTTAACATGATCCTCTCTCTTTTTCGAGAAAACCGGGATATCATCCACATACACGATGATGCATTTGCCTATTAGTCCTTTGAATGCGTAATCCATGGCGCGTTGAAAAGTTGCACCAGCATTTAATAGTCCGAATGGCATTCTCTTATATGCAAATGTCCCCCACTTGGTAGTGAAGGCTGTTTTCATCCTGTCATCTGGATGTATAAGAACTTGGTTGTACCCAGAATATCCATCGAGAAAGGACATCATTTCTGATCCATTTACCATTTGCAAGATTTCATCGATTGATGGCAATGGATAATTATCTTTCTGGGAGGCTTTATTAAGATTTCGAAAATCTATGCACAAACTAATCTCTCCACTCTTTTTCTCACTGGAACGAGGTTAGCCACCCAGTGTTGAGTGCGTAACGGGAAAAATGATTTTCGCCTCCAACAGTCTTTTAACCTCCTTTTCGATCAAAGGCTCCAATAGCGGGTTAACAACTCGCTGTCTTTGCCTAAAAGGCTTGGAGTCTGGCTTCAAAGGGATGGTATGCGTGATAATGTTCTGGTTGTAAGTCTTCAGCTCATTGTAGTTCCAAGCAATACAATCTATGTAATGCTTCAAAGCCTGTATTATATTGCTCCTTTCTTCCTCTCGTACATGCCTTTGCTATGTACACCTCCTTTGGATTGTCTCGCACTCCCCGCATTAATTGAATCGCATGCATCTTTGGGGAGCGGGACTCTTTTTCTTTTCTTGTTCTTGCATTCCATGTCGAACATCTTTTCTAATGAAACCACGTCTTTAGGAATTTTGTTGGATTGATATGCAGTTTCACTTTCTTCTGTTTCATCCTGCCACCTTTGTTCCTCATCGATCACCTGATTTTCAAAAATACCCGAGTTTGTGACAAACTTGAAGATGTGCCTGTCACACTCAAAAACCTGGAAATTCTTCACATTATCAGGTATTGATGGACAAGGAACCAGCTCAATGGAAAACTTTTTACATCTTTTTATATCCACCGGGTTTAACATGCCCGCGACGACTGCAAGAGAGTCTGCTATTCGATTTCCTCTCCTAGAAATAAGGGCTATGTTGAATGCATCAAACTCCTCCATGAGGTCCATAACCCTAGTCCTATAAAGGCTCAATCTTTTGTCGCGGCATGTATACTGTCCTTTGATTTGCTTGACAACCAACTCAGAATCTCCCAAAACCTTCAAGCATTTAACATGTTTGCTCAATGCTAGACGTAAACCGTAGATCAATGCTTCGTATTCTGCCACATTGTTTGTGCAAGGAAATTGCAGTCTGTAGGCAGCCAATAATGGTTTACCTCCTGGACCAGTGAGCTCGACTCCAGCTCCTGCTCCCTGTCTAGATTTTGATCCATCAAACTTGAGCAACCACGTGTGATCCTTTTCCTCAGAAGAACCACCATGACACACTTCTTCTTTAAGTTCATCAGCAGCTTTCTCAACATCAAGAGCATAGACCCCTAGGTCTGGCTCAGAAAACTGAACCTCATTCGGCTTGTTAAAATCTGTTATAATCTCCTTAAGCCTCGGTTCGTTTTCCACTCTGATTTGGTTAGCAATGCCCTTCCATGGCAGCCACATATGCGAGCAGTCTGTTGCAAAATAGCCATTCAACGTTTTCATCCAATCTCTCGCAAGTAACATTCCATACCTACTTGGGATGTTAACCACCAAAATGTCTACAACCTGCTGGACCCTGGGTTCAGAATTTAATTGAATCTTGACATCATATAAGGTCCCTACTACATTTACCTCCGAACGGTCCAATTGCAAGACCGTGCATTTGGATGAAACCGGTTGTAGACCAAGCATTTGACATATCTCCGTAGGCATGAGGTTGCTCGTGGCTCCTGTGTCTACCAAACAGTTATGCAAGTTCTTACCCGCAATTCTCAGAGTTAATAAGAATGGCGGGACATCCCTTCTCTCCTTTCACAAAATCAGATGGGATTCAGCTCTTTTTTCCTTCCACATCGGATCAGGTGAGTTCAAAGCTCTTATCAATGCCTCCTTTTGACCAGGCAATTTAGCTGCGTCCAGGAATGAAAGGCTAGATTTGGACTTCTTCATATCCTCCACTACGTCATAATTTGGTTTTTCGAATTTGACTGTCTTCTGGACGTCATTAGACATTTCTTTTCTGAGTGGAGGGGGAGGGTTGTTACTTGCCTTTGTATCCGGAGGAAGAATAGAACTGTTTGGAGGTGTTGATGAGGTTTTAGGGGCTTTAGACTTACTCCTCAAATGGTACCCATGAGTCCCCTTTCTAAAATCTCGAAAAGCTTGCACCTCCTGTTCCAAAACTTCGTCTTCTTCCTCCTCGCTCTCACCCTCTTGGTGATATACTGTTTCCATCACCATAATATTTTCATCTTGCTGATACGATGGATCCTCATTTGATACCAAGCTCCAAATCATCAACTTGTGCTCGAAGACAATGAGTGTATCTAGCAATCTCAGGACAATTCCTCTCATTGTGTTCTTTTGTGTTATGTAACCCGCACCCTCTTTCCCATGCCAAATCTGAAAGATTCAAAAGAGAATTGGATTGGCTAGGGCCTGCAGAAGCATCTAATTGATTAGCAATGGGAGCAGGAACTCCCCCATTGTTTGGCTTAGTGTTCCAGTGCCTCCCTCTATTGTTAAAATTTCGACTTGGGTGAGGGGCACGGGACTCATGCTTCTGCTGTTGAACCCTGTCATTACTTAGTTTATGCACTAGTTTCTTGAGCTCTTCGACTTCCGAAAAGACATCCTTCGGTGGAACCACATTGTTGTTAACCCCCATTGGATTTGCATAATTGATGGGGTCTTGATTCCACATTTGGGTGGGGTTCTCGAGGAATTGGATTCCCATATGGATTGATACCTTGAATTGGGATTGGATTCGAAACAGGAACTATGGCTTGAGGATTGACTTGACTAGTTTCCCCGCATAGTTGATTGACTGTTCTGCAAAAATGCAGGAACAGGTGGAATGGCTGTGATTGGTTGGATTGGAATGGGTGCATATGCGGGTGCTGGTGGATACGGCTGCTGATATGGGAAGGCGTTCATACTTGGCATTTGTGGTGCCATGAGTTGATTTTCCTGGGGAACTTGACCATATGGAGCACACTGTCCCAACATAGGCATCTGGGTAAACCCGTAGCCTTGCGGTGTCAATTGCTGCTCAATAGTCATGGCTTCATTATAGGCCAAAGCCAGCGTGGTGACCTGAGGATTACGCCTTGCAAACATGGCTGTCATGGGGTCCAATGCCCCAAAATATATCTCGCAAAGCTACCGCAGGATCGATGGCAAAATGTCTAATTGCTCTGTTATAGTTCTTTTGGAATCTCTCGATTAAACATTCGGATTGGTTCCCCTTGGCCCCGTTTGCATGTAATAAACCGATTGTAAATAGTTGCGGGATCTAAGGGCGACCTAAATTGATTGACAAATGCATTTTCCATTTGTGTCCAAGAGGTGATTGAACCAGTTGGCAAGCATATATACCATTCATATGCTATTGGATCCAAGCTCATGGGGAAAAGTCTGCAGGCTACATCTTCATGCTGAACTTGCAGCCTAATTAAAACATCTCTATAGGCTTGGATATGTTCTTCCACTGTTCTTAGGCCATCTGGCTTGTATTTAGGCAGAAATATTTCAATGTTCTTGGGGATTTCATGGATATCCCCAGCAATATTCAAAGGAGTATTGTTAGCTCCATACCAAGGAGCTGCCGGAGCTTGAGCCATTTGACTCGGAATTGATGTAGACAGACCTACAATAGCATAAGAAATGTTACAAACTATAGGCACACTAGGGGCAACAGATACTACCGGCGTAGGTCCACTCGACGTTCCCCGGAGAAAATAGGCCTTTTGCTACCGGAGTGCTTACGACTTGCTTGACTTTACCCTTGGGAGTACCAATAAGGTCGTGAAAAATGGTTTCTCCGGTTGTTTGAGACCTGGTCGCAATACGGCGTGGTGGGTCCAACTCGCCTGAGGAAACCCTCGGCTAGTTCGAAGAAAACCTGCAACAAACACAAAAACAAGTGTTGCAGTTTAGCCGTAAATAATTTCAGACTTAAATCAAAAACAAAATATTTAGATATAAAAATTAAAATAGATAAACCGATCAGGCCCTCCTTCTAGCGCCAATCTGTTGAGTGGTGTTTTAACCCGATTGTGAAAACACACTCTCCTGTAGGATCCGAGTCCTAAATCCTCAGCTTGCAAAGAAAAACGATTTCTCCAAGGTTCTTATTATGCTAATTATTGATTATCAAGGATGCTGTTTAAAATGAAATGCTAAGAACACCTTAGGGTTTGCAAGTGGATGTTAACAAGGGGCACTGTGGTTTATTAATTTTGAACTTTCAATGGACTCAAAATGAATAAAATCTGTTTAAACCTTAAATTCTGATGGATTTTCAGTGATTTATTCAAACACAGGAATTAAACTGCTGAAAATAAAATATGGGTTTGAAAAGCAAAGACAAAAGTAAACAAAAGTAACAATAAAAATAGATTACAGTCAGAAAGCTGTCATTAATCTGATGAAACCGAAGATACTGAGGCTTTCTACATGCAACCTAACCTAATGAACCCGCACATCCACACAATCCAAATAGGCCAAGTGTGAGTCTCGAGGGTTTCTGTGGTAATTCCAGAAACAGGCATTCGCATGAAGCAACCAAGAGATCTTGCATTAACTTCACCTAAAAACCTAAGAAATCTGGAAGGGAAATATAAACATTAAATCATGCATGCAAAAGTTACTCCTTCTTTCTCATCCAATAAGATGCCAACTCTCCGTATTTGTATTTAAATGATATCTCGATTACATTCAAAAATGTTCCAGGTGTAAAAGAAAATCCCAGAACAAAAAGAAGGAAATTGCCCAAGTACGGGCCCGCAATAGCACAAAGCTTTCGTCTCTGCAACTCCGTATTCGGCAATTTCCAACCCTTTCTTCGATTTGCAATTCTGTCTTTATAGCATTGTTATGGCTCTTCGATTTCCTCCGTCGCTTCATTTCCCCTTCCTGTGGGCGACCCTTCAAATTCCTGCCTTTCCTTGCCTTGATTCACGCTCAAATTTGGAAACGCTCCGAAATTCATCTCTGCATGTAACGCCTCTGCAAGTTTGACACCTGCACGCCACGTGTCACGCATTTTCTGCGCCCCCTGTAACGCTTTCCTGCGCAAAAACCCGACAAAACTGCAAGTCCGCCTGTTCACCTTCCCGACCGCGAAATCGCGACATGTCGCGATATCGCTACCTGCTTTCCTGCCGTACGCCTTCATCCGCTCCCCGTAGCGATGTCGCGACCGTTTCTCATTTGTCTACCTCCGGCAACTTCTCGTAGCGATATCGCTACCCTTTTAACATCCTGAGCCTTCTTCTTCGAATGGTAGCGATATCGCTACCACTTTCTAACTTTGACCCCTTTTCAAAATGTGGTAGCGATATCGCTACCACCTTGGCCTTGCAGCTTCTCTTTGAAATGTGGTAGCGATATCGCTACCACTTTTGGCCTTAAGCCCTTCTCTTCGAAGTGTTTTCAATGTAGCGAAATCGCTACCGTTTTCTCTCGGACCTCCTGGGCAACTTTACGTCGCGACATCGCGACCATTATCATCCTCTTGCCTTCTTTCGACAAACCGTCGCGATATCGCTACCGCTTCCTAACTTTGAGCCTGATTTTCATTTCCGTCGTGATTTCGCGACATCTTCCTTGCACCGTACAACTTTGCCAAAATGCGTCGCGAAATCGCGACACCTTTCATCATCCGTATGCTTCGGCAAAACACGTCGCGAAATCGCGACACCTTTCATCATCCGTACGTCTTGGCAAAACCTGTCGCGATATCGCGACGTTTTTCCCCCTTGGACCTTCATGCAGCTTTCTGTCGCGATATCGCTACCGCTTTTTCTTTCCGTACACCTTTCCAAAACACGTCGCGAAATCGCGACACTTTTCATCACCCGTACGCTTCGGCAAAACACGTCGCGAAATCGCGACCATTCTCATCCTTTTCCAACGGCGTGTCGCGATTTCGCGACATCATTTATTTTCTTCCCAACATCATGTCGCGATTTCGCGACACCTTTCCTTTTCTCCTCAGCGACATGTCACGATTTCGCGACATCCTTTTCCTCCTGGTCACCGACACGTCGCGATTTCGCGACACTTTTTCTTCGACGTCCGATTTCGCCCTTTTCCTCCTGGTCACCGACACGTCGCGATTTCGCGACAGCTTTTTCTGTTTTGTTGCCGTTGACCGCGCTGACCGCGATTTTTCGACATGTCACGATTTCGCGACAATTTTCCGGTTTCGGTCGCGATTTCGCGACATGTCGCGATTTCGCTACCTGTCGCGATTTCGCGACCTCTTTCTACACTTGTGCATTTTCTCTTTTTCTTCAATTCTGGCATCTGGGTCACTGAGATCCTTCCCTGTAAGCCTGCAAAAAGGTGGGTCCCCAATTTTGGGGTGTGTTGTGGATCAACCACAACAACTATCTTCTCAACTTCTGTGCAAACACGGTAGTGTAATCTTCACAAAAAGCAACAACATTATCTTCTCAACTTAGCTTCTACTTCGTTGCACATCCACCGCAGCGTAGTCTTCACACACTCTGCTTTATTTACATAGTCTATGTAAATACTACAGCACTCGATCGCACAACAACTTATGCGCCTATGTGCAACCACTACAGCATCCTCTTTGCATCGTCTGCTTCTCCTCGATTGAACTTCTTCCTCCACTCTACTTTTGCAAAAATCACACTTCAAACACACACTTCGATCGATTCGATATGACTGCTCTTTGCGCATAGCAGACTTCACTTGCGCAACTTTGACACACACATTCGACACATGAAACTCGAAAATAGTCCTCATTTTATAGCAATAATTCATGATTAAATTCATGATCTTAGTCGGCTGTATATCCTTAAAACAATCGTCGGTTGCACAACCATACACTTCATCAGCAAAGGTTAACTCCGTCGGCTTCAACCGTCTCTACTGTTCTGTAGCTTTTCTAGCACGAAACTCAAACATGTCATGATATCGTTATGCCTTTGTCTGTCATACAGCTTGTATTACTTGCTGTCGCAAAATCATGACACTACTACCTGTCGTGTGCCTTCTTTGGTTTATTTTCATGAAATCGTAACACTATAGCCTACCGTACACTTTCGCTAGCTTGTCACAAAATCGCGACACTACAGTCTGCCTTACGCCTTGCTTTAGCCTGTTGTCACGAAATCGTGACACTCCCTAACTTTGCTAACGTCATCATGTTCCTTGTCTGAAAATCACGATGCTTTAGTCTACAAGGCCTTCTTCTCTGCTCTTGTCATGAAATCATGACACATCTGCTTTTGCTGATGTCATCAGCAACTATGTCACGAAATCGTGACACTTCTTGCTTCTTCAACCTTTTCTTGGTTTGCACTAGCGAAAATGGAACATGTCACGAAATCATGATGCTTTTGCTGCCTTAAGATCTTTTCTACCAACTGCTCGTGAAATTGGAACATGTCACAAAATCATGACGCTTTTGCTGCCTTAAGCACTTTTCTGCCAACTGCTCGCAAAACTGGAACATGTCACGAAATCGCGATGCTTTCGTTGCCTTAAGCTCTTTTCTGCCAACTGCTCGCAAAACTAGAACATGTCACAAAATTGTGATGCTTTCGCCACCTACAAGCTGCCAACTCAACCTATCATGAAATCATGACACTTTCTGCATCCGTACAACTTCATTGAAACTTGTCGC